>JASFAX010000033.1:14045000-15308891 GCA_030737875.1 Allium sativum
TCCGTGTCTGAGCTGAAGCAGTCAACATCCTAGCGACAACATCCTATTTGAGCTGCAACATTCAGGTTAAAGACTCGATGGATGCTCAAGCTTCAACTCTTCAAGTACCCATCCAAACTTACATACTAATGATCCCTTTTGCATACGTATCTCCACTGCAGAGCTATTATGAGATGGTCTTCTTACTCCATCTGAAGTATTTTGGTCGGGAACTATCTTGACAACTACATCTACCGTCCAACTCTGCTTCCTATACTCCTCTCGAAAGCTTCCCCACCTTAATCCATAGTTTATTTCTCTTCTCCTTAGGAGTTCAACTAGTCGTTGTTGGAGTCGTACTCTTCAAGTTTGAATGTCCCTTGAACTACTAAAATAGGATGAATTTATGGAAACATCATTACAAGGTAAATCCCTATGAACGATCACCATCCATTAGAGAAGTTGCGTCAAAGTAGTGCTTTGCTCGCATAAGTTCACATGTCCTTGAATCCACTCCTATTCGGATCGGTACTGATCAGTCTGATCCCCATAGTTGCGATCAGTACCAGCGGATCTAATCCGGATCGGTGTAACAACACCGATCCGGCTCTGCATATCCTATATCTAGGTAGTGGCACCGATCTGGCTCGACATACCCCTTGGCGGACTCGAACTCCCTAGTAGTCTACTGACCCAGAGCCTAATCCTTCACCGATCTGAGCTCCTACCGACCCGGACCTCTATCGACCTTACCCTTGAAGTTTTATACCGTACCAAACCAATTTCATCACATCTCCTTTGTTTTTGATCCAGTCAACTTGAAATTTGTAAAGTAGCCTCTTTAGGACATCCATTCTCTCCCATAAAATTTCATCTAGTTCTAGGCACTTCTATTTTTTCGCCAACCTGAGCATGTCTAGCTATAATTTCGTTGTACAAACTTCAGACAACTCCAAATTTCTCACACGGCCTTTGGAGACTTTTCATCTTGTCTCTTGCAAATTTGGTGTGATCTGAGTAACTTTGTTTTATGGATTTTTCGTAAAATCCCAGTTCTAGGTTGCCATTCATAAGCATTTTTAAACATTCAAACAACAACAAACCAAGCATAAAGTTCATCAAAAATAACAAACAGAAAAATCAGTTACTAACTATTTCATAGAATCTAGATTGAAAATAAATCATAAATTTGCAAGTAGTTTCATAGAAAAATGTAGTCTAATACCTAACCCTTTTTAAATTTATAGTTTTAATCTAACGTAGTAGTTCCCAACAAAATTATCTTTTTTAAGTATTATCTTCAATTTAGGAAGTTTAGAATTCTATAACTAAAATTAATGTCACTCACCTTTTACGATGAAATGTCAAACATGTATAAAATTTTTGAATCTGAGTATATCTCTCCTCCTAGCATTTATAAATATGTCGCTCTTATTTGGATCTATCAATCTATATATTTTAATTTAAGTTTTATGGAGAATTTATATTTTGGATAGAGAAAATTTTACTATAATAGTGGTAAAGTATCTGGGAAGAAGAGAAGAAAACTAAATGATAGAAATGAGTTACAATAACTCATTCTAGCCTTATATCTATCTAATTCCGAAATCCACATCGAGTTTACACGAAAATGGGCCCAGATGGCTGGAAATGAGCTATTTATGTCTTTAAAAGCCCTTCAAACAACTATATCTTCTAAACGGCCTATCCTTTTTTGACATAAAACCACTTTACACAAAGGGGAAACGATCATCCAGATCCAATGGAAGTGGTTTCAAATCAAAACTCCACTCTAGTCAAAGATTATGGAGGAAATAAAATTTCCTCTAGGTCAAAACGGTCATAGAAAAACCCAAGAAAAAAAAATCTAAAAGTTTGAAATAGCCCTAATATCAATCTCTCAAAATTTTAGAATGATACAACTTAATATAAATATAATATTTCATGTTTGTGCATTAAAAACGTGCAGAACTATGGGTCTTACATAATCTGACTGACATCTAAATAATGAAGTACATTGTCAAAAGTTTACATGGAATCATCAGGTACCAAATGGTACCGGAAAAGCGTATTAAAGCATGAAAATAATAGAAAATTTATAACAAATACAAAACAATTTTATGAAAATTCTTATTTTTCTTATTAGTACTTTAGTAACACAACAACAAGCACAGAAGGGCCAAGCAATTTCTAATGCAGCAACACATATGTAGTCATATTCTCTTCCAGAGGACCTATCCATATCACTATGGATTATCTCCAAGTAACTATACTACTTACTCAGTTATCCATATGCTATATATCATGCATGCACACGTTATATCAATGTAACATATCAAAATAAATAATTAACCTAAATAAGCAATACGATACATAATTTATTTAATATGTTGATCTAAAATGCAAAATATATTCTTTTATTCAATAAGTTTTATGAGAATTCAAAACCACATAGAGGAATATTTAGCCAAAAGCCAAGAATATTATTATTATATTTGTTAAATTAGGACATGAAACAAATAGATTTGACAAAATCATTAACATTCTTTATAGAAGCATATTCAATTTTTGGAAGCATATTGTTTGAGAGGTCAACCTATCAAATCAAAATTAAATCTATAAGCAGAATAAATACATATTACAACACTCTATACCAGTTGTCAAACAATTGCCCAATTAAATATAAATTTATAATGCATCCATCAAAATATTAGTAATGAAAATGAGGGAGACCATTCAAAAAATTACAATAATGTTTGGTTTCCAGTGCGGAAAATTCACAAGCAAGGGCTTTTATGCTAGTACACTATTGTTAAAAAAAATCGGCACCCTTAGTGTTGTCACATGCATGCTCTTTGTCCTGCATAAATGCATTAAAAACAACTGAACGAAGCCCATATAGTGGCGGCATCATGATTGGATATCCCCATACCCTCGTAGAGCACACATATGTTCATGACAATAATTAATTGTAATAAAAGTAATCACTTCTTGTTACATGCTACTGATCCCATACGTATGCCCATTCTTCTTTAAGATATTCTGTGACATAGGACTAGTTATAAATATAATCTACAAACCCACTCTCAATAATGCGAGCCACACCTAATATATCTTCACGTGGATGAGCATTTCTCAAGTGAACTTGAAACTATACAAAGTCCTTAAACACTTGGAAAGGTTGCTAACACCTCCAGCAGTTCGTCTTAAGTTGTACCACATCTAAACAATTTCACCAAGCTGTTTCTACAAAGTGACCTCTTTTCTATGCTGGAACGGACCGTGATCTAACATATAACCCCACCTTAATGAGAATATGGAGTTTAAGCTACATACTGGAGCAAACTTAGTTCAATGGTGTATCATATTGGAGCCTCCGAACCATCAGCTCTGATACCATGTTGAAATTCTTGGCGCCCCCTTGGGTCTTCAAGTGCACACACTTCATCCAGTGTAAATGCATTGAAAACTGTTGAATGAAGCCCATATGGTGTCAACATCATTGTTAGATATACCTATATCCGTGTAGGGAACAAATATGTTCATGGCAACATTTGCTATAACAAAAGGTGTTACTACTAGAATTCATAGTGGTGACACCGAAACAAAAACAAGATGAAGAGGTATCGTAATAGAGTCGACACCAAAGTAGAAACTTGGGAAGCGATCAAACTTGGGAAGCGAACAATGAATACCAAAGTAGGAGGGTGTAGAGGTGGAGTCGGTACCGATAGCAAAAGGTTTAAGAGAAACAAAGCCAACGCCAAAATGAAAAAGATAGGAGTAGAGCTGACACCAAGAAGTGGAGTCATAACAAGTGGATCCGACAATGATAGCTTGGAATAATAACAGCGAAACCGATACCAAAATAACAAGATTGGGAATATGAAGTCGATACCAAGGATATAGAGGGTATTGGCAAAAATGATCCTAGGAGAGTGACTTTGTAAATATGCTATGGCACCGACATAGGGGAACAAACAGCCTGGTGCTGATACTAAGAAAAGAAGGCAAAAAGGCACGTTGTCGACATCAACATGTAGTGAGCAGTTAGTTTGGTGTCGACACCGAAGAACGAAGGCAAATGCATAAAGTCGATACCAGGACAAGGAAAGCAGCAAATTACAAGCCGATACCAAATTCATGAAGACAAATACACGAAACCAAAACCCCGAAGGCTGAAGCACGAATTTGGTGTTCAAAAGTGAAAGTATAGAGGCAATGCCAAGAAGTGCAAGTAGCAAAGGGTTAAAGTTGGTACCGAAGCTAGAGAGCGCTGATATGGGCAGATATTAAGAGGTTGATGCAAAAGGGAAGTTTCCTACATGATTGCTACAGAAAGAGGTCCAAATCCTCTACAAATAAGACCTTAGGGGTCACATTTTGAGGGAATTTTTCTCATTTCAAAGTCTTGTACTTAATTTTAAGATATTAAACCCTAATTGGAGATCAAATTGGGAATTTCTTTTGTAGTCTTCCATAGATTTCATCAATTGATCAATAAATGAAATATTTAGCATCTACAATCGATTGTACTTGTCATTCAACTATTATCTTGGATTCAAAACCTTAAATTGGAAGTAATTATCAAATCGACCTTGATGAAAATTCTAGGTTCAACTAGCAACGAACTTATGAAATCCTTATCCCAAGATAACTTTGTTTCCTTGAGTTTTGTAAGCGTGATACTCACCTCTTGAAGGAAGAGTAATTAATCCTCAAACTTGGGACATTGATATTTAAGAAATGGAGAATTAAGTCGATCTTTGAAGAAAACCAAGGTCCACAACCGTAACCCTATACTAGGGTGTTGACATTTTTTATCTTTAATAAAAGGAAACCCTTATTGTTAAATGATCCAATCCAATACATACGCCCATTCTTCTTTATGATATTATGCGATATGGAACTAATTACAAATCTCACCCACTCTCATAGAATGCGAGCCACACCTAACAACTGGTAGCATTATCATTTAGAACATCACGGTAAAAGATAACTTAAGAGTATATCAAAGAAAATGTTTACTAGCTATAATAAGACTGGAGTTACGAATTTAAGACTATAAGATATTAATCTTTATATTGAAACAATCGACAGCTGTAAATGATGGTTGATTTTATTATGCAAGTATTTCAGTATTATCTGAGTATGCTAGCTGTAGCAAATGGAAGAAGGATCTGGCAAGCTTTGGCTTTAGCTTTGGAAGGTTTTCGCTTTTAAGTTTGAATGTCCAATAGTGGAATCCTTTATAAATTTACAAAAGTCAAAGTAAAGGCATTGCTTTCGATAATTTTGATAATAACAATAATAAATATTTACTTAAGACCACTCTATAAATAAGAGAACAATTAAGTAATAAATATAAAAATGAAATGTGCGAAAAAGTAAGGATTGCTTGCACCATAAGAAAAAGAAGCTTCCACACATGTCGGTTTCTTATCCCCGTATATAATTTTATTTGTGTTGTAATGGAAATACTTCAAATAAAGCCATTTTGACTTCTAAAATTAACCATGCATTTTGATTTAGAATACTTAGGTATTTTTCAAATGAGTATTATCCTCATTTGCATCATTAAACGTGGTTACAGTGAAATTACTTATAATATCATAAATGATCGTTTTACTATTAAATTACAAGTAAATGCATTGGACATGCAGAAATATTGACTTATTTTAACTCAGAAAGCTATAGGGAAATAAGTTATGAATTTTAATAGTTTTTTATCATACCTTATTGTGAATTTTGAGTCTCATACGTTAAGAGAAATGAAGCAGTTGAAAAATTCTCACTAAAATTCATCCATTTGTTAAAGATTTTAAATATGATGCTCAAATTTGTTTCTTTGTCCAAATTCAAACATTATCTTGCATGCAATGGAATCTGTTTACTATTTCTTATAGTTCTATAAATGGTAACCACCATACATGAAGCACCAATTGTTAGACAAAAAATGGAACTAACACCTAATAGATCAGATTTTGTATGGAACAATGAAGAAATATAACCTAAAAGCAGTGAAAAGAAATCGAACATGCAAGGTTTATAGTGGTTTGGCGTTAACGAGCCTGCATCCACTTTATAATTCTTTGATTCGATAGAGAATTACAAGCACAACAAATACAATGACTTAAACACACGAATACAATCAATTTTCTCTCAATGTTTGTGGAGTAATACTTGGAAATTAACGGTGATTATGATGATCGAGTGTCTGATGTGCCCAAAAAGGTCCTTTGAAATGTTGTCGATCCATGTATTTACAGGTGAGTTGAAGCCTCGGGTCGGATGCCAAATGCGGCTGCAGAGTGGATCTCAGGATCGAAGTGGATGTAGTGGAGAAGCGGTCTTCATAGTGGGCGTGAAAAGGTATGGCTCGATTCGAGATTATGGGAGAGAAGTGTTGCTAAAGAATAGGACAACATCTGAGTGTGCGGTCATAGTTTAAGGCGGGCTGGATATGGGTTCATTCGACCTGATCTGGTGCTCATTTGCCGAAGCCGGGTCTTTGCGTTTATGCAGTTCAAATCCGACCCGATCGCTTTGACCCCATTCACTTGCTTAGCAATCGTTAAAGTACAAGATTTCTCTCTGACCCTAAGTCCTTTGCTCCTTCTAACCTAAACTTTAATCTTTGAATAACTCGAATTCTTGCCCTTCTTGTATTCAGGATCAAGATATCTGGACTTTGTGTGGCCTAGTCACAAAGTAGGCCAACATTTTTCCCCCTCAAAGTATGTCTTATCGGAGATGAGATGTGCATTGAAATCATCAATCCGTTTATTCTTGAATCGGCGACAATCAGCAGTCGTATCTATCCACGAAGTTGTGACCCTTTGTAAAGACATGTTTCTCGATTTCTGCACTTCACATATAAATACAAGGTCGCATCCGCAATTATGTCTATTGTGCTCTACAGACTAGGGATTTTAACTAGAATACAAGCAGATCCCTAGGTAAATTCTTAGACTTCCGTCGAGTCAATAAGCCAAAATTATCGAATAGATTGCGCTGCTTTGTTGAATCTCTTTCACATGCACACACGGTCTCTACCAATTTTAGGCAATCTTCTTGTTTTTAACTTTTATTGTTGCATAGCTCATCAATGTTCTAGAAACCATGAGGCGTCTCGAGTCGAAATTATTCGACCCGTTATTGTATTCGGCCTGGGAGCCTTGGGATTTCTTCTGCTATTCATTTGGTGGATCGGATCGGCCCTTCACTTTAGAGGAATACCAATCAGCCCTCTTTATATAAACTGGTCCATTTCATTTCATCCCTTACTCTATTCATTTCCTCTTTTAGGTTTCTTGAAACCCTAGTTATGCCTCCTTCGAAATCCTGTCAGGTCTCGAATCCAATCGAATAGGTAGTTGTAAATTATAAGATCTCTTTCCTTAATTCATATTTTCTAATGAATTCGATTCATATATTTACCCAATTCCTCTAATTACCATTGAGGCACTGGTATTCTGAGGCTTGACGTCACCATCACCAACCATTGATGTCGAAGTCGTCATCGATGATGATGCCTATGGCGCCAGGCCTTTGGCTATGTGAGAGACCATGGTGAGCGAACCGTTCCCCTATCCTGATGCTTTGCCGAATTGGAACTGAAAGACATGGTTTTCTTCGAAGGTAAGATGAAGGAAGAAGGGCAGTGTGGATCGAATGAAGTAGGTTGCTAAAATCCAAAAACTGAGGAACGTGGAGATGGGGAAGCACCATTGAGCCTAGTCGAATGGTTTCAATACAAATCTAATTCGACCTGATGCCCTATCTGACCCGAAGCAGCAATTTTCGAGATTTCACCCAATGCTCCTGTAATCAATATGACTTTTGCATACCTCTACATACCATGAAATGTGGCATATTCGATGACTTTGACAGCTCTGATCTATTGTACATGCATATATGTTACTTGACTGAAGATAATCATAACTCACAGACTTGCGAACTGTTAGGATAGACCCTTCAGGATTGAACTTCGGAATCACACAATATACATATTTGAAAGATTCTGGACCTGGTGAATAAAAGACCACTCGGCAATCCAATGCATATCAATCAACTACATGCTTTTCCTGCTTTGCTTATGTCTTTTCATATCTGCACTGCACACAGTAGTACACACACATGGGGCACATGTAATTATACTCTAATTCTTGGTGTTTCTTGGATAATACGGCCAATATTTCTAAAAGATACCCGACAACATTCTCCAAGTTGAATAAAAGCAAAGCTCCAGAATCTTCAAGTAATCCCAATCCCGATATTCTTCCATCAGATTCATATTGGAACAGTACGAGCTTAGATTTCGAAGTCGAGCTTCATGAAAATATGGAGTCATCTGGGGGAGAAATCTCAATGGATAAGGAAAAAGGAGGAGTAGGAGATAACCGAACACCTGACAAATTTGAGGGTGCAGTCATTCTAAATGCACCCAGTGACTCTTGGGCATCGAAAAACGATGAATCCAGGCTTAGATGAATATGCCTGAGGCACCAAATTTATTGGAAGGAAGTTAGAGTTACAACTAATGTCACGGACAAACCACACAATCCTTTGGAAGGTTATATGGCCATCAGTCAGTTGATGTGCACAGTCGGAGCCATGCCTCTATTTCCACCCTTCATCGATGACTTTCTAAGACGAATGTGGATTGCCCCCATGCAACTCCAGCCTACTGCCTATTCTTATTTATACATGTCGTACATAGCATAAACGGAATTCTTGGGGGTGGAGCCTACTTTTGAGGACGTAAACTTCTTCTATCACTTCAAACATTGCCAAAAGGAGAGTCCTTCTTTCGCTTTTTTCGAATCCGTGCCTAAAAGAAAGATACTTGACGAAGGATATATCAATGTAGGAGATATAATACCCGAGTGGTTTTATATTCAGAATGAGCCCGAGTGTGCCAGAAGATGGCTCCAATCAAGTAAGCTCCAAGTTATGGGTCTCCCTGTTTCAATTACGTTAACAAATGCATTGACCTTTTTTCCTTATTTTCAGATCCAAATCCCAAGAAGAAGCAAGGACAAATATATGAGGATCGTCTGACTCGTCTGCTAATGGTAATACAGACTTCTTAAATGTCAGAAAATGTTTGGTGGATGAGCTTCTCCATTGACACCCCTTATTTGATATGAGGCAGAGTATAGGTCATGGAGGTCGTGCTTACATATACGAGCCCCCAGCCTAAGCTCCTCTTATACCCGCATAAGCTGGTAGGGTGCCCCTAGTCGAAGGGCAAGTTACAACTATAATTGAAATAGGAGAAGGTTCAAAGAGCAAGAATTTTACGGGATCTAGTGAAGAAGCACAACCGGGAGAGAGAGTGACAACTCTTAAGCAAGAAAACATCGAGATCCCCCCGAGTCCTTATCCAATAAACATTCAGAACAAGGAGCTTATTATGAGAACACCTGAGGATGAGCCAACGGGTAGCTCCCCTAAAGGTGTACCTATCCCTAAGGGGCAGCCTTCTCCAAAGGCCCCGCCTCCAGTTAAGCTTCCCGTTCATGACCTTCAGTAAGAGGACTCCATATTCGGAGACTTGGCTAAACTTCCCTTACCTGACGACATATACACTTCCTAAGACATTGGTTCTGGCTCTTTGTTTCCTCCGTTTGAAGTGTAAATCACACATGTTAAGGACGGGAAGACAACACCCACACGCCTAACTTCGGGCTCTAGTTCGCCGGGGAGTTCACTTAGGATACAACGCACTAGCACTGCATGTCATAGCAGCTATGTGTTATACTACTTCTTGGTTCTAATATTGGTTAATATTACTTGCAGGAAAGATTCCTCGTAGCAGTTATAATCTCAGGAATGTCCATGAGAGTCTTCCTAAGTACAGCTCCAATGTTGAACACGATTACAGGGATAGTCGCGGGAGAGATAATAGGAGGCATTATGAATCACATCATCCCCACTCTTCGCGCTCCCGTTCTCCTTCTAAGTCGGACTCCGATAAGTACAAGAGTCAACAGAGCCATCGTGAAGGAGACAAATAACCTCCTAAAGTACCAGTTATCCCATAGGATTCACATTCTCAAGACTATCCAACGAAGAAGCATTCTGATCCCAAGGATATGACCAAGGACCTAGACAAGGAGAAAGATAGAGGCAGAGCGGCCGTTGTTCTTGTTAAGCGCAAGTCTATTGGTATTACCAAAACAAGGCCCATAGTGCTTGACTCTGATACTAGGCGAGGGTAGAAGTTTTAAAAGGGAAGTTCCTAGATTATCACTTCGGGAATATGCATTTGGTTCCAAACCTTAAGCCGGTTCCATCAGACTAGGCAGAGGGCGTCGAAACTCAGATAGACTTCTTAGACTGTCAATATCATGGGATGTGCAAATTCACCCGAAAGCTTTTAAAAATAATTAAGGACCTGTTGATGGACGTGGACCATCTAAAGAAAATGGCCAAATACAACATATCTTCTAGAGAAGCCACAGAGAAAGAACTTGAAGAAGCTTAAGCCAAACTTGCCCTTGCACAACGTGATGCTGAAAGTTATAAGAAGTTGCATAGCGAGCTACAGATGCACTTCCTTAATGAGCTCGACTCCCACAGCTAGGAGCTTGTAAGGATTAAGAAAGTGGCCGAGGATGACACTTCTGAGAATGCCGAGATGAAACTATCCTGCACCCGTGATGCTCAAGAAAAAGCAGATCTTAATAAAGAAATAGCCGATTTGAAGGCTAAACCAGCGGAGGCTGAGGAGAGGGCCAAATTAGTTGAGGGGAATGCCCACGTCGTGCTTGAATCTGCTTCCACATCTAAAGCGCAACCCGTTGAGGCTCAAGAGGAGTTAGATAACTATGGGTAACTTATGATATCCTTTTTCACTTAAGTTCTTCGAACCCGAGATATATCATGGATCAAAAATTACGAGACAACTTTAGTCGACATGTGGGATGAAATCGTTGATGATGAGAAGCACCGACTAAAAGTTGACACCATCTACGAAGAGAAGTTGAAAAAAACATATTTGAGAGGAGAGGAGATAAAGAATTTGGTTGAGGGAAGGAGATTGCTTTAGGAAGCTATGGAGGTTGCTAAACGTCAAGCCAAGGGGAAGAGCACTATTGAGGGTGGCTCCAACTCTTCTTTTGCTGCCCTTGGAGTTGTAGATTCAGAGGGATACGACCCCGAACATCCGAAGATTTCAAAAAGTGCACTCCTTTCTCCTATTACCCAAGCTGCAACTCCAGTGTAACGACCCGTATTTTTACGATATTATAAATAATTTATTTAATTATTTAAATAATGGTTTGGTAATTTAAATTGACCAAAATTAAATAATATTGAATATTTAATTAAAATAAATAATAGAATAATATATTTAATTTCTGAAATAGTCGAAAATAGTGGAATTCACAATATTGTGTGAATTGGATCATTTATAATATATAATTCAGTTTAGAGTTGAATTATATTATCGAATATATTATATAGATGTCAGTTGAACGTATAATTTATATTATAATTATAATCGAGCTCGAAATGGCGTTGTAGTTCGTAATTTGGCGATTCGAACTTCAATTGAATATATATAATCCGTTTTAAATCGGATTTCTGTGAAACAAGAAACGTTCGGAGCCGGTGAAGTATATTTTTCTAATGAAAGAGAAAAATCGGGATTTCATCGTGTAGATTTTGAGTTATGTCCAAATCAAATTTTAAAATAGTCGCTATGGAATTCCTTTATAATTTATAACGAATTATTTATATTATAAAAGGATTTTCAATATAAATTGAATACTGATTTAAACCGAATTTGAGATATCGAATTGTTAATCCCGATATGTATATTTTGGAGCTGTATGATATTCTATTGTGAATATATAAAAGAATATTAAATTAAATTGTTTTTAAATATATTAATATTTAAATGGGTTTATTTAGAGCTTTAAAAATAGCCAGATTTCAATTTCCATGATTTTTGGAGTCATTATGTGGCCGTACGTGATTTTAATGTGAAAAACAGTCGATAATTCGACTTTAAAAATTCGCTGTGTGAGCAAATGGATTCAGAATTCGACGAAACAAGTTTTGTTGGGTCCGTAATGTCAAAATATAGTTGTATGTCCATTTTTGTCAAATTTGGATATTTTACGTGATCGTACGAATTTTAAATGAAAAATACAAACAACGGTTGGTTAAAACTGAATATTAAATCGAATATTAAAATATTTAAAATTCTCTAATAAATATACGCTACATGGTTTCGAAACCTATAACTTATTTCCTTGGTCAAAACTTATCTTGGCCATCATTTTCTCACCTAAACCAAACCGTTGGTTTTAAAATCCTAACAATTCATATAAATTTCTACAAATCGCGATTCGAACATCACTGAATTCCTGGAAGGATTCTCCTTAACCTAGTACTAATATTTTCTGGTTGGACGTCATTTTTTGTTCCATTGTTTTTAACAGCGGAACTAGGGTTCAACGAATCTTAAAATGTGAGCAACGATTTGGTATTTGGTTTTTAGATTTGGGTTTAGGGTTGGAAAACGCATCGGTGTGCAAACTTTTGGGTTGTTCGATGGAAATAGATGTCACGAGTTTCCACATGATACTATTTGACGCGATTTTCCTCTGGAGTGCGAGCTGTGCATTTGTAGTGTGGGTGGAGAGAGGATTGGAAGAGGGATGTGGTGATGTCAATTGCGTAATTTTTTGTTGAAAGGCGAAAGAGCAGTGGGTGCCTGAAGTGTTGGCAGTGGTGCGTGTATTTATTGAAGGAGGAGCGGGATTTCTTTACTGACCGGAAGAAGAAGAGTACGAGGAAGGGGTGATCTCAAATCTGATGGATGTGTGGAGCGGTATTCTTTCCTGTCTCCATGGTTTAGCCTCACCAGTTGGTAATGAAGACTTTGCGAATAAAAATAAAGAAAAATACGGCAATGGGAAACAATGAAACTAAATGTTTGGTCCTTGGAAGATGATACTATAGTTGCCGAACAAATTGATCCAGGTATGGCGGGCCGAAGTTAGATAATGGATGTGGCCCAATGTCTATGTTAATTGAATTTTTATTCTAATCTAAGAATAGTATTAATAATTTAATATTATTCAGAACTTGTTAATGCGGCAATCATCTCATACAACACTCAGATTAACGGACGGTCGGACACGTTGGAAGCGTATCAGAAATTACTACGTAGACAAATTGGTTGGGATCGATTCGAAGATCGTTGGAATTTATGGAAAAGGAAACGCCTGAATTGAACTATTGACATTTATCGTTATTTAACGATGACCGTCCAATGTGAGTATATCTCACTAACTCTGTACAGTTTATACTTTTATAAATAAAATCTAGTATGATAAATGATGATTGATTGTTATGTGTTGATTATTTGGTTGAATTGCTGATTTATTGGTTGAAATTATAAATAACGATATACATATATATATATATAAATCGTTAATCAAATATTGATTCTGTTTATAGGAATATTTCATATGGAAATGAAATCAATGTTATTTATATTGTTTAACATCATTGATGTAAGGAAATAGGTTGGAGGGATCCGACTGGATTCCTCAATATGTATAATACTGTTTGTTTTCATATAGATGTGATATAAAATTTGTGATTGATTATGATGACACTGGTCATGTTATTTGGTATTTTAAATACCATATGAAATACTGGAATGTAAAAAGGAAAATTTCAAAGTGAATATTGAAAATGAAATATTAATATATGAAATAAATATGATATTATAAAAGGTAATATTTGGGAAACAATTATTGGAAAATATAATTAAGGAAATATTTGGGAAATAAATAGAATTATATAAAATGATTTATATAAAATGAATAGAAATATATAAATGGATTTATATCAAATGAATAGAATTATATAAAAGGATTTACATAAAATGAATAGAATTATATAAAAGGATTTATAAATGAGATTTAAGAGTTAGAAATAAAAAGGTGATTTGTATTAATAATTCTACAAATAAAAATATAAATAGAATTTGGATATTTGGTTTTAAATACGAAATCAAACTGTTTTGATTATATAAAGAAATATTATTCACATTCTATGTGAAAAATTAGATTAAAGTAAATATTTTGCAACTAAATTATTATAAAGGAAAATTGGGGTTTGAATTAGGAATTTAAATGGAATTGCTGAAATTAGAAACTGACTGGAAATTAGTTGTGTTGAATGGATTTCTGGGTATCGATTTTATGTTGGTTTCGGCCTTTGGGGTTTATACTTGAGAAATTGTTCTCTTACTAGCTTATAATTAGAGACTGATAGAGGTGGGAAGATTGTGATGCGTGAATCATAAGTGGAAACGTTTTCCAAAGTTAGTAAAGCATATTTTCTAAAATTAGAAAATAAGGATTTGATGAATATATGGAAACGAGAAATGGGGAAATGAATAAATGTTGATTGATGATTGATCGATAGAATTTCCATTTGGAAATAATATCGTTGTTTGCACACATGTTTTTCTTTGATAGTTAAATCACCAACTATCAAAGTTTTTGACCATTTTTCCGTCGTCAATATGGAGAGACCGGGATCAGATTCATTATCTAAAAACCATTCTGTATGGGTGTTAGCGTTGCGATCAAATATGATGAAGATAATTGAAGATGGAGTTATGCAAGGGCTGTCATGTTTACAGAATAGTGCCTTCGGTCTATCCAGTCCCAGGACGACCTGTATGGAAGAATGTCTGATGGAGTATATTTAATAGATCGCGTAAGCTAATCTCTTCAAACTTATTTACGTTTGGTGAAGGAGGAATTCGTTTCTCTTAGTTGTTTACCCGTGATATGTTTGGAGAAATCAATTTGTGATTTAGCGGGTATGACGATGTGACATTCAAAGTGAATGAAGATGTGGTTCGTAAAGGATACGTTATGGCCTCTAGCCTCACAACTAGGAAATGGTATAAAATCGGGTAGGTCGCACGGCTAAGTGGTTAGCTGCCAATTAGGGTGTACTTTCACCTGATCTAGAGAAATTCCGTTTACTTCTATAATCTATTTCGATGCTGTCCCTTTCGGGAAACGGTTGCTGATCCCAACCGTTGGTGATAATACATTCGGTACACTCAAGCGAAATGAGTGACCGGTTATGTTTAGCCTAGGTTACAAGATGTTCTTGTTGAACCCGGTGTATTCCTCTATAGAGATACACTGTCGGAAGGTGGTCCCATACCTTGCCAGTTAGAATTCATTAACCAATAAGCGCTTGTGGTTTTTGATTGTATATTATGCATGTGGAAAGTGAGATGAAAGCGTTCTGCTAATGATTATTTAGTTGTGGTTGACAGACATTATCATAATATCAAAAGAGTTTTGATATAAAGTTTATCGTTTCTTTTAAAAGAATTTTGAACGTTAAATCAAATGTTTTGGATTCTCATAAGGGAAAAAAACCCATTCCATTATACGGTGTGGTCTTATGAGATATCGTTTATTTTCTCAACTATTTTAAATTGTTTACTCACACCAGTCCCGTGACTGACCCGGAGTTTATTTTGTTTTGTTTTCCCTAAACTCTTGGGTGCCCAATTTGTACGGGCAGTCAAGTAGTCAGGATTTTACAGACATGCTTGGAGAGCTTGGAGCAGGAGGCTTCAGGATTATATAGCTATTGTTATTTCCGTTGTGTTGTAGGTGTTATACTCTGATAATGTTACTGTATAAATATACTGATTTTATTTCAAAGTTATGTATCTATTATATATTTTTCGTTCCACTATGAGATTCGTGTTTACTTTGATGTTGTATGTTCTTCTTCTTCTATTCTAAGTTTCTATCTTATCTATTCTCACCTTCTAATTTCTTTCATTAACTATCTGGTATTTCCGATGCTTGATAGTCAACATTGGGTTATATGTCGGTCACTCAGGATCGCGAATCCCCTGGGTCATTATAGTGGTATCATAGCTGAAGGTTAAGTAATTACCTTAGCTCTGTGGCGTGACTCGATAGAGATAGGTTTAGTAATACCCTAGATTAAGTTGAGTGTATATATACGAGTGAAGTATTTGTATATTTTATAAAAAATGTTTTATATTGTGGATATTTATTGGTTGAGTTGTTTATAAGTTCTGGTCGATTAGTTTGATCCACTGTATCGGTAGGAGTTTCTAAACATTCGAATACGATGAACCGACACAACATGTTTTGAAAAGAGGGTAAATGAAATAATTTTATCCAAATTATAGTTTGATATGAACAAAGTATAAATATTTGATATATTATAGTATATTGGATATGTTGGTTGTTATATTAATCGAATAAGATTATAATTAAAATGACTATAAATAACCAATCCGAATTTGTGTAAGTGTAATTATAAAGTCAGAAGGATTAAATCTGAAATTAAAATCAGAATTGGAATTAAAATTCCTAAAATTTGGAAAAGTGTTTGTAAATGGATTTAAGTTAAGTATAAGGGAATTTTAAAATCTTGGGAGATTTTAGAAATGTTTTCCAAGCATTGGGAATAGTATTTTGAAATAGATTTCAAAATGGAAGTATTTAGAAATGGTTTTAAAAGTGGTATAGTATTGAACTCACTTCGATAGCTGGGAAATAACCCTGATGATGAATCGCGGCATCATTAGTGTTCATTTTTGAGTTGCTAAGTGACGGATTACTACCAAAGATTTTGTTTTTGAATTGTTTTGTGAAAAGCAAGTTGTTTTGAATCTTGAAAACGGATATCTGGTTTTAGAAAAGCTAAAATGTTTAAAAATTCCCTGGGGGAGATTGTTTGGATTGAAACAAATTAAATTAGAATTTGTAAAAGCAAATAGAAATAGAAATTGAATTGAAACCAGTTAAGGGGAAAATGAATTGAGGTAGAAAATATCGAATTAGATTGGATTAGAGATAATCCGAAATGGAATTGGACTGGTAAGTTAAGAGTTGAAATTAAAAATGGAATCTGTGTTAAGAACAGAATTCGGCTTGAGTATAACCGAATGATCGAGAGGACATTGTTATATGCAGAATTGGTAACACATGGAAAGGATATATGGATATGCAAGACAAAAAGGTTTTATACTTATGATGGGTTTGAGATTTTGATGAGCCAAATTGGCAAGCCGCTTGGCTGTTTGATTTTCTTTTGGGTTGGAGAAGGCCTAGAGAGGCGAGTTGTAGTTGTACCGATCGAGCCGTACAAAGGAGGTACTGGCGAAATTTTTCAGAAATTTAAGGTGTTAGAAATTTTTTAGAAATTTGGAAATTTAGTTAATAAGAATGAACTAATATTTTAATTGAAATTAATTGGTTCATTTGAAACTCAAGTTAAAGGAAGTAAACAAATAAATTTTAACCCAGTTAATAGGGTTTGTTTTCTATCTTAGCAATTTCGAGGACGAAATTATTTTAAGGGGGAAGAATGTAACGACCCGTATTTTTACAGTATTATAAATAATTTATTTAATTATTTAAATAATGGTTTGGTAATTTAAATTGACCAAAATTAAATAATATTGAATATTTAATTAAAATAAATAATAGAATAATATATTTAATTTTCGAAATAGTCGGTAATAGTGGAATTCACAATATTGTGTGAATTGGATCATTTATAATATATAATTCAGTTTAGAGTTGAATTATGTTATCGAATATATTATATAGATGTCAGTTGAACGTATAATTTATATTATAATTATAATCGAGCTCGCAATGGCGCTGCAGTTCGTAATTTGGCCATTCGAACTTCAATTGAATATACAGAATCCGTTTTAAATCGGATTTCTGTGAAACAAGAAACATTCGGAGCTGGTGAAGTATATTTTTCTAATGAAAGAGAAAAATCAGGATTTCGTCGTGTATATTTTGAGTTATGTCCAAATCAAATATTAAAATAGTCGCTATGGAATTCCTTTATAATTTATAACGAATTATTTATATTATAAAAGGATTTTCAATATAAATTGAATACTGATTTAAACTGGATTTGAAATATCGAGTTGTTAATCCCGATATGTATAATTTGGAGCTGTATGATATTCTTTTGTGAATATATACGGTAATATTAATTTATTAATATTAAATTAAATTGTTTCTAAATATGTTAATATTTAAATGGATTTATTTAGAGCTTTAAAAATAGCCAATTTTGCAAACGACCTCCGTTTTCGACGAAACTAATTTTGTTGGATCCGGAATATTAAATTTTTGTTAGATTTCAATTTCCATGATTTTTGGAGTCAATATGTGGTCTCACGTGATTTTAATGTGAAAAAACAGTCGATAATTCGACTTTAAAAATTCGTTGTGTAAGCAAACGGTTCGGAATTCGACGAAACAAGTTTTGTTGGGTCCGTAATGTCAAAATATAGCTGTATGTCCATTTTTGTCAAATTTGGATATTTTATATGATTGTACGAATTTTAAATGATAAATACAAACAGCGGTTGGTTAAAACTGAATATTAAATCAAATATTAAAATATTTAAATTTCTCTAATAAATATACACTACACGGTTTCTAAACGTAGAACTTATTTCCTTGGTCAAAACTAATCTTGGCTATCATCTTCTCACCCAAACCAAACTGTTGGTTTTAAAATCCTAACAATACATATAAATTTCTACAAATCGCGATTCGAATATCATTGAATTCCTGGAAGGATTCTCCTTAACCTAGTACCAATATTTTCTGGTTCGATGTCACTTTCCGTTCCATGGTTTTTAACAACAGAACTAGGGTTCGACAAATCTTGAAATGTGAGCAACGATTTGGTATTTGGTATTTAGATTTGGGTTTAGGGTTGGAAAACGCATCAGTGTGCAAACTTTTAGGTTGTTTGATGGAAATAGATGTCACGAGTTTCTACATGATACTGTTTGACGTGATTTTCCTCTAGAGTGCGAGCTGTGCATTTGTGGTATAGGTGGAGAGAGGATTGGAAGAGGGATGTGGTGATGTTAATTGCGTAAATTTTTGTTGAAAGGTGAAAGAGAAGTGGATGCATGAAGTGTTGGCATTGGTGCGTGTATTTGTTGAAGGAGGAGCGGGATTTCTTTACTGACCGGAAGAAGAAGAAGAAGAAGAGTACGAGGAAGGGGTGATCTCAAATCTGATGGATGTGTGGAGCGGTATTATTTCCTATCTCCATGGTTTAGTCTCAGCAGTTGGTAATGAAGACTTTGCAAATAAAATTAAAGAAAAATACGACAATGGGAAACAGTGAAACTAAATGTTTGGTCCTTGGAAGATGATACTGTAGTTGCCGAACAAATTGATCCAGGTATGGCGGGTCGAAGTTAGATAATGGATGTGGCCCAATGTCTATGTTAATTGAATTTTTATTTTAATCTAAGAATAGTTTTAATAATTTAAATATTGTTTAGAAGTTGTTAACGTGGTAATCATCTCATACAACACTCAGATTAACGGACGGTCGGTCACGTTGGAAGCGTATTAGAAATTACTACGTAGACAAATTGGTTGGGATCGATTCAAAGATCGTTGGAATTTATGGAAAAGGAAACGCCTGAATTGAACTATCGACATTTATCGTTATTTAACGATGACCGTCTAATGTGAGTAAATCTCACTAACTCTGTACAGTTTATACTTTTATAAATAAAATCTCGTATGACAAATGATGACTGATTGTTATGTGTTGATTGTTTGGTTGAATTGCTGATTTATTGGTTGAAATTATAAATAACGATATATATATAAATCGTTAATCAAATATTGATTATGTTTATCAGAATATTTCATATGGAAATGAAATCGATGTTATTTATATTCTTTAACATCTGTGATGTAGAGAAACAGGTTGGAGGTATCCGACTGGATTCCTCAATATGTATAATACTGTTTGTTTTCATATATTGTGATATATGATGTGATATAAAATCTGTGATTGATTATGATGACACTGGTCATGTTATTTCGTATTTTAAATACCATATGAAATGCTGGAATGTAAAAAGGAAATGTTTAAAGTGAATATTGAAAATGAAATATTTATATATGAAATAAATATGATATTATAAAAGGTGATATTTGGAAAACAATTATTGGAAAATATAATTAAGGAAATATTTAGGAAATAAATAGAATTATATAAAAGGATTTATATAAAATGAATAGAATTATATAAAAGGATTTATATAAAATAAATAGAATTATATAAAAGGATTTATATAAAATGAATAGAATCATATAAAAGGATTTATATAAAATGAATAGAATTATATAAACGAATTTATATAAAATGAATAGAATTATGTAAAAGGATTTATATAAAGTGAATAGAATTATATAAAAGGATTTATATAGAATAAATAGAATTATATAAAGGGAATTATAAATGAGATTTAAGAGTTAGAAATAAAAAGGAGATTTGTATGAATAATTGATATTTGGTTTTAAATACGAAATCAAACTGTTTTGATTATATAAAGAAATATTATTCACATTCAATGTGAAAAATTAGATTAAAGTAAATATTTTGCAAATAAAACATTATAAAGGAAAATTGGGGTTTGAATTAGGAATTTAAATGGAATTACTGAAATTAGCAACTGACTGGAAATCAGTTGAGTTGATTGGCTTTTTGGGTATCGACTGATGTTGATTTCGGCCTTCGGGGTTTATGCTTGGGAAGTTGTTCTCTTACTAGCTTACAGTTAGAGATTGATAGAGGTGGGAAGATTGTGATGCGTGAATCAGAAATGGAAATGTTTTCCAAAGTTAATAAAGTATATTTTCTAAAATTAGAAAATAAGGATTTGATGAATATATGGAAACGAGAAATGGGGAAATGAATAAATGTTGATTGATGATTGATCGATAGAATTTCCATTTGGAAATAATATCGTTGTTTGCACACATGTTTTTCTTTGATAGTTAAATCACCGACTATCAAAATTTTTGACCATTTTCCCGTCGTCAATACGGAGAGACCGGGATCAGATTCATTATCTGTAAATTACTCTGTATGGGTGTTAGCGTTGCGTTCAAATATGATGAAGATAATTGAAGACGGAGTTATGCAAGGGTTGTCCTGTTTATAGAATAGTGCCTTCGGTCTGTCCAGTCCCAGGACGACCTGTATAGAAGAATGTCTGATGGAGTATATTTAATAGATCGCGTAAGTTGATCGCTTCAAATATATTTACGTTTGGTGGTGGAGGAAGTCGTTTCTCTTAGCTGTTTACCCATGATATGTTTGGAGAAATCAATTTGTGATTTAGCGGGTATGACGATGTGACATTCAAAGTGAATGAAGATGTGGTTTGTAAAGGATACGTTATGGCCTCTAGCCTCACAACTAGGAAATGGTATAAAATCGTGTAGGTCACACGGCTAAGTGGTTAGCTACCAATTTAGGTGTATTGTCACCTGATCTAGAGAAATTCCATTTACTTCTATAATCTATTTCGATGCTGCCCCTTTCGGGAAACGGTTGCTGATCCCAACCGTTGGTGATAATACATTCGGTACACTCAAGCGAAATGAGTAACCGGTCATGTTTAGTCTAGGTTACAAGATGTTCTTGTTGAACCAGGTGTATTCCTCTCTATAGATACACTGTCGTAAGGTGGTCCCATATCTTGCCAGTTGGAATTCATTAACCAATAAGCACTTGCGGTTTTTGATTGTATATTTTGCATGTGGAACGTGAGATGAAAGCGTTCTGCTAATGATTATTTAGTTGTGGTTGATAGACATTATTATAATATCAAAAGAGTTTTGGTATAAAGTTTATTGTTTCTTTCAAAAGGATTTTGAAAGTTAAATCAAGTGTTTTGGATTCTCATAAGGGGAAAAACCCCATTCCGTTATACGGTGTGGTCTTATGAGATATCGTTTATTTTCTTAACTGTTTTAAATTGTTTACTCACACCAGTCCCGTGACTGACCCGGAGTTTATTTTGTTTTGTTTTCCCTAAACTCTTGGGTGCCCAATTTGTATGGGCAGTCAAGTAGTCAGGATTTTACAGACATATCTGGAGAGCTTGGAGCAGGGGGATTCACGATTATATAGCTATTGTTATTTTCGATGTGTTGTAAGTGTTATACTCTGGTAATGTTACTGTATACATATACTGATTTTATTTCAAAGTTATGTATCTATTATATATTGTTCGTTCCGCTGTGAGATTCGTGTTTACTCTTATGTTGTATGTTCTTATTCTTCTTCTAGTCTAAGTTTCTATCTTATCTATTCTCACCCTCTAATTTCTTTCATTAACTATCAGGTATTTCCGATGCTTGATAGTCGACATTGGGTTATATGTCGGTTACTCAGGATCGCGAATCCCCCGGGTTGTTACATCCAGCCACTCCTAGGGATAAGTCGATCGAAGGTTTCTCCATAATTTGTCAAAGCTACTCTAGCATGTCATCGCATTGTAGAGCAAACAATTGAAAGACCCATAGTCTCTCCAGAGCTAATAAATATTGCTCTTCCTTCTTTAGGTATGAAGCCTGCTGATGAGGCTGGAGAGAAGGCTGGAGATAAGTAAGAAGAACCACTGATAAGGCTCTAATGCTTTCCAGTGCTGAAGCCTCCAATAAAGGGGAGATAATCAATGCTCTAAAGGATCTATATGGAAAAGAATGTAAAGGGGAGGTGGTGGTCACAATCACAGAAGCTTCTGATGACGAGACCGAGGATCTGACCCTTGCATGGATGAAAGAGAGGACTGACAAACTCTTGAAGGCCAAGGCTGAAAATATAGAAGAACCCATCTCAGTCGATCATATCCAAATAGTTCCTTCTCCTAGTCCCAAAGTAATCATCAAGCTCTCTTGATTGATAACCGCAGAGATGGCTTCTTAGTCTACCGCTAACATAGAAGATCCCTTATCCGAGAAATTCAGGAAGAAGAAGCGCATCCTTACTGATGATGAGAAGTAAAAGTAGCAAAGACTTAAGGATGCCAAGAAATCCAAGCCTTCTCCCAATTCTAAGTGAAGCATTGTTTTGATTTCTTTTCTTGCTTTCCACTGGCTTGCTGTGGTTGTTACGAGTGCGGCCCTCGCATTTTTGTATAGTTATCTTGTGTAAATCTGCATGCTATAAATAAAGTAGTTTTCCAGCAATGTCATACGTTTGCAAATTTTGTTATATATTTCAGTCAAATATACTTGTAGGCTAAACATTATTAAATTAAGTAATAAACAATAAAACACATCACAGTCAAACAGGGGTTTCAATCCAGCATCCCTGCAAACTAAAACTCCTGTAATAAAAAAATTATTACTAAATTAAGTAGTAAACAATAAGGGTGTGATGTGTATGTTTATGCCCCAATTAATCTTGAACAGATTGCCTGGCCAAGGTTTTTCGAGATTGATTAGTAGAGACCTTCTACTGTCCCCAGTATCAGTGTGGACTTCGGGCTCAACTTGCAATCTTTCCCCCCGTAGGTAGGATCCAATTTCTTTCAGCACTTGGTCTCGGTGCTTTTATACTCTCTCGTCATAAGTCCAGGTTAGAGTTTGAGTTAAAGCTATCTCTAGTCGTGGTGCACCAATCCCACTCACTTTTATACTCATTCCTGAATCGAGAGAGTTTGAGTTAGTCAAGTGAACAGTCATGTCATTCGCCTCAGCATTCCTTCTATTCTGTAATTCCACGAGCGGGATTCTGTTGACTCGAGTGTCGTTCTCGAACTCAATCTTTGTCCGTACTCCATTCTACACTCAGGTGGATTGAGCTTGTCAGGCAAGCGGTCGGGTCTCACCGGCCGGTTACATCGGAGTGTCGAATCAAATATAAAAAAGTCACAGAGCATGGAATGGATTTCAAACATACCACATGGTACAAATAAAAAATAAATGCAGAAATGACAAATGACACACGATATTTTTATAGTGGTTCGGCCAAATCTTAGCCTATGTCTACTTTATAATCTTTCGTTTATGTCAATCAAACCATCTCAGGCAATGCAAGCCCCGTTACAAAGTCTGAACAACAAAAGAGTAAGTACAAGTTCAAGTCAGTTAGTGTCGTAGATGTGCAACATTCCATGCTCTTGGAAGATGATCGCCTTCAACATCGTTAGCCTGAAAGATCTATTATCAAGCCTCCGCCGGATGACGTATGATCCTTCCCACTTCGGGCCTATAAAGACGAGGGTCGGGAAGATACGCTTCAGTTTCAGGTTTCTAGGTTCGAAGGTCATGGGTCGAACCTTTTTGTTATAGTATCGAGCAACCCGATGTCTGTGCCTCTAGGCACACAAGTCCGCTTCATCTCTCTTCTCGTTAATCATGTCTAAAGACTCAAGAAGAAGAGCCTTGTTTGTGCCTCTAGGGATCGTAGTATGTCTCCCTGTTAGAGGGGACTCCCAATTCCACAGGGATAACGTCTTTGTATCCGAATGATAATGAGAAGGGAGTGTAGCCAGTCGCGGACTTGTAGATCGTTCTGTAGTCCCATAGGGCCAAGGGGAATTCACCTCTATTCTAATCGCTTCTTTAGACTGGACTTGATAATCTTATTTACTGCTTCTACTTGTCAATTCGACTATGGATGTGCTACAACAATGTATCTTTTCTCAATATGATACCTTTGGAAGAAATCTCTAAATCCTGTACTATCTAACTGAGTTCCGTTGTCGGTTATGATAATTTTAGGATCCCAAATCGACAAATAAAATTTATGATGATGAAATTAATCATCCGCTTTGTAGTGGTTGTGGTCAATTATTCAGCTTCTGACTACTTCGTAAAGTAGCCCACAACCACGATTGCATATTTTGATTCGCAGTTGGCAATTGGAAGGCTTCTGTTGATATCAATCCCCCATATAGCAAACGACCAAAGACTCACCATCGAGGTGAGTTGGATGGGAGGTGCTTTAGGAATCTTTGCAAATTTCTGGAACTTGTTGCAGCGTCAAGAGTAATCAGCCGCGTCTCGATTTATGGTAGGCCAAAAGTAGCCGTACCGTAGTATCTTCCTTGCTAATGTTTGTCCTCCGGTGTGATCTCTACAATCTCCTCCGTGCACTTCCCTCAATACACGCTTAACGTCGTCATGTGCCATACATCGAAGTATAGGAACTGAAAACCCCTTTTGATAAAGTACGTCACCCTGCATGACATATCTCGAAGCTTTAGAACGATGGTGCACCTTTCACTTTTCCTTGCCGGAAGCATTCCATGTTGCAGGAAGTTCTTTATGGGGGTCATCCATGACTCTCTCTCGAGTTAGGTCTCCAACACTAGATCATTTTCCATTCGATCAGTTCTTAGAGTTTCTAAGGGAATGATTAGGACCATCTTCTCTCTTTTGGATTATCGGTGCTTGCCAACTTGGCTAGCTTGTCCGCCTTTTGGTTTTCTGCTCAAGGTATGTGGGAGTTGGTGTAGTGCTCCAAACCGTCCAATAGTTCCTCGACCCTTTCTATTTAAGTCGCAAGTTGGTGTAGTGCTCTAAAACGAAACTCAAACAAATCCAAGCATGGAGCGTGTAAATCTGGTGCTTGCAATAAATGGGCATGAACATAATCAGACTACGATAAGATAACTCACAGCAGAAACAAAATAGGATAAACTAATATTAACTCAAGCAACTACCATTCTCAAAGTAAGTCAATTTTCCAATACCAAGCATGAGAGAGAACGAGAGACGAAAGCCAAACTTAACCATCTTCCCTAGGAAAACTAGGAGGTTGTAATGAGGAAGGGGGTCGTAATAACAAGATATGGTGACTAAGAAATGCACAAAAGGGACTATAATACACAAATGTATCCCGTTTGGTTCAACCCAAGCTATATGCCTAACAAGGTTAGTGATTCTAACCCAACCTTGTAATGGTTTACACACAACTTATTACTCTTCCCAAAGTATAATGCCGAGATAGGATGTTTACGCATATTTTTTGTGAATATTTTGTACCAGAGCTTGGTTGGTTACTATATCGAGATTAGACCCCTAATTACGGAGTTTTTATATTCATATACTTTCTTTCGTTTATACTTCATCATTTATTGCCTCACTATCAGTGATAGATAGGGTGGATTCTTCCTGATTGCTTAAGACCCTAGGCGGACCAATTGATCAATTATTTTTTCTCGATACTTCACTCAACGTTAACATGAGCTAGAGGGCACTAGCTACGGGCCCTACTAGTTAAGGCTTCCGTCATTCACGCATATACCCTTGCCCCGCATAAGGTGAGAGATGGTATTTTATCGTTCTTTATACCTCTAGCTGACCTTATTAGACAATCCCCTTAGTCGCTTATTATTTCCTGTAGAATAGTAGCCATATATGATGTTTTTAGATTCCAGATTTGGGTAGGACCACACACACCTGCCATTTAAGACCCCTAAACTGAAAGACCTATCCCCAGGTGGACTCTTCAACCTTAGTCACTTAGCCGCTTAGGACCCAGGAGGTGGACTATACGCGAAGATTATTAGTTCGTACCCCTTTAGCCTTTAATACCTTTCCCTATTTGGGATAAGGTGGGCTACGTTATTAAGTCATTCCCATTTAGTCCCTCTACAAGGAAATGTTATACGTACACGATTCATTTTCGTCATCGGTTCATACGGTTAATAATATTTTACATTATTAACCTACTAAATCCAACTATATTTTATATTACAAGTTCTATTTTCATTAACATAAATAAGGAAGATTATATCCCCTTTTTCCCGATGATATTTATTTAATCTCTTCCCTAGTTAGACTTAGTATTTAAACGACACTCATAAATTCCCTTATGACACAAATTTCCTTCTATTTCTATATTTATTGTCCTTCATGACTGCAACGGTCATATTTTCCTAAGACAACTATTTATCGGTCCCAAGCTATCTATTTGTTGTACCCCAACTGACAATTTCTATTCTTGTTTATTTATTTATTTACTGGTTGACTGATATATATACATATATATGTATGTATATTTACTTTCCAGGCCCCACACATTAAGTTGACAACTTGTGGATGCTTGATTTGTCGGTCGATTCTAGGCAGACTTCTACCACAAGTTAAACTTAACCTCGTGCCTTGATAGGATTATATTCATGCATTAGACCCCTCACATTAAGCTGACTACCTGTGGTTGCTGGATTTGTTGGTCGGTTCCAGGCAGGCTTATACCACAATTGAGCTTACCCTCATGTCTAACTGCGATTATAATTCAAATTCCCTAATTTGGGGTTTACAACGTTTATCCTAATTATATTAATAATTGTAACCATTTCCCTATCACATTTATACTTTCCCCAATCAATATTGGCTACAATGGTTATTTATTGATTTGCGGTCCTATTTATGGCAATTAATTATATTGATTGCTACAAATGGTCACCACAAATATATTAATTCAATATGGATTACATTTACATATAATTCCATAATTGAATCTTATCCAAATATTCAACATTCCATACATTGTATATTTTACCGTTTTACGTTGATTTGGATGGATAATATGTATATATTATATTTATGTTTTCGTGCGGTCAAAGTTATCTTTTATTATTATTATTATTATTTATTCTTTTAAATTTAATGATTTGGTTTAATTGGCAAACAAACATTCCTTTTTGCATTCAATCTTTTCAAAAGATTTCAAATCTTATAAAAAGATCGTTAGCCGTAATCATTGTAAATTATGCCTAAATTGTAGAATTGACATATTCTCAAATCACAAGAAATATATATAAATATAGAATTTGGAATAGTTGATGCAAATAATGCAAAAACATGTATATTTATATTTATACATACTTTTGCACCACTTTTCCCTTTTTTGATCTTTTTATCATACCTCTTGTAACACCCCATGTCCATTAATGTCACCCACAAAGGGAATGCATCAATGTCCATGAAGCATTATGTTGTATAGAACAGATAAATTACAAGAATAAATAAATAAAACAACACAACGGAAGATAAAACTTATTTCCTAGCATCATAACTCAAAACAAGCTTACATAAGTAGTTCCCAAAACCATTACAACAGGATCAATAGTCTTTTCCAAAAACTTCAAAGTACATAAAGAAGCAAATACTTAAATAATACAAATGCATAAATCCCCACTGAGCATAAGCAAAGCCATAATGATGAGAAAGTCCAAAGCGATACATCTACTCTTTTCAAGCAACTGAAAGAAATCGGCACTAAGCTATAGTATTCCCTCCTTGCAAACCTGAGGGGGGGGGGGGAAAGGAAAGAAAAGAGGTGGAAACAAACGGGTCAGACATAAAGTCTGGCGAGTCCAGTAATTTTAACAAATAATAGGTAAGGTAAATGATCAAGACATAAATAGGCATCATGATATGGCTGTAACTTAGATAAGGTAGATAAAAAGGATGGACAAGATGATTTTGTTCCTAAGTACTAAGACAATCCTACACCTTGGCTAAGCGATAAACCCTTCAAGTACTAACCATGAAGACCGAAGTCAACATCAGACTAGCACCCAAAGGACTATCCAACTCAACCAACATGTATTTCATTACACCGCACTTTTAACCACATTACTTAATTACACCGCACATCTACTAGTCTCTTTTTGCTAGAGGTTGATCCCTTCCCACTAACTGTATCCACATGACAAACTTGGTAGTTACTGGTACCTAGCTGCTATCGTAGGTGCCGACTTGCTCCTACCACCGCTAAGGTACCCGTAATCTACGCATTCGATCGGCTCCCTAAACCCCGTAGGCACCTGTGCTGGCCCCACAGTGGGGTGTATCACTCCCCAAAGTGGCAACCCCGATACCAACATGAAAAGCACGGCCATACCTACACGATGCAACAACGTCTTACCTACCAGCCCGGACCCATACACGCACATGAACTCGTTGGACTTGTGTTGCCACCGCTATTCACGTTTTTACCTCTTATATTCAAGCCCAGTAAGCGTGCCCCAACCCCGGCCTAGTACCGGGCCCAATTAGATACTCAAACGGGTTACTGGTTGAAATGGGTCCCCATCCGACACAAGCCTCCCACCTATGCTTGGTCCCCACTAGGTTTTCCCCACTTAAACAATTTTAATTAAAATGTCCATGTCTTACACATGCTACGGCAAAGTCCATACTTACATGTCATAATTTACATGTCCTATCTTATTCCGGTTAAGTCCATATTTACATGTCATAATTTACATGTCACCCCACTTAACCCTCTAACCATACCCATGTCTTATTATGGTTAGTATTCTTTAATTCATTCCTTATGAAGAACGGTGCATGACCTCTCACATTAGACCGAACACTTTGTGGCCGCTGGATTTGTCGGGTGGTTCCGGGCAGTCTTACGCCACAAACCGGGTCTAACCTCGTGTCATTAACCGTTACGCGTACAATTCATTCCTTTGGCCTCTTACATTAGACGTCCAGTTGTGACCGCTGGATTTGCCGGGCGGTTCCGGGCGGTCTTACGTAACAATTGCGCCTAACCTCGTGTCAAAGGTTCATTAACATCGTATTTCACCCATACCCAATTTTCATGTCATATATATATCCAATTAAACATATAATCATGTCTATAATATTGCCTATTCCAAATTGTCACTAATTACACATTAATTAGCCTCAATTACAAATTTACAATTTTAGGCAATTTCA
The DNA here is from genome assembly GCA_030737875.1 of Allium sativum. Classification (NCBI taxonomy): domain Eukaryota; kingdom Viridiplantae; phylum Streptophyta; class Magnoliopsida; order Asparagales; family Amaryllidaceae; genus Allium; species Allium sativum. Next base: position 14,074,577 of record JASFAX010000033.1, read on the forward strand.
CCAATTCCAAGTAATTCATACCCAAATATGCCAATTTCACATATTATCCAATTATCCAAAATATCCAATAATATCCAATTTTCCGAATTTCTCATATTCCCAGTATTCCACATCGTTCCCACGTATTCGCATTCGCGCGTATTTTTAATATAGGCTCGAAGGTAGCCTAGATCCACAAATAAAAGGAATAGAGGTAAGAAGAGAGAATCAATTCATAGAAAATTGGAATAAAACAACATCATGAAATAAAGAGGCATATAGACTGGCATAGAGGCATAATAAAAGATTCAACATGAATAAACTGATAAAAGGTATGAACTTTGCATAGAAACATAGGCATATGATGACATGAATCAAAAAGGTGAAGACTTGGTGAGATTTTCATTATAAACATATATACGAATCCTTTTTAAAACTTTTTCATGTTACTTTAATCCCATTAAATTTGTGAAAATAACTGTACTCACCTTTCGTGGCTTAAGAAAAGGATTAACGAATTGAAATTGGTGTAGAAACGTTGCGGTGATGTTGATTGATCTTCTTTAATTGTTGTTGAAGCTCTAAACTTTGATTTGAATTGTGTATGAACACTTGAGATTTAATTTAGAGGCGGCGACTAGGGTTTAAGAGAGAGCTTGACAGCATAATGGTGTCATAGATAATATTTTATGAATTATGATTAGGTCATAGGGTGTACGTATAGATGTCTAGGATCGATTAGAGCTCTTAGATTAACCCAGAAATCATCAGGACCACTCAGATGCAACATCAGCCCTTAGCGCGAATCGGGCCACGGGTTGACAGCCAAACACCCTAGATCGACCCCTAGTCGACCCAGTAAGGCTCGGGTCGACTCCAAAAATGGTGCGGTTCGGCTATTCCCCTTCCCGATTTGCTGTTTTGAACTTTTTTTGAATATTTATTTATTTAATTTTTACATATATCTATATGTATATATTTCTCTCATATGCATACAAACTTCAAGTCTTAATAACATCTTCATAAGTTATCCGTTTTGTGCAAACCAAATGTCTATCTTGACCTAAAACTTTGAGACGAACATAATAGCGCAACCCATTTCACTTAATTCTTCTTCTAAAAATTAAGTATACTTTAATTTGTGAATTTTAATGTTATAAAATTATGGGGTGTTACATTCTCCCCTCCTTAAAGGATTTCGTCCCCGAAATCTCCAAGTTAAGAAGAATGTGTCCTACCATCCAATCATCCATCTACTCAACCATCATCCACAAGCATCCATTGTCCTTAAAATATTTCTAATGTTATATGAACATATGCAAAAGTGTGTGTATATGTTCCTTATCTAATGCAAAGATCAGGCGGTCCACTGATTCAGTCAACCTCCTTAATGCAAATAATGATAGTGTCGTGTATCCACCATGTATGCAAAGAACCCTATACATATCATTACTACATGTGTGCACAACCATTCATTCAAATGCAACATCCATATGATACGTCCATTTAATATACATCCATTTAATATACATCCATTTAACTAAATACATCCATTTATATGCAATATGCAATATGAAAGTGACTGAGCCGATCTAGTGCCTAAAGTGTGTGTATATGTATCCACGAGCAACCACTAGCAAACACTTGCATCCGCATGCATCCATCAATCATAACATGTATCAAACACATGTTTCAACCACATGACTACCCTATCTAAAGGTCAAAGACTTAAACGACAGGATATACCAAAGATAGGACAAGTACAAGCTAAGCGATAAAGGAGAAATTAAAAGACATACCCTCGAAAAGAAAAGGGTACAATGAACGCATCTTCTCTTCCGTCTCCCAAGTAGCGTCACTCTTATCATCTCCCCATTGCACTTTGACTAGCTTGACCTCTCGATTCCTTAACTTCTTAATCTCCGACCCAATAATGTATGTAGGAGCTCGTCGAATCGTCACATCACGCTTTATCTCCACCTCTCTAAGCAAGCTCGGCTCTACCACTTCCGCGGTCTCATGTAAGCACTTCCTTAAATGCGAAACATGGAACATGTCGTGTACACCACTAAGTCTTTCGGACAACTCTACTCTATATGCCATCTGTCCAATCCTCTCCTTAATAGGAAACGACCCTACGAACCTTGGTGCTAACTTCCCAACGGACCCAAAGCGAACAACATTCTGTAATGGAGACACCTTGATAAAGGCCATGTCCCCAATATCAAATTCAAGATCTGTCCTCCTCTTGTCCGCATACGATTTCTGCCTATCTTGCGCCGTCTTCATCCTCCTTCGAATCAAATCTATCTTTTCCGAAGTCTCTCTAATCATATCGGGCCCAAGTAAGATCTTATCCGTAGATTCCCACCAACATGTAGGTGAACGATAAGGCCTTCCATAAAGAGCCTCGAAAGGTGCCATGCCAATGCTAGACTGAAAACTATTATTATACGCGAACTCCACCAAAGGAAGATGCTCCTCCCATGTACCTCCGAAGTCTAAAACACATAGCCTCAAAAGGTCCTCTAGAATATGATTCACCCTCTCGGTCTGACCGTCCGTCTGAGGATGATATGCGGTGCTCAAACATAACTGAGTCCCTACCGCCTATTGCAAGCTCTTCCAAAACTCGCTAGTAAAAATAGGATCGCAATCGCTCACTATGCTAGAAGGAACACCGTGCAAACGAACTATCTCTCAAATGTATACGGAGGCTAACCATGGAGCAGTCCTCTTACTCTTCACGGGAATGAAATGGGCGCTCTTAGTAAGTCTATCTACCATGACGCAAATCCCCGTATTACCCTTCCTCGATCTCGGCAACCCATCAACAAAGTCCATCGAGACACTCTCCCACTTCCATTATGGGACCTCCAATGGGTGAAGCAACCCACCGGGCTTCTTTTGCTCTGCTTTTACTTGTTGGCACACCAAGCATCTAGCGACAAACTCGGCCACATCCTTCTTCATACCGGCCCAAAAGTAAACTCGTCTCATGTCCATGTACATCTTGTCCCCGCCGGGATGAATGGTCATCTTCGAACGATGTGCATCATCAAGAATGGTCTTCCTCAAGTTCTCATCTTGTGGTACACAAAGTCTACCGTCCCTACGTAACCAACCCTTCTCATCTAGGGTATACCTACTAAGATGGCTCGATGACTCCCCCCTTATGAGCTTCTCTACCAACTCAACCAACTGTGGGTCATCTCGTTGTGCCTCACCAATCCGTCCCAAAAGCATAGGTCTGACCTCTAAGGATGCTAGCAAACCGGGTATAAAGTCAATGGAAGGTCTAAAGTCAAATGTAGAGATGAACTCTAAGCTTTGCCGCTCAACAAACAACGGACTCAAGGACAACCTTTTCCTACTTAAGGCGTCTGCCACCACGTTACCCTTGCCAGGGGTATATGCTATCTCGAAATCATAGGATGCTAAGAATTCCATCCACCTTTTCTTCCTTAAGTTCAAGTCCTTCCGAGAGAACAAGTATTTTAGCGATTTGTGGTCTTTGAACAATTCGAATTTCTCGCCAAGAAGATAATGGCGCCAAGACTTAAGCGCGAAAACAATAGCGGCCACCTCTAGGTCATGTGTAGGGTAATTTCTCTCATGCACTCTCAACTGCCTTCCTCCATAGGTTATTACCCTCCCCTCTTGCATTAAGACTACGCCTAGTCCTGTCCCACAAGCATTGGTATAAACGGTAAATGTCTTACTCCCATCTGGCAACACTAAGACTGGGGCTGTGGTCAAAGCTCTCTTTAAATGTTGGAACGCATCATCACAATCTACGTCCAACGTGAAAACTAGGTTCTTCTTCGTCAAGCGTGTCAATGGGGCTGATATCTTTGCAAAGTCCTTGGTAAACTTCCTATAGTAGCCTGCCAACCCCAAGAAACTCCTTACCTCGGTAGCATTTTTAGGGACCTTCCAGTCTTGGATGGCCACCACCTTCGCGGGATCCACAGCTATCCCTTCTTTGGAAACCACGTGCCCTAAGAATCGCACTTCCTTCCTCCAAAAGTGACATTTAGAAAATTATCTTTAAGGTTATGCCGTCGAAGGGTCTCCAACACTTCCCTAAGATGTAGGGCATGCTCTTCCTCGCTCTTAGAAAAGATCAAGATGTCATCCACAAAGACCACCACGAATTTATTAAGGTACTCCCTAAACACCCTACTCATCAAGTCAACAAAGTATGCTAGGGCGTTTGTCAAACCGAAGGGCATTACAAGCCACTCATAGAAACCGTCCGGAGTCCTAAAGGCAGTCTTGTCAATGCTATCCTCAGCCACTCTCAACTGATGAAAACCAGTGGCTAAGTCCAACTACGAAAATACTGAGGCGCCAACTAACTGATCGAAGAGATCGTCAATCCTCGGCAGTGGGTGCCTATTATTCTTAGTAAGCTTATTAAGTTCTTTGTAGTCCACACAAAGTCTAAGGGACCCATCCGCCTTCGTGGCAAATACTACTGGAGCACCCCACTCCGATATACTACGTCTTATGAATCCCTTTTCAAGCAACTCCCCTACTTTCTTATTGAGCTCCCTCCTCTCACGAGGAGCCATATGGCATACTGGCAGAGATACTAGTTTTGCATTGTCTACAAGATAAATACGAAAGTCTATCTCACGTTTTGGGGTAGACCCCTCACCTCATTGAAGACATCAACATATTCACGGACTATACGAACAGAATGTAAATCATCATTGGATGCGTCAAGTGACTCAAGATAACTAAGCATCACCGATCCTCTAGGGTCACAAGAAATATTAAGGGTCTTTACACTACGAGTCAACAATTTTACTACCCTTCGTTCACAATCTAGGATGGCACCATATTTGGCTAGCCAATCCATCGCTAGAATCAACCCATAGCCCATGAAACCAAGCACAAAAGCATTACATTCAAAACCAACGCCTAAGATAGACAATCTCAAATCCCTACAAACCATGGATAAATGATCCGACCCACCAATAGGATTTGGGACTACAATGGGATCTGCAACGAGACTAGTATTTAAGTGCAGTGTTTCAACTAATGATGTAGAGATAAACGAATGTGATGTGCTAGAATCGAATAAAGTACGGACAGGATGATCAAACAAGAAAATCAAACTTTCGACAGAAATTTTTCTACCTTCTTCCTGTCCCGGAGCCACGAGAGCCCCTCCCAAAGTAGAATCTGCCCTCTGCCCTTGCTTCTTAGGACAGTCCTTCACAGCATGACCCGCATCACCACAATGATAACAAGCGAACTTCTTCTTCTTCCTACAGTCTTTCTTCAAATGGTCGGGTTTCCCACAGTTGTGACACTTCCTCTTTTCTTTACCACCTTTCTTTTGTTGTTGGGCTTCCTTTGGATCCTCCTTCTTATCTTGCGGCCTAAAAGTACTTACACCCTTCTCTTCTTCATGCATGTATGCTATATCAACAAGCTTCTCATACGTAGCCCCCATTGGAATGTGGGACATAGCCAAACTGTGAAGCTGTTCATTTAGGCCCTTTGCAAACCTCAAGGCCTTCTTGTGAGGCGTATTCACCAAATCTAGCCCAAATCTCGCCACTTATTAAATTCGGTCACATATTCCTTCACGGTCAAATTTTTCTGCTTCAATGTCAAGAACCTCTCCATATACGTACTCTCCTCAGCATGAGAAAGGAATTTCAACTCAAACCTTCCCCTAAAATCTGCCCACATCTCCACAGCACGCTCTCCATTAGTAACCTCCCACCAAAACAAAGCTTCGTCCTTCATCAACCAAGCAGCCAATTGGACCTTCTTACAGTCGTCCAAATCGAAAATGCCAAACAGATCCTCCACTTCTTTCAACCAATTTCTAGCTTCAATGAACGTTTCAGACCTACTAAAAGGTTTTCCACCCATCGAACGAAAGTCTTTACATATCTTGGAGAAAGCATCTCCACGCGGAGGAATGACTGGAGCTGGGGGAGGAGGAGGAGGAACGTTGGCCGGACCCGCGGTAGCGGCCCCAGCCTCGAGATATTGACGAAACCAACCGGGTACATGAACACCCTCTGGTATCTCAGATGCTCCAGACATGCTGAAAAGAAAAAGAAAGAGTTTCAAAACAACGGAGGCGAAAGAGAGATGTATGGCTTGCAGGGATTATGCTCTTTAAAGTAAACTTTCCTTGAAAATAGCTTCTTTAAAACAAGTTTTTGAAAATACTTTCTAGGAAAATAATACTTTTGAAAACACTTTTCAAAACTTTTTATCTGTTCTTGTAACCGTAGCTTTGATACCACGTGTAACACCCCACGTCCACTAATGTCACTCACAAAGGGAAAGCATCAATGTCCATAAAGCGTTATTTTTGTATAGAACAGATAAATTACAAGAATAAATAAATAAAACAACACAGCGGAAGATAAAACTTATTTCCTAGCATCATAACTCAAAACAAGCTTACATAAGTAGTTCCCAAAACCATTACAACAGGATCAATAATCTTTTCCAAAAACTTCAAAGTACATAAAGAAGCAAATACTTAAATAACATAAATGCATAAATCCCCACTGAGCATAAGCAAAGCCATAAAGATGAGAGAGTCTAAAGCGATACATCTACTCTTTTCAAGCAACTGAAAGAAATCAGCACTAAGCTGTAGTATTCCCTCCTTGCAAACCTGAGGGGGAAAAGGAAAGAAAAGAGGTGGAAACAAACGGGTCAGACATAAAGTCTGGCGAGTCCAGTAATTTTAACAAATAATAGGTAAGGTAAATGATCAAGACATAAATAGGCATCATGATATGGCTATAACTTAGATAAGGTAGATAAAAAGGATGGACAAGATGATTTCGTTCCTAAGTACTAAGACAATCCTACACCTTGGCTAAGCAAACAACCCTCCAAGTACTAACCCCGAAGACCGAAGTCAACATCATACTAGCACCCAAAGGACTATCCAACTCAATCAACATATATTTCATTACACCGCACTTTTAACCACATTACTTAATTACACCGCACATCTACTAGTCTCTTTTTACTAGAGGTTGATCCCCTCCCACTAACTGTACCCACATGACAAACTTGGTAGTTACTGGTACCTAGCTGCTATCGTAGGTGCCGGCTTGCTCCTACTACCGCTAAGGTACCCTTAATCTACCCATTCGATCGACTCCCTAAACCCCGTAGGCACCCGTGCTGGCCCCACAGTGGGGTGTATCACTCCCCAAAGTGGCAACCCCGATACCAACATGAAATGCACGGCCATACCTACACGATGCAACAACCTACCAGCTTGGACCCATGCACGCACATGAACCCGTTGGACTTGCGTTGCCACCGCTATTCACGGTTTGACCTCTTATATTCAAGCCCAGTAAGCGTGCCCCAACCCCGGCCTAGTACCGGGCCCAATTAGATACTCAAACGGGTTACTGGTTGAAACGGGTCCCCATCTGACACAAGCCTCCCACCTATGCTTGGTCCCCACTAGGTTTTCCCCACTTAACCATTTTAATTAAAATGTCCATGTCTTACACATGCTACGGCTACGTCCATACTTACATGTCATAATTTACATGTCCTATCTTATTCCGGTTAAGTCCATATTTACATGTCATAATTTACATGTCACCCCACTTAACCCTTTAACCATACCCATGTCTTATTATGGTTAGTATTCTTTAATTCATTCCTTATGACGAACGGTGCATGACCTCTCACATTAGACCGAACACTTTGTGGCCGTTGGATTTGCCGGGCGGTTCCGGGCAGTCTTACGCCACAAACCGGGTCTAACCTCGTGTCATTAACCATTACGCCTACAATTCATTCCTTTGACCTCTCACATTAAACGTCCAATTGTGACCGCTAGATTTTCTGGGCGGTTCCAGGCAGTCTTACATCATAATTGCGCCTAACCTCATGTCAAAGGTTCATTAACATCGTACTTCACCCATACCCAATTTTCATGTCACATATATCCAATTAAACATATAATCATGTCTATAATATTGCCTATTCCAAATTGTCACTAATTACACATTAATTAGCCTCAATTACAAATTTACAATTTTAGGCAATTTCATCAATTCCCTGTAATTCATACCCAAATATGCCAATTTCACATATTATCCAATCATCCAAAATATCCAATAATATCCAGTTTTCCAATTTTCCCATATTCCCAATATTCCACATCGTTCCCACGTATTCTCATTCGCGCGTATTTTTAATATAGGCTCGAAGGTAGCCTAGATCTACAAATAAAAGGAATAGGGGTAAGAAGAGAGAATAGGGTTTATCACAGTTTATTAGGATCATTTCTCCGATTCCTATTTCTCTTGTTACTGTTGCTACCTTAGCGGCCATTCCCTTCATTTTGGTTGCCCATGTTGGCTACAACTTTTCCTGAGCTCTCACCAGATTATTTGATGGCAACGTTGCTCTGAATGTCCTCTCAAACAACTTTACGGATCTTCTTTTCCGATCCGAGTACACCTCTTCTTATCGCAAATGAACATTAGCTTTCTCGTAAAACAATTCAATGGTTGTCGGCGGTTTTCCAACTATATACTTTCGAAATTAGATATCTTTATATATTTCATCTATCAATGCCATCAAAATAGTTTGTTCGTGGAGATTACTCACTTCAGTAACGACCATATTGAAACTGTCCAAATATGTTTTTAAAGTTTCCCCAGAAGCTTGCTTAACTACTGAAAATTCGTTGACGTTTTCAAATTTCTCGGCGTGCAACCGAAACTGATTCAGGAATCTTTCACTTAATTCTTTAAAGTTGGAAACCGATCGTGGTGGAAGTCGAGTAAACCACATCAAAACAACATCCTCTAAGTATATTGGAAAAGCTTTGCACATCGTGACATTTGGGCTGCTACATCATTCATGTACTAGGAGTATCGCATTAGATGTTGTCTTCGATGAGTTCTGCCTGAGTAACAGTTCATTGCTAGCAGGTTGAATTGTCTTGGAAACTGGACTTCCAATATGCCGTCTATGAAGGGCATATTGCAGTCAATACCCCAATCTTCGTTGGTGTTGCCTCTGCTTGTTGGATCTAGATTAACCCTAGAGGGGGTGAATAGGGTTTATCACAGTTTTTCGCTGAGTTAAAAATCTAACGGGATATTAAATAATAAACAGATCACAGACTGCAGTAGAAATAAAGGGCAAAAAAGAACTAACACACAGAGATACCCATCTTCGGCAAAATCATGCCTACTGCTGCATTTCTAAGATTTCCACTAGGTGTTATAAACAGATCCCTTATACAAGACCATGTACACTCGCAGCGCCTGCTCCTGTCCTAACCCTACGCTCAAAACCCTAGACAGATCTAAACCCCTATATCAGATTTCCCCTAGTTTTACAGACTCTAGTAAACTGCCAGTTAACCCCTTAACTAGATTCCTCTAGATTTTATAGATTCTAGAACTGCTTGAATTGTTATACAGAACAAAATAAAAACAAATACAAAAAAGAAAAAAAGAAATAAAACCCTAGGGAAAAATAAAGGAGTTTAATAATAATGCGTCATCCCCTTTTCAAATTTAAATGTTTGCCGACCCATATTCTAATATCTCTTGCCCGGTCTCCTTTGTCTCTGAAAAAAAAATGGCGGCTAGGTTTTCCTTCTCTGATGCTCCAAATCCAATCGATGCTTGATGGAAATGATGTCGTGTTTTTTTGATTGCTCTCCAACGTTTTGCGTTGCTTTCTCTACCGTTTTAGAGAGGTTGTGTCGATCAAATCCCAGATGGAATTTTGTGAGTTCTCTTACTTTCCTCTCTTTAAATTTGTTGTTTGTGGATTCGATGGGACAAAGTCAATGATGTACTAGGTGTTAAATAGGATTATAGAATCCTTACATTGCTCTGATTTCCTTGTATGAATTCGATATGATTTCGAGTTTCCTTTTTTTGATTTCCTTCGATTTGAAATGAAATTGAATTGATGCTTTCCCCTTTTGGCATGACGGTTTCAAATCCCACTGTAAATTGCCTTGATGATTTTAAAAACATTGATTGCTTGAAAAAACTTCGGCTTTGATGATATGGCTTTGATTAATTGATGAAATCTAGATTTTTCCCTTTTGAATAAGTCTTGGTCCACGATTAAAAAATATGCCGAATATGCTTTGTCAAAAACTGGAAATTTGTAATTGCTATTCCCTTTAAAATGTTACCAAAAAATGCTTGTTTAATTTATTTAAAAAACTAGAAACACACAATCCTCTGTTTTGAATTCCATGCATGGTTTCTGGAATTAAAAATTCTTGGCCCACTTGACCCGTGCTCTTGTGCTCATGCTTGACTATGCACTGTCCCATGTCAAAAACTGCCTTGTATTCATTCTTGGCTTGTTGCTTGAATGTTGTTGTTTGTGTAGGCTTCATCTCACTTGAAATTTTGACACATTGGCTCAACCAATCTTGACCCATCCATACTCGATCATAGTTGCATATGTATTGCACTATAAAAATGAAACTGGCCTAGTATACCGCACCAATTCATGATTGTACACTTTCTCTGCTGACTCTTCATCATGCTGAAATGTTGCTTGTATTGTATACATGTATATGTTGATAATTGTTTCATTTTACACTGTGATAATTGAACTACACCATCTATGCTGAGCACTGTCATATTTAATCTTGACTTGATGTGGAACTTGCTTTTGAACTTGCACAATTGAGCCTTGCACCACCCATGTTGTTGTGTGCACCACTTTACCATTGATCATGGCTCCTCCCTTTGTTGTTGTGTGCACCACTTTAGATTTTCTGTAATGTTGTACTTCTGCGTTGTTAATTAAGTCCATTGTGTTGTTGTTACTTGCATCCATGTTCATGTTGACATGTTGGCATACACCATGTTGCTCTTGAACCATGACATTGAGTATTTATGTTGGCTGCGCCATGCTTGTGAGTTGTGTATCCTATGTTTTGATGTTGACCCAGTTTTGTCTTAACCAGATGAACCTCCTTTCACCTCATCTACATTTCCATACATGTCACATGCTTGTACTGCTCTGTTTGGCTTATAGGTATATGCACACATGTGCAGTCATGTACCATGTATGTTGGCACTTCCCATGCTATCAAGCTTGCTTTGACACTTTGATTTTTTCATTCTAGTTTAACCCTTGCTTTGAATGTTTCTGTTGATCATACTTGTGCTGAAACCATGTAGTGTAGCATTTGTACACTGTCCATTCATGTATACTGCACCTTGCAAAATATTTTATTATATCCTCCACCATATGCTCCATTTATGTTGATCTGTTTTGATCATGCTGCATTGATGTGTTTGATTTTGCTTGGCCATTCATGTTGAGCCGTGTGGACTTTTGTCTGTGCATAGTGAAATGGGTTGCTGTTGTGTTAGTTGATATATCCAGTCCACCACATTGACATGTGCTCGACACATGATTATGCTGCATGTGTACATATATGTATATATACACATATGTGTGTGTATGTATATATATATATATGTATGTATATATGTCTTGCTTTTGAGATGTTCATCCATGTATGGCTTGTTTGTTGCACTGAGTCGAGTTGGTCCATGTGGTTGCTCCTCAGTTGCGCACTAAATTGGCGAGGCAGTGCACACGTGTATATTTATACACATGTGTATATGCAGCAATTTAGTATAGGTTTTCCTGTCCCTGAACTATAATATGTGTATATACATATACATATGTGTGTATACATATAACATGCGCGTGCTACATTCACATATCAGATCAAGTCATGAAAGATGATGAGAAACACACCAAAATTCTGAGGAAAATAAATTTTTAAAAATAAAAATTATATTCGCTAGAAATTAAAATATTATTTCTGTTCCAGATACTGTGTGTGTTTCTGTATATGACAAGTATGAAGACTAGACTAACTGTGTGGTGAAGACAGAAGATGATGTTTGAAGCAGTAGTGTGTATGTGTCAGTGATTGTCTGTATAAATGAAATTGTACAAAGAGTGAGCTGTAGTGAGGAGTTTTGTATATGAAAATGAATTATATATCAGCGACGTGTTTAAATAGTGGAGTTATAAATAGTTGTACTGTTTGAATATTTGAAATAAAATATTTATATTTAAACAAAATACTGTGTAAATATCTGAATGTCTGTACAGTCATATTTTATTTAAATATAAATATTATATTCCTGTCTGTGATGTTATATAACAGTACAATAACAAACACATTTAAAAGAATTTATATTTGGTTGTTATCATCAAACAAAAATCATATAATTGTGTATACAACACCGTTATATACAACAATCTCCCTCTTTTGATGATGACAAACAAATAAAAGAATTTGAGCACAGTAAATGTGTTTGAAAGTGAATATTGAACTCCCCCTACTTATTAGCTCCCCCTACAATAGAAAACTCCCCCCTATAACTGTGCATGAATGAATAGAGTGTTAAAAAAGAAAATTGGAATTTTTAAAATCAAAATATTTATAAAATATTCACTCATAAACCAAATTCTTAACCATTCTCCCCCTTTTGCTATCATCAAAGGATACAGAAATTAAAATATAGATGAATAATGACTAGAAATATAATTTCAGCTTAAGAGAATGAATAGTCATCATAAATCTCAATCAGTCAAACAAAAATCATAATAAACTGAGAACTAGCGTCTTATTTCACATTATAGAGAATGATGGATTTACGATGAGATATATATATATATATATATATATATATATATATATATAAATGGGGAAAGTTATAAAAATATGAATATTTTCCAAAGAAATATTTATAATTGAACAACAAAACAGTGATGGATTTGGACTATACATATAATTTCAACTTAAGTGACAAAATCAAATAATCTCAAATCCCAATACCCATCAATCAACAAATCATAATACGTCATAAGATTTCAACACATTTCACAAAATTAGAAAATGGATTGATAGGCTAGTTTTTACACACCAAGGAGAATTTCAAATTTATTTCTATTTATAGCAAATCATTTCCTTTTTCTTTTTCTTTTATTTAAGAGCACACTGACCACGCATAACCAGATCTTGGATTTTTAAATGAGGCCAGTCGCAGCTTAAATTATAAGTTATCTCATAACCATGCATGACCAGAGCTTGGATTTTTAAATGAGGTTAGAGAAACACGTATGTATTAATTATATTTTTATCGTTTTCAGCTTTAAAAGAAAAACTCCTCGGTATCAAAAACCAATATGAATGATAGAAATGTGGTAGGTACAGAAATGGACTGTGAAACAGATTTCTAAATTAATTATATTATGAAATATGCTCGACTGTATCGGGATCATTGAAAATTTTCAATTATCACTAATTCTGAATAATAACATAGTCCAATTTCTATCACAAATATTTCCACTGTTTATTCAAGATATTTTTTAAAAAAAATATTAACTCTCCACATCAATATAAAATTATCATGGATGGCAGAATGATGATAGATAAAGGAGATGGTCATGAAATAATTGCCAGTTCAAAGATATTATAATAAATGTTCAAGCATCATGAAAATTTTAAATAAAATCTCCTCTTGTTGTCAAATATATTGCAGTCACAATTCATCACAATTTCAAAATCTGATAATAATTTTGATGAATTATAAATACAGTTCAATTTTCATATTGATTTCAATTTCTAAATGAATAATCAATAAATAATTTTAAAATTGAAAATCAATTACAAGAAGAAATTGAAAAGATCTATACAACACAAGAGGGATTAAAAATATATACACAAAAATTCATCACTTCTGATACCAATTGGTGTCTCTATTAATGAGGATTATAAGACAACACTGGAGACAAAACAGGATATCACTGACAGTAGAATTTTAAATCCCAAGCAGACAAATTTAGCACATTTATCAGAGCAGCAGACAAGAACAAGTAGTCATTTGAAAAACAGTATTAGAGCAGCAATCAAAACAAAAACAGGTAAAATCTCAAAATATTTTCAAATCAATATCAGGATAGCACAACAAACAATTTCAATTTAGACTTGACAGGATGACGGTCAGAAAGATTATTCATGATCCAAGATTATTAAAAATACTGTTTGTTTTAAATCATTCGATGGAATATGAAGATATCAGGATTCAATGAATCGATCATACTAGATTGTAAAATTTTGAATCAAGATATGTGTGAGATTCAATAAATCAATAATTTCAAATATTTTTAAACAAAAAAATATTCAAATCAAATCATCATGAAATAGCAGTGAGTTTTAATGATCATTTTTCAAAAGAATTTTTCACAAATTTTTCTGACAATCACACAAGAAATTTTTCAGAATAATTACATCAAGATTGAGTAATAATTCATGATCCAAAAATAATGGTTTATTCGAAAATCACTTGAACAAATGTAAATCATGAGATATAATGAATCAATCACACATGATTAATAATTTCAAATCTGAGAGGTGCGTGAGATTCAAAATATCGTAAATTTCAAATGATCTCAAACAAATAGAAATCTAAACCAGATGATCATGAATAGCAGTGAATTCCAAGATGTAAACAATGATTCAAGACCAAACAGAATATCCAAGCCAATCTGAAAATCAATGAAATTATCACAACTGAGAAGTAGAAGTGTGCTGTAATGAGTATATTATTTCAAGCTTTTCTAAATTGAACTAGAAGAAACTCAAAACAACAGAGATGTGTGAAATTCCATTAATTATTCAGATCTTCAAAAATTTAGGATTCAGATTAACAGTGTTCAAGATAACTAGAGTACATCAACACTATTATGAATTCATAGACCAGAAAATAAACTTCAAAACAATTGCAGATATTTACAAAATTAAATTCAAGATCTGGAAATGATTAAAACATAAGAGTATTATTTAAATGAAGTGAATTTCTAGATGATCATGAATTCTACAAGTGGAAGTTAAGGAAGCCCAAGAAGTTACAAAGATATGGCAGTGACAAATCAAACAAAAAAAGGAAAATAAACGGAAGGGACAGAAGGAGAAATAAACAAAGAAAATAAAAGCAAAGAATATTTACAAATGTGAGTTTAGAGATCATACCAGAATCCAATGTAAATCAGAATCTCTAACTCAACAGATCTGGGCTAAAGGAACTGTAAATGATACAGAAGTATAAACCAGCTTGATTTCAAATTTCTTTTCAGCACAGTAGTTCCTCAGCCATCCTACGGTACCTATGAATTTAAAGGATTGAGTGGTCTAACAAAATTTGCAAAACCACTCACAATTTTATTCACACATTTTGGTACCCTGAATTGTTTATACAACAAACCATTTGAATCTATTTTTTGCGCCTTTAGGAACCCAGATTTGTTTGAATTTAACTGAATTCGTTTTATTTCCTTTTGGGATCCAAATATGTTTTAATGGTTTATTATAAAACAAGTTTTTATTTTGTTTTTGTTTCAAGAATCCTTTGGAATTTTCAAAGTTCAGATTTTCAAGTCTATTCCTTTCAAAGCAGTTTTGGGGATTTTTAAAACCACCTGAATCTCGTTTTCCAAACACATTGATTTTCCCAAAGGCAAGACCGTTTTTATTTCCTGAAGAAAATTGTTTTTTCAACAACATATTCAGAGATTTTTCTCCATCAAAATTATTTGTAAATGTTGTTTCAAGTTGTTGAATTTTAGATTTAAGATCACCATTTTCTTTCATTAAATCTGAACAACGGTTTTCAGTGATCTTACTTTTTTCAAAATTAGTTTTTAAAACCAATTTTTTAGATTTAAGTAATTTAATTCTGGCTTGGGAATCCGAAATCTTAGATTCAAATCATTTTTGTTTTTCAAGCTCAAGTTTATCAAATTTTCTAATTTCATTTTCAAAATCAATATTCAAAATCGATTTTGTTTTCATCTTTAGTTACTCAGAAAATTTATGTTCGGATTTTTGGATTGTCTTGAGATTATCCAATTTTTTTGTAAAAAATTGTTTGTACTTTCCAGCTCAATCTTGTTCTCTTTTAAGATCTGAATTTCATTTCCAAGCTTTTGAATATTTTTATTGAAATGAACAAGATTATTTTCTAAATTCAAACAATTTTCACAGTCAAAATTTTCCAATGTCAAGACATCTTCAAGTTTAGATTCCAAACAATCAATCTTGCATTGTAACTCAGATTTTAGAAGTTTATTTTTGGAGACGATTGACAGATTTAGTTAAATCATTGCAATGAGAAACCAATTCTTCATATGAAAAATCTCCATCGTCGGAATCATCATCAATAGCTCCAGTTAAGCACACATCTGAATCTGAGTTAGCAACCGAGGGTTTTGAGCATTTGTTGTCATTTCCATACAGCGTGTTGAGAGTTCTCCAGTTATCGTGCGCTGTTGAACAATGAGAGATAAATTTTAATTGATCATTATCAAGATAGGAATAAATAATATGCATAACATGAGCATTCAAAACTTTAATCCACTTATTTGACATATCTCCCATATGTATAATTATATTCCAATATCCAGAATTAACAAATTTTATATAGAATTGGATTTTCGATTTCCAAATTAAAAAATTTGTTCCATTGAAAATAATTGGAATATCACTGGACTGACTCTCAGAAGACTGACAACAAGGATTCACCATTTCTCTAGAGTTAACAAAAACTACCTGCTCTGGTATCACTTGTTGGATTTAGATTAACCCTAGAGGGGGGTGAACAGGGTTTATCACAGTTTTTCGATGAGTTAAAAATCTAATGGGATATTAAATAATAAACAGATCACATACTTTAGTGGAAATAAAAGGCAGAAAAGAAATAAAACACAGAGATACCCAGCTTCGGCAAAATCCTGCCTAATGCGGCATTCCTAAGGTTTCTACTAGGTGTAATAAACAGATCCCGCATACAAGACAATGTACACTCGCAGCGCCTGCTCCAGTCCTAACCCTACGCTCAAAACACTAGACTGATCTAAACCCCTAGATCAGATTTCCCCTAGTTTTACAGACTCTAGTAAACTGCCAGTTAACCCCTTAACTGGATTCCTTTAGATTTTACAGACTCTGGAACTGTTTGAATTGTTTTACAGAACAAAATAAAAACAAATACATAAAAGAAAAAACAAATAAAACCCTAGGGAAAAATAAAGGAGTTTAATAATAATGGGTCATCCCCTTTTCAAATTTAAAAGTTTGCCGGCCCATATTCTAATATCTCTTGCCCGATCTCCTTTGTCTCTGAAAAAAATGGAGGCTAGGGTTTCCTTCTCTGATGCTCCAAATCCAATCTATGCTTGATGAAAATGATGTCGTGTTTTTTTATTGCTCTCCAACGTTTTGTGTTGCTTTCTCTATCGATTTGGAGTGGTTGTGGCGATCAAATCCCAGATGGAATTTTGTGAGTTCTCTGACTTTCCTCTCTTTAAATTTGTTGTTTGTGGATTCGATGGGATAAAGCCGATGATGTAATAGGTGTTAAATAGGATTATAGAATCCTTACATTGCTCTGATTTATTTATATGACTTCGATCTAATTTCGAGATTCCCTTTTTTGATTTCCTTGGATTTGAAATGAAATTGAATTGATGCTTTCCCCTTTTGGCATGACGATTTCAAATCCCTCTGTAAATTGCCTTGATTATTTTAAAAACTTTGATTGCTTGAAAAAACTTCGGCTTTGATGATATGGCTTTGATTAATTGATGAAATCTAGATTTTCCCTTTTGAATGAGTCTTGGTCCACGATTAAAAAATATGCCGAATATGCTTTGTCAAAAACTAGAAATCTGTAATTGCTGTTCGCTTTAAAATGTTGCCAAAAAATGCTTGTTTAATTTGTTTAAAAAACTGGAAACACACAATCTTCTGTTCCGAATTCCATGCATGGTTTCTGGAATTAAAAATTCTTGGCCCACATGACCTGTGCTCTTGTGCTCGTGCTTGATTATGCACTGTCCCAAGTCAAAAACTCCCTTGTATTCATTATTGACTTGCTGCTTGAATGTTGTTGTTTGTGTAGGCTTCATCTCACATGAAATTTTGACATATTGGCTCGACCAATCTTGACCCATCCATACTCGATCATAGTTGCATATGTATTGCATTGTAAAAATGAAACTGGCCTAGTATATTGCACTAATTCATGATTGTACACTTTTTCTGCTGACTCTTCATCATGCTGAAATATTGCTTGTATTGTATACATGTATATGTTGATAATTGTTTCATTTTACACTGTGATACTTGAACTGCACCACCTATGCTGAGCTCCATCATATTTAACCTTGACTTGATGTGGCACATGCTTTTGAACTTGCAAAATTGAGCGTTGCACCATCCATGTTGCTGTGCGCACCACTTTACCATTGATCATGGCTCCTCCCTTTATTGCTGTGTGCACCACTTTAGATTTTGTGAAATGTTGTACTTCTGCATTGTTAATTAAGTCCACTGTGTTGCTGTTACTTGCATCCATGTTCATGTTGACATGTTGACATACCCCATGTTGCTCTTGAACCATGACATTGAGTATTTATGTTGGTTGTACCATGCTTATGAGATGTGTATCTTATGCTTTGATGTTGACCCAGTTTTGTCATGACCAGATGGACCTCCTTTCACCTCATCTACATTTCCATACATGTCACATGCTTTTACTGCTCTGTTTGGCTTGTGTGTATATGCACACATGTGCTGTCATGTACCATGTATGTTGGCACATCTCATGCTATCATGCTTGCTTTGACACTTTGATTTGTTCATTCTGGTTTGACCCTTGCTTTGAATGTTTCTGTTGATCATACTTGTGCTGAAACCATGTAGTGTAGCATTTGTACACTGTCCATTCATGTATACTGCACCTTGCAAAATATTTTACTATATCCTCCACCATATGCTCAATTTATGTTGATCTGTTTTGACCATGCTGCATTGTTGTGTTTGATTTTGCTTGGCCATTCATGTTGAGCCGTGTGGACTTTTATCTGTGCATATCGAAATGGTTTGTTGTTGTGTTAGTTGATATATCCAGTCCACCACATTGACATTTGCTCGACACATGATTATACTGCATGTGTACGTATACATATATATACATATATGTGTGTATATATATGTATGTATATTTGTCTTGCTTTCGAGATGCTCATTCATGTATGGCTTGTCTATTTCACTGAATCAAGTTGGTCCATGTGGCTGCTCCTTAGTTGCGCACTGGATTGGCGAGGCAGTGCACACATGTATATTTATACACATGTGTATATGCAGCCATTCAGTATAGATTTTCCTGTCCCTGCTCTTTAATATGTGTATATACATACACGTGTGTGTGTACATATATCATGCGCATGCTACATTCACATATCATATCAAGTCATGAAAGATGATGAGAAACACACCGAAATTCTGAGGCAAATAAATTTTTAAAAATAAAAATTATATTCGGTAGAAATTAAAATATTATTTCTGTTCCAGATACTGTGTGTGTTTCTATATATGACAGGTATGAAGACTGAACTGACTGTGCAGTGAAGACAGAAGATGAAGTTTGAAGCAGTAGTGTGTATGTGTCAGTGATTGTCTGTATAATGAAATTGTACAAAGAGTGACTGAGTGACAGAGAGCTGTAGTGAGGAGTTTTGTATATGAAAATGAATTATATATCAATGACGTGTTCAAATAGTGGAGTTATAAATAGTTGTACCGTTTGAATATTTGAAATAAAATATTTATATTTAAACAAAATACTGTGTAAATATGTGAATGTCTATGCAGTCGTATTTTATTTAAATATAAATATTATATTTCTATATGTGATGTTATATAATAGTACAATAACAAACATATTTAAAAGAATATATATATATTTGGTTGTTATCATAAAAAAAACCATATAATTGTGTATACAATACTTTATATACAACATTACTGTCAGCCATCATTTGTCATACCATTGCTGCTACTTCAGCATTAGTCAAAGTTTGTTCAGGCTCTGCACTTTTAGCCCTCCGAGGCCTTCCAGTTCATGTTTTAGGTAATGCCCTCTGGTTCGTAGTCCGAGCAGTACCCCTTTGCCTCCTGTGGTCCTGGTCGGTGATAGGACGTGTGGGTTGGAGAAGTTGAGTTTGTGTGGACTGAGTAATGCCTTCGTCCCTCGAAAGGATGCAGGGTGCGCATATGGGCAATGACGCAGGTTCCGCCAAATTAGGATCACTAGGACCTAAAAGGCGTGCTGTGTCTTCTCGAGAACCAGATGAGCCAAACTAGACTAGTTCAAGGTTCTCAGGTCTTTCAAGAGGTCTCCTTTGAAATGGATGCCTTCTGTTCTCCTCCGAGGAAGATGAATCTTCTGTTGCAAGGCGATGGGTTGGAAAAGGCGTTATTTGCCTGTGTAGCTCTCCCTATTGCCTGGTTATCACATTCATATTTTCTTGGACTACAGCATTGTCACGTCTTTGAGCTTCCAAGGCCACATTTGTTTCCTCCAACCTGGAGAGCAAGCATGCAAGATCAATCTATGAGACAGGAACATATGGAGGACGTTGATTGCTAGTCATAGAAGCTGGATTTGAAGCTCCTGCACTGGGTCGAGCTAAGGCATCTACTTCGGGTTGGGTCAAAGTGCCCACATTGGGTCGGGTCGAATCCAACCCAGACACATTCGACCCGGGGGCCTGTGCAATGACGAGAGCTTGTGCATCGCTCTGTTTGTCTTTATTCGCTTCATTCCATCGAGAAGCTTGCTGATTCTTATCCTTCCTCGGAGCCATGGAACTCAAATTTGTTGAAATCACCGAAAACTGTAAAACTAATGAAAATGTGGATTATCTCTTCGGACTTGGTGATCCAAATAGTAGAATAATAATCCAGAAAGCTGAGAATTTAAGGTTCTCAGTGAAAGCACCAAAATGTTAGACCAAAAAATGGCAATAACACCCAATAGATAAGATTTTGAGGGAATAATGAAGAAATATACAATAAAAGCAGGGAAAAGCAATCAAACACACAAGATTTATAATGGTTTGGTGTTAACGAGCCTACTTCAGTTTAAAATTATTTGATTTGATAGAGAATTATAAGTACAACAAATACAATGACTTAATCTCTTGAATACAAACAATTTTCTCTCAATGTTTGTGGAGTAATACTTGGAAATTAATGGTGATTATGGTGATTGAGTGTCTGATGTTCCCAAAAAAAATCCTTTGAAATGTTGTTGATCCATGTATTTATAGGCGAGTTTAAGCCTCGGGTCGGTTGCCACATGGCAGCTGTAGAGTGGATCTTAGGATCGAAGTGGAGAAGCGGTCTTCATAGTGGGCGTGGACATGTAGGGCTCAATCCAAGTTTATGGGAGAGAAGTGTGCCTAAAAAATAGGACAACATTGGAGTGTGTAGTCATAGTTCAAGGTGGGTCAGATATGGGTTCATTCGACCTGATTCGGTGCTCATTTAACGAAGTCGGGTCTTTGCGTTTATGCGGTTCGAATCCGACCCGGTCAGTTTGATCCCATTCACTTACTTAGCAATCGTTGTAGTACAAGCTTTCTCTCCGACTCAAAGTCCTTTCCTCATTTTGACCTAAGCTCTAATCTTTGAATAGCTCTGTTTCTTTCCATTATTGTATTCAGGATCACGGTATCTGGACTTTGTGTGGTCCGATCACAAAGTAGGCCAATATCAATGCAAAGCAATGCAAAGCAATGCATAAATGTTAATACCAGATTTCGACACCAAAATCAGATGATGGTGAAGGAGTATCAGAGCACAGCTAGCATCAAAAAAGGCCTTGGAAGCACACAACCGACACCAAACCCCCAAGGCAGCTAATAACGAAAGCAAGAAGAGAAAGATTTGGCCAATATGCTATCGCCACCAACGAAAGAAGCAAAGCTTGGTACTGATACAAGGAAGGTAGCGACAAGGCGACACCAAAAGCAACATGGGAATAATGAGCAATCAAAAGTGCTTACAGTACCACCACTGAAGGCACTCAATTTAGTTTCGATTCTGAAAGCACACATTTCGACACCATAATCCAGAGCCTTGGAAGGGAAAGCACGAAGCCAAGTTGGGATGAAGCAAAGAGCTATCAATACCAATGCACTAGGTATCGATATCGACACCAGGAAGAAGTTCAGAAGTCATAAGAAAAGATCCATAGGAAACGCTATCGCAACGCCGATACCGGAACTAAGACTACTAAAGTAAGCCGAGGAAAGAAAGGAGATCCACACTAACATGCTTAGTCTCGATACGGATACCAAAGAGGATGTTAAAGCAAAGACTATAGCACTCAAATGTCAACAAATGTAACAACCTGAATTCTGACAGATCGATTTTTTTTAAATTCTAATCCATCGAAACTCATGTTGGTTGCTCTAGTATCCTACAGAAAGACAAAGATATAAAATATATCAGAGCTCAGAACTATCTCACAGCGGAATGGATAAAATATAACATAACCAAAATATAGCCTTACTGTACTAATAATACTGCCTAACCAGTATCTGAAGCTATCATATCTCTGCCATAAATATAACCTAAGAGTATGTTATGAGGAGGGGGTCAGAACACAAGTCCTGGTGACTGGATCTAAACTACACATCTTGGATAATCCTATATATACCGTTCAATTATATTTTCTTATTTATTAGGTTACTTGGGTTAACAACACTCTAGGGTTACACACATATCGTACCCATCAACTTCCTAATGGATTAACCTAATACAGCATATATGTAGTTACCCCCAATATTATGGTACACCCTATAGTACCCCACTCGCACAGTCTTCGCTGTAACGCCTCAGAAATATACGAAGTCCCTCATCCTACACCGTAGTGACGTACGGATCTTTATATAACAATGCTATGTTCTGCATAGATCTTCCATCGCCATGCCATGTAAACGTACGGACTACCACCTTTGATTGAATCAGATCACAGAGTAATGCCATATAATTCTACGATACACCACCCAGAGCAGACATGCATGTATCTAGACTTTCCCACATACGTATCGTCAATCATACTCGATGCCTTAACCGCACATATCCTCTATTGTGCACTGAGTCCTGTGGCAGGGTTGTTTAAGAAACACAGAACTCGATCGACAACTTTTCATACATCTGTTAGCACAGATGCTAAGGTCTGCATTTTCAATGGCTATGGTCCCACCTGACCCCTCCCTCAACTAATGAAAGACGAACAAGATTGAGAACTAATGACCTGTCCCAAGAGCAAACAACAAATCCTAATTGGCATGTCCCTCACCTATAGCCTTGATAGCAAAAGGTCTATGGTCTGTTGGTTTAGCTCTCCTCCTTTCCGCATCGCGCATCACGTATCAAGTTGACTGTCGACGGTAGGTACCTGACGACTTCTGCTATCCAATGGTGACCTATCAGTACACAAGAGTGGTCGTAACCTAGCCAAGTCAGGCAACGGGATCGTTGAATCACCTATGCCACCAAACAATCTTTTGATTGAACACTATCGTGGCAATCAAGGCATACTCACTGGGTAAAAACACAGACCTAACCTCTGCGAGCATAGTAGAATGCTGTCACAGCACAGAGGGCTACCAGGAGTACCTCCACGTCCCAAGAAGCCGCGTGCTTCCCCTTCCAGTCCTTCGGAGCTAGCAGAATAACAGAATAAACAGATGGACATGCACTCCCTTCGTGCCTCATGAACCCACGATGATCTACCCCGTTGGGTTATTCATCCTCAAACATACGGACTGGTCCAAGCGCCTCATTTTAATGTGTTATTAGTCCCTATGTCTAAATATTCAATTATTCGCTTGCGCTACCTTATCAGGTTTCCAGTTTAACTTGGTTATCTCAAACCATATTAACTTCTTATCCAGGTTACCAAGTTCTTTCCGAGCCCCTTATATCTCTAAGGAATGGACCCCTCTTGCTTATTAATTTCAGTCATATAACCTAACCCATTTAAGTTTATTAATAAGCCCATAACATGTTATTCTCTAGATTGTAACTCAAGGTCTGCAATCTACAATCTCTTTATATTATTCATAGTCCAATTTCATAGTTATAATAACATGTTCTACTTAATGTGTAATTAAGTATATCTTTATTCACATGTTTTTTGTTTAACATGTCACTTATTATTTATGATTAAATATAACTTATTTCATTCCATAAGTTTACCATATCCTTTCTCATTTAATCATGATTCCATCTTATACTATCACTACAACTTGTCGTTGTTTACTTATTAACTTAGTTCTCTTAACTAAGGTTTACTAATAAGTTTCCTTTCCAATTATTATAACTTGTATTATAATTTCTACTTGTCCCTAGGACAAGCTTTTAACATTATTATTCTTATTAGCAGATTTCAGATTATCAAGTTTGCAGATTACTTAACTTATAATTAAGTACAACTTATTGCATTTCATAAGTTTCCCTTTTTTCTCTACTCATTACGAACAACAAGTTTCAGGTTCCCACATTTACTGATTACTTAATTTATAATTAAGTACAACTTATTTCATTACATAAGTTATCTCATTTTCCTTATCATTTATTATAACCTAAATTATAATTTCCACTTGTCCCTAGGACAAGCCTACCTATTATATAACACTCTCATTAATGCAATTAATTATAATTGGTTATAATCATTCCCCGTTCATTCACTTCTTTTACTGTTGTAACTTCCATTCATTTCCTACTCATTTCCATTAATCACAGTTAATGCTATTTTATCGATCTTGCTATATATATATATATATATATATATATATATGCACTAGACCTCTCAAATTAAGCCTATCACTTATGGATGCTGGATTAGTCGAGCGATTCCGGGCAGACTTCTACCACAAGTTGACTTAACCTCGTGTCTTAGCATCGTTACATGTACATTTACGCATTATTCCCCTCACATTAAATTAACAACTTGTGGATGCCGGATTTGTCGGGTAATTCCAGGCAGACTTCTACAACAAGTTGAATTTAACCTCGTGTCTAAGTGCAGTTACAGTTTTCAATTTACCGTAAATTTTCCATATAATTTGGGCATGTCCATCCTTCCAAATTTTTATTGTAATCCTAATTTTTACATGTCACACTTAATATCATTTTGATTCCGTATTAACTTGTAATCGTGTCGCATGTTCTTCCTAACATGTAATTAACTCCATTAAAATAACAACAAGTAACTATCAAATATAAGATTATTCTAATCTAACAATTTAACATGTAATTATCTCAATTTCTACAGTTAAGGGTTCAGGTACATAAGTTAAGGGTTCAGGTACATAATATGTCACAGGTTGACATGTGATTGTCCCAATTTCACCATAACTTAAATTACAACATCCGATTAACAAGTTATTAAAATATGTATGTATACAATAGTAATTATTTCCACATGTTTAACAAGTGTGTGTATATATATATTTCCATATATTAACATTTTAACATATTAACGTTTCAATCATATTAACATTTCAACATATATCATATTAATATTTCAACAGATATACACATTTCAGCAAGTTTACATTTCAGCAGATTTACTATGCATATTAACGGGGAATGTTAAATAATAAATATACCATTATCAAAGCGGCATATTTTAAATCCACTCACCTAATTACTTTCCAAATCATGAATCTGGTCCAGATCTAGCATCCATGGTTCCCCTAACTAGATTTAGACCCTAAATAACCATTGATCCACAATTCTTAACTAAAAGAAGAAGGGAAGAAAGAGGAGAAATTCAAATAGACCAGATCCAAGAAATTATCTTACTTCGAATAGAATTATGAACACCCATTTGCAGATATACATTATTTTCCTCCAAATCTTGATTCATAATTTCCCTAAACAAATTATCCTATTTTTCTGAAGAGATTTGAGAAGGAAGAAGAATGAAATAGCTTAGACGGCCTCTCAGAAAATGTGAGATTTGGGCTAGGCTCTGCTAGCCTATTTGTAGGTGTTCATGCACATGCAGCGCAGAATCAACACGAATATAGTCCAAAAAGCAGTCCAGATTTGTCAAAGAATCTGCCCAGATCTGAGGGGGGTCGACCCTAGGGTCAACACCCCCTTGTAGGGGTCGACCCTAGGGTCGACACCCTCTTGTAGGGGTCGACTCCTGTGGGTCCGGATGCCAGAAACTTACACTGGCGCACTTTACAAGTCTGAGATGAACGCAATGGTACAATCCATTTTACTTAATTTTGAATATTCAATTAAGTTATCCCCAATTTATTATCTTTAATTAAAAATGCGGGGTGTTACAAAAAGGCTGAGAAAATCTTAGGACTTGCTATCGGAACCAAGGCTTATCACTTAAACCGAAGGCAGCTTAAGAAGCTATCAATACCAACCTTCTTGGTATCGATATGTGACATTGAGAAAGCACCAACTCCATAAGATAGGCGGAACCAATAACAACTCTAAAAATGAAAAGGAGACCGAAAACCAATAATCGGCATCGAAATTCACTGGTGCGGATGACACCGACACCAAATATCACTACCGAATCCGAAAACGGGATTCAGCTGATCATTACCAAAAGGGGGGCTAATTTGTCCATAAATAAGACGCCAAGGGTTTCATTTTGGGGACTTTTTCTCATTCCACAATCTTGTATTCATTTCTTAGAGAGAAAACCCTAATTTATAAATCAGTTTGGGGATTTGTACTTGTAATCACTTATGTATTCAAATCAATGATCAATAAAGAGAGAATCAACAAGTGTGATTAATTTCATGAATTTCCTTACTGTTATACCACTTATTTCCTTATTGTTTCCTCGCGAATAAGCCTCATGCATAAGCCTAATTACCGAAATAACCTTTCTTAAGCCGTTTAGCTTTCTAACTTGCATATGCTTAGGGAACCCTTATCCCAAGGTAAATGTTTTTATTTGAGTCTTGTAAGCATGATACTCACCTCTTTAAGCAAGAGTAACAAATCTTCAGACTTAAGACCTTGATATCTAGGAAATAGTGAACTAACTCAAGCTTATAGGAACTAAATATTCCCTTTGATTCCCTTAGTTCCACATCCTTAGACCTAATTCCGGTGTTGACAAAAAATATTGTTAACATTTTGGCACTAGAGAGAGGGCTTAAACCTCCAACCTTGTAGTTAACCTACCACATCCTTGGTTGTTTCATCCCGATTAGACTAAGCTTTGAGGAAGTAAGGCCATGGGTAAAAGATCCCAACAAGGATCTTCCGAATCTGAAATGGCTACGTTAGATATTACGGACCCAATAGTGATAAAAGAACAAAGGTTAAAAATGGAGGATTTACGAATCATGAATTAGTAAAAGAAGTTGGAGCAATACAATCCTGATTATTGTAATATTAAACCTTCCCATGTAGTAACAATCCTTATCTTCTCTTTAAGTGCTTCTACGGCAACAGAGTATAACTTGTTTTCCCACCTTGGAGAAGCCATCCATGCACAGGCTAGAGGAACTATATTTGAACAAGGAATAATGGAAGATTTTAACCACTTCACCTCTAAATGGTCTAGAAGAATTGTGCTTCGATCCCAAGATGCCTTGAAAATAAGATTCGAAAATATGGATGAAGCAACAAAACTAAATAACAAAAGGGCTAAGTTCCAATGACGAAAGGTAATCTTTGAATCAAAATTACATCAAGTATGCAACCTTACAATACCGATCGATAATGTCTACTTCCTAACCAAACACGAGCTCAACTTTTGGCCATCGACAAAGAAGAAACCGAAATATAAAAGGAAATTTGGAAGGCCTTACTTCCACTACCATATGATGAACAGGCATGAAACCAATCACTTTAGAGTCCTAGAAGGGATTATTATCAAGTTCTACAATCAAGGCCAATTATGAAGATTTGTAAAAAGGTCAAGCTAAATCTAAGAAAGGATTTCTTGAAGAAAGAGTGTCTATATGGTTGGGGGTACGATCTCCCTAAAAATTTGGAACTACCCGAAATGGGTGAAACTACCTATGATGGTAGAAAACCCTTCCACTGCCAAGATGGCCCAGGAAAGACACCCCTCAGAAAGGGGTAGTGTGTAAGACTTTATCCATGCCCAAGTCAGACTGGGCCAGGTTAAAGCATCAAAAGTGTAAGCCTATGTCCCTATGACGGAGTAGTTAAAACCATTACTTCCACTTACGATGGCCTGTGTAAGGCACCCCTTGAAGGGGGAGAGTTTAGGTCTTTGTCTGCGTCCAAATTGGACAGGGCTATGTTAAAGCATCGAAAACCCTTGTCCTCGTCTACGATGGCTAGATTAAGGCACCCCTAGGAGGGGATGGAGTGTAAGCCTCTATCACTGCCTACGATAACCACGGTAGAGCATAAAAAGAGTAAGCCTTTAGCTGCGCCTACGATGGCCAGGTTAAAGCATCTAAACCCTTATCACCGCCTATGATGGCCAGGATAAGGCGCCTCTTGGAGGGAGGCCGGGTAAGTCCTTGGGCCCTGCTTGATAATAAGCTAGCCAAATGCACCAACACACAAGCTCAGAGAGTGGAAAACAAAGCATGTACATCCTCTGCTTTGACAATCACAAGCTTAGAGAGTGGCTAACAAAGCACGTACATCCTCTACTTTGCAAATCAAACCAGAAGGTGATAATAAAACTAAAAGTTGTCGAATGTGGATATATGGTCTTCCATCAAATATCTGAATCTGGTTTATGGTTCGGGACTTCTATTTAATACAATATGTGGATATCTGGTCTTCTATCAAATATCAAAATTTGGGTTATGGATTGGGACTTCTACTACATACCAGATGTAGATATCTTGTCTTCTAACAGATACCTGAATCTGGATTATGGTTTGGGACCTCTATACATAACCGGAAATGGATTTCTGGTCAGTTGTCATTAATACCTGATTTTGGATTACAGAGCTTATGTCTTTTATATGGGTTGCTGGGTTTCTATTATTATATGCCCGAATAAGTTTGTCAAAGATTCTACTTACACTTCTAGAAAAAGGGGGTTTTGGACTTCCAATCTAATACCCTAATGTGGGTTAGAAGGCTCTAATTCTTATCCATAGAAAGGATATTTGCTACCAATAACCAGGTTAGTAACTCGAATCTGCCATCTAAAAACCTTCAAATGAAGATCAAGATCTTACACATCTCACAGGGAGATTCCTTAAACTTATACACACAAATTGCTATAAGCTATGTGAAGTGCGAGCAAAGATCACATATCAGGTGATACATACACAATTTACAAATATATTTACAAAGTTATTTCATTAATTATCACAATACAAAGAGTTAGACATAAATATTACGAATACATCAAGAGTCTTGCACCACCTCATCATCGAGCAAAGAAGGGTTAATGGCATGGTGAATCACAATAACCGAAAGGTCATTAAGTTTTTGTCACTTTTTACTAACCTCATTGGGGCTGTCTATAGGTTGAATCTGAAGTTTCAGAGCCCTATTAAAGATCTACATATAGCTCTTAGAGTCTTGTTTTTTTTCTCTAAATCAAAGATAGTCTTTTGTAAGTCATGTCTTTCCTTCTGTAATTGTCTAATCTGGGAGACGTAATAATTAATATGTCGAAATATGTCCTTATTGAGTTTGGTATCGTAGTAACTCTTCATTTCAGCTATCGCCCTTTTGCACCATATGGAAACAACCATTTATCTAACCCATGAGGGGGTTCTTTAAGTGAAAATACTTTTCAGAGGCTGAAGCTTTGGGCTCAATCGTGACCTTGGAAAGCCGAGGCACATTTATGACAGGAACATGCCCAAAAGAAAATTCCCAAGCTTTATAGCTTGCGTTTGCATTATCTAGTTCAATTTCTAGATTAGTTATCTGTTGGCATAATCCACTCAACTCCTCTTCAAAATCAATAGATGGTCTGGTCTTTATATATTTCTTTATTCTAAGAATGATTCAGTCACTTTCCTCTAATTTTCTTTTTAAAGCAGCCATCCGTTCATTCAAATGCTTGATGGACAAAGTTCTGAAGTAAAATCATTCTTTCTTAGGTTGTAGTAGGCACCTCACCTAGAATGTCTCTCCGCTCTGCATCCACTAATGACTCATCCCTGGTTTGGGGGGTTTTGAGTTGATCTCCCTATTTAAAAATAAGATACTATTATGCCTAATGTCTTATTTTCAAAGAATAACACTGATAATTTGTATTTCTCAAGACATGTTTACTATATGAACTTCATCCAAACAAGTTTTGAACTATTTTGGTAGTACGCATGCCAGAAATGACAAAAATGCAAGTTTACTCATCAATATGTCTATTGTTTATATTACATATCAATTTAGCATGTCTAATCCTAAGTCTTTTAAAAATTATCCCTCAGTCATCGCCAATAAAGTTAAAAGGACACTGAGGGTATTTCATATATATATACCTGAGGTCTCCTAGGAGATGATCCCTTCCAAGTTCATGTGATGGTTTCATTGAAAATTCACTTCCTAATCTAGATAATGAATGACAAGCATCTTCTGAAACATTTTTATGGAATGTAGTGTTATGTCACAATAGGAGATAAAATAAGCAATGATGAATAATAGAAGTTGCGATCAGAACACACATTAATAACATCAAGTTTTACAAATATTCTTCATGTTCATACAAAATTGACCTACTAAACAATTCGGTGAAAAATCTATTTTTGTTATACTTAAGCTTCTCTTGGGGTAGGTCCCTGGGAATTGAAGAAACCCTTGGTAGGTTCCAGCAAGCCCCAAGGTGGAGGTCAGTTCAAAACTCGTCCAAGTAACGTCTATGAAGACGTCGAAGTAAACCGCCGCTATGCTCTCCTAAGAAGGAGAAGGCTGTTGTCACAAATCGATTATAAACCTTATACAAAAAATCTATCGAAATGCCCCTTTCTTCGATCAACATCCAAAATAAAATCATCAGCTCCTTATTTTCCTCAAGAGTTGTCTCCCTTTGAATTCGAGCCGCTTTTAGTCTTGGTGCAACTTCATGTTCTTTATAAAACATAGGTTAGAAGCACTTTTGTTGAGGTCATGATATTTTTGTGATAAAGAGTTATAATCTTTCAATAATTTCTTATGTTCTAAATACGAGCGAACAATTTCCTTTTGTTTCCTATCTAACTCTACCTTATAGTATGAGGCATTGTTTTTCCTTGTCTATATGGTATTACAAGGAACTAATTACCATAAGCTTAAGATGGAAGATAACACTTCAAAAGCAAAAGCCATACCTGAGAAACAAGAATGCACTACGCCATAGATTGCATACTGCAACACAAGAGATGTGATGCAGGAAGTGCCATAAAGTGTTGCTATAGGCAAAAAATGATCTGTGGCAACACTTTCTCGGGGGTTGCTTTTGTCGCATTGCTTTAGAGTCCAAAGCAACACCTTTGCAACCCTATGGCAACATCGGTACAGGTGTTTCCACAGGTACCACTACAACAAAAAAATACCCTTTCACAACTGCCAAAAACAGTTGTAATATGTTTAATACAGTTGGCAGTCGTAATAAAGTCAACCTTTTTTACAACTGTTTCTAGCAGTTGTTAAATTTTGTTTTACAACTGCTAAAAGTAATTATACCTCAACTGCTATTAATTAAAGATTTCATAATATTATAATGATAGCCGCTGTTTCATTAACAACAAATATAATACTCACATTAAGGACAAAAAAATTCAAAGTTTACACCATTTGTGAATTAGTAATTTCATTACATAAAATATTTGAATTCACTACATTGTCACTCGATTCACTCATATACAGACTCGCTGACACTATTATACATTCACTCATATACAGACTCGCTAAAATGTCACTCAAACAGTTTCAAAGTGAGATATATTAATATCCGAGTCCATAAGGAGTACCTCTTATGCAGCATGCCCATGCTACGATTATCATTCTCACTCCTTTTCTTTTCATCAACCCATCCATGTTTCCCACTGCAAATCTAATTCTTCAGTTATCAAAAATTGTTAACAAAAATAACAAAATTGTTAGAAAATCAATTTCACTACTACACTACTTTAATGACTGTAACATCCAGACTTCAAACACACTCCTCCGTGCTAAAGCTGCATAATTACAAAAGTACAAAAAATACAATCAAGATGTGCTATTGAACCAAATACAAAAAGTGGGAAATAATAAAGTATAAACTTATACCCGGTAACCAACACAGTAGAGATGAATGCAGTGACGAAACCAAAATTTTCGTTGGCTGCATTTTTGTTTAAACAGTTTAACAAAGAGCATGTATTTGTGTTTGAAGCAATACTTGAACTTCACTTTCTATTATCAAATGAAAAACCAATGAATAAATGAAGACAAAAGCGTATGTAGGCTAATTTATTTAATATATATTTTGCTTATTCCTAGTTTAATGCTTTGGCATGGTCAGGTAGGCAATCTTACATTTATTATGTCTTAGTGTGAACCTCGCTTACTAAAAGCTGTCTAAACAGATAGTAAAATTACTATGTGTAAGAAAGATGAATACCCCAATATTTTTGCTAATACAAGAATTCACATTCAGATTTCAGGAATGTCATGCAATAATCCACCTAGAAAATAATTACCATAACATAGACAATTGGGACATCACGCTATAGGAATAGAAACAAGTGCCTTACTAAAGACAGGCATCCTCTCCTCTACAAAAGCAATCTCTAGGAAATGAACACAGGCCGCACAAATCCGTCATAAGCTAAAGCAACCAAGCCACAATAACATGATATTCGCTCATATTATTTGCAGATGAGTAGCATAACAAGTGCACAACACAAAGTTATATAAGTGAATTATAATGCGTAATAGATTTATACAACACGCAATGGATTTATAAATATTTATCATGTTTTAAGTCATGAAGCACTGATACATGTGCAGAAGAGAACTTCAGAAAGAAAGAAAACTAATAATGTATAAGGATTAACAAAAATAAACCGTTTTCGCATATCTTCTAATTATCTTCTTCCTATTAGTTAAATGCACATAAAAGCAGTATTTAATAACACCAACCACTAATAATTTTATTCAGGAAAGTGAAAGGCAATGAACCTGATAACTAACGCACTCTTCTGTTTCTCCACCCATTACAAGCAAAAGAAAATCTACAAGTAGTGGCATTTCTTAGTGATTCATCCAAATTTATTTCACAGCAAAGTAATAAAAGACTTATCAAATTCAAAGCATCTTACTTAATCACATAGGTAATCTTGGATAAACATGGAAACTACAATAAGCAGCTTACAAACTGTTTAACTATACATCCCAAACATGCTCATATTTCAGCCCCAATCCACTTATTTAAATGTTTATATTCGGTGTACTCATACCATAGGACCAATTATATACACGTTTACCAGACATTTACAAGTAAAGATTGATTTTTTTTCTTTTCAGTTATGTAATGTGGATACATTCAAATGGCAACATACCCATTTCAGCATAAACAATTAAAACAACGATCCCAAATATCTTGATTCCTCAAGTTACTTCTAGCATTCCAGGTGTATTTTGCAAACAGTGATCAACGTGTTACTCAAGCAACAATTGGGAGATTATAAATAAACCCCTACCATTTCAGTTTTGTCCAGTTACTGAATTTCTCAGATTGATACTAATTGGATTCAAAAAATCCTAATTGTATATGACATGCCAAAAATCCTAAAATCTCAGAGACTGATACTAAATTTCTCAGAGACAGATACTAATTGGATGTACAAAACATAACATGCCAAAAATTCTAAAATATCCATTTGAACACTGAAATTCCCAGACTGCTGGAAGAATCCACAAATTCAAAACTGTCGAATACATTGCCAAACTATATTGCCGAATACATTGCCAAACTTTACTTTCGAATATTTTACCAATTCCAATATTCAAACTGATTCCAAATTACATTACCAACTCTAATTCCGAACTACTTCCAAACTACTTGGTAATTCATTCCAAACTGAAGAAAATGGGTTAAGGATTAACAAAAGCTACTGGTATTCCAATCTGAATCCAAACTAAACTTCGAATTTGAAGTATTTCCAAGTTGAGCTGTCAACTACTTGCACTGAGTTATCAAATACATTGCTAACACCAATGCAGAAGCATACAATACCAAACTATGAAACTATGAAAGATTAAAATTAGTTCATAACCGTTGGTACGAGTATAAAAACAACTTTCTACGTGCATGTTTATTTGAGGTTCTGCTAAAATATATTTGATTAACTGTTATTGTATGATTAATTAATTCTTACAACTTATATATCTGATGCATATCCTATGGTATGAAAACAAACACACACAAGAGTTTCAGACAATAAACTTACCTACTCATCAAGCAAATCCCATTGTATATGAATAATACTCCTTGTTTTGATCTACAAATAAGGAGTTCATGGAGACCAAAACTCTTACTGGTAGTTTCAGATCTAAAAAACAGAACCAAGTAGCTTCTCCCCTTCAATTCATCATAACTCCTATGCTAAGCTATTCTTCGTGACCAGATCTAAAACTTAAATGATGTGAACTGAAATGATTATAAGGTAAAAATTGGAAGTCGGATTAGGGTTTTTGTTAGTTGGGATGTGACGCGAAACTTGGGTTCGTGATCGAGGTGAGGATTGATGTTAGTAGCGATTAAGGCGGCAAGGAGTTGATTGATGGAGAAGTAGTTTCAGATTTAAAAGAGACGGTGGAATTTTACAGAGAGACGGGCGAAGGAGACAGAGGAATTAGGTTTTAGAGGGAAATGAAAATTTGGGGGTAAAGCAGCTGAGGCGGTAAAGGAAAATAGATTGACACAGATCAGTAACATAGACCATTGGATTGTATTCATGTGGATTGATAAGTTTATTAATTTTTTTGAATTATAATATATGTATAGCTACTGCAACACAATTTGGTATTTATGCTAACATCTTGAAGCGTGCGTTGCAATAGAAAAAATCAACATAGCTATGGCAACACTTTAGCTAGCAACACCTTGGATTTTCGTTGCATTAGGCCATCTATGGCGTAGTGATGTCAGGTTAAGTAGGTTTTTCTTTTCCTTTTGACTCAAAGGAACCTCCCTCCTTAGTTAAGGTTTATTTCAGATCTTGAGCAGCAGGAGTACCCGAGAGATCAAGATTTGTTCCCTTCGAGTCATGTGAACCACTAGCAAAAGGAGACGAGCCTTCACCATCTTTATCAGAGCCGTCACGATAGCTTCCGATGCTAAGATCAAAGTTATCATCATCAGCAGCAGCAACTACATCTTCCTCTTCCTCTTTGGAATCATCAAACAAGCCCTCAATGTATAGAAGATCTTTGAATTTCGCCTTGTCTTCCTTTGGGACCTCAAATCCCTGTTTGGATAGCTCAATCCTTTCAATGACGCAATTATGGATGGAGGGAGCGACAGAAGAAATTTTGATCCTAGGAAACTTTTGATAAGTTGTTAGAAAATGCAAGGAAAAGAGCATCTTCATAGTATTCCAGCGCTTTCTTTTGGGAATTATGTTGTCAAAAATTTAGAATCCTATTTTTAGCTTCATGAATTACTCGCTTCACATTAGAAAGCTTGATATCCCTCTTCTTCAGTTCATCGACATGATCGACCACCATCTTCACATGCCTGCTCCTGAGGTCTTGCTTTAACAAATCAAGAGCCGAAACTTTTTTAGATAAAAGTTTTCTTGGCTTTCCTTTTCAAGGTCCGAATCAGCCCTCTCAAGAGAAGCCTTTAGCCTCTCGCTTTCTCCGCCGCTTTGTTCCTTCGCTTTGGTCAAATTGTTAACTTTAGCTTCCAGAGTAGCTTTCTCTTCTTTAAGCATGGTAGTCTCGAAGGAGGGCGGAGAGGATATTCCATGGAGTAAAAGCTAACTTTTAGTTATGTAAAAATAAGTAGACCAAACCAGCTTTGTGCAGGATCAATAATAAAAGAGGGACTAAGAAGGTTAGGACTACACCAAAAGTTATTGTTTGACGAGATATCTATAAAAAATCTCTAAGTCCGAAGACAAGGAAGGAAGTGAAATGTTGGTAACGTCGACAGAAGAAAAAGTGAGCCTTACAAGTTCATCAAATTCCGAGGTCAGCAAGTGTAACACCCCACGTCCATTAATATCACTCTCAAGGGGAATGCATTAACTTTCATGGAGTATTATTGGTGTATAGAACAGAATATAACAAGACAGATACATATATTGGTACTTGAAAATTTTAAAACAACTTTTATTGCAGTGGAGAAATAGTTTGGTTACAACAACATCAAAAACCAACAATAAAACCAAGTACACTTAATATCAATCTTGATAAATTATTTTCTGAGTACATAAAGTAAAAAAGCATAACCCCAACATAAATAGCCATAAAAGAGATAAGTTGAGCTTTACTTTCGGCAATCCAAGCACTTCCAAAAGGGGAAGAAAGAGATCCAAATCAAGCTCCACTAGCACTAGTCCCACCCTGAGAACCTTGGGGGGAGGGGGGCAGAAAAGAGGCGAAAACAAAGGGGGTTAGACATAAAGTCTGGCGAGTCCAATAACTTTAACAATATAATTATTAAAGTAATTAGGATAAGGCATAAACTGGTAAAACAAAGAATGACTGTGAAGCAAATGGGCAAAACAAAACAAACAAGAGGAATATGCTGGCGTTCATCGCGCTCCTAATCACTATAGGATAATTACTATACTGCACCAATACTAGTCACCCTAAAAGTTGATCCCGCCTACTGAACAAAATAATAATAGTGGTTGTTTCGTGTACCCCTAGCTGTCTTCATAGGTACCGCCTGCGCCTATCTCCACAAGTTGTACCCAATACCCTCCCCATTCTAATTACAACATTTATTCATAATATGGTAGTTGTACTCCTAGCTATCTTCATAGGGGCCGCCTGCTCCTATCTCCACTAATCGTACCCACTACCTTCCCCATTCGATCGGCTCCCTAACTCGTACATACCCGTGTTGGTTCCACAATGGGGGTGTATCACTCCCCAAAGTGGCAACCCGATACCACTAAAGATGCACGGCTTATATCTACACGATGCAACAACGTCTTACCTACCAGCCTGGGCCCACGCATGCACATGACCCTGTTGGACTTGCATTGCCACCGCTAACCCGTTTTGACCTCTTACAATCAAACCCAGTAAGCATGTCCCGTCCTCAATCTAACTCGAGCTCACAAAGATACTTAATGGGTTACTGGTTTGAAAAGGGTTCCCCATGCTTGACACAAGCTTTCCACCTATGCTTGGTCCCAACTTAGGATTTCCCACTTAACCCCTTCTTATTCATGTCTTCTTACATGTTTCAACTTATTTAAGTGCTTAGAATTATACCCCACATGTCACCCATGTTACCCACTTATGAAATCAACATGTGTTATTGGTTAAGCTTATCTTAACCCTTTCCACTTATCATATCAACATATACTTTATTGGTTAAGCTGGTCTTAACCCTATCCACTTATATATTATTGGTTAAGTTGGTCTTAACCCTACCTACTTATCAGATTTATTGGTTAAGCTGGTCTTAACCCTATCCACTTATATATTATTGGTTAAGCTGGTCTTAACCCTATCTACTTATCAGATTATTGATTAAGATGGCCTTAACCCTACCCACTTATCATGTTTTATGTATCATATATATATATATATACACACACACACACACACACATCGTATGACATGTTTTACTTAATTTATGATTAATTACATCTTAGTTCACAAATACATTGGTTAAGAGAATAACTCCCTAAGTATCAACCCCGAAGACCGAAATCAACATCAGATTGGTACTCAGAGAATTACTCCACTCAACCAAACTTCTGTTTGTCATTCATATCCGTCTTTGATCAGCATTAATTAATTATTAATGCACATGCCTCTCATATTAAGTCGATTGCTTGTGGCCACTGGATATGCCGGATGGTTCCAGGCAGACTTCCACGACAAGTCAGAGTTAACCTCGTGTCTAAGCATCTTTTAATATATGCCTTTGACCTCTCACATTAGACTACCGTTTGTAGTTGCTGGATTTGCCGGGCGGGTCCGGGCAGTCTTATACCACAAACGAGTCTAACCTCGTGTCTTAGGCATTTATTATTACACATTATTATTCAACCCTAATTTGAATTAATATCCCTATTTCAGATTATCAATAACTTCCAATTTTAATCCATATCCATAATTGTCACTTAAATTATGTCCGTAATTTTCAGGTATATAAATTATACCAATTAATGTGTCAAATTAATTATATGCTTTTAAAGCCATTATATGCCAATTCACAATATTAATATTTGATATTTTCCCATTGCCCCCACGTCGTTCGTACGTTTAATATGAAATATGTTAGACTCGCAAATAGTCTAACTCATAAAAAGAAAAGAAACATCACAACTTGCATAACACATAAAATAGATCTAACTTGCAAATAAGAATAGGCTAGCATGAATCAAAAGTTGCATAATTATAATTTACATAATCATAAATTTGCATAGTCAATAACTTGCATAGGCAATAGGCATAATTTGCATAAACTACAAACTGGCATGGAGCAAATTATATAAGATATAATTTGCATAGATCTATACACATAAAGGTGAACTTGCATATATGAACATGGTTTTCGCATAAACTTGCATATGATCTACATACAAACTTGTATTAAACTTGCATATGCAATTTAGACATGTAAACTAAGGCCTACATATGATTCACATACAATCTTACATATAAACTAGCATATGATTCAAATCCAAACATTATATAAACTTGCATGTATAATTTAGACGTGTAAATTAAGATTTACATTTACACTTGCATATGATTTAGACATGTAAATTAGTGTCACAAAATGAATCAAATCTAGCATATGTGTTTAGACATATGAACCAACATCATGAATTTAAACATGTAAACCAATAT
The DNA here is from genome assembly GCA_030737875.1 of Allium sativum. Lineage (NCBI taxonomy): Eukaryota > Viridiplantae > Streptophyta > Magnoliopsida > Asparagales > Amaryllidaceae > Allium > Allium sativum. The sequence goes on from JASFAX010000033.1 coordinate 14,113,458, forward strand.
CACATGTTTTACATATAAACTCGCATGTGTGTATGTACATATATATATATATATATATATATATATATATACTTGATTCACATATAAACTTATGTATAATTCACATATAGACTTGCATAAGATTCACATACAAACTAGCATATGTAAAAACAGTCTTGCATAAGATTCACATACAAATTAGCATATGATTTACATCCCAAACTTGCATATAAACTGATGTAATAAAATGAATCAAGTTAAACATATGTGATTGGACATATGAAATAGATCTACTAACATAAGTTAACAAAACTGTCATATGTTCACCAACAGTGATAACAAAGTTAAGTAACATCACATGATTCAACAGACATGTTCTCATAATCCCAATTATAATTCATCATAATTAATTTATTAATTAGTTTATGAAAGAAATTGTACTCATAAAGACGGATTAGGGAAGAGAATAATTTGTTCTTCATTTGTACTAGAATTCTGACTTGCAATTCCTAAGATTTAAGTAGAAGAACTATTCTAGCAGTAGCATGGAGGCTAAGAGATTAATTTAGTTTAGGTTTAGAGCTTGAGTCTATGCGTGCTTATATAGAAGTTTAAAACAATATAAGCCGTTAGATTATCATAGGAGCAAATCAGAATTATTCAGACTAGATAGAGTTATCCAGAATTGCCACTTATGCCCTAGTGACTCAGCAACAGGTCAGAAAAGACTCAGTAACAAGTCAGAATCGTCACAGTTCAGATCTACCAGAGGGGGTAGGTCGACCCCCAGGTCGACCCCCTGGTTGACCTGGCCTAGGGCGGGAAAAATCCCGCCCAGCCCGCTTCCTCGTTTTTTTTTTGAATTTTGAATTTTAAGCTAAATTGTTTTAATTTATTTAAATTTCTGAAACTTCTAAGGACCATAACTTCCTCATACGAAGTCCGATTTACGAAAACTTGGACTCTATTCCAAGCAGAATTTCGAGACGAATGCCATGGCGTAACCCGTTTTCCTTAATTCTCACTTTAACAATTAAGTATTCTTTAATTAGTTCTTTTAATAGTCACATAAAATTCAGGGTGTTACATTCTCCCCTCCTTAAAGGATTTCGTCCCCGAAATCTTCAAGTCAAGAGCAATGCATATCCTACCATCCAATCATCCATCTACTCAACCATCAAACACAAGCATCCATTGTCCTTACAAGATTTCTAATGCTGTATGAACATATGCAAAAAGTGTGTGTATATGTTCCTTATCCAATGCAAAATTAGGCGGTCTATTGATTCAGTTGACCTCCTTAATGCAAATCATGATAGTGTCATGCGTCCATTATGTATGCAAAAGAATCCTAATGATACATATTATTTCTACATGTGTGCACCACCATTCATCAAAATGCAGCATCCATATGATAACGCGTCCATTATACATCCATTAAATATGCACACATATTTATATGCAATATGAAAGTGATTGAGCCGATCTAGTGACTAATGTGTGTGTACATGCATCCACAAGCAACCACTTGCATCCATTTGCATCCACCAAACATAACATGTCTCAAAAACATGTTTACAACCATATGGTTTTTTTCCTAACTAAATATCGAAGATGTCATCGCAAAGACATATTAAACGATAGGACAAGTATCAACAAAGCGGTAGAGAAAGGAGAAGCTAAAATATATTCTTAAAAAGGAAAGGGTACAGCGTACACATCTTTTCTTCCGCCTCCCAAGTCGCGTCTCCTTGATCATCTCCCCATTGCACTTTGACCAACTTGACCTCTTTGTTGCGTAGCTTTTATACCTCCGACCCAAGGATGCATGTAGGAGCTCGTCTAATCGTGGCATCTCACTCTACTTCCACTTCTCTAAGCATGTTCGTCTCCACTACTTCCGGGGTATCTTGTAACACTTCCACAAATGCGATACGTGAAACACGTCGTGAAAATCACTAAGCTCGTTGCTTCTTCTTATGTCCCTCCAAAATCTAGGATACATAACTTCAAAAGATCTTCAAGCTTTCTATTCACCCCTTTATGTCCGTCCATTCGTCTGTGGATGAGATGCTCGTACTTGCCGCCTTTCGCATATCACCTTTTCCTCCTGCATTGAAAAATGCTCCAAGCCTATCCCGCAAGCACCGGTATATATATTGTGAACGGTTTTCTCCCATCTAGCAAAGTCAAAACTGGGGCTGATATCTTCGCAAAGTCCTTAACGAAATGGAACCTTCCAATCTTGGATTGCCACCCCCTTTGCAGGATCCACTGCTATTCCTTTCCTTAGAGACCATATGCCCTAAGAACCTTACCTCTTTCTTCCAAAAATGACATTTGGGGAACTTAGCTTCGAGTTGACATGCTCGAAAGGTTTCTAAGACTTCCCTAAGATGTAGGGCATATTCTTCCTTGCTTCTTGAGAAAATCAAGATATCATCCACAAAGACTACCTTGAACTTGTTTAGAAACTCCCTGTACACCCTACTCAACAAGTCAATGAAATATGCGGGTGCATTCGTCAAACCAAAAGGTATGACGAGCCACTCGAAGAAACCATCAGGAGTTCTAAATGCAGTCTTATCTATGCTGTCTTCAGCCAATCTTAGATGATGAAATCCTATAGCCAAATCCAACTGCGAGAAAATCGAAGCACCTACCAACTGATCGAACAAATCATCTATCCTCGGCAATGGGTGTCTGTGAGCTTATTCATCTCTCTATAGTCCCCGCACAATCTAAGTGAACCATCGGCCTTTGTAGCAAAAACAACTAGAGCACCCCATTTTGAAATGCTTCTTCTTATGAGCCCTTTCTCAAGCAACTCTTTCACTTGCTTACTGAGTTCTCTTCTCTCCCTCGGAGCCATGTGGCACACTAGGAATGCAACTGGCTTTGCATTATCTACTAGGTATATTCGAAAGTTTATCTATCACCTTGGGGTAAACCCCGAACTCCTCGAAGACGTCACCATACTCACGGACCACACGAACAAATTCCAAACCATCGTTGGACGCATCAAGAGATTCTAGGTGGCTAAGCATCACCGGACCTCTAGGGTCACAATAAATATCAAGGGTCTTTCCACAACGAGTCAACAATCTAACTACCCTACTTTCACAGCCTAGCATGGCACCGTATCTGGCTAGCCAATCCATGCCTAGAATCAAGCCGTAGCCCATGAAGCCAAGAACGAAGGCGTTGCATTCAAACCCAATGCCCAAGATAGACACTCTCAAATCCCGACAAATCATCGAAAGATGAGCCGAACCACCAATAGATTTGAGACTACTATGGGATCTGTAACTAGACTAGTATTTAGGTGCAGTGTTTTAACTAACGAAGCAGATACAAACGAGTGTGAAGCACCAGAATTCAAACAAGATTCGAACATGATGATCAAAAAGAAAAACCAAACTTCCAACCAAGATATTCTACCTCTATCAGGTATGCCAGCCATGTGGGAACGTGTCTGCCCTCCAAAAGATCCTCTAGTTTGTCCTTACCTTTGCCTTTTGCCTCTTTGGACACTCCTAATAAGATGTCATATTCCTCTGTAACGATAACAACTAGTCTTCTTCTTCTTTCTAACGTCTTTATTTAAGTAGTCAGGTATTTCACAAGTGTGGCCCTTCCTTTTCTCTTATCCCCTTGTTATCCTTACCGCCTTTCTCTTGGATCTACTTTCTTATCGTATGTCTCTCCTGCACTTTCTCCATTCGTGACCACCTACCAAAATGAGGCTTCGTTCTTCATTAACCAAGCAGCTAATTGAACCTCCTTACTATCATCTATCTTAAAAGTACCAACAAGTCCTCCACTTCTTTCTAGCTTTGACAAACGTCTCAGTCCCATGAAGCGGTTTTCCGCCCACCGTACGGAAGTTCTAACACATCTTAGAAAAAGCGTCTATACGTGGAGGAAGAAATTCAAAAAGGAAATAGGAAGAGGTTTAAAACGGAGAATCAAAGGAAAGATATATGGCTCTTGGGGGTTATGTTTTTCAAAATAAACTTTTCTCTTAAAAATACTCACCTTAAGACTTTTTTTTAAAGTATTTATTTATAAAAATTCTTTTTAAAAATAGTTTTTCAAAATCTCTTATCTGTTATGGTAACCTTCAGCTCTGATACCACGTGTAACACCCCATGTCCATTAATGTCACTCTCAAGGGGAATGCGTTAACTTTCATGGAGTATTATTGGTGTATAGAATAGAATATAACAAGACAAATACATATATTGGTACTTGAAAATTTTAAAACAACTTTTATTGCAGCGGAGAAATAGTTTGGTTACAACAACATCAGAAACCAACAATAAAACAAAGTACACTTAATATCCATCTTGATAAATTATTTTCTGAGTACATAAAGTAAAAAGCATAACCCCTACATAAGCAGCCATAAAAGAGATAAGCTGGACTTTACTTTCAGCAATCCAAGCACTTCCAAAAGGGGAAGAAAGAGATCTAAATCAAGCTCCACTAGCACTAGTCCCACCCTGAGAACCGGGAGGGGGGGAAGGAAGAAAAGAGGCGAAAAAAGGGGGTCAGACATAAAGTCTGGCGAGTCCAATAACTTTGACAATATAATTATTAAAGTAATTAGGATAAGGCATAAACTGATAAAATAAGGAATGACTGTGAAGCAAATGGGCAAGACAAAACAAACAAGAGGAATATGCTGGCGTTAATCGCGCTCCTAATCACTATAGGATAATTACTATACTGCACCAATACTAGTCACCCTAAAAGTTAATCCCGCCTACTGAACAAAATAATAATAATGGTAGTTTCGTGTACTCCTAGCTGTCTTCATAGGTGCCGCCTGCTCCTATCTCCACAAGTTGTACCCAATACCCTCCCCAATCTAATTACAACATTTATTAATAATATGGTAGTTGTACTCCTAGTTATCTTCATAGGTGTCGCCATCTTCTATCTCCGCTAGTCGTACCCACTACCTTCCCCATTCGATCGGCTCTCTAACTCGTAGATACCCGTGCTGGTCCCACAGTGGGGTGTATCACTCCCCAAAGTGGCAACCCGATACAACTAAAGATGCACGGCTTATACCTACACGATGCAACAACGTCTTACCTACCAGCCTGGGCCCACTCACGCACATGACCCTGTTGGACTTGCGTTGCCACCGCTAACCCGTTTTGACTTCTTACAATCAAACCCAGTAAGCATGTCGCGTCCTCGATCTAACTCGAGCTCCCAAAGATACTTAATGGGTTACTGGTTTGAAAAGGGTTCCCCATGCTTGACACAAGCTTTCCACCTATGCTTGGTCCCCATTTAGGATTTCCCACTTAACCCCTTCTTATTCATGTCTTCTTACATGTTTTAACTTGGTTAAGTGCTTAGAATTACACCCAACATGTCACCCGTGTTACCCACTTATCAAATCAACAAGTGTTATTGGTTAAGCTTATCTTAACCCTTTCCACTTATCATATCAATATATACTTTATTGGCTAAGCTGGTATTAACCCTATTCACGTATATATTATTGGTTAAGTTAGTCTTAACCCAACCTACTTATCAGATTTATTGGTTAAGCTGGTCTTAACCCTATCCACTTATATATTATTGGTTAAGCTGGTCTTAACCCTACCTACTTATCAGATTATTGGTTAAGATGGCCTTAACCCTACCCACTTATCATGTTTTATGTATCATATATATATATACACATCGTATGACATGTTTTACTTAATTTATGATTAATTACATCTTAGTTCACAAATACATTTTTTAAGAGAATAACTCTCTAAGTATCAACCCCGAAGACCGAAATCAACATCAGATTGGTACTCAGAGAATTACTCCACTCAACCAAACTTCTGTTTGTCATTCATATCCGTCTTTGATCAGCATTAATTAACTATTAATGCACAGATATCTCACATTAAGTCGATTTCTTGTGGCCGATGGATATGCCGGGCGGTTCCGGGCAGACTTCCACCACAAGCCAGACTTAACCTCATGTCTAAGCATCTTTTAATTATGCCCACGACCTCTCACACTAGACTGCCGTTTGTGGTTGTTGGTTGTTCTGGGCGGGTCCGGGCAGTCTTATACCACAAACAAGTCCAACCTCGTGTCTTAGGCATTTATTACGCATTTAATTTATGCCTTTGACCTCTCACATTAAACTATCGTTTGTGGTTGCTGGATTTGCCGGGCGGATCCGGGCAGTCTTATACCACAAATGAGTCTAACCTCGTGTCTTAGGCATTTATTATTACATATTATTATTCAACCCTAATTTGAATTAATATCCCTATTTCAGATTGTCAATAGCTTCCAATTTTAATCTATGTCCATAATTGTCACTTAAATTATGTCCATAATTCTCAGGTATATAAATTATACCAATTAATGTCTTAAATTAATTATATGCTTTTAAAGCCATTATATGCCAATTCACAATATTAATATTTGATATTTTCCCATTGCCCCCACATCGTTCGTACGTTTAATATGAAATATGTTAGACCCGCAAATAGTCTAACTCATAAAAAGAAAAGAAACATCACAACTTGCATAACACATAAAATAGATCTAACTTGCAAATAAGAATAGGATAGCATGGATCAAAACTTGCATGATTATAATTTACATAATCATAAATTTGCATAATCAATAACTTGCATAGGCAATAGGCATAATTTTCATAAACTACAAACTAACATGGATCAAATTATATAAGATATAATTTGCATAGATCTATACACATAAAGGTGAACTTGCATATATGAACATGGTTTTCACATAAACTTGCATATGATCTACATACAAACTTGTATTAAACTTGCATATGCAATTTAGACATATAAACTAAGACCTACATACGATTCGCATACAATCTTACATATAAACTAGCATATGATTCACATCCAAATGTATATATAAACTTGCATATATAATTTAGATATGTAAATTAAGATTTACGTTTACACTTGCATATGATTTAGACATGTAAATTAGCGTCACAAAATGAATCAAATCTAGCATATGTGTTTAGACATATGAACCAACATCATGAATTTAAACATGTAAACTAATATCACACGTTTTACATATAAACTCGCATGTGTATATATATATACATACTTGATTCACATATAAACTTGTGTATAACTCGCATACAGACTTGCATAAGATTCACATACTGTAACACCCCGTATGTTGAATACCTTGTTATAATAGAAATCAGGGCAGAATTAAATTTAATAATTTGAATCAGGGGAAACGGGCTATGCCATTGCGTTCGTCTCGGAAAAATACGCGAAATAGAGTCCGAAATTTTGTAAATTGGAGTCCGTATGACCCAGTTATGGCCCAAAGAAGTTTTCAGAAAATTCAAAGTTAAAAACAGATTTAAAATTCAGTTCTAAAACAAGTTTGGAGCCAAAAGCGGAAAGGGCGGGAAAGTTCCCGCCTAGCCCCGTGTCGACAGGCATGTCGACAGGGGTGTCGACAGCCCTGTCGACAGGGGTGTCGACACAGGGTGTCGGCCCTGTTGATCTGGGTGCACCAGATCTGGTTTTTGGGTTAGTCTTGGGCTGGGTTCTAGAGATTTCCGAAATCTAAGGGTCCTAATCTAATCTAGGGTTAATCTAAGGGCCTAAAACACTCACCTAATCTATAAATACACCCTAAACCTACCCTAATCCATACTAAAAATAGAATTGAGGGCTACATGCCGCCAAATTAAATCTTAGAAGGAGCCTCCACTAATTTATGAAGAGGGTTGCAAGCTAATCACTCTCTAATCAACCTCTAATCCATTCTAAGCATCTTAATCTTCTTCATTTGGAGTGCAAATTTGCTAGTTGTGAGTTTCTATCACTTTGATGATCAATTGCTAAATTAAGTAGATGAGATATGATGAGATCTATGGTTTTGCATGAGGATTAATGGGTTTTCAAGTCATATGATATGATGTGAATATGCTAATCTATGTTTAATATTAATCCTATGTTTATGCATGTTGAATATGTGAGTTTATGCAAGTTGAATATGTGAGTTTATGCAAGTTGGATATGTGGGTTTATGCAAGTTAAGTATGTGGGTTTATGCAAGTTAAGTGGTGGGTTTATGCATAATAAGTAATTGATTCTATGCATGCTAAGTATGTGGTTTTATGCATGCTAAGTGTTTGGTATTATGCATAAATCATGACATGCAAGTTTACCCTTTTAAATGTGATGCATACATATGCAAGATGACACCTTTATATGCTATATATATATATATATATATATATATATATATATATGCATGTTTACCCTCCTTTAAGATGCAAGTCATATATGCAAGTTCAACATGTTATGCAAGTTATGTGTATGCTTATATGCAAGTTCAACATGTTATGCAAGTTATGTGTATGCTTATATGCAAGTTCAACATGTTATGCAAGTTATGTGTATGCTTATATGCAAGTTCAACATGTTATGCAAGTTATGTGTATGCTTATATGCAAGTTCAACATGTTATGCAAGTTATGTGTATGCTTATATGCAAGTTCAACATGTTATGCAAGTTATGTGTATGATGTTATGTGCATGTTGTTATGCAAGTTCATATGCAAGTTATGTGTATGATGTTATGCAAGTTATGTGCATGATGTTATGCAAGTTATGTGTATGTTGATATGCAAGTTATGTTTATGATATTGTGCAAGTTATGTGTATGATGTTATGCAAGTTAACATGTAACATGTTGTGCAAGTTCACACCTTTAAGACACATGCAAGTTCACCTTTGTATAACCTATGAACACTTATGCAAGTTGCCTTTATCTATGACATATGTATGTTCATGCAAGTTGGGTTATTTAGTAATGCTAGTTGGGTTAATATCATGATGTAAGTGGACACCTTTTAACCCATGTTAATGCTAATGTATGCTAAGTGAAACCCATGTTAATTGTGAAAGAATCTTCTCTTGGAAATATGTCGTGTTAGCATAAGTACGTGGGGAAACGATGGGGTTAATAGACATGTTAATGAAATGGTGTGAAATGGTTATGATTAAGCATACCATAAAATGAATAAGCATAAGTGGGAATTTACCTATTGAGTTAGGTCTACCCCATGGGAATTTACCTATTGAGTTAGGTCTACCCATGTTATGGAATTGGGAATTTACCTATTTAGTTAGGTCTACCCATATTCTTAAAAATGTGTAATTAATTAGGGATAATTAAAATAAATATGAGGGTGGTTGATTAGGTGTAATTAATCGACTAAGACACGAGGTTGGACTCAGTTGTAGCGTAAAACTGCCCGGACCCAACCGGCTTAACCAGTTGCTACAAATGTTAGCCCAATGTGAGAGGTCTTGGGCACAAACTAAATACGTGATTAAAGTAAAGACACGAGGTTAGACCTTTTTATGACGGAAGTCTGCCCGGAACCAACCGGCATATCCAGCAGTCATAAAAGATGGTCTAATGTGAGAGGTCTTTATGAGGTCATGATCTTAATTAATTAAGAAACACTTAACCATATTAGCATGTAGAGGGACATGAGGGGTTAAGTGGGTGCCTTGGGTGGCATGTAGAGATCTAGTGGGTTGCCTTGGGTGGCAGTAGAAAATACGATTAGAATACTTAACCAAAGTGAAACATGTAATTAAAACATGGTTAAAGGGTTAAGTAAGTGCTTTGGGTGGCATGTGGAAATCTAGTGGGTACCTTGTATGACAACTAGAATATGATTAAATGACTTAGCCAAAATGTATAACATGTAAGTGGACATGGTTAAAGGGTTAAGTGGGATTCACTAGAAATAACAAGCTTAGGTGGTAGCTTGTGGGGGCCCATTTCAACCAATATCCCAAACGTATCTTAGTAGGCTCGACTCTAGTCGAGTGACGGGACACGCATATTGGGCTTGACTATAAGAGGCCAAACCGGGTTAGCGGTGGCAACGCAGGACCAACGGGTTTCATATGCGTGTGTGGACCCGGGCTGGTTGGTAAGTCGTTGTTGCATCGTGTAGATATAAAGCCATGCACCGTTGATATTATCAGGTTGCCACTTTGGGTAATGATACACCCCATCGTGGGACCAGCACGGGTGTCTACGTAAGGGAGCCGATCGCTTGGGGAGTAGTGGGTACACCTATGTAGTCAGATAGGGGTACACGAAACTACTAATTTACTAAGTACACTTAGTGGGATCAACTTTTAAAATTAGGAATGACTGGTGTGGTGCAGTATAGTAATTATCCTTGGGTGGGTAAATGCGTCTTTACGGTTATCTTAGTTTATCCTAAGTCTACCAAGCTGCTTAGTGTAGCCATTCATCCCCAGACGTTACCGTATATCAAGCTTATGTCTTCTCTGGTTACTTTAATGATTGTATTGTTAAAGTTATAGGACTCGCTCAGACTTATGTCTGACCCCGTTGTTTTTATCTTTTTCCCAACCCTCAGGTTATCAGAGTGGGCTCAGTACGAGTAGGCTTTGATCAGGCTGCTTTATTCTCTTTTGGAGCTTGGACCATAGGTGTAGAGCTCAGCTTACCCTTTCTTTTATGGCTATCAGTTCATGTATTGGGATTATGTACTTTTATTTATCAGGCTGGATATTTTGTACTTGACTCTTATTATGGTTTTGTGATGTAACCAAACATGTTTTACTTTCCGCTGTAATGAAATGATGTTTTGAAATTTTCAAGTATTACTTATATCTGTCTTGTTGTAATTTTTCTGTTCTATATTCACTTAAAATACTCCACCGATGTTATGGCATTCCCTTAGAGAGTGACCATAGCGGGTGTGGGGTGTTACACGTGGTATCAGAGCAAAGGTTACCAGAACAGATAAAATTTTTAGAAAACTATTTTTCTAAAAACATTTTTGGAAGAAATATTTTCAAAAACGTGTCTTTAAAGAGAAAAGTTTTTGAAAGAAAAGCATAATCCCCGATAGCCATATCTTTATCTTTCGAATTCTCCGTTTTGAATCTTCCTTTTTTTTTTTTTTTCGTCTCAGCATGGCTGAAGATCTTTATCTTCCGGACGGTGTAGCGGTACCAGTATGGTATAGGAGGTTGTTAGAGGCTAGGGCCGCCGCTGCAGGTCCAGCAAATGTTCCTCCTCCACCCGTTGCACTCATTCCTCCTCGCGCGGATACTTTTGCTATGACTTGTAGGAAGTTTAAGGCTATGGGAGGAAAACCTTTTGTGGGAGCTAGGGATTGGCTTAATGAGACGGAAGAATTGATGGAAATCTTGGAAGTGGAAGAGGGAAAGAAAGTCAGGTTAGCCGCTTGGTTAATGGAAGGAGAGGCCTCGTTCTGGTGGGAGGTCACTAATGGAGAACGCCCTGTTGACTCTTGGATGGATTTCAGGCAAAGGTTTGAGGCAAAGTTTCTCTCAAAAGCGGAAGAAAATATGCACGTGGAAAGGTTCTTGAACTTAAAGCAAGGGAACTTGTCGGTGAAAGAATATGTTAACAAGTTTAAGCAGTTAGCGAGATTCAGCATAGACTTGGTAAACACACCGGAAGAGAAAGCTCTGAGGTTCGTTAAAGGCTTAAACGAACCGATGCACGGATTGGCTATGTCTCACATCCCTATTGGGGCCACTTTTGAGAAGCTAGTGGACATGGCACTTATGCATGAGGAAGAGAAGGGTCCCAATGCTAATAAAGCACCCGAGAAGAAAGGAGATCAGAAGAGACCTCAACAGCAACAGCAAAACAAGGGTGGGAAAGGCAACGGTGGCAAGGGAAAGAAGAAGTGCTTCAGTTGTGGAACACTAGGCCACCTAAGCAAGGATTGTCGCAAGAAGAGGAAGGCTGGCTGCTTCCACTGTGACGAAGCAGGACATCTAGTGAAAGACTGCCCTAAGAAAGGGCAAAGGATGGGATCTACCTCAGGAGGACAGGTGCAAGTTCTTTTGGCACCAACTCAGGCAAGGGGGCAAGCTCAGGCTCTCGCGGTTCCACCGATTCAGGAAAGAGGTAGAACTATTTCCATTGAAAGTCTAGTTTTTCTGTTTGATTATCCGGGTCAAACTTTGTTTGATTTTGACGCATCGAGTTCGTTTATTTCATTATTGTTAGTTGAGTCACTGCACTTAGACACCAGTTAGTAGATGATCCCTTAGTTGTTTCAAACCCAATTGGGGCTCCATGATGTGTTTGGGTTTGAAAGTTGCTATACTTAGCGTTGAGTTTAAATGTGATGCTTTTTGGGCTTCACGGGCTATGGGTTAGTTTTGGGCATGGACTGGTTATCCAGTAATGGTGTCGTTCTTATTGTGGAAGGAGAGTTGTTAGGCTTATGACCCGCTAGGGTAACACTCTCGAGATCTCTTGTAATCCCATGGAATCTGTTATGCTAAGTTATCTAGAATCGCTTGACACGTCGGTCGAGAATTTGCGATCTGTTAGAATGGTCCGGGAATACTCGGATGTGTTAGAGGAGGTGAAGGGCTTACCTCCGGAGCGGGAGATTGACTTCCGAATATACCTGGTAGACAATGCCAAACCAGTGTCTTGGCCAGTGTGCCACGTGGCTCCTCGTGAGAGGAGGGAACTCCATAAGCAAGTAGGCGGGTTGCTTGAGAAGGGGTTTAGAAGACGAAGTATGTCGGAGCGGGGTGCTCCGGTAGTTTTTGCTATGAAGGCGGATGGGTCCCTCAGACTTTGTGTAGGCTAAAGAGAACTAAATAAACTCACAAAGAAGAATAGACACCCATTGTCGAGGATTGATGATCTCTTTGATCAGTTAGTGGGCGCCTCAGTATTTTCGCAGTTGGACTTAGCCACGAGGTTTCGTCAGTTGAGAGTGACTGAGGATAGTATAGAGAAGACTACCTTTAGGACTCCGGATGGTTTTTGTGAGTGGCTGGAGATGCCATTTGGTTTGATGTACGCCCCCGCATACTTTGTTGATTTGATGAGAAGGATGTTCAGGGAGTACCTAAATAAGTTCGTGATGGTCTTTGTAAATGACATCTTGGTCTTTCCTAGGAGCGAAATAAGTTTCCGTATGTGCTCAATAGGTTGAGCAAAGCCAGTTATGGGATAAACGGTGGTTTTGGAGCGAGACTGGCAAGGACATTCAGAGTTGGACAAGGACTTAATTATTTAGCTGTTTTTACTAGTATCAACTCACGTAGGTCGTCTGAATTCGAATGAGGTATCCCTTGGGTGTTTGTCTGATATTGGTTTAGGCCTTTGGGGCTTGCATTTGGGGGATGTCGAGTTCGACTAGGGTGGTCTGCGTGAGAGATGGATAGTTGTGACGATTTTGCATGGGAGAATATCCTGATTTTCTCTAGAAGTGGAGAAAAGCATGCCCTACATCTTAGGGAAGTGTTGGAGACTCTTTGAGCACATTGTCTTAAGACAACAAAGGTGGATGGAATTCTTAGCATCCTATGAGTTTGAGATAGCGTATACCCCAGGCAAGGGTAACGTGGTGGCAGACGCCTTAAGCAGAAAAAAAGGCTGTCTTTGAGTCCATTGTTCGTGGAGTGGCGAAGCTTGGAGTTTAATTCTATGTTTGACTTTAGACCTTCCGTTGACTTTGTACCCGGTTTGCTAGCCTCCTTGGAGGTTAGGCCTACTCTTTTGGGACGAATTAGCGAGGCACAGCGAGACGACCCATAGTTGGATGAGTTAGCAGAGAAGCTCATGAGGAGGGGGTCGTCCATCCATTTGAGTAGGTACACCCTAGATGGTAAGGGGTGGTTGCGTAGAGACGGTAGACTTTGTGTACCGCAAGACGAGGGTTTGAGGAAGACTATTCTTGATGATGCACACCGTTCTAGGATGACCATTCATCCCGGTGGGGACAAGATGTACCAGGACATGAAGCGGGTTTTTTTTTCTGGGCCGGTATGAAGAAAGATGTGGCCGAGCATGTCGCTCGATGCTTGGTGTGCCAACAAGTGAAGGCGGAGCAAAAGAAACCTGGTGGGTTGCTTCACCCATTGGAAGTTCCGCAATGGAAGTGGGATAGCATCTCGAAGGATTTTATTGACAGGTTACCCAGATCAAGAAAGGGTAATACGGGAATTTGGGTTGTGGTAGATAGACTTACTAAGAGCGCCCATCGTATACCCGTGAAGAGTAAGAGAACTGGTCCATGACTAGCTTCAGTTTATATTCGAGAGATTATTAGATTGCATGGTGTACCCTCCAGTATAGTGAGCGATCGAGATCCTATCTTCACTAGAGAGTTTTGGAAGAGTTTGCAAGAGGCGGTAGGGACTCAGTTGTGTTTGAGTACCGCCTATCATCCTCAGACGGACGGCCAGACCGAGAGGGTGAATCATATTTTAGAAGACCTTTTGAGGCTATGTATCTTGGATTTTGGAGGTACATGGGAGGAGCATCTTCCATTGGTGGAGTTGCCCGACAGACTTAGTGGTGTACATGATGTATTCCATGGGAGGAAGTGCCTACATGAGACCGCAGAGGTGGTAGAGCCGAGCTTGCTTAGAGAAGTGGAAGTAGAGCGTGATGCGACGATTCGACGAGCTCCTACTTGCATCCTTGGGTCAGAGATTTGGAAGTTGAGAAACAGAGAGGTTCAACTAGTCAAAGTACAATGGGGAGATGAAGAGAGCGACGCTACCTGGGAGACGGAAGCGAAGATGCGTTCGAGGTACCCTTTTCTTTCGGAGGGTATGTCCTTTTGCTTCTCCTTCATCGCATATCTTGTGCTTATCTTATCCTTAGTATGTCCTCTCGTTAGTACCTTTGACCTTCAGATAGGATAGTCCTATGGTTGAAACATGTGTTTGAGACATGTTATGTATGATGGATGCAAGTGGATGCAAGTGTTTGCTAGTGGTTGCTCGTGGATGCATATACACACACTCTAGGCACTAGATCGGCTCAGTCACTTCATATTGCATATTGCATAAAATTGTGTGCAGGAAGCTATATTTATGGATGTATAATGATTGTGTTATCATATGGATGATGCATTTTGGTGAATGATTGTGCACTCATGTAGATATTGTATGTGTCGATAGGGTTCTCTCGCATACATAATGGATGCATGGCACTATCATGGTTTGCATATGTTCATACATTAGATAGGGAACATATACACACACTTTTTGCATATGCTCATACATCATTAGAAATTTTGATTTAAGGACAATGGATGCTCGTGATTGATGGATTGAGTAGATGGTTGTTTGGATGGTAGGTTATGCATTCTCCTTAAACTTAGAGATTTCGGGGACGAAATCCTTTAAGGAAGGGAGAATGTAACACCCCGTATGATGAATACCTTGTTATAATAGAAATCAGGGCAGAATTAAATTTAATAATTTGAATCAGGGGAAACGGGCTATGCCATTGCGTTCGTCTCGGAAAAATACGCGAAATAGAGTCCGAAATTTTGTAAATTGGAGTCCGTATGACCCAGTTATGGCCCAAAGAAGTTTTCAGAAAATTCAAAGTTAAAAACAGATTTAAAATTCAGTTCTAAAACAAGTTTGGAGCCAAAAGCGGAAAGGGCGGGAAAGTTCCCGCCTAGCCCCGTGTCGACAGGCATGTCGACAGGGGTGTCGACAGCCCTGTCGACAGGGGTGTCGACACAGGGTGTCGGCCCTGTTGATCTGGGTGCACCAGATCTGGTTTTTGGGTTAGTCTTGGGCTGGGTTCTAGAGATTTCCGAAATCTAAGGGTCCTAATCTAATCTAGGGTTAATCTAAGGGCCTAAAACACTCACCTAATCTATAAATACACCCTAAACCTACCATAATCCATACTAAAAATAGAATTGAGGGCTACATGCCGCCAAATTAAATCTTAGAAGGAGCCTCCACTAATTTATGAAGAGGGTTGCAAGCTAATCACTCTCTAATCAACCTCTAATCCATTCTAAGCATCTTAATCTTCTTCATTTGGAGTGCAAATTTGCTAGTTGTGAGTTTCTATCACTTTGATGATCAATTGCTAAATTAAGTAGATGAGATATGATGAGATCTATGGTTTTGCATGAGGATTAATGGGTTTTCAAGTCATATGATATGATGTGAATATGCTAATCTATGTTTAATATTAATCCTATGTTTATGCATGTTGAATATGTGAGTTTATGCAAGTTGAATATGTGAGTTTATGCAAGTTGGATATGTGGGTTTATGCAAGTTAAGTATGTGGGTTTATGCAAGTTAAGTGGTGGGTTTATGCATAATAAGTAATTGATTCTATGCATGCTAAGTATGTGGTTTTATGCATGCTAAGTGTTTGGTATTATGCATAAATCATGACATGCAAGTTTACCCTTTTAAATGCGATGCATACATATGCAAGATGACACCTTTATATGCTATGTATATATATATATATATATATATATATATATATGCATGTTTACCCTCCTTTAAAATGCAAGTCATATATGCAAGTTCAACATGTTATGCAAGTTATGTGTATGCTTATATGCAAGTTCAACATGTTATGCAAGTTATGTGTATGTTTATATGCAAGTTCAACATGTTATGCAAGTTATGTGTATGCTTATATGCAAGTTCAACATGTTATGCAAGTTATGTGTATGCTTATATGCAAGTTCAACATGTTATGCAAGTTATGTGTATGCTTATATGCAAGTTCAACATGTTATGCAAGTTATGTGTATGATGTTATGTGCATGTTGTTATGCAAGTTCATATGCAAGTTATGTGTATGATGTTATGCAAGTTATGTGCATGATGTTATGCAAGTTATGTGTATGTTGATATGCAAGTTATGTTTATGATATTGTGCAAGTTATGTGTATGATGTTATGCAAGTTAACATGTAACATGTTGTGCAAGTTCACACCTTTAAGACACATGCAAGTTCACCTTTGTATAACCTATGAACACTTATGCAAGTTGCCTTTATCTATGACATATGTATGTTCATGCAAGTTGGGTTATTTAGTAATGCTAGTTGGGTTAATATCATGATGTAAGTGGACACCTTTTAACCCATGTTAATGCTAATGTATGCTAAGTGAAACCCATGTTAATTGTGAAAGAATCTTCTCTTGGAAATATGTCGTGTTAGCATAAGTACGTGGGGAAACGATGGGGTTAATAGACATGTTAATGAAATGGTGTGAAATGGTTATGATTAAGCATACCATAAAATGAATAAGCGTAAGTGGGAATTTACCTATTGAGTTAGGTCTACCCCATGGGAATTTACCTATTGAGTTAGGTCTACCCATGTTATGGAATTGGGAATTTACCTATTTAGTTAGGTCTACCCATATTCTTAAAAATGTGTAATTAATTAGGGATAATTAATATAAATATGAGGGTGATTAATTAGGTGTAATTAATCGACTAAGACACGAGGTTGGACTCAGTTGTAGCGTAAAACTGCCCGGACCCAACCGGCTTAACCAGTTGCTACAAATGTTAGCCCAATGTGAGAGGTCTTAGGCACAAACTAAATACGTGATTAAAGTAAAGACACGAGGTTAGACCTTTTTATGACGGAAGTCTGCCCGGAACCAACCGGCATATCCAGCAGTCATAAAAGATGGTCTAATGTGAGAGGTCTTTATGAGGTCATGACTTAATTAATTAAGAAACACTTAACCATATTAGCATGTAGAGGGACATGAGGGGTTAAGTGGGTGCCTTGGGTGGCATGTAGAGATCTAGTGGGTTGCCTTGGGTGGCAGTAGAAAATACGATTAGAATACTTAACCAAAGTGAAACATGTAATTAAAACATGGTTAAAGGGTTAAGTAAGTGCTTTGGGTGGCATGTGGAAATCTAGTGGGTACCTTGTATGACAACTAGAATATGATTAAATGACTTAGCCAAAATGTATAACATGTAAGTGGACATGGTTAAAGGGTTAAGTGGGATTCACTAGAAATAACAAGCTTAGGTGGTAGCTTGTGGGGGCCCATTTCAACCAATATCCCAAACGTATCTTAGTAGGCTCGACTCTAGTCGAGTGACGGGACACGCATATTGGGCTTGACTATAAGAGGCCAAACCGGGTTAGCGGTGGCAACGCAGGACCAACGGGTTTCATATGCGTGTGTGGACCCGGGCTGGTTGGTAAGTCGTTGTTGCATCGTGTAGATATAAAGCCGTGCACCGTTGATATTATCAGGTTGCCACTTTGGGTAATGATACACCCCATCGTGGGACCAGCACGGGTGTCTACGTAAGGGAGCCGATCGCTTGGGGAGTAGTGGGTACACCTATGTAGTCAGATAGGGGTACACGAAACTACTAATTTACTAAGTACACTTAGTGGGATCAACTTTTAAAATTAGGAATGACTGGTGTGGTGCAGTATAGTAATTATCCTTGGGTGGGTAAATGCGTCTTTACGGTTATCTTAGTTTATCCTAAGTCTACCAAGCTGCTTAGTGTAGCCATTCATCCCCAGACGTTACCGTATATCAAGCTTATGTCTTCTCTGGTTACTTTAATGATTGTATTGTTAAAGTTATAGGACTCGCTCAGACTTATGTTTGACCCCGTTGTTTTTATCTTTTTCCCAACCCTCAGGTTATCAGAGTGGGCTCAGTACGAGTAGGCTTTGATTAGGCTGCTTTATTCTCTTTTGGAGCTTGGACCATAGGTGTAGAGCTCAGCTTACCCTTTCTTTTATGGCTATCAGTTCATGTATTGGGATTATGTACTTTTATTTATCAGGATGGATATTTTGTACTTGACTCTTATTATGGTTTTGTGATGTAACCAAACATGTTTTACTTTCCGCTGTAATGAAATGATGTTTTGAAATTTTCAAGTATTACTTATATCTGTCTTGTTGTAATTTTTCTGTTCTATATTCACTTAAAATACTCCACCGATGTTATGGCATTCCCTTAGAGAGTGACCATAGCGGGTGTGGGGTGTTACACATACAAACTAGCATATGTAAAAACAGTCTTGCATAAGATTCACATACAAACTAGCATATGATTTACATGCCAAACTTGCATATAAACTGATGTCATAAAATGAATCAAGTTAAACATATGTGATCAGACATATGAAATATATCTACTAACATAAGTTAACAAAACTGTCATATATTCCCCAACAGACGATAACAAAGTTAAGTAACATCACATGATTCAACAGACATGTTCTCATAATCTCAATTATAATTCATCATAATTAATTTATTAATTATTTTGTGAAAGAAATTGTACTCACAAAGATGGATTAGAGAAGAGAATAATTCGTTCGTCGTTTGTATTAGAATTCTGACTTGCAATTCCTAAGCTTTAAGAAGAAGAACTATTCTAGCAGCAGCATGGAGGCTAAGTGATTAATTTAGTTTAGTTTTAAAGCTTGAGTCTATGTGTGCTTATATAGAAGTTTAAATCAATATAAGCCGTTAGATTATCATAGGAGCAAATCAGAACCATTCAGACTTGATAGAGTTATCCAAAATTTCCACCTATGCCCTAGTGACTCAGCAACAGGTCAGAAAAGACTCAGCAACAAGTCAGAATCGTCACAGTTCAGATCTACCCGAGGGGGTAGGTCGACCCCCTGGTCGACCTGTATAGGGGAGGTCGACCTCCTGGTCGACCTGGCCTGGGGCGGGAAAAATCCCGCCTACCCCGCTTCCTTGTTTGAATTTTGAATTTTGAATTTTAAGCTGAACCATTTTAATTTATTTAAATTTCTGAAACTTTTAAGGGCCATAACTTCCTCATACAAAGTCCGATTTACGAAAACTTGGATCTATTCCAAGCAGAACGAGATGAACGCAATGGCGTAACCAATTTTCCTTAATTCTCACTTTAACAATTAAGTATTCTTTAATTCGTTCTTTGAATAGTCATAGAAAATTCAGGGTGTTACAGCAAGGGTGACCTCGGGGGGCTATCATGCCGAGGAGATGAAGGTGGGATTATATCATGTTCTTTTGCATCTGATGCTATTGTAAGGTTTGACATCATAAGACTGCTCACAAACTTGCTCCATGGAGTCACTGCGGAGGGAAGAGTTAACATCAAGTGTAGGTTCAATAATAGAAATTATAGGGCCTAAAGTCCTCTGCTCAATGGACATAACAATAACATCTTTACTGGGGGTGGAAGTGTCACCCTTATGTCTCTTAGAGGATGGTTCATCGGTGGTTTCAGCAAGCCTTTTCTTAACAGCAGCATCGGACTAAGATAAAGCATATAAGGCAGATATCTCTTCAGAAGCCTGAGAATCTGGTCAAAATAACTATGTCAAAAAAGCAGGAGTAAGAAAGTTAAAGCATAGAAACTTGAATTTGCTCTAGAAAAAGGAAACAAACCTACCTAATGTAACCGGAAATAGGGGATTCGATGTAGTGCATAAATCAGAATCCGAGGGCAAGCGTTCATGATGTAGCGCAGGAATGTGATAGTTTGGAAAACATTCATTCTGTAACCCACAACTGCATTATGGGTATCGGAACGACATGCCTCTCGACTTTAGTCAAGTTCAGTGATTTTACTTGACCGGCAAGGGTCTCGGCTTCTTTTGGCTATCGATTCCGTTAATAAAGTTCTTTCGGCTTTGGGATCTGCCAGTTGAAGTTGTTTCCATCTTCTGCAGAATGTTGTCTCTATTTCGGTTCTGTAGTAAAGTCTTTAGGTTTGCAATAAAGCTTTCGGGTGGAATTCTGCTGTTGGTTTGTCGATAAAGCTCTCGAGTTCAATTTCAACTCAAAGAATATATACTTCCGAAAAGAGTGTCTCGGCATCGAGGTTCCGGTCCCAGTCATTACAGCTTTCCGTATTGTTCCTTATTTCTTTGTATTGTTGTTGTCGTTACTATTTGGTGCCGGTTGTTTTAATCCAGTTTCCTTTCATTATCGTTGCCAGTGTTGGCTTATTTGAATCTGAAGCCTATAAATAGGCGGGGTATGTGAGTTGTAAAAGGGATTGGTTTCTGAAATTGAAAATATTGGCATTCACCATTATTGGAGCTTTGTTTCTCCATTCCCATTTGCGGTATCCATTTGTGGATCAACGACATGGAAGATCATCATTCCAGCATCAGTTGATCAACAGAGAGTTGATAGTCAAATTTCCAGCATCTTCAAGATCAACGGAAATTGTGGTTACCGCGCATCTCGAACTCATCAAGATCACGGTCCTAGTACCTTTCCGATATCATTACCGATCAATGGAAGTGGGAATTATCTTGTTTCTATGGTAATATACTACATCTGACTCATATGTGATTCATAAAATTAAAGAATTCTTCTAGTTTCGAATATAATTTCGGAAACTTATCATTCTGCTGCGTCAGTTTGGTATTAGAGCTAAATCAATCTTTAGGATTCTGTATTGTTTCATTTTAGATTCAGAGTAATTTGGTTTGAAGCACAAAATTGCATTCTGAAACATTGTTCCACACTGCTGAAGCGAGAGCTTCCGACAATAGAGTGTTCGCGATAGTGAAGGTTTCATTAGTTGGATTAAAATGCTGCCAAGAAGAGCAAATAGACATCGCAATGTTGAAGGTTTATGGTCAATAAGATGCAAATCAAACGGAGGAACGTCTTAAGGAGAGGATTGATGATGGTATTGGATGGTTGGAAAGAATGATTTTGGACATGAATCGGAATCAAAAACAAAGGACTCCACCTGCACTGGAAAATATGTTTGGTGAGGAGAAAGGCCATGATAGTTATCAATCTCAACATCGTGAGGGTATGAGATCGCAACTCCAAACTCAAGTTTTTGAAAGATGATGGGAGTCAGGAATGAAAACTGAAATACCAGAATTCAAGGGTGGTAAGCAAGCCGAGGAATTTCTATATTGGGTTTCTAATGTTGAAGAAATTCTTTAATACAAGGGAGTACCAGAAGAGCATCAAGTATGATTAGTCGCCACAAGATTGAGAGGGAGAGCTACAACATGGTGGAAACAAAGGAAGTTGACTCAAGCAAGAATGGGAAAGTCAAAGGTGGTTACATGGGACAAGATGAAGAAGTTAAAGAGGGCTACATTTTTACCTTATAACTATCAGTTGTTAATGTATCAATGATTACAGAATACATGGTAAGGAACACGTTTTCTTAATGATTGCACGGAGGAATTTTTTTAAATTAATTGCCCGAACTGATATATCAGAGATTGAAGAACAATTGGCAGTGAGATATACTAGACGACTTCGGATTCATATCCAGCTGGTTAACATGTTTGATCCAAAATTTGTTGCTGAGGCACATCAGAGGCCACTTTTATGGGAGAAACAGGGTAGATGTGGTGGTAGTTACTCGACTTCTAACAGTCAGAGTATGAGTGTTGGTAGTAGCGTTCCAGCTAGTAAACATACTAATCCAAATCCTACCAAGGAAAAAGAGGGCAGCAAAATGAAGTGTTACAATTGCCAAGATTTTGGCCACAAAATTTCTAAATGTACAAAGCTAAAGAAAAGAATTATGGTCACAGATGGAATTGAAGAGTGCAATGAAGAGGTGGTGGTAGATTTTTCGTCTCCGCCGCGATTTAATGAAGAACTAGAAGAAATTGTGGCTAGCGACGTAGGTCAGAACCTAATGATTAAAAAAAACTTGCTTAACTCCAAAGTCAAATGACAAATCCGAGTGGCTACGAAGTAACATTTTCTAGTCTACATGCACTATATTGGGGAAAGTGTGTCGATTCGTGATTGACGTAGGAAGCTGTGACAATATCATTTCAGAAGAGGTTGTACAAAATCTTGGAATCAAGACAAAAAACACCCTCGACCCTATAAGCTCGCGTGGTTGAAAAAAGGAGGAGAGGTAAAAGTTTCTAAACGAGCTTTTACTTCCTTTTTCATTTGGTTTAAAATATAAAGATGAAATTTGGTGTGATGTTGTGAATATTGATGTATGTCATCTCTTGTTGGAGAGACCATGGCAATATGAGAGGGTTGTGCAACATGATGGGAGCACGAACAACTACAGTTTCATATCCGAAGGCACCAAGATCATACTAATTCCAAAGCGGGGAACTCAAAATGAAACAAGGCCTGATCAGAAGACAGATACTATTAGTCCTCTTTCATTAAAAGACTTTGTCGATGATGTGGGAGAAGATGGTGAAATTTATCTACAAATGGGATTCGATTCTAAAGTGAAAGATAAAATTCCGTAGCTAGTAAAGTCATTGCTAAGTGAATTTGATGATGTGTTTCTGAAAGAACTACCAAAAGGATTACCGCCACTCAGAGACATCCAACATCCAATTGATTTAGAACCTAGTGTTGTACTACCGCATAGAACACATTATCGAATGAGTCCAAGAGAACACAAGGAATTGCGATGACAAGTAGAGGAATTGCTAAGTCAAGGTCGTGTTTGAGAGAGCCTAAGGCCTTGTGTTGTGCCCGCATTGCTAGTTCCAAAGAAGAATGGTTCATGGAGAATGTATATAGATAGTCGAGCTTTTAACAAAATAACAGTGAGATACCGCTTCCCTATTCCGCGACTAGATGATTTACTAGATCAAATTAATGGACCAGTTATCTTTTCAAAGATTGACTTAAAGAGTGGATATCATCAGATCAGAATTCAACCAGGGGATGAATAGAAGACTGCTTTCAAACTCGAGAAGGGTTGTATGAATGGAATGTCATGCCTTTCGGGTAGTCAAATGCACCAAGCACCTTTACGAGAGTAATGAATCAAATTTTTAGACCGTATATTGGCAAGTTTGTGGTCGTTTACTTCGATGACATACTCGTCTACAGTACAAGTATGGAGGAACATCTACGCGCCGTTTTGATCATCTTATGTCAAGAACGGTTTTATGCTACTATGAAGAAATGTACCTTCATGACTCCAAGTATGCTATTTTTGGGATATGTTGTTTCCAAAGAAGGTTTACAGGTTGATCAGAATAAAGTTATGAAAATTAGGGATTGGCTACGATCAAAGACAAGTACGGAAGTGCGTAGTTTTCATGGTTTGACTCCTTTTTGTAGACGATTCATTCCACACTTCAGTAGTATTATGACACCTATGACAGATTGCATGAAAGGCAAACAATTTGTTTGGACATAAGGAGCTGAAAATGCTTTTGAGAAAATGAAACGAGTATTGACTTCAGCGTCTATTCTATGCTTCCATATTTCCATTTACCTTTCGAACTTCATCTGATGCTTCTAAAGTTGGAATTGGATGTGTTTAAGCCAAAACGGAAGACCTGTTGCTTACTTCAGTGAGAAATTATCAGGGGCGAAGATAAGATACAACACTTATGGTGTTGAATTATATGCTATAGTCTAAGCTATTAAGCATTGGAGACATTATCATTTCGATAAAGAATTCATTTTGTACACGGATCATGAAGCATTGAAACATCTCCAAGGCCAAGACAAAGCAGCCACTAGGCATGCGTCATGGATTGCTTATTTACAACAGTTCACATTTGTAGTAAAACATAAGTCAGGGGTAGTAACAAAGTAGAAGATGCCTTAAGTCGAAGAAGCAATCTTTTGACCATAATGAGAGTTGAAGTATTGAGGTTTGACTCAATTGTGAAATTGCTGACCATAGACCCTCATTTTTCAAAAGTTTTAGAAAAACTGTAGAATGGTGAAGTGACAAATTTTTCAATGAAGGATGGATTTCTTTTCAAAGGAAATCAATTATGCATTCCCGATTGTAGTCTACGAATGAAGATTATCCAAGAATTACACAATGAAGGTCATGTTGGTAGAGATCGTACCTTACGATTGATCAGGGATACCTATTTTTAGCCGTCCATGCGAACAGAAGTTGAAAAGTTTATACAAAGATGTCACATTTATCAGGTATCTAAGGGAACTACAACTAATGATGGGTTGTATATGCCATTACCAGTTCCCTCCAAACCATGGGTTCTTGTGAATATGGACTTTGTTCTAGGTTTTCCAAGAACACAGAGAGACAATGATTCTATCTATGTACTCGTATATCGTTTTTCAAAGACGGCTCATTTCATTGCTTGCAAGAAAACCACAGACGTAGTAAACATAGCTTAACTATACTTTCCAGAAATATACTGACTGCATGGACTACTAGAATCAATTGTTTCAAATCGTGATATTCAGTTTTTAAGTCAATTCTGGCTAAGTTTATGGAAAATGGTGGGAATAGAAATGAAGTTTAGTAGCGCCTACCATCCGCACATGGATGGACAAACCGAATTGGTGGACAAATCGAAGTGGTGGACAAATCATTAGGAAACTTACTAAGAAGTCTTATTAAAGACCATTTGAACAGTTGGGATTCTAAATTGTGCCAAGCTGAATTCTCGCATAATCATGCTATCAACCGCAGCACTGGATTAAGCCCGTCCAAAATTGTGTACTTAGAGGTACCTAAAGGGTCGTTGGATCTAACTTCATTACCTTGTCAAGGTAGAATGCAAGGAAAAACCATTGACCTTGTCTCAGAGTTATAGGAACTCGATCGTGTGGTCCAGAAATGATTAGTTGAGACAAGTCAAAAGCACAAGCAAGCCGCTAATATGAAACGACAACATGTTGAATTTCAGAAGGGGGAATTTGTATGGGCAGTATTAACGAAAGATATATTTCCTGTGGGAACATACAATAAGTTGGATTCCAAGAAGACTGGACCTTTAGAAATTGTTGAAAAGATCAATCCAAATGCTTATTGCCTGAGATAACCAAGACATGTCCATACGTCTAATGTTTTTAACATTGAGCACTTAATACCATATTATGGAGATGATATGGTTGAAGAAGTTACTTCTAATTCGAGGACAAATTCTATCAAACCCGGGGAGGAGGATGCAGCGCAGGAATGTGACGGTTTGGAAAACAGTCATTTTGAAACCCACAACTGCATTATGGGTATCGGGATGACAGGCCTCTCGACTTAAGTCAAGTTCAGTGATATTACTTTAATGGTAGGGGTCTCGGCTTCTTTTTGCTATCGGTTCTGTTGATAAAGTTCTTTCGTCTTTGGGATTTGCCAGTTGAAGTTGTTTCCATCTTCCGCAAAGTGTTGTCTCTATTTCTGTTCCATTAGTAAAGTCTTTTGGTTTGCAGTAATGCTTTCGGGTGGAATTCTGCTATCGGTTTGCCGATAAAGCTCTCGAGTTCAATGTCAACATAATGGATATATATACTTCCAGAAAGAGTGTCTCGGCATCCAGGTTTCGGTCCCAGTCATTACGGCTTTCGGTGTTGTTCCTTATTTCTTTGTATTGTTGTTGTCTTTACTATTCGGTGCCAGTTGTTTAGTCCCAGTTTCCTTTCTTTACCATTGTCGGTGTCGGCTTGTATGAATCTAAAGCCTATAAATAGGCGGGTTGTGTGAATTGTAAAAGGGATTGATTTCTGAAATTGAAAATATTGGCATTCGCCATTATCAGGGCTTTGTTTCTCCATTCCCATTTGCGGTATCCATTTGTGGATCAATAACTTGGAAGATAATCTTTCCGGCATCAGTTGATTAACGAAGAAAAGATAGTCACATTTCCGGCATCTTCGAGATTAACGGAAATTATGGTTACCGCTCATCTCGAACTCACCGAGATCACGGTTCCTAGTACCTTTCCGGTATCATTATCGATCAACGTAAGTGGGAACTATCTTGTTTCTATGGTAATATACTGCATCTGACTCATCTGTGATTCATACAATTAAAGAATTCTTCCAATTTCGATTATAGTTTCGAAACTTATCATTCCACTGCGTTAGTTTAGCACTGGGAAGCCGAATGGGCAGATGCCTCAGAATCTTTTGCCCATTAAGAAGAAGGCCATAACACAAAGATTATCCAAAGTTAACAAAACTAATTGGCGTCCCAACCTCTCAGACGCCTTGAAAATGATTTCAGCAACCTGAGCTTCTCTATCTTTCAGTCTTATTTTCTTGGAAACAAAACCTGAAAAGAAACAAAGTCAAATAGAGTATGGAAATGGAATAACAATTTTATAAGGTAAAAAAGCTCACTAAGATCAGCAAAAGTGCCGGAAATGCTGGAGGGGCACCTAATATAGAAAAATCTATTTTCCCTGGCTTTAGACTTGTTAATTCTTTCACTAATCAACTTCTTTACAGGATTTGCATGCAGGATGGGAGAATCCTCTTCTTTTGACAGACGAAGCAAGTGACGAATAAGGTTAGAGCTGAGAGAAGCTTGGCCCAATTCAAGCGCTAGAATCTCAAGGCATAAGAAGGAAGTTTATGTGTTTGGTGAAAGTTGAATGAGAGAAATTCCTAGATCATGCAAAAGTTTGTAAATAAAAGTTAGAAATGGGAAAAAAAAAACCATGCCAAATATGAATGGCAGTATATGCGAAGTACCGCTCCGACGACTTTTGGATGGTATCTTAGCTAGAGGCCGGGATGGCATCAACTCCAGACACACCAAAGCTCTTCAGAATGACATTCACCTCATCTTGAGTATTAATAAGAGATTGTTGTGAAACGAACATCTGCTTCGCCCGAAGGGTTATAGAGCCACTGGACTTTGATTTGTCAGTACTTTCCTTCTCAAACAAAATGATGTCAGGTGATATTTTTCCATAACTCATATTGGTACCATATTTTAACATAAACTAGTATGAATTATCCATAGGTTTATAATCATTATGGAAACTCATTAACCTTAGTCATTTGGTAAACTTATAGAAGCTAGAACACAAAATGAATCAATAGGATTAAAACCTTCAAAAAATTCACATATGGTAGTGTACTTTGCATATGTCTGAAAATTGTTAGGTATTTGGTGTCGATCATACTAACTGCCCCAACGCCAAAACAAAAATGGCGAAAGGCTTTAATGTCAGGGGAGTCAAAGTCGAGATAACTAAAATTCATGGTGCCGGTCTTACCAAAACCAAATGTTTGGATATTGGTATCGATAGCTTAACTAATGTTGAGAAAAGTTTAAAACCTGGTACCGATGAAGTCAAAATCAAAGTATTTCAAGGTCGGAACCTCAAGTTTTGTCGATACCGAAAGAAAGGGGAAACATGAATTTCGATAACACTTTTACATTGTTTCTATACCAACTACTTCGAAACCAAAATGAATATATGTGCCAGTGTCGGGAAAACTAAAACTAAGGTGAATCAACAACGGATTGAAGTTGAATCCATCAATACCAAAAGAGTAATGTCATTTTTGCAGCAAAAGTTTAATCCTCTAATTATGAGTTTTTCATTTTAGACCCCGAAGATATGTCGAAGGGGGTACATAACCCATACTATTTGCCCTTAATGACCGTTTAAGCTATTTTTATCATTTGAACTCATTTTAGTTGAAAATCAAAAGTTTGTAAAACCCGAACAATTTCATAATCAAGCTAGGGAAATAATTTTTGAACTCTAATCTCAATCAATTAAAATACTTACAGAGAAAAGATTGAATCGATAAATACGGAAAGCTTGTAAAATTTAAAAAGCAGTGATCTTGTTTGAAGTTGATTATCTATAGGTGAAGAAATGAGCAGGAAGAACGACATTCATATTAAAGCACTTCTCAATCTTGGCCATACAAACAAGGGAAAATCAACGAGCTTGGTCAATCTTGGAATACCAAAAGGCGAGATATCAAAGTACAGTACGAAAGCCCAAGATTGACTTGAAAAGTCGAAAATACCCCTTTACAAGGGGAGGGGCAAATGTTAATACCCGCTTTTGACACCGAAATCAGATGATGGTGAACTGGTACCAGAGCACAGCTAGCATCAAAAGAATGCCTCGGAAGCACGCAACTGACACACCAAACAACCAAGGCAGCCGATACCAAAAGCAAGAAGAGAAAGATCTGACCAATATGTTATCGACGCCTATGAAGAAAGAAAAGATTGATTCCAATACAAGGAAGGTAGCAGCAAGGTGACACCGAAAGCAACATGGGAACAAGGAGCAATCAAGAGTGGTTACATTACTACCACTGAAGGCATTCAATCTGGTTTCGGTTTCAAAAGCACATGTTTCAACACAGCGATCCAGAGCCATGAAAGGGAAGAATGAAGCCAAGCTAGGATGGAGCAAAGAGCTATCTGTACAAATATACATGGATCAATATCTACATCAGGAAGAAGTTCAGAAGTCATCAGAAAATATCCATAGGCAACACTATCATAAGGTCGATACCGGAACTAGAGACTACTAAAGTAAGACGAGGAAAGAAAGGACATCCACACTAACATGCTTAGTGTCAATACCAATAAAAAAGAGGATGTTAAAGCAAAGGCAATACTCAAATTTCACCAAAGATGGGCAAAGCTTAGTATTTACTATTGGAACCAAGGCTTATCACCGAAATCGAAAAGCAGCTCAAGAAGCTATTAATACAAACTTTTTGGTATCGATACGTGATATGGAGAAAGCACCAACTCCATAAGAAAGGTAGAACTGATAACAATTCTCAGAAGTGAAAAGGAGGCCGAAAACCAATAGTCGGCACCAAAACTCACTGGTGCGGCCGACACTGACACCAAATATCACTACCGAATCCAAAAACGGGTTTCTACTGATCATTACCAAAAGGGGACCCAATTTGTCAATAAATAAGACCATAGGGGTCTCATTTTGGGGGACTTTTACTCATTCCACAATATTGTATTCATTTCTTAGAAAGGAATCCCTAATTTGTAAATCAATTTGGATATTTTTACTTGTAACCACTTATGTACTCAGATCAATTATCAATAAAGAGAGAATCAACACTTAAAATCAATTTCATGAATTTTTTTATGGCTTATACCACTTGTTTCCTCACGGCTAAACCTCATGTATAAGCCTAATTAACGAAATAACCTTTTTTAAGTCAGTTAGCTTTCTAACTTGCATTGCGCTTAGGGGATCCTTATCCCAAGGTAACTGTTGGTCTTTGAGTCTCGTAAGCGTGATACTCACCTCTTGAAGGAAGAGTAGCTAATTTTTGTATTTAAGACCTTGATATCTAGGAAACGATGAACTAACTCAAGCTTGTAGGAACTAAATAATCCCTTTGATTCCCTTAGGTCCACATCCCTAGACTAATTCCGGTGTTGACGAAAAATATCATTAACATTTTTTTAGTACTTGAGGCTATCAGATCATTGAACAAAGGAAAGAATGAGTAAACCCATTCTTTTCTTTATAGTAGAGCATTTGATATAATTCATGACTTAGACCTGCAAATTTTCTTGAAAAACGACATCAACTTTCCAAAGTAGCCTCTGTGCAATTTCCTAATTTTATAAGAAGAAAAAAGTTTTTCTTATGAATGAGCATTAGTCAAATCCATATAGTAGTTCAATCTCTATGCAATAATCTAAATTTAAAAGAGAAAAAAACGTGTTTTTCATGAGTAAGCATTCGAAGCACTTAACATAAATTCCGATGCAAACAAAAAGAAAAAAATGGTCTAACTTTCATGTATGGACAAGGTGCTTAACCACCATCAGTTTAGAAGAGAAAAAAATTGTGCTTTTCATGAGTGAGCATTAGAAGCACTAATGTAAAATCCAGTGCAAAGAAAAAGAAAAATGGTCTACTTTTATATATGAAAAGATGCATAACCACTATGAATAATGCAACTTTCAACCCAAGCCATGCTAGGAAAAATGGAAAAACTTTCCAACTAGTATAAATGAATCTAGAGATGTAGATTTTAATTTGAACACAACGGGATGACAATTTTAACTTTGATTTCCACGTGTTTACCTCTTAATATATTTTGAACTGCAGCAATAATTAAAGTTATCTTTCTGATCCTATTTGGTTCCTAAGGAAAACTGAAAGTCATTATCAGAATTCAAAATAGATTTTGAAACTGATAACGATTTCGAAATATAATTTGATTTTGATTTGGAAATCGAAATCAACTTTAATTTCAAAATTGAAATCAATTTTATAATCAAAGTCAAGATTGATTTCTAAATCAATCTCTTACATTAAGAAATTAAACCAATCAATCAAAAATTGAGTTGATTACGCTCTAACAAAAAAATGAATTGACTAACAATACTTAATCGACGAAGAAAAAGAAAATTCGTCAGCTCGAGGCAATCAAAATGGGCAATAACATAAAATCGATCAATAAGAGGGATACAAGGTATGGTTTCATTTTATTTTTAAGAGGGAATGGAAATATGCACGTCTAAGCTTAAACTAGATGAAAGTATATTGAAAAAATATAAATAAATATAATTGGAAACATTAAGGTAGGAGTAAGCGAAAGAAAATGAGACTTTTTGGGAGAATAAATAGGCGATATTGCTAAGAACATGTTGAAGAAATGATAAGAAACAAAATGCTAATTATTTTAGCTTCGGAGAAACTGATTTAGCTAGTGATAGCAAGCAAACCTTCCTAAGTGTCAGTTTGATAAAAATAGTTTTGTAATGTTTTTTATAAAAACAAATTGAGACTCCTGACCTGATGGTTGATAGCTCGTATATAGAAGATGCTTAGAATTGACTCTATTGATATGTTGGTTGGTAGTAGTTAGGTTAGCCTTTTAGGCGTCCACTTAAGGCCTTAGGTACCTAGGGTGTAACAAGTCGGGTTTTAGGTACCCGGACTTAGAAGATTCTATTGTGTTCTTTATATTTTTAAATATGAGAAGAATAAAATACGAGTCTATTCGCATAAATTGTATAATATTTTTAATATATGAAAATATAGAATTCGCGGTTTCTAAAATTTTGTGTTTTGAAATAAACTGAATATCTTTGATATACGAAGAAATTTATTCCAACATGACGATTAAAGTGAATATATTAAAAATATACAGTGTTGATAAGCAATCAACATTTAAGTGAGAAATAAATATAGATGACAAGTTATTTGAAGGAATAATTATTAAACTGCTGATTTTGTGTTTTTCAAATGTAAGATGTATTTCTTGACAAAATAAAATGAAATTGAGTTTTAAATTTTGTTTGGAAAGTATATTGTTGAATTTTATCAAGATGCAAAATAAAATTGGTAGTTATTGTTAAAAGTGTTAATGGCATTAACAATAATATTATTGATTTAGTTAGACTGCACTCAAAATAATAAAGTTTGAAAATTATTTAACGGTCAATATTTGGGTATGTTAAAATATTTTTTAAAGTTTAGTGTTTGTTTCCCAAAGAAATGGGAATTTAAGAGTATGTTATTTCCAAAAGATGTTTGAATGATTAAATGTGTAAAAATGTAAATTCTATGTACTACATTAAAATTTTAAGTGTGTTTTAAAGCATATTTAAATTTGTATGTTTGAGTTTTGTAAATTAAGCACAACTTAATTGTGTATGTATGTGTTAAATGGATTAACAATGTTTGTAACATTTGTAATTAAGTAATTAAAGTGTAATTAGTATTATTAAGTTGTCAATATGTGTTTTAAATACATTGACTTGGTGCATGTAACACCCCATGTCCATTAATGTAACTCACAAAGGGAATTCATTAACTTCTATGGAGCGTTTTAAGTGAGTATAGAACAGAAACTTAACAACAAGATAGATATAAACAGTAGTTGAAAAATTAAAAACTTTATTTCATTGCAGCGGAAAAATACATATGTTTGATTACATCATCAAAACTAGAGCCAAGTACATAATATCCATCTTGACTAAATCAAAGTACATAAATTGAAAGACATAATCCCCAATACAAAATAGCCATAAATAAAAGGGAGGCTGAACTTTACTTCAGCGATCCAAGCAATCTTCTAAAAGCAAGAAGCACAGCTATCCAAAATCAAGCTCCACTGGTGCTAGTTCCAACCTGAGCACCTGGGAGGGGGAAAACGAAGAAAAGAGGAGGAAACAAAGGGGGTCAGACATAAAGTCTGGCGAGTGCGATAACTTTAACAATATAATCACCAAAGAAACTAGGCTAAGGCATAAGTTGGAAAATCAGGAAATGACCATGAACCATTGAGTATGGCAGAGTAAACAAGGAAACAGGATGAACAACGATATCGTTAAAGCACACCTAACCCACTGAAAGATAATTACTAAACTACACCAACACTGTGAGATAATTGCTATACTGCACCACCACTAGTATACTGCAACACCACTAGTCACCCTAAGGTTGATCCCGCCTACAGAACTTAATAATGATATTGGTAGTTTCGTGCACCCCTAGCTGCCTTCATAGGTGCCGCTTGCCCCTATCTCCACTAGGTGTACCCACTACCCCCAAGCGGTCGACTCCCTAACTCGTAGATACCCATGCTGGCCCCACAGTGGGGTGTATCACTCTCCAAATGGCAACCCGATACCACAAATAATGCACGGCTTATACCTACACGATGCAACAACGTATTACCTACCAGCCCGGGTCCACACACGCATATGAACCCGTTGGACTTGCGTTGCCACCGCTAACCCGATTTGGCCTCTTACAGTCAAGCCCAGTATGCGTGTCTCGTCCTCAACTTGAGTCGAGCCCACAAAGATACGTATGGGTTACTGGTTGAAACGGGCCCCCATTACTTAACACAAGCTATCAACCTAAGCTTGGTCCCCTCTAGTACATCCCACTTAACCCACTTCTTATTCATGTTCACTTACATGTTTCAATTTTGGTTAAGTATTTCTAATCGTATTTCAAATGCTACCCAAGGCACCCACTAGATTCCACATGCCACCCAAGGCACCCACTTAACCCCTTCATGTCCCACTAAATGTTTATCTGGTTAAGTGTTTCTTAATTCATTAAGACCATAACCTCATAAAGACCTCTCACATTAGACTGACATTTGTGGCAGCTGGATTTGTCGGGCGGGTCCGGGCAGTCTTACACCACAAAAGAGCCTAACCTCGTGTCTTTACAATTGTTACGTATTTAATTTATGCCTAAGACCTCCCACATTAGACTGGCATTTGTGGCAGCTAGATTTGTCGGGCGGGTCCGGGCAGTCTTACACCACAAAAGAGCCTAACCTCGTGTCTTAGACGATTAATTACTCCTAATTAATCATTCCCCAATTTGAATTACTTTCCCTATTCAAATTATCAATTAATTCCAAATTTAACTATGGCCATAATTGACTCAATTATGTCCATCTATTTATGGTATGTAAAATCATACCAATTTTTATCACAAATTTATTTTATGCCTTTTAAGGCATCTATGCCAATTAAATCTTTTAATATTATCCCTTTTTACCCCACGTTGTATGTTTATTCGTTTAACGTAAAATATAAGTTAGACTCGAATAGTCTAACTCATGGAATAAAGAGAAAACATCACAACATAAATATAATTAAAACTAGATCTAAACATAAGGGGTGAACTTGCATGTGTCAAGGATGTTCTACATCTAAAACTTGCATAGGACAAAGTTACAACTTGCATAAAACTACATATGTCATAGATCCAAATCTAAAGGCAAAAGCTTGTTTAGGTAACTTGCATAAATCATGTATGTCATAGATCTACATCTAAAGGTGTAAACTTGCATAGGCAATAACCACAAACTTGCATAACATGATTCATATTACAAACTCCTATATTGGTGTAAACTTGCATATGTGATTTATGCAACATAACGATTGTGTAAACTTACATCTAAACATGTAAACTAGAATGTAGAATTTAGCATATAACTCACACATGTCATAGCCTAACTTTAGATGTAAAATAGATGTCATGAAACATATAAGGTTATACATATAATTTTCCCCAACTTGCATATGATTCATGTCTTAATAAAAATCAAAACTTGCATACATATTTATGATTTATCATATGAATCAACATACCCAAGCTAGCATATGAACAACATGGTGATTCGATTATACATAAGCCAATCATAAAAGTACAACATAGATGATCACAACTTTACAAGATAGCATCATAGAATTTACAACATAAACATCACAATTTTACTACATGAATAATAACATGCGGTCAATAATTCACATCATATCCAAATAGTCCACATCATAACTCAATCCAATTAATTTGCTAATTATTTTATTAAAATTATCGAACTCACAATTCAGAGAAGGTCTTGAATTCTGAATTTTGAGTTCTGAAGTTGTAATAGCTTTCCCTTGAAAAAGATTCGTTGTTAAAGTTGGAAAGGATTGATTTAGACTAGCTTTCTTCCTCTCTAATTGGTGGCGGCTATGCTGAGTTGCTAGGTGACGGCATGGAGGCCATGAATCTAATTTTGTTTTGATTTTGGGGTTTGAGTCTAGAGGTCTTTTTATAGAGTTTAGGATTAATTTAGGCCATCCGATCAACCTAGAAGCAACCTGAACCATCCAAACAAGATAGGGTGACACCTCAGCCCTAATGACTCAGCACAGTGTATTAAATGTTCATTTTTTTCTATAATTTACATATTTCTTATTTATGACAAATTCCATATGTAAATTATTCCCATTTTAATTATGCTGTAACTATATTTTTAATTATGCTCACAATTAATGGTATACTAAATATACCATTTCATGAACCAATCTATGCCATGTAATTTTCATGTTTATCCTTCATATTTGTATGTAAATTATAAATCTATTATTGTTAATTACATATTCTCCCTTTTACCGTATACATTAATTACCCATATACAAATATCCATTTATACATGCATAAATCTTTCTTACCTTTAATTTGTCATAAAAGCCAATCAGAGAAGGCCACATAAAAAAACAATCATTGACAACCAAAAATGTGCCATGTACGCCACATGATGCGTACACGTCATATATATATATATATATATATATATATATATATATATATATATGTGTGTGTGTGTGTGTGTGTGTGTGTGTGTATGTGTATATATTTTCTTTTTCTTTTTATCTATCTTCCCAATTACCCATTTTCACACTAAACCACTTTTTGAACTGTGTTCACCCTAAGCCATTTTAAGTCATTCCCCTAAAACAAAAATATGGCACCGGCGGGGATCGAACTATGTACCCCTTGTATGCAAGTCGCGTGTTCCAACCAAATGAGCTACTAAGTCTTTTGCTTACAAACCTTAGAACAATGCTAAACATTTATTCTTTTCTCATTCTTTTTTTTCATGTTTTGCTGCAATATTTAATTTAAAGATATCTTTTTCATATGGAGTCCAATTTACGTGAACTCGGACTCTATCTCAACCAGAATTCCGAGACGAACACAATGGCGCAACCCGTTTCCCTTAATTCTCACATCTGAGATTAATTATTCTTTAATTTAGTTGATTTGATTATTCAAAAATTTAGGGTGTTACATTCTTCCCTACTTAAAGGATTTCGTCCTCGAAATCTCTAAGTCAAGAAGAACGTATCCTACCATCCAAACAACCTTCTACTCAACCATCAAACACAGGCATCCATTGTCCTTAAAAGTTTCTAATGCTGTATGAACATATGAAAGAAGTGTGTGTATATGTTCCTTATCTAATGCAAAATCAGGCGGTCTACTGATTCAGTTGACCTCCTTAATGCAAACCATGATAGTGCCATGCGTCCATTATGTATGCGAAAGAATCCTATCGATACATATTATCTCTACATGTGTGCACAACCATTCACCAAAATGCAACATCCATATGATAGTACAACCATTATACATCCATTACTTAAATATGTACACAAATTTATATGCAATATGCAATATGAAGTGACTGAGCCGATCTAGTGCCTAAAGTGTGTGTATATGCATCCACGAGCAACCACTAGAAAACACTTGCATCCACATGCATCCATCAAACATAACATGTCTCAAACACATGTTTCAAGCATAGGACTACCCTATCTAAAGGTCAAAGGTACTAAGGAGAGGACATACTAAAGATAAGATAAGTATAAGGTAAGCGATAAAGGAGAAAATAAAAGACATACCCTCGAAAAGAAAAGAGTATAATGAACACATCTTCTCTTCCATCTCCCAAGTAGCGTTGCTCTCATCATCTCCCCATTGCACTTTGACTAGCTTGACCTCTCGATTCCTCAACTTCTTAACCTACGACCCACAAGAAACTTCGTCCTTCATCAACCAAGTAGCTAGTCGAACCTTCCTCCCATCATCTATCTCAAAGATACCGACAAGTCCTCCACTTTCTTGAGCCAACTTCTAGACCCGAAAAATGTCTAAGTCCCATGAAGCGGTTTTCCGCCCATCGTACGGAAGTCCTCATATATCATAGGAAAAAGCATCTATACGTGGAGGAAGAGATTCAAAAAGGGAAAGAGGAAGAGATTCAAAACGGAGAATCAAAGGAAAGATATATGGCTCTTGGGGATTTTTTTTTAAATAAACCTTTCTCTTGAAAATACTCTCCTTAAAACATATTTTTGAAAGTATTTCTTTATAAAATGCTTTTGAAAAAATAGTTTTTCAAAATCTCATATCTGTTCTGGTAACCTTCAGCTCTGATACCACATGTAACTCCCCATGTCCATTAATGTCACTCACAAAGGGAATGCATTAACTTCTATGGAGCGTTTTAAGTGAGTATAGAACAGAAACTTAACAACAAGACATATATAAACAGTACTTGAAAAATTAAAAACTTTATTTCATTGCAGCGGAAAAATACATATGTTTGATTACATCATCAAAACCAGAGCCAAGTACATAATATCCATCTTGACTAAATCAAAGTACATAAATTGAAAGACATAATCCCCAATACAAAATAGCCATAAATAAAAGAGAGGATGAACTTTACTTCAGCGATCCAAGCAATCTTCTAAAAGCAAGAAGCACAGTTGTCCAAAATCAAGCTCCACTGGTGCTAGTTCCAACCTGAGCAACTGGGAGGGGGGAAAAGGAAGAAAAGAGGAGGAAACAAAGGGGGTCAGACATAAAGTTTGGCGAGTGCGATAACTTTAACAATATAATCACCAAAGTAACTAGGCTAAGGCATAAGTTGGAAAATCAGGAAATGACCATGAACCATTGAGTATGGCAGAGTAAACAAGGAAACAGGATGAACAACGATATCGTTAAAGCGCACCTAACCCACTGTAAGATAATTACTAAACTACACCAACACTATGAGATAATTGCTATACTGCACCACCACTAGTATACTGCACCACCACTAGTCACCCTAAGGTTGATCCCGCCTAAAGAACTTAATAATGATATTGGTAGTTGCATGCACCCCTAGCTGCCTTCATAGGTGCCGCCTGCCCCTATCTCCACTAGGTGTACCCACTACCCCCAAGCGATCGGCTCCCTAACTCGTAGATACCCGTGGCGGCCCCATAGTGGGGTGTATCACTCCCCAAAATGGCAACCCGATGCCACAAATAATGCACGGCTTATTCCTACACGATGCAACAACGTCTTACCTACCAGCCCGGGTCCACACATGCATATGAACCCGTTGGACTTGCGTTGCCACTGCTAACCTGGTTTGGCCTCTTACAGTCAAGCCCAGTATGCGTGTCCCGTCCTCGACTTGGGTCGAGCCCACAAAGATACGTATGGGTTATTGGTTGAAACGGGCCCCCATTACTTGACACAAGCTATCCACCTAAGCTTGGTCCCCTCTAGTACATCCCACTTAACCCACTTCTTATTCATGTTCACTTACATGTTTCAATTTTGGTTAAGTATTTCTAATCGTATTTCAAATGCTACCCAAGGCACCCACTAGATTCCACATGCCACCCAAGGCACCCACTTAACCCCCTCATGTCCCACTACATGTTTATCTGGTTAAGTGTTTCTTAATTCATTAAGACCGTAACCTCATAAAGACCTCTCACATTAGACTGGCATTTGTGGCAGCTGGATTTGTCGGGCGGGTCCGGGCAGTCTTACACCACAAAAGAGCCTAACCTCATGTCTTTACAATTGTTACGTATTTAATTTATGCCTAAGACCTCCTACATTAGACTGGCATTTGTGGCAGCTGGATTTGCCGGGCGGGTCCAGGCAGTCTTACACCACAAAAGAGCCTAACCTCGTGTCTTAGACGATTAATTACTCCTAATTAATCATTCCCCAATTTGAATTACTTTCCCTATTCAAATTATCAATTAATTCCAAATTTAACTATGGCCATAATTGACTCAATTATGTCCATCTATTTATGGTATGTAAAATCATACCAATTTTCATCACAAATTTATTTTATGCCTTTTAAGGCATCTATGCCAATTAAATCTTTTAATATTATCCCCTTTTACCCCACGTTGTATGTTTATTCGTTTAACGTAAAATATATGTTAGACTCGAATAGTTTAACTCATGGAATAAAGAGAAAACATCACAACATACATATAATTAAAACGAGATCTAAACATAAGGGGTGAACTTGCATGTGTGAAGGATGTTCTACATCTAAAACTTGCATAGGCCAAAGTTACAACTTGCATAAAACTACATACGTCATAGATCCAAATCTAAAGGCATAAACTTGTTTAGGTAACTTGCATAAATCATGTATGTCATAGATCTACATCTAAAGGTGTAAACTTGCATAGGCAATAACCACAAACTTGCATAACATGATTCATATTCCAAACTCATATATTGGTGTAAACTTGCATATGTGGTTTATGCAACATAACGATCATGTAAACTTATATCTAAACATGTAAACTAGCATGTAGAATTTAGCATATAACTCACGCATGTCATAGCCTAACTTTAGATCTAAAATAGATGTCATGAAGCATATAAGGTTATACATACAATTTTCCCCAACTTGCATATGATTCATGTCTTAATAAAAATCTAAACTTGCATACATACTTATGATTTATCATATGAATCAACATACCCAAACTAGTATATGAACAACATGGTGATTCGATTATACATAAGCCAATCATAAAATTACAATATAGATGATCACAACTTTAAAAGATAGCAGCATAGAATTTACAACATAAACATCACAATTTTACTACATGAATAATAACATGCGGTCAATAATTCACATCATATCCAAATAATCCACATCATAACTCAATCCAATTAATTTGCTAATTATTTTATTAAAATTATCGAACTCACAATTCAGAGAAGGTCTTGAATTCTGAATTTTGAGTTTTGAAGTTGTAATAGCTTTCCCTTGAAGAAGATTCGTTGTTAAAGTTGAAAAGGATTGATTTAGACTCGCTTTCTTCCTCTCTAATTGGTGGCGGCTATGCTGAGTTGCTAGGTGACGGCATGGAGGCCATGAATCTAATTTTGTTTTGATTTTAGGGTTTGAGTCTAGAGGTGTTTTTATAGAGTTTAGGATTAATTTAGGCCATCCGATCAACCCAGAAGCAACCTGAACCATCCAAACAAGATAGGGTGACACCTCAGCCTTAATGACTCAGCAAAGTGTATTAAATGTTCTTTTTTTCTATAATTTACATATTTCTTATTTATGACAAATTCCATATGTAAATTATTCCCATTTTAATTATGCCATAACTATATTTTAATTATTCTCACAATTAATGGTATACTAAATATACATTTTCATGAACCAATCTATGTCATGTAATTTTCATGTTTATCCTTCATATTTATATGTAAATTATAAATCTATTATTGTTAATTACATATTCTCCCTTTTACCGTATACATTAATTACCCATATACAAATATCCATTTATACATGCATAAATCTTTCTTACCTTTAATTTGTCATAAAAGCCAATCAGAGAAGGCCATATAAAAAAAACAATCATTGACAACCAAAATGCGCCACGTACGCCACATGATGCGTACACGTCATATATATATATATATGTGTATATATTTATTTTCTATATATATATAAATTTTCTTTTTCTTTTTATATATCTTCCCAATTACCCATTTTCACACTAAACCACTTTTTGAACTGTGTTCACACTAAGCCATTTTAAGTCATTCCCCTAAAACAAAAATATGGCGCTAGCGGGGATCGAACTCTGTACCCCTTGTATGCAAGTCACGTGTTCCAACCAAATGAGCTACTAAGTCTTTTGCTTACAAACCTTAGAACAATTCTAAACATTTATTCTTTTCTCATTCTTTTTATTTCATGTTTAGCTGCAATATTTAATTTAAAGATATCTTTTTCATACGGAGTCCAATTTACGCAAACTCAGACTCTATCTCAACCAGAATTCCGAGATGAACACAATGGCGCAACCCATTTCCCTTAATTCTCACATCTGAGATTAATTATTCTTTAATTTAGTTGATTCAATTATTCAAAAATTCAGGTGTTACAGTGCATGTGTAACTAATTAGCTTAATTAAGTTGTTTGGTCAGCCCATTTCTTACTAAAGGACTACTCTGAAGAAAATAAAAATATGGCTCTTTATTTTTCTTCCTACATCTCCTTCCTTCTTCTTTTTGGCTTAGATAGTAAATCTATGGCTGCCTCCTTCTTTATTCAAAAATCTAAAATCCTAATTCTATTTGTGAATCAAAATAGATGCAATCCTCTAGCCCAGCTACAATAGCAAGCTTTAATCTTCAAATCTATTCAAATAATTTTTGAAATTAAGGAAGAAGAAGAAGTTTCACTGAGAA
Organism: Allium sativum; assembly: GCA_030737875.1. Classification (NCBI taxonomy): domain Eukaryota; kingdom Viridiplantae; phylum Streptophyta; class Magnoliopsida; order Asparagales; family Amaryllidaceae; genus Allium; species Allium sativum. The sequence goes on from JASFAX010000033.1 coordinate 14,154,831, forward strand.
ATAGTAGTTGCATGTCAATAGTTTCCCTTCAGCCAGGTTCTTGGTTCCTCAAGCTCTTAGTTTGCAAGCATTTCAAGTTAGAAATCCTCCAAACCAGTCAAGGTGAGTTTGTAGAAACTTAAACAATCTAATTCATAATATTTTCATGTTAATTGTGGGCTTGAGTTCATTCCATTAGTTGAATTTTTTTACTGTAACTAGAAAAGTTACAGTAAAACCTATAGTAACATACCCTTGTCTAGGCTAACCTTTGGGACTCTCTATCATCTTCAATTCATGTTGGTTTGATGAAATTCATATTTAATATACTGTCAGAGTTGCGTACTTTCCATTAAATCCATTGCATGTCTTAATTTCACATTCTATTGTTCTAGAAATGGATCGAAAGTTGAAGGCGAAGCTGGTTGCAAAACCTGCGTATAAAGGTCAGATGGACCCTTAGGTTGAATTGTTACTGGTCCAACATCCCAGATTTTTAGATATTTAATAATTAATTTATTTAATTATGTTATATAGTAGTTTGGTAATTTAAATGGTTTGAATTTAATCATTTTGAATATTTGAATAATATAAATAATGAGATAATATAATTCATTCTTGAAAGAGTCGAAAATAGCTGAAATGGCAATTTTGTGTAAATTGGATAATTTAATAAATATAATCGAGTTATATTCGAATGTGAATAATGAACAAATTTATATAAACGATGGTTGAACGTATTAATTATAATAATTATAATCGAGCTCGTAACGTCGCGGTAGTTCGCAATATTGAGTTTTGAACTTCAACTGAGTATACATAATTCGTTATAAGTTGGATTTCTTTGAAATAAGAAACGTTCGAACCTATTGAGCTTTATTTTTTTAATGAAAGGGATAAATGGAGATTTCTCTTTATAGATGGTAAGTTATGTCCAAATCAAATTCTCAAATAGTCGTTATGGAATCGTTTAGAATAACTTAATTATAATAAATTATTTATTTCAAAAGATTTTTTAGATGTAGTTATATTTTAGTTTTTATAATTTTACTATAATTTTTAATTTGGAAAATAAGCAACTTTTTATTTGGAGTTTTTACACCCTAAATCAGCATTTTGGGACTTCACAAAATAAGTTAACTTGTCTATATTATTATATTTTTGGGAGCGTCACACATTTCCCATGACAACGATATTTTTATTTTTGTCGTTAGCAGTCTATAAACAAATGATTTTTTTTGCAGCAGCGTACCCTAAATAAATAAATAAATAAATATACATATATATTTGTTTCCTTCACTAGTAAATTTTGGGCCATTTCAATATAGCTTAAAAGCAGATGGGACTCTGAAGTGATAACACTACATATATTTTCAACGCCTATAGCAACCTATACCTTAATCAGTAAGCTTCCAACCTCTATAAATATACGCATGTGAGCCATCCAATTTTTTTCTTGCAGCAATGAAACTCGAAGTAACTCATGGCTTTGGAAAATGAAATCAAATACAGTACTCCACTTAAAATCTAGAAGAAAAATATATTTGAAATCCACAACCTTTTCTCTTCATTTCTTTATGCTTTCTGTGGGGTTTGAATACTGTAAAGTGCGATCACGAGTTAGGAGTCGCCGTTTTGGTACGGGTTGGGGGATTTTGGCGAGTTTTTATTTGTACATTTTTCTTGGGGAGGGGGGGGGCGACGTATGTTGAGATCAGCATACAAATGAACAGTGGGGGTGATAGTCATGGAGAGGAGTGAACGACGAGGAGAACACTAGCCTTGTTGATTTCCGTAGGTGTTGGTGATGAAATGATGCGCGACTCACACTGTAACATGACGTCGACGTAGAGGGAAGAGTGAGCTCGAGTTGAAGCATGTTGTGATGGACGGGAAGAAGAGGGGTATTGACACGACAGTGGGATGGAGTTCTGGAGCTTAGGGGGTGAAATGGTGAAAAACAGTTGTGAAGTAATAAGAGGTCAAAACGTGTGGAATTTGTGGGACAAACATGAGCAAGGCAAGATGCAAATAAGGAAGAAGATGTATTATATTGGAGCGGTTTTCCTGGTTGTGAATGAAGAAGAAATAAGAGGGACTGGAAGATGGGTTTACGTATATATGTTGGACATGCAAACATATGCATTGATAATGGGGTAGGCACATGGATGAGGCATGGTTTTGGCATGAGATAACAAGCATGGGCTCGGTGAATGCACAGTAGCAAGGAGTGAGTGCACTGGAGTTTTAAATAGTGAGGTACGAATAAATATGTACAGGAGTATGGTTCATATTTGAGGAAGGAGGATACAGGGGAGCTCATGAGCTCTTATCAGTGGAAGATAAAGATCTGGGTACGCAAATAAGGACGATGACACTATTCATATTAGTGCAAATTGGTATGTAGGGGGTTGGGTCTGAAGTCATGGGTTTGGGCTGATTCAAATACGTTTGTCCCAAAACAAAACAAAAAAAATAAAAAATAAAAAATATATACAAGCTATTACCTGCGAAACAAAAATGGAATAGGAAGTTACAAAAGTAAGAAAGAGGAGAATAGTAGGGAGGCGGGTCTGGAATAAAAGATTGGGCTTGGGTCGAGGGGAAAATGGTAAAGCCCACTTTGAATATATATTTCGTTTATATTATAAACGTAATATCTCGTTCATACATCGTCAGTTTTAATAATGGTTCGATCCGTTAGGATCGTAGAGTCGCAGGCTACATACTGGAACTAGTTTAAAGCGACTTGGAGCTCATTTGAATATATGGAAAAATAAAATGGCTGACTGTATTAAGCAATCGTTAATCGTTATTTAACGATTAACGAACGAGGTGAGTAAACTGACTAACTCTTTCTAGTTCTATAATTTTCTAAATGTTATTTAATATTAATAAAAATGATCTAATGCTGTGTGTAATGGTTGTTTGGATGATTTACAAATAAATTGGTTGATAGTTATATATATGAAGTCATTAGTTAAATACTGATTTTATTCAATTTAATATTTCATATTTATATGAAATTAGTATTATTATTGTGATTAGCATCTGTGGATGCAGGGAAACAGGTTGGAGGAATCCAACAGGAGTCCTCAACAGTTTTATTGTTGATTTTCATATATTGCATTATACGATATGACAAATAATCTAGTGTTGATTATTGTGTGTTATGGGATGTTTGAATAACATTTACTTGAAATAATTGGTATTTAAATACCGCAAAATATATTCGAATATATTGAAGAGGAATTTGGGGTTTTAAAAGGGGAAATCTACTTTAAAAATAGAATTGGAATTTCGATTAAGCTAGAATATATTATAACTTGTTTTAATTATATTAAAACAAGTGATTTGATTTATAAACGATGTTATGAATAGTAATAATTAATATTTTTAAATAAATTGAAAATTGTTGTAAAGTAAACGATGAATTTATTTCGATGTTCGAAATATAAAGAATTGAATAAATCCATAAGAATTTATAATTAGAGTTTGACTATGTCGAGTGATATAAAACAATTTATTTTTAAGAATTGTATATTATATAATTTAGAACTGGACAAGATAGTTTATATTTGAAACCAATAAATCGAATGTGTATTTGAGATTAAGTTATAATCGATAAACGAAGTTTATGAAATGAATTATGAGGTATGAATTAATAAAAGAACTAGATAGATGGAATTTTAAACTGAAATGGTATACATTATTTTAATCAAGATTTGATTGAATAAAATGAGTCCATATTTTTGTAAAGAAATAATATTCACATTTTAAAGTGAATAATGGTTTAGAAGAAAACGTTTTGCAAATCAGAATGGTGATAAAAAGAAATTGGTAAATTCTAGAAGTGATAAATTCAAAAGTTAATTTGGAAATTGGGTTGACCTGAAACGGTGAGTTTATTCCAAGGTTCAAAATGTTAATCAAATATAGATAATTCGTAAGGGAATTATAAGTTGAAATTTGATTGTATCAAATCCAGGAAAGTAATATTTACTTCCCGTTTATAGATGAAGATTATTTATTTATTTAATTGATTAAATATTATTTATTTATTCAAAGTAACGAATTTAAGTAATATTTTAAAGTTGAATATTTTGGAAATGGGGATTATAATGCTATCGTTATAATCGAGATTTTTTGTAAAAGAAGTGGATTCGTAAACCGAGTTCGAGAGTTGCGTAAGAAATTATTAGATAAGAAATTAAGAAATGGAGTTAAGGAAATTAGAAACTGACTGGAAATTTGTTAAGTTGAATAGCTTTCTGAGTATCGATCTGATATAGGTTTCGGCCTTCGGGGTTGATACTTAGGGAATTGTTCTCTTACTTGCTTACGGTTAGTGAGTAATGGATGTGGAAGGTTACCAATGTGTGAAGAGAAATGGAAATGTTTTACAATGTTAAAGAAAATTTTTCGGAAATAGAGAAAATAAATTATTTAAAATAAACGGAAACGTTTTCCAGAAATCCTAAAGAGCTAATCGAGTTGGAGAATTTATATGGGTAAAGATATTTAAGGGAAATTGGGAAATGGAATGATTATTGATAAATCTATTTAAAGTGGCTCAGTGTTGATTGATAGTTAATCGATATAATTTCCATCCAGAAATAAGATCGTTGTTTGTACACATGTTTTTCTTTAATAGTTAAATAACCGACTATCAAAGTGTTTGACCCTTTTTCCGTTGTCAATACTGAGAGACCAGGATCAGATTTATTATCTGAAAACCACTCTGTATGGGTGTTAGCATTGCGAATCAAATATGATAAAGATAATTGAAGACGGAATTTATGCAAGGGCTATCTGGAAAATCCTAGGTAGAAACTGCCCAAGATGGATTTATAGAATAGTGTCTTCAATTTGTCCAAACCCAGGACAACGTGTATGGATGAATACCTGACAAAGTATATCTAATAGATCGCGTGAGTTGATCGATTCAAATGTAATTAGGTTGGTAACGGAGGAATTCATTTCTCTTAGCTTATACCCATGGTATTTTTTGGGAAATCAATTTGTGATTCGGTAGGTATGATGATGTGGCATTAAAAGTAAATGAAGGTATGATATGTCGAAAGATACGTTATGACCTTAAGCCTCATCAACCGAGAAATGACAGAAATCGGGCAGGCATCATGGCTAAGTGGGTCGCACATAATTAGGGTATATTGTCACTATCTAGGGAATATTTATTGTTAGACCCAAATGTGGTTCTAACACCCAAATTGATTAGAAACAAGATAAAGTAAAGCAGAAATAAAAAAGAACACACAAGGTTTATAGTGGTTCGGCGAAGAAATGCCTACGTCCACTTAGTTTTCACTATATTCAGTAATTCAGTTACAAATGCAATGTAAGATTTGCTCACAACTCACTTTTGTTCACTCAAAATGATAAAAACAGGAAATGAAAGATGGTTTGGATTTTCCGGGAGTAAAGGAATTCGGACGATGGAGGTACTTGGATTCTCAAAAGTGCTGAAAAAGATCCTTCTCTTTGTCTCTAGATGGGGTATTTATAGGTGTGAATTTGCCTGAGATTCAATCCGGGTCGGAACACGTGTCATCCATCGCACTCTCTTCGGGTTCGGATGGGCTATCAGGCTGACAACGCATCAATGAGATGGACGCTAGGGGTAGGAATTAGTCATATCCGGTCCGGTTCTCCAGGCAACTTTATAGGAGATTTTCCTGGATCAAGGGTGCGGGTCGGAGACGTGCAGGTTGGGGGCTCGGATCGGAATAACCGATCCGAACCGGAGTAGCTTGGACGTCTCTTCTTCTCTAATCATACTCCGCTCCGCTCCGAAGTCGTGGCAAGCAGACGGCTTTCCGATCCACCTGAGATTTATTGGCCTTCCGATCCGATCAGGTATGCTTTGCCAATTTATCCAGTAAGAGACATCCGATCCGAACAGAGAATTTTACCCGATCCGACCCGATATGCTGTTATCAATCTGAATTGTGGTGTTTCCTTTCGATCCGAACCGGAGTCGTATAACTTGAAATACTCTTCAACGGTTGGTTTCTTGACTTTGTGTTGCCTAGTTCACAAAGTAGGCTAACATTTTGCCCCCTCAAAGGATGCTTTCGTTGTACAAAGCGTCCTTTGATGTCGTTTAACCAGAATTGTCAAGAGTAATGCATTGATTTCTATTCGGTTCGGCGTCCGATCCGAGTGCCTTTTCTTCATTTCTGAGCAAATTTGGGAACTCTTCTCGCCATGTAATGCTTCTTGCAGGTATGCTCCTCCTTTACTTCCCTTCTCTTCAATTCGAGTCGGACGTTAAATCAATCGCGTGAGATTTCCGCTCGGTTCGGATTCCGATCCGAAGCGTTTTCGTGAGTTAGGTTCTTGGACGTTGGGCCTTCAGAGGGAGTTGTGCTTCTGGGCCTTCATTCCGGTCCGAGCGGGTGAGACAAAATAGGAAGACGAGGAGTCAACAACATTCCCTTTATAAACTCGTTACTGCCTTCATTCCTTCCTTCTTCTTTTTTGCTGCCGCTCCCGACCTTAATATTGAAAACGTCAGAAACTCGAAAATTCTAAAACAATTTCCTGTAGATTTCCCGAATCAAACATATAGGTAGCTTTTCTAATCTCAAATAATTTTGTTGTAACCGTTCTCGATTTCAATTAGCGTTGGGTTAGGATGGTTTGGCCATAAGCATCACTCGAACCCTCCGCCGCTGCTGGTGGATGCGCCATTGCTTCGAGGCGTTGCGAGGCTGAAGAGGGCGAATATTTGTTCTTAACGGCGGCTTCGGTGATAAAGCGGACTCGTCTGTGAGTAGATGGGAAAAGAGGAAAGAGATGAAGAGTGGGGTGACAAGCTGGAGTCGGTTCGGGTAGAAGACGAAGGAGCAAAAAGGAAAAGGAGGGAATCGGCTCGGGTTTCGTTCTTTGGAAAGATGGAAAGGAAAGAAAAAGTCAGTTCGGGTCGGAAAAGTGAATGGGATAAGAGGTTGAAGTAAACGGATCGGTTAGGTGGTGCTGGTTCGGTTCGGATCGGGCTACCCGATCCGAGCAGATCAGTCCTGCTTCCGAACCCGTTGCTTCCCTTGTCTTGAACTGACCATGCTTTAGTGAGGCACCCGAACCGACTGTTATCTGTGCCTGCGTCGAGCTAGTCATCATATGCATATCCGAACCGACCCGAACATATTGAACTTGACACATAAAGACCACCCAACTAATTCAACTAACACTTATTCTAGACGAATATGCCTCGCGGACAGTTAGGATAGTGCCTTGTAAACATAAACGAGAATTACGAACAATTCTGACTATCACCTTCTCTTTAAAGCTTCGTCTTACATTGCTGTACTTCTATTTTGTATTTCCCACATTTGTTGCACACACTTTAGTTCACACACATACACAAAAAAGGGGACACGGGATAATTCACTCTAATCTGTGCTATTGCTTCTTCAATAGTTCCATGACAATGAGGCCCAGACGCTCTTCTCGTTTAGCTGAGAGGAAAGAAGCTCCAGAAACTTCCAACAAAACCACTCTCGAGGATATATCTTCTTCATCTGACCCAGAATGGGACAGCGAGGGTCCGGATTACGGAGTTGGTCATCGGGAAAACGATGAAATGTCTTCAGAAAATGAAGTTTCCCTAGGCTTTGAGGAGGAAGGAGGGATTGGTGACAACCGAGCACCCGATGAATTTGACTCAGCCATTATATTGGAATCACCTCCAGATTCCGTAGAATCAACAATTGACAATGACCGACTCGTGAGAATTTGCTTGAAGTATGGAATAATGAAGAGAGACACTCTAGTGCCCTCACGTTCTGACCGTCCACATAACCCTCCAGAAGGATATATGACGGTCACTCGTCTGATGTGCATGGTTGGCGCCATTCCTCCTTTCTCGCCTTTCATCGTCGACTTCTTAAGACAAATGCGGATTGCCCCTATGCAGCTGCATCCCAATTCATATGCCTATCTGCATACCTTATTCATAGCATATCGTGAAATTCTAGGCGTGGAGCTTACGTTTGACGACGTTCATTTCTTCTATAATTTCAAACATCGGACTAGAGAAACCCCTTCTTTCTGTTACTTTGAGTCGGTCCCAAAGAGGAAGATAATCTCTACGCCGTTTAGCAGCAAGGCTGGAGATTCCAGACTGGAGTGGTTCTATATAAAGCAACAGTCTGGATGCGCCAGAAGATGGACAAAATCAAGTAAAGCACTGATTTTCTGACCCTGGACTCTATACACTTGAATCATCACCCTGACCTGTTTTCCTTTTTATTTGCAGTCGATAATCCCAAACAGGTATCAGACCAAGCGTTCTTTGATCGAATGCACCGTCTCCTCAATGGCGACCAAAAATTCCTTACTATTGACGAGGTTCTTAAAGATGAGTACCTTCATTTTCACGGGCTGTTATCCGTCTTCCGTAGCATTGGTCATGGGACGGTCCCTTATGCATATATTCCTCCAGTGGAAACAGTTCCAGAAATAGGAGAAGGCTCGGGAATTCCCGCAGCTTCTCTTCAAACTTCACCCTCTCCCTCTTCCACTCAAGATGATGAACTGGCTAATCTGGCCAAAAAACATCGTGAAGGATATATTGCCCCCGAGGAAACTACCTCGGTAGACAAATCAAAATCTCCCCAAGGGTCGCCACTTCACGCTTCCGAAGGGGATGTTCCTAGCGCCGACGAGTACATATTTCAGGGTTTGGGGGATCTCCCTTTACCCGAGACTATATATACTTCGGAAGATTTCAGAAAGGACCCTTTAGTCTTCACTTCTTCTGAAGAGACTACTCCTGCTAAGGCCAAAGAGCCTGCCCGCACCAGTCTAGCTTCAGACTCGGGTTGGTTGGGGGGACACACACATCACATAGGATGCACTTTACACCGTAGCACTAGCATTCATTGCACTTCTTTTTCCATGGATCCGCTGATTCTAAACTTCGTTTAACTTATCGTGCAGGTACAATGTCTCGATCCTCTTATGATATAAGAAAGCTTCGCCGCAGCATGTCTAATCCTCCCCAGGATGCCGAATATAACCGCCGGGATGACCGCGGCAGGGAGGAAAGGAGACCCTATGATCCTTATCGATCTCGATCCTCACGCTCCCGCTCACCAGTTCGACCGGAACAAGAAAAATACAAAAGCTATCAAGGTCGTAGGGAGGAGGATAGGCCACAATCTAGGGATTCCACTTCCTCCCATGAAAAGCGGAGTAGAGAGAAAACACCTCCAAAGGAAACTGGGTCTAGAAGTAAGCAAAAAGTCCCTGCTACTAAGCGACCTCGGACAGACAAGGGTTCTACAGAATCTTCTTCGGGAAGGGATACTGAACTAACAGTCCTAGCCCCTCCTCCACCAGATGCAGGAACCGCAGTAAGGCTGGCATATTTAAAGGAGCAATTTCCCGAGCACTACTTCGAGACTCTGACCTTTCTACCTTCCCTCGAACCTATTTCTTCTAATTGGGCAGAGGAGGCCAGAGCAAAGATTGATTTGGTGGAAAAACAATATACCGAGATGTTCAAGTATTCCCGCACTCTTTCTAGAATCATCCGCACGCTAATGACAAATGCTGACTCAATGCACAAAACTGCGGAGGAAGATGCTAAGGCCCTAAAAACTTTAGGAAAAAATTTAGAGGATACTCAAGCTCAACTAGCTATCGCTCAAAAGAACGCTTCTAACTTCAAACAACAGTTTGAGGACATGCAAAAGCGTTATCATGATTTGCTAGAATCCCACACTCAGGAGCGTTCTGAGTTGAAGAAACAAGCTGATGAGGCCAAATCAGAGGCTGCGAAGACACGTCTTGCTTATGCTGAGCTTGAGCAGAAAAACGCCGAGTTAGCGAAAAGGAGCGCTGAGTTAGAAAAGAAAAACGCTGACTTGGCTTCAAAATTGTTAGAGGCGGAAAACAGGGCTGCTCTGGCTGAAGGCAATGTGGAATGCGCTATTAAATCTGCGGAGGAAACCCGCAAACAATTATCAGAGGCGGAGGCCGATATTCAGGGCTTCGGCGAGCTAATGATCGAATTCTTCGCGCACATTATTCGTCGTCGAAACATTTCCTGGATCGAGGACTATCCATCCACTTTGGTTCATGTGTGGAATCAAATCGTCGAGTGGGAAAAAGAAGAGCTTAAGGTCGATTCCCTCGATGAAGATAAGTTGATGGAGAAGTACTTGAGAGACGACGAACCGGAGCGCCTAGCTGAAGGTCGCCGTCTACTTGCTGAGGCCATGGAAGAAGAGAGGCGGAAGTCTAAACAGAAAACCATTCCTGAAGCTGGTTCCTCTTCTTCTGCTCCTGTAACTCCTGAAGTGGAAGGGTATGATCCCGAAAACCCGGGAATTCCCCGATCAACTTTACTATCTCCCATTCCTGAAATAACTCCAGAGGTAGTAGTCACCCCCGCTGAGAAGTCTTCAGAAGGTATCCCTGTCTTTTCTCCTCAACTTGTCAAGGCTACTACTACCTTTGGCTACATGACTGAACGTTCGATGAGAAATCCTTTGCTCTTGCCTGAGTTGATAACCGATGTTTCTCATTTTGTAGGCGTTGAATCCTCCGCGAAGACAGATGTAGTTCAAGGAGCTACCACTGGGACAAAGCCCGCTGATAGGGTCAAAGAAGGGGAGGACAAGGCAGCTTCCACAGACCTGGGGGAAAGAAGTGAACCAACTAAAGTCACTACTCCCCATGATGAAGAAATGATTGCAGCTTTAAAAGACGACGGAGGAGACGAGGGGCATGATGAGGAACCGGAGATTGTAATAACCGGGGAATCGAAAAGCGCTGATGACGTTACCTTAGCTGCCATGAAGGCTGATCAAGACAAGCGCTTGCAATTAAAGGCTGAAGAATTAGACCCTGAGGTCCTCAGGCCCCTCGCAGTTGTGGATGCAGGTTCAAGGTTAGTTGTTAAGCTTTCCACTAGATCTATTACCGAAGAACTTGCTAAAAAATCTTCTCTCGATTCCAGTGCCCCGCCCTCCGGGAAAAAGTCTGCTGGCCCCAGTACTACATCCTCAGGGAAAAAGAAATCAAAGCGGATCTTGACTGAAGCCGAGAAGGAAGCAAAAGATGCAGAAAAAGCTGTCAAGAAATCCAAGGCTCATTCCAAGCCCAAATAGTGGGTTCCCCTGTATCTTTTTAGCATCTTTGTAAACCAATAAGTGCTGCCACAACAGCAGCTCCCGCACTTTCTTTTTTAGCCATTTCCCTGTACAAATTCATTCATTTGTAAATAAAAATAATTCACTTTTTGCAATGTTTATCTGTTAGCAGCTCTGCACTTATGTAAAAATGCATATCTATAGTTATGAAACAGAGTTGTGGAGAGGGGAGATATGTGTATGCATATGTGTCCCCAGTCAATCTCCATAAGTTATTCAGTGCTTAACCATGCAATCTGAATGCTCCCGATTCTCTAACGGGATAACATTTCCTGTATCATCAACACCTGTTGTTTTTCCTGGCATTTCTTTTATACTCTCTCTCATTCTCTCGAGAGTTAGAGTTCGAGTTCAGTTATTTGTTTATTCCCCGGTCGTTCAACGGGAAAAGATTTCTTTCTCGGCGCTCGATCGGAAACGCCTTTATACTCTCTTTCTCTCTGGAAAGTTAGAGTTCGGAGTTGAACCTCTTTCTCAGCGCTCAGTCGGAGACGCTTTTATACTCTCTCTCTTTCTCTGGAGAGTTAGAGTTCGGAGTTGAACCTCTTTCTCAGCGCTCAGTCGGAGACGCTCTTATACTCTCTCTCTTTCTCTGGAGAGTTAGAGTTCAGAATGTCGTTTTCTCATTCTTTTATGTCTTATTGCACAAATAATCATTGTGCTTCTTTTTATGTCCAAGCTGTTTCAACCTTTTTAGGTTCTAAGTTATCCTGTATTTTATAATCTCAACAGAACAACTAACGAATGTAAATGCATAAAAGTAAATAACACACAATATTTTTATAGTGGTTCAGCTAAGTCATAGCCTACATCCACTTTATAGTTCTTTATTCATATCACCGGATTTTCCCAAGGCAAGCCGTGTCTTATTACAGAGTTTATAGGAAAAACAGCAAAAAAGTATAGCATTTCTAATCCAAATACCGCATTAAGTGTTGGGCATTCCATGCTCGAGGGACTTCTTCGCCATCTACGGTCGTTAACTTGAATGTTCCTTTATCAAGTTTCCGTTGGATGACAAAGGGTCCTTCCCATTTTGGGCCGAGGTGAGGAAGAGATGGAAAAACTCTCTTTAGCACCAAATCTCCTGGTTCAAAAGTTCTGAGGCGAACTTTTTTGTCATAATAGTGTGCCATCTGATGCCGATGTCTTGCTGCGCGCAAGTCTGCTTCGTCTCTTTTCTCTTCGACTTCATCAAGAGACTCAAGTAAAAGTGCCCGATTCGTCATCGGGTCATAATATGTCACCCTGTGGGAAGGAACTTCCAGTTCAACTGGAATTACTGCTTCTGAGCCAAAGGAGAGGGAGAAAGGGGTATGACCGGTAGCCGTTTTAAACGTTGTTCGATATGCCCACAAAGCTAGGGGCAATTCATCAACCCATTTTGCCTTTGCACGCTCTAATCGCTTCTTGAGGATGGATTTTATTACCTTGTTTATTGCCTCTACTTGCCCATTAGATTGTGGATAGGCAACTGCAGTATATCGTTTGTCTATCTTATATTTCTGGCAAAAGTTTCTGAATTCAGTGCTATCAAATTGGGTCCCGTTGTCGGTAATAATTGTCCTTGGGATTCCGAATCGGCATATAATATTTCGGACCACAAAACTTATCACCTTTCTTGTGGTGATCTTAGTCAAGGGTTCAGCTTCCACCCACTTTGTGAAATAATCCACGGCTACTATGGCATATTTAGCTCCCCCTTTAGCAATCGGTAAAACTCCAATGATATCGATTCCCCATGTGGCAAATGGCCAAGGACTCACCATCGATTTAAGCTGAGTTGACGGTGCCATGGGGATTTTGGCGAATCTCTGGCACTTATCGCAGCGTCGTGAATAATCAGCTGCATCTTTGTTAATCGTAGGCCAGAAGTATCCATACCGCAATATTTTCTTTGCTAAAGTTTGACCTCCTGTATGATCTCCACACTCACCTTCGTGCACTTCTCTCAGTACACGCTTGATGTCGTCGTGTGCGATACATCGTAACAGGGGCATAGAAAATCCTTGTCTATAGAGGGTATCGTCTTGTATAACATATCTGGCAGCTTTGCGAACTACAGCTCTTTTCTCACTTTTCTTCGATGGGAGAGTCCCATTCTTAAGAAAACTCTTGATTGGAGTCATCCATGACTCCTTCTCTGATTCCGCTTCATGAACGAATTCAATTTCTATTGACTCAAAGCTTGGCGATTCCAACGTTTCAATTGGAATTACCTCAGTCTCTTCTGGATTGTCGGAACTAGCCAACTTTGCTAATCTATCCGCTTTCTGGTTTTCTACTCTGGGAATATGTGTTATGTTGTACCGTTCTAAGCTATTCAATAGCTCTTTCACTTTCTTGAGGTATGCGATAAGTCGAGGTCCTCGAGCCGCGAATTCCTCTCGCACTTGACAAACAACAATCTTAGAGTCACAAAATATGTCCATCATTTTTACTCCGAGGTCTTTAGCAAGTTTCAGCCCGGCAATCAGGGCTTCATACTCAGAGTCGTTGTTAGTGGCCAAAAATTCTAACCGTAGGGCGTAATATAACGACCGTCCCTCCGGAGTGACTAAGACAATTCCAGCTCCGGATCTTCGGTCATTTTTAGCTCCATCTGTATATAGTCTCCACGGATTCATCTCTAGCTTATCCTCAGATTTGACCACTTGGTCATTGATTATTTCTTCCTCTGGAATGGTGAACTCCGCAATAAAGTCTGCTAGAGCTTGCCCCCTGATTGACTTTCGTGGTTGAAAATTCAAATCAAACTGGCTTAGTTCTATGTTCCATTTAATCAACCTTCCCGACACTTCGGGTCTCTGCAACACCTGTCTTAACGGCTGATCGGTGTATATGGTTATTGGATGGGCTTGGAAGTAGTGACGAAGCTTTCGGGATGCAATCAGGAGGCTGTAAGCAAGCTTCTCGATCTTTGGGTAGTTGCGCTCTGCCGCTGCTAATTTCTTACTCACATAGTATACTGGCCTTTGTACTTTGTCTTCTTCTCGAACCAGAGCTGTGCTGACAGCGTGGGCCGAGACTGCTAGATAAACAAATAGTTCTTCGTGATCTACGGGCTTTGACAAGATTGGCGGTTTCTCTAACAGCTCCAACAGATTTTGGAAGGCCTCGACACAATCGGGAGTCCATTGGAAGTTCTTCTTTCCCCTTTTTATCAAATCAAAAAAGGGAACACATTTGTCGGTGGCTTTGGAGATGAACCTACTCAACGCCGCTACCTTTCCTGCCAGACTTTGGACGTCTTTAATTCTTCTTGGTTCCTCGATATTTCTAATCGCCGCTATCTGGCTAGGGTCGATCTCAATTCCTCGGGAACTCACAATGAAGCCAAGGAACTTTCCCGACGCCACTCCAAATGAACATTTTAAAGGATTCAATTTCATACGGTATTTTCGCAAGATACCAAACATTTCTGCTAAGTCTTGCGTATGACTGGAGGATTGCTTTGATTTAACAAGCATATCATCCACATAAACTTCCATAGTTTTCCCTATCTGATCATAAAACATTCTATTTACCAACCGCTGATAAGTAGCTCCAGCGTTTTTTAATCCGAACGGCATTACAACGTAACAATATAATCCCAAATTCGTAATGAAACTTGTATGCTCTTGGTCTGGTACATGCATAGGAATTTGATTGTATCCAGAGTATGCATCCATGAAAGAGAGAAGTTCATGACCTGCTGTCGAGTCTACAAGCTGGTCAATCCTGGGAAGTGGGAAACTATCTTTTGGGCAAGCCTTATTTAAATCTGAAAAGTCAATACAAGTTCGCCACTTTCCGTTTGGATTCTTTACCAAGACAGGATTCGATATCCAGTCGGGATAGGTCGAATCTCGAATAAATCCATTTTGCTTCAATTTCTCTACTTCTTCTTTGAGAGCAGCCGACCTCTCTGGGCCCAGCATGCGTCTCTTTTGCTTCACGGGCGGATGCTTCGGATTTACATTCAGTTTGTGACTGATAATGGAAGGCGATATCCCACACATGTCAGCATGGGTCCAGGCGAATACATCTAAGTTTGCCTTCAAGAAGTTCGTCAATTCTTCAGCACGACGTGGATCCAATTGGGAACCAATCTTCAAAACTTTCGTAGGATCAGCTTTATCAACAGGAATTTCCACTGTCGCTTCATTAGGAGTTGCATTTCTAGCCTCTGGTTCCTCGACTTTTCTAGGATCCAGGTCTTCAGGCGTTCCTTTGGGCAACTCCCTTGGGTTCAATCTCTCTAATTGCTATGCCAATCCCCCCTTTGAGGGAGATGAGGCATCCGTACTCTCAGCATTAACTCCTTTCATCAACATCTTCAGTTCGGCCACATAGCAGGTCCGTCCAGAGACCTGATCCCCTCTTATTACTCCAGTTCCAGCTTCAGTTGGGAACTTCAGTAACAAGCACCAAGGGGCGATACAAACTCTGAATTCAGCGAGGGCAGGTCTCCCTAAAAATGCGTTATATGGCGAATCTACGTCCAGTACTACAAACTGAAGCATTCGCACTCTTCTACGTTCTCCTTGCCCTAGGGTCACAGGCAACTCTATATATCCCATAGGAGCTGTCGTCGCTCCGTTGAAACCTCTAATCCATCCTTCACAAGGTTTCAGATCTTCGGGCTCAAGCTTCATCTGATCAAATGACTTCTTGAACAAAATATTAACGGAACTTCCGTTGTCTACTAATACCTTATGGACCAAAGCCGGCCCAATAGTGGTAGTAATAACCAACGGATCATTGGTGGGAGATTGTATTCCAGTGTTGTCTCGGCTGCGAAACACCACGTCATCGAACATGGTTCTTTGTTGTTTGATGGGGGTGACATCTTCCAAATCGTCACCTTCATTCACATCTAGATGCTTGGCAGCATTCACATATTGGTCCATCGACCTAAAGCTTCGGATTGCCGGGTGAGGCCCGCCTACTATGGAGTTGATGACGATCCCTTTACCTTTCTGCTGCGCGGTAGGCTTAGGAGCAGGTAGGATTTGCTTTGGAGCCTGCTCTCCTTGCCCCCTGTCCCTCGGGGCAACCTTGTACTCATCCAACTTTCCTTCACGCAGCAGCTTTTCAATTACATCCCTCAAATGTCGACACTCATTGGTCGAATGTCCATGTGTTCCGTGAAACAAGCAAAATTTCCCTGTCGCCATTTCTTTCTCGGTCGAATCACGAGGTGGCGGTCTTTTGTACTGCAACACATTATACGTGTCCAGGTAAATATTTTCCAATGTGTCATTCAATGGTGTGTAGTTCTCGTAATTCTGGAATCGGGGCCTTTTGTTTGGGTCGCTTCCCCTATTTCTGTTTCTCCTGTTACCGTTCGAATTACGGTTGTTGTTGTTTCCCCCGCTTCCAGTATTGCTGTTTCCACCCTTGTTTCCTACATTTACTTCAACCTTGCCAGAACTTTCCCCAGACTGCTTCACTGCAATATTACTCTGCACATTCTCCTTTGAAGCTGTCTCAGACTTTCTCTTCCGGTTTGCCCGGGCCTCCTCTCGTCTTAGATAAATATCGGCTTTTTCGTAGAATATCGCCCTTGTGGGGGGTGTCTTCCCAGAAAGGTAGTCTCCAAACTCAGATTCAGGATCGACTCCTTCCTTCAATGCCATCAGAATAGTGGGCTCATGCGGGTCACTGACCTCAGTTACAGCTTGGTTAAAACGATCTAAATATGCCCTTTAAGACTCTCCTGGTGCCTGTTTGATCCTCGACAATTCAATAACACTCTTGGACTTGCGGGCATGTAGTCGAAACTGGTTCATGAAACGCTCGCTTAGTTCTTTGTAATTAGAAATTGAACGAGGAGGAAGTCGGGTAAACCAAAATAAAGCCACATCTTCTAGGTAGATTGGGAACGCTTTGCACTTTACTTCATCGGGGGCAGCAGCGGCATTCATAAGCCACGAATACCGCATCAAGTGCTGTCCTGGATCAGTCCTTCCGTTCTATTTGTCCATCTGCGGCAAGTTAAAGCGTCGGGGAAACTGGAAATCTAGGATATCATCAGTGAACGGTGTATGGCTTCGCTCAATGCCATAGTCTTCATTCGTATAATTCCGGCTCTCGGACATAATTCGGCGAACCATCGCCTGCACATCGGCACTAGTTAGGGGTTGCTCAGGTTCCCTAGCCCTAGTGTCCGAGTTCCTTCGGGGCTCTTGCTCTGGAGATGCCCTTCTTCTTCGAGCTGCCTCTACTCGATTCCTTTCCCTGTGTTCCCGGTCGATCTCGGGAAGAGGGGACTGGAGTCTTTGCCCCCGAGTAGGGCTATCGTTTCCTAATGCTCGTGCGATATCCTCGCGAGATCCCAAAGATCCAAACGTTAGCTGCTCCACGTTCTGAGGTCGTTCGAGTGGCCTTCGCTCACGGGGCCTCTCTTCCTCGGAAGATGAAGATTGATCTACGGGTGTGTGACGAACCGGTGACGGAGTTCTCTGCCGGCGGAGCTCATTGATCTCCCGACTCATGAGCCTCATATTTTCCTGCATCATGAGATTAGTGCGCTCATGAACTCTCATAGCTTCCCTCGTGCTCTCAAGCATATCAAGCAAGCGCGAGAAATCTCCTTGAGTGATGGGAGCAGATGGATTGACCTGGTCTCCAACCCTGGCAGCTGGAATTGGAGCATTCGCGGGGACTCGAGTAGATGTTCCAGCTTCACCAAGCATCGGGTCGGATCGGAGGTAGGAAGTCGGGTCGGATCGGAGCTGGGGTGCCTGGTCGGATCGGTGTGCAGCGAGCAAGTCGGGTCGGTTCAGACTGGGGGAGTGCACTGCTTCAGAGTCTCCAACCCGGATCGGATCGGAACTTTCCCCTTGCTGTCGGTTCGGATTTCCTGCATTGATTCTCCCTGCTGCTGAACTCTGCCCCCTAGACCTTGTTACAACAGCATGTTGCTGATCTTCACCAGCTCCATTTCCTTGAACAGACTGGACTTCCTTGCCTTTTCCTCTGGCCATGAGTCTTTGACAATTACTTCAACGAATGTAAGAAAGTGGAGAAACTTAAGGATTCACTTCTTTGAACTCAACGGTCCAAAAAGTAGAAAGAGATCCCGGAAAATAAAGAATTTAGATGAGGATTCTCAGTGAAAGCACCAAAATGTTAGACCCAAATGTGGTTCTAACACCCAAATTGATTAGAAACAAGATAAAGTAAAGCAGAAATAAAAAAGAACACACAAGGTTTATAGTGGTTCGGCGAAGAAATGCCTACGTCCACTTAGTTTTCACTATATTCAGTAATTCAGTTACAAATGCAATGTAAGATTTGCTCACAACTCACTTTTGTTCACTCAAAATGATAAAAACAGGAAATGAAAGATGGTTTGGATTTTCCGGGAGTAAAGGAATTCGGACGATGGAGGTACTTGGATTCTCAAAAGTGCTGAAAAAGATCCTTCTCTTTGTCTCTAGATGGGGTATTTATAGGTGTGAATTTGCCTGAGATTCAATCCGGGTCGGAACACGTGTCATCCATCGCACTCTCTTCGGGTTCGGATGGGCTATCAGGCTGACAACGCATCAATGAGATGGACGCTAGGGGTAGGAATTAGTCATATCCGGTCCGGTTCTCCAGGCGACTTTATAGGAGATTTTCCTGGATCAAGGGTGCGGGTCGGAGACGTGCAGGTTGGGGGCTCGGATCGGAATAACCGATCCGAACCGGAGTAGCTTGGACGTCTCTTCTTCTCTAATCATACTCCGCTCCGCTCCGAAGTCGTGGCAAGCAGAAGGCTTTCCGATCCACCTGAGATTTATTGGCCTTCCGATCCGATCAGGTATGCTTTGCCAATTTATCCAGTAAGAGACATCCGATCCGAACAGAGAATTTTACCCGATCCGACCCGATATGCTGTTATCAATCTGAATTGTGGTGTTTCCTTCCGATCCGAACCGGAGTCGTATAACTTGAAATACTCTTCAACGGTTGGTTTCTTGACTTTGTGTTGCCTAGTTCACAAAGTAGGCTAACATTTATATTTGTTACTTCTTTCAATTCTGTATCTCCCGGGAACGGTTATGTCGGTATACCAACTGTAAGGTAACAATATATTTGGAACATTCAAGCGAAATAAATAACTGGTCTTGTTTGGCTGAGTTACAAGATGTTCTTGTTAAACTCCAGTGTATTGCTTCTAGAGTACATTGATCGGAAGGTGGTTCCATACCTTGTCATAGTTGGAAATCCATTACCCAACAAGAGCCCACAGTTTTTGATTTAATATTATATATATAGAGCGTGAGATGAAAGCATTCTGCTAGATTACTATTTACTTGATTTAGACATTAATAAAATATCAGAAAATATTGATCTTAAGAAATATTTTGGGTTATCGTAAGGTAAAAACCGTCTGTGTTTATGTGTGGATCGATCTTATGATTATCATTTATTTTAAAAGGATTTTAAAAGTTAAACCAAGTGATTAGATTTTACTCACATCAGTCCCATGACTGACCCAGAGTTTATTTTTGTTTCCCAAAACTTTAGGTGCCCAAATTTGTACGGGCAGTCAAATAGTCGGAATTTTACAGATACCATTGATGGAGCTTGGAGCAGGAGGCTTTAATGTTGGATATATATAGATTTTGTTTCTTCTATGATATTTATATGATGTACTCAGATGATATATGTAAGTACAAATATGGTGTTGTATTTCCAAGTTATGTTATATAATATATTTATTTTGTTCCGCTGTGAGATTCGTGTTTACTCTAATTTTGTTCTATTGTGATCTTCTTTTATTCTAATTTTCTTTTTTTCTATTTCTCACCCTTTAACTTCTTTCTATTAATGATCTAGTATTTCCAATGCTTGAATAGTCGACACTATGTTTTGTGTTGATTTTCGGGTCGAAAATCCCGTTCGTTACAACCGGAGTTGTACCTGCAACTCTAGTATCTTATTGGGTGCTTCTAGTTGATGTTTTAGTGGTTATTTCTTGAATTCGTTGATGCATTTCCGTGTTGTTTTTGGTGATGAAATGTTATGGCTTTGAATCGTATCGATATAAGCCTACATTGTCATCGAATTCAAGTTTCGAATTCATAGCTTTGGGGTGATTTTGTGAACTTTGTTCCTTATTGATTTTTGGTGAATTTGTGACACATGCACATTTTTATTATGCAGTTTTCGGGCAACTATATATATATAGTTTTACCCTATTGCATTGAGAGTAATTATTATTTGTATTTTAGTTTTGAAAGTTATCTCAAGACTATAATATATTTTCTAATTATACACATTTAAAGAAATAATCTAAATGGTTTCGAAATAGTTTATAGTTCAATTTTGCAAATTCAAGTATTTCCTATATATATATATATTATTACACGGTTTTGCACCCTTTGACTAGCCGTGTTAGCGTTTGAATGATATCATAGGCGTTGTGGTATATGATGCGATGATATATAGTATCTATAAATCACAAAATTGCCCAATCGAATTAAGAAATTTTAGTTATTCTCTGTGACTCTTAATGATTCGTCGTGAATCTCAGTGATCCTTTGGGATTCTCAATGACTTTCCATGATTTCTGTAGTTTTCTGTGATTTATTGTGATTTCCTATGTTTTCTAGTATGGAGCTTATATGCATTATGTAAACTGCTAAGTGAGAATATATGGTATGGGACACACGATTACCACCTTTCTGGTTACTATCTGAGGTTCTGTGAAACATTCTTGTGTGACCACTAGTACTAGACCTTCGGGTCATCCTGTGTGAACTCGGTGGACCTTCATGTCATCCTTTGTGAACTTTGTTGACCTTCGGGTCATTCGGGTACCCTTTCAGTGTGATAAAAGTACTAGCTATGGCCTTGAGCCATCGTGTTGTTAATACGTGCAAGCGTGGCTTTGGCTTGCCATTCATGTTGTTGGACCCAAATCATGTTGTTTTTCTGTTTTATGATTTGTTGTTGATTTCACTATTATGACCATTATTTTTATTGGTGATTTCATTAGTGGTTCAAAACTCTTAACAGAGTTTTAGTGATTTTATGATTCAATGATTTTGTGATTCAATTATTTATGTGGTTTTGTGATTCCATCTTGTGATTCCTGTGAATCCAAAGTCTTGAATTTCATGTTATGTGATAGCAAGTGTTGATTACCCTAGCCGTGGAGTTTGGTTAATTTGTGCTAAGATAGTGGTAAGTCTGTGTTCGAGTCTCTCTCATTGACTTATATTAATTTTGTGGACTTATAAATGAAGTACTTTGTTGACCTTAGAGTATGACATTCCTTTCTGATAGAAAAGAAATTATTGTATCTAAGTTTTTATGCGAATTTGTGTATTATGATTCATTTTCTTATGGAAAGGAATTAGTGTTAGAGTGATGTTTTATTTTTCCTATTCCATAACTGATATTTAAACTAGACTGATCAGTGTATGTAATACTCCGGTTAGACCGAATTATTTCAGGTCTAGTCTGCTGTTGATTCATGGTTGATGGATCTAGCTTAGAGTATCTTATGAAGCTATTATCTTCGTTGTATATCTATACATTTGACTCTTCGTATTTTGATTCTTTGGTGCTTGTTGTATTATGGGTGTATAACTATTTATGGTGTAGCATATGTATATGTTGTATTCAGTGGTTGTATCTATATTTGTTCTGTGATCTGAAATATGTGGTGTGTTGCATATTTTTCTAAAATACGATCCTTAGCCATTGTAGTTTCATATTGGATGTATTGAGTATGCCAATCCACTCGAGAAAAAAGAAAAAGAAAAATTCGTATACCTAATCGATGTATTCAATATGTGTCTAATTCAAAATTACGAATGGTCACCCTTTCTAGCCCTACTCTGGGCTATATTAGACGACATTACTCGTTAATTCTCTTTATTAGGGTGGGTCTCGTGGTAGGGTACAAACATTTGGTATCAGAGTGGAGGTTTAGAAAAATTACAATAAACACAAAACAGAACCAGGATAGTGCATGTATTATAATGTGGAAAGATAACACTTCTGTTTACTTTATCGTTTCCATCGTTATCATTATCCAATGATTCTGATCGGTCGAGTTATGCAAGATTCAAGCTTCTAGATTACGTTTAGTATTCCACGTATGGAGTCCTTTTATTTTACAGTTGATCTCGATGGAATGTTCCATCCTCTGATCCTTTCAATGCTTAATTTAATTGTAAATAATTTGAGTGAGAAGGAGTTCTCACCTTGGGATCCACTCTGCCATTCTTTTATGTCGCTCAAATTCGCTGTTCTGATTCCAGAATTTGCAAACAAGCTCCAATCTTCACCCGACCTTTTTTTCTAGCATAAACGCGCCTTTCTGGACAACTTTCGCCTAGTGGACTTTCTTCCAAAAATGCTCCAATTCGCCGGAAATTGCGAAAAGACAGTAACGGAACAGCAGAATTTGGACACGTTTTTTGGACGGCTCCGCATTCCAAAATATGGGTTCCATATACTCAAATCGAAGAGAAAATCGTGCTCTTCTACTTTGGCACCGTGGAGTTTTGGCCAGAAGCGCACGGTTTGGAAGTTATTGAGGAAATAGTGATAGGGGGTTATTTTCCAATACGAGAATTTTTGTAAAAAGGGGATTTTGGGCATGAGGGGGTCCATGGCCGCACAAGTGGCGGCCTGAGGTGGTACGGCGGCCTGACAGGCGGGGGAGAGGTGATTAGCGGTCGGGTGGGGACCACGGTGGCTAGGGGTTTCATTTTGGGGATTGGGGTTTGCCAAGAAAGGAAAAGAGAGAGGAGGAAGGAGAGGAGAGAGAGAGGAGGAAGAGGTGGTGCCAGAGGAGGAGGGGGGTTGATCGACGGCGACGGCTAGTGGTGGGGGTGTGGCAACTGGTTTTGAGGGAGGAGTCCATTAGTTTTCTTTTTTTGGAGGAAGAGGGAGTGAGAAATAATGAAGAGAGAATATAGAAGAAAGTGATTATATGCTAGTTTCTTGCCTATCGTCTGAATGCCAACGATCTTTGATTGCCACAGATTTCGGATACGAGATAGAAGACGTCAAGGCGAGTCCAACGAAACATGTTTCGTCGAATTCCAAGTTCATTTGACCTTCCGTTAAAATTCTCAAAGTTGCTCAAATATTGTTCAAAAATGCGATTTTAGCACATCTTTTCTTCTTGCACGCCCACACGCTAACTCCAAAAATCATGGCCTTTTGGATTTAACCATTATTAGATGATACGAATAAAAAAAAGACGAAATCGAATTCTCAGATCGTCTCAATAATGTTCCTTTGTAAAATGACTGTCTATTTTTGAACAAATGGTTTTGCTTCACACAACTACATACTAACTCCGTTCAATGCGCACTTTGGAACTCAACAATGAAATTTCATTATGAATCCAAAAAAATTATTTCGTCGAATTCTGAGCTCATATGCAAAATTTTACTTTTTAAGGGCTATGCGTTGATTTTCAAAATCGAATTTTCAAAATTTTCAAAACAAAGCTTATAAATTAATTCGATAATTTTACTAAATTTGTTTTTAAGTCAAATAAAATATAAGAACTAATTTTTAAATTATTTCAAATTTTATTTAGCAAAAATAACCAATTTATATTCACAAATTCATTAAAATAGCTTAAATCAAATTTTAAAATTGGTTCTGTAAATCCGGGTTGTTACACCTACCATTCAATCTAAACAAACTTGTGGTCCCTCATCCAATGACCCATAAGTAAAAGGTCATTGGCCTCTTGGTTTAGCTCCAATCTTTGCCGCACACGCTTCAATTAACGATGATAGATATCCGACGACTTACTATCCTTTGTTGGGTCCCGACAACGAAGCCTCCCCTCTTGAGCCAGTCGCCGAATCATCCTAAGATCATCCATATCAGTCTTTAGGCTTCCCACCATCAAAGATGCAGCTAAGTCAGACTCACTGGATGGAACTGTACATCCCATGTCTCCGTGGGTACAACATCATTAAGCCTACCATGAAGTATTATCACATCCTGTAGAAGTCTCACACTTTCTTTCAATCCCATCGAATAATAATATGGGTGTGCTCCTCTCGTGTCTCCAGGCACCTACGATGATCTGCCCCGTTGAGCTCTTCATCCCAAATACGTATGGACTGGCCCAAGCGCATCTCATCATTACGTTATTAGACCCTATGTATAACCTTTAAATACACGCTTGTTCTACTTACCGCATTGCTAATAAAATTAAACATTAAAATTTTTCATTATGCATTTAATTTATTTGTTTATTAGCCATAGTTGGCCGCTTATTTTCCCAAATCATCTCTCACTGCCGGAAGAACCACTTCTCATTCATTTTACTAGTTGCTTATTTTCCCTAATCATCTTTCGCTGCCGGAGCGGACTACCGCTTATTATTATATTCATTAAACATATTTCTCAATTATTAATTTACTAATAATAAGCCTAATCCACTCTTTTCCATTAAATTATGACCTCGTGTTATAATATTACCACAACAATAGTTGTGAGTTTGCTTATTAAACTTATTCCCTATTGTCTAAATTTATTTATAATAGGTCTTTTACTTCCCATATCATCTTTTAGTTATAACCTGTGTGTTATTATCCTACTTGTCCCTATGACAATTCTACCTATTATATTACATTCTCGTTTGTTGATGTCAAAAAGTGGGACTCTTGACTATCAACCCCCAAAGTATGTAATTCACACACAAATCGCAGAATAATCTCACAATCTCAAACATAGAATGCAAGAAAATAAATTAAAACAGGGAATACACAGAAATTTTATAGTGGTTCAGCCAAATCCAAGACTACATCCACTTATAATCTCTGTTTATACTATTGATTATAGGTTACATTTTTTGATTTGTTAAAAAGTAGAGAAAGAATTGGTTTATACACATGTGTTTTTGGTAATGTATTCGGTCACTCCTTGCTGAAATATACTTGCGTGAGAAATAGAGAGCCAAAAAGTCCTTTCCTCAGCATTTGAATTGAATATTTATAGGAAAATTCTGGGTCGGCACGATCTGCCACATGGTGGACATCCCGGGTCGGTTATGTGTCAGGCGATCCCGATAATAAGGAGTAGGCAGTAAGGCCTAGTATCCTCATGGGTCAATGTGCTCCTCGTATTGTGTGATACACGTGTAGCTCAATCCAGAAATCATGGAGGTAGAGTATGTCATATATGATGAGAAGAAGTGGCTTGAAGATCAGGCTTATAGCCTTTAACCATTTCTAGGCTTCGTACCGGTGTGGGTCGGCTCGGTATGACCGACCCGAGGAGTTTCAACCCGAAAGTTTGGTAGAAGAAGTGAAGTTCCATGCCAACTCGATCGGGTTAGGCCGATCCGGGTATTTCTATCCAAGTAGGCTTTAGTTTCAAGGGCAAGATGTGTGAGTCTAGTTTGAACCGACCTAAGTCGACCCAAAACCCGGGTCGAACCAAAGCTTAATATTGAATAAGGTATCTAAGTAAAAAAGAATGTTCCCACATCCTGAACACCTCTTCTGACAGAAATCCTAGCCGTGACGGCCATGGTAAAAAGGCACGTCAACACTTCCCCCCATAGCATATCTTTCTTAATAAAGGAATGTATATTCTGGATAATCCGCTATCCATAGAAATCCAAGAGACTTAAGCAAAAAGAAATAATCCAAAGAGCCATGAATATGCCGATTCGTATTAAACTAAAAATTCATGGTCGCACCAGACCATATATAAGAAAGCTGAAAAACCAAAATACCAAGAAATTCGACGACCTCTTTGGGCCGTATTGTAAAAGATATCCAAAAAACCTAGGCCTTGTCGGGCCCACCCATGCGTTAGTATAAACCATAACTACAAAGAAAACAGATAAACAACTGTATCAAATCCCAACAGTTGCCATTTAACTTTTTCAAGCATAAACCATGTATGGACATCTTAGTGAGCATAATCCATACTCGATCTGTGACCGAATTGCCTTACCAAGAATTAACAAGATAACTCAACCCCTCGGGTATAAAACATCCCCAAAACTCAAACTGGTATAAGTCATACTTATGTTATGATTGAGTGTTCCTGTTACATCTTGACAAATCAATTTGCCCTTGTGGGTATAAACCATACAGGGAGTTTTAGATCGAGTATAAATCATACTCTAGAATCCGAATTGAGTACAAACCATATTCGTGTCGCGATAAAACTAAACTTGTCATAGCCTAATGTAACACCCCGTAAATTTAAAGAACATTATAATGATAAACTTAAGAATACTTAATTAAATATTGGGAATTAAGTAAAACGGACTGCACCAGTGCATTTGTCTCGGAATTCTTCTTAAGATAGACACTAAGTTTGCATAAAACGGACATCATATGAAGAAGATATGGTTGTACCTAGGAAAAGGGTATGATGATTCGCTAGGTCAATACCCGTAAAGTAGAGTTCGAATCAAATGACACGGAGAAGGGGAAATCGGCCCCTTAGGGGTTGACCCCATTCCCCATGGGTATCGACCCATGGGTCGACCCCATAACGGGGGTGTCGACCCCTATGTAGACCCCGGGGTCGAGTCCACCGAGATCTAGGCAGATTCCTGCCCTGCACCTGGATACGGTTTTGAGCAAGATTCGTTGACCTTAAGCTATAAATAAGACCTCATTCTCATTGATTTTATTCACCAAAAACAATGGAGACAACGAGGTACTTCCCTAACTTAGTTTGAACTAGCCTATTCTTCTTCAACAACAAGTTATACGTATTCAAGGATTTGTGCTACATCATCCATAATCAATCCTCTGTTCTTTAGATCCAATCACAGTGAATTTATGTTGCTTTTAGATATAAACACGTAAAATGTTATCATGACATGTTTACAAGTTTGGATCTAAGCTTATGCCTATTAGTAATCTGAATCATAACAGATCTTCCATTACTTGTATACCTAATCTACTTCTTAGATCTCATATGCCTATTTATGATATTCCTATTCTGTTAGTTTGCCTAATCATGTCATTGTATGCCTATTCTGTTAGTATGACCAATTCTATCATCATATACCAGTTTAATTGACTATGCCTATTCTTGTTCTCTTCTCTCCCTCTTTTCCTATTTGTTTTTATAGCTAGGCTACCTTCGAGCCTAGGCCTATCACTGAAATACGCGAGCGCACGAAATTGGGAACGATTGCGAAGGATAAGTTGGGGCTTGAATTAAATTGTAAAATATGATTGGGAATTTTGGGCATAATTTGTACCTTGAGCCAAATCTTGGGATTTGGGGCAAAATCTATATCTTGATCTAAACCTTAATCCAGGGAATAACTTGTATCATAGATCAAACTGAGATTTAGGGCATAATAAAAAAAAATTGGCTAGTAATGAAATTGCTTAGATTTGCAGTAATTAGAAACTGTAACCACGCTTAGACACGAGGTTAGATTACACTTGTGGTAGTAGCCTAATCGGAACCACTCGGCATATCCAGCAACCACAAGTGGTGAATCAAATGTGAGGGTTAAAGAGCATAAACGTACACGTAATGGTGCGAAGACTTGAGGTTAAGTCCGGCTTGTGGTACAAGTCTGCCCGGACCCAACCCGCATATCCAACATCCACAAGTGGTAAACTTAATGTGGGAGGTTTAGCGCATCAATAACCATAAATGAATAAATGGTAATAAACTTGTAATACTTAGCCTGTTTGAATCTATGAGGGTTACATTAACCTGTCAACTTAAGTAGGGGTTAAGTAAACTTGTTTGAATCAGTGGTAGGGTTAAGTTAATATTGTTAAATATGTGGGAACGGGTTATTCATATAAACACGACAAACTTAACCTGTTGGGGTTATGAAATCTTGTTAAACTGGTAGGCATAACTTGTTGAAATCCTAGTATTGGGGATGCAAGCCTAAGGGGAAGCTTGTATCATCAAGTATGAGAGGCACGTATCAGTCAGTAACCTATATTGATATCAAACGGAAAACCCTGAACTAGGTCGAGGTCAAGGCACACTTACTAAGTCGATTATAAGAGGTTCATCTGAGGGAACGGTATGGGCGGCAGATTCTGATAGGGTCATGTGCGTACATGGGTCCGGTTCCAGGGAGGATTAAGACGTCGTGACACATGTAGATATGGTTTGTGGACATCTTGTAAACAACGGGTTGCCACTGTATGAAGTGATACATCCTCTGTGGGGCCAGAACAGGGTATCTACGAGTTAGGGAGTCAATCGATTGGGGGTAGTAATTAGGGTACATCTAGTCTTGCTTGTTTAGGACCCTGTTATTATCGTTGCTGGTCACACCTGTCAGTTCTGTTGGGCTACTGTTATTGTATGGGGTAAAAACTCTCACTAGAAGTACACCTAAGTCTACCATCTTGTACTTGTTGGGATCATCTTGTTTTTGTTATACTAGTATTGGTGCAGAGAAAAGCATTAGAGAAGCGCAATATATTTTATTCTGTTTATCCTGTTTACCTTGTTATAAGTGCCTTATGACACTATTATCTCACTCTCCAGTTTATATGCCTGTCATCATGCTTTTACTTATTTATATGCTAAAAGTAACTGGACTCGCCATACTTTATGTCTGACCCATTTTGTTTCCTCTTCTCTCACTTCTGTTTCCACCCCCAGGTTCTTAGGGTGGTAATACTCTAGCTTTATCAGGATTCTTCTTTCATTCTGCTTGGATCCGCTTAGATGTATCGCTTGATTTTGTATCTTCTTACTATGGCTATATTTTGGTGATTATGATCTTTTTGTGTATTATTGTACTCTGATGATAATTTTGGTACAAGACAGAAGTTTTATCTTTTTAGCATTTCAGAGTTATTATGTAACTTGGTTTGGACCACGAAGCTTATCTATTCAATAAATTTTTTAATTCCGCTGTTATTTTATATTTGTCTTGTGATGTTTCTGTTTCTGTTTCTGTTTACTTATAATGCTTCACAAAATTTAATGCATTCTGATAAAGAGTGACATTAACGGACGTGGGGTGCACATTTTGTATTAGAGCTGAAGGTTACCAGATCGGATAAAATATTTTGAAAATTGTCTTCAAAAAGGTTTTAAAAGAAAGCATTTTCAATAGAAAAGACTGTTTTGAAAATGGGGAATTATACGTTAAGGGCCTCCCTTAGTTAAACAATTAGTTTCTAGGATATACTTCAGAAACCGCGTCCATTTATATCATCTTCTTATAATTGCATCTAGCTTCAAATTAAATCCAAAAATGAAATACTATTTTTTTCTAAATCGAATTTCAATTGCAAGGTTTCCTTCTTCATTGATTTAAGCGTAACCAATTTCAGCTAAAACTGAAATATCTTCGATGAAAGATCTGTGGAATCACCTCAAAAACATTCGACGAATGATTTGTGGAATCAACAAGCAAGCTCTCTTTATAATTACAAGGTTTTGCATTTATCTTTGATTTAGGGGAGTTCGTGCGCTTTAGATTTGACCTAAGTTGATTATGCTCAAATCCGGGACGGGTGGCGATCATCGTCTTCACTGGAAGAAAAGCAACAGTTAAAGCAGTTGATTTTAATTTTATTAGCCATAATTTAGGATTTGGATTTCTATTGACATAAGCTTATTGTCATCAATCCATGGTATTGTTATCACTTTCCACAATAAAAGTATACGTTATATGATTTTCTGAGAAAAAGATAAATCTGTTTATCTTTTTTCTGATAAAAATGGCGCCTTAAAGTGTTTATTTGCCATGGAATTTATGAAATGAATGGTTCAGTAGTAATAAGTTTGGTTGGATGGTATGCTTACATATGTAAAATGTGTTTGCTTAGTAAGCACATAATCTTTTTGTATATGAATTGTGCTTTTTTTGTATATATCTTTTTGTATGATCATATATATATATATATATATATATATATATGTTAAATACAATTATCTAAACTAAAATTACAGCAACCTTCATTATAGATTGGTTCATCTTCTATCATTATCATTATAGTATAATGATAAAAAATGAGATATTAATGATATAATAGTATAAACATTAAAATGATATAATACTCTCACTATAAGATTTTTGGAGAATCTCGCTTTGAGAGTTTTTTTATTAAGGTTAGATGTAGTTTGATTTTATTTATTAGAATTAATAAATTTTTTAGGTATAATAGTTTCCGTATTTGTTATTGAATTCTGTTTTTTATGTTGTTGCTCACTTGTCTCTATTTCCTTTTTTTATTTCTTCCTCACATTTACGTATGGATATTATACTTAGATTTTTATATATATATATATATATATATATGATGCTTGCTTGTCTTGTTTAGTTTCCTTCAGGATACAGGTTGTTGATTATAGCTGAGGAGCTTTATGGGAAGATGTTTCGGTCGTTGGATGATTTTTGCTATGGAGCTATTTTTGTGTGGGATTTTAGAAAGTTTCGTATTTTGTTTACTTGTATTTTTGTATTTGTTTGGTGAGACTAGCTGTTGTATAGGAGTAGATATACTTCACTATCGGGTGGTGGCTTTGCCGGAATTCGATATTGAAGTATAATAGGCGGTGGTTTGTTCAGAGCTCATCTATCTACTATCCTTTACATTATTACAGTTATGGTCTGTATAGATTTTGATTACCTTTTTATTATGTTGTTGGATTTTGTAGACCTTTTTGGTTTTTATTATATATGTGTGCTCTCTTTCGTTCAGAAGATCACACATTTTTGTTTCAAAAAAAATAGTATAAACATTAAAAAGATATAATCGTATATCCTTTTAATGTATATATCTTTTTATTATATATTATAGAATGGTTCATTTTCTATTATAGTATAGTGAAATATAAATCTTCATTACAATATATCTTTTTAATCGAAAAATGAGATAATGATGTCATATAGTTGAAAATCCATTTTTACGCACTTTTCAGAAAAAGTTATAATCATATATCTTTTCCAGAATTCAAACTTTGGAAAAATATTGCAACAACTAAAATTTGTGCGTTTCATGAAAAAGATATGTAAAATTCATATACAAAAAGATACATAGTTCATATATAAAAAGACATATAGCATTTTGTATATATAAAAGATATATAAAATGATATATATATATATATATATATGTATATATATAAGTATGTTGTTTTTTTTAACCAATAGAAGTGCAATGTGTTTTGTCAAGGTTGTATATATAGGCTTTATAGGATTTTCTGTTAAAAAGAATAAAATTAAATGGTTTATTGAGAAAAAGATAAAAACATTTTTCTTTTTTCTGTTAAAAGTATAAGTTACATGATTCTCTGAGAAAAAGATAAAATCGTTTACCTTTTTCTGATAAAATTGGCGTCCTGAAGTGTTTATTTACAATGGAATTTATGAAATGAATGGTCCAGTTGTAATGAGGTTGGTTAGATGGCATGCTTACGTATGTAAAAGTTGTTTGTTTAGTAAGCACATAATCTTTTTGTATATAAATTGTATATCTTTATATATATCTTTTTGTATGATCAAATATTGATAGTTATGAATTGCATCGAAGTAAGAAAACTGAACCAAGGATCACGGTGCAAAAATTATCAAGAAATTAACTGGAACCAATAAGCAAATAATCAAAAAATCAATCCTGTTATAACATTCCTTATAACTAAGAATTTCACAAAAAAACAGCAAACATGACAATGCTAATGAACACAACGCATATAACAAAAATTACACAAAACATGAATTAACTTTCTTCATAACTGATCTACGTGATCATATCAGCAACATACTTGTAGAGCCGAGAATTTCAACACTTCAAAAATACCACAGATCACCACTTGCATCATACCCATAGGCAGACATTAGAAACGAATTCATTACATCAATGTCCCCACTTAAAGGATCACAGTAGCTTCAACATCAAACAGTAATTACAACATGAAAAAGCATATCATTCCAAAAGGTAATTTCAACATCAACAGTAGCTTCACATTAATTTCAAAAATGATTTCCATTATAGTAGCTTCCATAGTTTCATAATAGCTTCACAACAATAAATCTGACAGGAACTCCGACATTTTTATCACAGTAATTATAGTATCAATTGAAAAACCATTTCACTTGCTTCTCACAAGTTACAACATCAAACAGTAAATATTATATGCACATCAGGATTATTAACAGAAGTTGCACTTCAATAACCCCATCATAATTTTCACAGTACATGTAAAAACATATACCACCATAGCAGTTGCATCAGATTGAAATTGAGATTTAGTATAAGCAAATAATTACAGATTGAAATAGCATTAGATTGAGATTGGGATTTAGCAAAATGCCTAAGCATAGCAGATTGCACCACAAATTGAGTTTTAGAAGAAGCAATTACATCTCTTAACTCTCACAGCATAACCATTTAGCATGCAAGTCATCATTACAAAAAGATATATATATATATATATATATACACACACACAATTCATATACAAAATGGTATATAGCATTTTGTATATATATAAAAAGATATATAAAACGATATATATATAAGTATTGGTTTTCTTTTTATAAACAATAGAAGGGCAATGTGTTTTGTCAAGGTTGTATATATAGGCCTTATATGATTTTTTGTTAAAAAGAATAAAATTAAATGGTTTTCTGAGAAAAAGATCAAAACATTTATCTATTTTCTGTTAAAAGTATAAGTTATATGATTTTCTGAAAAAAGATAAAATCGTTTATCTTTTTCTGATAAAAATGGCATCCTGAAGTGTTTATTTACCATGGAATTTATGAAATGAATGGTTAGATGGTATGCTTACATATGTAAAAGGTGTTTGTTTAGTAAGCACATAATCTTTTTGTATATGAATTATATATCTTTTTGTATATATCTTTTGGTATACCTTTTTGTATGATCAAATAGTGACAGTTATGAATTGTATTGATGTAAGAAATTTGGACCAAGGATCATGGTGCAAAAATTATAAAGAAATTAACTGGAACCAATAAGCAAGTAATCAAAAATTAATACTGTTAAAACATTCCTTATATCTAAGAATTTCACAAAAGAAAAATTGCAAAAAAGACAATGCTAACGAACACAATGCCAATAACAAAAATTACAAAAAACATGAGTTAACTCTCTTCATAACTTCTCTACGTCTTCAGATCAGAAACATACTTGTAGAGCAGAGAATTTCAATACTTCAAAAATACCAAAAATCACCACTTGCATCATACCTAAAGGAAGACATCAGAAACGAATTCATTGCATAACCGTCCCCACTTAAAGGATCACAGTAGCATCAACATCAAACAGTAATTTCAACAAAAACAATCATGTCACTCCAAACTGTAATTTCAACATCAACATTAGCTTCACAATAATTTCAAAATGAATTCCATTGCAGTAGCTTCCATAGCTTCATAATAGCTTCACAACAATAAATCTGACTGGAACTCCATCATTTTTATCACAGTAATTACAGTATCAACAGAAAAACCATTTCACTTGCTTCTCAGAAGTAACAACATCAAATAGTAAATCTTATATGCACATCAGAATTATTCATAGAAGTTGCACTTCAATAACCACATCAGAATTTTCACAATACACGTAAAAACGGATACCACCATAGCAGCTGCATCAGATTGAAATTGAGATTTAGTAGAAGCAAATACTTACATATTGAAATAGCATTAGAATTAGATTGGGATTTAGAAAAATGCCTAAGCTTAGCAGATTGAATCAAATTGCATCACAAATTGATATTTAGAAGAAGCAATTACATCTCCTAACTCTCACAGCATAACCAGTTAGCATGAAAGTGATCATTACAAAAAGACATATACAAAAAGATACACAATTCATATATAATAAGATACACAGTTCATATTCAAAATATAGCATTTTTTATAAATAAAAAGATATATAAAATGATATATATATATGTATATATAAGTAATGGTTATGTTTTTATAATCAATAGAAGGGCAATGTATTTTGTTAAGGTCGTATATATAGGCCTTATAGGATTTTTGTTAAAAAGAATAAAATTAAATGGTTTTCTGAGAAAAAGATAAAAACATTTATCTTTTTCTATTAAAAGTATAAGTTATATGATTTTCTGAGAAAAAGATAAAATCATTTATCTTTTTTTGATAAAAATGGCGTCCTGAAGTGTTTATTTACCATGGAATTTATGAAATGAATGGTCCGGTAGTAATGAGGTTGGTTAGATGCTATGCTTGCATATAAACAACATAAAGTAAATGAAAACACAATTGAGCATGAAATTTTATGAAAAGTTATTATGTTATATCTTTTTAAGTTCTTTTATGCTTTTTTAAAATTTAGTTGTTTTGTATTAAATAATGGTATTTGATTTAATATATAATAATATTATAAATATATATTTATAACAGAAAATTATAGTAAATATAATTGAAAAATTATAAATATGTTTTACATTTAATAATAACTATGATATGTAAGTACGACATAATATGTTATTTCATTCCTTATCTTAAAAGATAAATGCGTATTTTTTTTAACTCCTGTATACATTGAAATGCAGTTATCAGTGAAATCATTTACCATTTTCTGTCCCACTTATAATTTTCTGTAAAGAATATCATCAGTTTATCATTTTCTGTCCTACTTTCTGAAAAAAGATAAAATCATTTATCTTTTACAGATAATAACACCAAGAACTAAAGAACAGGTCTCGTCAACTAATATTATTTAAGATCCAATTTAACAACTAAATACAGAAATCATAATCTAAAGTGAATAATGCAACCGGGTTAAATACACATTGCTTGTTTTATCAGAAAAATACCTTTCAGAATACATTATTCTAACTACAGTAAACGAAACCTTCCTCTAATCGACCAAAACTGCCTCTATTGATAAGAAATGTACAAGAGCATCAACAACGGCATAAAACATCGAATTGACAACGAAAATTACCAAATAAAATAGAGACTCACTAAAGAACAAGCAATCCAATAGAGAAAATAAATTAGCCAATCCAAATGAACAAATTCGCCTCACGATTTCCCACAAATAAACTCGAATTTGATTTCAGAACAAACTAACACCTAATTTTATCCTAAAAATCAACGAGCGCTTTAATTGCACAAGAATCAATGGATTAATTTTGACCTCATTTCAGAAGATATGAATATTGTTTGAGAACATGAAGACATCAGCTTTGATTTTTGTCCTGGAAAATAATAATTTAAAACCCGTGTCCTAGAAAATAATAGGACCCGAATAGTAAGCCCTTAACGCAAATTTCCACTCTGAAAAACATATTCCCCAAAGCCATATGAAATAACTTTCGATGCTATATTTGAATTCCTTTTTCCTTTTCTTTTCAGCATGTCTGGGGAACTTAATATTCCTAAGAGCATGCAGATTCCAGCTTGGTTTCGTAGGTATCTAGGGGCTATGGCACTACCAGAGGCCAAGGAGACGCCCCTCCCCTAGCTACAGCCACTGTTCCTCCTCCTCCGCGTGCTGATAATTTCTCTAAGATATGCAAGAGTTTCTGTGTTATAGGAGGAAAGCCATTCCGAGGAACTGAGACTTTTGTAGAAGCAAGGAATTGGCTTAAAGAGACGGAGGATTTGCTTGGAATTTTTGAAGTTGACGACCGTAGGAAGATTCAATTTTCCATTTGGCTGCTGAAGGATGAGGCCTCGTTTTGGTGGGAAGTGACACAGGCGGGATGTCCGGTCGAGACTTGGGATGATTTCCAACAGAAATTCGAAATGAAGTTTCTTTCTCAAGCCGAGCAAAGTATGCAAATGGAAAGGTTTTTGGCACTTAAGCAAGGGGCCATGTCTATCAAAGAGTATGTTAATAAGTTTAACTAATTGGCAAGGTTTGGAGCTAGTAAATACCCCGCACAAGAAAGCTTTATGGTTTGTTAGAGGATTGAATGAACCCCTCCATAGGTTGTCTATATCTCATATTCCAATGGGAGAAACTTTTGAGAAACTCATTGATATGGCATTGATGCATGAAGAAGATAAAGGTGAAAAGAAAGAGACTAGGGTTGAGGAAACACAAAACAAGAAAGTGTGACCCAAGAAAGAACAACAACAAAAGAAGGGCGGAAAGAACGGCAAAGCGTGAGATAAGAGGAAAATGTCATATGCGGACGCGAAGGTCATTTGATCAAGGATTGCAAGCAAAGGAAGAACGCTTGTTTCCATTGAGGAGAGGTCGGACATCTTGTTAAGGATTGCCCAAAGAAGCAAGGATAGGGCCAAAAGGTAGGATCTTCTGAAGGCTAGGTGCATGCTCTCGTGGTCAGTGCACCAAGTTGAGCCTTTACACCTTAGTACTAGTATGGCTTTGGATCCCATTGTTGTCTCAAACCCCATTGGTGGTACGGCTCATTTATCTATGTTTTGTCGAGGTTTGAGAATATTTGTGTTAGGCATCGAGTTTGAATGCGACTCATATGTGCTTGGTTTTATGGGCTATGGTTTGATTCTAGGGATGGATTGGCTAACCATGTATGGTGCCTTTCTAGATTGTGAAAGGAGGGTCGTCAGAATTTTGACTAGCAATGGGAGGACCCTCGAGATTTCTGGTGACCCTAAGGGGTCTTTCATGCTTAGTTTCTTAGAGTCGCTTGATGAATCTATCCATGATTTACGATCAGTACCAGTAGTCTGTGAGTACCCTAATGTTTTTGAGGAGGTTTGGGGCTTACCACCGAGGTGCGAGATTGATTTCCATTTATATATTTGGTGGACAATGTAAAGCTAATTGCTTCTCATGTGTGCCATATGGCTCCAAGAGAAAGAAGGAGATCAGCAAGCAAGTAGGGGAGCTATTTGAGAAAGGGCTTATTAGACGAAGCATATTTGAATGGGGTGCTCCAGTAGCATTCGCCACTAAGTCGGATGATTCGCTACGCTTATATGTGGATTATAGGGAATTGAATAAACTCACTAAGAAGAATAGGCACCCACTTCTGAGGATAGATGATCTGTTTGACCAACTTGTTGGTGCATCTGTTTTCTCTTTGTTGGACTTGGCCATGGGGTTTCATTAGTTGATGGCGACCGAGGACAATATAGACAAGATCACCTTTAGAACTCCAGATGGTTTCTTTGAGTGGCTCGTCATGCCTTTTGGGTTGAGGAATACACCCGTCTATTTTGTGGATCTGACGAGTAGGGTGTTTGGGGATTTCCTAAATAATTTCGTTGTGGTCTTTGTTGATGACATCTTGATTTCCTCGAAGAGCGAGGAAGAGCATACCCTACATTAAAGGGCGGTTTTGAAAATTCTCCGCACACACCAGCTTAAGGAGAAATTCTCCAAATGTCATTTTTGGAGAAAAGAAGTGAGGTTTCTAGGGCATGTGGTTTCTAAAGATGGGATAGTAGTAGATCACGCGAAGGTAGTTGCAGTTCAAGATTGGAAGATTCCAAAGAATGCAACGGAGGTGAGGAGTTTTCTTGGATTAGCGGGCTATTATAGGAAGTTTATTAAGGACTTCGCAAAGATATCAGCCCTACTCACCAAACTGACTAAGAAGTCTTACATTTTCTTGGATTATAGACTGTGAGGATGCTTTCCAGCGATTGAAGAGGGCTTTGACAACAGCCCCAGTCTTGACTTTGACTAATGGGAACAAAGTGTTCACAGTATACACTGATGCATGTGGTATAGGGCTTGGTGCGGTTCTGATGCAAGAGGGAAGGGTAGTATGTTATGGAGGAAGATGGTTAAGAGTTCATGAGAAGAACTACCCTACCCATGACTTAGAGTTAGCTGGCATAGTATTCACGCTTAAGACTTGGCACCATTATCTACTAGGAGAGAAGTTCGAGTTGTACACAGATTATAAATCTATTAAGTACTTGTTCTCGCAAAAGGATCTCAATTTGAGGCAACAAAGATGGATGGAGTTCCTAGCGTCCTATGACTTTGAGATTGCTTATACCCCTGGCAAGGGAAATGTGGTGGCAGATGCATTGAGTAGGCAAAGGATGACTTTTAGTCCTCTGTTTGTGGAGAGGAAAAACTTGGAGTTTATATCGACTTTTGATTTTAGACCCTCCACCGAGTTTACACCTAGTTTATTGGCATCTTTAGAGGTGTGACCTACTATGTTGGACCAGATAAGAACTTCACAGCGAGATGACCCGCAGCTAGAAGATATCTTGGATAGGCTCGGTGGAGGGGAGATTTCTAGTCACCTCAGTAGATATTCCACAGACGATAGAGGGTGGTTATGACGAGATGGAAGGCTTTGTGTTCCCCGAGTTGAGAATTTGTTGAAGACGGTCCTTGAGGAAGCCCATCATTCAATGATAAGAGGGTTTTCTTTTGGGCTGGGATGAAGAAAGATGTAGCAGAATTTGTTTCTCGATGTTTGATTTTCCAGCAAGTCAATGCTGAGCAAAGGAAGCCCAGTTGTTTACTTCATCCTTTGGAAGTCCCACAGTGGAAGTGGAAGAGCGTCTCTATGGATTTCATCGATGGTTTTCCTAGATCGAGGAAAGGCAAAACCAGTATTTGGGTTGCGGTTGACAGGCTTACTAAGAGAGCTAATTTCATCCCTGTTAAAAGTAAGAGGACGGCAGCATGGTTGGCAGCAGTTTATAATTGTGAGATAGTCCATCTACATGGACTACCTTCCAGTGTTGTGAGTGATGGTGACCCCATATTCACCAGTGAGTTTTGGAGGAGTTTGCAAGAGGCGTTAGGTACGCAGTTGTGTTTGATCACCATGTATCACCCTCAGACCGATGGATAGACGGAAAGGGTGAACAAAGTTCTTGAGGATCGTTTTAAGACTGTGTATCCTAAACTTCGGAGGGACTTGGGAAGAGCATCTTCCTTTAGTAGAGTTCGCCTACAATAATAGCTACCAGGCTAGTATTGGCATGGCACCCTTCGAAGCATTGTACAGACGACCCTGTAGATCGCTGACTTGTTGGTGGGAATCTATAGAAAGGATTCTACTTGGACCGGAGATGGTTAGGGAAACTTCAGAGAAGATTAATCTTATTCGCAGGCGCATGAAGACAGCTCAGGATAGGCAGAAGTCCTACGCTGATAGGAGAAGGACTGACATTGAATTTGAAGTGGGAGATATGGTATCACCTTTGAGGAATGTGGTTCGTTTTGGATATGTAGGGAAATTGGCACCAAGATTTATACGGCCATTTCCCGTAACGGAAAGGATTGGCCAAATGGCCTATAGAGTAAAGTTACCAGAGAGATTGTCTAGCGTTCATGATGTTTTTCACGTTTCTCATTTATGGAAGTGCTTTGATGGTTCCACAGAAGTAGTTGAGCCGAGTATGCTTGAGGAAGTAGAAGTAGAATGGGAGGCGACGGTTAGACGAATTCCTACTCGTGTTCTTGGATTAGAGGTTAAGAAGCTACGAAACCGAGAGGTCAAGTTGATAAAAGTTCAACGGGGAGATGACCAAGAGGATGCAATTTAGGAAACTGATGACAAGACCTGTGCTTCGTAACCTTTTCTTTTCTAGGTTATGTTCTTAACTTCTTTTCAAAATCTCTTATTCGTGCTTGTTTCTATTGTTCAAGCATATCCTATTAATTGAATCTTCGACCTTTAGGTAAGAATCCCATGGATGTAAACATGTGTTTTAGACATGTTATGTTTGATAGATGCAAGTGGATGCAAGTGTTTGCTAGTGGTTGCTTGTGGATGCATAAACA
The DNA here is from genome assembly GCA_030737875.1 of Allium sativum. Classification (NCBI taxonomy): domain Eukaryota; kingdom Viridiplantae; phylum Streptophyta; class Magnoliopsida; order Asparagales; family Amaryllidaceae; genus Allium; species Allium sativum. The sequence goes on from JASFAX010000033.1 coordinate 14,194,627, forward strand.
CACACATTAGGCACTATATCGGCTCAATCACTCTCACACTGAATATGGATGCGTGTGCATACTTTTCTTCTTTTAATGGATGAATGTGGGTGTATCATCATATGGATGTTGCATTTGGACAAATGATTGTGCACACATATGGAATTTACAAGTTATATTAGGATTATTTCCATACATGTTGGATTCATTGCACTAACATACATTGCATTAAGGAGGTCAACTGAATCAGTAGACCGCCTTAACTTTCGCTTTAGTATTGGGACATATACACACGCCTTTGCATATGTCCATATAAAATCTCTTAAGGACAATGGATGATTGTGATTGGTGAATGAGTAGATGGATGATGGATGTTAGGATACACATTCTTCTTAACTTAGATATTTCGGGGATGAAATCCTTTAAGTAGGGGAGAATGTAATACCCCATAAATTCAAAAAATACTATAATGATAAACTTAAGAATTCTTAATTGAGTATTGGGAATTAACTAAAATGGACTGCACCAGTGCGTTCGTCTTGGAATTCTGCTTGGGATAGACCCCAAGTTTGCGTAAATTATACATATAAAGAAGATATTAAGGTTTGAAGCTTATATACATATAAGCCATTTATATATAAATAAATAATACCTAGAATTCAAAATCAAACGACGAGGGGAAGGGGGGAAATCGACACGTTAGGGGCCGATCCTATTCCCCATGGGTTTCGACCTATGGGTCGGCCCTATAACGGGGGTGTCGACCCCTATGTCGACCATGGGGTCAACCCCACTGAGATCTGGGCAGATTCCCTCCCTACACCTAGACATAGGTCTGAACAATATTCGTTGACCTCAGGATATAAATTGGACCTCATTCTCGTTGTTTTTATTCACCAAAAATAATGGAGACAACGAGGTGCTTCCCCAACTCTGTTTGAACTAACCTATTCTTCTTCAACAACAAGTTATACATATTCAAGGATCTGTGCTACATCATCTATAATCAATCCTCTATTCTTTAGATCTAATCATAGTGAGTTTATATTGCTTTTTGATATAAACATCTAAAATGTAATCTTGATATGTTTATAAGTTTGGATCTAAGCTTATGCCTGTTTGTAATATGAATCATAACAGATCTGCCATTACTTGTATACCTAATTTACTGTGTAGATCTCCTATTCCTATTTATGATATCCCTATTCTATTAGTTTGCCTAATCATGTCACTATATGCTTATTCTGTTAGTATGACCAGTCCTATCATCATATGCCAGTTTTATTTACTATACCTATTCTTGTTCTCTTCTTCCCTCTTTCCCTTTTTGTTTTTATAACCAGGCTACCTTCGAGCCTTGGCCTATCGCTGAAATACGCAAGCGCACGAAATTGGGAACGATTGAGAAGGATAAATTGGGGCATGAATTACATTGTAAAACATGATTGGGAATTTTGGGCATAATTTGGACCTTGAGCCAAAACTTGAGATTCGGGGCCATAATCTATATCTTGATCTAAACCCTATTCTAGGGTATAACTTGTATCGTAGATCAAACGGGGACTTGAGGCATAATAAACATGAAAATTGGCTAACAATGAAAGTTCCTGGATTTACAGTAATTAGAAATTATAACCGTGTTTAAAAACGAGGTTAAATTACACTTATGGTAGAAGCCTGCCCGGAATCGCCCGGCATATCCAGCAACCACAAGTGGTGAATCTAATGTGAGGGGTCTGAGTGCGTAAACGTACACGTAATGGTGCTAAGACACGAGGTTAAGTCCGACTTGTGGTAGAAGTCTGCCCGGACCCAACCCGCATATCCAACATCCACAAGTTGTAGACTTAATTTGGGAGATCTAGCGCATTAATAACCATGAATGAATAAATGGTAATAAACTTGTAATACTTAACTAGTTTGATTCTGTGAGGGTTACATGAACCTGTCCAAGTAGGGGTTAAGTAAACTTGCTTGAATCAGTGGTAGGGTTAAGTTAATCTTGTTAAATATGTGGGGATGGGTTATACATATAAACTCGGCAAACTTAACCTAATGGGGTTATGGAATATTGTTAAACCGTTAGGCATAACCTGTTGAAATCCTAGAAGTGGGGATGCAAGCCTAGGGGAAGCTTGTATTACCCGGTGTAGCGGGCCCATATCAGTCAGTAATGGTATCAAACAGAGAACCCTGAACTAGGTCGGGGTCAGGGCACGCTAACTGAGTTGATTGTAAGAGGTCCATCTAAGGGAACGGTGTGGGCGGCGCATTCCGACGGAGTCATGTGCGTACATGGGTCCGGTTCCAGGGAGGATTAAGACGCCATGACACCTGTAGATATGCTTTGTGCATATCTTGTAAACAACGGGTTACCACTGTAGGAAGTGATACATCATACTGTAGGGCCAGCACGAGGTATCTACGAGTTAGGGAGCCGATCGATTGTGGGTAGTAATTAGGGTACATCTAGTCTTGCTTGTTTAGGAGCCCGTTATTATTGTTGGGAGTAAGACCTGTCAGTTCTGTTGGGCTACCTATTATTGTATGGGGGTAAAACCTCTCACTAGAAGTACACCTAAGTCTACCATCTTGTTCTTGTTGGGATCATCTTGTTCTTGTCATACTAGTATTGGTGCAGAGAAAAGTATTGGAGAAGCGCAATATATTCTATTCTATTTATCATGTTTACCTTGTTATGCCTGCCTTATGACACTGTTACTCTCCAATTTATATGCCTGTCATGATGCTTTTACTTATTTATATGCTAAAAGTAACTGGACTCGCCAAACTTTATGCCTGACCCATTTTGTTTCCTCTCTCTCTTCCGTTTCCACCCCCAGGTTCTCAGGGTCGGAATACTCTAGCTTGATCAGGATTCTTCTTTTATTCTGCTTGAAGCTGCTTAGATGTACCGCTTGATTTCTTATCTTCTCTACTATGGCTATATTTTGGGGATTGTGCTCTTTATATGTATTATTGTACTCTGATGATAATTTTGGTACAAGACAGAAGTTTTATCTTTTCAGCATTTCAGACTTGTTATGTAATTGGGATTGGACCACGAAACTTTTTTATTTAATAAAGTTTTTAATTCCGTTGTTATTTTGTATCTGCCTTGCGATGTTTTTGTTTCTATTTACCTATAATGCTTCACAAAACTTAACACATTCTGATAAGGAGTGACATTAACGGACGTGGGGTGTCACACCTAACAAGATAGTCCATCCTGGGCATAATCCGTACCTAGGGTTAAGAGAGGAGCATTATCTATACTTGGGATTGTGATTGAGAACCTTGCCAAAACCAAACAAGATACTTATGCATGTCAAACATAATTCATGCTTGAAAATTTATCTTATTGAATCTACAATTATTACATAACCAAAACAAAGCCTGATTAGTTTATCATTGAATGCAGAGCACGGTTAGGGACTAAATCCTAATCCCGTTCGTGTGTGTTTCAATTTAGCCACTTATTCATTGGATTATTTTATTATCAAGAATGAAGTATGTTAGTGGATTAAATCTTAATCCCCATGCATATTCGAGTTTACATAGTCATCTGAAAATCAAATACAATCAAACATATATCTTATATTTATGAAAGTGGAAATCCATGATGATCTAATCCAGATCAACTTATAATGATCTCGAGGTTGCTCGGTCCTAGATCAATCCTATTCTGAGAAGCATGGATGGGTGGCAGTGCCAGTGTATATGCTGCTGATTACTTGACGTATTCAAGCAGACCTCCGTGTCTGATTCTCTCTTCAATAAGGTCACGCAAGTGCCTACAATCATTGGTGGCATGGCCTTCCATATTATGAAACATGCAATGCAACCTAGAGTCTCGCTCCTTCTAAGTTGGTTCCCTATTGGGATGCTTTGGGAAAGGAAGATTTCCTCATAGATCTAGATATATATCTAGTAATGAGGAATTGATCTCCGTATATTTTTCATACTTGGGTTCTCTCCAGACCCACACAATCCTCTTTTTTCTGCAGGCCCTTTCCTTTGCCTTTGTTCCTTCTAGATTCGGATGATCCACCATCTTCTACCAAGTAAAAATCGGGGTTACTCACCTCGATATTAGCATCCTCTTGCCGTAAGAACTGCTTGGCCTCTAAGAAGAATCCACCAAGATCTCCATGTGGATCTTTATGTAAGGAGATTTTGAAATCCATCTTGTCCAAGATTCTGGTGATAACTTCCATGAGTACCATAGACGGTTCCTGTAACACCCCATATTTTCTGTGAACATAAAGTAACAAAACAAAGTATACTTAATTTTTAAAAGAAGAATTAAGGGAAACGGGTTGCGCCATTGCGTTCGGCTCGGAATTCTGTGTGAGATAGATTCTGAGTTTGCGTAAATTGGACTTCGTATGAAGAAGTTATGGCACTTAGAAGTTTCAGGAATTTAAAATAAAAACTAGCCCGAATTCAAAATTTAAAAGTTCGAAATTCAAAACACACACCCGGGCTGGGCGGGAAATTTCCCTCCCAGGACCCAAGTTGACCAGGGGGTTGACCTGGGGGTCGACTTGGGTGTCGACCTCCCCTCCATTTCCAGATCCGTGGACAGGTTCGTTTTTCTGCATTTGGACGCCCATTCTAACCAGATTCGTTGATCCCTATGCTATATAAACACCCCTAAGGCTACAGTTTTCTCTACAAAACTTCATTATGCCTATACTCTGCCATAATTCGTATTAAAATAAATCAATGGCGTCGCTACTCTGCTGAAACCTAAGCTAGAACTAATGCTCCTTCTTCTTCCAATCTGAATAGGATTAAAAGAGAACAACTACAACCCTTTTTCTTTTACAATCCAACCAAGGTGAGTATGGTTATTTTCAGATATGAAATTTAATTATGATCTTGACAGGGCTATAAATCTGAATTTGGGATTATGCATATTCTTGTTTATCAGATCTGTTTTTCTGTGTAGATCTATCTTATTAATATTATAGTAACTATTCTGTATCTCTTCCTTCCTTCTATTCTATAGCCAGGCTACCACGAGCCTGAGCCAAATCTCATAAGAGATTGACACACAAACACTAAATTTGGAGAAAATAGTGAATGATGCATGATTGGACATGACTGATTTGTGACTTATTTGAGAAAAGAACATATGTTGTAATTTAAGATCTAAATCTGGGCAAACTATATATAATAGTATGTGATTTGGAAGAAGGAGAATTATTGTGTATATGACCTAGGTGTAAAGATCTATATTATAATAGGATAACTATTAAATGTGAATAGCCTAAATAGGGATTTTTGGATATTTGGCATACGCTGAAATCAAAGGCTATAATTTGGCATAATTCGTATTGTATATCATGATTTGGGGTTTTTGGAGAATATTTTGTACTATGTAAATTTAACTAAAATTTGTGGCATATGTAACATTATGAATTATGACCATAATTTGGGCATGTAAAATTAGGCTTAATTTTATGATTAAATCTGTTAAATTGCCTAATCTGCTGAAACTGTTGAAACTGAATACAGTAAATTTGGGGTATGTAAATCTGTAGGCTCGATCTAAAATTGAGCAAAACGAGTTAATAGAACTTTGAATAATCTGCTGTAGCTTGTAAAGAAGTTAAATTTGTTGAATTAGCATGTGACGGTCCGCCCCACACCAACCGACATTTCCTCCGAAAGTGCGATATACACATGCCCGACTAGCACAGAACGGTCGCCAAAGAAAGGAAAGAAGAGAATGAACTAATCGAAAACCTGTAGAATGTCTCACAGCGCATGGAACAAAATATAATAATAATAATATACTTGACATAAAACAGGTGAGACAGTGCATAAGCTGATAACTAAAAACAACTTCAACATCATCATCAGAGCAGCGGAAATCCAAATACAACTTATTATAACTCTCCAAATTACTGTCTCTAAACAAAAGAAAGAAAGGTACACCACTAATGCCCAAAGTAGTGACCGCAGCAACACAGGGAGAATGTCTATATATATCATACGTGGAAGCCTCCTGCTCGTCTCCGGTACAGCTACTCGTGCATACCACCTAACCTGTCTCTAGTCTGCTCGTGAGAGCACCCAGAGTAATAAGAAGAGACATAAAACTCTGGGTCAGACAAAAAGTCTGGTATGAGCGATAAGCAGCTAAACAGAACAATAACAGGTATACTAAACCATACATGAACCTGGACCTGCAACAAAGAGTTAGCACTACATACCGTACAATACTCTAAGGTGCAACTGAACAGATGTTGTAAAGATAACGGGGGTGGGGGTGTGCATGTCATAATGATGACAAACAAATCAAACATAGCAACCATCCTCACATCTCTCACTCAGTGCGTAAAGCATACGATATCTACCGCTTCGATCACTAGACCCATCGAAGTAGTGACGGAGTTCAACTTGTACAACTACTGCTACTACCAAGCTCATCCCATGGAGTCATGACCAAACCTTTACAAATGACCCCACTTCATTGATTTATAGATGTTTAGTTGTACCTAGGCCACTGTGGCCCTGAATCCGTTCACGTACCCCCTACACAAAGTGATCCAAAGTTATAGACATCGACAACTCCTTAGCACACATCCCGCAGGAAAGCCCAACTCATAAAGTCAACTCATTGGTTCCCAACTGGATCCTGAGTACAAACTTCCTATTTGGACTACCTTTGCATCTCGAGTTTTGGTCTCCTCCTTCTTCCCTGGATCGTTCTTCATTTCTTCACTACACTTTGCTTCAGGTCGTGGTCATCAGCTCCTCGGTTCGGATCGGAATACCCCATACGTGTCGGGTCGTGCTCCTCCAGCTCGTGACTCATCGTCAGGTCCTACTCGTGATGCAACACCATCGTTTCAGAGTCCACTAAGCGGCTCGGATCGTGCCCCCTAGAGTGGTTCGGGTCGGGGTAGCCTCACGCTCACGAGGGCGGATCGGGTCGGGTGGTGTGAGCAGTTCTCGTGGAAGGCGGTTCGGATCGGAGGATGTAACAACCCGTATTTTGAATAACAAGTTATAACATAAATCAAGGCAGAATTAAATGATAAAATCTGAATCAAGGGAAACGGGATGTGCCATTGCGTTCGTCTCGGAAAAATACGCGAAATAGAGTCCAAGTTTTCGAAAATCCGAGTCCGTATGACCAAGTTATGGCCCGTCAAAGTTTTCAGAAAATTTCAAGTTCAAATTTGAATTCAGAAATTCAGCTAAGCAGGGCAGGCGGGAAAAATTCCCGCCATCCCCAAGTCGACTGGGGAGTCGACACACCCCAGGCTGTGTCGACACCCCTATCGACTTGGGTGGTCGGCCAGATTGGCCTGGGTGCATCTGACTTGTTCCTCAAGACATGTTTTAAAGGCTTGTGACGGATTTTAAAGGCTCAGATCTGAATTAGGGTTAATCCTATGGCCAAAACTAACCTAAACTTCTATAAATGGACCCTAATACCTAGCCTAAACCATCATAAACCAATCCTACAACTAGATTATGCCAAAATGTTTAATCATGGCCTCCACCCTCTTGTCATAGTCTCCATCTTCATTCATATGAGAGTTCCTAAGCTTGTTTGAGAGTTTCTAAGCTTGATTCAAGGCCAAAGTTCAATCTTTCTTCATCAAAGCAAGGATCTTCTTCTTATTTCTCAAGGGTTTTCATTGGAGCTTACCATTTGGGAGTTTTTAGAGTTGCTAGTGGCTTCGTCTCAATCTTATTTTATTTTATAAGTCTTCATAGCATTGTAAGCCCTATACTACTCTTAGATTCTAACTATGAAGTTAAATATGACATGTTGCAAGTTTGAGTTTGGGCTTAAGTATGATTTGTGCTTTGATTCTATCATGTTATGCGTAGATTTATTCTATGCATGTTTGTAAAGCTATCACCTTGACTTTGTGCATAGAAAGCTATGAGCTTTGATTTGAAATGTTGCATAAAGCAACATAGAAACTCTCATAAACCTTATGTTAACTTGCATATGATGTTATATGTGAATCACTAGCTATCATCCTATGTCATTTATGATCATGTTTCACCTATTTGCTAAAGTTTGATATCATGCATGTTTTGAGGCTTATAATGTAATATGCAAGTTTATGAACACATTTGCCTCATATGCCACCATGTTTAACTTGTGGCCAAACCTTATTAATTATGTCATGCTTCTAAGTTCCCCTCTTTGAGACCTATTTGCGTTTATGCGAACTTGCATGCGATGGGGTTACGTTATGGGTAAACTAAAATGACATAAAAACATGACTTGAAAAGATGACATGAAATATGACATGTGACTATGCTTGAAACATGAACATGGACTTGGACATGACTTCTAGAAAACATGAGAATGGCCAACTCGAGGTTGGGTTGAGTTTGTAGCATAAATCTACCCGGAACCGACCGGCTTAACTAGTGGCTACAAGCAATAGGACCCAATGTGAGTAGTTGGTCATGTCGCACTTGAAACCCGAGGTTAGACTAAGTTGTGGTGTAAAGCTACCCGGACCCGCCCGGCTTAACTAGTAACCACAACAAGGTCTAATGTGAGAGGTTGGGTGCATTAAATTAATTAATGCCACATGGTAGGGTTAAGTCATGGACTACTTGAATACTTAACCAATTAAACACGATGGGTTGGTAGGGTTAAGTCATGGACTACTTGAATACTTAACCAATTAAACACGATGTATTGATAGGGTTAAGTCATGAACTGCTTGGATACACTTGACCAACTCAATACATGGTTAGGATAGGGTTAACCACACTTAACCCGCTTGAAATCCTAGTTACGAGGTCCTTTTCAGCAGTAACCTACTTGGGAGTATCTGGATACCCTGGACTAGGCTAGGGTGGGGCACGATTACTGACTGATTGTAAGAGACCAAAAGAGACGGCTGAATAGTGCACCAGTTAAGTTCAGGCGGACCATGGTCGTGCACATTAAGTCCGGAGTTGAACATGGGCACCGGTAGGTTTAGACTGTGCGTGCTTGAATTGTGTCTGTGGTTTACACCTTAGGGCTGGATACACCCTAGGGTGGACCGTGCACAGTTAACTACATTCCATGATTAAGCCGTATGACACCGATACATGACGAGTTAGGCTTATAGGGAGCCGATCGACTAGACCGAGTAGTTGGACCTTGATTTAGGTCATCTCATGAGTTTGGGCCAACATTGGGCTAAGGGATCATTTCTTGTTTATACTTGACATGGTTTAGAAACACTAGTACACTTGGTGCAACTTAACCTTGTATATGCGATGCCACACTGGATCTATCTTGTTAGCTTTTTACCATGCCAGTTATCATCCTATGTTTCATCTCTGTTTTACATGTTCAGTTAACTTTATTAGTTTTTATACTAATAGTAGGTAGGACTTACCAGTCTTTTTGACTGACCCGTTTTCTTTCGCCTCTTTTCTTCCGTCCCCCCCCCCCCCCCAGGTTCTCAGGGTGGGAACACTAGCACCTAGCTTGGATCTTTAGATGCTTTTCTGGATAGCTCATGTACGGTTTGGACTTGAGCTTGCTATGGCTTTATTCTACTTTGGGGATAGTTACTTTATGATGTTTTCTTTTCAGTTTATGTTTCTAGACTTTGTTTTGTGAGAAAATAACGACCAAGTACTTTGATGTAACTTGACTATGGTTTTGAAATGTTAGTTTTATCCGCTGCTTTACTTACTCTGTTTTACTTATATGTTCTGTCTTGTGATATCTGCATGCATGTTTACCTTGTTTAACGCCCCTCCAAATCTAGTGTGCTTGCAAGAGTGGCATTGGCGGAGGTGGGGTATTACATTTGGTATCAGAGCATAAGGTTTTACTAGACCGGACAAAAGCTTTAAAACCCTTTTGAAAAACTATTTTCAAAACCAATTAAGTATTTTCCAAGAAAAGTCTAGTTTATTTTAAAAGGCTATTCCCCAAAAGCCATTAGCACTATCCTTCGTTTCCTCGTTCTAAATCTATCTTTTCCTTTTTCAGCATGGCTGATCTTAACCTTCCCGAGGGAGTAACCATTCCCGGATGGTTCCAGAGGTACTTGGAAGCTAGGGCCAACGATGTGGGCCCAGCAAACACCCCCACCGTAACTGAGGTTCCTCCTCCTCAGCATCCACAAGCAGATTTCGCAAAGGTTTGCCAAGACTTTAAGGTGATGGGTGGCAAGAATTTTATTGGGATGGAGACTTTTGTTGAGACGCGAAATTGGTTAAAAGAAACTGAAGATCTCTTCGCCATCTTTGATGTGGAAGACCGTAGAAAGGTTTTGTTGGCAGTATGGCTATTGAAAGAGGAAGCTGCTTATTGGTGGGAAGTCACCAACGCTACTAGGCCTATAGAGACTTGGGCCGACTTTAGGACGAGGTTTGGGCTTAAGTTTCTATCATCTGCTGAGGCGAATCTGCAATTGGAGAAGTTTATATCTTTGAAGCAAGGGGACATGACAGTGAGGCAGTATGTGAATAAGTTTAACCAACTTGCTCATTCGGTTTGGACATGGTTAATACTCCCCAGAAGAAGGCTCTACGCTTTGCACGAGGGTTGAATGAGCCATTACAAGGTTTAGCCATGTCTCATATACCCATGGGGGCCACTTTTGAAAGCCTAGTGGACATGGCATTGCTTCAGGGAGACGAAAAGAAGAAAGAAGTCAAGCCTAACGAGACTCAAACCAAGAAGGCGGACTCCAAGTGGGGAGGGAATCAGAGCAATCAGAACAACAAGAACAACAAGGGTAATAAGGCCAATAACAACAAGGCAAAGGACACAAGAAAGTGCAACTTCTGTGGGATTGTTGGACACATAGCCAAAGATTGTAGGAAGAAGAAGAGGAAGTTGGGCGAATGCTTTCATTGCGGAGAGACTGGACACATTAGCAAGGATTGCCCTAAGAAGCAAGGACAAGGGCAAGGGCAGACTCAGCATGCAGGACCTTCTGGAGGACAAGTGCATGCTCTCAACACTGCTCCAGTTCAGGACCGAGGTAGTATCTCTGTAGAAAGTCTTGTTTATATTTCTGGTTTTCCTGTTCGCACTTTATTTGATTCTGGCGCATCGCATACCTTTATTTCTTCTGACATTGTTGAAAGTTTGCACCTAAGTACTAGTCTAGTTGAGGATCCCGTTAGTCTTTCAAATCCAATTGGGGGTTCCGCCCATCTATCTATGATTTGCATGGGTTTGAGGATTTCTATCTTGACCGTAGAATTCACATGTAATGCTTATGTTCTCGGGTTCACGGGATACGGGTAGATTTTGGGCATGGATTGGTTGTCCAGTTATGGAGCCATCCTCGATTGTGAGCATAGGGTGGTGAGGCTCATGACTCGCCTCGGTAATACCCTAGAGATTTCTTGCAACCCGCTGGATCCCGTCATGTTATGTTATCTTGAATCTCTTGACTCGTCCATCGATGACCTGCAATCTGTAAGGGTGGTTCGAGAATATCCCGATGTCTTTGAAGAGGTTAAGGGGTTACCCCCTAAACGAGAGATAGATTTCCGCATTTATCTTGTTGATAATGCCAAGCCAGTTTCATTGCCCGTTAGGCACATGGCCCCACGAGAAAGAAGAGAGCTCAGTAAGCAAATCAAGGAGCTGCTTGAGAAGAATTTTATTAGGCGAAGCATTTCTGAATGGGGTGCTCCTGTGGTGTTCGCTACTAAGGCGGATGGTTCGCTTCGTCTATGTGTTGATTATCGAGAGTTGAACAAACTGACAAAGAAGAATAGGCACCCGTTACCGAGGATTGATGACCTCTTTGACCAGCTTGTTGGTGCTTCTGTTTTCTCCCAGCTCGATCTAGCCACCGGATTCCATCAGCTTAGAGTGGCTGAGGATAGTATTGATAAGACTGCGTTTAGGACTCCAGACGGATTCTTTGAATGGCTTGTCATGCCATTCGGTTTGACTAATGCACCCGCCTACTTCGTAGATTTGATGAGTAGGGTGTTCAGGGAGTTCCTTAACAAGTTTGTTGTTGTCTTCGTGGATGATATTCTGATCTTCTCAAATGATGAGGGAGAACATGCTAGACATCTCAAGGAAGTGATGGATACGCTTAGAGCGCATCAATTGAAAGCCAAGTTCTCCAAATGCCATTTTTGGAGAAGGGAAGTTCGGTTTCTTGGACATATAGTTTCTAAACAAGGCATACCTGTGGATCCCGCGAAAGTGGTTGCGGTTCAAGACTGGAAGACTCCTAAGAATGCAACCGAAGTAAGAAGCTTTCTCGGTCTGGCAGGCTACTATAGGAAGTTCATTAGGGACTTCGCTAAGATTTCGGCCCCTCTTACTAAGTTGACGAAGAAGAACTTAGTCTTTGCATGGGACATAGAGTGTGAGCTTGCTTTTCAAAGGCTCAAGAGGGCCCTTACCACAGCTCCAGTTTTGGCATTACCCGATGGCGGTAAGATGTTTACTGTGTACACCGATGCATGTTGCACGGGGTTAGGTGCTATTCTGATGCAAGAGGGAAGAGTGATATGTTATGGGGGTAGGCAACTTAAAGTTCATGAGAAGAACTATCCCACTCATGATTTGGAGTTGGCGGCGATCGTCTTTGCACTCAAATCCTAGCGCCACTATCTGCTAGGTGAAAGGTTTGAGTTGTATACGGATCACAAGTCACTCAAGTACCTCTTCTCGCAGAAAGAGTTGAATCTAAGGCAGCAAAGGTGGATGGAATTCTTGGCATCATATGACTTCGAGATAGCTTATACCCCTGGCAAGGGTAATGTTGTGGCAGATGCACTAAGCAGAAGAAGGTTGACTTTGAGTCCCTTGTTTGTTGAGATGAAGGGCCTAGAGTTCTTGGCAACCTTTGATTTCACAACGGCTGTTGAGTCGATGACGGGTTCGTTAGCATCTCTTCAGCTTAGACCCACACTTCTTGATCAAGTAGGGACTTCACAGAAGGAAGACCCGCAGATAGTCGAGATCATGGGCAAGTTGATTCGTGGTGAGACGTCTAGTCACCTGGCTAGATATACTATTGATGGAAAGGGTTGGCTAAGGCGTGATGGAAGGCTATGCATTCCACAAGTAGGAGACTTGGTGCATAAAGTTCTTGAAGAAGCACATCACTCGAAGATGACTATACATCCTGGAGGAGATAAGATGTATAGGGATATGAAGCGCATTTTCTTTTGGGCTGGAATGAAGAAGGATGTGGCAGAGTATGTTTCAAAGTGTATGGTGTGCCAACAAGTGAAAGCCGAGTCGAAGAAACCCGGTGGGCTATTACATCCATTGGAGGTCCCGCAGTGGAAGTGGGAAAGTATCTCTATGGATTTTGTGGATGGATTGCCTAGGTCAAGGAAAGGGAATACGAGCATATGGGTCATAGTTGATAGACTTACGAAGAGTGCTCATTTCATTCTAGTGAAGAGCAAGAGGACCGCATCATGGCTGGCATCTGTTTATCTTCGAGAGATAGTGCGATTGCATGGAGTTCTTTCTAGCATAGTTAGCGATCGTGACCCAATCTTCACTAGCCAGTTCTAGAATAGTTTGCAAGAAGCGATGAGTACGCGATTGAATCTAAGTACAGCCTATCACCCCCGGACGGATGGCCAAACCGAAAGGGTGAATAGAGTGCTAGAAGATCTTTTGAGGCTTTGTGTTCTTGACTTTGGTGGTACTTGGGAAGACCACCTTCCTCTTGTAGAGTTTGCTTATAATAATAGCTATCAAGCTAGCATAGGGATGACACCATTTGAAGCTTTGTATGGGAGGCCGTGTAGGTCACCATCTTGTTGGTGGGAGATAACGGATAGGCTTATACTTGGGCTCGATATGATACGGGACACATCCGAGAAAGTTGAATTGGTGAGAAGACGGATGAAAGCGGCCCAAGACAGACAGAAATCCTATGCTGACAAGCGAAGGACAGATTTGGAATTCGAAGTGGGAGATATGGTTTTCGTGAAGGTTTCTCCTTTGCGTAATGTGGTTCGCTTTGGAGCAGTTGGGAAGCTGGCACCAAGGTTCGTAGGACCCTTCCCTATCATAGAGAGAATTGAGAAGATGGCTTATAAGGTGGAATTGCCCGAGAAGCTGGCCGGAGTGCATAATGTCTTTCATGTCTCGCATCTCCGAAAGTGCCTACATGAGTCCGCTGAGATGGTTGAACCTAGCATTCTTGAAGACGTGGAGGTAGAGAAAGAGGCAACCTTGAGGAGAGCTCCGATTCGTATCTTGGGAACGGAGATTAGGAAGCTAAGGAATCAAGAAGTCAAATTGGTGAAGGTTCAGTGGAGTGAGGCCGAAGAGGATGCAACTTGGGAAACCGAGGAGAAGATGCGTGGGCTTTATCCATTTCTTTTTTAGGGTACATTCTCGATCTCTTTTCCTTTTTAGCATACCTTTCTTTTGCTATCCATGTTTATCCTGTAACTTCGTCAATCTTGTCATGAGAACCTTAGGTAGAAACCCTTTGGATGAAACATGTATTTGAAACATGTATGTTTGATGTTTGCAAGTGGTTGCAAGTGTTTGCAAGTGGATACTCGTGGATGCATGATACACATTAGGCACTAAGATCGGCTCACACACTTTCATATTGCATATGCATGAGTGTCTATTTATTCATGGCTGAAACTTGTTATGCTATCATGTGGATGTTGCATATGGATGAATGTTATGTGCACTCATGTAGAGATTATAAAATTATGTTAGGAATTTGCATACATATGGACTCATTTCACTAACATACTTTGCATTAAGGAGGTTTACTGAATCAGTAACCGCCTGATTTTCGCATTAGATAAGTACATATACACACACCTTTCGCATATGATCATACAACATTTAGAATCTTTTAAGGACAATGACTGCTCGTGGATGATGTTTTGAGTAGATGGGTGATGGATGGTAGGATACGTTCTTCCTAACTTGAAGATTTCGGGGACGAAATCCTTTAAGGTGGGGAGGATGTAACAACCCGTATTTTGAATAACAAGTTATAACATAAATCAAGGCAGAATTAAATGATAAAATCTGAATCAAGGGAAATGGGCTGTGCCATTGCGTTCGTCTCGGAAAAATACGCGAAATAGAGTCCAAGTTTTCGAAAATCGGAGTCCGTATGACCAAGTTATGGCCCGTCAAAGTTTTCAGAAAATTTCAAGTTCAAATTTGAATTCAGAAATTCAAATTCAGCTAAGCAGGGCAGGCGGGAAAAATTCCCGCCATCCCCAAGTCGACTGGGGAGTCGACTTGGGTGTCGACACACTCCAGGTTGTGTCGACTGCCCAGTCGACACCCCTGTCGACTTGGGTGGTCGGCCAGATTGGCCTGGGTGCATCTGACTTGTTCCTCAAGACATGTTTTAAAGGCTTGTAACGGATTTTAAAGGCTCAGATCTGAATTAGGGTTAATCCTATGGCCAAAACTAACCTAAACTTCTATAAAAGGACCCTAATACCTAGCCTAAACCATCATAAACCAATCCTACAACTAGATTATGCCAAAATGTTTAATCATGGCCTCCACCCTCTTGTCATAGTCTCCATCTTCATTCATATGAGAGTTCCTAAGCTTGTTTGAGAGTTTCTAAGCTTGATTCAAGGCCAAAGTTCAATCTTTCTTCATCAAAGCAAGGATCTTCTTCTTATTTCTCAAGGGTTTTCATTGGAGCTTACCATTTGGGAGTTTTTAGAGTTGCTAGTGGCTTCATCTCAATCTTATATTATTTTATAAGTCTTCATAGCATTGTAAGCCCTATACTACTCTTAGATTCTAACTATGAAGTTAAATATGACATGTTGCAAGTTTGAGTTTGGGCCTAAGTATGATTTGTGCTTTGATTCTATGATGTTATGCATAGATTTATTCTATGCATGTTTGTAAAGCTATCACCTTGACTTTGTGCATAGAAAGCTATGAGCTTTGATTTGAAATGTTGCATAAAGCAACATAGAAACTCTCATAAACTTTATGTTAACTTGCATATGATGTTATATGCGAATCACTAGCTATCATCCTATGTCATTTATGATCATGTTTCACCTATTTGCTAAAGTTTGATATCATGCATGTTTTGAGGCTTATAATGTATTATGCAAGTTTATGAACACATTTGCCTCATATGCCACCATGTTTAACTTGTGGCCAAACCTTATTAATTATGTCATGCTTCTAAGTTCCCCTCTTTGAGACCTATTTGTGTTTATGCGAACTTGCATGCGATGGGGTTACGTTATGGGTAAACTAAAATGACATAAAAACATGACTTGAAAAGATGACATGAAATATGACATGTGATTATGCTTGAAACATGAACATGGACTTGGACATGACTTCTAGAAAACATGAGAATGGCCAACTCGAGGTTGGGTTGAGTTTGTAGCATAAATCTACCCGGAACCGACCGACTTAACTAGTGGCTACAAGCAATAGGACCCAATGTGAGTAGTTGGTCATGTCGCACTTGAAACCCGAGGTTAGACTAAGTTGTGGTGTAAAGCTACCCGGACCCGCCCGGCTTAACTAGTAACCACAACAAGGTCTAATGTGAGAGGTTGGGTGCATTAAATTAATTAATGCCACATGGTAGGGTTAAGTCATGGACTACTTGAATACTTAACCAATTAAACACGATGGGTTGGTAGGGTTAAGTCATGGACTACTTGAATACTTAACCAATTAAACACGATGTATTGATAGGGTTAAGTCATGAACTGCTTGGATACACTTGACCAACTCAATACATGGTTAGGATAGGGTTAACCACACTTAACCCGCTTGAAATCCTAGTTACGAGGTCCTTTTCAGCAGTAACCTACTTGGGAGTATCTGGATACCCTGGACTAGGCTAGGGTGGGGCACGATTACTGACTGATTGTAAGAGACCAAAAGAGACGGCTGAATAGTGCACCAGTTAAGTTCAGGCGGACCATGGTCGTGCACATTAAATCTGGAGTTGAACATGGGCACCGGTAGGTTTAGTGCGTGCTTGAATTGTGTCTGTGGTTTACACCTTAGGGCTGGATACACCCTAGGGTGGACCGTGCACAGTTAACTACATTCCATGATTAAGCCGTATGACACCGATACACGACGAGTTAGGCTTATAGGGAGCTGATCGACTAGACCGAGTAGTTGGACCTTGATTTAGGTCATCTCATGAGTTTGGGCCAACATTGGGCTAAGGGATCATTTCTTGTTTATACTTGACATGGTTTAGAAACACTAGTACACTTGGTGCAACTTAACCTTGTATATGCGATGCCACACTGGATCTATCTTGTTAGCTTTTCACCATACCAGTTATCATCCTATGTTTCATCTCTGTTTTACATGTTCAGTTAACTTTATTAGTTTTTATACTAATAGTAGGTAGGACTTACCAGTCTTTTTGACTGACCCGTTTTCTTTCGCCTCTTTTCTTCCGTTCCCCCCCCCCCCCCAAGGTTCTCAGGGTGGGAACACTAGCACCTAGCTTGGATCTTTAGCTGCTTTTCTGAATAGCTCATGTACGGTTTGGACTTTAGCTTGCTATGGCTTTATTCTACTTTGGGGATAGTTACTTTATGATGTTTTCTTTTCAGTTTTCAGTTTATGTTTCTAGACTTTGTTTTGTGAGAAAATAATGACCAAGTACTTTGATGTAACTTGACTATGGTTTTGAAATGTTAGTTTTATCCGCTGCTTTACTTACTCTGTTTTACTTATATGTTCTGTCTTGTGATATCTGCATGCATGTTTACCTTGTTTAACGCCCCTCCAAAGCTAGTGTGCTTGCAAGAGTGGCATTGGCGGAGGTGGGGTGTTACAGAGGACTTCAGTTCGTGGCCCAGCATCGGTTCATGATCCTCCTTGGCCATTGGTTCCTTAGCTCCTGAAGCAGTTCGTGAGTGGCATCGGTTCGGATTGGAGCTTCTTCTCACCACGGGTCAGATCGTGGAGCTTCTAAGCGAGCGGGTCGGATCGTGCTCCCCCCTCGATCCGATCTGGTTCGGGCAATTTCCTGCACTTCTTTCCAGCGACTGTTTTACGCCATTTGACGGCGTTTTCGACCAATCTAACACTTCTAGACAATCACAAATCATACCATACAGTCATAGCAACATGTACAATCAATCATAGACACCAAAACAACAACTATAGCATGTAAAATGGATCAAACATAGCCAAAATCCCATATTTTCCCTTAAGCACGTTTAAGCAAAACTAATCATAGGATTAACAAAACTTAACCAAACCAACCCAAATTTCTAACAGAGGTATAAAACAATATTTCAGAATTTATAAATATTTTTCCAGAATTTATTAATGTATAAATTCGCTAATTATCACTAATCACCCTAATTAACTGTAATTAGTGTCAAAACAATGCTAATCACTCATCTTGGCCACAAATAAAACTCAGATCTGAAATAAATCTCTGTTTGGCACGAATACCGATGTCTAACAGCAGCTCTAACCTTGCTTTGGTGCTATTTCTCCTTAATTTGATGTAGTTTAAGCCAAAACTTGATTAAGAAGTGATTAGAGGTGTATTTAGATGTTGGAGGCCATTATTAGGTTGAAGAGAGGGTTTGTGGCGGCTAGAAAACTGGAATGAAATGAAAACCTAACTCATTTCAGCCTCTCCATAATCCTAATCCCGAAATGGGTTATGGGCCCATTTACTAATCACCTCATTTGGACCGGTTAAGTAGTTTTTCACCTTCTGAAACTTGTTTCAGCCATGTCTCCCAAACGGTGAGTCCGTTTGGCTAATGTGACCACTCTACGGAATTGTAAACCATCATCCGGATTCAATGGAAGTGGTTTCAGGTTAGAACTCCTTTCCCATCAAAAGTTATGGCCAGAACAAGATCAGTTAGGGGCAAAATAGTCATTTAAAAAACGGTAAAAATCATGAACATGGGAAATGACCCCAATAGTCGTCTCCCAAAGTTGCATGACCATACGACTTCGTATGTGAAAGAAATAAATATTCTACGATCATACGATATGTAGAATGCGGGTCATTACACTCTCCCCCCCCCCCCCCCCCTTAAGAAATTTCGTCCCCGAAATTCCTTAACCCAAAACATACAAAGGATCCCGCATGCCTACCAACCATATACAATAATCAATCATGCAAAACAAACAAAACAAGCCTATCCTAGCATGCAGAAAGACTAAATCGAAGTTAAAATCTTACCAGGCGAAGAGTTCTGGATACGTCTTCCTAATGCTCTCCTCTATCTCCCAAGTACAGTCATTCTCATTCTCGCCCCACTGAACTTTGACTAACTTCACCGCTTTCCTTCGAAGTTGCTTCGTATCGTTCCCAACAATACGCATAGGCTTGCGGTTCCCAACCGCCTCGGGTTCAACTTTGATATCATCCAACTGATCAAGTGAAATAGTCACATCTGTGTCGTGTACGAACTTTATTAACAGGGAAACATGAAATACATTGTGAACTCCTACCATCTTCTCTGGTAATTCAACTTTGTATGCCAAAATTCCCAATTTGCTCAAGAACTGGGAATGGACCAACAAATCTTGGTGCTAACTTGCCTCTCCTGCCCAAATCGTATCACGTTCTTCAACGAAGAAATCTTGACAAACACCAAGTCGCCAATGGAGAACTTTAATTCTCTTCCCCTCTTACCAGCATAACTCTTCTGCCTATCTTGGGCAGCCTTCATTTGCTGTTGGATAATCTTAATCTTAGTTGAAGTTTCTCTTATCACGTCGGGTCCAAGTACAAACTTCTCACCAGCTTCTACCCAACATGACAGTGAGTTGCACGGTCTTCCGTACAAAGCTTCAAATGGAGCCATACTGATACTGGATTGATAACTATATTGTATGCAAACTCTACTAGATGCAAATGGTCATCCCATGATCCACCGAAATCCAATACACAGGCTCTCAAGAGATCTTCTAAAATACGATTCACCCTCTCTGTTTGACCATCGGTTTGAGGATGATACGCGGTACTGAGATGTAGTTCTGATCCTAACGCCTCTTGCAAGTTCTTCCAAAATCCACTAGTGAACAACGGATCTCGGTCACTCACAATTCCCTTGGGTATTCCATGAAATCTCACTACCCACTTTATATACAGTTCCGCTAACTTAGCTGTCGTCCTGTTCGACTTGACGGGTATAAATCTTGCACTCTTAGTCAATCGGTCCACAATCACCCAAATGCTATCATGGCCCGATCTAGTCCTTGGTAACCCATCAATGAAATCCATTGACACTTGTTCCCATTTCCATTCTGGAATTTCTAACGGTTGTAACAAACCGCTAGGCTTCTTTTGCTCAACTTTAACTAGCTGGCAGTTCATGCATTTGGATATAAACCTCCCAATGTCTCTTTTCATCCCTTCCCAGTAGTAGGTCTGCTTCATGTCTCGATACATCTTGTTACCACCGGGGTGTATAGTCAGTTTTGAGTGATGACATTCTCTAAGCATTTCATCTCTCAATCCATTGACATTAGGTACAACTAGTCTTCCATTCTTTCTAATCCATCCATCTCGATCAAGCCCATACTTGTTCATCTCTCCGTCAATTCCCATCTTTAACTTTGAGATGATTTCCAATAGGTTAGGATCGTTCCTCTGACTGGAACCAATCCGCTCAATCAAAGTAGGCCTGATCATCAAACTTGCTAACATTTCTGGATCCAATTCGCACTTTGCTCTGAAATCATACCCAGCGATGTACTCCAATTGCTTCCATTCTAGGAACATAGCCCCTAAACTGGCATGTCTTCTACTCAATGCATCAGCCACCGCATTGCCCTTTCCCGGTGTATATGCGATGTCGAAATCATAGGAAGCCAAGAATTCTAACCATCTTTTCTGTCGGAGATTTAGATCCTTCTGAGAGAAGAGATACTTTAACGATTTATGATCGGTAAACAACTCGAATCTTTCTCCCAAGAGATAATGTCTCCACATCTTCAATGCAGACACGATCGCTGCCAATTCCAAATCATGGGTAGGGTATCTTTTCTCATGCGGTTTCAGTTGCCGGCTTGCATAAGCTACAACCCTACCTCCTTGCATTAATACAGCACCTAGCCCTGTGCCAAATGCATCCGTATATACTGTCATCTCTTCATTCCCCTTAGGAATGACTAACACTAGTGCACATGTCAACTTTTCCTTTAGGCTCTTGAATGCATTCTCGCACTTTTTGTCCTAGACGAAAGCTTGATTCTTCTAGGTTAACTGACTCAACGGTGCTGCTATCTTGAAGAAGTCTTGGATAAACTTATGATAATATCCAGCTAATCCCAAGAAACTTCTTATGTCCGTTGCATTCTTGGGCGTAGACCAATCTTGTACCGTAGCCACCTTCGCAGGGTCCACGGCGATACCATTCTCTGAAATAACATGGCCCAAGAATCTCACCTCCCTCCTCCAGAAGTGACACTTAGAAAACTTTGCTTTCAATTGGTGTTTTCTCAACACCTCCATCACTATTCTTAAATGTTCCTTGTGTTCTTCCTATTTCCTCGAATAGACCAAAATATCATCCATGAACACAAGGAAAAAATTATTCAACTGATATCTAAATACCCTATTCATAAGATCCACAAAATATGCTGGGCATTGGTTATCCCGAATGGCATAACCAACTAATCATAAAATCCAGACGGTGTCCGAAATGCCGTTTTAGCTATACTCTCAGCTTCCACTCTAAGCTGATGAAAACCTGTCGCGAGATCCAATTGAGAGAGTACTTTCGCGCCACTCAACTGATCAAACAAATCATCTATCCGTGGTAGAGGATACTTGTTCTTCCTCGTCACTTTATTCAACTCGCGGTAGTCTACACACAAACGAAGGGAACCATCCGCCTTGGCAGCAAACACAACTGGTGCCCCCCATTCAGAAACACTACTTCTGATAAATCCCTTCTTCAAAAGATCGCTGACTTGCACCCCGAGCTCCCGCTGCTCCCTTGGTGCCATACGACGAAGTGGCATCACTATAGGTCTGGCATCTTTCAGTAAATCAATACGGAACTCAATCTCTTGGTGTGGTGGAAGCCCGGTCACTTCTTCGAAGACGTCCGGATACTGGCCAACCACGGGCAAACCTGACAACTCAACATGCGGGATGTCAAGGGAATTTAGAAAACTAGCCATTACCCCATCACTAGGTAGACCACCAAACACTACCCTCTGCCCATCATACGCTCTAGCTGTCACCAAAAAGCCCTCACAGTCTACCACCACCCCGTATATTTGGAGTCAATCGACTCCCAAAATAATGCCAAACCTAGTAAAGCCCAAAACAAAGCAATCACAAACAAACATGCATCCATGACTCGATAAGACCACATTACGACAAATCATGCTAAGGTTAGTTGAACCACCAATCGGGTTCGTCACTACTAAAGGTCTATCGACAATATCGGGCTCTAATCCCAACCTATCTACCAGCTCACTAGATATGAAAGAACTGGAAGCTCCGGTATCAATAACGGGAACATCATAAACAGAAAGCATACCTTGAATAACGACATTCTTTCCCTTCTCCGCCGCAGTTGGGGCATTCGACGAAGAAGGAATAGCATTAAGGGCATATGCTTTCACCATCTGCTTTTCTTTAGGGGGTTGCGGACACTTGTCCTTGTGATGTCCCACTTGGCCACAGTTGAAGCACTTCCTATCCGCTGGCTTGGCCCGACAATTACTAGCATAATGGCCCTTCTTACCACAGTTGAAGCACTCAACGTCTTGCTTATTCTTTTTCTTTTGGCCATCCTTGGTCTGATTATGCTTTCTCTTATTCTGAGAACCATTCTTGCCTCCACCGCTTGCTTGCGGCTTTGGCTCCTCTGCAAATGCAACCTCAGTCTTCGACTTAGGGTAAAGACTCTCTGACCTCAATGCTTTTCCCACAATTGATTCAAATGTCTCATCGATGTGGTTAATAAGCCTTTCCCCCAAGTACTGATCCAAGCTAGTTATGAACTTCTCGTTCTTCTTCTCGGGAGTGTCAATGAGGGACAGTCCATACTTCGATAAAGTATCGAATTCTGCAATATACTCCGAGACAGCTCTGCAATTCTTCTTGAGCCCCAAGAATTTCTTAAACAGCACTGACTTCTGAACAGCTAGAATGAACTTATCACTAAAGCGAACCTTAAACTGATCCCAAGTAATCTGATCTTTGGGAGTAGCTGCCTTTATAGCATTCCACCAATTCATTGCCCGTCCTTGCAGCTGACGGGATGCTAGCCTTATGTTAATCGCATCCTCGATACCCAAGTCTTCGAAGATACGCTCGCAGCTATCCAACCAATCCTGAATATCCGTAGCCGACTCCGTTCCGTGGAACGGCTTCCCACCAAGACTAGTATAATCCTTATTCAGCTTGGCGAAATCGGCCCTAGGCGCCTGCACTATTGGACCACCACCATTACCATTATTGGGAGCTTCCCTCTGCACATCCCTAAGCATCCCTCTCATGAGGTCAGTAAACATCGTCCTCATGTCAGCAACATTCCCATTATTGGCTCCTCTACCGACACCTCTTGTGTATCGTCTCATCGTTCAATCTGTAAAGAGAAAACGAATAACCATCTTCATAGTGGTGCTAGTGTAGTGCGACTTCATCCTTAGCTATACTAATAGTATATATATAGCTTTTGAAAAACAAAATAATCACAAATATGCGCTCTCATATACGTATACTATCTCTCCCTGATGACTTCCCTAGGTTAACTGCGCAACCGAGCCAAGTGTGACGGTTCTCCCCGCACCAGTCGGCATTTCCTCCGAAAGTGCGCTGTACACATGCCCCACTAGCACGGAACGGTCGCCAAAGAAAGGAAAGAAGAGAATGAACTAATTGAAAACCTGTAGAATGTCTCACAATGCATGGAACAAAATATAATAATAATATATTTGACATAAAACAGGTGAGACAGTGCATAAGCTGATAACTAAAACCAACATCAACATCATCATCAGAGCAGCGGAAATCCAAATACAGCTTATTACAACTTTCCAAATTGCTATCTCTAAACAAAAGAAAGAAAGGTACACCACTAATGCCCAAAGTAGTGACCGCAGAAACACAGGGAGAATGTCTATATATATCATACATGGAAGCCTCCTGCTCGTCTCTGGTACAGCTACTCGTGCATACCACCTAACCCGTCTCTAGTCTGCTCGTGAGAGCACCCAAAGTAATAAGAAGAGACATAAAACTCTGGGTCAGACAAAAAGTCTGGTATGAGCGATAAGCAGCTAAATAGAACAATAACAGGTATATTAAACTATACCTGAACCTGGACCTGCAACCAAAGAGTTAGCACTACATACCGTACAATGCTCTAAGGTGCCACTGAACAGATGGTGTAAAGATAAAGGGGGTGGGGGTGTGCATGTCATAATGATGACAAACAAATCAAACATAGCAACCATCCTCACATCTCTCACTCAGTGTGTAAAGCATACGATATCTACCGCTTCGATCACTAGACCCATCGAAGTAGTGACGGAGTTCAACTTGTACAACTACTGCTACTACCAAGCTCACCCCATGGAGTCGTGACCAAACCTTTACAAATGACCCCACTTCATTGGTCTATAGCTCTTTAGTCGTACCTAGGCCACTGTGGCCCTGAATCCGTTCATGTACCCTCTACACATAGTGATCCAAAGTTATAGACATCGACAACTCCTTAGCACACGTCCCGCAGCAAAGCCCAACTCATGAAGTCGACTCATTGGTTCCCAACTGGATCCTGAGTACAAACTTCCTATTTGGACTACCTTTGCATCTCGGATTTTGGTCTCCTCCTTCTTCCCCGAATCGTTCTTCATTTCTTCACTTCACTTTGCTTCAGGTCGTGGTCATCAGCTCCTCGGTTTGGATCGGAATACCCCATACGGGTCGGGTAGTGCTCCTCCAGCTCGTAACACATCGTCAGGTCCTACTCGTGATGCACCGCCATCGGTTCGGAGTCCACTAAGCGGCTCAGATCGCGCCCCCTAGAGTGGTTCGGGTCGGGGTAGCCTCATGCTCACGAGGGCGAATTGGGTCGGGTGGTGTGAGCATCTCTCGTGGAAGGCGGTTCGGATCGGAGGACTTCAGTTCGTGGTCCAACATCGGTTCGTGATCCTCCTTGGTCATTGGTTCCTTAGCTCTTAAAGCAGTTCGTGAGTGGCATCGGTTCAGATTGGAGCTTCTTCTCACTAGCGGGTCGGATCGTGGAGCTTCCAGGCGAGTGGGTCGGATCGTGCTCCCCCCCTTCGATCCGATCCAGTTCGGGCAATTTCCTGCACTTCTTTCCAGCGACTGTTTTACGCCATTCGACAGTGTTTTCGAACAATCTAACACTTCTAGACAATCACAAATCATACCATACAGTCATAGCAACATGTACAATCAATCATAGACACCAAAACAACAACTATAGCTTGTAAAATGGATAAAACATAGCCAAAATCCCATATTTTCCCTTAAGCATGTTTAAGCAAAACTAATCATAGGATTAACAAAACTTAACCAAATCAACCCAAATTTCTAACAGAGGTATAAATCAATATTTCAGAATTTATAAATATTTTTCCATAATTTATTAATGTATAAATTCTCTGATTATCACTAATCACACTAATTAACTGTAATTAGTGTCAAAACAATGCTAATCACTCACCTTGGCCACAAATAAAACTCTGATCTGAAATAAATCTCTGTTTGGCATGAATACTGATGTCTAACAGCAGCTCTAACCTTGCTTTGGTGCTATTTCTCCTTAATTTGATGTAGTTTAAGCCAAAACTTGATTAAGAAGTGATTAGAGGTGTATTTAGATGTTGGAGGCCATTGTTAGGTTGAAGAGAGGGTTTGTGGCGGCTAGAAAACTGAAATGAAATGAAAACCTAACTCATTTCAGCCTCCCCATAACCCTAATCCCGAAATGCATTATGGGCCCATTTACTAATCACCTCATTTGGCCCGGTTAAGCAGTTTTTCACCTTCTGAAACTTGTTTCAGACATATCTCCCAAGCGATGAGTCCGTTTGGCTAATGTGACCACTCTACAGAATTGTAAACCATCATCCGGATTCAATGGAAGTGGTTTCAGGTCAAAACTCCTTTCCCATCAAAAGTTATGGCCAGAACAAGGTCAGCTAGGGGCAAAATAGTCATTTAAAAATCGGCAAAAATCATGAACATGGGAAATGACCCCAATAGTCGTCTCCCAAAGTTACACGACCATACGACTTCGTATGTGAAATAAATAAATATTCTACGATCATACAATACGTAGAATGTGGGTCGTTACATAGCATAATTAGTCTAATATTGGCATAATCTGTGAATGAATACTTTAGCTAAAAATAAGAATGCTGAGACACGAGGTTAGACTCTGTTTGCAGTAGAAGCATGCCCGGACCCAACCGGCTTAACCAGCAACCGCAAACTGTCAGTCTAGTGTGAGAGGTCGAAGGCCTAGCTAAAAGATTCTTAGACATGAGGTTAGGTCTGGCTTGTGGTAGAAGTCTGCCCGGAACCGCCCGGCACATCCAGCGGCCACAAGCTACCGACCTAATGTGAGAGTTCTTTGCATTAGTAATTAATTTATGAAAATCTAGGATAAATATGATACCTAAAACGTGTTGGGTGGATAAAGTTTAATCAACTGGACGGATGAATCTAATAAACCCGTTTTGTAAATCTGTAGGCCCAATACAGGGTTAGGTAAAACAATCTGTAAGTCTGTTAATCTGTATATCTGATCCGTTAGTCTGAAAACTTGTTAACATGTATGTTTGATCTGAGAACTAGTTAATCTGAACTTTGTACATCTGAAATCTGTAAGCAAGTTAATCTGAAATCTGTTAGTCTGGGGACACAAGGTTAGGAGGTGTAATTACTTGTTTCATCTGTTGTGTGGGACCCATATTAGTCAGTAACCCTTTTCTGGTATCAAAACTATGACCCAACACTAGGAGGGGTCCGAGGCACGCTTACTGAACTAATTGTGAGAGGTTCACTCTGATAATGGCGAGGGGTGTCAATGGCGCATTCCAACCGGGTCATGTGCGCGCATGGATCCGGTCTGCTATGAGGATATAAGACACCGTGACATCTGTAAATAGGTCTGTGTCAATAGGTTGCCACTTTAGGGAATGATACACCCTTCTGTGGGGCTGGCACAGTGTATTTATGTATTAAGGAGTCGATCGCTTGGGGTAGAATTTAGGGTACACCTAGTTCTGTTTGTTTCTGTTGGTGTACCGTCTATTTCTGTTGGGGTGGTAAAGACCCATTAGTTGGGGTGGTAAAGGCCCATTATTAGCATTCTGTTTCTGTACCTTCTGTCTTTGTTGGGGTGGTAAAGGCCCATTAGTTGGGGTGGTAAAGCCCATTATTAGCATTATGTTTCTATACCTTCTGCCTCAGTTCGGGTGGTAAAGGCCCATTACTAGCATTCTATTTCTGTAGAGATTATTCTGTTTCAGTTTAGACAGTAGGGTAATACCTAATCCTGTTATACTAAGTATTAGTGCAGAGAAGTAAGATATAGGTAAGAAGCATATCTTGGTCTATATCATTCTGTTTCTTCTGTTTAACTTAAGCATACCTGCTACTTCTGTTGCTGTAATCTCTCATCCAGTTTTATTTACATGTCATGATACTACTATCTGTTTATATGTTGAAAGTTACTGGACTCACCAGACTTTATGTCTGACCTCGTTTGTTTTCGCCTCCTTTTCTTTCCGTCCTCCCCCCTTCAGGTGCTTAGGGTGGAAACATAGGAGCTTGATTCATATCCTCTCTGCTTGAAGTGCTTGAAGTATTGCTTGGCTTTGACTATACCTTCTTATGGCAGTTTATGTTGGGGATTATGGTTTTAAAATTATGCATTCTGAAGGATTTTGGTATAAGACTGATACTTGTGTACTTGGGTTTTGGTATTGTGATTTTGAAGGATGTAACCAAACTTATTTCTGTTTCTGCTGTAATAAAGTTATAAATTTTTCAAGTACTACTTTACGTATCTGTCTTGTAATATTCTGTTCTGTTTACTTATAATGCTTCATGGAAGTTAATGCATTCCCTTTGCGAGCGACATTAACGGACATGGGGTGTTACAGTTCCGGTCGATCCATCGATGCTACCACAGCATTGAACCTTTCCAAGTACGAGTTTAGTGTCTTACAGACCTCTGTTTGATAGAAGTGAGGGTCATGGCATTCTTAGGACGTGATGTATGGACCTTGAATTGTTCAATGAAGCGAGCAACCAATGCGTTTTAGTTGTTGATAGACTCGGACTTTAGTCGTTGGAACCACATAATAGCAATGTCGGTCGTTAGGAATAGGGGGAAGCACTTGGTCATGATATTATCCGATGCTGATAGCACTTTAATATGACGTATGTGGCACATCAGATGCACAATAGGGTAGATCATGTCTTTATATGGCTCCAAAGAGGGAAACTTGAGGTCAGGTGGGTTGAGAGAGTTCCTGATTTCCCACGTGAAGGGGCTATGATTGACGTTATGCACACCGCCTTGAGATGTACTGCTTCTAGAAAATCGTCGAATTAAACTGGCCAGCTTGCTCTCATGTCCATGAAGTTGCCGCCATTTGTGCAATCCATAGATGGGGGATTCAGCGTGAAGCTCAGAAGATGGTGCAAGTATGTCTTGCATGCGCAGGTGCACTTTGTATCTCCCCTCAGTCCTCGAGTCGGTATTGTCGAACTGACCTGGGTCGATCTGATCAACCCGACTTAGGATAGCATTTCCAGTTCCCATCACTGAGTTTCCCCATGTTGGGGCCATATTAGCTTAGTTCACATTAGCGTTTTCCTCCGTGACACCGGGATCTAATTTGGTATTGCACTGCTCAAGGATTGGAAGTTGACTGCCCCCGGCCAAGCTCGGGTCGGCATGAACAGTAGGTCGACCAGGAGGTGGCATAAAGCCGGTTTGTGGTAAGATATCAAGCTGAGTCGAAGCTTGGATCGACCCGAGCTGTGGTGCCACTGCTGCCTCAGTTGTGCTATTCCCAAAGAGAGCTACTGGATTGCCCTGCCTTCCGTCCATTTGGGTAAAGAAACTCTCCATCATCTCTTGTTGCTTGCGTAATAGTTCATCCTGATGCTTAGTCCTTTCTCTCAATTCCTTAAGAACGACATCCATCTTTTCCCTCGTTAAGTATAAAGAGGGATCTCCATGGGAGGAAGCCTCCAGGCTTACCTCATCGTCTGCGGACTGTGCAGGGAAATCACTCCATCCTTCTTCTACTTCACCATTTTAAATCTAGAAACGAGCTACCCAAAGCCTTTTGGGCTAGATATTGCTATAGGTGCATGCCTTCCCCTACCTAGCACGTCAAAGTGTTGACGTCAAAAAGTGTGGCTCTTGACTATCAACCCCAAAAGTATGTAATCCATATATAAATCGCAGAATATTCTCACAATCTTGAATATAGAATGCTAGAAAATAGATAACATGAGGAAGACACAATAATTTTATAGTGGTTCGACTGAATCCAAGCCTACAACCACTTATAATCTCTATTTATACTGTTGATTATAAGTTACAGTTGTTTATTTGTAAGAAAGTAATGAAAGAAGTGGTTTATATACAAAATCCTTGTGTTTATGTTGATGTATTCGGCCTCTTCTTGTAGCAACATCCTTGTGTGGGAAATAGAGAGCCAAAAAATCCTTTCCTAGGCCTTTGAATTGAGTATTTATAGGAAAATTCTAGGTTGGCTCGATTTGCCACGTGGTGGCCATCCCGGGTCGTGTCGACCACGTGTCAGGCGATGTCGATAATAAGGAGTAGGAGACCAGGCCTAGTCTTCTCATAGGTCACTATGCTCCTCGTATTATGTAACACAAATGTAGCTAGATCCGGAAATCATGGAGGTAGAGTAGGCCATAGCTGACAAGGAAAAGTGCCTTGAAGACCGGGCTTGCAGCATTTGATCATTTCCAGGCTTCGAATCGGTTTGGCTCGGCTAGGTATGACCGACCCTATAACAAGTCGGAAAATCGGAACCAATTTAAATTTTTTATTCTGGCAATTTTAATGAATTTTGAATATTTAAAATGATTTATTTTAATAATAATGACTAGAAATTTATTTTGAATAGAATTAGAATGTATAAATTTATTTAGATTGAAATTAGAATATAAATATTTATTTTAATTATAAAAGAAATTGGAAATGGCGCGGTAATTTGAAACTTTGATTTCAGATTTCAAATGAATGTACAGGATTCAAAATAATCCGGATTTCAGTAAAACCAGAAATATTTGAATCTGTTTGAAAATATCTTTCCAATGAATGGGAAAAATCCAGATTTCATAGCGGGAATAAAAAGTTATGTCCATTTGAAAATTCAGAATAGTCGCTATGGAATTTAATATAATATATAACCCTTTAAAATAGAGATTTTGCAAACGACCTCCATTTTCGATGAGACCGCTTTTGTTGGATCCAGAATGTCAAATTATTGCTGGATTCCAATTTTCATAATTTTTTGGAACCAATATGTGAGCGTGGTAGATTTAAACGTGTTTGGTCAATTTAGTTTGAATTTAATCGACTGAAAAATGATTTTTTTTCAAATGGTCTCCAAATTCATCGAAATTAGTTTTGTTAGGACCGTATCATCAAAACAAAGCCAGATTTATTTATTTTTGGAATTTTTGGAGTCCGTATGTGGCCTAGATAAATTAAAATGTGCATTTGAATTTGAAATATAATGATTTATATTTTAATTTTAGCGGAAACTGATCTTAACAGCCGAATTGGGTTACGAAACGTATCCCATTGTGCTCGGAATGAGGATAATTAGCTAGGGATGACAGTTGTTGGGTTCGATTTGGAGTTCGGACGAAAAGTCAACTTTTTAGTGAAAATTTAATTAAATAATATAATTATATATTTATTCATATCCTAACCCCACTCTCTCTCCTGTACATCGTTCAAACTCGATTATAAAAAAAACTGCACGATAGCTCTAGTCGCTGCCTCCCATCGCCTCACCCCCCCCCCCCCCCCCCCGCGCACTGCCGCACGTTGCTCTGCCCACCTCCGATCAGTCGCCCTCCCCCCTTCATCGCCAACGTCGCCCCTACAGCCACCCACCGCTGTCCCCGAAGAGAAAACCCCCAAAACTGATGGAAATTACCATCGTCGTGCCCTAGCCACCACCAGCCCCCTGCCGCACCACCCCACGACTGCCAGAGACCCTACCGCCGCCCCCTCAGCCACCTAATCCGACTATGGGCCCCCCTCCTCGGAAAACTGAAACAAAGTGAGTTTTTCTGATTTTATATTTAAAGATCTGATTTTATTTTTAGCGCTTAAAGATGTGATTTCTATTTATATGAACAAGATATAAAAATGAGATTTTTATTATCATGAGAGCGAAATAAAAATGAGATTTTTATTATCATGAAAGCGAAGTAAAAATGAGATTTTTATTATCATGAAAGCGATATAAAAATTAGATTTTTATACATAGAGTAGCGTCATAAAAATATGATTTTTATATAATAAAGAATATAAAAATATTAATTTTATATATGTAGCAAATTAAAAATATGATTTTTAGATAATAGAGAATATAAAAATAATATTTTTATATATGTAGCGAGTTAAAAATATGATTTTTATATAATAGAGAATATAAAAATATCATTTTTATATATGTAGCGAGTTAAAAATATGATTTTTAAATAATAGAGAATAGAAAAAATATGATTTTTATTATGTATATCATTATATGAAAATTTGTTTTTTATATATGTAGTAGTGTTATATAAAAATTCGATTTTTAGTTATATAAAATTTTGATTTTTAGTTATATAAAAAATTCGATTTTTATTATATATATAGCGATATAAAAATGTGTTCTTATATATATATATATATATATATAACGATATAAGAATGCGATTTTTAAATATATAAACATCATATTAAAAATGTGATTTTTACTATGAACAGCGTGGAAAGATTGCATTGGAATTTTGGGAAAATCCAAACGGTTCAGAAATTCATAAATAGAACTAGAGGAGTGGATCCCAAAGGTGAGAACTTCTCACTTTAATTTATTTTCTAGTTAAATATATATACTTGGATGCAGACGGTGCTTAGTAGCACCCGACACCTTTGTTTGAA
The DNA here is from genome assembly GCA_030737875.1 of Allium sativum. Taxonomy (NCBI): domain Eukaryota; kingdom Viridiplantae; phylum Streptophyta; class Magnoliopsida; order Asparagales; family Amaryllidaceae; genus Allium; species Allium sativum. The sequence continues at coordinate 14,226,748 of JASFAX010000033.1, forward strand.
ACCATGTTTGTTTGGTTGATTGGTTTAATTGTTTGAATTTGGTTTGGGAAATGAAATGAATTGATTAGATTTGGTTTGTATATGGTGCAAGCCATTATTAGGCGAGGGATAAGGCTAGACCATATTCCGGTTCTGGTATCATACACCATTATGTTGCCGAAATTTTCTAAAAAAGTTAGAACAATAAAAATATCATTTTTAATGTATAAATGAATCATATAAAATATTCATGAGTTGAAATAAATATTTATAGTTAAAAATATAATTTTTTAATGTGTATATGAATAAAATAAATATTTATTTACAAATCGGACGATTTGTTTATGTACACACATTTAACTAATATGGATTGGGACGATATATTTTAAATATCATCCAACTGCACAAATAATAATCAGTGTTTGTTGTTTTAAAACCCCACACGGGTATTGGGATGATATTTGACATACACTAATCCCAATATTTAGTTGTATGTCAATCGATGAGTTGACAGACTGTTGTAAGCGTTAATTATTTATATTTAACGCTTATGCAGTTGTGTAATGCACTCTGGATGATGGTTGACTATGTTTGATTATTGTTGTGTACATGTGTGTATGAAATCCATATAAATAAAATTATATGGTAATTGGCTGTGTTTGATTCCAATTCGGAAAGAACGAATATTTTAAAATGATGAATGATGAACATTTTAAAATAATATTCAGTAATGGATCAAAATATGATTTTGATGTCCGATTTGGGATGGACACGAAAATATTGAAATATATAAAGCCGTGTTGATTAGATTAACGCCATTTTGACGTAAACGATATTTATGTCGATTTTATTCATTTTTATAATGAATATAAAAAAGGAAGTGAATTCAAAATCTAATGTTTTGAAAATATTATTATTTATATATTAATGATATTGAATATTCAACTTTGATTTAGAATTGAATATGAAATTGAAATCGTTTTGAAAACGAATTTAAAACGATTTATAAAATACGTTTTGAATGGAAATCGATGAAATATATTTAATATATATTATATATATATATTTAATGGCCTGTGGCAGTTCGCGAATTTTGACCATTGACTTCGAATAGATATTACGGGAGATTCGACCGTCGGATTCTCCTAAAACCGGAACCATTGGGTTCGTATCGAAAAGAGCTTTCCAACGAATATAAGAGATTTGAAATCTAACAGTTGGATTTGGAATTATGTCCAAATCAAATTTGGAAAAGGTCGCTGTAAGTGCAGTTCGATGACCGCTTATGGAAATCGACTGCACGAGCTTTGATAAAATTATTAAAAATATTAGAAATTTGTGTGAAATCATAATAAATGATTTGGAAAGAATTTGAATGAAAAATTCCACGTTTATAAAAATTAAAATATATTTTTATCAAAATGAATTAGTTATGAACTAGAATTATAATCCAATATTTTTAAATAAATAAATTGGATTTGAAATGGTTTTAAAAATAACAAGAATTTCCAATATACGAATTGGAATGGACTTGAATTGAAATTATCTTCAGAATATTTCAATATTGGATTTCGTGATTATACAGATATTGTTATGGAAATTTGGAAGATATATTTATATCGTTATTTCCAATACGATATTGGTTGGTTTCAGAATTTAATATTAAATATAAGCCGATATAATTTCTATTCAGAGCCTTGTATTTAATGTTAAATTGGATTTTGGGTTTGTCGTGAATGATGTCTTTATTAACATTGTTCTTAGACCAAGTTGAAAAAAAGAGTAAATCTTTAATTAAGATTTAGTGAAGTTTTTCCAATTAATTAGTATTTAATTGGAATTGAATAAAAGAATTGGATTTTGGGTTTGTCGTGAATGGTGTCTTAAATAACACTGTTCTTAAAACCCGTGTGAAAAGAATAAATCTTTTAATTAAGATTATTAGAGTTTCCAGTTAATTAACATTTAATTGGAATAAAATGGGATGTGAATTGGGTTTATTGTGAACTGTGTTTTTAACGACAATCGTTCTTTAACCCGATTTACAATGAAATATGATTTGGAATTTATAAATCTTTTTATTAAGATTTAATGGAAATTTTCCAAAGCAAAGTTTTCCAATTTAATATATTAAACTGGAATTTAATGGAATTCGATTTGGTAATAATCGAAGTGAGCTTCTGTGGAGGAAGACTGTTAATATATATGGAATTTAAAAAGGGTTTGTCATTATTCCATTTATATTATTAGTCGGATATGGAAATTGATATCAATTATATATTGATCTATTTTCCGAGAAGATTCCATAATTAATGAAATGTGATTTGGGTTTATCGTGAACTGTGTTTTAAATGACATTAGTTCTTTAACCCAGTTAAAGACAGGATTACATGTCTAACACTATATTTTGAACTGTACGGTTGATCTCTGCTAAATATATATCTGTTTGGTGGAAGAGAATTTATTCTCTTGCTTAACACCCTTTTCTAAGACGTACGAGCTTAGAGGTTATATATAGGCAGAAATCAATAGTACGAGGTAGATTGTCGATGCGGCATGTTTGATTTTCCAAAGATAAATAATCATTAATATTGATTTTTGGGAAGATTAAAACCAAGTGGAGTTTTAATGAATCTTTAATTAGATTGTAATATGAATGTGATAATTTAAATTATCAATTTGGAAAATGATCGAGAGTGGAGTATCGCCAGTTTTGCTCCAAGCGATAGTTAAATCTTTAATTAGATTTGAACGTGAAATGGTAATTAATTTTACCGATAACACCGTGGTGTTAGATATGAGGTATTACCAGTTTTGCTTCATGGGATGAATAGGTTGGGATTGGGAAATAAAATAAATGATTACTTCGGTAAGGATCGCTAATCCCAACTAGTCTGGATAAACCTTAATTTAGTTTGATTAAATATCCAAAGGAAGATTAAAGAATAAATTTAAAGAATTTATCTTTGATAAAATTAATTGGAACCTTTCCCAAAGGATATTAATATTTAAATAAAAGAATATTCAAAATTGGAATGAGGTGTATGTTGTGTTTTATAGCACTTGTTTATAATATATGCGAGTTATTCGGAAAGGCCGGGTTTATACCCATTTTGAATAACTGATTCGACGATAAGTCGACGATGAAGGCGGTGGTTGAAGACCGGAGGTCTTCACATCGTTTGGATGATTACTGATGTCTTAATTGGGTTGTACACCCAAGACAAGAAAATAAGTGGTGATCGTCCAAACGTACTTGGAGATCGAACGGATATGCAGGGACCTCTCTCCTGTATTGGACATATGGGACGAGGAATAAGGTGCCTCCGGTTTTGTTCAGACCCAGAACGAACTTGTAAATGGATGTGTGTCTGACATTGGATTTTATTCTGTGTTGGTTGATCCCTATTAAATATATATCTACTTGGCGGTGGATAATTTAATCTCTTGCTTAACGCCCTTCTCTGAGACGTACGAGCTCAGAGGTTATATATCGATAGACATCAGTCGCATGGCGTGAATTGCCTGTGTGGCATGCTGAGATGCAAATGATCAAGGCTTCTATTGAAAAGCAGAGTCTTGTGGTTGATGATCAAAGAACGACTTTAATATAGCATAGTTTTGTGTAGCGTTAATTCGCGAGCCTCACACCCCGGTATGAACCAGAAACGAGAGAGGACAACAGGGAGGGTGGTGTGTTTCCTTCTAGCTAGGAGTGGTGTCATGGTATGGAGCCCAGACATTTTTACTTATGTGGATGATGGAAAGCGAGGTGCCTCAGATATATCGGTTACTACGAAGTCGATGGATATTGAGTCATCTGTCTCATTTACGCCCCATAGGGTGGGGAAACGCATGTTCAGGAATTATGAATCCACCTTGCACTTGGTGTGGACCGGCCCTGCATGTTACCTAGGGTTGCCCAGAGTGTGAAGTTCTAAGACATTTGCTAGAGTGCCTCGAAGCGGTAGGGACGATCCTTTGCCTTGGTTCACAGACGGAAATCCAACTTCCAATACGTGACATTTCAGTTTTGATTGCAGAGCCTAGTATGGCGACATAGTAGCATGGGATGCTATATCGTCTATGATTGATACATTTATATTTTAAGTTGTTTTATACACTATGCACTTATAATAGTGCCAAATAATTTGTTTTACTCGTACCAAGCAGTTTGGCTATTATAAGGTAAAACTCTATCCTCCGGTTTGCGTTGCATTGTGTGATGGGACCTGAGTCTTATAATAGCTTCATTTTCTTTAATTAGCATTGCGTTGTTTGTTTTATGCACTGGTACCCTTGGGAGGAAACCTGTTCTGTGTTACACGGCGTGGTCCCTTGATTTACCTAACTTTAAAATCAAATTAATAACTGTTTTAGTTCTCACACCAACCACATGACTGACTTGGAGTTTATTGTTTAAACCTAAACTCTAGGTGCCCCTATTTTCCATATGGGCAGCTAGTAGTTTTGGTTTTACAGATTTTGTATTCACAGGATCCCGGTTTACAACTAGAGCTATATTCAGAATGCTCTGTATCCGTGTATTTCTTTCAGTTGTGTTATGTATTATTTTTCCGCTGCTATGTAATGTATTTTAATCTCTGATATTTTACGATGTATAAATTATTCATACTCTGTTATATTCTTGTACTCTGATGAAATTGTTGTAATAAACAATGAAATTTTCTTCTATTTGTATTCTTATTTGTCATGTTCTCAACTCAATCCGGGCTTTCCTTTACGGGGAAGTTCGGGTCGTTTCACCTGATACTAGAGCATTTCTTTGCAGAGCTCGAGAACAAGACATATTAGAACCGAACGAAAGAAGTCATCAGAGATTGGATTAGTAATATCCAATAAGAATGACTCGTTAGAGATGGGATCATTGGTATCCTAGAATGGGTTGAAAGAGTAGTGTTTTTAAAATAAAATTGAAAACAAATTTGTTTTGAAAATTTTACCCCTGTTATACGTATTTGAGTATTTTATTTTATATTAAATTTGGACAATCTAGAATATGAAGATTTTGCATAAACGCCTTGCAAACGTGTGTATACAAAGCCTCAAATATACTGGATAGATATAGAATCACACTCTAGTCGCCCGGGCATGGTTCTGATGATAGCATCGCATCATCAACATTTATGTTCGAGTTTCAAAAGTGGGATATTTATATATGTCCAATTGGCTGGTGTGAGAACCAAAACTAGATAGGATTTATTGTTGTGATTTGACACACAAAATATGATTTTTACGTATATATAGAAAATTATATGTTTGGAAATTTAATCCACTAATTGATTGATGGTTGTGATGTTTGATAATTAATTTAACCAATAAGAGAAATTAAGCAAATGGAATCAATTATTGAACTGACTTGAAAATTGTTTGGAAATGCATGCATGTGTATATATATATATATATATATATATATATATATGTGTGTGTGTGTGTGTATGTGTGAACAGGTCATAGAAAGGAGGCTAGAGAAGAGGAATAAAATTGTATGCCCGACAAATAGGTACATATTTACTAATTTATTGGGTTTGGATGATTTTATGAGTCGATTGGCTTTTTCTTTTTTGATGATGAGGGCCCTGCGTGGCTAGTTGCGGTTTTAAATGTCTCCTCGTACAAAGGAGGTTATGGCGAATTTTTTTGAAAATTTAGGGTGTTAGCCAAAATTTTGAAGAATTTGAAAATTCTTAGAAATTGAAAAGTTGAAGAATGAAAGCCAGGATGAAAGTTGAGTTGATTAGTTAAACAAGTTTCAGCGCCATTCCTATTCGAGGGAGAAAAGATTTTAAGCGTAGGAGATTGTAACAACCCGGGAAATTAGAACCAATTTAAATTTTTTATTTTGGAAATTTTAATGAATTTTGAATATTTAAAATGATTTATTTTAAATAATAACGACTAGAAATTTATTTTGAATAGAATTAGAACGTATAAATTTATTTAAATTGAAGTTAGAATATAAATATTTCTTTTAATTATAAAAGGAACTATAATGGCGTGGTAGTTTGAAAATTTGACTTCAAATTTCAAATGAATGTATAGGACTCATAATAAACCAGATTTCACTAAAACCAGAAATATTTGAATCTGTTTGAAAATATTTTCCAACGAATGTGAAAAATCCATATTTCATAGCGGGAATAAAAAGTTATGTCTAGTTGAAAATTCAGAATAGTCGCTATGGAATTTAATATAATATATAGCTCGTAAAAATAGAGATTTTGCAAATGACCTCCCTTTCAACGAGACCGCTTTTGTTGGATTCGGAATGTCAAATTATTGTTGGATTCCAATTTTCATAATTTTTGGAACCAATATGAAACAACCCAAACTTCCCAGTAAAGGAAAGTAAGGATTGCTTTGAGAACAACACACATTAAAACACAAAACAGAAGAACATTTTATTGCTATTACAACAATTACATCAGAGTACAAGAATATTCCAAAGTATGAATGAATAATATACATTGGAAATACAATATCAAAGTTTAAATTACATTTAAATAGTAGCGGAAAAATAATACAAAAACACAACTGAAAGAAATACGCGGATACAGAGCCTTCCGAATATCACTTCAGCTGAAGACCAGGATCCTGTGAATATAATATCTGTAAAACCAAAACTACTAGCTGCCCGTGTGGAAAATATGGGCACCCAGAGTTTAGGTTAAAACAATAAACTCCAGGTCAGTCATGGGACTGGTAAGAGAACTAAAACAGTTATTAACTTTATTTTAAAGTTGGGTAAGTCAAGGGACCAAGCCGCTATCGCGGAACGGGTTTCCTCCCAAGAATACCAGTGCATAAAAACAACGCAACGTTTCTAGAAAATGAAACCATTATAAGAATCAAGTCCCTTGCAACGAAAGCCGAAGGATATAGTTTACCTTATAATGGTCAAAAATGCTTAATACGCGAAATTCGTCTTTTACTATAAGTGCACAGTGTAGAAATCAATTTTTGAAAATAAATGTATCAATCTTAGGTGGCATAATATACTATGTAAGCGGCATAATATATTATGTCACCATATAAGTATACAACTAAAACCGTAAAGCTCATATTGGAAAATTGGATTTCCATCATGATGGCTGCTGATTCGAAAGACAAATCGCGAATGTATCTCGACGGCTTACGTCTCAGCAAGAGAAAACACCGTAATACATATACTACGCACTTTGGATGAGCATTAATCTGATCTATCCTTATGAGATTCGGCTGAAATGACCTATCCCACTTCTAGAGTGGAGTGACCACCCTAGCCACCCATCGGCCGACCAAATCCATATGTATAAAGTATATTGGTCAAACTGACTAATCAAACAAATCGTTCACCATCATACCGGCTGTGAGGCTCGCGAAGTCACGTTGTACACAAAGTGGTGCTATATAAAAGCTATGCTTTGGTCTTCATCCACAACGCTCTGCTTTTCAACAAAAGCCTTGATCATATGCATCTTAGCATGCTACATTGTCAAACCATACCATATCATTGATCATCTATCGATATATAACAGGGTGTTAAGCAAGAGAATAAATTCTCCGCCACCAAACAGCTATATATTAAATAGAGATCAACGAATACAATATAAAGGAATACAATGTCAGACACACAATCCATTTGTAAGTCCGTTCTGGGTCTGAACGAAACCATATTCGGTAGATCTCCATATACGTCTGGATGATCACCAATTTTCCCTTATCTTGGGTGTACGATCCAATCAAGATATTGGAAATCATTCATACGAATATGAAAATCCCCCGGTCTTCAACCATCGTCTTCATCTCCGATCTTCAATCGTCATAGGAATTATTCAGAATGGGTTAAACCCGGTCATTCTGAATACTTCGCGCATTTTAAAATCATGTGCTGTGAAAACACAACCAACGCCTCATTCCAATCAAGAATATTCTTTGATTTAACTTAAACCAAATTAAGGTTCATTCAACTGGTCGGGGATAACGCCTTACCGAAGTAATCATTTATTATATTATCCCAATCCCAACCTATTAATCCCATGGAGTAAAACTGGTGGTACTCCATATCTAACGCCCAATGTGTTTCGGTAAATTAATTATCGTTTATCGTTCAAATCTAATTAAAGATTCAACTATTGCATGGAGTAAAACTGGTGGTACTCCATTCTCGGTTATTTCTAGAATTCAATAGACTTAATTATTTTATTCCTATTCAATCTAATTAAAGATTCATTATAACTCAATTTAGTTTTAATCTTCTAAAATCATTATTTAATGATTATTCAACTTTAAGAAATTAATCTTGCCTTTAACTGGGTTAAAGAACAAATGTCGCTTAAAAACACAGTTCACGATAAACCCAAAATCCTATTCTATTTAATCTCAATTTAATATATATATATATATATATTAAATTGGAAAACTCCTCTTTTGAAAACTTCATTGAATCTTAATTAAAGATTTATAAATTCCAAAACCAAATTTCACTGATAATTGGGTTTAAGAATTAATGTCATTTAAAACAGTTCACAATCCCAATTATAAATATTAATTGGAAAAAATCTTGATTAAAAGATTTATTCTCAAGTAGGATTCAAGAATAGTGTAATTTAAGACACCATTCACGACAAATCCAAAATCAAATTTGATAATAAATATAAGGCTTTGAATAGAATTATGTCGACTTATATTCAATATCAAATCCTAAAACTAATGGATATTATATCAGAAATAACGATATTAAATATCTTCCAAATTTCCAAAATAATATCCGTATAATCACGAAATCTAATATTGAAATAATCCGAAGATAATTTTCATTCAAATCCATTCCAATATATATATTGAAAATTCTGGTTAATTACAACCATTTAAAATACTTTTATTTATTTATAAAATAAATAAATAAATTATTCATTTGGATAAAAAATATCTTTTATCTTCAAAAATTGGAACTTTACATCAAAACTCTTTTTAAATCATTTATTATGATTTTACATAATTTTTCTTTTCTGTTATTAATAAATTAAAAATAGGTCTTTTCAATTAAACGACGCTTCAGGTAGTTAACAGCATTGGCGCTGTTTTTGTTAAAATTTGAATTTAACATTTCTCAAACTCCAACCGTTGGATTTTAACGAATTAAACATCGATGAAAAGATCTTTCCAAAACGAACCTAATGGTTTTAGTTTTGGAAAAATCCGACGGTTGGATCTTTTATTATAATCGTTTAAAGTTACGATTTCAAAACGTGAACTACCACGCGCAATTCGTTTAATTTTAATTTATATTTATATATATTATATATATAAATAAATCGTTCAACGCTTCCCTATCATGTTTCCATTTACAAATAAAAAGATTTAAATTTTTATTGTAATTACTCTTCTTAACATTAACATATTTCTACTTAAAATAAAAAGATTAAATTTTTATTGTATTCCATTTTCATGATCCTACATTACATTAAAAAGATGAATTTTTAATGTAATTCATTTCATGTTTCTGCATGACATTAAAAATTAAGATTTTCAATATAAACCAACTTATGTTTTACATGACATTAAAAAGTTAAGATTTTTAATATAAACCAACTCATATTTATACATGACATTAAATAGATAGATTTTTTTTTTGTAAACACTTTTTATGTTCTCAACTGGCGATAAAAAGAATAAACTATTAATGCACATAAAAATATGTATCTAAGTGTCATTAAAAAGAATGCATTTTTAATGCACATCAAAATATATGCCTAAATGACATTAAAAAGAGTGCATTTTTATATTATAATAAATTTCATATTCTTACATTAAATAAAAAGATTAACCTTTTTATATTACACATATTTCATGTTTTTAATAAAAATGAAAGACTCGTTTTTAGCGTAAACAAAAATATATTCTTTCTCATGATTTTAAAAGAAAATAAAAGATTCGTTTTTAGCGTCAACTAATTTATGTTCTTACATTACATAAAAAAATTAACCTTTTATAATAAAACAAATTTTAATAAATTTCATGTTTCTACCTTATATTAAAACATATTTATGTTAAACGTGATTATAAATGACAATAAAAAGATTAACTTTTTATGTAATCTAAATTTGACAATTTTTTTTTTATTTCTAAATTGGAATGAGACCCAATCACTTACCATATAGTTATATGGTTTTCATACATCGCATGTTATTCTAAACTAATGATAAATCATTAAAGCATCCAAACATCCAAAGTGCATATTGATGCTGTATAAGCGTCAAATAAGTAACGCTTATAGCTAATCACAAAGGCGATATGTAAATATCAACCCAAAACCCGTGTGGGGTTTCAACCAATCAAACATTCAAATAATATATTATTATTTGTGCACTTGGGCGATGTGTAAAATTATCGACCCAATCAACATAAACAAGTCAGATAACTTGTAAATGGCAGTGTAAACATGTTCATATTCTCAAATAATATAATATTATTTTTCATGTAAAATATTGCCAATTTGCAAACATATCATGACATAACAACATAACATCCATGCACCGAATATAACCAAACAAACATTTCATCACAAGCATATAATTGCATTCATTTATGAAAATAAATAAATAACTGAAAATTTTGAGTGAAAAGGAGTTCTCACCTTTAGTTTTCACTGTTAGGCCTTAAATGACAACTCGAGACTAATTTTGGCCCAAAATTCAACGTGCTCCAAATTTGATAAAATTAGTGTCTATGCGAAGTTCTTGACTCAACGATCGCAGCAAATCCTATTTTGCGCGATTTCGAGTTCATATCAAAAAGATATGAATTTTTGAAGTTTGTAATAATTAAATAATTAATTTAAATTATGAAAATTACCCAAATTTTCAACTTGCTCCAAATTGGACAAAATTAGTGTCCACGCGAAGCTCTCATCGTCACGATTGCAACGGATCTGAAATCGTCAGATTCTGAGTTCGTATAAGAGAGATATACAATTTCAAAGTTTGAATTAAAATTACCCCAAATTTCGGTCAAACAACCCCTCACCACCTTTGACCGCCGTTTCCTGCAGCCTGGAGCCACCTGACCTCATCAGACCACCGCCAACTTCTTCACGTTGGCGAGACGCACCACCACCAGAAAGCGCCGCCCCTAGAGCTTCTCCGATCATCTGGAAATTCGCCATGAACGGAAATCCGTTCGTGGGTCCCACAAGCCGCCTCGCTAATCCAAACACCTTGAAAATTGGTGAGAACCTTCCCCTCACGTAGACGAAGAACTTTCGTGTTCGGCCCCTCGCCTGAAACTTCTTAGATTCGCCGGAATTTGTTGATTTACGTTTTCAGCTTCGCCGGAATTTGTTGATTTACGTTTTCAGCTTCACCGGAATTTCTGTTTTGGTGCTTTTCAGTTCATCTCGATTTTCGTGCAATTCCGTCGACTTTCAGACAAAACTTTCTGAAGCAAAATTATAGATCTTTGTCTCCTCTACAATTTCTTCAACTGGGCCGTCGTCTAATTCTCGACTGTTTGAGAGTTATACGCCAAAATCCGAAACTGACTTTTTGCAATCAAACTCAGATCCCGGCGAATCCGTTCGTCGATAGGTCTTGAATTTTTCGTGCTAGGAAGAGGATATAGATATTTTCGAAACCCAGAAAGGGTTTGGTCTAATTTTGTTCTGATTTGGAGTTATAAATTGTTTAGTTTTAGGGTCTTTTGTGCAAAGAATATTTTTAGAGTGGAGGCCATGAAATATGAAGAAAATGAAGATGGAGGAGGCTATGTTATGTTTAGAGTTCAGCTAATGGCTATTAAAAGATAATATATAGGTAGGTTATAAACTCAAATAGGCCCAATTACCCTTATGTACATATATTCATACATTTTTTGTCCGCTTTTCGTAGTTTAAAAATTAGTATTAACACCTACGAATTCCATTTTAGTTGAAAATTGAAACATAAATATTCCTTGACATTACGTATTTAAAGAAACTGGTTTCTTTATTTTCCGAGTCCATATGAATTAATAATGAATTTTTAAAGTCTGAAAATTGACCGTTTTCACTGAAAAAATCAATTATAATTACATATTAATTCTAAAAATTCCATAAAAATCATTTCTAGCTTTGTTTTGATGATACGAACCCAACAAAATTAATTTCGTTGAATTTGGAGACCATTTGCAAAATTTCACTTTTCAAGAAGTATATATATTATATTAAAAATATATATTTAAATAAATAAATTCTGAATATCGAAATATACCAGTGTTTATATTTTTTCAATGTAGAAACATCATTTTGAACCCAATGGAGGTGGTTTCGAGTCCAAATTCATTCGTATGTAAAAAGTAGCGTTTTGGGTCCTATATATTACATATAAATTCCATAGCGTTTTTCTGAGATTTTGAATTGGATATAACTTTTGATTCCCACTATGAAATTTCAATTTTTCGGATTCGTTGGAAAGTTATTTTTAAATAGATTCTAATATTTTTGGTTTCGCTAAAATCCGATTTATTTTGCAACCTGTACAGTCAGCCAAAGTTTAAAATTCAAATTTTAAAACTACTGCACTATTTCTAACTTCTTTCATAATTTAAATAAAATTTATTCGTTTTAACTTCGATTAAAATAAATGTATAGTCGTTATTATATAAAATAAATTATTTTAAATATTAAAAACCCATTAAAATAATTAAAATAAAAATTTTAAATTCGGCCCAAAATTCCGGGTCGTTACACAATATGTGAGCGTGGTAGATTTAAATGTGTTTGGTCAATTTAGTTTGAATTTAATCGACTGAAAAATGACCGTTTTTTAAACGGTCTCCAAATTCGACGAAAATAGTTCTGTTAGGACCGTATCGTCAAAACAAAGCCAGTTTTGTTTTTCTGAAATTTTTGGTGTCCGTATGTGGCCCCCGTAAATTAAAATGTGTGTTTGAATTTAAAATATAATGATTTATATTTTAAATTTAGCGGAAACTGATCATAACAGCCGAATTGTGTTACGAAACATACCCCATTGTGTTCAGAATGAGGATAATTAGCTAGAGGCGACAGTCGTTGGGTTCGATTTGGGGTTCGGACGAAAAGTCAACTTTTTAGAGAAAAAAAATTTAGTTAAATAATATAATTATATATTTATTCATATCCTCACCTCTCTCTCTCTCCTGTACATCGTTCAAACTCGATTATATATAAAAAAACTGCACGACAGCTCCAGCCGCCGCCTCCCAGCGCCGCACCCCCTGCGCACCGCCGCGCGTTGCTCCGGCCACCTACGATCAGTCGCCCTCCTCCCTTCATCGCCAACGCCGCCCCTCCAGTCACCCACCATTTTCCCCGAAGAGAAAAACCCCAAAACTGACGGAAATCACCACCGCCATGCCCTAGCCACCACCGGCCCCCTACCGCACCACCCCACGACCGCCAGAGACCCTGTCGTCGCCCCCTCAGCCACCAAATCCGACTGTGGGTCCCCCTCCTCAGAAAACCGAATCGAAGTGAGTTTTTCTGATTTTATATTTAAAGATCTGATTTTTGTTAGCGCTTAAAGATGTGATTTTTATTTATATGAACAACATATAAAAATGAGATTTTTATTATCATGAGAGCGAAGTAAAAATGAGATTTTTATTATCATGAAAGCGAAGTAAAAATATGATTTTTATTATCATGAAAGCGGTATAAAAATTAGATTTTTATACACAGAGCAGCGGCATAAAAATATGATTTTTATATAATAGAGAATATAAAAATATTATTTTTATATATGTAACGAATTAAAAATATGATTTTTATATATTAGAGAATATAAAAATATTATTTTTATATATGTAGCGAATTAAAAATATGATTTTTATATAATAGAGAATATAAAAATATTATTTTTATATATGTAGCGAGTAAAAATATGATTTTTATGTAATAGAGAACATAAAAAAAATATGATTTTTATTATATATATCATTCTATAAAAATGTGATTTTTATATATGTAGTAGCATTATATAAAAATTCAATTTTTAGTTATATAAAAATTCGATTTTTAATTATATAAAAATTCGATTTTTAGTTATATAAGAATTTGATTTTTAGTTATATAAAAGTTCGATTTTTATTTATATAAAAAATTCGATTTTTATTATATATATATATAGCGATATAAAAATGTGTTCTTATATATATATATATATATATATATATATATATATAGCGATATAAGATTGCGATTTTGAAATTTATAAACATCATATTAAAAATGTGATTTTTACTATGAACAGCGTGGGAAGATTGCGTTGGAATTTCAGGAAAATCCAAACGGTTCAGAAATTCAGAAATAGAACTGGAGGAGTGGATCCCAAAGGTGAGAAATTCTCACTTTAATTTATTTTCTAGTTAAAAATATACACTAGGATGTAGACGGTGCTTAGTAGCACCCGACACCTTTGTTTGAAACCATGTTTGTTTGGTTGATTGGTTTAATTGTTTGAATTTGTTTGGGAAGTGAAATGAATTGATTAGATTTGTTTTGTATATGGCGCGAGCCATTATTAGGCGAGGGATAAAGCTAGACCTTATTCCGGTTCTAGTATAGTGCTGTTATGCTGCCGAAATTTTCTAAAAATGTTAGATTAATAAAAATATCATTTTTAATGTGTAAATGAATTGTATAAAATATTCATGAGTTGAAATAAATATTTTATAGTTAAAAATATAATTTTTAACGTGTATATGAATAAAATAAATATTCATTTACAAATCGGACGATTTGTTTATGTACACACATTTAACTAATATGGATTGGGACGATATATTTTACACATTGCCCAACTGCACAAATAATAATCAGTGTTTGTTGTTTGAAAACTCCACACGGGAATTGGGATGATATTTGACATACACTAATCCCAATATTTAGTTGTATGTCAATCGATGGGTTGACAGACTGTTGTAAGCGTTAATTATTTATATTTAACGCTTATGCAGTTGTGTAATGCACTCTGGATGATGGTTGACTATGTTTGATTATTGTTGTGTACATGTGTGTATGAAATCCATATAAATAAAATTATATGGTAATTGGCTGTGTCTGATTCCAATTCGGAAAGAACGAATATTTTAAATTAACGAATATTTTAAAATGACGAACAATGAATATTTTAAAATAACTAATATTTTAAAATAATATCTAGTAATGGATCAAAATATGATTTTGATGTCCAATTTGGGATGGACACAAAAATATTGAAATATATAGAGCCGTGTTTATTAGATTAACGCCATTTTGACGTGAACGATAATTATATCGATTTTATTCATTTTTATAATGAATATCGAAAGGAAGTGATTTCAAAATCTAATATTTTGGAAATATTATCATTTATATATTAATGATATGGAATATTCCACTTCGATTTGAAATTGAATATGAAGTTGAAATCGTTTTGAAAACGAAAATTAAAAAAATTTATAAAATACGTTTTAAATGGAAATTGACAATATATATAATATATATATTATATATATTTAATGACCTGAATAGAACGCGCCGCGCCACGGTAGTTCGTGAATTTCGACCATTGACTTCGAATAGATATTACGGGAGATCCGACCGTTAGATTCTCCTAAAACTGGAACCGTTGGGTTCGTATTGAAAAGAGCTTTCCAACGAATATAAGAGATTTGAAATCTAATAGTCGGATTTGGAATTATGCCCAAATCAAATTTGGAAAAGGTCGTTGTAAGTGCAGTTCGATGACCGTTTATGGAAATAGACTGTACGGGCCTTGATAAAATTATTAAAAATATTAATAATTTGTGTAAAATCATTATAAATGATTTGGAAATAATTTGAATGAAAAATTCCACGTTTATAAAGATAAAAATATATTTTTATTAAAATGAACCCGTAATGAACTAGAATTATAATCAAATATTTTTAAATAAATAAATTGGATTTGAAATGGTTTTAAAAATAACCAGAATTTCCAATATATGAATTGAAATGGATTTGAATCGACTTATCTTCGGAATATTTCGATATTGGATTTCGTGATTGTATGGATATTGTTATGGAAATTTGGGAGATATATTTGTATCATTATTTCCAAAACGATATTAGTTGGTTTCAGAATTTGATATTGAATATAAGCCGATATAATTTCTATTCAGAGCCTTGTTTTTAATATTAAATTGGATTTTGGGTTTGTCATGAATGATTTCTTTATTAACATTATTCTTAAACCCAGTTAAAAAAAGAGTAAATCTTTAATTAAGATTTAGTGAAGTTTTTCCGATTAATTAATATTTAATTGGAATTGAATAAAAGAATTGGATTTTGGGTTTGTCGTGAATGGTGTCTTAAAAAACATTGTTCTTAAATCCCGTGTGAAAAGAATAAATCTTTTAATTAAGATTATTAGAGTTTCCAGTTAATTAACATTTAATTGGAATAAAATGGGATGTGAATTGGGTTTATTGTGAACTGTGTTTTTAACGACATTCGTTCTTTAACCCGATTTACAATGGAATGTTATTTGGAATTTATAAATATTTTTATTAAGATTTAATGGAAATTTTCCAAAGTAAAGTTTTCCAATTTAATATATTAAATTGGAATTGAATGGAATTCGATTTGGTAATAATCGAAGTGAGCTTCTGCGGAGGTAGACTGTTAATATATATGGAATTTAAAAAGGCTTTGTCGTTATTCCATTTATAGTATTAGTCGGATACAGAAATTGATATTGATTATATATTGATCTATTTTCTGAGAAGATTCCATAATTAATGGAATGTGATTTGGGTTTATCGTGAATTGTGTTTTAAATGACATTAGTTCTTTAACCCATTCAAAGACAGGATTACATGTCTTACATTGTATTTCGAACTGTATGGTTGATCTCTGCTAAATATATGTGTTTGGTGGCGGAGAATTTATGCACTTGCTTAATACCCTTCTCTAAGACGTACGAGTTTAGAGATAATATATAGGCAGAAATCAATAATACAAGGTACATTGTCGATGCGGCATGTTTGATTTTCCAAAGTTAAATAATCATTAATATTGATTTTTGGGAAGATTAAAACCAAGTGGAGTTTTAATGAATATTTAATTAGATTGAAATACGAATGTGATAATTTAAATTATCAATTTGGGAAATGATTGAGAGTGGAGTATCACCAATTTTGCTCCAAGCGATAGTTAAATCTTTAATTATATTTGGATGTGAAATGATAATTAATTTTACCGATAACACCGTGGTGTTAGATATGAAGTATTACCAGTTAGCTTCATGGGATGAATAGGTTGGGATTGGGAAATAAAATAAATGATTACTTCAGTAAGGATCGCTAATCCCGACTAGTTTGGATAAACCTTAATTTGGTTTGATTAAATATCCAAAGGAAGATTAAAGAATTTATCTTTGATAAAATTATTGGGAACCTTTCCCAAAGGATATGAATATTTAAATAAAAGAATATTCAGAATTGGAATGAGGCGTATGTTGTGTTTTATAGCACTTGTTTATAATATACGCAAGTTATTCGGAAAGGTCGGGTTTATACCCATTCTGAATAACTGATTCGACGATAAGTCGACGATGAAGGCGGTAGTTGAAGACCGAAGGTCTTCACAATGTTTGGATGATTACTGATGTCTTGATTTGGCTGTACACCCAAGACAAGGTAATAAGTGGTGATCGTCCAGACGTACTTGGAGATTGACCGGATATGCGAGGACCTCTCTCCTATATTGGACATATGGGATAAGAAATAAGGTGCCTCCGGTTTCGTTCAGACCCAGAACAAACTTGTAAATGGATGTGTGTCTGACATTGGATTTTATTCTGTGTTGATTGATCTCTATTAAACATATATCTGTTTGGCAGCGGAGAATTTATTCTCTTGCTTAACTCCTTCTCTGAGACATACGAGCTCATAGGTTATATATCGATAGACATCAGTCGCATGGCGTGAATTGCTTGTGTGGCATGCTTAGATGCAAATGATCAAGGATTCTGTTGAAAAGCAGATTCTTGTGTGGTTGATGATCGAAGCACGGCTTTAATATAGCATAGCTTTTGAGACGACCCTGAACCCCGTACTGACGGCGGCAAGGGTAATCCTTGGAATATAACACATAAACAGATAACAGCAGAACAGAATTAAATAAATACACCAGATAATGAACAAATAGTACACTGGATAAACATAATCATCAGAGTTACACAGTATACAGGATCATACTTAGTACAAATACAGTTCAGCTATACATAAATGTCTACAGCGGAAAACAAACAAAATATGTACAATAGGAGCTGAACAGCATAAAAAGAGATAAATGATAGAATCCATCTTCAGCTCCAGCTATCCGGAGAAAGCCAGCTAAAACCTGAATACAAGGCTGCCCGTGTAGAAAAAGGGGCACCCGAGTTTGAAAGTGAAACAAACTACGAGTCAGTCATGGGACTGGTATGAGAAATCTACTCAACACATTTAAAATATGACTAATCACAGAACCACGCCACTTTCGTGGAACGGGTTTACTCCATTGGATTGCCAGTGCTTTAAAACAAATCATTCTCTTAAACATTGCAATGCTTTTTATAAAAATGAAGCCATTATAAGACTTAGTTTCCATCACACAATGCAACGCAAACCGGAGGATAGAGTTTTACCTTATAATGGCCAAGATATGCTTGATACGAATAAAACAAAAGCACTTGATATTACTACTAGTGTTTATATGTTTCAAAAACAATTTCAAATCATAAGTATCAATCATAGACGACATTAATGCCCCATACCACTATGTCGCCATATATAGGTATACAATCAAAACCGCACAGTCACGTATTTGGAAATTGGATTTCCGTCATGAACCAAGGCAAAAGATAGTCCTTACCGAATTCGAGACAATCTAGCCCATGTCTCAGGGTCAGAGCTCGAGTGACCCTTGGATCGTCAGGGCCGGTCCACCGATGTGGATTAAAATTCCTGAACACTACGTTTCCCCGCCCTATGGGGCGTAAATGAGCCAACGAATGACTCCATCAGACCCGGATCGTCCGATCTAACCGAGGCGCCTCACAACAGTAACAACCACATAAGTCAAACTCGTCAGGGCGTGTAAAACCACTGATGCCACTTCTAGCTAGAAGGAAACGCATGTCCCCCCATAGGTCCTCTCCCGTTTCTGGTTCATACCGGGGTGTGAGGCTCGCGAATTCACGTTATACACAAAGCTATGCCACACAGGCGGTGCTTTGATCATCACCACAAGACTTTGCTTTTCAACAGAAGTCCTGATCATTGCATCTTAGCATGCCACACAGGCAATTCACACCGTGCAACTGATGGCTATCAATCACATAGAATGAATTCCAATGTCAGACACACATTCCATTTGCAAGTCCGTTCTGGGTCTAAACGAAACCGGAGGCACTATATACCTCGCAAACCCATCGATCACCACGTACGTCTGGACGATCACCACTCATTATCCATATTTCAGGATGCCTCCCAATCAGGACCTCGGTTACCATCCAAACGAGGTGAAGATCTCCGGTCTTCGACCACCGTCTTCATCTTTGATTTCTTATCGTCGATTCAGTTATTCAGAATGGGATAAACCCGGTCTTTCTGTGCAACTCGCGTATATAAGAAACAAGTGCTACACAAACACTACTACGCATCATTTCAATTCATTAGTCACCAACCGTGAATCAGTAAGAGAACGATTTCTCAAATATTAACCCCGAAGGCCGAAACCAACATCAGATCAACACCCAGGAAACCATTCGACTTAGCCAACCTTCAGTTAGTTTCTAAATTTCACATCCATATCGTTTATAATATTTTATAACGATTTATCGCTATTTTTATTTATTTTAAAATAGCCAATTTATTCAAAACGACGCTTCGGGCCATAACGCGGCCGTGGCGCTGTTTTTCTTCAGATTTGATTTACACATATCTGAAAATCTAACCGTTGGATCATCACTAAATTTATATCATTAGAAAGATCTTTTCAAAACGAATCCAACGGTTCCAGTTTCGGGAAAATCCGACGGTCGGATCTCCCGGTATAATCGTTTGAAGTTTCGATTTCAAAATACGAACTGCAGCGTCGTTATTTGATTAAATATAATTATATTTATATATATATATATAAATATAATCGATTCTGACGTTGTTTTTCTTTAGATTTGAATTAAACATTCCAGCCAATCCAACCGTTGGATTTTTACAAAGTTGGTTCCGTTGGAAAGATATTTCCAAAGCGAACCCAACGGTTGCGGTTTCTGGAAAATCCGATGATCGGATCTCCCGCACTAATCGTTTGAAATCACGGTTTCAAAATACGAACTACAGCTTCGTTATTCGATATATTTCAATTCTATTTATATATATATATATATATATATATATATATCGATTCTTCGATTTCAAAACCATATGATTTTCATACATTTGATAAAAATGATGTTTTTATCTAACTGTCTTCTATTTCAACACTTCACTATTTTTAACAATTCATGTATATAATAAAAATGTGATTTTTAATGTAAAACAATTTATTTCAAAACTCGACTATTTTATATAGTTAATATAGGTGATAAAAATAGGATTTTTATTATAAAACAATTTATTTCAAAACAAGATTATTTTATATAGTTCATATCGATGATAAAAATAGGATTTTTATTATAAAACAATTTCTTTCAAAATATGAATACCATTCAACACATGAATTTCAATTCAACGAATGAATTTCGATTCAACACATGAAGGTTTTCTATAGTTTATATAAATAGATAAAAAGGTGATTTTTATATTTAAAACACGAATACCATTCAACACATGAATTTCTATTCAACGAATGAATATCGATTCAACACATGAAGGTTTTCTATAGTTTATATATATAGAGTAAAAATGTGATTTTTATATTTAAAACACGAATACCATTCAACACATGAATTTCTATCCAACGAATGAATATCGATTCAACACATGAAGGTTTTCTATAGTTTATATATATAGAGTAAAAAATGTGCTTTTTATATTTAAAACACGAATACCATTCAACACATGAATTTCTATCCAACGAATGAATATCGATTCAACACATGAAGGTTTTATATTCAACGAATAAATATAGTTTCAACAAATGAAAATAATTCTAACACATGAATATTATTCAAAATTTCGGCAGCATAATGGCAAGGTAGTTAAAACCGGGACCGTCCCTAGTACGGCTCCTCGCTCTACCTTAAAGCCTCGCAGCTTTTGACAATGGGGAATCATGCATCTAGTTCGCACGCAGGCGGCATGTATATTTTTTTCATTTCCACAAACTAATCCTATGTGGTTTCAACCAAATATTTCTCAACTACAAACGGGTATTTTTCAACCACAATAAATCAATTTCAACCACAAACAATTCTAATCAACCATTCGTAATCAACCAATTTTCACACCAATCACAACCAATAAATATCGTCCATGATTTGTGGACGAGGGGCGTATATATATATATATATATATATATATATATATATATAGCAATTCACTTCTATTTCAACACATATATAATTTTTACAACGCATATATAACTTATACATCGAACGTACAACTTATACAACGCTTATACAAGTGGTGTACAACGCTTATATAACTCATACATCGACTATATAATTTATACATCGTCGTTTTCCATATCGTTTATAAATTAGAAATCTCACATTGGGTTCCACTCCACCAAAAATAGCAGAAGGCTCAGAAAAATATGCGGTCTCTTCTAGAATGTAGAAGACGTCCACACGGTCACGATGTTTCCTGTTTCATCGAATTTCGTCAATACACGAAAAAGATACGATTTTTCAAAGTTTGCAACGGTTTAAAGGTGTTAAAACTGTTGAAAATAACCATAGCCGTTACCTCAGTAAACTGCTCGAAACTAGGTTTCGATTTCTCTCTCAATCCAAAGCACGATATGCCGATCAGCTTAAGCGACGTCGACGAGCTTGGAGAGGCGCAGTGGTGCCCTGAACGACGGCGAACTCGAACTGGTGGATGCGGCGGAATCAGGCGATGAACGGGCGAACTTCTCGAGGGTGATTCTCCCAAAATACTCAACGAAAAAATCGAAACCAGGTATGGATTTGAAGCTCGTCTCGAGCTCTTCAAAATCTTCAACTGGAGCTTTTGATATTAGTGAGTGGATTGATCAGAAAATGGATGGGAACGATGGAATGGTTTTCCGTCTTTGATCGAGCTGCGGGAAGAGAGAAAGTTGGGGGGGGGCTGATGTGGACCAGTGATTTTTTTTATTTATAAAGTTTTAAAAATCCGAAAATACCCCTTGTCACACACGAACACCAATTCAAACCCAACGACTGTCGCTCTTAGCGTTTTACCCCCATTCCGAACACAATGGGATATGTTTCGTTGGCCCATTCGACTGTTTCAGTCAGTTTTCCTTCAAATTAAAGTATAAAACATTCAATATTAAATTTGAACGTACATTTCAATTTTCTAGGACCACAAACTGATTCGAAAAATTCTAGAAAAATAAATCTAGCTATGTTTTGACGATACGGTCCCAACAAAACTAGTTTCGTCGAATTCTGAGACCGTTTGAAAAATGGCCCCTTTCTGGTCGATCCAATTTAATAGAAATCGACCAAACACATTTTCCTTTGCTACGCTCACATACTAGCTTCAAAAATTATGAAATTTGAAACCTAGCAATAATTTGACATCCTGGATCCAACAAAAGTGGTTTCGTCGAATTTCGAGGTCGTTTGCAAAATGGCCATTTTCACGGGCTATATAAACTCCATAGCCACCTTTCAAAAAATTCATTTGGCCATAACTTTTGCATCCCGCTATGAAACTTCGATTTTTAAGATTCGTTAGAAAGGTATTCACTAACAGATTTAAATATTTTTGGTTTCACACAAATCCGTTTTGTTTTGCACCCGGTACAGTCAGTCAAAGTTTGAATTCAAATTTTAAAACTACCGCGCCATTTCAGGCCTTGTTTATAATTAGAATTAATTATATTCGTTTTCAAATGTCGATTCAAACTTACTTTTCATCATTATTATTTAAAATATTTATTTTAAATATTTAAAATCCACTATTTTAGCCAATTTAAAAAATTTAAATTGGTTCAGATTTTCCGAGTCGTTACATCTTTGTGTAGCGTTAATTCGCGAGCCTCACACCCCGGTATAAACCAGAAACAGGAGGACAACAGGGAGGGAAGTACGTTTCCTTCTAGCTAGGAGTGGTGTCATCGTATGGAGCTCAGACATTTTTACTTATGTGGATGATGGAAAGCGAGGCGCCTCAGATATATCGGTTACTATGGAGTCGATGGATATGGAGTCATCTGGCTCATTTACGCCCCATAGGGTAGGGAAACGCATGTTCAGGAATTATGAATCCACCTTGCACTTGATGTGGACCGGCCTTGCATGTTACCTAGGGTTGCCCAGAGTGTGTAGTCCTAATACATTTGCTAGAGTGTCTCGAAGCGGTAGGGACAATCCCTTGCCTTGGTTCACAGATGGAAATCCAACTTCCAATACGTGACATTTCAGTTTTGATTGTAGAGCCTAGTATGGCAACATAATAGCATGGGATGCTATGTCGTCTATGATAGATACATTTATATTTGTAGTTATTTTATAAACTATGCACTTATAATAGTATCAAATGATTTGTTTTAAACGTACCAAGCAATTTGGCTATTATTAGATAAAACTCAATCCTCCGGCTTACGTTGCATTGTGTGATGGGACCTGAGTCTTACAATAGCTTCATTTTCTTTAATTATAATTACGATGATTGTTTTATGCACTGGTATCCTTGGGAGGAAACCCGTTCCGTGTTATACTGCGTGGTTCCCTATTTACCTAACTTTAAAATCAAATTAATAACTGTTTTAGTTCTCACTCCAGTCACATGACTGACCTGGAGTTTATTGTTTTAACCTAAACTTTGGGTTCCCCTATTTTCCACATGGGTAGCTAGTAGTTTTGGTTTTGCAGATTTATATTCACAGGATCCTGGTTTACAGCTGGAGCTATATTCGGAACGCTATGTATCGTGTATTTCTTTCAATTGTATTATGTATTATTTTTCCACTGCTATGTAATGTATTTTAATCTATAATATTTTACAATGTATAAATTATTCGTACTTTGTTATATTCTTGTACTCTGATGAAATTGTTGTA
Source organism: Allium sativum (assembly GCA_030737875.1). NCBI lineage: Eukaryota > Viridiplantae > Streptophyta > Magnoliopsida > Asparagales > Amaryllidaceae > Allium > Allium sativum. The sequence goes on from JASFAX010000033.1 coordinate 14,250,971, forward strand.
ATAAGCAATGAAATGTTCTTCTGTTTGTATTCTGGTTTTTCGTGTTCTCAACTCAATCTGGGCTTTCCTTTATGGGGAAGTTTGGGTTGTTTCAGACCCGAAGAGTTTCGACTTGAAAGTTTGATGGAAGAAGTGAAGTCCCATGTCGACCCGGGTCAGGCCAACCTGGGGTATCTTGATCCGAAGTAGGCTTTCGTTTCAAAGGTTGGACGTGTGAGTCTAATTCGAACTGACCTAAGTCGACCCGAAACCTGAGTTGGACCAAAAGATTAAAATTGCAATAATCTATCCAAGTAAAGAGAATATGCCCACATCCTGAACACCTCTTATGAAAGAAATCCGAGTCGTGGCGGCCTTGGTAAAAAGGAGGAACGACACCGTCTGATATAATTTATTATTACAGGTTACGTTCCCCATTCATTACATACTTCACAGGTTTCCTATTATTTAACATAACCTTTATAGTTATGACATTAATCTACTTGCCATCTTTGTTAGTTTACACAATAAACCTTTTATACGTCCTTTTCTTTTCATAACCTCTTTTAGTTATGTTATCCTTCTTTTTCATCTTTACAATTTATTCTTTTAGGAAGTTAGGTCTATTCCAAGTTGATTGGTTAGCAAAACTATAGTAAAATCTATTTCCATAGTTTCAGGTAATTATTGTAATAGGAACCCATGATTGCAAAGCATTTCTTTTCTTATTTTTGAGATCATCAATTTTGTGCGCAATATAGTTAGCTCTCTATTTTACACTAATCTCCATTTATTCATAATTTCAGTTTGCAATCATGTTTCCTATTTTTATCTTTATTTACCAAACTATGCAAATACACTCCTCTTTTTCCTAACCAATATATCTAGGCTATTCCCAATCTTTCAAATTTAAAGGCATATACGGATTCATCTCTTCTTCTTTTTATTGTTCCCAAATTTAACATATTTTCTGTGCTTTAGTAAGATTTAGACGTATACCAATTTCTCATCCCTGCAATTATTTAATTTTAAATCTAAAATGTGATTTCCCATAATTAGTATGTAAATTCTCAAATTTTCCCTTTTTATTACAATACTTGCACAATATATTCTTTTAGCCCCAAATCATCAAAATTTTCATATTCCAATTAATTAACGCGCAACCACAATTCAATATTTACGCCCATCCATATTTCAATTATTCTGCACATAACCACAATTTTATTCAATTTGCGCATAACCACAACTTTATTTAATTTTGCGCATAACCACAATTTTACTCATTTTGCGCATAACTAGAATTTAGCATAGACTGTATATTCTAACGCATAAGAGGGGAATGGAAGAAGAATAAATTTCAACAAGAATCAAATGATACAAAATACTATTATCAGAAAATATAATTTAAATCCACTCACCTGAGATTTGTGCTTTAATATTTTGGATCTGCGTGGCATTCTTTTAATTCAGATTTATATATTTGTTTGGAAAGAGGATTTGGGCATCTATAGCTTAGATCTACAATCATCCTCTATAAACCTTGAATTAGAAATCCTAAAACTAATATATATTTATTTTATGAAGAATTTGGAGGAGAAAAGAAATGACAGAGCTCTGGCGTCCTCTCAAAAAATATGAGTTGGAGGTTAGGCCCTGTTGGTTTATTTATAGGTGCTCAGAAGAACCTTGTCAGTTGGATTGAAATAAATAAAATAACCATTTATAACATTTGAACCACACTACCATGCCCAAAATTGGGTCGTGTACATGATTTATGCTCCCATTAATACGTTGTCTCAACGTTATTTTCTTTCTTAATTTCTCTCCAATCAATTTATTATTTCCCATTTTATTTTGCACTTTAAATTTCAACTTTAAATATATGCGCGTATATTTATGCACAACTCCATAAAATTTCATCCATTAATAGCTGCCTAAATTTTGTTTCTTAAACGTTATTATTCCCTAACCATTTCATTGAATCTTTCCATTTTTTATATATGTTTAAATTTTAAATGTAGTTATTCTTAGAATTCTTACGCATATATTTATCTACAACCTCATTTATTTCAAAATTCAAACAGTGTTATTCCGAAATTTACTTCTTGTTTTGATTACCTGCATGTTACTTTTGAATTTCATGTCTATATACACACACACACACATACATACATACATATATATACACACACACACATACATATTTACATACAAACTCATCTATATATAATCTTGCCTTATATGTACATACACATATACTTTTCTCTTAGAACATGCATCTTTTTGGTTGTCCCCCTTAAAATTTAAAAACATGAGGCTGGTGGGATTCAAACTCGCGTGCTACAATCTAGAAGCCAAGTGCCCAGCCATGGAACCACACTGCTTTTTGTTCACAAGATTAGAACATTGGAAACTATTGATCTTATGTGTGTTTTTCTTGTTTCTTCTTTTTCATATTTGTTCTGAAACTTCAGTTAATGATATCTTCTTTATTTTAAGTCTGTTTTATGCAAATCATATGTCTAAATTGATTAGAAAATCTCCAAGGACAAAATGATTATTTCCATGACCAAATTCTTTTTTTTTTTTTTTTTTTTGCAAATTTTATTTACTATTTAGTTTAAAAATTCGGGGTGTTACATTCTCCTACCCTTCCTTGAAATTTGCTAAGGGTAAAATTAAGTAATTCCTCGCATAATTTACAACCATTATGTGTACATCCAATTTTTGCAATCATTTGTGCACTTGTGCTAAGTGTAACACAACATTAAAATGCATGAATGCAATAAATGTCTAAGCGCTACCTCCTAAATGAATGCAAATTTTTTTTGAAAATATTTTGAAAACATGATGCATACATCTTGGATATACTGGCAATTTCTGTAGGAATGCAATAATTTGAAAAACAAATACTTTTCATTCAATTTTTCCTGCATTCTTATAGAGTAAGAGCATAGTTCATCCAATTTTTTTCCATCCAAACCTTACCAACCAACTCTAAATTTGCGAATTTAAGAAAAATATATTTTTCTTAATTTGATTACTTATGTTAGAAAGATGTAGAAATGGAAAATTACATATTTTCAATCTACATTTACGCACCTTTTCCCTCATGCTTGGAAACCATAATTGCTAACCTTATAAAAATACCTATGTTCTATTCCAAGCCCAATTTACATAAGAAAGATTTTTTTTTTCAATTTTCCAAACTTGAAGGAATTCATTTTCTTTTATTTCTCAATTTTTGCAGTTATCGTCTTTGTTTGTTTTTCTTTTAGTTGTTCATCTCTTACCTTCACCCTCATTTTATTAACAATATCCTATGTTTTTTTTCTTACCTAGTTATCACCACAAACACCAATGAAGAAAATATCCTACTAAACTATTCCATTCTTCTAAAATAGAACACTACATAGGAATTCAAATCTATACTAAAAGAAAACTTTTCTATTTCCTCAAAGGGTGTTAAAAAGGATTTCTATTAATTGTTAACCATGTCATAAATTTATTTATAAAAATCTCAACTTGCTTTTTTTTCATTTCCTCTTTATCCTTTTCACTTAAATCATGCAAGTTTTAAATTTTACTTTTTACTTCTTTAAACAGTAACCACTTGAAAAACCTTTTCAAACTTTCCTCAAACCTTTACTAACCGTCCATGCATACTAATGAGACTATTCTCACTAAATTATTCTTAATTAAATAAGATTAAGTTTCCTATGAACCTTTCCAAAAAGGACTTTTGTATTTCGTGTAAAGTAAATTTCTATGCCACTTTAACAAAACATGTTCACGTACAAGTTTATTGATTCATAAAAGCTTGTCTTATAATTCTTCATATTCCAATTGGTTAAAGTGTGTCATATTCCGTCCTTTAAGAAAACTTTTATATTTTATTTTACTCAAGGTCATCTATGCACCTCATATGGCTAATTCATTTATTTGCACTTTCTCTTAACTACTTATATCGCTTAACCCTACAACTTGCTTATGCATTTAATGCTTTTTGAAAACAAGTTTGCATAATTTTCTTAAAAAAATCATTTTAATGCAGCTCTTAATATCACAAACTAGTAAATTTCTAAAATTGTAAACTTTTAAATTTTTAAAACTTGAAAACTTTTCTATTTTTTTTTCTACATTTACATTTTTTTAAAGTTCCTTTACAAAAGTTCAAACTATAGGGCTAAGTACAAAGTGATTTTTAACTTTTGCATTTTCCAAATCCTTTGCGCGAAATTACATTTCTTTATCCCAAAATTCTTCACATATATTCCTACCAAACTATATCTAAACTAAAGAATAAGACTAGCGTCAATTTTCAGCAAACATATACATGTAAATTCCAAATTCATTTTTCACTTTCTTACTCTTTCTCAATTTACAAGGCCCTACTACCTAACCTACTAATTTGAAATACCAAAAATTCAATTATTAACACATGCAATCTTCTCTCTTTTTCTTCAAAAATTTTGCACCCTTTTTTACCCTAGTCATCATGGGCATATAATCCTCAAACTTCCATAACCATTTCCTTTGTGTACAAAATCAATACCTCAACTTCCTCCATGTGTTGTCCACTTAATTAATAGGTTCCTCCATGGATATAGGTATATATATATAATATTTATATTTTAAAAATACAAATACGCTCACTCACTATCTGTATAAGAATCCTAAACCTAAGCTCTGATACCAAATGTAACAACCCGAATCTAAACAGATCAATTATTTTTCAAAAATCCAAATCCAGCGAAGCTCGAGTTTGTTTGTCTGGTATCACGTAGAAAGTCAAAGATAAATATATCAGAGCTCATAAAAAAAAATCTCAGAACAAAAGGAATAAAATATAATAGTAGATAAACACTTTCCAATATAATGAAATTATCTAACAAGTGTCTCTAAGCTGTAGAATCTCATCCACCTATCTTATCTACGAGTTTTTATGAGGAGGAGGTCAGAACAAAAGTTATAGTGAATGGATAAATTATACTTTCTACAAATAACACTACATATATTGTTCTATCACTAGTTCATATTTATTAAGTTAATCAGGTTTATCTCACAATGCACTTTTGATTTTTCCGCATAAATCATACTCATCTACTCCCTAGTAGATTAACCTAATAAATAATACATATGTAGCTATATACCCAATATATCGAGGTACTTCCCATAGTACCCTCCTCGAGTGGTCTCCATCGCTCTACTACGAAAACATAGTGGACCTTTTTCTCCACGCTACGAAAGTGTACTAGGCTAGGCCGCGAAAGCGAATAAGCCTCTGTTGTTACGCTAGAAGAATGCCCTAATCCATGAGTTCCTCCACATAACTCAATTGCGAACTTTACACATATCTGTAAAGGACAATCTCGTTAGGCCTACAATACAGATATCCAAAGATAGGTTTGTCTCTTTCGGTGGCTCTCTAAGGCCCCACCCAGCCTACCCCTACTAATGAAAGACTATTCAAAGAGCTAAATGACCGCCCTACCATCCATTCTAAACAAACATGTGGTCCCTCATCCAGTGACCTGACAGTAAAAGGTAATTGGCCTCTTGTCTTAGCTCCAGTCTTTCTCGCACACGCTCCAACTGATGATGACAGGTATTTGAGGACCTACTATGTAACGACCCGTATTCCACGTACCGGAGGATCATAGAATATTTATTTTATTTTAATATGAGGTTATTTGGCTCAATAACTTTAGGAAATGACTAATAGGGCTATTTCCTATTTTCACCATTTTTGCCGAATTTTAATATGACAATTTTGCCTTTGGCGAATCTTGTTTCTCTTATAACTTTTGACTGGTGCGGAGTTTAAACTTGAAACAACTTCCTTTGGATTCAGATGATGGTTTCTCATTCCATAGAGTGGTCATATAATGAAAACAAGCTTACCGTTTGGGAGGTATGACTGAGTTAAGGCTCGAATGGGTTTAAACAGCTTGTTTGGGATAAACAGGGTCATTAATGAGTAGGTCAAATACCCATTTTGAGATTAGGGTTATGTGGGGGCTGAGTGTGATACATGAATAGTTATTTTCACTTTCCCAACTCCCAAGAAAGGTCTAATCCATCTCTAATGGCCTTTAACCTCTAAACTACCTCCAAACATTTACTTTAATTAGCTTTAACTCAAGATTAGCGAAGGATCTATCATTTCTACATCAAATCAATATTGGAGCCGCTGCATTGCATTAGGATTCGAGCTTAATCAACATCAAATTCAGATCTAACCTTTTTAGGGGAACTTAAATTTGGTAATTATCTTCATCTCTTACTAAATAGGGACTATTAGTCGTCAATCACCTTTTAAAATTAAAGAAAATGAGCATAAATTTTGAAATGTCATGTTACAACTCATGTGTGAATTTGGGTTTGATTGGAAAAGATTTGCTATTTTGATGATTCTACCTTGTTCATAGGCTTAAATATTGCTTGTATGCATTTTACATGTTTGTTTGATGTCTAGGAACTATAGATTTGATGAAAACGTCGTGGAATGGCAAAATACGTTGGTAGAAATTTGTAACGACTTGGCGGAATTCGACGCTTGAATTTCAACAATAATACTTAATCCTGTATTACTTGCCAAAATTCAATTACCAAAAACACCAAATGGTTAATATAATGAAATAAGAGGGTGAGAAAAGAAAGTAATATCAGAATAGAAGAAAAAGAAGAAGAACCAACTAACCAACTCAACACAGAGTATCACATCACAACGGAACAAAGTATAATATAAAAATAAACCTTTATTGAGAGCTTGAAATGATACTTACATTTCATCAGAATACAACATACAGTCAATACATCTGAACAGTTATAACAATATGTCGTCATATATAACACATCGCGGAATAAACACTAATACGTCTAAACTCCTCTAGCATATCTTCTAAAGTTCGTAGCATCCAAACCTGAACCTGTAAAACTCGGTCAGAGCCGAGCATTACAAATGCCATGGATCAGTCTGGTGAACCAACGTGAGAAAACTCACTAAGTCTAAAGGTAACATCTAACTTAATTTTTAAAATAAAACATCCTTTTCAGGATAATCATAAGACCAGTCCACACATAAACACAGATGGTTTTTACCTTACGATAACCCAAAACAATCTTGAGATCAATACTATTCTTATATTATAATAGCGTCCATATCAAATAAATAACCATCTAGCAGAACCCTTTCATTCCCCGCTCCACATACCTAGTTTATAATAAAAAACCGCGAGCTTTTATTGGGAGAATGGATTCCAACTATGATTAGGTATGGGACCACCTTCCGATAGTGTACCTCTAAAGAGAAATATAATGGGTTCAACAAGAACATCTTGCAACCCGGCCGCACATGACCGACCACTCATTCCTTTAAGTGTACCAAATGTATATCACCGACGGTTGGGATCAACAACCGTCACCAAAGCATACAACAACAATAGAATAAAGAAGCAAATGGATTTTTCTCTAGATCAGGTGATAATACACCCAAATGGGAGAGACCATATAGCCAGCTACCTCCCCGATTTGTTTCATTTCCCATTGAAATTAAGTTTATGAAAAGAATTTTTATGTAGAAGTAAATCCAATTATGTTGGACAAAATTTCCAAATTCGACGTCGAAATCCAAATATAAATGTTTATTTTAACGTTAAATCTTAATTTAATTTGTACTTCATATGCCGAAATCATCTGAGTCGTTACAATCTTTCCATAAAAATTCTTTTCATAAACTTAATTTCAATGAGAATATTTGTTGGTTGATGAGACTTGAGGTTGCTATTACCTTTTTAAGAACATCACACCATTATTTACTTTAAATGTCACATTGTTAGATCCGCTAAATCACTAATTGACATCCATGAAAATATTCTACGTGTTAAGCTAAGAGAAAGTGTCTTCTCCACTACCACAGAAGTATGTATGTAAAAATCAATGTACATGATCCTTTGGAAATACTCTGTCAGACATTCGTCCATACAAGTCATCCAGGAACGGCATGACCGAAGGTACCCTCCAACTACATTCTACGTATCATTCCATAGATTTGTAGCGAGTAGTCCTTGCAACCTGTAGATTCCAACCACGACAGAACCACAATTATCTTTATGTTGCAACACAGAGATTTTAGGCGGTTCTTCCATTTTAGGAAGCTCCAGGCTCTTCAATTGCTCTATATTCAACCAGCATCCGATATCTTCATGCTTTTGTATTCGATGGTTCGGAATGGTTTTCGAATATAAATTTGATCCCGGTTTTTTGGTATGAACAATCATATAGGTCAGATTTGATAGTCGGTTATTTAACAATCAAATAAACAATCAAGCAACCATAAAAATAAAATGAATTTACTGGTTAAGTACTTAGCATCACTTGGCCTTTTCGATTTAAAACATTCAGTAAATAAATTTCAAAATCTTTCAATAATTCGAGCATAACTATTCACTTCTTATTTAACATAAGGGTATTCTCAAACCATTTTATTTTAAAATACTTTGAAAAATATCTAATAACTATATCTGATTTTCCATCTGCAAAACATTTTTCATGAACTATGACTGGGAAATATGTTCAACTGATTATTCAGGAAATAATATTACAAAATTCTCCTTTGTTTCATTTCTTGAAAACAATAACCAACACTTATCCTTTTAAAACAAACTTATTCCAAAACTCTTATCTCTTTACTTCCTTTAATATAAAAAAGATCACTATTTTTTCACAAAATCTCCTTTTATTTTTGTTACTTTGGAACATCCTTTTATACTCTCAAATCCTTTTTATTTTCGTTACTTTGGAAATATCATTATATATTCTCAAACCCTTGCAATTAACGTTCCATTATTATTTCTCTTATAGAAATAATAAATTATTTCTAACATCCTTACCATTACAAACTATTATCATCCTTAGATAATCTTGAAGTCGTTCAAGTTGAGGTATTTTGTTTACCTCTCAGACCTTGATCAACAACGTTCTTATCTTAAGATAGTTATGAGTTGTAATTCAAAAATCATATTCTTTCTCATAATAGAAAAAATCCCATTTAGTTATTTTATTTAAAATAAGATTTTATAAACCCTTCTTACTGTTGAAATCTCTTTCTCGAGTATTACTATTGTTGCTTAATTCATTAATCAAGTAAATGATTTCTAAAACATCCCCTTTAACTTCTAACTTCTTAAAACAATTCATTTTGTAAATCGGATTCTTATTATAAAATCCTATTACTAAACCCTTTGCCAAATCCAATTACAAAAATACCTTGTACCCATTTTCCTCTATGTAAACCTTATTTCAATTCCCTCTATTTCACTTAATTCCATTTCTAAGTAACGCAAGTTTAAACTCAAATTTTTAGCTTCACCCCTTTCAAAAACCTTGTTTATAAACTCAGGTTTAATATAAAACTCATTTTATCTCGATTTCTTTTAGTTAATTCAAATACTAAATAAACATTTATTTTAAGCTGTCGTATTTGCTTAAAATCTCTTTTATAACTTCGTTATAAAAACCTGGGTTTTACTATAAAATTCGTTCAAAAACTCCTTTCACAATTTAATTAGATTTCATTTCCAAACTCGATTACTTACATAAATGAATTTTATTTAAGTAGTAATCACTTCAATTATTATTAATTAAAATAATAATTTACTTCATCACTAACTACTGCTGAAGTAGTTATGTTCTTTATTAACTAAAATAAATAATAAGTTTCTTTTTAAATTCTTATTATAATTAAAATAGATATTCGTTAAGATATTTGATTAGATTAATTAAAAGTAAATTAATCTAGTAACCAATTCCAATTAAAATAGTTGATTTAGTCAACTCAAACCATGGTTTTCTCGTTTACCAATTCCAATTAGTCCTTCCTTTAAATTGATTAATAATATAATTAATTTAAATAATTCCTTTTATTTGTCTCTTGGAAACAATTTATCCAACTCTTAACCCTTAGGTTAATTTTTTCTCATTTGCTTATAAACCTTATTAACATAAGAATATGCTTTATAAAACCATTTAATAATTACTTATAACTAAAATAATAAATATTTATTTCCTTTAAATAAACGTTTTTCAAACTAGTAGATTTCAAAATCTATCTTAAGTTATAAAATAAATTTTATAACTTTATTTCTGTCGATTCAGCTGATGACAAATTAATATTTACAAAATGATGGATTTTCTGGGCCATCTACTGCCAATTACTCAACCAATACTTCTTGTTGGATAATCAAAACTAACGTTGAATTTCAATTCAACAGTCAACAACCAAATCAATCACTTAATCAGATTGGTTAAATAATTCATATAATTGTAATACAAAATTAAGCAATAAATTTGAGGAATACAGTTGGATCCCTCCAACCTATTTTTTTCTGCATCCAAATAGGTTACCTCAAATAAAATCATCTAATCAATACGATAATATTTTTATCATTGTTCAACATGATAAATAGAAATAAATAGTTCAACTAATTATTTTCAACAATCAACAAATAACAACAATCTAAGCATCCAACTGTAATTTTTATATGTTTATATTATTATAAACGTAATCAACAAGCAAGTTAACTCAATTAGTTATAATCGTTAAAAACAACGATTGATTTTAATTAAATTAAACGAACATTTAATTTAATCAGTTCATTCAACATATATAGATATTATATTCAATAATCATCCAACAATAAACAATCATAGCTCACAAATGTTGAACCCAACTTATATTAACTGCAAGTGGGACAACTAAGTGAGTTATACTCACTCTTATTTCCATTTGTTGTTAAAACAGCCGGTTTCTGTTAAATCAAAAAAGAGTTTAATTTAACTGGAATTTCCAGTTGAATCCAAATGCATCCAAACTAGCTCCATAATGTTGTGCTCTTCGAAACAGACCCAACGTCTCTAGTTTTATCGAATTCGGTTAATGTATGTATAATCATTTTTGGATTCAAACGGATTAAGTAAATAAATAAATTACTAATGATGTATTACCCTTACTTATAAATTAATTAAAGTAATCTAACCCTTTTAATTTAAATTAACCATACCTGCTAATTACACTCTTCCTTCCATGAAATATTTCGAAACATTCTTTATCCCTTCCTCGTATTGTTCTTCTTGCTTGCTGCTGCATGGAACGCTTCCCTCCTTTTACTTGCACTAAACACCACGCCGCCTCCACCTTCAGATCACTGACACCAGCGCAACACCGCGCCCAACTGCCCCCCCCCCCTCGCTTGACCAACTAGTTTACTTACCACTAGAAAATGAAAAGAACCAACCCTTGCCTTCACCGTTGTACTACACACATCACTGTGACATCCCCAAACTTCCACATAATGAAAATAAGGAATAATCATTTGGAATACAACATAAATATAACAATACAGATCACAGATACAACATAGCAAGGGAAAACTATAGAATAACAACATCATAGCAGCGGAATATGAATGTCATCAAACACATAATCTCACAGTCACAGAGTTCTAAATTATTACATCAAGTTTTCAGCAAAAAGGAAATAAGTTCCAACTTCCAAAATAGAATAACTGGAAACAAAATAAGTCTGGATGTCTCAGCGTCTAAAGATAAAATGTAAACAAAAGATAAATGATAGATAGTCTTCGTGGCCCATCATAAGCACCTCCAAATAAGCAACACCAAGAAAGCTCCAAAGACATCAACTCCAAAGAAAGTCAAACCTGTTACTTGGCTGCCCGTGTGGAAAAGAGGGCACCTGAGTTTGCAAAGGTGAAAAAAAACTACAGGTTAGTCATGGGACTGGTGTGAGAATTCTTAATTAATTGACCTACTACTAATAAGGCAAATCCAAAGACCATGCCGCTAACGCGGAACGGGTTTATTCCAGTGGATTGCCGTGCATAATTTAAAGTGACATAACAAACAATAAGTAATTCGTAAAACAACGCTATGCTTTTGAGAAAAATTGAATCACCATAAGACCCAAGTCCCATCACACAATGCAACACAAACCAGAGGATAGGGTTTTACCTTATGGTGATTAAACATGCTAAATATGATAAATACGAATATAATATTATTATTAGTGTATATAAAAACATTTCAAAAATAAATGCAACAATCCTAGGAAGCATAGCTACCATATACTATGCCTCCGTACTAGTAATACAATCAAATTCGGAGGGTCGTATTTGGAATTTGGTTTCCAACATGAGTCAAGGCTAGGGAGGAGCTCCTTACCGATTCGAGACACTCTAGCTAATGTCTCAGGATTCCCCGCAGAGAACCCTTAGATCCTGCAGGTCCGGTCCACACTTGCGGTTTGTGGATAAGTTATTCCTGAACACACGTTTCCCGGTCCTATAGGACCTAACATCCGAGGCGCGCCACATTCCATCATCCACATAAGTAAATATCATCCAGTTTAAGCACCGACACCACTTCTAGCTAGAAAGAAACGTGCTGCTCTCCCTGCGTTCCCTTCTCCCGTTTTAGACTCCACCGGGTCGTGAGGCTCATGAAGCTACGTAATACACAAAGCTATGCTTATTCAAACTGTGCTTTGATCGTCACCACAAGGTTCTGCTTTTCAACAAGAAACCTTGATCACTGCATCTTAGTATGCCACATTGTCACTCCATATCACACTACCAATCCTTTGCCATAATATATGAAAGGGTGTTAAGCAAGAGAATAAATTCTCTGCCACCAAACATTCATACATTCGACAGAAAATCAATAAATACAATATAAAGGAGTACAATGTCAGACACACATTCCATTTATGAGCTTATGCTCTGGGTCTAAGTGAAAACCAAATCCTTGCAATCAACATGTTCGTTCGGACAATGACCATGACCCTTGAATTAAGAGCAAGTAAAATCAGGGCCTCGATCGTTGTCCTCTCGATGGAAGATTTACGGTCTTCATACGCCGTCTTCATACTTCGATTCTTAACGTCGTTTGATTATTTGGAATGAGAAACACTCGGACTTTCCAAATAATTCTCGTATATATATACATATTGATAATCCTTCTTTATCGTCAATATTATTTTTAACGATTAATTCATATTTTAGTTATTTAAAGTAGTTAAATCTTTATTTAACGACGCTTCGGATCAATGGCAACCCTGGCGCTGCTTTCAACCAATTTTGATTTTCACATTTCTCAAAATCTAACCATTGGATCTTGGCGTAGTATATATCGTTGGAAAGATCTTCCCAAGACGGTCCTAACGGTTTCAGTTTTGGGAAATTCCGACGGTCGGATCTTTTGGTTTAGTCGTTTAAAGATACGATTTCAAAATGCGAACTACCGCGCTCTATTCGATTAATTTTAATTATATATATATATATATAAAAATATATAAACATTTAACGTTAATAACGTCAACCAATTCAACTCAAATAAATTTAATTACCATATCCATTCCATTTTTCTTCATTCATTTAAAAATGAAAATAATATTTCAACCTTCACATATGTTCTTTTTATTACATTTAAAATGTAAATGAATTTACAGCGTAAAATTTCATTCCTACATCTTGCATTAAAAAATGTAATTTTCATTATAATGACAAAATCTCTTTTTAATTACATTAAAAATGTAATTATCATTCGGTGTGAAATCTTACTTTAACCATTTCATAAAAGAAAATGAATTTCATTTCAACGGTAAAATCTAATCTTTTAATTTCATTAAAAATGAAATTTCATTACATTGTAAATATAATTAACATTATAGTGAAAAATTATAACTTTTTAAGTTACATTAAAAATGTAATTTTATTTAGTATGCAAATTCCATGCAAATCCTCATTCTTAATTTACATAATAAAAATGTAATTCTGATTATTATGCACAAATGTTAATCTTTAATTACATAAAAAGGATGTAATTTTAATTGCCATGTAAATTTTCATTCCTTAATTACATATAAAAAAATGTAATTTTACTTTACAACGTGAATTCAACTTTAATTACATAATAAAAATGTAATTTTTATTACAATGCAAATTTCTCTATTTTATTACACGTAAAAATGTAATTTGTATTTCATGTCAAATTCCTATTTCTTATTACATTGTAAAAAAAATGTAAATTTATATTACAATGTAAATCCTACTTCTTATTTACATGTAAAAAAAATGTAAATTTATATTACAATGTAAATCCTACTTCTTATTACATTGTAAAAAAAATGTAAATTTATATTACAATGTAAATCCTACTTTATATTACATGTAAAAATGTAAATTTCATTACAATGTAAATTCTCTACTTTTAATTTACATATAAAAATGTAAATTTCATTACAATGCAAATTCTCTACTTTTAATTTACATATAAAAAAAATGTAAATTTCAGTACATTGAAAATTTCTACTCTTAATCTACATATAAAAATGTAAATTTATTTACATTGTGAATTCCTCTGCTCTAATTACATATAAATGTAATTTTTAATCAAAATGTAAATTCTCATTTCTAATTATATATATAAAAACGTACTTTTTAACTTACGGTGTAAATTGTCATTTCTAATTACGTATAAAAGGTATTCTTTATTTTACAATGTAAATTCACTTTTATAATTACATATAAAAATATAATTTGTTTTATTTCCAATATAAATTCTTATCTTAATTACATAAAAAATGTAATTCTTTATTTGCAATGCAAACTCACTTTTTTATATTTACATAAAAAATGTAATTCTTATTTTAATTTTATGTCCAATATTTCATGTCCAACCCAACCACAAACAATATCTTATATAATAAAAGGGATCAAATCGAATTAATAACATGAAGTTAATCTCGAGTTGAGAGTTCTAGTTCAATTCTGAGAATAACTAAGGGTGTGTTCTTACATGTAGACATATGGTCCGTGAATATCAACAAACCATGATTGACAAAATTAACAAATAAATGATCCTAATAAATCACCAAACTCAGACCTAACACTTAAATTTTCAGACCTAATATCATAACATCATAAACAATTCAGATCCATAACTTAGAATAACATCAATCGCAGATCCATTTATATTTGCCATTCAAACTTCACATAACGCAAGAATAATAATTAAATTAATTAAATTTAATTAAAAATAAATTCTCACATTGCTTGGATTTGAAATGAAGGTTCGAACTCGATCAGATCTCGTGTTCAAAGTCACGGCGGTTTCGGATCTGAAAGATTTCATTTTGAAGTTCATATGTATAAATTAGAAACCAACTTTTTACAACTATTACTGCGACATTTAAAAGCATCGCAAATCTGAAATTGAAATTTACCTTGAATTTCAGAAAGTTCAAAACTTTGAATTTGATTTTTGGGAGATGTAGTTGATGGTTTTCAAAACGGTTTGTTGGAGATGGACCGGCTTGGAGTGGCGCACGTGCGCTAGGGAGGGGGTGGGGTGCGGCGCAGCGTGGTGGGGCCGAGGGGGGTGCGACGGCGGCGGGTTTAGGGGGTCGGGGCGGCGGCTACGGGTGATAAGAGGCTCCGGGGTTTGTGTTGAATCGAAGAGGGAGGAGAGTACTTCGGAAAGTTGCACTGTGGGTGGTCTGAAATCGAGTGTGGAGGGAGCAATCGGGGTTTGAAAATTTGATGGCAATGGGTTGGAGGCGGCTGAACAATCGGGAGGAAGAAGGAGACGTATACGGACCCGTATTTATACGGTATTCTTAGGGTATTTCCTTTTTATTTTTAATTTAATTAATTCCAGAAATTAGAGTTTTTCGTCCGATCACCAAACGAAGCCCAATGACTGTCGAACAATAGGTTTTGACGTCTTCTAAACGCAATGGCACTAGTGTCGAAGTCTAATTCTGAAGTTTACAGCATGTTTCTTTTATTTCTAAAATAAATCTTTTTAATATTAGTTTGAACGTACTTTTTAATCCCGGGGTCACATACGAACTCAGAAAAATCCAGAAAAATTATTTCTGGTTTTGTTTTGACGATACGGTCTTAACAAAATTAATTTCGTCGAATTCTGTGATCGTTTGAAAAATGGCCATATTCTAGTCGATCCAATTTAACTGTAATTGACCAAAACACATTTTCCTTTGCCATGCTCACATATTAGCTTCAAAAATTATGAAATTTGAAACCTAGCAATAATTTGACATCCCGGATCCAACAAAAGCGGTTTCATCGGATTCCGAGGTCGTATGCAAAATGTCAATTTTCAAGGGCGATATATTCTCTATAGCAACCTTTCTAAAAATTCATTTGGCCATAACTTTTGATTCTCGCTATGAAACTTCGATTTTTAAGATTCATTAGAAAGGTATTCATTAACAGATTTATATATTTTTGGTTTCACCAAAATTCGATTTATCCTGCATCCTGTACAATCAGTCAAAGTTCAGATTTGACTTTTCAAACTACCGTGCTATTTCTAATTCCTTTTATAATTAAATTAAATATATTCATATTAAATTCAATTAAAATAATTTTCTAGTTGTTTTTTTTTTAAATAATTTATTCCAAATATTTAATCACCCTTAAAATCTCTAAAATGAAAATTTTAAATTGGCCCCAAATTCTGGGTTGTTACAATCTCCCCCACTTAAGAACTTTTCGTCCTCGAAAAGGAAAAAGGAAAATAGAAGATTAGGGACCAACACAGAGAATGCTAAGATGATTAAGCATACCTCAAAACAAAATCTAATCGGAGATATCCACTCTGCATTTGGGATAGGCCTGTTTGATACTCTCCTCAGTTTCCCAAGTGCAGTCTCTAGGATCACCGCTCCATTGCACCTTGACTAGATTAATTCTTTTATTTCTCAGCTCTCTAGTCTCTTTGCCAATAATTTTCAGTGGCTCCCTTCTTACTGGAAGGCTTGGGGTAATCTCCAAATCTTGTTGTGCAGCTTCCTCTACAACCAGATTTGGATCATGGACATGCCTTCGAAGTTGAGATACATGGAATACATCGTGCACTCTAGGCAACCAATCACGCATCTGAATTCTGTAAGCTAGAGTACCAACCTTCTCAAGAATAGGAAAGGGGCCGATGAATTTAGGTGCTAATTTTCCTGTCTTTCCAAAATGGATTACACCTCGCATTGGAGCAACTTTCAAATAGACATAGTCACCCACTTCAATAGCCAACTCTCTTCTTCTTACATCTGCATAGCTCTTTTGTCTACTTTGGGCAGCCAATAATCGCTTCTAATATAATCGACTCTGTCTGAAGCTTCTCGGACCATGTCTGGACCCAATACAAGCCGATTTCCCTTTTCAACCCAACACGCCAGCGATCTACATGGCCTGCCATATAAGGCTTCAAATGGAGACATTTTTAAACTTGCTTGGTAGCTATTATTATAAGAGAATTCTTCTAAGTGCAAGTGATCCTCCTAAGAACCTCCAAAATCAAGTATGAAAGCTTGCAATAAATCCTCAAGGATGCGATTCACCCTCTCAGTTTGGCCATCTGTCTGAGGGTGATATGCGGTACTGAGATTTAACTTCGTTCCCAACTCATTTTGGAATGCTTCCCAAAATTTGCTAGCAAAGATAGGATCACGGTCGCTAACAATGCTATTAGGAACTCTGTTTAAAACAAAAGATTATTCTTTTAATATTCAATTAGAAAAATAAGAATTTTCATTCAGATAATGATAACAAGGAAAGATTTAGCTTCATTACCTATGTATCCTGACGATTTCTTTGAAATAAATTTGCGCCAGACCTTGAGCAGTTCTAGTGGACTTGACAGGTATGAAATGAGCGGACTTTGTGAAGCGGTCCACGATCACCCATATACTGTCATTCCCTTTCCTAGTACGGGGTAAACCATCTATAAAATCCATGGAGATTTGGTCCCACTTCCAACTTGGAACCTCCAATGGTTGCAACAATCCCGCAAGCTTTTGTTCATCGCTCTTAACCTGTTGGCATGTAGGACATCTACTCACATAAATGGATATATCCCTCTTCATAGATCTCCACCAAAACGTGCGCTTTAGATCTTGATACATCTTGCTCACGCCTGGATGGATGCTAAGCTTTGATTTGTGACCTTCATCTAAATCTTCTCTTATGAGCTCTCGAATATTTGGAACACAGATTCGCCCTTGTAATCTAAGGACTCCCTTGCGATCTATTTGGAAGTTCATGTTTTCACCTTCTTGAATTTTCTTAATAATTCTTTGAATAAACTCATCCTCCTTTTGAAGAGCAGAAATTTTATCAAACAACGAAGGGGTAATGATGAGGCTTGCGACAATGACGTCCTTTCTACTAAGTGTGTCCGCCACAACATTGGCTTTTCCCGGCGTATATAAGATGTCAAGATCGTATGCCGCCAGAAATTCTAGCCACCGTTGCTGCCTTAAATTCAAATCCTTCTGATCGATGAGATATTTCAAAGATTGATGGTCTGTGAATAATTCAAATTTTTCGCCCAAAAGATAATGTCTCCAAAATTTTAAATCAAAGACTACCGCCAGCAACTCCAAGTCATGGACACGATAATTTTTCTCATGCGGCTTTAATTGACGACTTGCATATGCAACAACTTTGCCTCTTTGCATCAGTACCGCACCAAGACCACCACTTTGAGAAGCATCGGTGTAGACCTTTAAATCTTGGTTGCCATCGATGATGGTAAGTACGGGAGCAGTTGTCAAACTCACTTTTAGTTTTTGGAAGGCCTCCTCACAATCCGATGTCCAATTGAACTTGGTATGCTTCTTTGTGAGCTTTGTTAACAGGCTAGACAGCTTGGCGAATTCTTTGACAAATTTCCTGTAATATCCAGCCAATCCTAGGAAGCTTCTTACTTCAGTGGGTGTACTGGGCTGCTTCCAATCTCGAATGGCGGCAATTTTACTTGGGTCAACAACAATTCCTTCTTTTGACACAACATGGCCCAGGAATTTTACCTCCTCTTGCCAAAATGTGCATTTGGAAAATTTTGCTTTTAAAACATTTCTTCACAGAATCTCCAACACTTCCCTCAGATGCCCTTCATGCTCCTCGTTAGTTTTAGAATAGATTAGAATATCATCAACAAAGACTAGGACGAATTCATTTAGGACATCTCGGAAGACCCAATTCATCAAGTCAACAAAGTAGGCGGGAGCATTGCATAGACCGAACGGCATTACTAACCATTCGTAGAATATGTCAGGACCTCTAAAGGCGGTCAAAGGTATGCATTCTTCGGTTATGCGGAGTTGGTGGAAACCTGTGGCTAGGTCCATCTTTAAAAACACCTTGGCTCCATTTAATTGGTCCATTAAATCGTCTATGCGAGGCAAAGGGTATTTGTTCTTCAATGTTTGTTTATTAAGGTCGTGGTAATCCACATAGAGCCTTAGAGTACCGTCAGACTTGGGAACAAATACCACAGCTGCACCCCAATTGGAAAAACTGGGCCGGATTAGTCCCTTCCATAAGAGCTGCTTAGTTTGGGTTTGCAACTCTTCTTTTTTTTTAGGGGTCATCCTCCTAATAGCATGAACTACAGGCCTTGCATTTGGGACAAGATCAATTCTGAAATCGATTTCCCTTCGCGGGGGTAAGCTGTCTACTTCGTCAAATACATCCGCGTAATTTTTGACCATGGGAATATTTTCTAAAGAAATAGGAGTGATCTCCAGAGAAGACCAAAATGCCTTCCTATCAGATTTTGAACCATGGCAAGGTATAGAAATAATATCTCCAAACTTTGTTTTGATTTCAACTATTCTCTCCACACATCTTACTTCGGCATCAAATTTTGTTAGCCAATCCAGACCAAGGATGATATCAAACTCGGAAAAATTCATAATGATCAAGTTAAATGGAAACTGGAAATAGGAGTAGGATACAGGCACTTTACAAAATAAATCTAGAGTGGTAGAACCTCCTACATGATTATGAACATTAATTGGCTCTTTAAGATTTCTTGTTTTTAATTTCAATTTCTTAACCGTGTTGCTAGAAATAAAGCTCCTCGATGCACCCGTATCAAACAAAGCAGTAACAGGAATGTTTTTAACAGAAATAGTACCATCTAAAACATCATGCTTACCTGCTCCTTCAGAAGAAGTAGGTGCAAAAGAAGATGGTGCACTTGCCCCCTCATACACATGTGCAACTTAGGCACTCCTCAACAGTGGACAATCAGATTTCAGGTGACCCTTTTTATGGCAGTTATAGCATTCTCTAGTGTCCCCACTTCTGGCCTTCTTTGGATTTCTGCATTCCTTGCTATAGTGTCCATACTTCTGGCAGTTGTAGCATTGCACCTAAGACTTATCATGAGTCTTAGCAGCTCCAAAACCGCTCCCTTCATTCTTCTTTTCGGCTTGCTTCCTTTTATTATTGTTGGCCAAGCTTCTTTCTCTATCTTGTTGAGAAACTCTTTTGTCGTTCTCCTGATAGCGACATGCAAACTCAATCAGCTTATTGAAAGGAAGGTCAATGTGAGCAGTAACCCTGTCAGTGTACTTCCTAGCAAGTCCATTAATGAACCTCTTGTTCTTTTGAAAATCATCCTGAATCAATTCCGGGCATAGCGAGAGAGGTCTTCAAATCTTCTTACATACTCCGAGATAGTTTTGTCGCCTTGCTTCAAGTTGGTGAACTCGTCATGCAGCCTTTCCACTTCTTGCCTGGGAACGTATTTTTCATTAAATAGCTCTTTAAACCTGGTCCAAGTCACATTTTCTTCATCACCTCCTATATTGACCAATTCCCACCAATTTTGTGCTCCGCCTTAGAGTAGCCATGAAGCCGTAAATCTCTTTCTTTGATCATCTAGCCCTATCCCTCCAAATATCTTTTCACAATTTTTAAGCCATGCCTGAGCCTGCGTCACGTTCTCTGTACCAGTGAATGGAACTCCACCTAAATTCTTGAACTTCTTTGCTACCTTATCCAAGTCAAAGGGCTGCGGTGGTGGTGGCGGCTGTTGAACTGTGGCCTCCTCAGTTTCAGCAACATTTTGCCTCCTTGCTCTAGCTCTAGCGGCTCTTGCGGCAGCGGTACTCATTTTTAGTTAGTTCTGTACGATCCAGGAAAGAGTCAGAACAACTGTAATGGTGATTTTAAGAAATGATATAGATAAAAGGATGGAAAAAGGACGGCGATAAAATGACTGACTATTATGTAACTCTAATGAACTGTTCGCCATAGAATATTAGTGATTCTATGTTAACGAATTGCTATAAATATGTTATACTCCAATGCTAAGGTTAACCAAAGCTCTGATACCAACTGTGACATCCCCAAACTTCCACAGAATGAATGTAAGGAATAATCATTTGGAATACACATAAATATAACAATACAGATCATAGATACAACATAGCAAGGGAAAACTATAGAATAACAACATCATAGCCGTGGAATATGAATGTCGTCAAACACAGAATCCCACAGTCACAGAGTTCTAAATTATTACATCAAGTTTTCAGCAAAAAAGAAATAAGTTCCAACTTCCAAAATAGAATAACTGGAAACAAAATAAGTCTGGATGTCTCAGCGTCTAAAGATAAAATTTAAACAAAAGATAAATGATAGATAGTCTTCGTGGCCCATCATAAGCACCTCCAAATAAGCAACAACAAGAAAGCTCTAAAGACATCAACTCCAAAGAAAGTCAAACCTGTTACTTGGCTGCCCATGTGGAAAGACAGCACCCGAGTTTGCAAAGGTGAAAACAAACTACAGGTCAGTCATGGGACTGGTGTGAGAATTCTTAATTAATTGAACTACTAGTAATAAGGAAAATCCAAAGACCACGCCGCTAACGCAGAACGGGTTTATTCCAAAGGATTGCCATGCATAATTTAAAGTGACATAACAAACAATAAGTAATTCGTAAAACAACGCTATGCTTTTGAGAAAAATGGAATCACCATAAGACCCAAGTCCCATCACACAATGCAACACAAACTAGAGGATAGGGTTTTACCATATGGTGATTAAACATGCTAAATACGATAAATACGAATATAATATTATTATTAGTGTATATAAAAACATTTCAAAAATAAATGTAACAATCCTAGGAAGCATAGCTACCATATACTAATACAATCAAATTCGGAGGGTCGTATTTGGAATTTGGTTTCCAACATGAGTCAAGGCTAGGGAGGAGCTCCTTACCGATTCGAGACACTCTAGCTAATGTCTTAGGATTCCCCGCAGAGAACCCTTGGATCCTGCAGGGCCTGTCCACACTTGCGGTTTGTGGATTAGTTATTCCTGAACACACGTTTCCCGGTCCTATAGGACCTAACATCCGAGGCACGCCACATTCCATCATCCACATAAGTAAATATCAGCCAGTTTAAGCACCGACACCACTTCTAGCTAGAAAGAAACGTGCTACTCTCCCTGCGTTCCCTTCTCCTGTTTTAGACTCCACCGGGTCGTGAGGCTCGTCAAGCTATGTAATACACAAAGCTTTGCTTATTCAAGTTGTGCTTTGATCGTCACCACAAGGTTCTGCTTTTCAATAAGAAACCTTGATCACTGCATCTTAGTATGCCACATTGTCACTCCATATCACACTACCAATCCTTTGCCGTAATATATGAAAGGGTGTTAAGCAAGAGAATAAATTCTCCGCCACCAAACATTCATACATTCGACAGAAAATCAATAAATACAATATAAAGGAGTACAATGTCAGACACACATTCCATTTATAAGCTTATGCTCTGGGTCTGAGCGAAAACCAAATCCGTGTAATCAACATGTTTGTTCGAACAATGACCATGACCCTTGAATTGGGAGCAAGTCAAATCAGGGCCTCGATCGTTGTCCTATCGATGGAAGATTTACGGTCTTCATACGCCGTCTTCATACTTCGATTCTTAACGTCGTTTGATTATTTGGAATGAGAGAAACTCAAACTTTCCAAATAATTCTCGTATATATATACATATTGAAAATCCTTCTTTATCGTCAATATTATTTTTAATGATTAATTACTATTTTAATTATTTAAAGTAGTTAAATCTTTATTTAATGACGCTTCGAATCAATGGCGACCCTAGCGCTGCTTTCAACCAATTTTGATTTTCACATTTCTCAAAATCTAACCGTTGGATCTTAGCGTAGTATATATCGTTGGAAAGATCTTCCCAAGAAGGTCCTAATGGTTTCAGTTTTGGGAAATTCTGACGGTCTGATCTTTTGGTATAGTCGTTTAAAGATACGATTTCAAAATGCGAACTACCGTGCTCGATTCGATTAATTTTAACTATATTTATATATACATATAAATACATAAACATTAAACGATAATAACGTCAACCAATTCAACTGAAATAAATTTAATTACCATATCCATTCCATTTTTCTTCATTCATTTAAAAATGAAAATAATATTTCAACCTTTACATATGTTCTTTTTATTACATTTAAAATGTAAATAAATTTACAGCGTAAAATTTCATTCCTACATCTTACATTAAAAAATGTAATTTTCATTATAATGACAAAATCTCTTTTAAATTACACTAAAAATGTAATTATCATTCAGTGTGAAATCTTACTTTAACCATTTCATAAAAGAAAATGAATTTCATTTCAACGGTAAAATCTAATCTTTTAATTTCATTAAAAATGAAATTTCATTACATTGTAAATATAATTAACATTATAGTGAAAATTTTTAACTTTTTAAATTACATTAAAAATGTAATTTTATTTAGTATGCAAATTCCATGCAAATCCTCATTCTTAATTTACATAATAAAAATGTAATTCTGATTATTATGCACAAATGTTAATCTTTAATTACATAAAAAGGATGTAATTTTAATTGCCATGTAAACTTTCATTCCTTAATTACATATAAAAAATGTAATTTTACTTTACAATGTGAATTCAACTTTAATTACATAATAAAAATGTAATTTTTATTACAATGCAAATTTCTCTACTTTACTACATGTAAAAATGTAATTTGTATTTCATGTCAAATTCCTACTTCTTATTACGTTGTAAAAAAAAATGTAAATTTATATTACAATGTAAATCCTACTTCTTATTTACATGTAAAAAAATGTAATTTTATATTACAATGTAAATCCTACTTCTTATTACATTGTAAAAAAAATGTAAATTTATATTACAATGTAAATCCTACTTTATATTACATGTAAAAATGTAAATTTCATTACAATGTAAATTCTCTCCTTTTAATTTACAAATAAAAATGTAAATTTCATTGCAATACAAATTCTCTACTTTTAATTTACATATAAAAAATATAATTTTTTTTATTTCCAATATAAATTCTTATCTTAATTACGTAAAAAAAAATGTAATTCTTTATTTGCAACGCAAACTCACTTTTTTTTTATTTGCATAAAAAATGTAATTCTTATTTTAATTTTATGTCCAATATTTCATGTCCAACCCAACCACAAACAATATCTTAAATAATAAAAGGGATCAAATCGAATTAATAACATGAAGTTAATCTCGAGTTGAGAGTTCTAGTTCAATTCTGAGAATAACTAAGGGTGTGTTCTTACATGTAGACATATGGTCCGTGAATATCAACAAACCATGATTGACAAAATTAAAAAATAAATGATCCTAATAAATCACCAAACTCAGACCTAACACTTAAATTTTCAGACCTAATATCATAACATCACAAACAATTCAGATCCATAACTTAGAATAACATCAATCACAGATCCATTTATATTTGCCATTCAAACTTCACATAACGCAAGAATAATAATTAAATTAATTAAATTTAATTAAAAATAAATTCTCACATTGCTTGGATTTGAAATGAAGGTTCGAAGTCACGGCGGTTTCGGATCCAAAAGATTTCAATTTGAAGTTCATATGTATAAATTAGAAACCAACTTTTTACAACTGTTACTGCGACATTTAAAAGCGTCGGAAATCTGAAATTGAAATTTACCTTGAATTTCAGAAAGTTCAAAACATTGAATTCGATTTTCGGGAGATGTAGCTGATGGTTTTCAGAGCGGTTTGTTGGAGATGGACCGGCTTGGAGTGGCGCACAATTGCCAGGAAGGGGGTGGGGTGCGGCGCAGCGTGGTGGGGCCGAGGGGGGTGCAACGGCGACGGGTTTAGGGGGTTGGGGCGGCGGCTACGGGTAATGAGAGGCTCCGGGGTTTGTGTTGAATCGAAGAGGGAAGAGAGTACTTCGGAAAGTTACACTGTGGGGTTGTCTGAAATCGAGTGTGGATGGAGCAATCGGGGTTTGAAAATTTGATGGCAATGGGTTGGAGGCGGCTGAACAATCGGGAGGAAGAAGGAGACGTATACGGACCCGTATTTATACGGTATTCTTAGGGTACTTCCTTTTTATTTTTAATTTAATTAATTCCATAAATTAGAGTTTTTCGTCCGATCACCAAACGGAGCCCAACGACTGTCGAACAGTAGGTTTTGTTGTCTTCTGAACGCAATGGCGCTAGTGTTGAAGTCTAATTCTGAAGTTTACAGCATGTTTCTTTTATTTCTAAAATAAATCTTTTTAATATTAGTTCGTACGTACTTTTTAATCTACCGGGGTCACATATGAACGTAGAAAAATCCAGAAAAATTATTTCTGGCTTTGTTTTGATGATACGGTCTTAACAAAATTAATTTCGTCGAATTCTATGGCTGTTTGAAAAATGGCCATATTCTGGTCGATCCAATTTAATTGTAATTGACCAAAACACATTTTCCTTTGCCACGCTCACATATTAACTTCAAAAATTATGAAATTTGAAACCTAGCAATAATTTGACATCCCGGATCCAACAAAAGTGGTTTCGTCGAATTCCGAGGTCGTATGCAAAATGTCTATTTTCAAGGGCGATATATTCTCTATAACGACATTTCTGAAAATTCATTTGGCCATAACTTTTGATTCCCGCTATGAAACTTTGATTTTTCAGATTCATTAGAAAGGTATTCATTAACAGATTTAAATATTCTTGGTTTCACCAAAATCCGATTTAACCTGCATCATGTACAGTCAGTCAAAGTTCAGATTTGACTTTTCAAACTACCGTGCTATTTCTAATTCCTTTTATAATTAAATTAAATATATTCATATTAAATTCAATTAAAATAAATTTCTAGTTGTTCTTATTTAAAATAATTTATTCCAAATATTTAATCACCCTTAAAATCTCTAAAATGAAAATTTTAAATTGGCCCCAAATTCTGGGTTGTTACAATCACCCACCACTTGGTCCGTGTCTATCCCACCAGTCGACCACCCTCCTGCACCCGAATACCATCTCAAACCATTTCCTGCTTCAGAAACCGCAAAACACCCTTCTGGTCATCCACGAATTGCGGCCACCACGTGGACCAAGTTGCACTAAATTCTGTTGGAGAATGGAGTTTTGATGACAACAACCTTATTTCAATATTAATTGATTATAAAATATACCCTAACACTTTTATATAGAATATATATACACATATGCCGGATTTATATGTGGGAGATATTACTGAAGATTGTACGGTTTTAAAGATATTAGAGATTCAGAATCCAGAGATATTTCAAGACTCATGAGTAGACCAATATAATTATAGAGTCTAGATTATGTAAAGACTCTGAATAGCACTCCCGATTCAAATTCAATTTTTCAAATTCTATCTTTAATCCTCACTATTTTATTTTCTATCTTTTCTATTTTTCTTTCCTACTTTACTTTTATTTTCAAATTCAAGTTTCATAAGTTTTATATATTTATACTTTATATTTATATAATTTTAAAGTCTATAATTTTATAAATATGTTTATATAGTTTATATTTATGTTTTCGTATGATTTCCTACTTTATAATATTAATTTATAACACAATATTTTAATTCAAGAATTTCTAGAATTATATTTATATCAAAACACTTGAAAAATGCTCAAAAATTAATTTTATACTAAGTATATGTCAACATAAAGAAAACACCATGTCGACATATAACTGTCATTTTCTCAAATTTGAAAGGAAGTATCTTTTCACTATTTGTGACGATTCTGGAGCATTGCAACTCTTCACACACTATAAAAAGAGTTTGATTTCGAATTTTTAATCACTCCTTCTTCTCCACTTTCACTCTATTTCATTACACCATTATTTCTTATCATTTTTATGATTTCTACACCTATTCTCTACCGAATTCAATTCTGTTTTCACTAATCTTCTTCTCTCTACGCTCTCTACTCATTACTCTCTGAATCAAGTGCTACTGAAGAGTTATAGGGCTATTGTAATTGTTTGGGAAGTATTTGGGAAATTGGATATTGATATAGCAATCGGTGTTTTCCTTGTCGTGAAATTAAGGAACGAGAGCGGTGTTAACCTTGTAGCCGTGAAATCAAGGAGGTGAAATTGGATATTGATATAGTAATAAAACTCTGCACAATCCAATGTTGTGCGGAACTGGATGTAAGAGAAATCTGAATCAGCATAAAATCCGGTGTGTTCATTCCTTTTCTACATTTTTATTTCTGTTTATTTTGCGTCTGTGTTTGATTTTGTATCTGTGATTGTTTTTGTAGTGTTTGATTCATATAGTTTATCACATAAGTTTTAGATTTAGTTTAAATTCTCAAAAATACTATTCACCCCCCTCTAGTGTTTGTTTTGCCTTAACGATCCTTTCTACAATCCTTAACAATTGGTATCATAGTCAGATCTTCCAAAAAGTTCTTAATCTGATTTTTGAAAATGGTGATAATGGAAACCAACATTGGTAGCAATAATAGTTCTTTTATAGAGGGTCGGTCCACTGTTAGACCACCACTATTTAATGGTAGTAATTAATTATATTGGACATGTAGAATGAAAATATATTTACAATAAGTAGGATTAGGCACATGGAATATTACACAAAATGAATTTGTTGAACCAACAACTGCTTTTGCACAATGAACAAATGAACAAAAGGCTGCTACACAAAGCAATTCTAAAGCCATATTCTATTTTGTTCATTAGATAGGAATGAGTTTAATAGAGTATCAGTATGTAAAACTTCTTAAGAAATTTGGAGAACTTTACAAGTTACTCATGAAGGAACTAGTAAAGTTAAACAAACTAAAACAGCAATGCTAGTTAATCAGTTTGAATTATTCAAAATGAATGAGTATGAGTCTATTTCAGATATGTATTGCAAATTTCAAGAGATAGTGTGCAACACCCCGAATTTTTAACAATATTAAAGAAGACAAGTCAAAGAATAAATAATTTAATATTAAGAATTAAGGGAAACTGATTACGTCCGTCTCGAAATTTTGGTCAGGATAGACACCTAGTTTGCGTAAAACGGATAACATATGAAGAAGTTATGGATGATAAAAAGTTGAAAATTAGAACCGGGTATAATTGGCGCACTTGCCAAGTGCGCCAAGCAATTTTGCACTGGCACACCTGTAAAGTGCGCCCAGAATAGTTTCTGGGTATTCGGGCCTTTTTTCGAGTGAGTGACGACCCGTGACCTAACCCAATTTCATTAGGGCCGAGGTGTCATTCGAATTCTGTAACCCAGCAGCTTTAAATATATCTCATATCCTTTGTTTTCTTCAAAGAAAAGCAATGGTGGCCGGACTCTGCTGGATTCTGAACTGAATTAGGATCTCTTATCTTCTTCTAAAGCATATCAAATTCTGAGATTCAAACATAGACTCGGCACTTTTCTATCATCTTAGCGATCCAATCACAGTGACGTCTAGTTGCTTTTAGGTTTAGATAAATAATAGTGAAATTATGAAAGACTGTGATGTGGATACGTTGTAGACTTTAAATCTATGTTATTGTTAGATCTCATGTTATATTATGATAGATCCATTTCTTTGGATCCAATTCAATTGTTCTACTATGTTATCATTATGGATCTTGGGTTTCAACTTTTATGATATGCTATGATGTGGATGTATGTAGATATATTCTATGTGATCTAAAATTATCGTGCTAGATCTATCGTATGTGCTCTAAAATTATCACCTTATGATTCATGTTAGACCTATCCTATATGATCTAAATTTGTCACCTTATGATTCATGTTATATCTATCATATGTGATCTAAAATTGTCACCTTATGATTCATGTTAGATCTATTTTATGTGATCTAAATTGTCACCTTATGTTATCATGTTAGAATTAAATCGATTGGACATCTAAAATGGCTAATTTAGATATTGTGACATCATAGTTCATCAGTTTTATGTCCACCTTGTTATGATGAAAATTTCATGTCCATGCTAGTATGTATGTTTACCTTATTATCATACAAGTTTATTTTTATGCCAAAATAATCATTTTAGTATATTCCCATTATTTTCCCTATTATCGTTTATGATTAGGCTATTGTCTAGCCTAGGACGTTGCCAATTTTGTGAGGGCACTAGTTAAGGAACCGAGGGGGGGAAGGGATTAAAATGGCATAATTTGAATATGAACACTTATGGACATATAATTCAAATTATTTGGCATAGGTATTGACACCTATAAAAGGAAAGGATTAATTAATTGGTAAATTAATTAAAAATGGCATAATTTAAATATGAACATTTATGGACATGTAATTCAAATTATTGGGAAAAATAGGTATTGACAGCTATAAAAGGAAAGGGTTAATTAGTTGATTAATTAATTAAAAATGAATGTCTAGTAATTACAATTAGGAATTGTAATTTTACTTATGACATGAGGTTAGGTTGCATTAGTGGTAGAAGTCTGCTCGGACCCGACCGGCATATCCAGCAGCCACTAATGGTGAACCTAATGTGGGAGGTCTAAGTACGTAAATACGAATCGGGCTATGACACGAGGTTAGGCCCAATTGTGGAATAAGTCTGCCCAGACCCGACTGGAATATCCAGCATCCACATGTTGTAGGCCTAATGTGGGAGGTCTGGCCCATTATGAAACCATAAATGGACATGGTAAAGAATTGGACTACTTAACCTAAGTTAATCCATAGGGAAATGGTTGAGGGATGGGTTAAGTAAATCTGAAGAGGGGATGGGTAATAGGCCCACGAACTTAACCCGTTAAGATTAAGTAATTAAAGACACCTAGTGGTATACATAATCAGTGGAAATAATAAAGTTATGTAATTAAAGACACCTCTTAGGGTAAACATAACTTGTAGAAGTAATAGGTTTATATAATTAAAGACATCTATAGCTAAGCATAACCGGTTGGAAGATTACGGGTTATGTATTAAAGACACCTATAGGTAAGCATAACCGGTAGAAATAAATAAGGCTATGTAATTAAGGACACCTAGTGGTATTCATAGTCAGTGAAAACCTTGTGGGGGATACAAGACAAAGGGGAGAGCTTGTATCATAATGTATGGGACCCATTTCAGTCAGTAACCCGGAGTAGGTATCAAAAAAAATATTCTGTACTAGGCGAAGAAGGGGCATGCTTACTGACTGATTGTAAGAGATCCAAACGTAGAGGACGGTGTGGGCGGCGCAAACCGACCGGGCCATGTGCGTGCATGAGCTGGGCAGAGGGGGATAAGACGACCGTGACACCTATAGATATGGTTGTGCACATTGTTACGATAAGGGGTTACCACTTTAGAAAGTGATACCTCCTGATGCGGGGCCAACACAAGGTATCTACGAGGGTTAGGGAGCCGATCGATCAGGGTAGTAGTTAGGATACATTTGGACGTATACCTAAGTCTACTACCTTATACTCGGAGCGATCATCTCTTTCTAGATCTACTAGTAACAGTGCAGAGAAATCATTAGTGAGGCATGGATATCTTATCTTGCTTACCTTGTCACACCTGCCATTTATGTAGTGATCTCCCTTATCCACTTTATATGCCTATCATGTTACTTTTATTTATCTACTGGCTAAAAGTAACTAGACTCGCCAAACGTTATGTCTGACCCTTTTTGTTTTTCCTTCTTTCTTCCGTTCCCCCTTCCCTCAGATTCTCAAGGGAGGGAATTCTTAGGCTTAGTCAGGATTCTGCTATCGTCTTGCTTAGAGCTTCTAGATGTATTGCTCAAGCTTCTATCTTTACTACTATGGCTCATGATTTGGGGTTTATGCTTTCTTTGTTATTGTACTCTGATATTTAAAGTACAAGACATAAGTTTTAAGGATATACCGAGTTTATGTATTTTCAGACATATGGTGTAACCATGCTTTATGATTAATAAAAGTTTTTAAATTTCCACTACTATCTTATTTATATCTGTCTTGTAATTATTCTTTGTCTGATTACCTATAACGCTTCACGGAACTTAATGCATTCCCTTAGTGAGTGACATTAACGGACGTGGGGTGTCACACTTGGTATCAAAGTTGAAGGTTACCAGATTAGATAAAAGTTTTTGAAAATTATTTTCAAAAAGGTTTTAAAAGAAAGCATTTTCAAAAACAAAAGTCTATTTTTGAAAAACATATTCCCCAATGCCATAGGAAGCATCTCTGAATTCTCCACTTGATTCCTTTTTTCTCTTTTTGACTTGGGGACCGATTCTGCCCGAAAGGTGTCCCCATTCCAGCATGATGCCAAAGGTATGTTTAAACGGCGGCACACATCGAAGGGCAATGAAGTGCCTAACCTTCATCTGAAGCTGCAGTAATATCACACACGGCTAATTTTCTTGAGCTTCGTAAGGATTTCCGTGTGATGGAGGCAACTTTTGAGAGATTTGTTAGCCTGTTACACAAATATGGTAAAAAGGAGAATAAGGAAGCTATGACTAAGGAGTACAACCCAAGGATGAGAAAAATGATGGCCTGGGAAGGGAACACAGATAAAGTTCAAATAAATCTAAAAAGGAAGAAGTTAAGGTTGAGGAAACACAAAATAAAAAGGTATGACCCAAGAAAGGGCGAAAAAATGATAAAGCCAACGATAAGAGAAAATATCACCATTGTGGGAAGGAAGGTCATCTGGTTAAAGACTGTAAGTGAAGGAAGAATTCTTGCTTCCACTGTGGAGAAGTCAGACACTTTGCTAAAGAGTGCCCGAACAAACGGGGATCACAGGGACAAGTTCAAAGGGCAGGAAATTCTGGAGGGCAGGTGCATGCTCTCACGACAGTGCACCTGATAGAGGTAGAAAAATTTCTGTGGAAGGTTTAATTTCTCTTTCAAACCATCCTATTAGAACACTTTTTGATTCTGGTGCCTCACATTCATTTATATCAAGTTCTGTAGTTGAATCTCTGCACTTAATTACTAGTATGGTAGTAGATCCCGTAGTTGTTTCAAACCCCATTGGTGGTTCGGCTCATTTATCGATGATTTGTCGGGGTTTGGAAACATCAATGCTAGGCGTCAAGTTTGAATGTGACGCATATGTGCTCGAGTTTATGGGCTATGGGTTGATTCTAGGAATGGATTGGCTTACCACCTATGGTGCCATTCTCGATTGTGAGAAAAGGGTTGTTAGGCTTCTGACTTGTCATGGGAGAACCCTCGAGATCTCGTGTGACCCACAAGGGTCAGTTATGCTTAGCTTCCTAGAGTCTCTTGATGCATCTATCGACGATCTGCAATCTGTTCCAGTAGTCCGAGATTTTTTCCGATGTTTTTGATGAGGTTCGGGGTTTACCTCCAAGGCGTGAGATCGACTTTCGCATATATCTGGTGGACAATGCAAAGCCAGTTGCATTACCAGTGCGCCACATGGCTCCAAGGGAAAGGAGGGAGCTGAGTAAGCAAGTAGGGGAGCTACTTGAGAAAGGGTTTATCAGACGAAGCATATCTGAATGGGGTGTTCTAGTGGTATTCGCAACTAAGGCGGATGGTTCGCTTCGTTTATGTGTTGATTATAGGGAGCAGAATAAGCTCACTAAAAAGAAAAGGCACCTGCTTCCGAGGATTGATGATTTATTTGATTAACTTGTTGGTGCCTATGTACTTTCCTAGTTAGACTTGGCTACGGGGTTCCATCAGTTGAGGGTGGCTGAGGACAGCATAGATAAGACTGCCTTTAGGACTCCGGATGGTTTCTTTTAATGGCTAGTTATGCCTTTTGGGCTGACGAATGCACCCGCCAATTTTGTCGATCTGATGAGTAGAGTGTTTTGGGAGTTCCTAAATAAGTTTGTGGTAATCTTTGTTGATGATATTTTGGTCTTCTCCAAAAATGAAGAAGAGCATGCCTAGCATTTGAGAGAAGTTTTGAAAACTCTTTGTGACCATCAGCTTAAAACAAAGTTCTCCAAATGCCATTATTGGAGAAAAAAGGTGAGATTCTTAGGGCATGTGGTCTCCAAAGAAGGGATAGCTGTAGATCCCGCGAAGGTGGTTGCAGTGCAAGATTGGCAGGTTCCTAAAAATACAACCGAAGTGAGAAGCTTTCTTTGGTTGGCAGGTTACTATAGGAAGTTCATTAAGGACTTTGCAAAGATATCAGCCCTACTCACTAGGCTGATGAAGAAGAACTTGGCATTCTCATGTGATATAGACTATGACATTACTTTCCAACGACTGAAGAGGGCTCTGACAACAACCCCAGTCTTGACCTTACCTGATGGGAATAAAGTGTTTACCATTTACACTAATGCATGCGGTATAGGGCTTGGTGCGGTCCTAATGCAAGAAGGGAAAGTAGAATGTTATGGGGGTAGACAGCTGAGAGTTCATGAAAAGAACTACCCCACCCATGATCTTGAGCTAGCTACAATAGTGCTTGCATTAAAGACATGGCGTCATTATTTACTTGGAGAGAAGTTCAAATTATACATTGATCATAAATCTCTCAAGTATCTGTTCTCGTAGAAGGATCTCAATTTAAGGCAACAGCGGTGGATGGAGTTTCTAGCTTCTTATGATTTTGAGATTTCTTATACCCTTGGTAAGGGTAATGTGGTGGCAGATGCACTAAGTAGGCAGAGGGTGGCCCTACGTCCTCTGTTTGTGGAAAGAAAGAACTTGGAGTTCATATCAGCTTTCGATTTTAGACCCTCCATTGAGATTTTTCCTGATTTGTTTGAATCCTTGGAGATACGACCGACTCTTATGGACCAGATAGGAGCTTCGCAACAAGGAGACCCACAGATTCTAGATATCATGGATAAGCTCAAAATATGGGAGACTTCTAGTCACCTTAAGATATGCCATAGATGGAAAGGGGTGGTTGCGACGAGATAGAAGGCTTTGTGTTCCTCAAACTGGAAGCTTGATAAAGGCAGTCCTAGAAGAAGCCTACCATTCTAAGATGACCATTCATCCAGGCGGTGATAAGATGTATAGGAACATGAAGAGGGTTTTCTTTTGGGTTGGGATGAAGAAAGATGTGGCCGAATTTGTTTCTCAATGTTTTGTTTGCCAGCAAGTCAAAGCTGAGCAAAAGAAGCCTGGTGGCTTACTTCATCCTTTGGAGGTTCTTCAAGGGAAATGGGTGAGCGTCTCTATGGATTTCATAGATGATATGCCTAGATCGAAGAAAGGCAGCACAAGTAACTGTGTTGTATAGATAGACTCACTAAGAGAGCTCACTTTATTCCAGTTAAGAGTAAGAGGATGGCATCATGGTTAGCAGCAATTTATGTCCGAGAGATAGTTCGTCTTCATGGAGTTCCTTCCCACATCATGAGCAATCGTGACCCCATCTTTACCAGCGAATTTTGGAGGAGCTTGCAAGAAGCATTAGGTACACAGTTGCATTTGAGCACCGCTTATCTTCCTCAGACCGATGGGAAAACGGAGAGGGTGAACAAAATCTTAGAAGATCTTTTAAGGCTGTGTATCCTAGACTTCGGAGGGAATTGGGAAGAGCATCTTCCTTTAGTAGAGTTCGCCTGTAACAACAACTATCAGGTCAGCATCGGCATGGCACCCTTTGAAGCATTGTACGGACGACCCTGTAGATCACCAACTTATTGGTGGGAATCTACAGAAAGATTATTACTTGGACCAGATATGGTTAGAGAAACGTCCAAAAAGATTTACCTTATTCGACGGCGGATGAAGACAACTCAAGATAGAAAGAAACCCTATGTAGACAAGAGAAGGACTGACCTCGACTTTGAAGTAGGAGACTTGGTTTTTATCAAAGTGTCACCTCTCAGGAATGTGGTTCGCTTCGGATCGGTAGGGAAGTTGGCACCTAGGTTTGTGGGACCATTTTCCATAACCGAGAGGATTGGCCAAACGGCATATAGAGTAAAGCTTCTTGAAAAACCTATCTGGTGTTCATGATGTTTTCTATGTTTCTCCTCTACGAAAGTGCTTGCATGACACCGGGGAAGTTGTTGAGCCGAGTATATTGGAAGAGATAGAAGTGGAACGGGAGGCAATAGTTAGGCGAATTCCTTCCTGTATTCTGGGATCAAAAATTAAGAAGCTACGCAATAAAGAGATCAAGTTGCTAAAGGTTCAATGGGGAGATAACCCAGAGGATGCAACTTGGGGGACTGAAGACAAGATTCGTGCTTCGTACCCTTTTCTCTTCGAGGGTATGTTCTTAACTCCTTTTTCCAAAAGCTTTATCGGTACTTCTTTCTATCATTTAAGTACATCCTATCCATAGTATTTTCGACCTTTAGATAGGAATCCTATGGATGTAAACATGTGTTTGAAACTTGTTATGTTTGATGGATGCAAGCTGATGCAAGTGTTTGCTAGTTGTTGCCTATGGACGCATACACACACACATTAGGCACTAAGATCGGCTCAATCACTCTCATACTGCATATGTATGTGTGTGCATTTTCTTTTCTTTTATGGATGGAAATGGATGAACTGACATATGGATGTGCATTTGGATGCATGAGTACGCACACATGTAGAGCTTATATGTTATAATAGGCTTATTTGCATACATATTGGATTCATGGCACTAACATACATTGCATTAAGGAGGTTAACTGAATCAGTAGACCGCCTGATTTCTGCATTAGTGTTGGGACATATACACACTTTTGCATATATTCATGAAAGCATTAGAAATCCTTAAGGACAATGGATGCTAGTGATTGATGGATGAGTAGATGGATGATGGATGGTAGGATATGCATTCTTTTCAACTTGGAGATTTCGAGGACGAAATCCTTTGAGTAGGGAAGCATGTAACACCCCGAATTTTTAACGACATTAAATAAGACAAATTAAAGAATAAATAACTTAATATTAAGAATTAAGGGAAACTGATTATGTCATTGCGTCCATCTTGAAATTCTGGTTAGGACAGACACCTAGTTTGCGTAAAACAGATAACATATGAAGAAGTTACGGACGATAAAAATTTGAAAATCAGAACCGGGTATAATTGGCGCACTTTCCAAGTGCGCCAAGGCAATTTTGCACTGGCGCACCTGTAAAGTGCGCCTAGAACAGTTTTTGGGTATCCGGGCCTTTTTCGAGTGAGTAATGACCCGTGACCTGACCCAATTTTATTAGGTCTGAGGTGGCATCCGAATTTTGTAACCCAGCAACTATAAATATATCTCATATCCTTTGTTTTCTTCAAAGAAAGGCAATGGTGGCCAGACTCTGCTGGATTCTGAACTGAATTAGGATCTCTCATCTTCTTCTAAAGCATATCAAATTCTGATATTCAAACATAGACTCAGCACCTTTTCTATCAACTTAGCAATCCGATCACAGTGAGTTCTAGTTGCTTTTAGGTTTAGATAAATAATAGTGAAATTGTGAAAGACTGTGATGTGGATACGTTATAGACTTTAAATCTATGTTATTGTTAGATCTCATGTTATATTATGATAGATTTATTTCTATGTATCCAATTCAATTGTTCTACTATGTTATCATTATGGATCTTAGGTTGTAACTTTAATGATATGCTATGATGCGGATGTATGTGGATCTATTCTATGTAATCTAAAATTATCATCTTAGATCTATCCTATGTGATCTAAAGTTGTCACCTTATGATTCATGTTAGATCTATCCTATGTGATCTAAATTTGTCACCTTATGATTCATGTTAGATCTATCCTATGTGATCTAAAATTGTCACCTTATGATTCATGTTAGATCTATTTTATATGATCTAAATTGTCACCTTATGTTATCATGTTAGAGTTAAATCGATTGGACATCTAAAATGGCTAATTTAGATATTGTGACATCATAGTTCATCAGTTTTATGTCCACCTTGTTATGATGAAAATTTCATGTCCATGCTAGTATGTATGTTCACCTTATTATCAAACAAGTTTATGTTTATGTCAAAATAATCATTTTAGTATATTCTCATTGCTTTCCCTATTATCGTTTACGACTAGGCTATTGTCTAGCCTAGGCACGTTGCCAATTTTGTGAGGGCGCTAGTTAAGGAATGGGGGGAGGGGGGATAAAAATGGCATAATTTGAATATGAACATTTACGGAAATGTAATACAAATTATTTGGCAAAATAGGTATTGACACCTATAAAAGGAAAGGAATAATTAATTGGTAAATTAATTAAAAATGGCATAATTTGAATATGAACATTTATGGACATGTAATTCAAATTATTAGGCAAAATAGGTATTGACACCTATAAAAGGAAAGGGTTAAATAATTGATTAATTAATTAAAAATGGAATGTCTAGTAATTATAATTAGGAATTGTAATTATACTAATGACACGATGTTAGGTGGCATTAGTGGTGGAAGTCTGCCCGGACCCAACCGACATATCCAGCAGCCACTAATGGTGAACCTGATGTAGGAGGTCTAAGTACATAAATATGAATCCGTCTATGACATGAGGCTAGGCCCAACAGTGGAATAAGTTTGCCCAGACTCGGCTGTCATATCCAGCATCCACATGTTGTAGGCTTAATGTGGGAGGTTTGGCCCATTATGAAATCATAAATGGACATGGTAAAGAATTGGACTTCTTAATCTAAGTCAATCCATAGGGATTGTATGAACTTAAATTTAAGTTGGGGGTTAAGTAAACATGGTTGAGGGGTAGGTTAAGTAAATCTGAAGAGGGGATGGGTAATAGGCACACAAACTTAACCCGTTAAGATTATGTAATTAAAGACACCTAGTAGTATACATAATCGGTGGAAATAATAAAGTTATGTAATTAAAGACACCTCTTAGGGTAAATATAACTTGTATAAGTAATAGGGTTATGTAATTCAAAACACCCATAGGTAAGCATAACCGGTTGGAAGATTAGGGGTTATGTATAAAAGACACCTATAGGTAAGCATAATCGGTAGAAATAAATAAGGCTATGTAATTAAAGACACCTAGTGGTACACATAGTCAGTGAAAACCTAGTGGGGGATACAAGACAAATGAGAGATCTTGTATCATATTGTGTGGGACCAATTTCAGTCAGTAACCCGGAGTAGGTATCAAACAAAGTATTCTGTACTAGGCGGAGAAGGGGCACGCTTACTGACTGATTGTAAGAGATCCAAACATGGAGGACGCGGTGGGAGGCGCAAACCGACCGGGCCATGTGCATGCATGAGCAGAGCAGAGGGGGATAAGACGACCGTGACACCTGTAGATATGGTTGTGCACATTGTTACGATGAGGGGTTGCCACTTTAGGAAGTGATACCTCCTACTGTGGGGCCAGCACAAGGTATATACGTGGGTTCGGGAGCCGATCGATCAGGGTAGTAGTTAGGATACATTTGGACGTATACCTAAGTATACCACCTTATACTTGGAGGGATCATCTCTTTCTGGATATACTAGTAACAGTGCAGAGAAATCATTAGTGAGGCATGTACACCTTATCTTGCTTACCTTGTCACACCTGCCATTTATGTAGTGATCTCCCTTATCCACTTTATATGCCTATCATGTTACTTTTATTTATCTGTTGGCTAAAAGTAACTAGACTCACCAGACTTTATGTCTGACCCTTTTTGTTTCTCCTTCTTTCTTCCGTTCCCCACACCCCCTCCCCCCCCGGTTCTCAAGGGAGGGAATTCTCAGGCTTAGTCAGGATTCTGCTATCGTCTTGCTTGGAGCTTCTAGATGTATTGCTCAAGCTTCTATCTTTACTACTATGGTTCATGATTTGGGGATTATGCTTTCTTTGTTATTGTACTCTGATATTTAAAGTACAAGACAGAAGTTTTAATGATATACTGAGTTTATGTATTTTCAGGCACATGGTGTAACCATGCTTTATGATTAAAAAAAGTTTTTAAGTTTCCGTTGCTATCTTATTTATATCTATCTTGTAATTATTTTGTATCTGATTACCTATAACTCTTCACGGAACTTAATGCATTCCCTTAATGAGTGACATTAACGGACGTGGGGTATCACATAGTGCATTCATTAACAACACTTGGAAAAACATATTCTGAAGCAGATCAAGTCAGAAAAATATCGAGTTCATTGAATCTAGAATGGGATCAGAAAACTTTGGCAATTGAAGAAGCCAATAATGTCAATGAAATGAAGATTGAAGAGTTAATTGGAAATCTGATGTCATATTAAGTCCAATTAAAAAAAAGAAAACAGATCAACAGAGAAGAAATGTATTGCATTAAAAGCAACATCAAATAATTCAGACTCAAGAAGCGAAGATGGTGAAGAAACCACTTTTATGACAAATCATTTTTGAAAATTTTTGAGATATAGAAAGAAAAATTATAACCAAGGAAATCAAAAAGTAATGATGGTCGATGTTATAATTTCAACAAACTAGGCCATATAAGGAGAATGTGTCCATATCTAGGCAAATCGACTCAACAAATAGACAACAGCAATTCATCGAGAAAGAGAAAGAAATCATACGCAGTAACATAAGATAATTCAGATTCATCATCAAGTGATGAAGAACCAGAAACCGGAAATACAAATATATGCTTTATGCCTTAATTAATTTTTAATTTCATTTAGTTGAATGGTTGCTTTGTTTATTTGCTTTGATTTGAATTTAAAAACTTTAAAATTTAAACTTGAAATTTGAAATTTGAAATTCAAATTTGAATTTTGAATCTTGAAATTCAAAATAATAATATAATAAAAAATAACAAATAAAATAACAAAATAATTTGTTTGTGTGTTTATTAGGATTAGAATTATTTCAGAAATTGTTAAACCCGAAATATAAAATCGATAATATAGATTTCAATTCACGGAAATCTAATTTTCTTTGAAAAAAGACATATATGTCGACATACATATATGTATATGTTGACATATCTGACCAATATTTTGAAATTCAAAATTTGAATTTCAAAGGTTTAACTTTCAAACTTTCCTCCAACTTTTCACCAACTCCCAAGGTCTAAAAAGGTGTCATTTCAATATGAAAAGTTGTGCTTATTCAATTCATATCCATTCAATTCTATATATACATCTATTCTCTTTACCTTTCATTCACAACTCAAAACAATATTCTTCATATCTATTCTCTTCAAAATTATCAATTCAATGGCTTCCTCACGTTTATCTCAAAAATTAAAGATAACCAAAACCATCAAAGGCTATCTTCATAATGACAAAGTGGCTATCAAACCCCATGGTCACTATTTAGCAAATGCTAAATTTAACACGGGTGTTTTCGCCGTCTTTAGCGATTTTCCCTCTTATGATCTCGTCTCTCTTTTCGAACACAATGAAGTATTGAGTCTAATTGATTTTTGTGATAACGACGAAGTTTGTTATCCCAAACTCGTCAAGATGTTCTATGCAAATCTCAATCGCGGATTTTACGAAGGCAACGAAGACCAAATTTGGAGTAGTGTCAAAGGCACTCAAATTGTTCTCGATGCCAAACTCTTAGGCACTACTCTAAATTATAGAAGCACAAGCTCGGATTCTATGGATTTTGTTATCTACAAAACCGATTTGGTAACCTATCACGACAAATTTGAAGATGGTGCTCCAATGGAGTTCAAAAATGGTTTCTTTCGCCCAAAAACAAGAATTGTCAATCTACTTCTCCAACATACCATCACTCCCTGTTCTGGAAATTTCAACAATTCAACTCTCAAATTCCAAAAGGCTCTCTTTGCTATTATAGGTAACTATACTATCAACTGGGCCGAAATGATCTTAAATGAAATTAAGCCCAGAGAATTATAGTCAAGAGAAAACACTCTCTACTATGGTATTTATCTCACTCGTATTTTCAAATACTTTAATGTTGATCTTCATGGAGAAGAATTATTGCCTAGATAGTGTTTGACTCATCAAACATTCATCTCATGCAAATTTATCTCACTTTCAAACCAGTGACATTCGAAGCCAGACAAGTTCGAATGCAACAAGAAAAAGAGCCAATGGAAGTCAAAGAAGAGGAATAGGCTTCTATAGAAAGTGTTGAGTATCCAACCAACACAAAATGCATTTACAAAGAGTTGATTGTTCAAAATCAAGTGAAAATCGT
Source organism: Allium sativum (assembly GCA_030737875.1). NCBI lineage: Eukaryota > Viridiplantae > Streptophyta > Magnoliopsida > Asparagales > Amaryllidaceae > Allium > Allium sativum. Next base: position 14,292,225 of record JASFAX010000033.1, read on the forward strand.
CAATAATTAAAAGAAGCTCAAAAAGAAACTTTCCAAAGTGACCAAATTCATGGTCAAGATAGGAAGAAAGCTTGGATTCTCACCTCCTTATCATCATCAGAAACTAGTCTATCTAATTTAATTGATCTTTATGTACTCGCTTATATTTACTTTCGAATCTTGTATTTAAGTATGTCTTAATTAGTTGGATGTATTTGCTTTCTATTAAGTGACGAATGAAGTTTTATTTATGTTAAAATCATCTTTATGTATTTGTAAAAACTTTAGAACTAATTATAATATACTAGAAATCAAAAGAATTCAAAATTTTCAAATTTTTCACTATGATATGTCGACATACAATTAAGTATATGTCGACATATAACTGACAGATTTTCAAATTGTTTCAAAATTTAAAATTAAATAACTACTCATGCCCATTCAAAATCCAACGAATTGCAGACCCTATTTAAGTCTATTTCTTCCAGAAAAATTCATTATTTTATCTCTTCTTCTTCCTTGTTCATTTCTTATCAAATATATGGCAAATCCAATTCATAATCTTAGTGAAAACCTTGAAGAAACCTTAAATTCTTTCAAAAATATTCTCGCTATCATTCTATGAAACCAGCGTCATCTTGAACTAAGCTAAATAAAGATGTTTGAATAACAAGAGAAGCATTTTGATGCAATGCGATGGCTAATCTCCTCTCATTTCAGAGATAAAGATAATAATCTCGCAAAGGCTCCGCCAACCAAAGAAGATGAGGATTGGGAAATCATCAAGAAGGATCCAATCTTTGGAGAAAAGGGTTGGGTTGAAGTTCCAAGAAACGTTTAATTTTTCGGTATAATTTGATTGATTTGTCTGAATTTGATTTGAATTCTATGTTTTGAAACTTGTATATATATTAAGACATATAGTGTGGTGTGATTGGATTTGGTTTGTGTATATATATATATAACAAACATATGTAATTATAATACTTGGATTTGTTTATATTTAATCATCATATTGACTGGGAATTACTATTATAGGTTTGTATAGATTAAGGCGGAGTATTCTGCTTTGAATTAGTTATAGATAACGGGGGAATATCATAATAGGATTAGTTACTTAATTTCTTATTAGTTTTATTCATATAATCATACAAATTAGGAGGAGTAGTTTTAGAATTTCTTTTTGATAATGCCAAAGGGGGAGAAATTATAAAATATAGACATAGCTTATAGGATTCATATTGACAGGGGGAGTATTTGAAGGATCATCATCAACAGGTATATACAGGTATGATATTTTATAAACTAAGGTTGTCATCATCAAAAAGGGGGAGATTGTTAGAGAATGGAGTTTTGATGACAACAACCTTATTTCAATATTAATTGATTATAAAATATATACTAACACTTTTACATAGAATATTTATATACACATATGCAGGATTTATATACAGGAAATATTACTGAAGACTATACAGTTTTAGAGAAGTTAGAGATTCAGAATTCAGAGATATTTCATGACTCATAAGTATTCAGGATTTCAAGAGTTCAGGAGTTCAAGACTAATATAGTTATAGAGTCCAGATTCAGGAGTTCAAGAGTTCAGGATTTCAAGAGTTCAGGAGTTCAGGAGTTCAGAAATTCAAGTATTTGTTTTGCCTTAACGACCCTTTTCGTAATCCCTAACAAACTCTGCCACGATGTCGAACTCCCCTCCCTCTCCATTTCATCTGTTGATAACTTCAGCTGTAACTTTAAGGTTTGTGAGTTATGATCTCATTAGTGAGAGAGGAAGCTTATGGTTTTCTTTGTTTGTTGGAAATAAATGAAATACGACATACAAGAAGAAATGAGAATGGGTAGGTACGTGTATATATAGGCAAGAAAAAAGAGATAGAAGCAATGTCATATTCAAATGTACATGGTAGTTTGGCAGAAGGTATACAGTCTGCGAGTGCAGTTTTAGGGTAGCTGTGAGGTCTTCTTATCAGTTATTAGATGAAAGTATGTATTGCGTGTGCATAGCTGGAAAAATAGGGTAGTTGGACATTGATTACACAAGTTGCACATGTACTTCAATTTCTTAGGCAAGTTCACTCCATTAAAATTAGACTGGAACATTGTATAGGGTAGGCATGCAGATAAAGTTAGGTAGGCATGCGCTATAAATTTAGTTGACTTATGAAGAAAGGCATGAGTGTGTATATATATATACACATACATACATACATACATACATACATACATATAGGCTGCGAGAAAACATGGAGATGAAGGAATAGGGTAGGTTTGCAAATATCACTACTACAAAAGTGGGCATATTTGACACTAGTTTTATGTGGCCGTAGATCAAAAAAGCATTGTCGTAGGCCATTTTTTCAAAAAGGCAACACCAGAGGGGCATGGCATCCGCGGCCGTTGCCTTAGCCTTCTAAGGCAATGCTTTTTTGCATATACTGTCATGGAAAGAAAGTGTTGCATTATAACCCAATTGCAACAGTATATGCGAGTAATGCAACAATATACAGCGTTGCCTTAAGCAGAAGCCAGAGCCTAACTTCCAGGTCATGGTAGTGGGGCCCACATGAACTTTCCACATCAGCTGCCAATGTGGCACATTCCACGTCAGATGCCCAAGAGTCACATGCCACGTCACCTATCCACGTGACACCACGTAAGCTGTGGCCCCACGTGTCGTACCATAATGGAATTAATAATATTGTACTTAATGTAACACCACAACACCATCTATTGCAACACAGCAACACTGTAATGCAACACCTAAAAAAAATCAACTACAATATTAAAGAAGGCAAATGCTACATTGTAAGAAGGCAAATACATCCTTGTAATTACAAATTCTACAGTACGTATGTAGAATCCAAAACATTATACTACATTCATACATATATTCCAAAATATTCATACAACAAATCCACCCAAAACATTTATCATCACAATCAGACCAACCAATTATACATACCAAACCACAAGTGTCATCACCAACACATACCACAAGTGCCATCACCAAAACATAACATAAGTTCCATCACGAACACATACCACAAGTGCCATAATTTAAAAGTACAATTCGAATATACCACAAGTGCTAATACATACAATCCAAATACTTCATTCAGTTGCCAGGGTTGCAGGAGTACCAATGTCATCTTCATCACTTGTTGTGGTGACACAAAAGTCTCCGACATCTAAATTAAGATCTGGATTAGCTTTACCTAGATTTTTCAACACCCATGACACATTCTCTTTCACTTTTCTATTCACCTTTTCTTCTAAATCAGCCTCAAGCTCTTGCCTTGTTTTTTTGGTCAGCTCTTGCACAAAACTGTCTGAAGAACCAGGAGTTGTTGGAGACTTTTCAGCCATTTTACCTTGCCTTCCTACAAACCAGTTCCGTGTGTGGCTCTTCCCACTATAGACAAGTGCATCTGCCAATATTTCCTACATCCATCATTGTTAAATCTTCGCCTACAAAATGAAAACCAGGCCAGCATATAAGCAGGAAGCATATAAACAGACAGCTGACAGGAATGAATTTATTAACATAACCGGTTATCTTTCAAACTAACTATGTGTTTGATTTAATAAGCAGCTCTAACAAAAGTACAATGTGCCAATTATACTGACACAGGTATTAATTCATAATTGATCTTGGGTCAAATACTTTATATAAGCTACTCGATAAAATTTATTAACAGAAGTGGTTATCTTTAAAACATATAAATTAAAATATGGAAGTTTCAGCTACAATGTGGTCATCTTTCAAACTAACTATTAAATTTCTATTTCAGTATCTAATGTACTTACGTATTTGGTCTTTAGTTTATCCGTGTTAGTCTTGTACGTTTTCCCCGGTTCTCGTTTATACGTTTCCAAACAGACCAAGGCAACAGATAGGGTGGCTTTTTTTGGGTCCTTCTTTCTCTGTCAAGTATTAGGATTGTCAAAAATTATACAAAAATTTTAGTATTCAATGTTAAGAATTTACAAATCTAGCCGCTGCCTATGAACATTGTGAGATGTAATGTAACACCCTGCATTTTATAACAATAATTAAATAATGCATATATGTGTATATATGCACAGACATAAACATTTAAAAAGAAAATAAAATTTTGAAGAGCTTCCATAATTTGATCACGGGATTAGCGTTATTGCGTTTGTGGCGATTTTTTGGTCAATTTAGACCTATGGATTGCAGAAAACTGAGTTAAGATGAAAGAGATACCATTAAATGAAGTATTGTAGAAAAACATGAGAATAAGGTAAAAGAAGGAGAACAATGACTAATATTTTTTCTAAACTTATTAACAAAAGACATCATAACTCAGTTGGTTAAGGCATTGGATTTGTAACATAGAGGCCGGGGGATCGAACCTCGGCAGCGACATAATTTTTATCTTTGTTTTAGACAGGGCCAACTGAACATACAAATATATATACGCATACAAATTCAAAATTTGAAAGGATAAGAACGTATACATATGGAAATAAAGAAAAAATATGTATATAAATATATACATGAGGACATATGTGTATATATATTCAGAAATATATATATACAAGAGATAAAATTCAAGATAAGGCTACAATCAATGAAATATGGCAATAATTCAATAACGGTGCAACAATTTTGAAACGAAATGAAAGTTGTGCGTATATACATGCGTAAAATGATTGTTCGAAGAATTATATACGTATAAGAAGATTACATGTGAATATAATAGTTAAATAAATTCGAGAAAAATTCAAACATTCAAAAATCAAATTCTACGCCAAAACTGCTAGTGGGACCCAAGGGGATCGACACCCCTATAGGAGTGTCGACACCAAGCTCGACACCAGGGTCGACACCCCTATAGGGAGGTCGACACTTCCTAGATCCAGCACAGATTTATGCAGATTCGTTGATGTACCTGGACCATTTTCTTAACTAGGTTCAATGCTGACTCAGCGCTGGGTGTACGATAAGATCCTGAATACCTATAAATATGCTAGCAAAGCCTACTCTAAATCTCATATTTCTGAGACAACGCAGAAGCTCTGCCATTCTTCTTCCTCCTCAAATCTCTTTAGAAAATTAAGATTATTAGTTTAGGAAAAATTCTAAATCAAGATCTGGAGGAAAAGAATTGATGTTAACAAAAAGGTGTTCAAAATCAAATGCGAAGTGAGGTAATTTTCTAGATCTGGTCTATTCAATTTTCTTCCCCTTTCATACCTCTTTCTTTTAGTAAAAACTATAAATCCATGGTTGTTAGGTTTTGAATCCAATTAGGGGAGAACCATGGAATGTTAGATCTGGACCAGCTCCAGGATTTGGAAAGCAAATAAGGTGAGTGGATTTAAGTTATATCATTTTTGATAATGATATATTATCGTTTAACATTCCCCATTATCGTATAATGTGAATTTGCTATAATAATTAAAAGTATTGAAATGTTATCATGACATGTTTAAATATGAGATGTTGAAATGGTTAAACATATGTTAAATGGATTAAAGTGACGAATATGACATGTTGGAATATTAATATGCTAAGACATTAATATGTTAGAAAATTTGCCAAAATATGCGTAGCAATTACTGTTGTTTCAATTCCATGTTAACTTGTGACATTTATGTACCTGGACAGTTAACGATAGAAATTGAGAATATTACATGTTAAGTTAGAAAAATTACATGATTTGGTGATCACAAGTTGTTGTTAAACTTGAACAATCATCTGATTAATTGTGTACATGATAGAATAGAATTGATTATATGTGAGAAATAACATATGATATAAAATAGGCATAATATGATGACATGTAAATTATAAATTATAGTGGAAATTTAAATGAATAGACATGCCTAGATTATATAGAAGATTTACAGTAAATAAGAAATTGTAACCACACTTAGACACGAGGTAAGATTACAATTTTGGTAGAAGTATGCTCGGAACCGCCCGGCATATCCAACATCCACAAGTGGTAAACTAATGTGAGGGGTCTAAGTGCATAAATAAAACATGTAAAGGTGCAAAGACATGAGGTTAAGTCAACTTGTGGAAGAAGTCTTCCTAGAACCGCCCAGCAAATCCAGCATCCACAAGTGTAGGCTTAATGTGAAAGGTCTAGTGCATAAATATATATATATATGTAAATAGCAGGATTGAGAAATGAAATTAATTGTAATTAATGGGAATGAATGGAATTTAATGAAAAATAATTACAACAGTAAAAGGGAAAGGAATGAATGGGGAATGATAATAACCTATTATAGATAAATTACATTAATGTGAATGTTGTATAATAGGTAGACTTGTCCTAGGGACAAGTGAAGATTATAACTTTGGTTATAATAAACTAGTAAGGAAATGAGATAATTGGTGAAATGAGATAAGTGGCACTTAATTGTAAATTAAGTAATCAGTAAATGGCGAAAACTGAAACCAGTTGTTTGTAATAAGTAGAGAAAAGGGGGAAATTTATGAAATGTAAGAAGTTGTACTTAATTATAAATTAAGTAATCTATAAACTTGGAAGGCAGAAATCGAATGATAAGAATAACATGTTTAGGCTTGTCCCAGGGACAAGAGGAAATTATAACATAGGTTATAATAAATGGAAAGGGGACTTACTAGTGAACCTTAGTTAAGAGAACTAAGTTAATAAGTAAACAATGATAAGTTGTAGTGACAATGTAAGATGGAATTATGATTAAATAGGAAAGAGTGCGGCAAGCTTATAAAATGAAATAAGTTAAATTTAATCATAAATGATAAGTGACATGTTAGACAGAAAACATGTAAATAGAGATATACTTAATTATGTATTAAGTGGAACATGTTATTGTAACCTTGAATCAAACAAGAATAAAAAGGGATTGTGGATTATAGACCTTGGACCACAATCTAGAGAATAACATGTTGTGGGCTTATTAATAAACTTAAATGGGTTAATTTATATGATTGAAATTAATAAGAGAGAGGAGCCCATTCCTTAGAGATATAAGGGGCTAGAAAGAACTTGGTAACCTGAATAAAAAGTTAAGATGATAACCAAGTTGAATGAAAACCCGATGAGGTAAAGCAAGCGCATAAAAGAATGTTTAAATATAGGGTCTAATAACATATTAAAGTGAGGCGCTTGGACCAATCCGCATGTTTGATGGTGAATAACCCAATGGGATAGATCATCGTGATGTCATAAGGCACGAGGGGAGCGCACATTCATCTGATTATTTTGTCGGCTCCAAAGGACTGGAAGGGGAAGCACGTGGATTCTTGAGGTACGTAAGGTGTTCCTGGTAGTCCTCTGTGTGGTAGTAGATGTTTAGGCTGTGCTCTCAGAGGTTGGGTCTGCACATAACTACTAGGTGGGTGGGCCTTGACTGCAAAAGTAGCTTTGCAGTCAGAATGTTGTGACGAGGTGACATTAGGGTGATTCGGCGGTCGCCTCAACGGGGTGGCAGAGGGTCACGACCAACAAGGATAGTAGATCGTCGGATACCCATCATCGGCAGCCAGTGGGATGCGAAAAGACTAGAGCGAAACCCAGTAAACTATTCACCTTTTACTATCGAGGTACGGTGGTTGAGGGGAGATGCCAACTAGATGTTTAGATTGTTTGTTATTAGGGGCATGTCACCTAGCTCTTGTAGTCTTTACTAGTTGAGGGAGGGCCTAAGGTGGGGCTATAGCCACCATAAAAACAGATTCTAGGAATATCTGTATTTTGAGGCTCTTAAAGGCGGGCCTATACAGATATGGAAAAGCTCTCGACAGAGTTTTGTGTTTCTTGTATCTCCCTGCCACAGAACTCGATGCATATTAGAGGACGTGAGGTTAAGGCATCGAGCTACAATTGATGATACGTACGTGGGAAAGTCTAAATACATGCATGTCTGCTCTAGGTGGGGTATCGTAGACTTGAGGGAATTACTTTGGTATGGAATCTGGTTCGATCGAAGGTGGCAGTCCGTACTCTTACATAGCATAGTAATTGACAGATATATGTGGAACGTAATGTTGTTATATAGAGATCCGTAAGTCACTTCAGCGTAGGATAAGAGACTGCGTATATTTTGGCGGTATTACGATGGTGACCGTGCGAGTGGGGTACCATGGGTTGTACCTTAATATTGGGGGTAACTACATATATACTGTATTAGGTTAATCCACTAGAAAGTAAATGGGTATGACATGTGTGTAAGCCTTGAGTGTTGTTAACCCATGTAACCTAATAAATAAGAAAATGTGATTGAACAGTATATGTAGGATTATCCAAAGTGTATAGTTTAAATCCAGTCACCAGAACTTGCATTTTGACCTCCTCCTCATAATATACTCGCAGGTTAGATTTATGGCAGAGATATGATAGCTTTGGATACTAGTTAGGCAGTATTATTAATACGGTAAGGCTATTCTTTGATTATATTATATTTTATCCATTCCGCTGTGAGATATTTTCTGAGCTCTGACATATTTTATGTCTCTGTCTTTTCTGCAGGATACTAGAGCAAACCAACACGAGTTTCGATATATTAGAATTTTGAAAAAAAATGGTCTGTCGGAATTTGGTTTGTTACATATAAAATATAATTAAGTGATATAAAAAATTAAAATGATCATGTGGCCAATTCAACTCAATCAAAAAAAATTAACTTAAGTTCAAAAAGACACATACTATCTGTTCTTTGGCTACTGCATGAGTTTTGGGACCTATGGTATGTGTCTCGCTTAATGAATTATGATGCGCAGAATTAGTCTCAGCTAGGGCCTAGAAATCCAAAAAAAATTAGCACTAAACAAGGATAATGCGAACTAGTAAATAAAAGATTAGCACTAAACAAGATAATGCGAACCACTAAAGAAAAGATTAGTACTAAACAAGATAATGTGAACTACTAAACATTATACAAATGTGAATATCATTAATTTATTTTTCCATTTGTTGCATGATTATTAAATTATCACTAAACAAGAAAAAATTAGCACTAAACAAGAAAATGTGAATATCATTAATTTAATTTATTTATTTTTTCCATCTGCTGCATGATTATTTAATTAACATTATACAAATTAGTTTTCTTTTGTGGTCACATTAAACCTGTACCTGAACTGCTTCAACCCCCCAGTATTCCAAGAGCATTTTAAAATCCTCCAATGGAATCGTACTGCGCATATTTGCAAGCCTTTCCTCATCAGTTGAATATTTTTTATAATACCTTGCTTTCATACGAGACTTCTACTGCCTTCAAGAGTCATTAAGCGTGTTTAAGACCCACTTGTGTCCTTCTTTCGGAGTGACATACCTAGCCTGTAATATATCAAACAAAAAATTCAGGAAACTAATTAATTAAAATCAAACATATAAGTAGTCAGTTGAACTATGGTTTAGGGTGATAGATTTTACCAGAGCATATTGCAACATTTTCAAGTTTAATTGATCAGGACCAACATGCCAATTGATGTAAGAGACACATTATCCTAAGAAAATTTCTTAACTCCGTAATATTATCAGAAACTGGCTGACCATCCTTATTCAACTCAATGGCTACTATATCATCGGGGGTTCTAGCATGCACCCTGGTCATTTTTGATTTACCTCTAGGTTTTTTGGATCTTGTACTTTATATACCATGTTCAAAAAAATGAATAGAAAATTAATGTATGGCATTACAAAAACATAATATGCATGCAAAACTTATAATAGACACACTCAAATGTGCAGTGCAGTGCACAGATAAAGAAACATTGTACCTTCACCTGCTTCATCTTCCTATGCAATCCATTCCCGCTCTAATCGATGAGTAAGATTTTCCATTGTTGGAGGTGCTACAAAATTCTGCTTTTGACGTTTCCGCATCGCTAAATAAGCAGTGACTGAACCAGCAGCTTCACATGAATTGGTTGATTGTTTGAACATTTTACTACATGTAGGTTTTAAAGCTAGTGGATGAGACATTCTAGGTTTTAAACTCCTGAATGAGACAGTGCAGGTTTCATCAATTTCTTTAATGTTTCTGCCATTCTCTCCCGGTTACTGACTATCTTTGGAGTGGGAGTGTGTGTCATCACTTCCTTGTTAGAGCCAGCTTTCTTTGGAGGGGGTGCGGGCATTACTTCCTTCTCAATTTCAATGGCTGCATTGGTTTGCGAACGAGTTCTCAATCCAGGTTAAGGATCCTTTGACTTAACAACTTTGATTCTTTACAATTAAGTCGAAGTTCAAGATTTTTTATGTTCATAAAGGCAAAGACAATAAGTAGTAAACAAACATCTTTTTTATCCCTCCGAATCCGATGAATCATCACTGACTTCTTCACCATCATTTTCTGGGATGTATTCATCACATCCATAAATTTCTTTACCTTTTTCTTTCCTATTTTTTGCGATAGCCTCTTGCATACTACTAACCAATGAAGGCACCCTGAGTGGTCTACTAACTGCATCATTTTCTTGCATTCGCTCGATTTTCTCTTGTTCATACTTCATCAAAATTGTTGGTTGTGAGAAGTGCATGCAGATTAGCATTATTACTCACCATCAATGATAAATTTAAGCAAGTAAACCAAATAGAGTCAACGTATAAATAGTTCTTGCATTTTCGATGGAATGCGGGCATAAAGAACCAATAGTACTTGAATTAGCTGCAGCCTTCATGGTCGAAATATGAAATCGACATAGTAATAGAAAACACTAAAATGCAGTTCTTGCTTTTACGTGCAGAATTTTAATAAAAAGTAGTTTGAAATACAAGATTTCATCCTGATTAATATAACTAAATTGAAAATAGAAAAGTACTTGAACATCAATTTCATTCTCTTGGGTATCATCATCATTATCTATTTCATTTTCAACATTTAATTTCCTCCTGGTTCCTTTGTCCGTCACAGTAACATCTTCTTCACCATTATTCATATCGGGCTCCAGTGATAGTTTCTTCTGGCCCACTTGAGTTGGATTGTTTTTTATCATTTTGCGTTGCTGCTGAAGTCTATGTGCAGTAATATACTTGCGCTTTGCAACCGGTTTCTTAGCAGAACCTGTAACAATAAAAAAAATAACGATGGCCTTCATAGTTCTTTACACACACACATAGAGATATATATACACACACACGCGCACACACACATAAGAATGGATCTATATTACATATTCATATATACCTTGAATTGTGTTTTTCCTTGGCCGTATGATTACATGTGGCTGCAATTGAATCAACGGCTCACTGTCTTTGTCAATGGTGTTGTCAATGTAAAAATCCACTTCTTCTTCCTTATTGCAATCCTGTACGTATTCGTTTATGTCCTTGACATTCAATATCAGCCTCCAGCCGTCCCTCTTTCCTTTGTTGACATAGACTCCTCCTATTTCAGTGTATTGGAGGCAATCTTTAACAAAGTCCATAATCACACTGTAAGAAAAGCGGTCTACATCATATTTTATTACTAAGAAGGATTTTCCACCAATGTAACATGTCCTTTGAAACTCTCCGTCATGATGCAGCCAGATATTTATAAGTTCATCCATCCTATAAAAAAATGAATACATTAGAACAAGGTACATGCATGTTAAAGTGGACAAAAAACAACAATTAACAGGGCTACAATAAATTTAGATGACAGTAAAGAAAGAAATTAAATCATAAAACATGTGAAAAATGTAGATTACATTATTAGAAAAGAGTGCCAAATACATTCATCATGTAACGTCTCGGATTTTTAGCCGATTTATTCTAAACATTTAAATATATTTTAAATGTTGAATTATAAATATAAATAGATTTTTATATTGATTTCATCGATTTAATAATCGATATATGATTTAATATTGGATATATTGATTTGTCATGATTTGAAACCGACAAAATATTTGAATTCAGAATTAAAATTGAATAGAAACAATTCAGTTGATTAACATAAATTCTAGTTGAATAAGAATGATAATATTAATTTATTATCAACGAATTTAATTATTCAAAACCGTTTTATGTTTTAATCGAAATTAATTTCAGAATTGGTTCCACTAAGTTCAGAACAACATTATAATCTTGTATCACCAGTGGTTGCGTTGAAATAGCGGTTCAAGATTTGAAATTAAGGGGCCAAGAGATATTTATAAATATTATATTATAAAATCAAATCAACTTATTTTCATCAGCCGACCTATCTCGAGTGCAGACCTATATTTTTTACACTGTTGCCTCTTCTTTCAATCTGCGTACAAACTGCCTGCCTCTTTCAAAAACTTATAGACAACATTTTAATGGCAATGTACGTTATTTCTCTAATCGCATCTATATAATGAACCACAACCTTCGTATCTCCCCATTCTAAAATCAGTTCGTCCCTACCTTTCATTTTCCATTCGCAGTCAACAGGAAAATCAAATCCTCCATTTTTTAAAAAAAGAAAAGGAAAAAAGGGGATATCGAAATCGCAATTCAAATCATGAATCATCTGGGCTCAACACCAAACCGAAGACGCTTGCTTTATAGGGAGGAAGGGGGTCTGTTACATTGGGATATTGAAGGGTGCACACCTATTCCTATTAACTGAAACCCATCAGAGTATATTAGGGTTAAGGCAAATCGAAGTCGCGAAGTGCGGGAGGGGGTTCAAGTATGGAGTTTGGGGGCGATCGGATTTCTAGCAAATTGGAAAGCGACGCTCAGATAAAGGGGAAGAGCTCCATGACGTTGCTGCTTGGATTTTGGATTGGGATGTATTATTGTCGGATGAGGAGTTTCGAAGTTGAAAGCATCGCACCCTGCACAGTTGCAAGCTGAACATCGCGCTAAGGGGGGGCAGTGTCGAGTTCTTTATTTCGGTGATAGGATGGAAGGGTTCATGAAGGAGAAGTTGGGTCTGTTGGATTTTGGAGTGGCGGGGAGGGTTTTGGAAAAAGTCGGTCTTTGATGCTGAGGTGAAGTTCGAACAGGGTGATGATGATATAGAGTTCGGTGGTTTGAAAAACGGGGAGATCGTTTCCTGGGAGTGAATATGGGTTCGACAGTGAGGAAATGTGTGTAGCTTGGCTTGTGATTTGGGAATTTGGCATTAACGAAGAACCAGATTGAGGCAATACGTGAAGAGAAGTATGCGGTGATGATGAAAAAGTTTGGACAGTAAGAGGAATTTATTAACAGTGGGGAACTAGGCTTAGTGAAGCGAAGTAAGGTAGAAATCATATTTTTGGAAATTTAAGTTTAACAATAAATTGTTTCTTTTAAGCAATTAGGTAATTAACCTTTTACATTTGTGATTAAGGGAAAATAAAATTTTAAACTGTATATTTGAGATCATTAGTGTAAACAATCCCATATTTTATTTAATACAAGGTGCAAAAATCTGGTAAACAAGCAAAGTGGGTTTGTAGCTGTGGAATGCAGAGTCTAGGGTTGATTAGAGATTTTTCCAAAACCAGATTTAAGCTGAAACTGGGATATTCAACAAAATAATATCATGGTGAGTAAATCTTATTTATAAGTTTATTTTAAATTTATTTTTAATCGTTAAAAATAAATTGTTGATTGTTTGGATGCATGAATCGATTGTTGAATTATTGGTTATTAAATATATATATATATATATTATTAGTTATATTTAGGCTTGGTGGTTGAATATATTTATAGTATTGGTGATTTCATATTTCCCGCAGTACCATTAGCGGATGCCCGCAGTATCATTAGCGGATGACCCTATCGCCCCACGATATATGAGTAGCTGAGTTTATAGATAATGTTATAAATGGAAAAAAAAGTTATCATTTGATAATATTAGATTTTTTAAATTCAAGTTTGAATTTAAAAAGGAAAAATTATTTTCCAGAATTAGGATTGGATTTCAAATTAGATTTGAAATAAGGACTTGTTTTAAATAAATTTAAAACAAGAAGTGGAATGTATAAAAGATGTGTATAAACGAATAAAAATTATATTATCGTTGGATAATCTAGAAATGTAAATTCAAGCATGATTTTAGAAAGGAAAATTCATTTTCCAAAGTGGGTTTTCAAATGGAATTTAAAAGAGAAACTTGTTCTAATATTTAAACCAAGAAGTGAAATGTATAAACGACGTTTTAAAATGAATGTGAAAATTATCATTAGATAATTTATAAATTATGTTCAAGTGTGAGTTTAAAAGGGTAAATAGAATTGTTTTGAAAAGAAACAATGAAATTTATTTCTGATGTTCGGAATGTAATCAAATTGAAATAAATCTATTTGGATTTATAGTTGGAATTCGAGCATGTCAAGTTTATAGAAATAAATTTATTTCCAAAGGATATTGGAACTGTATTAAATAGGAAATTAGAATTTTAATATGAAAATAGATTTTATGCTTATATATATAAATTAAAATAATAAAACATTTCAAATGAGGAATCGAGTTTAAACGGAATTTTAAATGGAAGCTTGTTAAAATAAGGAAGTCGATTTATAAACAATGTTTATATATATATTGAAGTAATCTTCACTTGATAAATTGGAAATAGATTTTTCCAAATATAAGGGATGCCATTTAAAAGTCCTATCTTTTAAATGGAATAGAAGATGGGATTTTTACGATAAGTTACAAACTCTTATCTGTCTCAAGATAAGAACGTTGTCGGTCAAGGTCTGAGAGGTAAATAAAATACCCCAACTTGAACGACTTCACTATTATCAAGGGAAGAAATTAGTTTGTAATGTTAAGAGATGTTGAATTAATTAATTATTCGTACAAAGGAAATTTTTAATTTGAATTAGATGACATCGATATTTTATAAATAATCTAATTCCAGGTGGATTAGACTTAAATATAGAAATTTGCGTTTTAAACCGAGCAATGGAGGATATGGAATATAATAATAGGCGAGTTTTGAGAAATCGATTTGGATAACACGTTTATTTTAAACTATTGAAAATGGAGTTGAAATTGAATTATAAATGAAGTTTTAAGCGTTCACAATTCAATTAAATTAAAACGAACTCGTTGCAGCACAGTAGTTCGTGAATTGCCGATTCAAACTTCAATTGAGTATACATAACTCAATATAAGTCAGAATTCGACAAAACAAGAAAAGCACGGACTGATTAAATGATAGTTTTCAAATGAAAGAGGAAAATCTTGATTTTGTCGTATAGATTTTGAGTTATATCAAAATCAAATTTTAGAAAAGTCGCTGTAAAATCGTTATAAACCATAACGGTTTATTTAATAAATAAAAAGGATTTTAAGTGAATAAAAATCCGATTTATTATTTGGAAAATCCAGATTTGAGTTATCAAATATATATAAACCCAAGTAAAGTGAATGAAGTGATTTTTGATGTAAAAATCAGATTTTGAATTATGGAATAATATTAACTAATCAATAAAAGAGGTTAGTTAATGGAAATTTGAATAGAACTTAAAATGGGTCAAGTAAAATAGGATTTTTGAGGTAGAATTTGAAATCGAATATGAGACTTGAGTTATGAATGAATTTCGATTCATAAGTGGATGAAATTATGTTTGAACATTATTGTTTCAAAGTATAAGTGAGGGAAGCTAGAAACTATTTAAAGTAATTAGTGGAACTGAATGTGATTTAACCAAAATAATCACATGGATTGAAGCAAATGAAAATGCAGGTGCATGTATATTAGACAGGTATGGGATAGAGTGAATGAAGAGTATGAAGATTTTAATTTAAGGGTCCGACAAAAAGGTACATGTTTAAATTTCCATATGAGATTTCATGCACCGAATCGGCAAGCCGCTTGGCTTTTTGATTTTCTTTTTGAATGGAAAGGGACTAGAGAGGCGAGTCGGGGTTTGAACGATGGGCCGGTACACGGAAGGTGCTGGCGAAATTTTCCGGAAATTTAAGGAGTTAGAATATTTTGAAGAAATTTTGAAAATAGAAATCAATATATCGAAATATATAGAATTTGATAAGGAAATTGGAAATATAGTTAATGAATGAGTATAAAATAAAAGGGCCCAGTGATTGTTTGATTTTTTAATGGATGTTTATTTTTCTTTGATAGTTAAATCACCGGCTATCAATTTTTTTTAACTTCGATGTCAATACGGAGAGACCGGTTGGATTTAATATCCGAAAACCACTCTGTATAGGCATAGGCGTTGCGAATTAAATTATGCTGAAGAAATTAAAGAAAAAGTAAAAATGCAAAGGTTGTTTTGTTTGTCCAAACCCAAGACAACTTGTATGGACGAATGTCTGACAGAGTATTCCTTATGAATCACATAAGATGATCTTTTTAGGGTAATACATTGGTGGCGGAGGAATTCGTTTCTCTTAGCTTTTTATACCTATAATATTTTGTGAAGATCAACTAGTGATTAGACGGGTTTGACGATGTGGCATTCAAAGTAAATGGTGACCAGATATTCTGAAAGTTTAACATAGCCTCAAGCCTTACAACCGGGAAGTGACAAAAATCGGGCAGGCAGCACGGCTAGGTGGGTCACTCCCAAGCAGGGTATATTTGTCACCGATCTAGAGAAAATTCATTATTTATTCTTCTTTCAAATCTGTATCTTAGTTATTACGGTTGGACAACCGACAACGGTGGGTGACAATATATTCACTACACTCAAGCTTAATGAGTGGGCGGTCATGTGTGGGTCGGGTTGCAAGATGTTCTTGTTGAACCCCAGTGTATCCCTTCTAGAGTACACTGATCGAAGGGTGGTCCCGTACCTTGTCATAGTCGGAATCCAATCTCCAATAAGAGCCCTGTGGTTTTTGATTTTATACTATGTATGTGGAGCGTGAGATGCAAGCGTTCTGCTATTTGGTTATTTATTTGGTTAGACATTATTACAGTATCACTGGATTTTGATATCAAAAATGGTTTGGTTATAGTAAGGTAAAAACCGTCCATGTTTATGTGTGGGCTGGTCTTACTATTACCTTTTCTATCAAAGGATTTTTCAAAGTTAAATAAATTGGTTGGAGTTTACTCACACCAGTCCCATGACTGACCCAGAGTTTAATTTTTTTCCCTAAACTCTTGGGTGCCGAAATTTGTACGGGCAGTCAAGTGTTTCAGGCTTTTACAGATACACTTGGAGGAGCTTGAAGCAGGAGGCTTCGCCGTTAGTTATTTAGAGTTATTTCCGCTGTATCAAATGTTATGTTGTACTCTAATATGGTGTGTATATACAAAATAGATTTGTATTTCAAAGTTATGTTATATAATATATTTTATTTGTTCCACTGTGAGGTTCTGTTTTTGTTATTTCTGTTCTTCTTCTGTCTATTTCTATTTCTTTAACCCTAATGACTCATATTTCTGTATTATTTGAGTAGGACGTGATTGTATTAGTCAGCTCGGATGGTATGGATTTATGGGCCATCACAGTTGGTATCAGAGCTTAGGCTGAGCGAACACCTAGGCTTTGGTGGGGGTTTACTCATTAGAGATAGGGTCAGTAATAACCTAGAATGAGTTGAGTGTATGTATGAGAAAGTGTATTTACAGATTTGTATAAAAACTATTTTATATTGTGTTAATCGATCTGCTGAGTGGTATATAACTTCAAGATCAACGCGTATAGCTGACGTGGTCGATAGGGATTTATAAACACTTAAACAGAGTAATTTGACATAGTATTGTTTTCAATGCTGGGTAAATGAAATAATTTTACCCAAAACTAAATTTTTATATGAAAAGAATAATTTTTCAAAATGATCATAATATATGGATGTGACGATTGTCCTTATTATAATCAAATGGGATTATAAAATTGAAATGATTATGGATAACCAAATAGAATTTGTATAAGAATACAAATTAGATGAAATTGAATTGAATTCAAACCAGAATTGGAATTTAAACCCCGGATGTTTGGAAAATATTTTCCCAAAGTATATTAAAATAATATATCTATGTTTTGGAAAGATTTTTGAATAAAAATCATTTTGAATGGATTTTGAAAATAATAAAGCATTGAATTCACTTCGGTCACTGGAAAATAATTCCGATGATGAAGCGCACCATCGTCAAGTTCATTTTCGAGTTCCAAGTGATGGTTGCTGCCATAATGAGATTTTCGAAGGAAATTATTTGAGGAAAACAAGTTGAAAAATTCAAATATTTGGAATTAGAGATAGAAATAAATATATGTATGTATATTTATATGATTTCAAAAAAAAACCCTGGGAATTTGAATTGTGAAATCTAAATTTAACTTAAGCAGGTTAAATAAAACGAAATGATGGAAACTAGTTAAATGAACTAAAATTGAATATTCCAACGAAAACTTAAAATTGTATGGACTTTAAGTTATAGAATATGAAATACAGAGTTATAACAAAGTGGGCTTTTGAAAAGTTAACGGGTATGTAGCATCCTTCTGCCTTAGTAATTTCGGGGACGAAATTCTTTTAAGGGGGAAGGAATGTAAACGTCTCGGATTTTTAGCCGATTTATTTTAAACATTTAAATATATTTTAAATGTTGAATTATAAATATAAATAGATTTTTATATTTAATTTATCGATTTAATAATCGATATACGATTTAATATCGGATATATTGAATTGTCATAATTTGAAACCGAAAAAATATTTGAATTCAAAATTAAATTGGAAACGAAACAATTTAGTTGATTAACATAAATTATGATTGAATTAGAATGATAATAATAATTTATTATCAACGAATTTAATTATTCGAAACCGTTTTATGTTTTAATCGAAACTAATTTCAGAATTGGTTCCACTAAGTTCAGAACAACATTATAATCTTGTAACGTCTGTGGTTGCGTTGAAATAGCGGTTCAACATTTGAAATTAAGGGACCAAGAGATATTTTGAAATATTATATTATAAAATTAAATCAACTTATTTTCATCAACCGACCTATCTCGAGCGCAGAGCTATATCTTTTACACTATTGCCTCTTCTTTCAATCTGTGTACAAACTGTCTGCCTCTTTCAAAATCTTGGAGACAACATTTTAATGGCAATGTACTTTATTACTCTAATCGCATCTATATAATGAACCACAACCTTCATATCTCCCTACTCTAAAATCAGTTCGATCCCCTACCTCTCATTTTCCATTCGCAGTCAATAGGAAAATCAAATCCTCCGTTCCTTTTTAAAAAGAAAAAAAGAAAAGAAAAGAAAAAGGGGATATCGACATCGCAATTCAAATCGCGAATCATCTGGGCTCAACACCAAACCGAAGACGCTTGCGTTATAGGGAGGAAGGGGGTCTGTTACGTTGGATATTGAAGGGCGCACACTTATTCCTGTTAACTGAAACCCATCGGAGTATATTAAGGTTGAGGCAAATCGAAGTCGTGAAGTGCACGAGGGGGTTCGAGTATGCAGTTTGGGGGCGATCGGATTTCTAGCAGATTGGAAGGTGACACTCAGATAAAGGGGGTCATGACGTTGCTGCTTGGATTTTGGATCGGGATGTGTTATTGAAGGATGAGGAGTTTCGAAGCAGAAAGCATCGCACCCTATACAGTTGCGAGATGAACATCGTACTAGGGGGCAGTGTAGAGTTCTTTATTTTGGTGACAGGATGGAAGGGTTCATAAAGGGGAAGTTGGATCTGTTGGATTTTGGAGTGGCGTGGAGGGTTTTGGAAAAAGTCGGTCTTTGATGCCGAGGTGAAGTTCGAACAGGGTGATGGTGATATGGAGTTCGGTGGTTTGAAAAAGGGGGAGATCGTTTTCTGGGAGTGAATATGGGTTTGACAGTGAGGAAATGAGTGTAGCTTGGCTTGTGATTTGGGAATTTGGCATTGGAGAAGAACCAGATTGAGGCAACACGTGAAGAGAAGTATGTGGTGATGATGAAAAAGTTTGGACAGTAAGAGGAATTTGTTAACAGTGGGGAACTAGGCTTAGTGAAGCGAAGTAAGGTAAAAATCATACTTTTGGAAATTTAAGTTTAACAATAAATTGTTTCTTTTAAGCAATTAGGTAATTAACCTTTTACATTTGTGATTAATGGAAAATAAAAATTTAAACTGTATATTTGAGATCGTTAGCATAAACAATACCATATTTTCTTTAATACAAGGTACAAAAATCTGGTAAACAAGCAAAGTGGGTTTGTAGCTGTGGAATGCACAGTCAAGGGTTGATTAGAGATTTTTCCAAAACCAGATTTAAGTTGAAACTGGGATATTCAACAAAATAATATCAAGGTGAGTAAATCTCATTTAGAAGTTTATTTGAAATTAATTTCTAATCGTTAACAATAAATTGTTGATTGTTTGGATGAATGAATGGATTGTTGAATTATCGGGGTTATTATATATATATATTAGTTAAATTTAGGCTCGGTGGTTGAATATATTTATAGTATTGGTGATTGGATATTTCCCGCAGTACCATTAGCGGATACCTGCAGTATCATTAGAGGATGACCCTATCGCCCCATGATATATGAGTGGATGACCTTCTATGTCGTGATATCTTGCCTTGAAGCAGGATTGGTATTATTATTCTTGTTGACTAATATCTATGGATGCAGGGAAAACAGGTTGGAGGAATCCAACTGGATTCCTCAAATTTATTTATTGTTGTTTACATATTTGTATGTTTGTGATGTGTGAATTGAGTGGATGATTTGTGTGTTTGGATTTTAGAATATCACTGGCCTTCGATATTGATATTTAAAAATATCAAAAAGGGATTTTTGGATTTAAAAGGGAAATTTTACTTTTCGAAATGGGAATAGAATTTCGAATGGATTGAGAAATATTAACTTGTTTCTAATAATAAAAACAAGTAGCTGAATTTATAAACAATGTTATAAATGGAAAGAAAAGATATCGTTTGAAAATATTAGATTTTTAAATTCTAGTTTGAATTTAAAAAGGAAAATTTAATTTCCAGAATGGGAATTGGATTTCAAATAAATTTTAAATAAGGACTTGCTTTAGAAAAATTTAAAACAAGAAGTGGAATATATAAACGATGTGTATAAACGAATAAAAATTATATTATCGTTGGATAATCTAGAAATGTAAATTCAAGCATGATTTTAAAAAGGAAAAATCATTTTCCAAAGTGGGTTTTCAAATGGAATTTAAAAGAGAAACTTGTTCTAATATTTAAACCAAGAAGTGAAATGTATAAACGACGTTTTAAAATGAATGTGAAAATTATCATTAGATAATTTATAAATTAAGTTCAAGTGTGAGTTTAAAAGGGTAAATAGAATTGTTTTGAAAAGAAACAATGAAATTTATTTCTGATGTTCGGAATGTAATCAAATTGAAATAAATCTATTTGGATTTATAGTTGGAATTCGAGCATGTCAAGTTTACAGAAATAAATTTATTTCCAAAGGATATTGGAACTGTATTAAAAAGGAAATTAGAATTTTAATATGAAATTAGATTTTATGCTTATATATATAAGTTAAAATAATAAAAAAAATCAAATAAGGAATCGAGTTTAAACGAAATTTTAAATGGAAGCTTGTTAAAATAAGGAAGTTGATTTATAAACAATGTTTATAAATATATTGAAGTAATCTTCACTTGATAAATTGGAAATAGATTTTTCCAAATATAAGGGATGCCATTTAAAAGTCATATCTTTTAAATGGAATAGAAGATGGGAATTTTACGATAAGTAGCGTCAGTGTTGTATTACAAACTCTTATCTATCTTAAGATAAGAACGTTGTCCGTCAAGGTCTGAGAGGTAAATTAAATACCCCAACTTGAACGACTTCACTATTATCAAGGGAGGATATTAGTTTGTAATATTAAGAGATGTTGAATTAATTAATTATTTGTATAAAGGAAATTTATAATTTGAACTAGATGATATCAATATTTTATAAATAATCTAATTCCAGGTGGATTAGACTTAAATATATAAATTTGCGTTTTAAACTGAGTTATGGATATGGAATATAATAATCGACGAGTTTTGAGAAATCGATTTGGATAACAGGATTATTTTAAATGGAGTTGAAATTTAATTATAAACAAAGTTTTAAACGTTTATAATTAAATTAAATTAAATTAAATTAAATTAAAACGAGCTCGCGGCAGCACGGTAGTTCGTAAATTGGCGATTCAAACTTCAATTGAGTATACATAACTTAATATAAGTCGGAATTCGGTAAAACAAGAAACGCCCGGACTGATTAAATGATAGTTTTCTAATGAAAGAGGAAAATCTTGATTTTATCGTGTAGATTTTGAGTTATATCAAAATCAAATTTTAGAAAAGTCGCTGTAAAATCATTATAAACTATAACGGTTTATTTAATAAATAAAAAGGATTTTAAATGAATAAAAATCTGATTTCTTATTTGAAAAATCCTGATTTGAGTTATCAAATATATATAAACCGAAGTAGAGTGAATGAAGTGATTTTTGATGTAAAAACATATTTTGAATTATGGAATGATATTAACTAATCAACAAAAGAGGTTTGTTAATGGAAATTTGAATAGAACTTAACATGGTCAAGTAAAATAGGATTTGTGAGGTAGAATTTGAAATTGAATATTAGACTTGAGTTACGAATGAATTTCGATTTATAAGTGGATGAAATTATGTTTGAACATTATTGTTTCAAAGTATAAGTGAGGGAAGCGATTAATCTAATTAAAATAATTTGTGGAATTGAATGCGATTTAACCAAAATAGTCACATGGATTGAAGTTAATGAAAATGCAGGTGCATGTATATTAGACAGGTATGGGATAACGTGAATAAAGAGTATGAAGATTTTAATTTAAGTGCCCGACAAAAAGGTACATGTTCAAATTTCCATATGAGGTTTTAAGCGCCGAATCGGCAAGCCGCTTGGCTTTTTGATTTTCTTTTTGAATGGAAAGGGCCTAGAGAGGCGAGTTGGGGTTTGAACGATTGGCCGGTACAGGGGAGGTGCTGGCAAAATTTTCTGGAAATCTAAGGAGTTAGAATATTTTGAAGAAATTTTGAAAATAGAAATCAATATATCGAAATATATAGAATTTGATAAGGAAATTGGAAATACAGTTAATGAATGAGTATAAATTAAAAGGGGCCAATGATTGTTTGATTGTTTAATGTTTATTTTTCTTTGATAGTTAAATCACCGGCTATCAAAGATTTTTACCTTCGTTGTCAATACGGAGAGACCGGTTGGATTTAATATCCGAAAACCACTCTGTATAGGCAAGGGCGTTGCGAATTAGATTATGCTGAAAAAATTAAAGATGAAGTAAAAATGCAAAGGTTGTTTTGTTTGTCCAGACCCAGGACAACTTGTATGGACGAATGTCTGACGGAGTTTTCCTAAAGAATCACATAAGATGATCTTTTCAGGGTATTACGTTGGTGGCGGAGGAATTCGTTTCTCTTAGCTTTTTATACCTATAATATTTTGTGAAGATCAACTAGTGATTTGACGGGTTTGACGATGTGGCATTTAAAGTAAATGGTGACTAGATATTCTGAAAGTTTAACGTAGCCTCAAGCCTCACAACCAGGAAGTGACAAAAATCGGGCATGCGGCATGGCTAGGTGGGTCATTCCCAAGCAGGGTATATTTGCCACCGATCTAGAGAAAATTCATTATTTATTCTTCTTTCAATCCTGTATCTTACGGATTACGGTTGGACGGCTGACAACCGTGGGTGACAATATATTCGCTGCACTAGTGGGCGGTCATGTGTGGGCCGGGTTGCAAGATGTTCTCGTTGAACCCCAGTGTATCCCCTCTAGAGTACACTGATCAGAAGGTGGTCCCATACCTTGTCATAGTTGGAATCCAATCTCCAATAAGTGTCCTGCGGTTTTTGATTTTATACTATGTAATGGAGCGTGAGATGCAAGCGTTCTGCTATTTGGTTATTTATTTGATTAGACATTATTATAATATCACTGGATTTTGATATCAAAAATGGTTTGGTTATCGTAAGGTAAAAACCGTCCGTGTTTATGTGTGGGCTGGTCTTACTATTACCTTTTCTTTCAAAGGATTTTTCAAAGTTAAATAAATTGGTTGGATTTTAATCACACCAGTCCCATGACTGACCCAAAGTTTATTTCTTTTTCCTAAAATCTTGGGTGCCCAAATTTGTACGGGCAGTCGAGTGTTTCAGGCTTTTACATATACACTTGGAGGAGCTTGAAGCAGGAGGCTTCACCAATATTTATTTAGAGTTATTTCCGCTATATCAAATGTTATGTTGTACTCTAATATGGTATGTATATACAAAACAGATTTGTATTTCAAAGTTATGTTCTATAATATGTTTTTATTCGTTCCGCTGTGAGGTTTTGTTTTTGTTATTTCTGTTCTTCTTCTGTCTATTTCTATTTCTTTAATCCTAATGACTCATATTTTTGTATTATTTGAGTTGGATGTGAGTTGTATTAGTCAGCTCAGATGGTATGGATTTGCGGACAATCACACATCAAAGATAATAATTTACAGCTAAAACAAAAGGTGCCAAATACATCATAAATTAGACAACATATTAGACCAAAATAAAGCAATAACAAAGAGGAATTTTTTGTCCTAACGAGATGGAACAGGATCAGGAACTTCTGCTTTTATTTCTATTTCTAGTTTTGTTTCTATTTGTATTATGGGGACATCATCCCTAATCCAATCCCCATCAACAACTTTTGGTTCTTGTTCACCACCTATCCCAATATCATGTGAATGCGGATTGCTCATGTCTTCTTCCATTGCATTCTGATTTTCAGTATCACACCAATCTCTCGGCAATTTTTTAATAACGGAATGAGTCATCTTTTCAACTGCATCCTCCATTTAAAATACTTGCTGCACTTGTGAAGACAGGACATAATGAACAGTTTTATGGCACTTACTAAAACTTACTCAAGTAAGAGCATATGAATCTTTTTCCTCTTGTTACCAGCAACACTTAAAAATGACCACTGCGAAAGCTCCCCAATAATCAAGCTCAAAAATTTCTTCGATTGATATATAGTAATTGACATCACCCACTACTGGGTTTTGGTCTTTCGAACTTGCGAAGTTGATGGTTTTACCAGTCCAAAATACAACACTATTTTGTGTGGTACATCGAACCTATAAATTTTGTGTGAAATTTGTATCCATTTACTATATAACTGGTAAACTTCCTAGCTACCCGATTAGGACCTAATGCAAGCACCTCTAAATCTCTTGAAATATTTTCCTTTTTCAGAACCTCTTCTTTTAGCCAATTCCAAAATTCTTCGAAAGGTTCTCGTTCCCCCTTGTATCTTCTTGGATTTGCAAGACCATCCACAAAAGCTTGATGAACCCTAAATAATAATTAAGGTCAAAAAACTATGAAACTAAGATATTAATTTGTAGTTAAGGAAAATGATATAGGAACTTAAGAACTTACTCGATCAAACTCTCAATTTCTATATTACCGGAATTGAACAGAACCGATGCATTGCCTTCTATTCTGCATCTTTCAAATTGAACATATTTCCATCTTTATTCTTCTTTGTTCCAATGTGATATTCCAAATCTGTTGGACATCTTCCAAAATCAATTGACATGTTTTCTAATCTCCATTAACGCCTAAAAATCTTGAACAGAAGGTCACATACTCTTCTGCCAGGTAACCTTCTGCAATCGAACCTTCCGGTCTGTCTCTATTTCGCACATAAGATTTCAACTTTCCTAGATATCGCTCAATTGAAGCGATGTGTTGCCTTCCATTTTGCATCTATCAAATTGAACATCTTTCCATCTTTATTATTCTTCTCAATTGAAGCGATGCGTTGCCTTCCATTTTGCCATCTTTTAAATTGAACATCTTCCCATCTTTATTCTTCTTTGTTCCAATTTGATATTCCAAATCTGTTGGACATCTTCCAAAATCAATCGACATGTTTTCTATTCGTCCATCAATGCCTAAAAATATTAAATAGAAGGTCACAAACTCTTCTGCCAAGTAACCTTCTACAATCAAACCTTCCGGTCTGTTTCTATTTCATACATAAGATTTCAACTTTCCTAGATATCGCTCAATTGGATACATGTATCTAAGGTGTTTAGGCCCATCATATTCGATTTCTTTGCATAAATGATTAGGCAAGCGTACCATTATACCAAAAAAAGCTTATGGAAAAATCATTTCAAAATGACAAAGTATCTCGATAATTTCCTTTTGCGGCCTTTGATATCATCCACTTCGATAACCTTGATCCATAATCCTCTAAGGAATGCACTAAATCTGATCATTGATAACGCAACCTTGGGTTTCGATGCTATCTTCACGGCAAATTGTAACGAATAGTGGAGTATGAAATGAGCATCATGGCTCTTATATCCCACAACCGTTCTCTCTTTTATGTGCACGCACCGACTAACATTCGAGACACAACCGTGGGGTAGTTTGGCGTTCTTCAGTACAGAGCAAAAGATTTCTTTTTCCTTGTTTGTCATATAAAATATTGCAGCTCTAATTTCAACATGCTTTCCATCACCACATTCAATAGGATGAAGGGCCTTCCTTATGACCAATTCCTGTAAATCCAAACGAGCGTTTAGGTGATCCTTCGACATGCGACCTATATTAAGTAAAGTACCTAATATTTTGTCGCATATGTTCATCTCCATGTGCATGACATCCAGGTTATGTCGAAGGAGATTATGACACCAATATGGTAAGTCAAATAGTATGGACTATTTTTTAAAAGAGTCATCACTTTTACTCGGTTTCTTGGTCTTATCCCCAAACTGATTTTTGTACCCTCGCAATAACTCTTCAATATATGTTCCTGATAATATTTCTGGAATGCTCCTCATTTCAGTTTCGCTATTAAATCTCCTCTTATCCAGACTCCGCTTACTTGTCGGATCAAGAAACTTTCTATGGTTCATAGAACACATTTTTTTCTATGCTTTAAATAATTTGAAGAAGTTTCATAATCACATACTGGACACGCTAGTTTCACCTTCGTGCTCCAACCTGACAACATGGCATATCCCGGAAAATCACTAATGGTCCATAAGATGGTTGCACATAAATTAAATTACTCATCAGTCAAGGAATTGTAAGTTTCGACGCCAACATTCCATAACGCTTACAATTTCGCAATTAAAGGCTGCATATACATGTGAATACCGTTCTTTGGAGAATCTGGACCAGATATTAATGTTCAAAGAATCAAATTCTCTTGTTTTATACATAACCAAGGCGGAAGATTGTAGTTTACCAACATAATTAGCCATGTACTATAACTTGAATTCATTGAACCATATGGATTAAATCCATCAGATGCTAGACCCA
Organism: Allium sativum; assembly: GCA_030737875.1. Lineage (NCBI taxonomy): Eukaryota > Viridiplantae > Streptophyta > Magnoliopsida > Asparagales > Amaryllidaceae > Allium > Allium sativum. The sequence goes on from JASFAX010000033.1 coordinate 14,319,454, forward strand.
ATCTAACATTACGATTTTATGGTAAAAAATCAGGATAACGAGCATCCATCATCTTCCATGCCGCACCATCAGCCGGATGTCTTAGTTTTCCATCTTCTTTTCGTTCCACTTGGTGTCATCTCGTAAGTTTGGAAAATTCTTTTCACATAAACATCCTTTGTAACCTTGGTCTTAATGGAAAGTAACTCATAACATTTGCCGGCACTTTGGGAATCAACTTTGGTGGATCATTATTATCAAAGACGTCTTCTTTTTCTTTTACAGCCTACCTCGAAAAACCACAAATGTCACAAGCCTATTTATCTTTATTCTCTGCCCAATGTACATGCAATGGTTTAGGAAGGCATGTATTTTATAGTAATGTCACTCTTTGCAGCGAAGGAAGACAAAGGCAGCTAGGCATCAGGAAAGGCTTCTTTTTAAGATTTAGTAATTCCTCAAACGCAAACTCGTTAATTCCATAAGCACATTTTAAATGATAAATCCTGATCAAGAAACTTAGTCGAGAAAATTTAGTGTAGCCAGGATATAATGATTTTTTCCTACTTCAACATGATGGTAAAATTTCTCAGCCTCTGGATTTGGTTCTACTTCAAAGTCCCTGGGATTTTGATCGAATTTATAACCCGCACATTTGAACATCACATCTAAATTATCCTCAAAATCCATCTCCGTTTCACAATCCATATGGTCATCAACAACTATTAATTTCATTTGTGAAACCTCACAAATCCACCCGGTATGTAATGAAGAAGGGCTATTAATAATAAAATGATCGTATATGATATTTTCACAATACCAATTACGTTTTGTACATTTTTTACAAGGGCACTTCATCTCATTACCTACTTTATAATTGGAAAATGCATTTCTTAGAAAAGCTTTTACCCCTCTTACATATTCTGCACTCGATCTCGGAAGTCCTATCCATATGTAATACTCACTATCCATAGCCATAATCTAACCACGACTTAGTAAAACTAAATTTGATACCATTAATAGTTTCAAGACATGAACAGGGGCTACCCTGTAAGGTTTGATCAAATTAGAAATAAAAACAAAACAAGTTAATAATTTACAAATATACATAACCAGTGTGGTGAAATCAGTGTATGGCCAAATTAACAATTGTTTTGATATGAATTATCACTAACTTTTGGAACTGAATTATCAGGAGAATACATAAAACAAGCAATTAAGGATACTTAACACAAATTCATAACATTACAAGGCTGCATCAAAACAAAACAGTATAGATACAAAGACTATATAGGTGATACAAAGACGATACAGTTGTACCTAATACAAAGAACGATACAATAATTTAATTTTGTTCTCCAATGTTTAGCCCTTGAATCTGGGCATTAAGTCTACTAATGCCATTTCGAAAAACCAATAAATCAATTATGCAGTGTTGTAAGTTGATGTTGTAATTCATTTGCGTACTCAACGGCTCGACTTGGAAACTGATGGTCAATCCATTGCCGAAAGGTACACCCTGTGGGATAAACATGACATCTAAAATAACAATGACCAATGTTAAATCCAATCGAAATAACATCTTCTACAGCAGCATACCCACACTCACACATTATGATTGGTGAGTCAACTTGTTGTTCGTTAATCACTTGGTTGTTTTGATGCTGACGACACAAGGCAGCTCGACTATGCCATCGCATTGCCCTTTCTTCACGTCGTTCTAGTTTTCGCCTTTGTCTTCAGAGTTCTTCTTTCTCTAGTTCATACTCACGCAAATTAACGTAGTGCCTTTCTTGCATCTCTATATTAAAATCAATAGAAGTTTCTGGTGATGATGGGTTTGACAGTCCTAGATCACCCATGCCCAGGGTATCTTCATAGTCATATGATGTAGGAAGAGAAATAGGCATTATTTAACTACAAACAAAAATAGACAGTCAAACATTTAAATTTGATTTCTTTTTTCTTTTGTCCTCTAAATTTTGTTTCCACTTTTTGAAATTTGACATTTAAACATATTAAGTCAGTGTTAATTTATTTACCAACACATGGTTAGGCAAACATAAAAATACAGAACTTGCACAATTTCAACAAATGAAAACATATAAATACAACACTTCAAGTATAGAAAAACCCGAAATATTTAGATAAAAAACCCTAAACATATAAACATTCAAATAAAAATGAGCAGCAAAACATTAATTTAAGGCATTCGGTATACCCAAATCACACAGAGACTTTGAATGTGGACCAAAATAAGTTAGAGAAGAAATCACCTAACTAAAACCCAAATGATGAAGCCCTAACTACCTGTAATTGTCCTAAATGATCCAAATAGGAGGTGTAAAGTTTGTAAAATAGGAGTAATCGGAGGTAGAGTAGCAATCAGAGCTGTTTGTGGACGGATTTCATGGAGAGGGAAGAGCACAGAGGGAAAAGCAAGAGGGAGAAATTTATTTTGGGGGGAAGTATTTCGTGAATAAGGAAAACGTCGCGCCAAAATTTCACATAACTGAAGTGGGGATCAGCTTGAACCATTGGATTAATCAACATCTATGGTAATTTATTTGTTCAAACTGATAATGCGGAACGTTAATGTGGATTGTATTTATGTCAAGCTACGTTTTGAACTGGTGTTGCACGTCATAACACAAGAATTCTAGCTACAATAGTGCATTCACGTCCAATGAAAAACATATGAATATTGTTGCAGAAGATCAAAGAAAGCATAACTTTTGCCACACTGTTCATGCAACGCATACAAATTAGTGTCGAATATGCCCACTTTGGTAGTAGTGTATATTTTATTAGGGTAGGCATGTACTTCATTTACTTAGGAGTTAAGTTTATATATATTTTATTTTATACGGTGTTAATTCTGCCACTTATTATCATTGTTTACTACTAGCCATTTTATATTTGTATCGCCACACGCGAATTACAAGTGCAATGAAAGTGGCCACATTGCTACGTCTTAATGTTCCCGATCCAGTGAAATTAATTTCGTTGAAATTCGGCTCCACTGGCAAAACAGAGTTATTTTAATTTTAATTTATTTATTGGTTCATATTTAAATTGCGGATGCTAATAAAACAACTCTGATTGGCCTCAAATCTGAAATTGTACAACAATAAGCTATATGTATTCTAGATAAGTTCGTTTCATCGAAAATGGAGGTCGTTAGAAAAATAAAAATTTCTAAGGCCTATATAATATCGATGAAATATAATTAAATCCTAAACAATTCTATTTAAATAATAATAAATTATTATTATCGTATATCTCCAAATGAAATCTTATACAGCTTCAAAATAAACCAATATAGATTTTTAACTCAACATTTAAATTTTGGGTTAAACGATATTCAAATTATACAAAAATCCCTTATATTTATTAAATAAATCATTATAATTTATAGACGATTTCAAAGCGATCTTCCGAAAATTTGATTTGGACATAGCTCATAATTTGTAAGTTGAAATCTCGATTTTTTTCCTTTCATTAGAAAATTATAATCAAATAGATACAGAGATTATTGTTTCAAAGAATTCCGACTTATATTGGATTATGTGTTCAAAACGTAATATTACGAACTACTACGGTATTACGAGCTCGATTATACTTAAATATAAATTTAACGTTTAAACAACGAATTCTATATTATAAATCCATTTATAATTCCAAATCAATATTTAAGGTAATAAAATATATTAAATATCTGACTACCAAAATACGAAACGTTACATTCCTCCCCCTTAGAGGAATTCATCCCCTAAATTACTAAGATAGGAAAAATATTACAAACCCATTATCTTTAAAAGATCCAATTTATTTTAAATCGAAAGCCAATTCATTATTGTTAATAAAAAATTTAAAATATCGCAAATTTTCCAACATCTTAAATTCCCGGAAAAATCCGATAGAGTCTCTCATGTACGAGGGACTTCTGCAATATCGCATGAACAACACACACACACACACACACACACACACAAATATATATATATATATATATATATATATATATATATATATATATATATATATATATATATATATATACTGCAAAACAGGTCAGTTACTTCGGTTGTTTACCCCATGTTGCTTCGGTTCAGCAACCAAAGCAAATGCAGACGACGCAACAGACCAAAATCTGTTGCTTCATTTGTACAGCCGACGCAAAAAATATCTTTCTTGCTTCGGTTGTAGCACAACCAAAGCAAAAAAGTACAACACTGACTTTGAAAAATGACCTATTTCTTTCTTCTGCAGTGGCTACAACTAAAGCAAAACTCTCTAATAAAAAATATCCCTTACCATCACTATAATATATATATATATATATATATATATATATATATATATATATATATATATATATATATATATATATATACACACGCACACACACACATATATCGAAACAAATAATTATTTCTTACAATTATATAATCAGATAAAATAAAAGTATACCTTGGACAGTTCAATACACAAACGAATATAATGCTTCATTGATAGTCATAATAATCCATACATTGGTCTTAATACAACAAAATGGAACATCTACCAGAATGAAAGTTGTGCAAAACAAGGTGTACCGACAATTTACAAGAACCAAATACAAACTAAAAATTCTAACTTACTAATAAAATCACAGCTTCAAGAAGATGATGACAGTGCAACGTTTACAAAATGCAGCTCCAACGGTAAATATAATACAAACTGCCTCAATGTAGTTCTTTTGCCACCTGTCCATCATAGTTTACATGTCAAAATCGCGAACATGCAAACATACAACAAACTAAAATATCAATTAAACATATAATTTACATGTTAGGATGGTAACTCAAAACGTACAATGGAATAATTTGTCATCAGTGAGATAATGCAGATAATGCACACATAATCTTCTGCTATATCTCAAACATATATGTAATACAAAAAAATGAGTTCCCAATTGGAAGAAGACGAACAAGTTAGGATCCTCAATACAAATAAGACAAAAATGTGCTCAGCTTGCAGAAAGAACAAAAATGTTTTGTTATTTTCCTGAATTTACACATATATTACTAAGCTTTTCTCAATTTTATGTAACAAGTGATGACACGTTACATGTTTAGGTAAAATAAAATATTACTACAGCACATAAAGTAAAAATCTATATGAAGAAAAAAAAACTCTATCCATTTTTTTAGATGTAATGTCAAACCGTATGCTAACTCAGCTTCTGGGCAGCTACCATATCAGTGTCCAAATATGTTTCGTAGGATACATGTACTTGACTAATATTATGACAAATTAGCATAAACAGACAGTTCCTATATACTTACAAGTAACTTAATACATGTGTTAGATACCAATAAAAAAAAGGTAGCTAGGTACCGCAAGTAAAACAAACCATGATGCTATGTTCAGCGGACTAATTTGGTTCTACAACCCCAATGCACAGAACATAAAAATGGAAGAAAACAGAAAATTAAGTGTTAGAATTAAGTTCAAATACCGAATTAAATATCAAAGTGTGTAACCACCATAAAATACGGATATTTTTGAAATCTATGGTTGACAGTTTAGATCTTGTTATTATTTAAAGTTAGATGTTTACAATCACAATTTGTTTACATTTTGCAAAATTTTTTGTTGTGTAATTAGTTGTCTAAATAGCTGTGTTCAGCAAGTGTTATTATTCTCATGGCCATCATACTTGCAAACCATAAAATTAAAACAACCAGCAAAGGTGATTGTAAAGGGGGAGAGAGAAGGAAAAAAAAAAAAAAAAAAAAACTATTTTACAGTAATTTATGAGCTTTGTATGAAAGAATCACATTCCACGCAAGGGCCACAAAATTTGCAGCAAGAACCTGTAGATAATATCACAGGCAATTACCAAACATGGAAAAAACATTCATGTTATAATGAACGAATGATAGTTTTCTTGTAGCAAAAAAAGAATCAAATTAGGATAAAAGCAATTCAGCTGGTATATCTGGAAAAAAAACTGAGCCAAGAAATTGAAGTGGAATCCACAACTGCCAATTTGCTATTAATGCTGGAAACCATTCCTAAATTAATAGGTACGGGATTAACATAAAGATTAAATTAAAGGTTCAATTAAATAAAACATTAAAAAGTGAGAAGAAAATTTATTTCTTTTTACCTGCTTAAATTTTGGCATCACTTGGGAAGGCGTTCCATCTAAAGTCACAAGCTAGGATAAGAAAACTCCTACGAAAACAAAACTGAAGACAAGCTGCACAACAATATTATTCATATTATCAAAAATATATATTAAAAAGCTATTCCTAAATAAATTGATATATCAGTAACATAAACAGAAGAACAAAAGGAAGGTAGTACCTGATCAAGAAAAAGGCGTAAGAAAGTTCCAGACGCTCCAAGTATTGTGCTCAATTTGCTGGCAGATTAGAAATATTCTTCATATTATCAAATATATTTCAACAAACTAAAAGATTAAGGAAGTTCTTGATGATCCATGATTAAACACACACGTAAATGGAAAGAAAATATACACTCGGATAGAGCAAGAATATTTAGTAATACACAACATTAAAATTATAATCATGAACAAGATAATAAGGAGCAGTTCGAAAATGAGAATTGCAGGAAGACTAAGAATGTCAGAAGGAGGGCTTATCTGTCGAGCAACTGAAAATTTTGAAGGAAACAAGCTGCTTTCGAAGTCGAAGATAACAACTTACCAAGAGCCGATTTATCTCCAAAATTTTCAAGGTTCACTAGGCCATTATAAAAGATCATCGGCAACTACAGTTAACAATGTATTCTCATAACAATAACAATAGTGAAAAACCATACATTATTAAACCATTTACAAACAACAGTTGCAAAAAATCAACAATAGTGATAACACGGCCAACTAGTATTTTCTCAATAGTTCACTCTGCTAATATTTGTTCAGCTCTGAAATTATACTCTGCAACAGGGATAAATGTTTGTTGTGATAACTTCTCAAAATAGTCCACTTGATAATCTCTCTATAACATGAGGGCTGCAGCATAAGCTTCCATATTAATCTATAAATATGGATAAACTCTGTCAGAATTCAAATACCAAAACAGTATCCTACAATATTTTGCACATGAATTCAGCGCAATTATCCAAAAGAAAAATCTGGAAAATTTACGAAATCTGCATATTACATCTTATTCAACTAGCAGCTACGCAAACACAAAAATAGAGATTTAAAAACAAAATAACATAAACTACTATTCTAATTCAAAATATGGTTAAGCATATCCAAAAAGGATGCAAGAATGTCAATACATGTTCAAAAACTGTTAGCTTACTGCATTATAATAAGATGTTCCGAATAAATTCATAACAATGGGGTAAGTTGTCAACTTGTTTGGCTATGATAGAGTAGGCATTTAGTGATCCAGAATAACTTTGTGGATGGAAGCCTCCCTTCAGCTTGAAGTCAGACTTTCACCAGGTTTTGCAACAGCAAACCTATGTTGTTATACAAGAACAAAATCATTAACTAAATCAAAATATGTAACAAAAATAAGAAAATACGAACACAAACATTTAATTAATTGGACGATCACCAGTAGTCAACCCAGTAAGTATTTTCTTGGCTAGAGTGACTTGTCCAACGAAACTGTCAACAACATAAAACATTTTTACTTGACAAATAAACGAAAACAATTAAATATTGAAGCATGTTAACAACTTTATTTATCCCAAACTATTATGCAAAAGTAATAAATTACAGGTTAATGTAAGGATATTCATAGACTTCAATTAATGCATTGACAACATAGCCAGACATTATTCCTTTCCACAGTGCTGCTAGATTTATTTTTTAAACTATAGTACAACTATTCCCAGCATTCCCCTATACTTTTGGATAAAAATTAAATGTTTACAAATGCATTCTAGTCCTAAATAAAAATATTAGACGCACTCTAACCTTTGAAAAATTCATTGAAAAGCAAAGAATTAGGACAAAAAAATTTAAATCCAAACAAGATCTAAAAAATAATACACGTATGGGTATTTAGAGGATGCCTAATAAAGGTTGAATGATTACTATATAACATACCAAGCGTTCCTGATGTATTCAGACTAAATAGTTTCATGAGTCAATTTAAGTATAAACTAATGTAATAGGTTCATAAATATGTTAGCATAGTCCATATAGAAAAGCATGCATGGAATGAAATAGTATTCCCTGGTTCATACACAAAACTTCATTTTACAAAATAAAACTCAAGGTGCCATATTTTTCGGTCATTGTAGCAACTATCAAAGTAAACTGTTATTTTTAATCAGATAAAAAAGAATAAATAGTAATGGTACACGCAGCCTAAACCAATATGAAGTAGCCTAAAAATAATTAGCATACCTAAACATAATATCAGCCTTTTATGTTATTCTCTCTTTACTAATATGATTATTTATTTATTATTCTATATAGACTATGTGTTGGAACCTGATATGGAATTAAATGGTAACAATGCATATCAAACTTACCAAATTTAATGATTTGAAAAAATATCACACAATGACCACAGCAGATCAAAAAATCGTCTATCAAAAAGTCTTTAATCTATAGTCAACACACTTATATTTCATTTCTAAATTGAAAATAGGAACTGTAGGAATAACAATTCAAAACATAGAAATGATTCATAATAACAATAATCCACAATGGCATCATGGCAATACCGACGATATGACATTAGTTTAAATTGAAGATTGGAACAGTTTAGAAAATCTGGAATATCATGTCATATTGAAACAAGTTGAATGAATTGCTAAATCAGTAAACTGAATGAATATTATCAGCAAACAACTACCAGACACGGGACAGCTCAAACCAAAACACAGTAATCCTAAATTGCACTTACCTGACAAGCACAAGCTTTCTAGTTTCAAATTCTTCTCTTTCTTCCTAATCTACCACCAAATTTTCCCTTACGTGACAAGAAAAAAAACAAGGTCTTCCTGGGTGCCAATGGCCTAAGCCCTAACCGACTCTGGATTAAAGACATTTGCATTAGGAGTCGAACACATCTCCTTAGGCATCAACTGCGACTTCTTCAGCAGCATACCAGACCATCCACACTGGCTTCCTTTGGCGTCAGCTTTGAATCCGAAGGCCACTTAATTGGATTCTGTTTAGATAGCAGGATTTTACAAGTTATTATGCCGATTATGGTGCAGAGAAAGCAGAGAAAGGGGTTGTACAAGGGATGAAGTGTTGTACTGGTGAGGTAGAGAATTTAGTGGTAAACGCTTTTGATTTAGACCAATTCTCTACCCTGCAAATCGAAAAACCATTAATGATAGGCAATTAAAATCGTAAACCTAAACAATAAAATTACAAAAGCATATAGTGTATTTCTGGAATCCGAGCCTTTGACTCTTCAGATTTGATCAGTGGTGCTTCAACGTAATTATCATTCTAGATCTTAATGCTAGAACATATGCCTGCCTCTGTCACCCCTCCTATGAAGTTCTGCATCGCCTTATGGAGCAGGTTTTCATAGCTGGAGTACTGTTTTCCTGACCTTCTAGTACTTGTAGCAGTTGGGTTGAACGAGTTGTTCTGGAGAATTTTTCTAGAGACACCATTTTTGCAAAGGTTTAGATCTGGAAATGAATCCAAACCGAGTTCTGCTTTTTCTCTTATGTATCGGCCTAGAAGAGTCTTTGCGTAGATTGGGTGCAAGTTGGGTTTTGGGCCTTGTTGCGTCAGTAATTTATTTCGCATACCCGTGTTTTTTGTGTTGTTCGGCCATAAGCTTGGCTGTTGAATTACTTTCAAAAAAAACAAAACAAAAGAATAAAAAAATAATTTTATTTCACTTTTAAATTTTATGAAAGTTTAAAGTTTGTTTCTGAAATTTATTAATTGCTTTAGATTTATTAAAGAAAATTTCTAACTTTAATGAAATATTATTTTTGTTAATAGTATTTAAAGTAAATTATTATTTTTGAATGGTTACTTCTTATTTATTAATTACTACATATAACTTATTAATTATAATTGAATATTAATTATTAATTATTAATTATTAATTATTCAGTATTAATTATTTGATAGTTAATTTACTATTTACTAATAAAATGTAATTAATAAATATTAACTATAATTTACTAATTATTAAAAGTTTATTACAATAAATTAGTACATATTAAAATAATAATGTAGCATATGAAATAATTAGCAAATATAAATTATTTTTTATAACTATTAGTTGTAAATTATAAATAATTACCCACCCAAGTTTTCTTTATAAATTAATAACTTTTGAACAGTCATTATTAATTAATAATTAGTTAAAATTAACTATTAAATAATAAATATCACTTCAAAAGTATTAAATTTTATTGCAAAATAAATATTATCATAATTATCAAAAATTAATTATCTATTGATTCAAAATGTTTATTGGATATTAAATATCACTTCTTAATTATTAGATATTACTTATTAATTAAATATTAGATGTTAAACATTGATTCTTTATTATTCAGTATTAATTGTTTATTATTTATAGTTCCTCCAGCTACTTAAAAAACTGATGTCAATAACATTATTTGCTTTGGTGCAATTGCTTATGTTCTTGAAGAACTGAAGTAAGTAGCAAAATTTGCTTCGACCGTAAGGACAATGGAAGCAATTAACACTATTTGCATTGGTGCATTTCCTTCAGTTGTTACTAGAACAGAAGCAAATGACGTTATTTACTTCAGTTGTGAGCACAACATAAGAAAATAACACTATTTTCTTCGGTTGTAAGCACAGCTGAAGCAAATGATATTATTTGCTTTGGTTGTTACAACAGCCGAAGCAAATGAGGTGATGCAACATGCCTTTTTTGTACTAGTGTTATATATATATATATATATATATATATATATATATATATATATATATATATCGACCCATACAGTCAGAAAATCTAATTCAATTACCAAAAATTCATATTTTCGCGTAGGCATACTTATGTAAGCGCTACTGAGCATACTTGCTCAATTTATTGTGATCTACTCAACCAAAATTAATCCGCATAGCCTTCCGATACTTGTACTTAGCTCAATTCACCATGTCAGTAATAATTACATGGAATTTTGAAATAACACTTCATTAATCAACAAGTGTAACTATATAGATTTTAAAATCAACCATGTAGCATCATTTATTTAAAAGGGATGTGCTCTATAGGGTTAAATAATTTAACTTTAATTCATATGCGGCTCATTCAAATTTATTATACTGGTATTCATCCCTGAACTTTCAATTCATTCAACCTTATTTTAAACCGTTGATGCATTCTTATTCAATCCTATCTAACAACAATCAACAACAATGCACAAGGAACTTAACCAAATCAATTAAATTTATATTCAATATTAATATTCACTTGTTTACGTTCACCTGGGTTTAAAATACTTTAATATCAATCGATTAATTTTTGATTGATTTCCATCCAATTATTATTAATTCGATTTCTAAATATCAAATATATTATATTTAATTCAACTTATGTATTCATTCTTAAATCCACTTAAGCAAGTTAAGTTCCAATTCCATGTTCAGTTAACTAGTTAATTTTCAAAGTTAGTTTACTTTCGTTTCATAATCAAAATTTTGAATTATTTAATCTCATCTACTAATTTCACATTGAAACTACCTTTTGCTGTATTAAACCATTTCAAAATTTTAATCCAATTTTAATTCCATTCAAATCAACCAAGCACACCAATATATCAATAATTTGATAAAATTATTTTTTTTCTATACAAAAAAATAATTCAGGGGAAATCAGTTCATTTACCCTCTTTACAAAATAATATTGTGTTAGTTACTAGTTCAAAATTGAACCGATCGAGTAACACAATATAAAACATTTTATAAAATCTACAAATACTCTCTTATATATATACATATATACATACACACTCAAACTCAACATAGAGTATTACTAACTCCATCTCTATTGAGTTATGCCATAGAGCCAAGGTTATTACTAAACCTTATGCTCTAGTACCAATGTAACAACCCGACGGAATTCGACGCTCGAATTTCGACAATAATACTTAATCCTGTATTACTTGCCAAAACCCAAGTATCAAAACAACAGTTAGTTAATAGAAAGAAATCAGAGGGTGAGAAAAGAAAGAAATATTAGAATAGAAGAAAAAGAAGAAGAACAACAAACCAACTGAACAAACAGTCTCACATCGCAGCGGAATAAAATATAATGTAAAAATAAATCTTTATTGAGAGCTTGAAATAGTACTTACATTTCATCAGAGTACAATATACAATCAATACATCTGGACAGTTATAACAACACATCCACATATACAACACACAGCGAAATAAACAACAACACGTCTGAACTCCTCCAGCATATCTTTTGAAGTTTGTAGCATCCAAACCTGAACCTGTAAAATTTAGTCTGACCCGAGCAATACAAATTCCACGGATCAATTTGGTGAACTAGCTTGAGAAAACTTACTAAGTTCGAAGCTAACATCCAACTTTATTTTTAAGTTAAAACATCCTTTTGGAAGAAAAGGATAATTGTAAGACCAGTTCATACATAAACACGGATGGTTTTTACTTAAACCCAAAATAATTTTGAGATCAATACTATTCTGATATTATAATAATATCTACATGAAATAAATAACCATCTAGTAGAATGCTTGCATCTCACGCTCCACATACTCAGTTTATAATCAAAAACTGTGGGCTCTTATTGGAGAATGGATTCCAACTATGACAAGATATGGTACCACTTTCTGATAGTGTACCTCTAGAGAAAAATACATTGGCCCAACAAGAACATCTTGCAACCCAGCCACACATGGCCGACCACTTATTCCTTTGAGTGTACCAAATGTATATCACTGACAACTAGAATCAACAACGGTCACCTAAGCATAAAACAACAATAAAATAAAGTAGCAAATGGATTTTTTTTCTCTAGATCAGGTGATAATACACCCTAATGGAAGCGACCCACATAGCCATGCTGCCTTCCCGATTTTGTCATTTCCCAGTTGATGAGGCTTGAGGTTACTATTACCTTATTAAGAACATCACACCATCATTTACCTTGAATGTCACATTGTCAGGTCGGCCAAATCACTAATTGACATCAACAAAAATATTCTATGTGTTAAGCGGAGAGAAGGTGTCTCACCAGTCATCACAGAAGTACATTTGTAAAAATTAATGTACGTGATCTTTTGGAAATACTCTATCTGACATTCGTTCATAAAAGTCTTCCAGGAACAGGATGAACCGAAGGTACCCTCCTACCACATCCTAGGTATCACCCTATAAGTCAATAGCAATGAGTCCTTACAATCCGTAGATTCAAACCACGACAGAACCACAACTATCTTTGTGTTGCAACATTGATTATTTATGCGGTTCTTCCATTTTAGGAAGATCTATGGTCTTCAATTGCTCCATCTTCAATCAACATCTGATATCTTCATGCTTTCGTATTCGGTGGTTCAGAATGGTTTTCGAATATAAATTCAATCCTGGTCTTTCCGTACCAACAATCGTATAGGTTAAATTTGATAGTCGGTCGTTTAACTATCAAATAAACAATAATGCAACCATAAAAATAAAATTAATTTACTGGTTCAGTACTCAGCATCACTTCGCCTTCTCAATTAAAAACATTCATTCAATAAATTTCAAAATCATTCAATAATTTGAACATAGCTTTTCACTTCTTATTTAACACACTACACCAAAACAGGGGATTCCCAACGAGTATAAGTGTCGCTAGTAATTTCTGTGACACTTATATGCGTCGCTGTGAGGGGGTCGGGAATATTCGCAACGCTTATAAGCGTTGGTAAATATTCATTTACAACGCTTATAAGCGTTGGTAAATATTCATTCATAACGCTTATAAGCGTTGGCAAATATTTGTTCCCAACACTTATACGCGTTGGTAACATTATATTGGCAACACTTATAAGAGTTGGTAACATGTAACATTTATATTTGCATACAGCATAGCGTAAGCGCTGTTTAATATTCATTCAGCTACGATATTATCTCAACATAGCAACATGTAACAAAATCAATAAGAAACAAAAATCCACATTCGTGACGATAACAAAGTATGAACTAAAAAAAATTCAACACATAAAAATACTAAATTCAATACATATGCAAATTATAACCAAATAATCATCAAGAAAAAGTATCCAATTGCATAGTAACAACAATACATAATTAACAAAATACAAGACATTTTTCATATTTGAAGTCCAAATACCTAATGTGAAACTCCAGCCACATAACGAACCCTACATCCAAAAATTTGCATAGTTTATACCACCAATTTTTCTCCTTTTCTCCGCTTCTTCTACTGCTTCCTGCGTGCATTTAATTAAATAACATCATTTAAGTTTCAACTAGTAGTAAATGTCATAAATTCAAAGTCATACCTTTTTAATATTGACATGCCTTTTGTCTATTGAACTCGATGAAATCTTGCAATTTAAGCTCCTTTTTAAGCCTTTTGTTTTCTTCAAGAACCTCCAATGCAAATTCCACACCACGATCACATAATGGTTTGTCAATCCAGTGGATGAATCCACAACCTCTAAGAGTTCCAGTGTTTGCACAAATAAAATATCGACGTCCGACGTTTTTATTCAAATAGCATGTTCTGAATATTGGTTCAATGTTACAACAACATAACAACCTTCGAGATTGTACTTCTCCAACATCGAATGTTGGCAGGAGTGGAAATCTTGTTGGTGTTGTCGGCCTAGTAGGCGGTGCCACATTCTGAACACTTAATAATGCCAAATCTCTTTGTAAGCTTGACTCTATTCTCTCATAAACGCTAAGCGGAGTTGGTGTATGAGATTCAACTGAACAAACAATTTGAGGAGTATCACCCGAATCGTCTGAATAGACAGACGGATAATGCCATAAGAAGTAATCACTATAATCGGTCGAAGGCCTCGAGTAGGGGGACATCTGCAGAAAATAAATAAACAGCAACAATATCAAGATGGATGTATGTTTAAAGCATACATATTTTAAACTAGTTGTTGTTAACTTAGCTTTAATGCCTCATTAAATAGTTTCTAATGATAACTGCTCTGGATTAAGCACATGAATAAAAAATAAATATGTACATTTCTTCTATGGAAGTGATACTTACTGGAAGTTAAACAAAACATTATCAAACTTCTCCACGACTAAAACTGAAGAACAAATAAGGGTGCTTGTATCTCCTCAGTTATAATCATTTTAATAATAATTAGTTCTTCCAAATCATTACATAAACAAGTAAATTTCACTTTTGTTTGATTAAAAAGTTGTATAAACATGGATATACATGCTAGTTCACTGACAATAATAATCAACATAACATGCTAGTTCAGGTGAAGTTATGCAATCAAAATCTAACTCTGACTGACGCCTATATTTGAAAAACCATGCCATCTTTCTCAAACTGAAAATATAAAAACATTTCAATGGGAAACCAATTCAACCCCTGTAATGAATAACAGAGCTGCATTCACTATATAACACAGCAGTCAAAACAAAATCTTCCACCCCAGTTTATCTGATCTAATAATGTTAAAGGTAACCTTAGTTTCTAAAGCATGATAATTCATGCTAAATGGTGAAGCAATCAAATGAACATATCATATTGAAATTAGAATTAAGGGCAACAAAACGAGGGGACACAGGGAGAAAATTTCATACCAGTAGCAAGCTTTAGTTAGCCTTTTCTTCTAAGTATATTGACTGTTGGAAGAAACCACTGTATGTTTGAGCCCACTTACTGAGATTTGAATGTATATAGCCAGAACCTAGTTATCAGCCCAAAATACAAGTCCATCCCTTTAAGTGAAAATGAAACAAAGAGAAAAGAAATCAGCTTAATAAACAAGGACATTAAAAATAATATTGTGAGCCACTAAAAATGGAATTTAATATTCTTTTCCTTTTCAAATTTTTTCAGGTAAGATGGAATTTAATATTCTTTTCCTTGATTTTATCTGCCAGGATGCCTTTCGAGAAGCAAAAGCTAATGGTTTTAATGTGACTGTGATAAAGAAAAGGGAAATGAAGCTAAACATAGATCAAACACTGGAAGAAGTAGAAGAAAATATAATAGAAATTGGTAGCAAAATTTACCACGATAAGATCATGTCGGAACGTGGAATTGATATTCGTACCCTAATGAAGGGTGTAATAATATCAACCAAAAACATGTGTTCTAAATACACAGTAATCAAGTTATTTATATTCAAGCTGTTGTGGCAACAGCAGCTTCAACCTGTTGGGAATCACCGTAACGGCTCAGTATTGCTGAGCCGTAAGGCCGTAAGACTCAGTATTGCTGAGCCGCAAGGCCGTAAGGCTCAGTAATACTGAGCCATAAGGCTCAATATTACTGGTATACGAGCCCGCATGAACGCACATGAACGTAAACAAACCCAGCAGATCCTACTCCGGACAAAAGGCACCCAAGTATTGGCAAACCCATAACTACTTCCATTACTAAAAGCTCTAGTGGAGTCGCAAACCCAGCTGCTTATATATTTATATATGTACGATATTATTATTAACAAAGGAAGAAAAAAAGGATGAAAGAAAAGAAAAATAAGTTCAAAACTGTAAATCAATGCAACTGTCTTTAGGACAGAAGAATCATTGCTATGCATTTTAAATATTGGACTAAGCTCACCAAATTCCAGCAGCCTCAAACTTGGATTTCCATCCAGCTTCGTAAACTTCTTGGAATATGTCCTTAAATCTGAAGGAAAAAAGATTAGAAATTGTTCAAAACAGAATGTTATATAAAAAAAATTGGCAGTATATTGCACAGAATTCACAGACTACAACAAAATTAGTTGTCTGCTTAAATAATTTGTGAGATGGAACATGATAATTTGTGAGATGGAACATAAAAGTTTATGCATGCTCGACTGTTTGAAGATATTTGTCAAACATATAGTTATATGGTGATGTTACTAAAAAGAAGCGGTATGGAGACGCACCATATATCTTACTAAAAAGAGCTATGTAAATGTTTATTGAACTTTACTGTGAGGTTACTCATCTAATTGTATTACAGTATCATGGCATGTCACTTGTGGTAGCTATGTAAATGTGATTATCTTTGTCATAAAACATGACAGAATTTTCATACAGCATACCATGACACTTTACACATAATATGTACATAAGAAATGTACTAAAACAGCAGAAGAAAATGATAATGAATTATCTGATGGTGACCCAATTTTAAAAGGTTTGTCCCAAAATTTATGGCAATGCTCCCAATTTTATTAATCACTGCTCCTACAACCCAATCGCCCATAATTTGGTTTGTTGCAAAAAGATACAGTGTTGTTTATGACCAAAATAACAGTTCTAATCCAAACGCTTAATGAGTTTGCATAAGAGCATGTTATACAAAGCTTATATTCATATCATTCCCTCCTCAAGCATATTTCGACACAAGCTGTCTTCTAAGATCTTACTTCTTTAAGTACCTGCCAATAACTATTCTAACAATTAGAATATAACTATTCTATACAGTTCTTTAACTAAAGTTGCAAACCAGCTAATAACTTCTAACAATTGAATCCTAGAGTTTCACCCCTATAGTTTTGATTTTTGGATCCTCCAATTAGTTTCATATCAATCACATAAAAAAGAACGGATAATCCGAACTTTTCAATAATATAGATAATATAAATGAACAGAAAAACCTGAAAAACATTAATAAATATTTATTTGTAAAAAAAGGAGAAAAAAATACCTCTAGAATTAGTAATCTGAATTACCGTGAGATGGAACAAAAATACTGAAATATGGATGAACAAAACCAAGACTTTTGTCGTATATTTGCTTAGATCATCGCCAAAGGAGCTGTTGAACTCGAATCTGACCTTGACCTCCTTTCCTCGAAATCAAAATCCTTGTTCCTGTTTTGTAATCAAAATCGAAATCCTGGTTAACGCTGCGAAATCGAAATCGAAATCGAAACCGAAATATTTCCCTAAATCGAAATCGAAATTTTCCCTAAATCAAAATAATTCCCGCTTTGTAATTCATGTTAAGCGGCCGAAATAGTGAAAAGCGTATGGGATGGAAGAGTATAGGGTTACAGAAGAAAACTGATGGGTGTTTACCTTTTTGCCCCCGCGAACCAAGCCTACCAACCCATATAAGCGTTGCCAATAAAAAAAATATAAATTTGTATTTTTGGTAACACTTTTTTAGCATAGCAACGCTTATTATTGTTATTACCCGGCAACACAAATAAGTGTTGGCGATTGACAAAAAAAAGGGTTGCCAAATGGCCATTATGGTGTAGTGACATAAGAGTATTATCAAACCATTTTATTTTAAAATACTTAGAAAAATATCTTATAACTATATCCTCTTTTCCATCTGCAAAACATTATTCATTAATTATAACTGGGAAATCTATTTAACTGATCAATCGTAAAACAATATTAAGAAATTCTCCATTGTTTCATTTCTTGAAAACAATAACCAACATTTGTCCTTTTAAAATAAACCTATCCCAAAACTCTCGTCTCTTTACTTCCTTTAATCTAAAAAATATTGTTATATTTTCACAAAATCTCCTTGTATTTCCGTTACTTTGGAACATCCTATTTATATTTTCAAATCCTTTTTATTTCCGTTACTTTGGAAATATCATTGTATATTCTCAAACCCTTGCAATTAATGTTCCATTATTATTTCTCTTATGGATATAATAAATTGTTTCAAACATCCTTACCATACAAAGTAATATCATCCCCAGATAATCCTGAAGTCGTTCAAGTTAGGGTATTTTATTACCTCTCAGGTCTTGATCAACAACATTCTTATCTTAAGATAGATATGAGTTGTAATTCAAAAACTGATATTCATTCTAATATCAAAACAATTCCCATTTATCTCTTTTATTTAAAAAAGGATTTTATAAACCCTTCTTATTTTTTAAATATCTTTCTCGAATATAACTATTATTGATTAATTCATCTATTAAGCAAATGATTTCTAAAACATCACCTTTTAACTTCTAACTTCTTTAAACAATTCATTTTATAACTCAGATTCTTATTACAAAATCCTACTAAACCCTTTGCCAAATCCAATTACAAAATTCCCTTTTACCCATTTTCCTCTCTGAAAATCTCATTTCAATTCCTTTTATTTCACTTAATTCCATTTTTAAATAACGCTAGTTTAAGCTCAACGTTTTAGCTTCACCCCCTTTTTATAAACCTTGTTTATAAACTTAGATATAATATAAAATCCTTTTTTATCTCGATTTCTTTTAATTAATCCAAATGCTAAGTAAATATTTATTTTAAGATGTCATATTTGCTTAAAATCTCTTTTATAACTTCCTTATAAAAACCTGGGTTTTACAATAAAATCCGTTCATAAACTCCTTTCACAATTCAACTAGATTTAATTTCCAAACTTGATTACTTACATAAATGAATTTCATTTAAATAGTAATCACTTAAATTATTATTAGTTAAAATAATAATTTACTTTATCACTAACTACTATAAAAGTAGTCAAGTTCTTTATTTAACAAAAATAAATAATAAAATTACTTTTAAAATCTTACTAAAATTAAAACAAATATTTATTAAACTATTTCATTAGACTAATTAGAAGTAACTTAATCAAATAGCCAATTCCAATTAAAATAGTTGACTTAGTCAACTCAAACCATGGTTATCTCGTTAACCAATTCCAGTTAGTCCTTCCTTTAAATTAATTAATAATATAATTAATTTAAATAATTCCATTTAGTTATCTCTTGGAAACAATTAATCCAACTCTTAACCCTTAGGTTAATTTCTGCCCATTTGCTTATAAACCTTATTAACACACGAATTTGCTTTATAAAACCATTTAATAATTATTTATAACTTAAATAATAAATATTTTTTTCTTTCAATAAACTTTTATTTAAACTAATAGATTTCAAAATCTATCTTCAGTAATAAAATAATTTTTATAACTTCATTTCTGCCGATTCACCTTATGGCAAATCAATATTTATAAAAAAAAAGGATTTTCTAGGCCATTTGCTGCCAATTACTTAACCAATATTGCCCGTTGGTTAATCAAAACAAACATTGAATTTTAGTTCAACAATCAACAACCAAATAATCATCTAATTATATTGGTTAAATAGTTTAATTGTAATATGAAAGTAAGCAATAAACCTATCGGAACCCTATTCCTCCTTCTCAGATCCAAAGCCTCTGTCTTTTACTTCTTCCCACTATACGCGATTGATGAACATTGAGCTCAGTTTGTTGCACGGTGTCACAACTCCTCCTTATTTCCCTTTAGACCTCCCAAACTCTCTTTCGTCTCTCAAAGAGTTAGTTTTCAACTGTCAAGAGATGGGGTGAACCTGGTTTTGGAACATGGAAACTCTCGTTGTCCTTACTGTGAGTTATAATGTCTCCTGGTTTGCGTCTTTGTTATGTTGAGGCAAGAGTTTCTATCGTGGTTTTTTGGGATCTGGTCTTGCCTGTTTCGCTCGGTGTTTTTGAGTTGGGTTGTTCTACTATTTATTATGTTATTTCCCGTGATGTGATCAATATAATAAGTGAATCTTTGCTCGTAGCTATGTTGAGTAGGTATGGAAATTTACTTCCTATGACTACCCTTCTCGCTATGATTCTGTCGAAGATAGTTCTTCCTGTGTCGAACTTGGCACTGCTGCTCTTTGTTGTTGGCATAAATGTGTACATGATCTTTCTTGTTTTCTTTTTGGTGCATGGGTTTGTCGTATTTTCCAATGTCATTATGTTCCTTCATAGACGCAAGATTTACATGATGGTATGCTTCCGGTTTCATTTTGGAGTGTCTAATTTCTGGGTTGTTAATTGGTGTTGGGTAATGGTTTAGACGAAGGTAAACTTGTGGGTGTAGATGTTATGCGTGATGTAGGGCTATGCTTCTATTGCGCAGTGCTAGGATGTGATATGTCACTGGTATGTGATGTTGTAGACTCTGTGTGTGGTTGGTATTAAGTGTCTCCTTGTCAATTTGGTCCCCTCTGTTGTACTCAGTTGGGGATATGTCATTTGGCAGTACGTGTATCTTGTACTGATTATGAAATTATAGTACTCTAAGCAATTAAGTCTAGCTCCTATGTTGTAAGCTTTTATAAGCTGGTGGTGGGCGGTCCACCTTAAAAAACCAATGTATTGTAGTTAGAAGAAGTATCTAGCTACTGTAGTGTAACCTAGTTAAGATGACGGTGAACGGTCCACCTTAAAAACTGATGTATTGTAGTCTAGAAAAGGTGTCTAACTCCTGTACTGTAACCTAGTTAGGATGACGATGGACGGTCCACCTTAAAAACTGAAATTGTAATAGGTTGGTAACCACTAACTTCCTATTTTACTTGTACTTATTATTGGTTATAATAAAAGTGTTCGCGATCACTTTAAAAATCGATCGGCTTTGCCAAAAAAATAAACAATATATTTAAGGAAACCAGTTGGATCCCTCCAACCTGTTTCTTTCTACATCCAAATAGGTTACCTCAAATAAAATCATCCATTCAATACGATAATTTTAACATTGTTCAACTCAATAAACAGAAATAAACAGTTTAACTAATAATTTTCAACAATCAACAAATAATAGCAATCTAAGCATCCAGCTATAAATTTATATGTTTATGTTATTAAAACGTGATCAATAAGGTAAGTTACTTCAATTAGTTACAATCGTTAAAAACAATGATTGATTTAAATTAATTTAATTTAATCAGTTCACTCAACATATAATAATATTACATTTAGTAATCATCCAACAATTATAGCACACAAATATTAAACCCGACTTGTATAAAATATAAGTGGGACAACAGAGTGAGTATTACTAACTTTGATTTCCATTTGATGTTAAAATGACTAGTTTTAGTAAATTAAGTAAGCGTTAAATTTAACTATAATTTCTAGTTAATTCCAGTCGCACCCAAACCAACTCCATAATGTTGTGCTCTTCAATATGAACCCAACGTCTCTGGTTTTAATGAATTCTGTTAAGGTATGCACAAGTTATAATCATTATAGGATTCAAACAAATTAAATAAATAAATAAATTACTAATGATGTATTACCCCTACTTATAAATTTATTAAACTAATCCGACCCTTTTTATTTAAATTAACTGTACCCACTTATTGTACTCCTCCTTCCATGAAATACTTCGAAGCTTGCTTTATCCCTTCCTCGTGATGTTCTTCTTCCCTACTGCTGCATCGAACGCACTTCCCTCCTTCCACCTGTGCTAAACACCGCGTAGCCTCCACCTTCAGATCACTGACACCAGTGCAGCACCGAGCTAGACTCCCTCCTTCTCGACCTACTAGTTTCCTTCCTACGAGAAATCGAGAACAAATAGCCATCGCCTTCATTGTTGAACTGCACCCATCACCCACCACCTGGTCCACGACTACCCCCACCAATCGACTGACCTCCTCCACCCGAATACCATCTCGAACCACTTCCTACTTCAGATACCGCAAAACACCCTTCTGGTTATCCACGAACTACGGCTCCACAGTGGACCAAGCTGCACCAAACTCAGCCACGATGTTGAGCTCTCCTCCCTTTCCATTTCACCTATTGGCAACTTCGGCTATAACTTTAAGGTTCGTGAGTTATGGTTTCATCAGTGAGAGGAAGCTTACGGTTTTTTTTGTTTGCTAAGAATAAATGAAATATGACATATAAAAAGAAATGAGAATGGGTAGGTACGTGTATATATAGGCGAAGAAAAAGGATATATGAACAATGTCCTATTCAAACGTACATGGTAGGTTAGATATAGTCTGTGCGTGTAGTGTTAGAGTAGTTGTGAGGTCTTTTTATCAACTCTGAGATGAAAATAAGTATTCATGTGCATAGCTAGAAAAACAAGGTAGCCTGACGGTTATTAGGCAAGCTTGCACATGTGCTTCAATTTCTTAGGCAAGTTCATTCCATTAAAATTAGACTGGTACATTGTATAGGGTAGGCATGCAAAAAGAGCTAGGTAGGCATGTGCCATTAATTTAATTAACGTATGAAGAGAGGCATGAATATCACTACACCAAAATAACAAATTTGGCACTACATGATGCGGAGATTTGATGCGGTTTTAAGTCGTATGAAATTTGCTAGAGCTAATAGCCAAATTTCCATTGCGATCCGCACCACCCCCAACATCTAAAATCTAACCTTACATCTTCAAAGTTCCCGATCAGTTCGTCTGATATAGCTTTGAGCCTTATAAATCTGCATCATATTTTCGCTCCTCCAGTTCCCCCACTAATTTTCATTTCTCACAATCCTTATATTATGCTATCTCTAAATAAAAATTCAATCCACACCGCCGCCCCCTTGTTTCTATCGCCATTTTCCTCTGCTCCCTCGCCCTCAACGCGCCCTTCTCCCTTCAACCCAGCTTTCCTTATTACATGTTTTATGTTGCTTGCTCCTCAATCAATTCCCATACGCTTTATTTCAGATCTATTCTCTCTTTTTTCCGCTCATCTTCTTTTGATTTCAGATCCTTCTGCTTTCATCTTGTGAATCTAGATCCGCCTTATCATCCTCCCTTACCTTGTCTTCCACTACAGAAGTCCTACGAGACTGTGTTCAGCTAACGTGACCTTTTGTTTCCAGTATTAGTGAGGACTGGTCGAAGATTTGGATGTCCTTCTGAAGCACTAGTTCGTTTCTAGATGTTCTTTCTACTATGCGTGGGTGGTAAGAGGCTTTTGGTCTTTTTTGGGGTTTATTTGCTGTTTTTTTGGATTTTCTGTACGAATGTTTGGATGGAATGCCACACTTTTCTTTTCTACTTGAAGCTCATTGTTCTGGAATTGTTATCTTCATTTCATGTCATTTCATTATTGAGTGATTTGGTTTTTGCAAGGAAGATGTTTCCATGGCTTCTAATGTTGGGTTTGGATGTTGTTCACGTCATGGGTCTGCTGTATAATAGATCTTTGTAGCAACTTCAAAAATTTTGTATCGCTTGGTTTTGTCAGGTTGCTAGATAATGTGAAGGTTAAGATTAGTTTTAGCAGTTGTTTTATGTTTATGTTAGATTATTGTTTTGTTATGCGAAGTTTAAGACCGGTTGTTGAGTGGTTTTGGCTTTCGGCACAAGTGATTTTGTATGTCCAACCTCATATGCATACGCTGCCAGCTCAGAAGTTAGATACGTCCCGAGCCATACGCAAGTACGATCTGAGGCAGGCGTGTCTCTACCACCCACTTTCCCCTCTGCCTCACCCTATGTACTATATCCATGTGTTTATGAACTGAGGTTGTAATTAATGATACTGGTGCTACATTTTTCTTGAATTTTATAAAGTCTCCTTTTTTGGTTCTGAAGTTGAATTTTTATAATGAATATCACTTATTTGGCTTGAGATATCTTAGACTCTTAGTAGTTAAAGTTAAAATTTTAAATGCATGGACATGTGTTGATTGATATAAAGTCAAAATTTAAAAGCAATTAAGTGCAATATCTTGATTAGGCACCGTCAAGAAGAGAGATATTTTTACTACGTGATATGTTTGGATGCATCACATTAAATGGTAATGGTTATGACTTACATTAACCATGATTTTTTTTTTTTGTTTTTGCCATTTGCATGCAAGATAGCGTCAAATCATGGAGTGGTTTAGTTTCCACCGCTGCAAACTGTTTATGGTCCTAGTAATGCAATTATGAAATGATCATATGTACAAAAGTACATAAGGCCTTATATTCCATGGCACAGTGTTAATGATTTTCTTACGGATAAGAGGTCAATAATTGGGATGAATATACAACACGTTACATAAATCACAGTATGATTGCATAGCCTAATTTTGACATGTTACATAGATGTATTTCTGGCATTTATACATTTTTGTTATATTAAATTCGTTCTTGTTTGCCACGTACATATTATTTCTCAAACATGAAAAGTTTTTTTTATATATATAATGATTTTGATGCTAGTCTCATGTATTGGCTTTGACAGATGCCACAGGCTATGCGTCTATACTGCTATCTGCCCATTCTAATTGGTGCTCTCACAAAAACTACAATAGCACTATAGGAGATACATTTTGTAAAAGCATGGATGCCTTAGCACATAGCACAGGTGACGGATGAAGGAAAGCCATTCATAAAACCAAGATTCAAGCTCATCAACTTATTCGGTGAAGAGTTAACAAGAATGGAAACATCATCAACTCCATCATTACTGATCAGAGACCACCCTTCATCAGCAAAGCCATTTACACCATTATTGAATCCCCTACTCAATCTCTGGCTAAGTGCTCTCAAAGCTGCAGGTCTTCTTCCCCATCCAATGATATTAGAATGAGATATTGCACGTGATATTTTCCTTAGATGCCCTAAAGCCGACATAGTTGTCTTTTGAGCAAGCACAGTAGAAGAGGTGCACTGTTTACTTTCTATGCATGTTGGGAGTGGTCTTTTTGCTGGATATGATTGATGTGATGGGAGCTTGCTCTTGGAGCTTATGTTACAGCTGTGCTAAAGTGGTCAATGGGCTTTTGTGTCTCTGGGATGTTTATTTGGGTAGCTTCTTGGATTTCTGAATAGTTAAGCAGGTATTGATCTTTAGCTCGTTGGATCATGTGCATTGTTGTTTCTCTGGTTTCAGAGCAGTGGTGTTTCTTTACTGTTGCACAACTGGTTTGTCTGTGTTATTTTGTTAGTGTTCGACTGTATGTTTCCTTTGTATTTCTCTTTACTGGTCTTGTATTATTTTTACTGGGTTGAGCTGATATAGTTTTATGTTTGTATTTCTCTTTACTGGTTTATTTTTTTTTTTGCATTCATGGATGTTGTAGAGTTATGTTTTGCAGCTACCTAGTTTTGTTCATTTTTGCTTTATTATGGTACCAAAGTAATTCTCATGGGTTATAAAGCTAATTGTATTTTTTTTTAAATAAAATAAAATTGGTTGTCTTAAGACTGTATCTCATTGATGAATTAGATACGGCTCATAGCTGTAGCTAATTGAAAATTAGATACGGTTCATGGCCATGTCTAATTGATAAGCACGCAACAAATTGATACAACATAAAGCACTGCCTAACTGGCATTTCTAGCATAGTGAATATATACATACATACATACATACATACATACATATATATATATATATATATATATATATATATATATATATATATATAAACTTGGAGATGAAGGATTATGGTAGGTTTGCAAATATATTTTATTAGGGTAGGCATGTACTTCATTTACTTAGGAGTTAAGTTTATATGTGTGTGTGTGTATATATTATTTTTATACGGTACTGATTCTACCGCTTATTATCATTGTTTACCACTAACCGTTTTATATGCGTACCGCCACATGCGAATTCCAAATGCAATGAAAATGGCCACACTACTACAACTTAACATTCCGGATTCAATGAAATTAATTTCGTTGAAATCCAACTTCATTTGCAAACTAGATTTTTTTTTTTATTTCAATTTATTTATCGGTTCATATTCAAATTGCACACGATAATAAAATAACTCTGATTGACCCCTAATTTAAAATTCTACAAAAATAAGCTATATGTATTGTAGTAAAATTCGATTCATCAAAAATGGAGGTCATTAGAAAAATAGCCATTTCTAAGGCCTATATAATATCAATAAAATATAATTAAATCCAAAACAATTTTATTTTAATAATAATAAATTTATTATCATATACCTCCAAATGAAATCTTATACAACTTCAAAATAAATTAATATAGATTTTAAACTCAACATTTAAAATTCTAGGTTATACTGTATTAAAATTATAAAAAATCCCTTATATTTACTAAATAAACCGTTATAGTTTATATACGATTTCAAAGTGACTTTTAAAAATTGATTTGGGCATAACTCACATTCTATAAGTTGAAATCTTGATTTTTTCCTTCCATTAGAAAATTATAATCAAATAGATTCAGACGATTCTTGTTTCAAAGAATTCTGATTTATGTTGGATTCTTTATATTCAATAGAAACTCAAAACGTAATATTACGAACTATCGTGATATTACGAGCTCGATTATAATTAAACATAAATTTAATGCTCAAACTTCGTTTAATAATGAATTCTATATTGTAAATCCATTTATAATTCCAAATCAATATTTAAAATAATAAAATGGATTAAATATCTGACTACCAAAAATACGGAATGTTAAAAAATATTTTGGAATTCCCTTAGTTCTCGGGTTGACCAACGAGGGTTCGGTCAGACCGAGCTAGGTAAATTTCAACGGATTTGCATGAAACTTTATGGGAACGACAAGGAAGGTCCCAGGAATGATAGGCAAAAACTTCTAGTCATTTCGAGTTCGGGAAGGTCAGGTTTTGTCTTAAACTAGTTCGGGTGAGCTAGGCTCGGAAGAAGGGAAGGAGGCTCCAAGGAAATGGCTACACGCAGCTCATTCGAGAGCGAGCTTGGGATCAAACAAAGCTCAGGTCGACTAGGTGTTCTGATTAGGTTCGAATCAACCTAGTCGACTCGGATGTGTTGGCATGGGCCGGGTCGATCAAGTCGACCCGGGACCATGAATGCACTAAGGTCGATCTGAGCAACCGGAGCACACCAGTGCCATCTGCTTGACTAATGAAGCTGGGATGTTCGAGTCAGGAAGTGTACCATAATGGCATGGGGAATGGGAGGAAAGGAATTCAATGATTCAAGCATGGGTAAGTGACTTCTTCTCTCGATGGTTCACATTATGGAAGGCAATTCTCAAATGACTAGCCTAAACCGAGATGCGAAGAAAGTCTATAAGGAAATGGACTGCGAGAAATCCAAGTGGGAACCATTATGGTGATTTACAAAATATGCTTCGCTGTGGGTGCATGTGCTAAGGAGTCAGTAGTATTCGTAACTTCGGCTCACCTGAGAGAGAGTGGTACAAGGACAGATCATACCAGGCTAGTTTGGACTTACCGGCTCAGACCCTGAACCAAGGTAGTTTGAACTGGGTAGAGTTATCAGCCAGTTGGATGTAGCCATAGTCTGGCAAAGACCAGGGCAGTTGGACCCGCGGGTACCTCAAGGGATTGAGTGACCAAAGTGATGAGTACTATAAGCTCAATGTATTAAGTGAGTGATGTGAGGATGGATGCTATGCTTGGATGGTGGTATCACCTTGACACATACACTTTCTATTTACACTCAGTGACATGATGGACTTAGAGTAGTATTACATTATAGTTTGTGCTAACTCTTTGGATGAAGGGACATGTCAGGTTTGTTTCTTCATATCTATATTGCTTATCTAGTATTTTTTATGCTTATCGCTCACAGCAGACTTTGTGTGACTTGGAGTTTTATGTTTTGCTTCTTATTACTCTAGGTGATCTTATATCAGCAAACTAAAGGCAAGCTGGTGTGATAGAGTAGCTGACCAGAGACGAGCAGAATGCCCCCACGTGTTTTATATATATGTACTCCATCCCTGTTTATTTCTGTTATCGCTACTTTGGGCATTGGTAGTGTAGTCGTGTAGAGGAAATTTATTTTGGAGATGTATATGTATTAAACCATGTGACATTTATGATGTAATGGGTCTGATGCTCTAATGATAATGGTTATTTATAGCTTATATTGTCTCACATGTTTTACATCAGTTATGTTTATATTATATTTTATACCATGCGCCATGAGATGTACGACAGGTTTTGGGATCATTCTCTTATATATTTCTCATTCTTTCCTTTATGATCGTCTTATGTTGGTCGAACACCGCCATAATGCTTAGTTAGGTATTGAGCAGTATAGGACGGTCGTCACATTTGGTATCAGATCTTAGGTTGCGTAGTTAACCTAAGTGGGTGATGTCTAAGGAAAGAGTACACATATACGGGAGCGCGTGTTTGTGGTATTTTGGTTTTTCAAAACTATACCTATATAAATACTATTAGTATATTTAAGGGAAGTCGCATGGTACATGCACCGCTAAGTAGGATTCCTTGGAAAGACGATTAATCGACTTCCTTATAGATTGAATGATGAGTCTTTAAACAAGGAACACTGCTAGGAACTCCGCTTCTGGACTTAAGGAAGGAGCTGGTTCGAGGGCAAATGCTACTAATACCTCCGACATACAGGCCATGTTCGCTATCTTCTTAAGAGACATTGTAAAGAATACCCAAGGGGTTGCTCCGAATAATGTTAGAAATGGTGCAGTAGTGCAGGCACCTCGAGCCAACTTTGCTAAGCTTTGCAAAGACTATACTGAGGTAGACCATTCCAAGATACGAAATTGACTATGGAAGTGCAGGATTGATTTGATATCTACGAGTGCATCTTTGAGGATCTTGAACTCAACGACGCCATAAAGAGGAAAATGGCCTGATGTCAGCTTCAGGATAGGACATGAATTGATGGAATACTGTGAAGGCCGCTACTTTAGAGGATCGGTTTACTTGGAATCAGTTTAAGGTCCATTTCTGTGAGAAGTTCATCCCATCTGCTAAGAGATAAGAGTTATTCCAAAAGTTCCTTGAGCTTAAGCAAGGAGTTGTCTCGTTTCAAGTACTACTGAGTTCGACACTTTATCGAAATATGGAATTTCATTTATTGATATCGTCAAAAAGAAGAACAAAAGGTTAATTACTGGGTTAGATGATTACTTGGGGGATAAGCCGATAAATCATATTGATGAGGCTTTCGAATCCATCATGGGGAAAGCTTTAAGGTCAGAAAGCCTCTATCTCAAGTCAAAGTTGGAAGCTGATGTTGTACAAACTGCTAGTGTTCCTAAGGAGGATCCAAAAAAACAGTAGGGTGGTGGAGGCAAGAAGAAGTTGTTTAACAAGAACAAAACAAAGCCATCACAAGTCGGTAATGGTCAGAAGAAGAAAGCTAAGAAAGAAGCTGAGTCCTATGGCTGTGGAAGGAGAAGACATTTCATTAGAGATTGCTAGTCCACGAACGGAGGGAGGAAATGCTTCAGTTGTGATAAGGAAGGGAACCTCAAGAGGGACTACTAGAACCTCCCAGGGACAAATAGCTGGTGAAAGCATATGC
Source organism: Allium sativum (assembly GCA_030737875.1). Classification (NCBI taxonomy): domain Eukaryota; kingdom Viridiplantae; phylum Streptophyta; class Magnoliopsida; order Asparagales; family Amaryllidaceae; genus Allium; species Allium sativum. Next base: position 14,349,578 of record JASFAX010000033.1, read on the forward strand.
TATCAATGTTGTACCTTATTCGTCGAATGCCCTAACAACGACAGAGAAAGGGAAAGGCATCGTTATCCAAGGTATTCTTTCTATTTTCGATATCCCTATTCTAGTATTGTTTAATACTGGGGCTTCCCATGCCTTCATATCTAGTGAGCTGGTAGATAGGTTGGGATGGAACCCGAAATTGTTGACCGACCTTCAATTGCAACAAACCCATTGATGGCTCGACAAGTATTAGCATGATTTGACGTGGGTTAGTCTTATCGACTAATGGATGCACATTTGATTATGATTGCTTTGTGCTTGGGCTTTACTGGGTTCGGTATTATCCTTGAAGCCGACTGGCTCCAGAGGTATAGGGTGGTGGTAGACTGTGAGAGGTCTTCAGTGACCATTTGTTAATTAGAAGTGTAGGTTTATTAGAAGTCGTAAGCATTCCAAATTGTTTTAACAACTTTGTACAATATGTTTCTTTACAAATGAAAACTCTATTTTCTAATTGTTTAATTTATAATCCTAAAAATTAAATTAAATTCTTCCATATGAGACATTTCCAGCTCATTCTTCATAATTGTTGAAAAATCACTGCATAATTTTTCATTAATTGATCAAAAATTATATCATGGACATAAATTTGAATAATTATCATTATGTTCTCTTTTAATAAATATATAATGTTGTATCAATTTCACCGACTGAAAAGCCCGCATTAAGTAAATTTATTTTTAATCTATCATATCATGCATGTGGAGCATTTTTTAAAAATTGTATAGTCCTTTTTTTTAATTTGAAAACATGATTAGGATAATTTTCATGTAAAATGAAGTAAGTTATTTGACATAAACATTTTCTTTTATACAACCATTCAAAAATGCACTTTTGATATCCATTTGAAATAGTTTAAAATTATGATGACATGCAAAAACTAATAACATCTTAATAGATTCTAAATGTGCAACTGGTGCAAAGGTTTCTTCATAATCTATACCCACTTCCTCGTTGTATCCTTGTGCAACAGGTCTAGTTTTATTACGTACAATATTTCCATCTTCATCGAGTTTAGTTTTAAACACCCATTTAGTTCCAATTACGATTTGATCATTTGGTCTTGGTACAAGTTCCCAAATGTTATTTCATTCAAATTGATTTAATTCTTCTTTCATGTAAAAAATTCAAAAATCATCAGTTGAAGCTTCTTTGTAATTTGTAATTCTTTGGTTCTGATGAGGAAATAAAAGCTAAATGGCTCATATGATTAACTAGTCTTTTGGTTGATGCCTTAGAGTTTAAATTTCCTATAATATTGTCCATAGGATGGTCCTTTAATACTCTTGGTGGTGACCTTATTTCTTTATTTTCATTATATTTTATTTTAGTATTTTCATTATATTTTATTTTCGTATTTTCATTATTATTTAAATTATTATTGGTATTATTAATATTTTTACTATTATTATTAATGATTTCTTCTTCATTGTTTATAGTTTATTAATATTGTAATTTTCATCACAAGATGGATGAAGACTTTTTTCTATCATATTTGTTCATTTATTAGAAATCTTAGAAGCTTTACTTCTACTCGAGTAACCAACAAGAATACCTTTGTTGACCTTAGAATCAAAATTTTCAAGATTGCCTTTTGTATTTAGAATAAAACATTTAAAACCAAAAATATGATACTTTAGGCTTTTTACCAAAAAACATTTTATAACAAGTATTTTTGTTAAAGGTCTTAAGCAAACACGATTTAATACATAACTTTTCATAACAGTAGCCTCCACCCCAAAAAGTTTTGGCAAATTACTACTGTTTAAAAGAGTTCTTGCACATTCTTGCAATGTTCGATTTTTTCTTCCTACAATACCATTTTATTGTGGTGTGCATGGAAAAGAAAAATTATGTCCAATTCCTTTCTTATTACAAAAATTTTCAAAAAACTTATTTTCAAATTCGCCTCCATGATCGCTTCTAATATTTCTTAATTTAAGATTCACTAAATTTTGATTTGTTTAGAAAACATTTCAAATGTGTCGCTTTTGTCTTTTAAGAAAAATGTCCATGTTTATCTGGAATAATCATCTTTTATTAGAAAAACATACTTGTTAGGATTTATTCCACGTACCTGCGTTGGACCGAACAAATCAAGATGTAGTAGTTCTAGTACTTGTTTTGATGATATTTCATTTTTAGGTTTAAAAGAGCTCTTTTTAAGTTTTCCAATTTGACATGCATCGCATAAATTTTTAACTTTTAAATTTATTTCGAAAAATCCACTTACTAAATCATTTATAGATAATTTATTATTATTTTTAAAATTTATGTGACAAAATCGTTTATTCCATAACCATGAATCATGATGATTTGTGGTTAAGCATAAACCACTATTATTTTTAATGTTCATATTTAAAAATATATTCTTGTTTCCAGTTCTTTAATTTAATTTTTTTGATAAAAAATATTGCATTTATCCTTTTTAAATTGAATTTAAAAACCTTTATCACAAAGTTAACTATTGCTAAGAAGACTGTGTTATAAATTTTTAATAAGCAAAACATTAGTAATTAAGGGAGAAGTGGACGTACCGATATTAATGGCGTCTCATATTCCGATGACATGTCCTTTTGAATTGTCTCCAAATATTACGATTCCACCATTCATATATGTTGTACTTGACAACATTTTGGCATTTTCAGTGTGTGTTTAAAGCATCCACTGTCAAATTTTCATTTCTCTTTGCATTTAATTATGGATACCTGCATATAAACAAATGAAAATAAATTGATACTCACTTCCTCTGTCAGGCTCTAGGGGTTAGTAGAAGAAGGCAGCCATACCCAAATGGGTTTGGAACCTTTAAAAAATAATTGTTATTATGTGTCACATTTTTCTAATAATTATTTATGTATTTCTTCCTAGATAATTTATTATTAGTCTTAGGAACCCATATTTTAATATATTTTTTGAAACTTGTTTTGTTTTAGTCTTATGCTTTTTATTTTTAACATTGTTTTCTTTTAGATTTTTCTTTAAATCAAGTCCATTTCGATTTCTTGGAGCTCTTGAATTTTTTATCATGTAATCAAGACTTTTTTTTTCCTTTATTGAATTTCAAGATATTTCCATTTATTCTATTTAACACAATTTTTGACTTTTTATTTCAATATTTGCCTTTTGAAAATTTACTTCTAAACTCAATTTTTTATTAGTCAAAATTTTAGTATCATATTTATTTTCTTTAAGTTTGCTTTGCAATTACTATATTTCTTCTTCAAGTGTAGTATTTTCATCTTTTAACATTCCTATTTCCAATTCAGCTCTATTTAATTTTCCTTTAACATCTTTATTTGCTCATTTTAATTCAAAACATTTATTGTCTACTAATTTCAAGGATTTCATCATAAGTGAGTTTCAAGACGTACCTCATCGCTATTAGCCATGAAACAGACGTTAGCTTGTTCAGAGTCACTATTGTTAGAATTCAGATCCAAAGAAAAGAGAGATACAATGATAAACAATTAAAAGACTACATTTTTATTGATTTATTTGATTGCTATTACAAAAGAGATGCTTGATTGATTACAATGCTAAACCATATATTTATAGGGTCATTTATTCTCTAAAATATTCCTTATTCTCTAGCATATCTCTTGGCATCTTCTCTAAGATTTATTTCTTAGCATATCTCTTGGCATATTCTCTAACATCCCCCCTCAAACTCACGATGCAGAAAATCGTGAGTTTGCCAAATAGAAGCTGCAAACTGAAGAGTAGCAAGATCAAGAAATCATTTCAATATTGTTAGAGAGTAACACCAAACTCCAAGCACCAAATACCAAATACTTAACAACAACTTCAAACAACTCAACAATCTTCAATTTTCAATCTGATCGGTAAGCAAAAGATTTGAGTGGCTAAATGGCAAACTGGTCCCGGATGAATTTGTATGTTTGCATCCCCAAACATACAAAGGAAACAAAACAAACCAAAATGGGATGAATTTGTATGTTTGCATCCCCCAAACATACAAAGTAAACAAAACCAAATCAATAGGGATGAATCAGCGTATGTTTGCATCCTCCAAACATACCTTACAGTAACCACCTACCATCTTCAATCAACATCAATTGTCATCTTAATAAACAAGGTTGAAAGAGGCTATATGATAGTAGGATCGTGTAGAATGGAGAATATGATGTAATGTATATTTTAGAGTAGAAAGCAGCCAGTCGATTTATACTGGTTCAGACCACTGTCCTATGTCCAGTCCCAGACTCACTTCTGGTATTTCACTAACACTAAAACCCTCACTTTACCCGGAGGAATAGGTACACAATTACCGGAACTGCTGAACGGGATTTCTTGCCTCAACCACTGAAGAGGTCTTCTACAATATAGAATAATTGATGACTTGTTTGTGTTCTTGTTAACACTAATATGTCGATATATAGTACACCCTTCCTATAGTCTTTCCTTGATGATAAACGTGAAGCTTTGTGAAAGATTATAGAGAATAATATTAAATATAGTATGCTTTTTGAAAGATAGAGTGCTTTGAATAAAATAGAGAAAGATAGAATGAAATTAGCTAGGTGATTTTACAAGTTAAACAAGCCTCTATTTATAATGTATGAATAGTTGTAACCAATCATGAAGAGTTTCCATCAAGAGAAACAATTTAGAGAGTTGTGACTCTTCATAATAGGTTGCAACTTTTCGTAATCAGAAGTATGAAAGTTTTAAACAGATGTCTGTTTTAATTTGAAAAATGAAAAAGCAAAGAAATAGTGTATTTCGTTCCAGATTCAAAGGTCTAAAATTTTCAGAACAGACATCTGAATATTATGTTAAATTTAAATTTTGTCTCAGCAAACAGACGTCTGTCTGATTTAAATCAGACGTCTATTTTCTAGGCAAAATATATTCTTTGCCTTCTTTTTGGATATGAAAAAATATATGTATATATATATATATGTGTGTGTGTGTGTGTGTGTGTGTGTGTGTGTGTGTGTATCATCATCAAGGAAGACTTTAACATGAATTTCTTGGACTAACAGACCTTTACAACATATTTAATCTACATTTTGGTGTTCTTGAATCTGTTTGTCAAATAGCTTCCTGCAAAATAAGGTTAGATGATAGTATATATGCTTATGTATAGTTGTCATAGTCAAAACGCTATGTAGCGAGATTCAACATCCTCCCCCTTTTTGACTAATGACAACTATATAAGCTCCCCCTGTCAATATGCGTATAATGTCACTTATTTCTCCCCCTTTGTCATTCGACAAAAAGGAATACTTATTAAAGAACTTAAGTACATACATAATTCACACAAAACATACATACAGAAACAGACAAGCAAAACATAGATAAGCATACCATCATACATAACATAGAGCAGCACAAACTAAATTTTTTGTGCGAAATAGAAAGAAGTACCAAAAATATTACAAACCATGGAAATAGTTTAAGAGTTGTGAAGCAAAATACTTATGTTAGCATACTGTGAACCACGCTTACCATTCTTCTGAAGTAGATGCCACAACAGTCGTTCCACCATCTTTGGGAGAGCCTTCTTCAGAATCGGGAACCTCTTCGGAGCTTGAAGACCGTTGGAATGGAGCTGGAGCTTTAGCTTGGCTCGAAGAAGTGCCAGTGCATGAAACTTTTTCCCAAATTTTATTCAAGAAGCCTTTGATAGACTCAAACTTCTTGGTTGTTTTTTCTAATAATTCTTTAATTCTTTATGAAGTTTGGCTTGGTTTTGGGATAACATTATGACGGCTTGTTTGGAAGAGGTTTCAGGAGAAATAATATGAATATCGCTATCTTCTTCTTCTTGTCCAGTTTGGCGGCGATGAGAAGGCTCATAAATGATTGATTCTAGATTGGAGGCTACATGTTCAGTCCAGGTTTCGAACGACATAAAGTCTAAAGTAGCGGGATTTTGAGGGATGTCCATAAGCTTAAGGTTTTGGCACCAATTTCTTTGATGGTTAAAAAAGGGATGTTGTTTGGTATATTGATTTCACAAGCGGCAAAAATGCAAGTAATGAAGGCACCATAGTGTAGAGTCTTGTACTTACGCTTATACGTCGTCCATGATAATTTTGGCCCAATTGATTTGTTTGTTGGAGTATAAATCATAGAGAGCTTGAAAATCCCTTTTTTAAACCTTTTCATAACTACCATTTCGAGGTTGGATGGTGCGTACAAGAATACGATTAAGTAGATGAGCTTGTGGTCAGAGATGAGTGGAGGTAAGGTCTTGCATGTTAATGAGATTATCGGACAGAAATTGATGTGAAACCTCATCTCGTGTATTCATATCTACTTCTATTGTGTCTATATCCAATCCTTGCCATGCACATTCTAGAATTTGGCCTAATCATTGTAAAGTTATAAGTACACGCTTTCCACATACCCATAACCAAATCGTATCCTTTTTAACTTGAGGCTTGGTATGATCAAGATTTAGATTTGCTAGAAACAACTTGACTAAAAGAGGGTAGATTTTGACATTGTTTTTGTTATAATCAACAAGCGATTCAAAGTAAAAGTGTCTAGCATAGTGTAGTAGACGATAATTTGAAAAAGCATCAAATTTTACGAATGCACCTTCAAAGAATTTTGAATCCTTCATTGCTTTTTACCTAGCTTTTGCAGTATCATCCCAAAGCCATTTTTGAATCATTTCTTCGGAAGTGGAAGAGATTCTTCTTCGCGTGTTCGTTTGCCTCTATGTGCCATGAGTTTGCTGTTGGGGAAAGGTGATTTTTTTTTTTGTGTTAAAATTTTAATTTGGGGGCTAGGGTTTATAAAGGAAGTAAAAGATGAAGAGGTAAAAAGTAGAAGATGAAATAATGAAGGGTTGTGATGATTGGGAGGAGTCACATGTCTATTTAAAAAACACGTCAGGTTCGGTTCAGACGTCTGGTAGAAGTAAAACAGACGTTTGGTTTTATGCTGCTGTGAACCCGAGAAGAATTAGTTAAAAATATGAGTATTTCAGACGTTTGTTATTTTTGTGTCAGACGTCTGATTCTGGAAGTGAAATAATTATATAGATGGAAACAGACATCTAAAAGTTTTTACCAGACGTCTATTTTAGGAATATTTTTAACCCGTAAGCATCTAGTTTATTTCATAACCATTTCAGATGTCTGGTTTATTTGAAGCAGACGTCTATTTTAAAGGTAAAATTTGATCTTCTGGTGTAGTCAAACGTCTGTTTTGTTTTACTCAGACGTTTGTTTTGGAAGATGTTTGCATAATCAGTTTTCATATATATAAGAAGCAAATAACACGTTAGAAAAGTTATATAAAATAAATGACACATTCAATTCTTAGAAGGTGGAGTCTTCTTTGGTGTTGATGGACTCTTTCCTTCGTTAACTTGGTAATTTCTATCCTATGAATTTGGATCATATGATGGTCGTGGAGGTGAGAAAGTGCAATACTTTATCGTTGGATTTACTGGATCGTTCTCAGTTCGGTAAGAGGAAGATGGATCAATAGGATTTGGCGGAGTTGGTAAAGGTGAGACAACATCTTTTTTTTGAACCACGAAACTTGTATATCATTTTTTCGAGAAGACTCAAGCGAGTCGATGTCACTTTCTGTTCGAAATATAACTGCTTCTGTAGCGCTACTTGTTCTGTCTGGTAGTGATGGAGATCATCAATTTTATGTTTTCGTATCCGGAGATGAGAATAAGGCTCGTTTATCTTTCTTTTCTTCTGGCGTAAATCTGGTGTGATAGTTCCCCCAACGGTATTGAGGTTCATTTCTAGGTGTAGGTGTTGGAAGTTGAGGAGAATCGGAAGAGCTGTTTGATGTGAAAGTTATACTGATTGAGGAGTTGGAGTTACTTGACGACATAGTGTTTTTTAAAAAAAAATGTTTGTAGGTTTTCATAGGTTTATATACAAAAAGTAATTAAGGAATTTGTGGTTCAGAAGTTTGTAACCATAAAGAATTTGAGCTGTGAGAGGGATTTTAGGAAATAGCTAAAAATAGGTTAAAAAATTGTTTTAAAAACGTATTGGGTTTTTAAGAGAAAGAATTATGTTGAGTTATATATCTGTTACTGAAACAACTCCTAGTTCTCATCATAATTTAATAAACGAATTATCTAATAAAGGTTTAGTAAAAATATCTGCAACCTGGTTACCAGTTGAAACATATTCTAAGTTAATAATATCTTTTTCTATATTGTCATGTAAGAAATGATGTCAAATATCTATATGTTTAGTTCTAGAGTGATTTATTGGAATTTTAGATAAGTTTATAGCACTAGTATTGTCACAATATATTGTTGACTTAGTTAAATTAATTACAAAATCTTTAAGTGTTTGTTGCATATAAATTACTTGTGCACATGCTAAAGCAACATATATGTATTCTGCTTCACACGTAGAGACTGAAACACAATTTTGTTTCTTACTAAACCAAGATACAAGTGATTTTACAATGAAATGGCATGTACCACTTGTACTTTTTCTATTCGTCCATGATCCACCAAAATCAGCATCATTATAGGATACTAATTCAAATGGGCAACCTGTCGGGTAGAATAAACCGAAGTTCTTAGTACATTTAAGATACCTTAAAATCCGTTTTACTGCTCTTAGACGTGATTCTTTGGGATCTGATTGAAATCGTGCACACAAGCATACACTCATCATAATATCAGGACGACTTGCAGTTAAATAAAGTAGCGAACCTATCATACTTCTACATAATTTTTTATCAATACTTTTTCCTTTTTCATCTTTTTCAAGATGAACCGATGTACTCATTGCAGTTGGTTTTCCCGAAGTATTGTCTAAACCGAAACGTTTAATTAAATTATTACAATATTTTTCTTGAAAAATAAAAATACCACTTGAAACTTGTTTAAATTGTAATCCTAGAAAATATGATAATTCATCCATGTGAGACATTTCAAATTCATTTGTCATTATTGTAGAAAATTCTTCGTAACCGATCCCTTCTTCTTGATTGTACCCTTGAGCAACTAATCTAGCTTTATTTTTTTTTGATATTCCCAAGTTCATCCGCCTTGTTTTTATATACCCATTTTGTACCAATAATCGATTGATCATTTGGTCGAGGTACTAGCTCCCAGACATCATTGTGTTTGAATTGGTTTAGCTCTTCTTGGATAGCAATAATCCAGTAATCATCTGTAGAAGCTTCTTTTGGATTTTTGGGTTCAATAGTTGAAAGAAAAGCTACATGACCCATTTGATTTAATTGACTTCTTGTTCAAACGTGCGTGTCAATTTCACCAATAATATTTTGTGTAGGATGATCACTTAAGATTCTGGGAGGTGATCTGATATGTTCTAAGGCATTATTTTTCGTATTTTCAAAACTTATATTTTCAATGATTTCGTCATCATCTTTTTTCTTTATATTTTTATTAAAAATTTCATCAAAAGATACGTGTAAGGATTCTTCTATAACATTAGTACGTTTGTTGAAAATACGATATGCTTTACTAGGTTCTGAATATCCAACAAAAATTTCGTGATCAGCTTTTGCATCAAATTTTCCAAGTTGATCTTTAGTATTAAGAATGAAACATTTAGAACCAAAAATTTTAAAATATGAAATATTTGGTTTTCTTCCATTGAAAAGTTCGTAAGGTGTATTTTTAGTTAACGGTCGAATAGAAATTCTATTTAACACATAACAAGCAGTCGCTACAGCTTCTGCCCAAAATTGTTTAGGTAAAGTGCTTCCATTAAGTAGAGTTCTTGCACATTCTTGTAAAGTTCTATTCTTTCTTTCTACAACTCCATTTTGTTGTGGAGTTCTAGGAAAAGAGAAATTATGATTTATTCCTTTCTTTAGACAAAAATGTTCAAAAGATTCATTCTCGAATTCTCCACCGTGATCACTTCGAATGTTTTTAACTTTTAAATCTTTAGAATTTTGAATCTTTTTGATGAAATCTTTGAAATGCCCAAAAGTATCACTTTTATTTTTCATAAAAATAGTCCATGTATATCTTGAGAAATCATCAACTATTACAAAAACATAACGATTGTGATTTAGTGATTGAACTTGAGTAGGACCAAATAAGTCCATATGTAATAGTTCTAACGGTTGTAAAGTTGAAATAACCTTTTTCGATTTAAAAGAAGATTTGGTTAGTTTACCTATTTGACAATCTTCACATAAATTATTTACTTTAAAATTTGTTTTAGGTAGACCTTTTACTAACTCATGTTTCGAAAGTCTTTGTATAGTTTTGAAATTTATGTGACAAAAACGCTTGTGCCATAAACAAGAATCGTTGTTATTGACAATTAAACACATTTCTTTATTATTATTTACTTTCATATTTAAAACATAAATATTTCTATCTCTATTTCCTTCAAAAATAATATTTTGATCTTTATCAAAAATACTACATTTGTTTTCAGAAAACGTTATTTTAAAACCTTTGTCACATAATTGACTAATACTGAGTAAATTATGTTTTAAATTTTTAACTAAAGAAATATTAGTAATAAGAGGTAGATTTGAAATACCATAGTTGCACACATCTCCTTTGCCAATGATAAATCCTTTTGAATTATCTCCGAAGGTAACTGAGCCACCATCAAAGTATGAAATATTGGTTAGCATATCTTTATCTCCGGTCATGTGTTTTGAGCAACCACTGTCTAATATCTATTTTCTCTTTTTGAGTGGGACCTGCAAAAAATATTAATAAGCACATTGGTACCCACCTTTTTATAGGATCCTAAGAGTTAGATCTTAGGAAGCCAAACCCAAATGGGTTTAGTATCCCTTTTATATAAATAATTCTCATTATTATGCACATATTTCATAAATGAGTTAATGTGCTGGTTCCTAATCAAATTATTGTTTATTTTTGAACCCATATCTTAATTTTATTAATCTTTTTTTTTTATAGATTTTGGTTTATCATTAATTTTTGAATCAATTTTCCTCTCTAGCATTGTAATTTTCTTTGGAGGAAATTTTGATTCCTTTTTAAATCCTAAACCTTTTTTGTTTAAAGAAGGTCGAGAGTTTTCTACGATTGTTGACAAATTCTCTCTTCCCTTATTAAAATTTGAAACATTTTTAGAAATGTTTTCTAACTTAGTTTGAATACTTTTATTTTCTAATTTTAATTCTTTTACTTTAAATTTCAACATTTGATTTTCATAACTAATTTCATCATTCTTTGTCTTTTAAGTTTCAATTTCTTGACTCAAAAGAGAAAGTTGACTATCTGAATTTGTAAGAGTGTCTTGAACATTTTCATGTTCTTCTTCCAGAATTATTTTTTCATCTTTCAACATATCTCTTTCAAATTCAGCTTTATTCTGATTTTCACGAGTTCTTTAATCTTTTTCTTAAGAGTTTTTATAATATTTAAAAGTTCAGCATTAACATCTATTAATTCTTCATAAGATAATTCACTTACTTCAGATTTTTGTGCCATGAAACACACATTTGCTTGTTCATTTTCGCCTTCACTATCACTGTCACTACTTGATGAATCTGAGTCTGAGTCATCCCATGTAACAGAAAAAGCTTTTTTTTTTGAATATTTCTTTCTTGCTTTTGTTGAAGTTTTTCTGATTTTCTTTCATTTCTGGACAATCTTTTACCATATGACCCTTCTTTTGACAATTGAAACATTCCAATTTTGAGGATGAAGGTTTGTTTGAGATATTTTTTTGAAATTTTCTTTTCTATATTTTAGAAATTTCTTAAAAATTTTGACAATAAAAGCTAGATCTTCGTCTTTTGATTCAGATTCCTCTTTATCAGCATGAAAAGCTACAATTTTCTTTTCTTGAGCTAAATCCTTCTTCGCTTGAAGATTTACTTCATAAGACATAAGATTTCCTATTAGCTCTTCTGGTTTCATAGCTGATAAGTCATTTGCTTCTTCAATAGCTAGTACTTTTCATTCCCAGTCGTCAGTTAGAGAATTTAGTACATTTGAAATGATGTCAAAGTCACTATATTTTTCTCCTAGTCCTATTAATGCATGTAAAATGTCTTGGAATCTTGAATACATTTCATTGATAGTTTCATTTTGTTTAATCTTGAAGTTCTGGAACTGATTTTTGAGCATTGAAATTTTAGTTTGCTTGACTTTGTTTGTTCCTTCATGGACAGTCTTGAGTGTTTCCCATATTTGATATGCTGATGTACAAATGCTAACACGATTGAATTTATTTCTATCTAGTGCACTGTATAGCATGTTTATAGCTTTCTCATTTGCATTTGCCTCTTCTTTTTGAATTGTTGTCCAAGTTGAATATTCGGTAGTAGGTGCCATAAATTCTTTTTGAGTAGCATTCCATGCACTAAAACCAGTTGCTTGCATATAAATCCTCATTCTTGTAGCCCGGTAGTTGTAGTGTAGTCCATTGAATAAAGGTGGTCTGTGAGTATATTGTCCTTCGGCAAAAGTAGTTGAGCTAGTACTTGGGTTATTCTCCATTTTATCAAAGTACCGAATAACGATGTTACGGTTATAGGATGGCCTTGCTCTAATACCAATAGAAATAGGCTAAATGATAGTAGGATCGTGTAGAATGGAGAATAGGATGTAATGTATATTTTAGAGTAGAAAGCAGTAAATCACACAGTCGATTTATACTGGTTCAGACCACTGTCCTATGTCCAGTCCCAGACTCACTTCTGGTATTTCACTAACACTAAAACCCTCACTTTACCCAGAGGAATAGGTACACAATTACCCGAACTGCTGACAGGGATTTCTTGCCTTAACCACTGAAGAGGTCTTCTATAATACAGAATAATTGATGACTTGTTTGTGTTCTTGTTCTGATATGTCGATATATAGTACACCCTTCCTATAGTCTTTCCTTGATGATAAACGTGAAGCTTTGTGAAAGATTATAGAGGAATATAGTATGCTTTTTGAAAGATAGAGTGCTTTGAATAAAATAGAGAAAGATAGAATGAAATTAGGTGATTTGACAAGTTAAGCAAGCCTCTATTTATAATGTATGAATAGTTGTAACCAATCATGAAGAGTTTCCATCAAGAGAAACAATTTAGAGAGTTGTGACTCTTCATAATAGGTTGCAACTTTTCGTAATCAGAAGTCTAAAAGTTTTAAATAGATGTCTGTTTTAATTTGAAAAATGAAAAACCATAGAAATAGTGTATTTCGTTCCTGATTCAGACGTCTGAAATTTTCAGAACAGACGTCTGAAATTTATGTTAAATTTAAATTTTGTCTCGGCAAACAGACATCTGTTTGATTTAAATCAGATGTCTGTTTTCTAGGCAAAATATATTCTTTGCCTTCTTTTTGAATATGAAAATATATGTATGTGTGTGTGTATCATCATCAAGGAAGACTTTAACATGAATTTCTAGGACTAACAGACCATTACAACATATTTAATCTACATTTTGGTGTTCTTGAATCTATTTGTCGAATTGCTTCCTACAAAATAAGGTTAGATGATAGAATATATGCTTATGCATAGTTGTCATAGTCAAAACGCTATGTAGCGAGATTCAACAAAGGTTACCGATACAGACATTAAACAAACAACTAACTACTTCAAATTAATGTTACTCTCTAACAACTCAATCAACCCACTTCAAAACTACTCCATCTCCAAATAATCCACCATCTCTGAACCATATACACTGCAACCACCTGCATACACTGGCCTGCTCCTCTCAGTCACCATCCACAACCATACTCCACAACTAATAACTTCACTTCACTTCAACTAACAACAACAATAAGACAACCATACCTTACAACCAATACACTTCTACTTCAATCCTTTCACTATCCATTCACAAATCCGAACAGCAAAACTTGACCAAACACCCATCACTACACCATCAAAAACACCAACATATACCTGAAACAACAATCACACTCCCCATACACAATTCACCAATACACAAACATACAATACACCAGATAATTATCAACTCAAATCGTCATTGTTTGCTTGAAATGCTATATTCTTTTCCTTTTGAATTTGTTCTTTTCTTTCCTATAAATTTACTTCATACGACATCAACTTTCCTATTAATTCTTTAACATTTAATTGGGAGAGGTCATTAGCTTCTTCTATTGCTAATACTTTCATTTCCAAATCATTAGCTAAAAAATTTATGTAACTCAAATTTAGTGAATTTGACTCCAAGTGTCATAAGATCATGTTGTATGGTTTGAAATCGTGCGTATGCATCAGTGATTGACCTATTAGTTTTCATTTTAAATGAAGAGAATTAATTTTGTAAAATCAAAATTTTAGTTTGCTTGACTTTTGTTGTACTTTCATGAAGAATACGCCAAATGTCATAGGCAGTTTGACATAACACAACATGTGAAGACTCATATTTATCTAGAAAACAAAATAGTATGTTTGAGCCTTAGCATTATTCGTAGCCTCATTTTACCGTGCTTTGGTCCCAGTACTCATATTGGTCGTTGGTGCTTCATATTTATTTTGAGTTGCTTGCCCTATTTCTAGAACATTTGACTCCATAAATTTCAGCATTGTGCTGACCAATATGCATAGTTGAAACCTGTGAAAAGCGGTAGACGTGATGTGGACTGACCTTCTTGAAATGCACTACCCACAGTAAATGAATATATCAACTATGTGTGTACGGTAATTGACAAAACCTTCCCTAATAACAAATGTAAATACACAGTAGGATCTACTAGGCTTGTATGCAATATATTACAAAGATTGATAGTTCCCGCTGATCGTGTAATATCGATAATATATATATAATCGATAATATATATATATATATATATATATATATATATATATATATATATATATATATATATATTGGAAACTCTATTTAGACACAAAATTGCACACGATAAATCTCAACCACTGGATCCTCCCATGAATTTCACTCTCCACATAAAGACAAACAAATCCAGTTGTGGAGGCTTATGTCTCTCTCTTTGTGTTTAATTTTGTGTCCAAATAGTCGACACACACACACACACACACACACACACACACACACACACACACATATATATATATATATATATATATATATATATATATATATATATATTGAATTAAGATGATAACAGTAAAGAAAATGTAAATGATAAGAAGATACACTAGAATCTTTATACTAGTTCAGACTTTCTTGTCATATTCCCAGTTCTAAAGTTCCTCTTTAGTCTTTCTTCACTTATAATAAACCCCCATTTCACCCGGAGGAATATGATTCTTACAGAGTAGTTTTGATTTGACAAGTTTATGTTCTTCAACATGGATTTTGCCTTTAAGTACAAATGACCCTATAATCCCTCTTGATTGTGGAATGTAAATGAGCACTAATATAAGAATCTTGAAAGTATATTCGAGAGCAAAAGTAAATTCTAGAAGGAGAATCAGATGATCAAATCATTGTGTTTCAACACGTATTGATAATCATTGAAAAGTTCTAAATCGGTAGTGATATCCTTTGAGGTAGAACCCTTCAAGCGACTTCTCAAAAATAATGGTAGTAATAGGAGATTAGACGTCTGGATTCAATTTCAGACGTTTGATCTTTATCAGGAAATTTCCGGATTGTAGAATCATATGTTTCGATTGAAAGCCAAACATCTGGTTTTTGCTAGGAAAATTTTCTGATTTTGATATTAAACGTCTGATGTAATGATATGCACAGAAATCGTCATGTGTACCAGACGTTTAAATATTAAGTCAGATGTTTGGTTTAAGTAAAATCCTTTGAAATGTTTCTTTTGAAAGTAAATGCGTGTATGTGCAATTTCAAGAGAAATTTTACATATTTATTTCTAGGACTCTTATTAGATGAGGTCTTCTATGTCGATCATCCGTCTTCCAGTATTGTGTACCTAGTAAGTGAATAAAATCTTGGAATACGAGATTGTACTGTTGTCATCAAGCTAGAGTGGTCCCCCTTTATGATGAAAAGTATACAATCAATTTTTTTAATATATAAGGTAATAATAATATCTATCCCCCTTCCCCTCAAATTAAGGGTGTGTTTGATTTTTGGGAGGAGAAGAAAAGTTCGCGTCCACGTCGAAAGCGACGCGTCGACCCGCCACTTTGACCCTTCCAAACTGAAAGCTGAAAATCGAAGCTTTCACTTTCCCCGTTTAGCTACTTTTTCCTTTTACACCTTTTTGCCCTCAAAATAAAAACACATACCCCTTTCATTGATTTTTTTTCTTTTCAGGATTTTTCTTCTTTCCAGCCCCTCGTTGAAAATCAAACGGACCTAACTATATGCATATCTATATGAATAATGCTCTCAGATTATGATATGCTCCACCTTTATCATTAACAAATAGGGTAAACACTATGAATATATAAACCCAAACGGAAACACATCATATAATTCAACATTGCATTGCATAAATGAACACAAGACATAAGCACGACAATGATAAGACAACCACGTAATGTCAACAGAATGAGTACAAAAGCAATAACAACATAAGTGTAAATGACTCACATTCAAAGCGATTCCATAACCACAACAGCATTCAAGCCAAATAACCAATAACCTCAACAGCATTTAAGCCAAATAACAATCGACCATAATCTGATAGAAGCGGACATCGACGTTTAGACTAAACGAAGGCACATATACTATAATTGTAAAGCAAATGACTGATAAAACAACAAAGCCCACGCAACGTTACCACCCACAGATTGATAGGATACAAGAAAAAGAAGAAAAAAGCATATATAAGCATATAAGAAGATTAAAGCAAGACACAAATAAGACCAAATTGACAAGCTGCTCGGCTCACTGAATGCCAACAAAGGGATGATAGGTCAGTGAAATCAAGCTCCACCGCGAAGACGCAAGACAAGATGAAGGGTGGACTCCTTCTGAATGTTATAATCGGCTAAGGTCCTGCCATCCTCAAGTTGCTTCCCTGCAAAGATCAATCTCTGCTGATCCGGAGGAATCCCTTCCTTGTCTTGTATCTTTGCCTTCACATTATCTATGGTATCTGAGCTCTCCACCTCCAAAGTAATAGTCTTACCCGTCAATGTCTTTACAAATATTTGCATGCCGCCCCTCAGCCTCAGCACCAGATGCAAGGTGGACTCCTTCTGGATGTTATAGTCGGCAAGCGTACGTCCATCCTCCAGCTGTTTGCCAGCAAATATCAACCTCTGCTGGTCTGGGGGTATTCCTTCTTTGTCCTGTATTTTCGCCTTTACATTGTCTATTGTGTCCGAACTCTCTACCTCCAGTGTTATGGTCTTCCCTGTCAGTGTCTTCACAAATATCTGCATACCACCTCTCAATCTCAGCACCAGGTGGAGGGTTGATTCTTTCTGAATATTATAGTCTGCTAGCGTTCTCCCGTCTTCCAGTTGTTTACCCGCAAATATAAGGCGCTGCTGATCAGGTGGGATTCCCTCCTTGTCCTGTATCTTGGCTTTTACATTGTCTATCGTGTCCGAGCTCTCAACCTCAAGCGTGATGGTTTTCCCTGTCAGTGTTTTGACAAAGATTTGCATGCCACCTCTCAATCTAAGAACTAAATGGAGGGTGGACTCTTTCTGGATGTTGTAATCAGCCAGGGTTCGGCCATCTTCTAATTGTTTCCCAGCAAAGATGAGTCTTTGTTGATCAGGGGGAATTCCTTCCTTGTCTTGGATTTTGGCTTTGACATTGTCGATGGTGTCCGAACTCTCTACTTCAAGAGTGATGGTTTTACCAGTCAGTGTTTTAACAAAGATTTGCATCTGTTTAGCCAAGAAATATGACTCAGTTCATGATTCATGCATAACATTTGCTAATGACAAAGTAATAAGATTAGCTAATGACAAAGTAGAACATATCATAAATGAATGAATCAAAAATTAAATTTCATATCTACATAATTAATTCCAAAATTTACTTCTGATATTGTTGGTATAGCTCCACTTCCACTTTATTGCATAAGCTCTTATATGAGAAAGAACAGTTTATGTAAATCAAAGCAAAATGAAAATATTTTACTATTTCGGTAATCAAAGGAAAATGAAAATATTTATGTAATCAAAGCATAATGTCCCACAAGTATTTAACTGAATCTACCAAATTCGTCATTCAAACATTGTCTATATGTTGCATACAAAGTTACAAACATACATTTTTTTAACAACCAGGATCATAAATCTGAATTTATACTCAATCCTATAATGAAATTCACTGTACACTTTAATCAAGAACCCTCTTCACAAATTCGTCATTCAACTGCATCACCAATTCATTAACCTTTCACATTCAGACAATTTATTTAAAACAAAAGGATATTTCTATAGAGTATGTGATATTATAAATTAATTTAATTGTAATGCTACTGGCACGCAGAAGACAACTCAAGCCAAGATTTCACATTCCCGCACAAATAACTGTAGCAGCGGTTATCGTATGGTACAGTTACACTTGTGTTTTTGCTAGCTTGATTTTGAAAAAACTGATTTTCATAACAGTGCTATTATTTACAATATTTACATAACAATGTTATTTTTTCTTTAATTCCATATTGACATTTTTAGAAGAAGAGTTTGATTTCTAAAATATTTGTATCATATGAACTCAATTATTTGTATCATATGAACTCAATTATTTGTTTTACTCATATGATCGATTTGAAACTGAACCAACCATTTGCTCACCCCGGGGGATGGAGGGGGAGGGGGTGTAGTAAATCTTAAAACAGCATGGGAAATTGTATAACAATTTGATTATACGGTTATTGCCATGCACAAGACAAACAGAAATCCTAACTCACACGTACCCCTTTTCACTTTTTATTTTGAAATTGCACAATGATTTCATTTGAAAATATAGCTGCAGCAAAATATATATCCACAAATAAACAAAATCATACATTTCCCAAACACGAGTTTCCAGTATTTACACCTAACCCCCTGCCCAAAATCCTAATTCATGTCAACCATACAGCACTAGTTTCCTCAAAATTCTTATTATTGATTCCAGTTCAATATGAAAATTGAAGCTATCAATGTCCACAGCATGACACGTAGGTGAAGAATAGGATGGTGGTTGAAATGTGATATAAATGGAGATTCAGATGAGTTCTCACTGACCTTCAGTTTCTAAAAATTTGTTTTGTTTAATTAAAATTTAAATTGATGAATCAAAGACTAAGGATTTTGGAGATGAACATACCCAAGGAATATTTTTGCAGTATGATCACAGTAGTTGTGGAAGAAGAGAAAATATTCTCTGTTGAATTTCATACTTTTTATTTTTTAAACTATCGATATACAAGAAGAAAATATTTTGATGTCTTCTTTTAATCCAAAGAAGCTCCATTTTTTTAATAAAAATGGGATCCCTTTTAACAACCCCTAATAGAAAAAGGGGCAACTATTAGGGTAATAAGATATTCAAAATGAACAAAATTCGATGAAATGCTATCCCTTTTTGTCACTCTTAAAAATCTTTCCATCAAACTTTTATTAGAAATAAAATATAAAATAACAATTCATATATCCCTATCTCGAATCAAGTAATCAAACAAGCGGTATAAACTATTTTTACATGGAGACTGGAGATGACAAATAAATTTAAGGATTTCAGCAAAAATCAATTTTGCAACCCAGATGTGTAATATAAACGACTATCTTCGTACACAAATCTACACAGAAATACATATGTAAATCAGTCAATCGTAATAAAATAAACCGAAAATCGAACCTTGAAGAAAAAGAAACTAGAGCTGGTGGAGTTTGCAAGAAATTAGCGCGGA
Organism: Allium sativum; assembly: GCA_030737875.1. Lineage (NCBI taxonomy): Eukaryota > Viridiplantae > Streptophyta > Magnoliopsida > Asparagales > Amaryllidaceae > Allium > Allium sativum. The sequence continues at coordinate 14,369,352 of JASFAX010000033.1, forward strand.
TTTCAATGAACTTGATGAAGCCCTAGCGAATTGGGGGTCAATTTATAAGATGGAAACCTTGTCAAGTTCATTGAATATTCAAACCGCGGCACCAAGAAATGTAACCAATAAAACGAGGATACGTGTATTTGGATACGTAAGAACAGACGTGGCCCAAACGGCACCTTATTCAATTCTTTGTTGTGAAGGCTTACGTTCAATTCTTTATTGTGAAGGATACGTAAGAACTATACTGCCTTCCACAAATAACAAACACGCGGAAACCATTCAAGAATGCCTCATGCGCACATTGCATTTTATAAGGAATGTTTACTGCCGCACGATTATTAGACTGTCTCAATTAAACATACAATATATTTTAGAGGTTTCATGAATTTCAATTAATACGTACAGGTAAAAAAAAATTATACATTATGAACAAAAAAAAATTCTTATGATTGTAACAAGTACGATGAAAGTAGAAGAAAAATAATAATATTAGGGATCATAGAAAGAAGAAAAATTATGTCGACTTTTAATAAAATAAGCAAAAAGAGTATAGTAATAAAATATGGGAAAACGTATTAGCAGCATATATATATATATATATATATATATATATATATACACACACACACACACACACACACACACACACACACACACACACATACACATACACATACATATATGGGGCAAGTTCAATAGCACCCCAAACAGTGCAGCATCTCAAAAGCCCCTCAACAACAACAAAGTATTTTGCATTCTCTCTCCTTCCACTAACATATTTAAACATAAATACATGGATATGGTTCCGGTGCAAATTGGGGAGGGGGCTTCTTGATCTCACACACACACACACACACACACACACACACACACACACACACACACACACACACACACACACATATATATATATATATATATATATATATATATATATATATATATATATATATATACGAGTGGAAACCCGTGCGTTGCACGGAAGCATAGAGTACGAGGTGTTATAGTTTGCACGGGAGCATAGAGTACGCGGTGTTGTAGTTTGCACGTGCGTGGTCTTGGCACGCGCTTCACGCGTGGAGTGGTGTTCGTGAAATATATTTTTATGTGTGTAGTAATATTGTGTTTTAATTTTTGGTTGTAGCAGGTAATGTAATGAAAATTGGATGTTATTGAATGTAATATTATTGAATTATATCACGTAAATAATAAAGGATGGAAGAATATGACAAAAGAATACAAAATGAAAGCGAAAAAATATAAAGATTCAATGCATGAAAAAAGTACGAATAAAACTATTAATTCGGTAAGAAGAAATATAATCAAGGAGAGTTTATGAAAAAGGATTATGAAGAGTTATGAAAGGTTAAATTATATATCATCATTATGTTCAAAGTTATGGCAGGTTAAATTCAGGTGATATTATGGAGAGTTTGTATACGTTACAACATGTGTTTATATTCTATAAATTAGTATTTGTAGCAGAGAAAGAAGTCAAAAAATATAAAGAAATGAGATAAGTGGGTGGAAACCGTATGTGAACAAATGTGGGGTTATACGGCTAGTAATTGATTCTTTTAATATATAATAAATAGAATTTTGTATTTTTTTTGAAACACAGCGAGTTAAAGTAATTTTCTGTGGTTTAGTGTTATGTTCCAATCCTCCTTTTTACATTTATACTAACTGTATGTTAGAAAAGAAGACAAAACAGCATGAAAAAACAACATGCAATAGTGTATGCATTAAATGGCACGCATGCAACAGCTTTCTTTATATAATATGTAACAGCATTTGAATCTGAATGTATGAATAAGTTGTAGGAACATATTAGATGAGTATAATTATAGAAGTAATTTATATGTTCCTTTCTATTATAAAAATGAAATGTTGCATGTAGCATTGAGTGATGTATGTATATCGTAATGCAAAGTAGTTATAGTTTGTAGTTAGATATATAGATGCTAATGTATTGAATGGCTGATGAAAATTAAATCATGGATAACAATCATAGTCATTAATAGGGTAAATAAACCAAGAAAGAAATATTATGAAATAAGCTTCTATTTTTAGTATGGTAAGAATGCATTATTCAAGTGTTGTAGTTTGCATTTGATAGCAAGAGGTGGGATCATATTTTATAATAGCAAGATATATACTATAAGTGATATATATTTGTGTTTGTATTCTAATGTAGAAACTAAATTTTGCAGCAATCTGTAAATAATGCATGCATAGCATGTAGGTATAGGTTGCACGTATGGTAAACAGTTTAAAATTTTATGTATCCCTATTGAGTTGATGATAAGACATATATATGAAATGATGAATTAAGCAACCTTATTATGGGATATGCTGAATTGATTAAACACAATGAGGATATAAAATATGAGTAATGAATAGAGAAAAAACATGCATAGAATGTAAAAGTTATTTCGTATGAAATGGACAACATAACATAGTTCCAGAAATAGGATTAGTTATGAAACTATCTTTCAGACACTCATCAATCAATGTAGTGCTTTACAGAATGGACATAATGCAGTGAAGCAAAAGAAAATGACAAATAGAGCAAAATTCAAGAAGATAAAGCACATGCTAACATATAGAGGAAACAAACAGAGGAAAAACAAACGGAGACCCATTAAAGAAAAAAAAACGCAACACATATATACACAAAGACATATATACATGCATGTTAGTCAGCTGCAGAGGAATAAAAAAAATGGGTGCTGCCGTGTTGGGTATCAGGTGATCCGCTAAGGGTTGACCTCAGATTCGTTGACGGAATAAAGAAATGTCAGTGTTGCTCGTTGGGTTCTATATTTGCTTCAGGTTGGCCATTAGGGTCTTCAAAATATTAAGTTGTTATGGTAGTATAGATACGGTATATTGACATGAAGCCATAGTGTTATGGTACCAAACTGAATAAGTAATTTCGAAAACAATTGTAATAGTGAAAGAAATAAGGACTTGCAAACTAATAAACTAACCAAAAAGACGGAGATTGGTGATTACGTCGGTGGCAGCCCAAATATTTATAATGCAAAGCATCTGTAGCGAAAATGAAGTTATCTATAGTGAAAATAAAGTTGTAAAAATACAGTAAGAATTATTGCTGAAAAAAATGTTTGAGTAAACTAACTTTTGAGGAGAAAGGTAAGTACATCTATACTTTAATTTTTTGTGTGAAATTACAACAAAACCTCAGGATAAACGACATTTGTTGTAGATGTTGTTGCGGTTGAATCTAGCAGAATTGAAATTCTAAGCAATGCAGTGCATCTAGATACAGCAACATACAATTGTCCATGACTAAAATTATATGAAGCGGATTATCAAACATGGATGGTATGAATGACTCTCAATTTAAAATAAAATGATTTTGTATAACTATATATGTTAAAGCATTATTCATTAGCATTAATGAAGTGGATTATCCACATGACAATAAACGTAAACTTAAGGAAATATTTATCCAATTAACAATAGCCTTACCCATTAAAAGAGAAAGTAATAGCACTGATTTAGGAATTATTTTCATTAATGACATTATAATATATATGACTGCCTAGTTTGACTGTTTAAAGTAGGAATAGTAACATTAATACAATAACATTGATTTAGAAAACTTAAAACTATACATTAATCAAACCTAAATGGAAGTATATTTATGAAAACAAATGAACAGGGGGCACCAGTGCTACCATGCATTTAATCTAGCAACATAATACCAAGGTATTCGTAGCCTACCGAAAATAGATATGCATTAAAGACTATTGTTGAAAGAAATTGAGAAAATAATGAACTTAATTAAAATAATAGATGAAAAAGATGCCATAATAAATAAATACTGTGAATTAAATCTGGGCATGCATTCCAAAGATGAATGCAAAACATTACAACTATCACAAAGCAGAAGTAAAGAAAGAGTTTTGAGAACGTGGTATAATAGAAATAAATGGAGAAGAGAAGTGACCCATGATCAAGCTCAACAGTTAATTTAGACGGAAACCAGTAGTGTGTTCGTGGAAGAAATTACGGAAGTGGGTGAAACAAAACATGGGTCCATTCAATTAATTCTAACGGCTGCTGAGGTGTCACATTGTTAACCATCTGATGTCTTTTCTAATATTAAATCCGAACCACTCTTTGCCTTGTTGTTTGTCCGTGGGGGGATTATATATATATATATATATATATATATATATATATATATATATATATACGAGGAGCGTTCAATGGCACCCCAAATAGTGAGCACCCCAAATGCCCCCCAACAGAAACCAAGTATTTATAGTAGTTTAAGTGAGTGGGAGGTGAGAGAATGAGTGGAGGGAGAGAGAAACGGGATATGTGGTGGAAATCATGGGGCACTTAGGGGTGCTACACTGTTTGGGGTGTCATTGAACGCTCGCATATATATATATATATATATATATATATATATATATATATATATATATATATATATGGGGCAGGTTCGAGAGCACCCAAACAGTGCAGCACCCCAAAAGCCCCTCAACCACAACCAAGTATTCCACACCCTCTCTCCTTCCACTCATTCTCTCGCTTCGCACTCATATTCTTTAATATAAATGAGTGGCTGTGGTTCGAATGCAAATGGGGGGCTGAAATTCAGGGGGCTCCCTGATATGTATATTTATATATATATGCGTCTAATGGGACACAAATAAAAAACACACTTGATGACACACACCAGCGGCCGTCTGATTCAATTGATCCATGCCGTCAATTTTGAGCACGTAATCTTCTCTCCTTCCACTATTTCATGGTTGCTCATCTCAACGCAAACATCGAAACCCATCTTCTCAGCCAATTTTCCAGATTTATACATGCCGATTCAATCTAATAAAAGTTGTCGCACAATATTCATACATGCCGATTCAATCTAATAAAAGTTGTGGCACATCATTTCTCTCGCTCGGTCTGGTTTTAAAAAGATGACAGAATAATTACTGCGGCTTCAAGCCAAAAAAATCAGTTGGTACAGCAGGTGCGTTAATTTCTGAAAACATGGAAAACCCTAATCTTTATCTCGCTCGAACATCCGGAGGAAATTACGTTCTGCCATGCCGAGCGTTCAACAAATCCAGGGGAATTTTGATAGGCCCGGTCAATTTGTTTTTCTTCTTTATTTATTTATTTATTTTATTTTATTAGGCTACATGCAAAGCTCAGGTGTGGGGGTTTTGATGATAATATTGGGTGTAATATGTGGAGGAAATAGTTGTTCAGGTGATGTTGAAGTTCATGATTGAACAATTATAGTGGACGAAAGTGGCAAGTTTGTTATTGTATAAAAACCATTGAGTTCGTATTTGGTAACACCCAAAAGTTCAATATAGTGCAACTGTGATCATCATGCAATCATGCTCGTTAATTTTTCATTTGAGTTGAAACTTAACTTTATACACACACGAAAACATATGTTGGAACAAGAAAACATACCATTAACTTAGTGTCTTACTGGGTAAATTGCGCAGTAAAAGTGAACATATGTAACTTCATAAATGGAGGAACTGCAAGGTCTACATGTAAATGACTATTTATACCTGTTGAACCAATGTTAGTAGCAACAAATAGTATATCCCAAAGTAAAGATAATCAGATTAAAAAAATACATAATAGCATAACATAAACAGGAGTGGTATAATGCCCGATTAGGGATTTTCCCGTGAGGCCATATACACTGAAACTGATCCATCTTTTGTAATTATTTCACTTCTGATGAGGAGGTAAAATTATTTTCTTGCTGTTTGCGTTCCTCCAATGAGAACTCTATCTCTTCTGCATAAGGTCATTCAAAAATAGTGTAACACCCCACATCCTTTAGTGTCACTCACAAAGGGAATGCACTAAGTTCTGTGGAGCATTTAGGGTAAAAGATGCAGATAAATTACAAGATAGACAAAATTAAAACAGCGGAAAATAAAACTTTACTTTATTGATAAAATAGTTTGTACAATAATTGTTTTCCAATATCAGAGTATCATCTGTCTTACAAAATAAAGAAGCATAAAATAACATTTATATTCCCCAATGTAGCATAAGCCAGCCATAGCAGCAGAAAAAGAGAGTCCAAAGCACTTTGTCAAAGAATCTTCGAGCTTGGGAAGAGTGACAGTCCAATCTAACCTGAGCTATACTATTCCCTCCTTAACTACCTGGGGGGAACGGAAGAAAAGAAGACGAAAGAAAACTGGGTCAGACATAAAGTCTGGTAAGTTCAGTTACTTCTAGCATGTGAACAAGGAAAAACAAAATGACATGAATTAACTGAATACAAGACAATACCATGATGATAGGGCCAACAAGATAGGATAAGATTAACACAAGATATGCTAAGACAAGATAAACTGGATATGCGTTAATACTTTCTCCGCTTCGCTATTAACCTGTTATTATGGTTTCTATGTCTCTGCACCACCTATCTAGTGTCCCAACTAGTAATCTGTCTAAAATGATAACGTGATCCCAATCCCAGTAATTGTGGTTGCCTTTAGGCGTACATTTATTATTTATTTCCTAGATCTAATCTAGGGTTTTATATCAAAGTACTTCCTAGATTCCACTCGGGTTTACGCGGCTTATCTAATGCTTCACAGATTCAGGGTTTATGCCACCTAGGTCCAACTAGGGATTACACTACCTGTCGAACGATGCCCCTAGTCTAGTACACACTGCCTAGAGCGGTATATGTTCCTAGACTTTCCCCACGTATGTGTCGTGAATCGTTATCGCTGTCTAGATGCACATGTCCTCTATATGTGCGACCCGAGTCCCGTGGCAGGGCAAATCAAGAAACACGGAACTCGGTCGGGAGCTTTAAGTTATCTGCCGATGCAGATGCTAAGGTCTGTTTTTTTTCCAGTGGCTATGGTCCCACTTGACCCCTCCCTCAACTATTGAAAGGCACACCTTGAAAAATGTGAACTATATGCAGGCCCCCATGCCCCACTAACCTATGGCCATCCGCAACCATAACTAGATAGCAAGTATATGGTCTTTTGGAGTTCTCCGCCTTTCCGTATCTCGATTGACTCAAGATGGTAGGTAGACGACGGGTCGCTATCACAGGGCCATTTGTCCCGCCGAATCACGCTGGTCCATCCTAGTCTTTAGGTTGCCTTATATTGCAACCAAGGCATACCCTTGGTTCTCCAAACGCAGACCTTAACCTCTGTGAGCCCAGGAGGATCATCTGCCACCTCACAGAGGGATACCAAGAGTACCCTCACGTCCCCTCGAAGCCTCGGGCTTCGTAACCCAATTCATTGGATCCTTCTTTAAGATCGTTCGCTCCTCCTCGTGTTATACTAAGGATTACTACTTAGTTTTCCTAACTAAGGTTTACCACTTGGTTTCCTGAATCGTCGTTTTCTTAACTAAGGTTTACCACTTAGTCCTTTTAACTAAGGTTTACTACTTAGTTCTCTTTCTCGTCAAGTTGGATTGGTTAAGTGTCATTAGTCGATACAAGTTAACTTAACCTATTCATTTGTCATGTTAAACTGGTTAAGTGTTACCAGTAATTCACGTTGACTTAACCCTACCAGCATCAAGTTATATTGGTTAAGTATTTACTTAACCCTACCCATTCATCTTGTATTGGTTAAGTGTTCCTTTTTAACTTAACCTTGCCTATCTGTTTTAACTAACATGTTATAACGGTTAAGTGTTCCCTTAGTTAACTTAACCCTAACATTGGTTTGATTAACATGTTCTAATGGTTAAGTATTGTCCCTTCATGTTTTTAACTTAACCCTATTCATTTATCACACTCTTATGGTTAAGTGTTCAAGCTTACTTAACCCTACGGTCTAGTCCAGCTAACATATTAAATTGGCTAAGTGTATTAAATTTACTTAACCCCAACCTCTAGTCTAGTTAGCATGTTAAATTGGCTAAGTGTATTAACTTTACTTATCTCTAACCTCTAGTCTAGTTAACATGTTAAATTGGCTAAGTGTATTGAATTTACTTAACCCCCACTTTCTAGTCTGGTTAACATATTAAATTGGCTAAGTGTTTTTCTTAGTTACTTAACCCCTACAAATCTTGTCTTGTTACCATGTTAAGTTGGTTACTATCGTTCTAACTTAACTGTGTTAAGTTGGTTAAGTGTTCTTATGGACTTAACCCTCCCATTCTAGCTTAACTTTAATTGTCTTATTAAAGCACCAGCCACTCACATTAGACAGGTATTGTTGTGGCTGCAGGTATGCCGGTTGGTTCCGGGCAGTCTTACGCCACAACCCAGTCTAACCTCAGGCCTTTATCGGGCTCAATGCCTTAACCTCCCGCATTGGATAGGTATTGTTGTGATCACTGGACAGCCGGGCGGGTCCGGGCAGGTTTACATCACAACTCAATCCAACCTCGGGTTAAGCATGTTCGTATTGTCTAAATTTACTTTTCTCATTTAGGATAAATTCTATAAGTAAATTTTCCCTAATTTACTTATTCCATTATTACTCTTTTAATGTACATTGTCAACATTCATTATTATGGCCCATTTTCCCTATATATCATATTTATAGTTTTTGTTGGTATGTAAATTATACCAAATTAAGTGTCACTAACGATGATTGTTCTAAACATGACAATTACTCACAATTATGACTAAATTCAAAATTTGTGCTAATATACTTATTATGCCAAATTAACTTTAATTGACCCAATTCTGATTTAACATCCTAATTTACAGTTTATGGCAAGACTAGAATTATTATTCTAGTTTACCGTTTACGCCTAAAACTTAGCTTACTTGCCAATACTAAATTTAATATGTCAAATTACATATTCCATAATTCATGTCAAATTTTCTAATTTGCGTTCTAATAAACATGCCATAATACATGTTCTAAATTATGTCAATCATAATTATGTTCATGTTCCACATTATGCCAATTTCCAAGTTTACAACCATGTTTAAGTCAAATTTATGATTTGCCCAAATCGTATTCCCATCGTTCGTGTAATCGTGATTTCATCCTAAATTATAGATAAATCTAGATTCGTGGATAAAAAGGGAATGAACTAAAATGCCATGAAAAGATAGACATAATGACTGGCAGAAGATGATAATTCACTAATCACGGATCTAACAAATTACACTGAGTAAATTGATTAAAGCATCGAAGGCCTATAGATCTGATAATATTATGACATAAAAAGGGTTGAACAAATAACATAGGTTCAAGTATATGGGTAGATCTAACTTAATAGATAAATTCCCATAATCAAGATCCAAGGATAATTAAGAATAAACTGAATAGATAATCAAGTTTAGATCCAATCTCACAGTCATAATCCTAGGCAATAATATCATGTTCATGAATCATAGGTAATTGTCCACTATTGTCCTTGTCATAGTCATAGGCACTGGTTTATGCTCCTAGTCAAAGGCCTATGTTCATAGTCAAAGGCTTATGTTCACAGTCAAAGGCTTATGGTTTCGAAGGCCACAGTTCCATAGTCATAATCTTAAGCATTGGCAATTTAGTCACAATGTGTTCTAGGCCATAATCAAGAATCAGATCCAAAGTCATAAACAAGCACAGATTCAATGAAATGATAAGACATATTTCTTATATTCTTTTAATTTCATGTCACAAATAGAAAAGGCGTTCAAATCTAAAAAGTAACCGACTTACATTGATTGGATCTAGAAAAGAATAGAAAGATAGAATTGCTTGAAGCCGTTGAATCTTTACTTGAATCCTAACTTGTTTAGAATCTTCTCTTGAAAGACTTGAGCAGCATATCCTCGTCTTGATTTATATCTTATTTTAATCTATTTATTTAGATTTAGAGGAAGAAGAAGTCATGTCCATCAAGAATTTGTGCAGCATAAGGTTAGAGAAGAATGGTGCAAAGAGAAGGTGACTAGGGGGCTGTTTATATAGGATTGCAAGTTAATTTGAGCCGTCGATGAAGCCAAGGTTAATCAAAGCCATCCGTTCTAAAGAGAAGCCAATTATGTTCACAATTACTTTCTTAATGTACATTATTAACATTTATTATTAAATTTGTATGCACATTAGATACATCCCCCTTTACACATTTATTATTAAATTTGTATGCACATTAGATACATCTCCCCTTTACACATTTATTATTAAATTTGTATGCCCATTAGATACATCTCCCCTTTACACATTTATTATTAAATTTGTATGCACATTAGATACATCTCCCCTTTACACATTTATTATTAAATTTTTATGCACATTAGATACATCTCCCCTTTACACATTTATTATATTAAGCATTGGTTATTATTAAATTAGTAACTTTAGTGTTAACAGAAATACGGGGTGTTACATTCTCCCCTCCTTAAAGGATTTCGACCCCGAAATCTTCAAGTCAAGAAGAATGTAAATCCTACCATCCAATCATCCATCTACTCAACCATCAAACACAGGCATCCATTGTCCTTAAAGACTTCTAATGCTTGTATGTTCATATGCATAGTGTGTGCACATGTCTTTATCTAATGCAAAATCAGGCGGTCTACTGATTCAGTTGACCTCCTTAATGCAAATCATGTCAGTGCCATGCGTCCAATATGTATGCAAATCCTAATGATACATATTATTTCTATATGAGTGCACAATCATTCACTCAAATGCGACATCAATATGATAACACATTAAGTTCAATTCATAAACAAATACATATATGTAAATGAAATATGAAGGCGTCTGAGCTGATCTAGTGCCTAATGCATTCACGAGAAACCACTAGCAACCATTCACAACCATCAACCGTAACATGTTTCAAATACATGTTTACATCCAAAAGGGTTTCTACCTAAGGATCGATGATACATCCTAGAGGATATACCTTAAAAGCTAGAAATTAGTATGCATAGAATTCCTAAAAAAAAGGAATCAAGGATGTACCCTTAAGAAAAAGGGTATGAGGCGCGTATGCCTTATCTTCAATCTCCCGTATCACGTCTTCTTGAGCTTTACTCAACTGTACCTTAACAGATTCAACTTCACGATTGCGAAGTTTCTTGACCTCCATTTCCAAAATAAACAAATGTCAACCATGATACTGAGTGTATATACTAGGATGATCAGAGGTCTCTCCTCTTAGCTTATCCATCATGCCATAACTATGAGGGTCAAAAGGTCACTACGTACTTTTTACCTCTCTTAAGGTTAGTCCTTCTCTATATAGAGCGCCTGCCACAACTATTCATCTCTCAAGCAAACCCTCCTAGTCGAACTCGACATCCCTCAAGTACAAGCCCCAAAGGCCTAAACCAATATCAGACAAACACCCGAGGAATGTCTCCTCCGAATTTGGACGATCTACGTGAGATGATCTAAGCAAAAACAACCAAACACTTGAGCACTAGTTGGGATCTTTTACTATACAAGTACTAAGGTGCAGAGACTCAACTATGGAAGCAAATATGAACGAATGCGAAGTGCTAAAACCAAAAGAAAGAGTACAAACAGAAAAGCTAGACTCTTCCAACAGAACTTTACTACCTTTCTCCTAGGTACGCTTAGTTGTGAAAGCATGTACTTGCCCTTCTGAAAATCATGTCCTTGGTTCTTAATTATATGCCCTATTCTGCCATAGTAAAGATACTTCCTCTTGTCTTAGGTTTTATAATCCCTTCCTCCTTCGTGAGCCAAGTCTACATCCATGAATTTCTCATCCTTGGGTTGTGCTCCTTAGCCAAACTCCTCATCCTCTTTCATGTGTAATCATGTTGACAAATCTCTCGAAAGCTGCCTCCATCGTACAGAAAACCCTACTAAGCTTGAAAGAAAACTAGCCGCAGGTGAAACTACTACGGTTATAGATGGAAGTCGGGCACTACTTCGCCCTTCGATGAGGTTACCTCCCAGAAAGCCAGGAGCCCCAGAGACTCAAGAAAGAAGGGGACAAGAATTCAAACAGAGAATCAGAAGATAATGCGTATGGCTTTTGGGGAATATGCCTTTAAAACAAAACTTTTCTTTTGAAAATGCTTCTTTTAAAACTGTTTGAAAATAATAATTTTTTTCAAATCTTTTATCTGATCCGGTAACCTTCAGCTCTGATACCAAGTGTAACACACCACATCCTTTAGTGTCACTCACAAAGGGAATGCACTAAGTTCTGTGGAGCATTTAGGGTAAAAGATGCAGATAAATTACAAGACATATAAAATTAAAACAGCGGAAAATAAAACTTTACTTTATTGATAAAATAGTTTGAACAACAATTGTTTTCCAATATCAGAGTATCATCTGTCTTACAAAATAAAGAAGCATAAAATAACATTTATATTCCCCAATGTAGCATAAGCCAGCCATAGCAGCAGAAAAAGAGAGTCCAAAGCACTTTGTCATAGAATCTTCGAGCTTGGGAAGAGTGACGGTCCAATCTAACCTGAGCTATACTATTCCCTCCTTAACTACCTGGGGGGGGGGGGGACGGAAGAAAAGAAGACGAAAGAAAACTGGGTCAGACATAATGTTTGGTAAGTTCAGTTACTTCTAGCATGTGAACAAGGAAAAACAAAACGACATGAATTAACTGAATACAAGACAATACCATGATGATAGGGCCAACAAGATAGGATAAGATTAACACAAGATATGCTAAGACAAGATAAACTGGATATGCTTTAATACTTTCTCCGCTTCGCTATTAACCTATTATGGTTTCTATGTCTCTGCACCACCAATCTAGTGTCCCAACTAGTAATCTGTCTAAAATGATAACGCGATCCCAATCCCAGTAATTGTGGTTGCCTTTAGGCGTACATTTATTATTTATTTCCTAGATCTAATCTAGGGTTTTATATCAAAGTACTTCCTAGATTCCACTCGGGTTTACGCGGCTTATCTAATGCTTCACAGATTCAGGGTTTATGCCACCTAGGTCCAACTAGGGATTACGCTACCTGTCGAACGATGCCCCTAGTCTAGGACACACTACCTAGAGCGGTATATGTTCCTAGACTTTCCCCACGTATGTGTCGTGAATCGTTATCGCTGTCTAGATGCACATGTCCTCTATATGTGCAACCCGAGTCCCGTGGCAGGGCAAATCAAGAAACACGGAACTCGGTCGGGAGCTTTAAGTTATCTGTCGATGCAGATGCTAAGGTCTGTTTTTTTCCAGTGGTTATGGTCCCACTTGACCCCTCCCTCAACTATTGAAAGGAACACCTTGAAAAATGAGAAATATACGCAGGCCCCCCTATGCCCCACTAACCTATGGCCATCCGCAACCATAACTAGATAGCAAGTATATGGTCTTTTGGAGTTCTCCGCCTTTCCGTATCTCGATTGACTCAAGATGGTAGGTAGACGACGGGTCGCTATCACAGGGCCATTTGTCCCGCCGAATCACGCTGGTCCATCCTAGTCTTTAGGTTGCCTTATATTGCAACCAAGGCATACCCTTGGTTCTCCTAACGCAGACCTTAACCTCTGTGAGCCCAGGAGGATCATCTGCCACCTCACAGAGGGATACCAAGAGTACCCTCACGTCCCCTCGAAGCCTCGGGCTTCGTAACACAATTCGTTGGAGCCTTCTTTAAGATCGTTCGCTCCTCCTCGTGTTATACTAAGGATTACTACTTAGTTTTCCTAACTAAGGTTTACCACTTGGTTTCCTGAATCGTCGTTTTCTTAACTAAGGTTTACCACTTAGTCCTTTTAACTAAGGTTTACTACTTAATTCTCTTTCTCGTCAAGTTCGATTGGTTAAGTGTCATTAGTCGATACAAGTTAACTTAACCTATTCATTTGTCATGTTAAACTGGTTAAGTGTTACCAGTAATTCACGTTGACTTAACCCTACCAGCATCAAGTTATATTGGTTAAGTATTTACTTAACCCTACCCATTCATCTTGTATTGGTTAAGTGTTCCTTTTTAACTTAACCTTGCCTATCTGTTTTAACTAACATGTTATAACGGTTAAGTGTTCCCTTAGTTAACTTAACCATAACATTGGTTTGATTAACATGTTCTAATGGTTAAGTATTGTCCCTTCATGTTTTAAATTAACCCTATTCATTTATCACACTCTGATGGTTAAGTGTTCAAGCTTACTTAACCCTACGGTCTAGTCTAGCTAACATATTAAATTGGCTAAGTGTATTAAATTTACTTAACCCCAACCTCTAGTCTAGTTAGCATGTTAAATTGGCTAAGTGTATTAACTTTACTTATCTCCAAACTCTAGTCTAGTTAACATGTTAAATTGGCTAAGTGTATTGAATTTACTTAACCCCCACTTTCTAGTCTGGTTAACATATTAAATTGGCTAAGTGTTTTTCTTAGTTACTTAACCCCTACAAATCTTGTCTTGTTACCATGTTAAGTTGGTTAAGTGTTCTAGTTAACTTAACCCTATCGTTCTAACTTAACTGTGTTAAGTTGGTTAAGTGTTCTTATGGACTTAACCCTCCCATTCTAGCTTAACTTTAATTGTCTTATTAAAGCACCAACCACTCACATTAGACAGGTATTGTTGTGGCTGTCGGTATGCCGGTTGGTTCCGGGCAGTCTTACGCCACGACTCAGTCTGACCTCGGGCCTTATTCGGGCTCAATGCCTTAACCTCCCACGTTGGATAGGTATTGTTGTGATCACTGGACAGCCGGGCGGGTCCGGGCAGGTTTACATCACAACTCAATCCAACCTCGGGTTAAGCATGTTCGTATTGTCTAAATTTACTTTTCTCATTTAGGATAAATTCTATAAGTAAATTTTCCCTAATTTACTTATTCCATTATTACTCTTTTAATGTACATTGTCAACATTCATTATTATGGCCCATTTTCCCTATATATCATATTTATAGTTTTTGGTATGTAAATTATAACAAATTAAGTGTCACTAACGATGATTGTTCTAAACATGACAATTACTCACAATTATGACTAAATTCAAAATTTGTGCTAATATACTTATTATGCCAAATTAACTTTAATTGACCCAATTCTGATTTAACATCCTAATTTATAGTTTATGGCAAGACTAGAATTATTATTCTAGTTTACCGTTTACGCCCAAAACTTAGCTTACTTGCCAATACTAAATTTAATATGTCAAATTACATATTCCATAATTCATGTCAAATTTTCAAATTTGCGTTCTAATAAACATGCCATAATACATGTTCTAAATTATGTCAATCATAATTATGTTCATGTTCCACATTATGCCAATTTCCAAGTTTACAACCATGTTTAAGTCAAATTTATGATTTGCCCAAATCGTATTCCCATCGTTCGTGTAATCGTGATTTCATCCTAGATTATAGATAAATCTAGATTCGTGGATAAAAAGGGAATGAACCAAAATGCCATGAAAAGATAGACATAATGACTGGCAGAAGATGATAATTCACTAATCACAGATCTAACAAATTATACTGAGTAAATTGATTAAAGCATCGAAGGCCTATAGATCTAATAATATTATGACATAAAAAGGGTTGAACAAATAACATAGGTTCAAGTATATGGGTAGATCTAACTTAATAGATAAATTCCCATAATCAAGATCCAAGGATAATTAAGAATAAACTGAATAGATAATCAAGTTTAGATCCAATCTCACAGTCATAATCCTAGGCAATAATATCATGTTCATGAATCATAGGTAATTATCCACTATTGTCCTTGTCATAGTCATAGGCATTGGTTTATGCTCCTAATCAAAGGCTAATGTTCATAGTCAAAGGCTTATGTTCATAGTCAAAGGCTTATGTTCACAGTCAAAGGCTTATGGTTTCAAAGGCCGTAGTTCCATAGTCATAATCTTAAGCATTGGCAATTTAGTCACAATGTGTTCTAGGCCATAATCAAGAATCAGATCCAAAGTCATAAACAAGCACAGATTCAGTGAAATGATAAGGCATATTTCTTATATTCTTTTAATTTCATGTCACAAATAGAAAAGGCATTCAAATCTAAAAAGTAACCGACTTACATTGATTGGATCTAGAAAAGAATAGAAAGATAGCGTTGCTTGAAGCCGTTGAATCTTTACTTGAATCCTAACTTGTTTTGAATCTTCTCTTGAAAGACTTGAGCAACATGTCCTCGTCTTGATTTATATCTTATTTTAATCTATTTATTTAGATTTAGAGGAAGAAGAAGAAGCCATGTCCATCAAGAATTTGTGCAGCATAAGGTTAGAGAAGAATGGTGCAAAGAGAAGGAGACTAAGGGGCTGTTTATATATGATTGCAAGTTAATTTGAGCCGTCGATGAAGCCAAGGTTAATCAAATCCATCCGTTCTAAAGAGAAGCCAATTATGTTCACAATTACTTTCTTAATGTACATTATTAACATTTATTATTAAATTTGTATGCACATTAGATACATCCCCCCTTTACACATTTATTATTAAATTTGTATGCACATTAGATACATCTCCCCTTTACACATTTATTATTAAATTTGTATGCACATTAGAAACATCTCCCCTTTACACATTTATTATTAAATTTGTATGCACATTAGATGCATCTCCCCTTTACACATTTATTATTAAATTTGTATGCACATTAGATACATCTCCCCTTTACACATTTATTATATTAAGCATTGATTATTCTTAAATTAGTAACTTTAGTGTTAACAGAAATAACGGTTGTTACAAATATGGTAAATGGAAGTAAGAACTACCCAATAGTTGCATGAGAGTGACGTAGATAACAGATATCCACATCCATACATAAAAAAAGTTAAGGTGCATACCTCCTATTTTGATGAACTTTCAGTAATGCATACCTCCTATTTTGATGAACTTTCAGTAAAAAAATAAATAATATTTTCATATTTATTTAGAAAACCAACAATGACGTATACTTTGATATATCAGTCTACAGTCAAAACTGAAACAAAATTAAATGTAAACTTTAAACCCAAGCTTTCCACAAAAAGTACATTATTTTCTATACATAGCATATTACAGAACTTGGCATGTCCAGCGGATCTTCTAATATGAAAGCTTATTTTTTTTTTTACGCTTTACTAAACTTGAATGCTTCCATTTTCATCAAGTTCTTCACAGTTCACATCCTCATTTTACCCAGGAAGTTCAATAATGAAATTTAAGCAGGCCAAGTCCTTAACCATTTGCAGGGGAATTTGTCTCAGTTTCATAGCCATGCTGCAAACAATTGTGTTCGTTTTCTTCTTGTATACGTGTAATCAAATGATATCATGGGCTACAATCACTTAAAAACTTTCATATTCAGTGTGGCCTTATGTCATATCTGCCAAATAATAGAAGAATTATCAGCAACCTCAAGATGTCACAGTACACTTATATATAAAGACAAGCAGAAAAATAAATAGTGAAATAGCAATGTCTATTTATTTCGGCAACACAAACGCAGGCAAGTAAATATTCAATGCTTAAGAACAAATGAATATCACTCATTAGAAACCTATGAATTAACACACAGATGAAGTCACAAAATGATACAAGTATACAACCATTTAGTTTACTCGTTCAAAAGATAGTATTGTATCATTGTTTTACAACCTGCATGCTTAGACAGAGGGGGGTAAAAAAACAAAGACAAAGAACCTAATCAGGTCTAGCACATTATACTTTTATTCCATTATTCAATGAATTGAAGCACCGAATCTGGTGGCACGTAGGATCTAATTTCACCATTCTTCCATCTCGTTCCATCGAAAGGACTGTCAAATGCCCACCTGCGCATCATAACGCACATTTAATAATGTTTCTGTAGGATGAAATCACTAAATTTATATATATACCATTTAACATACTGCCAGTGAACATTTTAAACAAAACAATATAAAAATTCTTATTATACCTGGCTACGCGGAGTTAAGCAGACAGTTTCTGATATCATGATCCTCTCTGCCACATGTTTTGCATTTTCGCTTTTTCTTCTTCGTGGATAACTCGATTGAGCTTTTAATTCTTTCTTTACTAACACCTTGAGCAAACCGGGTCTTTGGTCGCCCCTTTGCTTGAGAAATATGCGGATCTTGGATTATCAAAGGTACATGTTCATTATGTGAACTAGAATTTGGATCATCAGCTTCTGTCTTCCATTCATCGGGCTTATTTTTTTCATCATATACTCTCTTGAAAAGTTCTTCAATACCATCTATCGCTATTTTGTATAGAACTTCATCTTTTGATGCACACTACAAGAGGAACAGGGGTTTCCAACGGCCAGGGGCCGTTGGCGGCCGTTGGAAACCCCGTTGGAAGCCGTTGGTCAATCCGTTGGTATACGGATCAACGGCTTCCAACGACTTCCAACGCAAACGACGCTTAATTTCCAGTGGCTTCCAACTGATAAATAAGGACACATGGATGATGTTTTGAGCAAATAAGCCGTTGGAAGCCGTTTGTATTGAATGACCTGTAAGCCGTCGCAGGCCGTTGGTCGCCGTTGGAAAACTAGGTGTATTTTTTTTTTACAGATTTTAGATTTACCACTACAAGCCACACAACAAATATAAAACATTCTGAACTGTTCCATTTCGAGCATATAACTCACAATCTCAACCATATATACACTCAAACACAAAACACATAAATTAACCAGTATTTACATAACATTACCACCAAACTTCGCCAAAACAACACCAAACCATCACCATGTCCAAAATAACATAACCATCTCCAAACAACATAACCAACACCATGTCCAAACCGTACCATCACCAAACCAACATAACATCATGTCCAAACCATCATAACAAAATATATACAACTACCATGCATGTAGCAAGCCTCACCAATTCTCAAAACACATCAAAACAAGCTAACCTGATCAACTCTCCCCCCTGAAGATGAAGGTGTCGTACCGTGCTGGGCAATGTACTCCGCCAATCGCTGGTTAAGCAACTCCATCTGCTCTTCATGGCGACGATCACGTTCATGAAGCTCTGCAATATGTGCTTTCAACTGTGCGATTTCTTCCTTTTCCTGAGCCTTCCGATACATCTGCTGAGATGCTGTAATCTGCATATAATTTCAGATTTTCAGTATTTCATAATAGTAGTTCGAATACATTTGAGTTTTTATTATAAATTTTAGTATTACCTCTAAATTTCCATAACCATATCGTCTGTTTCGGGTAGCAGGATCCATGACAGCATCAAATATCTTGTCCTCATCTTCCTTGGTCAGCTCAGTCCTCCCTGTAGCTTCCAGTACCTACGCCCTTTGCTCCTGAAATTTCTCCTGTTAAACAAAAATAAAATAAATTTAGATAACACTATTTTAATTAAATTATAAGTCTACTTAACTATTTTATACTTACATATCTCTCACGCGCCTTATCATCATGGTCCCAAGTGTACGAAACTGAGTCTGTGTCGTCAGTCTGACTCAATGCATGTGTATGCTCGAAAACATCCTAGTACGACACAGGAGCCATACGCGCTCTCTCCTGAAATAAGCATGCACACATGTAAATTAAAACTTAAACTTAAATCAACTATTAATTTTAACTAGTTATGAATTAAAATTTTAAACTGTGCAATTACAAAATATACCAGATCCTTACGATAATGCTGAAATGACTTGGACCCACCTCGATGCGTAACCGGATTCTTGCTCCTATTAGCTGCATTTCTCTCAGACGAGGCCTATACATTTAAATTTAAAAAAAATGTCTTAGTCTAAATCACATACTAATTGAATAGAATAATTTAAATTAAAAATATGCAGTAAAATTTACCAGAAAGTCCTCATTACTATTCCAATAAGTAAGTAGATCATTCCACACTGACTCGCTCACCCAAGACTGCCTTTTCCCACTTGATTTTAAAGTGTTCATTGTTTGTCTGTAATTTGCTGCCACTTTACTGTTCCAGTGGCGCTTAACGAGATCCAAATCCGTCTCCTGGAGATCCACCGCACCCTGCGTTTTTTATATAAATAGCATACATATAAAGTTATCAAATATGAGCATGTACTTAATATAAGAAATGTTATATCATACATATGTACCAAAAACTCCTACCATATGGTCTCCTTAACTAAGTCGGGTATCGAGCTCCAAGTGGGCCAACATGCAGTCATGCGGGCCTGATAAGCACGTTTTGATATCCTCAAAACGGTATTGGACGGCTCCAACTCAAACCCCCTGTGTTAAACGGGAAAAAAAATACATGGTTGCTAGAACAACAATTTAAATAATTTATTGTACGTAAATTAAATTTATACTAAAAACTTAGTTTTTACCCTTTTGATGTTTTTGGCTTAAACCAGACCACAGGATGGGATAACTCCGACGATGGACCACCCTCCTCGCCACCTGACGTCATACCTGTTACAAACAAAAACATAACAAAACATAACATAACATAACATGACATAACATGAAGTAACATAACATAACATGAAAGACCTATATGTAAAAACATGGTATTAGATAACATGAGTACTTGATAATAGAAATGTCATAACATGAGTACAAGTTTGTTTCATAGAAGTGTTAAATATAAGTTTGATTCATAGATTTGTGTAGTTAACATATGATCGAGTTTGATTCATAGAAGTGTTAAATATAAGTTTGATTCATAGATATATCTAGTTAACATATGAGTTTGATTCATAGAATGTCATAAAAATAAATATATGGTTACTTGATAATAGAAATGTCATAACATAAAATTACCTTTTGAACATGAGGAGAATTAGTTAGTCGTCCTCATCACTTTCAGATTCCGACTCTATTTCCTCCTCCATATATGGTTCATCTGTAGTCTCAAATACATCAATTAATGCATTCGATTCATCGTTTAGAGGTCCAAAATCTGTTTGATCGTCGGTTATTACTATTTCTGCATTTTCCTCGACGTCTGCTTGATAAGCTTGGTCATCGGGAATATTACGCCCGTCAAACATAAACCTTGCTTTTGTTTTGAAAACAACCCACCAATCTATCTTGTCTCTTCTCATAGAAGGATAAGGAGCATAATATACTTGAAGAGCCTGTTTGGCAAGTACGAAAGGGTCGTACTTATAAAAATGGGACGTATGTCTTACTTCTATAAGATTATATTTTGGGTGCACTTTGATTCCAGAACCTGGAACGTTGCTGAACCAGTTGCATTTAAACAAAAATACTTCTTCCGCGGGTCTTGTGAAATATGTCACTTGCAGAATCTGGTTTAGCACGCCATAAAAATCGCATATATGTTCGTTTGGATCATCACTACCTTTAACAAATACACCGCTATTGTCAGTTAATTTTTCAGCACCATATTCTTTAGTGTTAAATTTATATCCATTGACAAAGAATATTGGATATGTCTTCACATTTCTTTTAGGTCCCAATGCCAAATGTTTCAATCCTTCATCCACAATACAATTTGTTGGATCAAAAACATAATTAGTAAACCAACTAGCGAATTCTTTGCTGATATCGCCGTTTGGATACTGTGATTCATAAATGCTGCAATTATAGGACATACGTTACATATATGATTAAAGATACAATACATGTATACATAGATGCATAAGTATAGTACCTAACGAACGGTGCAACTTCGGTGCAATTGAGAAGAATATATGTGTGTGCTGCATTGTAATCTTTATCGTTCAGCCATTCCTTCATACATCTACCAGAATGCCGACCATGTTTTTAAAAAATAGATAAAGTCGCTTGGCAGTCATCTTGATCAATGCCTTCATCATTACGTGCAGTACTTGCAAATGAGATGTTCACTTGATCACTAAAATAATGAGAGAAAAAAAAATGAAGCTTCTTCTTCAATGTATGATTTGCAAATAGAACCTTCAACTTTAGCTTTCTGCCTCACTTTTTTCTTTAGATGATTTAAATACCTGTTTAGAATTATTGTAAATTATTTTTTCATACACTTAACCAAAATTTAATTAACTGAATATTAATATACCTTTCAAATGGATACATCCATCCGTATTGCACAGGCCCTCGAAGATGTTCTTCTGATGGAAGATGAATAGGTAAATGCTCCATAACATTGAAAAATCCTGGAGGAAATATTTTTTCCAATTTGCAGAGTAATATGGGAATTTCTTCCTCTAGTTTACGTAGATGGTCAATTTTTAATGTAGATGAACAAAGCTCTTTATAGAACAAACTAAGCTCTGTTACAACAGTCCAAACTTTCACGGGCAATAGTTCTTTGAAAGCGACGGGCAATAAATTTTCCATCATAACATGACAGTTGTGGCTTTTCATCCTGCTAAGTTTACTGTTTTTATAGTCAACACATCTACGAAGATTGGAACATATACCATCCGGGAATCTTAACCCTTCCATCTATTTTAAAAATATTTTTATTTGATTAGTATCCAGTTCATAGCACGCTTTCGGTTTTCTGGTGTCATTTGGCTTTATATGAAGCTCCGGACGATTACATATTACTTCAATATCACGTCTGGATTTCAAATCATCTTTTGTCTTCCCTTTGACATTCAAAATTGTATTGATTACGTTATCAAACACGGTTTTCTCATTATGCATCACGTCAATATTATGACGAATCAGAAGATCTTTCCAATAAGGCAACTCCCAAAATATGCTTTGTTTCCACCAATTATGAATTGATGATTTACCTTGAATTTCTGTCTGTACTCCGATTTCATGAATCTTGGGAAAATCTTGTACAAGTTCATAAATTTCCTCACATGTCCATACTTTAGGTGGTCGTAAAGTTTCAAGTCTATTAGCTGTAAAAAAATTCTTATCCCTTCTAAAAGGATGATTAATATGAAGAAAACATCTATGACAGTCAAACCATGAAATTTTCTTTCCAATAGGTAAAGAAAATGCTCTTGTTTCTTCTATACAGTACGGACAAGCTAGACTACAAGCCGTACTCCAACCTGAAAGCATTGCATAAGCAGGAAAATCGCTAATTGTCCACAATAGAGAAGCATGCATACGAAAGTTTTTCTTTTGGGAAATATCATATGTTTCTACCCCTTCATACCACAATTTTTTTAATTCTTCAATCAATGGTTGTAAATAAACATCGATTCCTTGTGTCGGATCATCAGGACTAGGGACGACAATTGTAAGAAACATATAAGGAGTTTTCATACACATCCACAGAGGTAAATTATAAGGTGTTACAATTACTGGCCAGGATGAATATTTAGAACCAAATTGAGAAAATGGTGAAAACCCATCCGTACATAAATCTAGTCTAACATTGCGACTCTCAGATGCAAAATTGGGATACTTTTGATCAAAATGCTTCCATGCTTCTCCATCAGATGGGTGTGTTAACGTACCTTCCTCCTGTGTTCTCACCTTGTGCCATCTCATATGTTGCGCGGTTACAGAAGATGCATATAACCTTTGAAGTCTAGAAATAATTGGTAAATAATGCATACGTTTATACGTGACTTCCTTTCCCTTTTTCTTTCTTGGTTGGTATCTTTCTTGATTACATATTCTACAATTCTTAAGCTTGATATCTTCCTTCCAAAATAGCACGCAACCCTTTAGACATGTATCTATTTTTTGATACGGTAAACCAGAGGCCGACATCATTTTTTTTTACTTCATAATGGTTTTCGCACATTAAATTATTGGGAGGCATATGCCGCTTCGCAGCTTGTACAACAGCTGTAAATCCAGCTTCTGTGAGGTTGTATTTAGATTTCATCGCAATGTATTCAGCAGTTACTGATAATTGAGTTCCGCTTTCACATCCTTCCCAAAGGGGTTTTTTTGCGGCATCTAATAAGTCATATAATTTTTTGGCTTCAATATTTGGTTCTTCTTCATCATTACCATCGTCATCATTACCGATGTTTTCATTGAATTGTTGAACCGGGAACATAGAACGTGCAGCATCTTCAACCATTTGTTCTACGAGATTCGTCGTGGCAATTTCATTATTCGCTACCTCCTCAACTTGTATAGAAGTAGATGCTAACGGTTCTCCATGACGATCCCAAACTAAATAGTTCGGCACAAAACCGTACTGACGCAAATGAACTCTAACCATTTGCGGTATCAAGTGCTTCAATAACTTGCATCTACTACATGGACAACGTTTTTCGACGTCGTTTCCATTGTTACTTAAAGCGAAATCAATAAACACGCTGACACCATTAATAAAATGTTTGTTTATTGTGCCATCGGTTTCTCTTCGTTTGTACATCCAGCTTCGATCATTAAAATAATCGTCCATTTTTCCTAAGTACATATAAAATTAGAAAGAATTATATAAAATTAGATTCATAATTTTTGTGTCTGATCGCTCAAACGCTAAGATTGTATTTTAATGAAAACATTTCTTTTACATATTAATTATGATGATAAAATTTGCATTGACAATGTGTTAAAACAATTTTAGTGATTAATGCATGTTATGTCAATTGATCATTTAATGGTGGGTTATCCTACCTCCCATTACAAATACAATAACGTAATTAAATTGCATAAATCTTTTCAATTTAAAAGATTCAACAAAATTTCGGCAACACTTCCCTTTAGTTCCCTGAATAGTACACAATTGCGTGTACACAGGGAACATAAAGGAAGTGCTTTTGAAATTTTGAGAACCGTTTAAAATGAAATATTTTACGAGATTTAATTTCGTTATTGTATTCGTAACTTGTCCAATACAAAGGACAAATCCAATAAATATTGTATACAATGAATATAAATGTCCGTTCCGTTAATAAAACGAACATCATATCACGATTATATACAATACTTATCAGACGGGGCCAAAAAACTCTCTAAGGCTTTATGAATATAACATATTATATGATTTGCTTTTTTTGTGATTGAAGTGTTTTTTGTACACCTTTGTGCGCCTTAGCGCCGTTGTGCGCCTTAGCCCAAAAAACACAAACTTAAATGTATGTTTTTCCACGACACGTTTTCGACAAATTAAATATTATTTTCGATGAATTGGGCCTTAACCAAATAAACAAATGCATAGAGTGTCAACCATATATACATGTATATATATACATAACACTATATATATGCATATATACATAGTCAACTTTAACTAAACAAACCCTAGATTACAAACATAATCAATAAAATCTATAAACACAATCTCAATAACAACAACTACTTCAACTAATTTAGACCCTAAATCATAATAAAAACTAAGTAATTTATTACTAAAAACCCTAAATTAGCAACTAAAATGATTAAACCCCACATTAACAAGTAATTAACAGCACTACACACACAAACATACTCTAATTATGCTTCAATTACACTAAACATAAGGTATTAAACAAAAATTAGGATAAACACATACCTAAAAATCGGAGAGAATAGGAGATTAGAGAGGATGAGAGAGTGCTTTGATAGAGTAGGAGAGACCCTAGGCGGAAGATGGAGCGAAATTGGCGATTTCAGAAATGAAAGGGGGAATATTGGGGATTTTGGGGTAAAAACCGTGGGTTTTGAGAAATGAAGAAGAAGAAGCAGCGTTGACTGATTTGTGCTCCAGTCCGTGTAACGGGGGGCAACGGCTTCCAACGGCTTCAAACCAACGGCCGCAAACAGTTTCCAACGGCGTATATTCTACATACGGAATACATATACGTATTTTGGCTTCCGTTGGAAGCCGTTGGTCAAATGTCGTTAGGGGCCGTTGGAAGTTTCCGTTGCAATACTTTTCAATTCTTGTAGTGGCAATGCACGACAGTTGCGTTGCCCTTCGGCATATGTAACCAAGTCGAAATGATTCACTCGAACATGAATCAGATTGGTTATCGTACAAAAAATCATCCATAATCCTAAATGAGTTAGCTCGTTTTGTCCACCTTTTTAAAATAAAATGAGAAGATATTTCATCGACTTCAAGTTTGATGAGTATTTTCAAAATATGCCTACATGGTAATCCTTTAAACTCAAATAACTGACATTGACAGAAACCATTATACGTACGTACATTCATTTTCACAGCAAAACTCTCGTATTCACCCACTTTAGATGACATTGTTTATAATATTATTTCATCATCGATTTCATTCTCAATGGATCTGAAACGAATTGAATCTTTTAGTTCTTCGCAGAACTTATCAAACATATTTCGAGTGTATATGCTTGCAACATGCTTCAAAAGTAAGTTGTTTTCATCAATGCTTATATTTTTATGCTCAGAAACAAAATCCTCATCAGCTTCTCTTTGGACGATTTTTTGCAAAGCTTGATCATATCGACTAACAAACTCCTTATGATTTGTTTTGGTTGAAACAAATGAATTAAAAAAACTATTAACCCCCTCATTATGACCTATAGTGTTCATTCCAGCATAAAAAGTCGAACGATGAAAAATGGGTACCCAAGACTCACGTTGCTCATATTTTTTTCTAAGCCAATCATTATTTTGCAGTTCATACTTTTGTATTAAAGATTTCCACCTATCTTCAAAATCATATATTGAATACGTACAATTCAAACAACTTTTAAGATCTTTCTTGAAAGGAGGGCTATTTTTTATATATATACGGTAAATTTTCCCCAAATTTTTTTGTAATGTGCCACAGACATAAACGATGTCGAGTTGTTGGAAATACCTTTTGAATAGCTACACCCATTGCATGATCTTGATCGGTTATTATCGAGATTGGATGACGACCTCCTATTGCTTCAAACCAAGTTGTAAACAACCAGTAAAACGTAGGTTCAGTTTCATCACATAAAAGTGCACATCCAAATTGTATTGTCTGGTAATGATGATTTATGCCGGTAAATGGAGCAAATGACATTGAATATTTATTTGTCCTAAATGTGGTATCAAATGCAACTGTATCCCCAAAGTGTTGGTACGACATACGTGAACGTGCATCTACCCAGAAAACATTAGCGGCACATCCTTGTCCATCAAGCTGAACTGCATAAAAAAACCGAGGATTCTCTCTTTGTCTCATTTGAAAATAGGTCAACACATATTGAGCATCCCCTGTTTCCAAATCTTTAAGTCTAGTCGAGTGTAGATGATTATAACAATCTTTTTGGTTGAATCCCGCATTCACACCGCTGAATATTGCAGGAATTTTAGCTATTGGTAAATTTTGTTCATGAAACACCTCAGTCAAGTATTTTGCAGCAGATGGCATATTTTTATTAGTTCGTAGCTGGGCTCATTTTATAGGAGATACAAACGAATGATTATGTTCATCACTAAACTTTTTTACTGACCATTTACTTGTCAACTGGCTATACTGAATTCTCATCTTTGCTTCACATCCACATTTGATAGTACTGGTGCTTCTAAATTTATGATCTATCCCGATTGCATTATCAGTCTTGTGAAGAGTCCCTGACCGTGAACAAACTAAACTGACAGAAGAAACTATATCGACTCGAGGAATAGTTTTATTCGATGATCGAACGCGAACAGCAAAACCTTTTTGTCGGCCATATTCAATATAATAGCTTTTTTCCTCCTCTAAATTATCGAAAATCATCCCAATATATGGTTGTGGCAAAATTTCTATACCTTTGTCTGCTGATGAAGAAGAACCAACGTTGTTAGTATCATTTATTTTGCCGCCCCCTCCAACAGTTGCACCATGGGATGATTCCTCAAATACGTCATTGCTGACCAACTCATGCACTGTATCCACTGAAAGTCATAAAAAAGTATACATATCTCAATTGGACGGAAATAGGAACATAGTTAACACAGTCACAGAAAAATCAAAAACTACATTATGAGTTGGTACTGTATATGTCGAACATGTAGATCTGAATTTCATAACAAAACTTCATGTTTAAATTTAGTGGTATATAAACAATTGATTGACAAAATTATCTATATTTATTTATTTCATAGATTTCATCTTAAACTATTCTTCGATCATTTACGTTCACACATATATACGTCTGTGTGTATGAAATGTTTACATTCATCATTTATATTGTCTGACGGCATATGTTCATCTGCGGCTGATTTATTTTTTGGTTGCGTCAAAATTCATATACCTTTGTCTGCTGATGAAGAAGAACCAAGCTTGGTAGTATCATTTAATTTTTCGCCCCCTTCTTCGGTTGCATCATGGACTGATTCATCAAATACATCATGACTGACCAACTCATGCACTGTATCCACTGAAAGTCATAAAAAAAGTATACATATCTCAGTTGAACGGAAATGGGAACAAAGATAACACAGTTGCAAAAAAAAAAAAAAAAAAAAAAAAAAAAATCAAAAACAACATTATTAATTGATACTGTATTTGTTGAACATGTTAATCTGAATTTGATAACAAAAATTCATGTTCAAATTCAATGGTACATAAAGAATTGATTACAGAAAAAATTATCTACATTTATTTATTTCATAGATTTCATCATAAACCTGCACCGATAATCATCTACATTCACACATACATACATCTGTATGTGCGAAATGTTTACATTCAACATTTATATTATCTGACTACATATGTTCATCTGCAGCTGATTATTTTTACTTTTATTTTTTTCAATTCAGTAAATTTGTAACAAATTAATAAGGTCACAAAATTTGTTGTTCATGTTTTTTTTTCACATTTTTATTTCTGAATTTCATAACAAAACTTCATGTTTAGATTTAGTGGTATATAAACAATTGATTTGACAAAATTATCTACATTTATTTATTTTGTAGATTTCATCTTAAACTATTCTTTGATCATTTATGTTCACAATATACACGTCTGTGTGTATGAAATGTTTACATTCATCATTTATATTGTCTGACGACATATGTTCATCTGTAGCTGATTTATTTTTTGGTTGCATCAAAATTCCTATACCTTTGTCTGTTGATGAAGAAGAACCAAGCTTATTAGTATCATTTAATTTTCCGCCCCCTCCATCGGTTGCACCATGAGCTGATTCATCAAATACATCATGACAGACCAACTCATGCACTGTATCCACTGAAAGTCATAAAAAAAGTGTACATATCTAAGTAGAATGAAAATGGGAACAAAGATAACACAGTCGAAAAAAAAATCAAAAACTACATTATTAATTGATACTATATTTGTTGAACATGTAGATCTGAATTTGATAACAAAAGTTCATGTTCAAATTCAGTGGTACGTAAAGAATTGATTACAGAAAAATTATCTACATTTATTTATTTCATAGGTTTCATCATAAACCTGCACCGATAATCATCTACATTCACATATACATATATCTGTATGTGCGAAATGTTTACATTCAACATTTATATTATCTGACTACATATGTTCATCTGCAGCTAATTACTTTTACTTTTATTATTTTTCAGTTCAGTACATTTGTAACAAATTAATAAGGTCATAGAATTTGTTGTTCATGTTTTTTTTTCACATTTTTTTCTTCTGGATAGCATAACAAAACTTCATGTTTAAATTTAGTGGTATATAAACAATTGATTTGACAAAATTATCTACATTTATTTCATAGATTTCATCTTAAACTATTCTTCGCTCATTTACGTTCACACATATATACGTCTGTGTGCATGAAATGTTTACATTCATCATTTATATTGTCTAACGACATATGTTCATCTGCAGCTGATTTATTTTTTGGTTGCATCAAAATTCCTATACCTTTGTCTGCTGATGAAGAAGAACCAAGCTTGTTAGTATCATTTAATTTTTCGCCCCCTCCATCGGTTGCACTATGGGTTGATTCATCAAATGCATCATGACTGACCAACTCATGCACTGTATCCACTGAAAGTCATAAAAAAAGTGTACATATCTCGGTAGAATGCAAATGGAAACAAAGAAAACACAGTCGAAAAAAAAATCAAAAACTACATTATTAATTGATACTGTATTTGTTGAACATGTAGATCTGAATTTGATAATAAAAGTTCATGTTCAAATTTAGTGGTACATAAAGAATTGATTACAGAAAAATTATCTACATCTATTTATTTTATAGATTTCATCATAAACCTTCACCGATAATCATCTACATTCACACACACACACACACACACACACACACACACACACACATATATATATATATATATATATGTGCGAAATGTTTACATTCAACATTTATATTGTTTGACTATATATGTTCATCTGTAGCTGATTTATTTTTACTTCTATTTTTTTCAGTTCAGTAAATTTGTAACAAATTACTAAGGTCAAAAAATTTGTTGCTCATGTTTTTTTTTTCATATTTTTGTTTGGGTTTGAACGCGTTACTATCAATATGGATATTTTGTTTGGGTGTGTATGTATTAATGTGAATAAGGTGATTACATACGTTGTCGGCTCCATCCCATCATTTTTTTTATAGGTTTCTACATTTCTGTTAACGACTGAAATTGACATGAGATGTATGCTATGCAAAGTAATAATCACGTTAATGTCCAGATTTCATAGTTTGAAGAACATGTAGTAGTAGTTTAGAAAACAAAGTATAGCAACATTGATTTCAAGAATAGGTATAAATAAATTGAGTTAATTAAATTGTTGTGAAAAGCTTACTATAGATCAGCACGCGATGACAGCAGAAATAAAATTTGCGATGAAGATTTTTTGGATGTTAGGATAGCTTGTCCGTTGTTTATTGTTGTAGAGGGTGGAAAAAGAAAGCGTCAGTGCGAAAAAGAAGAAGCGTGAGACAAAGAAGGAGAGATGCGAAAAAGAAGAAGACGTGAGAAAAAGAAGGAGGCGACATTTAAATTAACGGATCTGATTTGAAGAATCGGAAGGTCACCGCACTGTGTTCTATTTTGTGTTTTTTCTGTGTGTTCCGATAGAATTTCCATATATATATATATATATATATATATATATATATATATATATATATATATATATATATATATATATAAATGGACACAAAATTAAACATACAAAATCTGAGCCATTAGATCTCCCCCTGAATTGCACCTCACACATAAAGACAAACAAATCTTGTGGTCCAAATTTTGTGTATAGAATTTTGTGTCCATATATATATATATATATGTATATATATGTGTGTGGGGGGGGGGGGGGGGGGGGAGGTTCAACAGCACCCGCAAAAGCCCCTCAACAATAATAAAGTATTTCGCACTCTCTCTCCTTCCACTCATTCTCTCTCATTCCACTAACATATTTAAACATAAATATGTGGCTATGGTTCTGGTGCAAATGGGGGGCTGAAATTTAGTTTAGGGGGCTACTTGATCCTATCCATATATATCTATATATCTATACACACACATACATACACAAACACATATATACATACACACACTAACCCTACTTAAGTTCCATAATATTTATTGCATGTCTATGATAAAACAAATTGTCCCAATAATCAAATTGACAAGATTGTTATTTTTTGAAAAAAATAGAATTTGTATAAATATCATGGTCGATTTCTTAAGCATGTGCAATTTCAATAAATTAGCTTGAGCATCATTGAAATTTCTGTTTCAATATTTGTAAGTTTTCCCTAAAAAATCAGAACGTGTTTAAGATAAAAAAATATTCATGAACAAATTTGACTTCATTGAAGACCTTCTTAAGGCTTGTTACATGAAAAATATACTTGAAAATTTGTTTTATATATAATAGAAGAATATCGACTATTTCCATGTACTTTATCGATTTCACATAGGTATATCAAATACACAAATAGGTAAGTGCTATATCCGCTTAAATGAATAACCTAGTACAAGGCAACACTGTGTTATTATTCGTAGGTTATTGTCTCGGTTCCTAACACCTCAGACAAGTCCAATGCAACAACAGACAAAGCCTGCTATTGGAACATATGACAATGGAGTGTTGGTTGTGAAGTGGTCTTTGTAATGTTAACAATTAAAATTCTTATTAAAATAAATATATTTTTTGCAAGTGAGGTCCGTTTGAGATGTGTTTTTTCTTGCTTTGCGATCGTATCAAAGTGTCCCAAATTATGAAATTAGTTTGAATTGAATCCGAACGAGTTAAAATTTTATAATTTAAATTATTTTCCTAAACATTGATACATGTTATTCATTAAAATGTAAATCTCAATTAAATATATGCTAATGTTTATAATAAATGTTTAACAAAATATAAATCAATTTTATAACTTAAATCATTACTTAAATTTCTACAAACTACGTACTTTTCAAATATTCCATAGAAATTGTTCACTAGAGGCATACAAATGCATTTTTCGTTCATTAACGTTGTCCGTTCATCCAACATTCTCAGGACATCCTCTAGCTCCTATAAAAATTTCATCCAATTCCAGGCACTTTTAAGTTTTGGTTGATCTGAATATTTCTGGTCATAACCCCGTCGTACATACTCCAAATGACTCCAAACTTCTCAGACAACCTCTAAAGACATTTTGGCTCGTCTCCTCCAAATTTATATGATTCTGAATAACTTATTTTTTGGGTTTTTAGCAAAATCCTAGTTCTAGATCGCAATTCATAAGTGTTTTCAAACATTCAAACAAAAACAAACCAAGCATAAAAATCATCCAAAATAACATATAAGAAGAATCAATTACTCCAACTATTTCATAGAATCCAGATTGAAAATAAATGTCATAGATTTGCACAGGTCTACAATTTGTTTTATAGAAAAATGTAATCTAATTCCCAACCCTTTTTAAATTCATAGTTTTAATCTAAAGTTGTAAGTTCCCAACAAAATTAGCTTTTTTCCCAAAAATATTTTGAATTTAGGAATTTTATAATTTTGTAAATAAGTTTATTATCGCTCACCTGTGCCTATGAGATGTCAGATCTGAATACAATTGTCGAATCTGAGTATATCTCTCCTCCTAGCAGTTTTGGATATGCTTCTCTAGTCTGGGTCTATCAATCTCTATATTTTATTTTATGTTTTATGGAGAATTTAGATTTTGGATAAAGAAATTTTTACTGTACTTGAGGTAGAAGCTCTGGTGAAGAAGGAGAAGAAAATGAGATGATAGAAATGAGTTACAATAACTCATTCCAGCCATTTACCTGCCTAATCCTGAAATCCACACTGGGTCTAAGTGAAGATGGATGGAAATGGGCTATTTGTGTCCTAAAAATTCTTCAGATAACCATATCTGCCAAACAGTCTATCTGTTTTCAACTCATAACTGCTCTATAAAAGAGAAACCATCATCCTGATCTAATGGATGTGGTTTCAAAGCAAAACTCTACTCGAGTCAAAAGTTACGGATGAAATAACATTTCGTCAAGGGTAAAACAATCATAGAAAAACCCAAGAAAAATCTAAATATGAGAATTGCCCTAGTAATATCTCAAAATTTTAGAATGATACAACCTAATATGAAAATAATATTTTATATTTACACATTAAATATGTGC
The DNA here is from genome assembly GCA_030737875.1 of Allium sativum. Lineage (NCBI taxonomy): Eukaryota > Viridiplantae > Streptophyta > Magnoliopsida > Asparagales > Amaryllidaceae > Allium > Allium sativum. Next base: position 14,402,644 of record JASFAX010000033.1, read on the forward strand.
AAAACTGCGGGTCGTTGCGTTTTTCCCCTTTAAGAATTTCCCCTCAAATTCCACAAATGAGTCAACATGGTCATCCTACATGCCTAACAACTGTATGAAATAATGAAAAGTTAAAAATGTATCCATAGTAACTGAAAGAGAAAGTAATAAACTAATTATATCTTAACATGTATGATGCTATACTAAGGCTCACTAACGACATCTGCTATGAAAGTATAAACGATAACAGAAAATCTCACTAAGTAAAGATCTTCGGATATAACTTGCTCATGCTCTCCTCGGTCTCCCAAGTGCAATCGTTCTCTCACTTTCTCTCTACTGAACCTTCAATAAATTTACCACTTTTCTCCTCAACTTCTTCATATCATGTCCTACAATCCGAATTGGCCTATGAAGTCTCGAAGCTTCTGGTTCAACCTTGATGTCATTTAATTAATTCAGTGTGATGATAATATTAGGGTCATGCACAAATTTCCACAATTGAGAAACATGGAATACATTATGCATTCCTGCCATCTTTTGAGGTAAGTCTATTTTGTAAGAAAGGCTCCTAACCCTCTCTAATATCGGAAAAGGACATACAAATCTTGGTGCTAATTTTCTTTTTCTATCGAGTCGAACAACAGTTCTCAAAAGGGAAATATTGACAAATACTATATCATCGATAGAAAATTACAAATCTTTATGCCTCTTATTGACATAACTCTTCTGTCTGTCTTGAGCGACCTTCATACGCTACTAAACAGGCCAATCTTCTTGAAAGTCTCCTTCGCCATCTCTGACTCAAGTATCAGTTTCTCGCTTGCTTCCCACCAACATGAAGGAGCATTGCACGATCGTCCATATAATAACTCAAATTGTGTCATATTGATGCTAGACTGATAACTATTATTATACGCAAATTCCACATGATGCAAATGATTGTCCCATGTGCCTCCAAAGTATATTATATCAGCACAGAGAAGAACTTCCAAGATACCATTCACTCTTCCAGTCTGACCGTCCGTCTGAGGGTGATATGTTGAACTAAATGCACCTCAGTCCCTAATGTTGCTTATAATCTTCTCCAAAATCCACTGGTGAATAACAGGTCTCGGTTACGTACAATGCACTTCGGTATACCATGGAATCTAACTATCCACTTTACATACAAGTCGCCCAGCTTAGCTACCGTTTTATTCGACTTGACAAGTATAAATCTAGCGCTCTTGGTCAACCAATCAACTATGACTCAAATGTTATCGTATCCTATTCGAGTTCTCGGCAGTCCATCAATAAAGTCCATTGATACTTAATTCCCACTTTCACTTCGAATCTTCTAGCGATTTCATCAAACCATGGCTTCGTCTACTTTGGTTTAACCAATGACAGTTCATACACTTTGATATGAATAACCCAATGTCATTCTTCATCCCTTCATAATAATAGGTTATCTTCATATCACGGTACATCTTATTACTACCAGGATGTATGGTCAATCTTGAGGAATGACACTCTCGAAGTACTTCATCTCTCAGACCATCTACCTCTAAGACAACTAACCTTCCCTTCTTATAGAGCCAACCAATTCGGCCAAGTCTGTACTTTACAACCTCGCACTCACTTCTAGTCTCGACTTTAGCAATGATCCTAATGAACTTAGGATTACACCTTTGACTATCTCCAATCTTCACAATCAAAGTAGGTCTGGTAGTCAAACTTGCCAACATTTCTGGCTCTAACTCATATCTTGGTCAGAAATCATAACCTGCAATATATTCTAACTGCTTTCATTCAATGAACATGGCCTCCAAACTGGCATGTCTTTGACTTAAAACGTCAGTGACTGCATTACCCTTCCCTGGCGTGTATGCTATTTCAAAGTCATAGGAAGATAAAAATAAAAACTCTAACTATCGTTGCTGGAGAAGGTTAAGATCCTTTTGTGGGAAGAGGTACTTTAATGGTTTATGATCAGTAAACAAATCAAAATTCTCTTCTAGAAAATGGTGCATCCATATGTTAAGCGTAAACACAATCGTTGCTAATTCCAAATCATGGGCGGAATAGTTCTTCCCTTGTGGTTTTAACTGTCTACTAGCATAAGCTACCACTATAGGAAATCTGACATTTATCTACTAATATATATGGGCAGGTAACGATAACCTTTATCTACTAATATTTAATGGTTAGATTTAATGATAGGTGAACATTGTCAGTATTTTGACATTTTGCAAGAACAATTATCTACCAATAAATATGAGTAAGTAAAAAGTGTTACCTTTACATACAATAAAGAGTAAGTTTTTTTTACAATTGGCACATATGTTTCCCTTCAATCATTTTAACTTTTCATTAAAAATAACGTTGCTTTTGTGATGATATGTCAAAATTAACCTATTTTAGCAGTTTCATTTTTGAAATTAAGATTTCGTTTGCATATCCTAGCAATGTTTCTTGTAAAATCACTTATTTCAAAATACGAAATAACTAGCAATTAATAATTAATAAACAATAAATTTTAAATAATTAAGAGTAAATAACCAATGATCATTTATTAATAACATTTCACATATTGTCATTTTTTCACACAATTGACTATTAGAATGTACGTGTTACAATTTTTTTTACTAAGTTTTATAATTTCATTTCAATATGTCATTATTCAAAATAACTAAAAAGAATATACTCTTTAGTTTATTATAGAAACACAATCTATGTCATTCTCTCCAACTACAAATCTAAGCATTTTATTTTAAATCAAATTTAACTGTATACATTTCAAACCGCGTATTCCCTTTTGATTGGCCATATTACCAGCCGCTGGGAACCACTATCGCTACAAAAATTCCCTTCTTCCCACCTAAATGCATTGCTCTCATTCCCTGAAATCCCACTTCCTAAATCTCTCATCTCTCACGATCGAAATTCCATCTGATTATTTCCTACAATTCCCAATTCTATTTTTTTCCGACAAAACAACATTTGAAGGAATTCCTTCCATTTTGAAGATAGAACTCATTGAAATTGCCGTAGGAAATGTTTTCCTTCTACTAGCTTCAGTCGATTTTATTAAGGAGGCTAAGCCCATAAAATACAGGGGAGTAACAATTAATTCGTTTCATTCGTCTTCTCTTTCGCTTCCATTTTATATGCTTTTCATAAAAATTAAAATCGCTAACATGTTTTTTTAGCCCCTCATCTGAGTTCAATCTAATCTAGCACATCCTCATCTGTGTCTACCTAGGGTTTTGGTTGCCATCATTATTCAATCCATGGTATGATTTTTCAAGGCTATGGTATGTTGTTTTGATAAATGATTGAATAACTAAAACAATTCATAAGTTATCCTAAAGGAAAATTTGTTTGTCTTATTAGGACATTATGTATTTATTAAACATTGTTTATAGTATATTGAACATTATTTGTCTTATTTGTAATTTATCCGGAAGGTTAAGTATGAAAGGGTTCGGTTGTATGGTTAGTTATTTTATTATGTGATGTGATATCAAACATTGTTTGTAGGTTATATGTTAATATAACTATGTATTTCATAGGAATCATATTTATTAAACATTATGTGGTTTATTGATTGATTACATAAGCACAAAAATAATCAATGAAAACCCTCTCTACTTAGGAACACATGAGCACCGCCATGATGGTGATGACTCCATTTCAATTATTGATGAATTCATGGAAGCTCTTTTTACACGTTGGCTGCATGTTATTGTACAGTTTGAAGGTTTCCAAAGTAAATGGGCATTTAAATTGCTGCAGCGCTACAGGAATACATATCGAATGTTTAATGATGGCGTGCAGGGAACTACTGGAGCTGCAATAGCCGGTCATCTAGGAGCTGTATTGGCACATGGAAAACCAATGATTGACTTCCCAAAGCAAAAAATTGTTGTTGTTGGTGCAAGAAGTGATAGAATTGGTGTTGTGAATGCTGCAAGAAAAACAATGTCAAGAATGCTTGGAAATAATGAGTCTGCTTTTGAAAGTGCTAGGAGTCAGTCTTGGTTGGTTGATTCCAAGGGTCTGATAATAGAAGAAAGAACCGATATAGACCCTAAAGCTTTGCATTTTGCAAGAAAGCTCAAAGAATTAGGTCGGCAGGGTCTAAGAGAAGGAGCTCCTCTGGTTGGATTAGCTATAGTTAGAGGTATATTTTCAAAAGAGGTTTTAGAAGCTCTTAAACACTCTTCCTCGGCTAGATCAGCAATTTTTGTGATGCCTAATCCGACAAAGAACGAGGAATGAACACCTAAAGATGCCTTCTTCATTTTAGGAGAACATATTATATTTGCTAGTGGAAGCCCATTTCAATATGTTGATCTTAAGGATGGTAAGATTGGTCATTGCAACCAGGGAAACAATATATATTTATTTTCAGGTATTGGACTTGGTACCCTTTTATCGGGTGCATATGTTATGTCTGATGGAATGCTTCAGGCAACTGCTGAATGCCTTGCTGCTTATATGACGAAAGACTAAGTCCTTCGAGGCATCATTTATCCTACAATATCCAAGATTCATGACATAACAAAAGAGGTGGTTGCGGATATTGTCCGAGAAGTCGTGGTTGAAGATCTGGTAGAGGGTTACCGTGACATGGACGAAAAAGAGCTCAAAAGGCTGTATAAGGAGGAAGCAATGGAATACGTGAAGAAGAAAAATGTGGAATCCGGTATATCCCACCTTGGTCTATAGACAAGAGTAAACTCAGCATTGTAAAGATGACTGTATGATAATTTATGTGTTTATTTGTATATTTCCAAAAGTGGCTTGAAAGTTGCGGTATGTGTAGATTTTAGTTGAGATTCAAGTTTTTGTATCCAACTATTTGGTGGCATTGTATTAGTTCAATTAGCAAGTTCAATTGGTCTACAAAAATAAATGAAAAACGTTACAGAGAGAGGTCATTCGTTAATGGTGACAAAAGATTCGAGGAAAATAAGTTATAAGTTACAAGCGATCTGTAATTTCTGCGCAGTTCTGAAGATTTGTGCATGAATATTTATAAATGATGCATACATATAAGTTACAAGTAACCAAACAAAAATTTAAAAACTGTAACTTTATGACTTATTTAAGTATTGAACATTACGAAGAATTTGATATTAAACATTTTTTATTTTATGTTTTTCTTGTTTATTTCTAATATATAACATTTATAAATAAATTTTATTATTTTTACCTATATATAACAATTAAATTTGAATGTCACGTGGTCTAATAATATTATGCAACGTAGACCGATAAAATGATGCCACGTGAAAAACCAAATAATGTCACGTGGTCGAATCAAATTACGCTACATGGCTTTAGAAAATGATGTTATATGTACTAATCAAATGACGACACATGGAAAATCGTTATTTGACACAGGGACCAACCACAACATGTCAAGTGGCAGCAATTATGTATGGCACGTAGGATGACACGTCATCAAGTGCATCAACCGATGATTCATTATTTAATTCACAATTTAGTGGGGTCCACAGATTGTTTTACCCACAATATTAATAAATGTAGGTAAAGGCTCTTTCTCTACTAACATTTACCTATCAATGTCTACCAATTCAACATTGGTAGCTAAAACGTATTACCCACTATTAAATTAGTTTTACCTATACTTACAATTGGTAGGTAAAGACCCTTTTTTTTGTAGTGTACGAACTTACCTTTCTGCATCAGTTCCTCTCCTAATCTAGTACCATAAGCAACTGTGTATACCACCATCTCCTTGTTCTCACCTAAAATAACTAACACTAGTGCGCTTGCCAATCTTTCTTTCAGACTTACAAATGATTCTCACATCTAGCATTCCAAGTAAAATTCTCATTCTTCTTTGTCAAATTGGTCGTCGGTGATGCTATCCTAGAGAAGTCTTGGATGAACTTTTGATAATATCCTGCCAATCTCAAGAAACTCCTTATATCCTTGGTACTCTTGGGTATAATCCAATCCTATACCACTGCGACCTTCACAGGATCTTCCGTGTTACCTTGTCTTGAAACAACATGACCTAAGAATGTCACCTCTCTCCTCCAAAAGTGACATTTGAAAAACTTCCGGTGTTCCTTCAACACATCAATAGCGATCCTCAAATGTGTCTTGTGTTCCTTCTTTGACTGTGAATATACTAAGATATCATCTAAGAACACAAGCACAAACTTATTCAAATGATCTCTGAAGACACAGTTCATAAGATCCATAAAGTAGGAAGATACATTGATTAGCCTGAACGACATAACCAACCACTCATAAAATATAGATGACATTCGAAATGCCATCATTGGCACAATGTTTGGCCACTTTCAGTTGGTGAATTCTAGTAGCTAAATCTGACCGAGAAAACACCCTCACACCATAAAGCTAATAAAACAAATCATCGATACGCGGATAAGATACTTATTCTTCCTCGTTACCTTATTTAGCTCATGGTAATCAACCCACAATCTAAGGGAACCATCTGTCTCAGTCGTGAATATCATTGTCACATCCCATTTGGATACACTCCTCCAGATGAAGCATTTTCCCAAGAGATCCTTCACTAAAACCTCAAGCTCTCTCTTCTATATGGGTTCCATCCTTCTCAAAGTCATCAGTATCGGCCTGACATCCTTTATGAGGTCAATACGGAATTAGATCTCTCTATGAGGTAGAAGTCCGGTCACTTCTTCGAATACCTCCAGATACTCACTAGTGACTGGTACTGTCGACTAATTATTGTTTCGAACCTCAAGCAACTGTAGATAATTGACCATTAACTCTTTAACTGGTAAACAACCTAAAGCTTCCCTCCCTTGTCACTCATCCCTATCATCACCGACATCCTCTGCAATCCACTACTGCTTCATACTAACTCAGCCAGTCCATCCTAAGCATGATACCAAAACCCATAAACCCCAAATTGAAGCAATAACAAACAAAAGAGCATCCATAACTCGATAAGACAAGATTATGACAACCCATGCTAAGGTTGGCAGGGCCGACAACGGGGTTTGTTACTACTAAATGTATGCTAATGATTTTGGGTTCCAATCCTAATCTATCTACCAAGTCTCTAGATTTAAATGAATGGGACCCTAATATCAAAGAAAACACGAATAGGAACATTAAAAATGGAAAATACACCTTGAATGATAACGCCCTTTTGCTTTTCCTTTGCTAAAGGGGCACTCGACGAATTGAGAACAACATCGATAGCATACGCTTTCACAACCTTCTTAGCTGGCTCCGTGCAGTCCTTCTTAAGGTGTACAGTCTTGTGATAGAGATAACACTTTTGCTCACCACCAGGACACCGAGTCTTATAATGGCCCTCCTCTTCGCAGTGAAAGTAAGTTACTCCAGACTTGGTCTTCTTCTTTTATCCTCCCTTATTCTGAGGCGGCTACCTACTGTTGTTCCATTTCTTCTTTCCTCCCCACTCACCTGCTATTTTGGCTCTTTCTTAGGAGCAACATTCACTACAGCCTTTGATTTAGGACAGTTAATCTCGTGCTTAAGCGCCTTCCCAATCGCTGATTCAAAGTTGTCTTCAACATGATTCAAGAGATTCTCTTCTAAATGATCATCCAAGCCAAGAATAAACTTTTCATTCTTTATCTGCATGGTGTCAATGAGATACACCCGGTACTTAGATAAAGTATCGAACTCAGCCACATACTCAGAGAAAATCATGTCTTCCTGCCTTAACTCTAAAACTTCCTATACGAAGCCACCTTATGAGCGGCCAGAATAATCTTCTCTTTAAAATGAGTCTTGAATTGATTCCAAGTGAAATCGTCCTTTGGTGTAGCAATCTTTAGTGCATTTCACCAATTTATCGCTCACCCTTGGAGTTGACATGAAGCTAACTACCTCTTCAAAGAATCCTCCAGATTGAGATCAGCAAAGATTCACTTACAAGTGCCGAGCCAATCCTGAACCTCTATCATCGACTGCGTTCCTATAAAAGGTTTGCCTCCTAAGCTAGCAAAGCCCTTATTCATCTTAGCGAAATCTGCTCTAGTCTCTTATGGTCGAGAAAACCATTTCCAGCGGTTGCATTAGGAGCAGCCACTTGAGCATTTTGTAGCATATTCCTCATGAAAGTAATGGACATGTTTTGCAAGTTGGAACTAGTAGTTCTCGAACCATCTCCTTCCTCAACCACTGGATTCTGATTCCCTACAACATTTCTCTTCTGACAACGCATCCTTTAATCAGGAATAAGATGAATAGACTTATTGCAAGAAATCACACCAAACTAATGTTCATGCGTAACAAGTTATACTATATTATACTATATACATTATAATATAGCTTTAAAAACCAAAATATTTTTTAAGTACGCGCTCATATATATACACACACACACACACTCTCGACTCATCCTCTAAATTAAATAAAGCAAACTTTGATCCGAAACCAAATGAAACAACCACCGTACACTTTCGACACTAGAAACCTGATAAAAGCGTTTTTGTAGTGTTAGACAATGTAAGATGACCATTTATGAAGGAAATAACTGAAAACTACATAGAACATGTCGTATATCTCACAAAGCATGGAATAAAATATAACAGTAATACATACTAATATAAAAGAGGTGAGATGGTAAATAGCTGAAATAAATCCCAAAAATCATTGTAACAGATTGAAAACAACAAGCCAAAATGTCATAGAGTTATACAAAGTAAATAACTCCAACAAATATTGTCTCTAAGAAAAATGATAAAGATACTATTGAGCCCCACATTGAGATACAACAAAATGAGATAAAGTACATATAAATAATACATGAATAGCCCCTGCTCATCTCCCGATCAGCTACTTGTGCTCACTCTGAGCCTGCCTCTACTCTGCTCATGTGAGAGCATACATAGTAATAAGAAGCAAAGCATAAAACTCTATGTCAGATAAAGTCTGGCGTGAGCAATAAAATCTCTAATACAAAAAGTAAATGGAACAAATGGTATGGTAAACCATGCATGACTTGTCCCTACATCCAAAGAGTTAGCACACAGAAGTATACAGTACTCTAATATAATCAGAAATATGGGTGTACTATATGTCTGAACATTGGGGTGTCTAAATGTCTGCATCTACACTATTGATATCTATATCAAAGATACTTACATCTAATGACATTCGTGAGGCTGATAAATGGCTAAACAAACATAACAACTATCATCCATCCTCATATCCACTCTCTCAATGCATTGGATATACCGTATGTTTGGTTCCAAGGTAACTATACCCTATCTGAGCTGAAACGATCAACATCTTATTGAAAACCTCTGTCTGGTTGAGAATGCGCGTAAGTATTATTCACGAATCCCCTTCATTTGGATAAACAACCTATAGTCTGCAGCCTCCGAACTTGCTTACAATCTATGTTAAATTGAATACTCGTTTGGTGCTCAAAGATTCAGCTCTCCAAGTACCCGCCCGAAACTACATATTAATGATCCCCATTGGATATGTATATCCACTACCAAGCTATTTTGGAACTGTCTTCTTACTCCATCTGAAGTTTTCTTATTGGGAACTATCTAGAAAACTATATTTTTCGTCCAAGTTTGCTTCCTAAACTACTCCTAGCAGCTTCCCCACTGTAACAACCCATACTTATTTTAGCCTAAATTTTGACAAAAATCGAAACTCTAACCCATTCAAGCATGGAAAGTATATACGTGGTACCTGCAAATAATGAGCATAAGCATAATCATAGTACAATAAAACTAACTTACAATAGAAACAAGATAGTATAACAAGTATTGACTAAGGCAGCTACCTTAAAAGCAAATCACCATATCAATACCGCGCATGAGAGAACAAGAATAGAAAACCAAAGTTGAACACTTGCAAAGACCTACCTTCCCCAAGATTAAACCTGAGAGTTGTTATGAAGAGGGGTCAGAACAGCTGGTCCTGGTGAGTTGGAAATGTCTAAAATACACAAATACATCCTATTTGGTTTCATACAAATCATATGTCTGACAAGACTAGTATTTCTAACTTGGTCTTGAAAGGATTACACACGATGATTAACTACCATACCCAAGGTAGCACTTCCCAAAGGTAACGTTATCACAACATACTGACTATAACTTAATACGCAATAAGAGAATATCACTACTTAATACCTCTAATCCTAAAGCAGGCTACGCTAAGAATATCCATTTTTGGTTTCTTCTTCAGAAGGGAGGTGGGTCCTATAACCACTTAATACCTCAACACTTGAAGTAAACCTTTTTGGATAAATTCGCATTAGAAATTAATTATCGTCACGTTTTCCTATGGTCAATGATATCTAACATCAGTTGTACATATATCCTATAACGATCCGAATTTTTTTACCAATTTAAAATAGGGATTTTGGATATATAATTAGAATTTTTGAATATAAAAAGAATTTATTTTGGTTTAAATATGAATTTAGGTTAATTATAAATAGAATTTTAATATAATTTATATGTATTTAGATAATAAAATAGATGTTTAATTTTGCCAAAAATATAATGATATAATTTGTTAAGAATTTATCAGGGTTTATAACAATGAATTTTTCCAGTGCGTATTTATAAAACTATTTTTAAGTGTATTCTTTTCTAGTTAAATAAATATATTTAAATCTAAATAAATAAAGTTAATTAATTATTTTGAATATTTAATAAGTTATAACGTTGTTTAGTTTTGATAATATAAGTCATTGATATTTAATCGATAAAACGTAGCTTAGCACTTGAGTTATACAATATATACAAGATGTTGCTAAATAAAAACACTAGAATAGTGTTACTAATATGTTTCTAATGAAACCATGCCTTTGTCCTATGGTTTCTAAGCCTAGTACATGGTTTTAAAAGGTGGTATGTGTGTCGGCATTATGCATGCTTATGTTGGTTTAAGAAAGGACAAGTTCCTAGTAAAAATGACCTTAATGCCCTTGAATGTAGGCCATATAAGAAGCACCAAACTCCTTCCCATTTCACCATTCCATTCCTACACTTTCTCTCCACCTCGTTAGCACCATTTCCCCTCTTTTCCCCTATTTCTTTCGGCCTTGACCCTCTCCCATCTCCAACTAAGCTCCAACCGTCCAACACCATCACCAACCTCCTTCTCCCCTTTAAAATTGCCACCACAAACCCACTTCCCTCCCTCATTTTCCCAGCCTATAGCCCACCTCCCATTCCCGTCCACTCGTCCTCCCCTTCTTTCATCCACTTCCGGACACACCATCCGCTACCCAGCCTCCCTCTAGCCACATCTCTGTTTGCCTACCACCACCCCACCTCGACTTGTGAACCCCAATAAGCCTCGACCCCTCCTTCCTTAATTATATGTATATATATTAGATAGAGAGAAGAAAATAGTATATAATGTGGTGATGCTGCCTGACAGTTCTGGAGAAGTCCTACCGTGAAGAATTAAGGAGCTATGCGGGTGAGAACTCTGTTTTATGATATTTATTTTAGTGAGAACATTTTCGATTTCATTTGAAATAGTTAATTTAGTTTAACTAGTTAATTATAGATAACGATTATATGTATTTGATGATGGTTGAAGGGCTGAATAATTAGAAACACTAATACACTAATAAACGTTAATTACCGTAACGCTTGCACATGATTATAATGATGTTAGTGATATTGATGATTGGTTGATATGAATCTTCATATGTTATGTTGTTTGAATGTAATCATGCACTTATGACACTATAGTCGTGGTATTATAGAAGTGATTAGTTAAGTCTCAATTTCATATAAACATGATTTATATTATTTTAATACTAAAATATTGACCAAAAATGGAATCTTGAATTTGGTATCTGAAACAGTTTGGAAGTGTAATTGAAGTATATACGAACAACTTTTGTAAAGGTGGAAACTTAACTAAAAATTATTTTGGCTATATATGGCACGGACAAAATTGAAATCGATTTTGAATAACGATTTTCAAAAGTGAAGTTGAGTTAGGTATGTAAACGATGGTTTAAATTCAAACTGATTGTTTTAACAGTCTTATATTATATTTAATTTGATGTCTACAAATTTTGAAGTTTATCAAAGCAGTTTTTGAAAAATAATATTATTTTATTAATATAATATTCAATTTTGAATTGAAATTGAATTTGAGTCTAAAATTTGAAATATTGCTTTCAAATGAGTTTGTGTATGTTTATAATGATTTATAATTATATAAGAAGAGAATCGGACAAATTTTCATTATAAGTAATAATATGGTCTAAATAGGACGTGTCGCGCAGCCTGTGCAGTTAAAGCGCGTAGCGGATCTAATGCGGCAGAGGTGCAAAAATTTATAGGGGAATAATGCGAGGAAATAGCGGGACATAACAGATGAGTCTAATATAGCATATAAAACTTATATTTATTGCTTTTACAAATATATAAATGATATATAAATGAAAAATTAGCATTCAACATAATTATAATTAGTACATTCTTAAATTTAAATAAAATCATAAATAGATATATGTAAATGGATGTAAACTTTTACTTAGTTTGATTAAATTTAATAAAATATTGTAGTATTTTATATTCTGAAAAATATATCTTAAAAATTATATTAAAAACTAATCTTGTAATTTTTATAATGTATAAATGTCATTTTAATTTTTTTTATAGAAGATATAGCGGAATATAGCTGAAATAATGAGATTATCAAGAATATCTGTAACAACCCGAATTCCTACGGACCGATTTTTTTTCAAAAACCCAATCCATCAAAACCCAAGTTGGTTGCTCTGGTATCCTATAGAAAAGACAGAGATAAGAAATATGTCAGAGTTCGGAAAACACCTCACAACGGAAGGAATAAAATATAATATATATATAAACATAGCTTTACCTTAATTACAATACGGCTAAATCAGTATCTCCAAAGCTATAAGTCTCTGTCATGAATCTAACCTGCAAATGTTGTTAGGAGGGGGTTAGAACATAAGTTCTATGTGAATGAGTTTAAACTAAACTTCTTGAATAATCCTACATATACCGTTCAATTACATTTTATCGTTTATTAGGTTATTTGTGTCGTTAGCACTCAAGGCTTACACACACGTTGCACCCATCTACTCCTAGTAGATTAACCTAATATAATGTATATGTAGCTACCCCCAAACTGAGGTACACCCCATGGTACCCCACTCGCATGGTCCCCACCGTATCCTCGCAGTGATATACGCAGTCCCCCGTCCTATGTCATAATAATGTATATTCCTCTTATATATATAATACAACAGTGCACCCACATAGGATCACTCTAATTTGACTGTCGTTATCGAATAATGCCCACCAGTCTACGATACACCACCCAGAGAAGACATGGTTATATCTAGACTCTTCCACGTACGTATTCTCTATAGTATTCGATATCTAACCCGCACACCCATCGCGTGTGCGTGCCCGAGTTCCGTGGCAGGGCTACATAACAAACACGGAACTCGGTCGGGAGCTTTCCTTATATTTGTGCAAGGCCCGCCTTTAAGAGCCTCCCACACAAATATCCCTAGGGTCTGTTTTCTATGGTGGCTATGGCCCCAACTCGGCCCTCCCATAACTAATAAAGACTACGAGAGCTAAGCGACAAGCCCCTAAGCAACCAATCTAAACATCCATGTGGCGTCTCCCCTCAACCACCGTCCCACGATAGTGAATGGTTAATGGTATATTGGGTCTAGCTCTAGTCTTTCCGCATCCTACTGGCTGTGCTAACAGGCACTCGACGACCTCCTATCCTTGTTGGTCTTGACCCTCCACCTCTGTTGAGGCAGCCGTCGAATCACCTTTTCCGTCACCGCGAACAACATTCTGACTGCCCAGCTATTCTTGCAGTCAAGGCCCACACACCTAGTAGTTACGCGCAGACCCAACCTCTGCGGGCACAGCCTGAAACATCTGCCACCACACAGAGGACTACTAGGAGCACCTTTAACGTCTCAGGAAGCCACGTGCTTCCCCTTCTAGTCCGTTGGAGCCACAAAATAACGAATGTGCGCTCCCCTCGTGTCTTATGACATCGTGATGATTTACCTTGTTGGGTTATTTATCCTACAACGTACGGATTGCCCCAAGCGCCTTGATTTTATATGTCATTAGACCCTACGTCTAATCAATTCTTACGCGCTTTTGTTACCTCGTCAGTTTTTCTTATTTAACTTGGTTATTCTTATTCATATTGACTTCCTTTTCAAGTTTACCAAGTTACCCTCGCTTATTAACTCAATTTATACTTAACCCATTTAAGTCCATTAATAAGACCACAAAATGTTGTTTTCCAACTTCATAAATTATTCCCTTTTAGGGTTACAACAACATGTTATACATAATTCAGAGTTAAGTATGTCTTATCCACATATATACTGATTAGGAGAATAATCCCCTAAACACCAGCCCCAAGGACCGAAATCAACATCAGACTGGGACCCAGAGAATTACTCTACCCAACCAACATATATGATTCTAATTTACTTCTTTTCCATTCATATAACTTATATCATCTTAAATTTCACACTTCTCCTTCCCAAACTACTTAATTTATAATTAAGTATATCTTCACATATAAGTTACCTAATTTTCCTCTATCGTTTCTTATAACTTACCTTATCCCATAAGTTATACTTTCCACTTGTCCCTAGGACAAGTCTAAACTCTTATCCTTCCTTTTCTTATTCAAATTCATTCATAATGGGTTATTTACAATTCACCACTTTTGTCATTAATTTAGATTTACTTAACCCTTTCCATTTATTTAACCCGTTACCTAAACTTTACCAATTCAATTAATTTGTGATGCCATAACGGGTCCCCTTTGGTTAAGCATTATTTATTTATGTCTTACATGTCGCCCATGTCCCACTTAACCTCTTTTATTATTGTTTCCATGTCTTACACATGCTTTACTATGGTTAAGTCCACCTTAGTCATGTTTTACTTCACGCATCTTACTACAGTTAAGTCCACATTTTCATGTTTTACATATCTTGTCTTACTACGGTTAAGTCCATATTTACATGTCATATTTCACACGTCACCCACTTAACCCTCTAACCATACCCATGTCACCAACATGTCTTATTATGGTTAGTATTTCTTAATTCATTCATTATGACGAACGGTGCATGACCTCCCACATTAGACCGAACACTTTGTGGCTGCTGGATTTGCCGAGCGGTTCCGGGCAGTCTTACACCACAAAACGGGTCTAACCTCGTGTCACCAACCGTTACGCCTACAATTCATGCCTTCGACCTCTCACATTAGACGTCCAATTGTGGCAGTTGGATTTTGCCGGGCGGTTCCGGGTAGTCTTACACCACAATTGCGCCTAACCTCGTGTCAAAGGTTCATTAACATCGAATTTCACCAAAATCCCAATTTTCATGTTATGTGTTTCCAATTCAACATATAGTCATGTTTACAATTTTGCCTATTCCAACTTGTCACTAATTACATATTAATTAGCCTTAATTACAATTTTCCAATTATAGGCAATTTCATCAATTCCATGTAATCCATACCCAAATATGCCCATTTCTTTTATATTCCAATTATCCAAAATATCCAATAATACTCAAGTTCATAAAATCAATATTTTTCCAATATATTTCCCAACGTTCCCATGTTCATACATATAACCTAATTCACCTTTTAGGCTTATCTTACCAATAAATTTCACCAATCCATGTTATCCAATTACATGTTGTTAATATTAAATTGTACTAATTCCATATCCAATTTCAATCATGCCAAACTACATAAATTTAAAATTACCATACAATTATGTCCATAATTCTATTCAAATCATACATAAATCCTTCCAACCCATATTATGCCCAAAACCCCCCTTTTTCCCTTTTACTTTCTCGTTCTCATTTACAATGCATAAATTCATGATAGATGTAGGCTCGAGATAGCCTAGCTATAAAAAATAAAAAGGGGAAAGAATAAAAAGGAGAGAACTCAATCGTAAGCATAAATGAAATAACTGGTCTTATTAAATTATCATCATATTCATTATGGGAATGGCAAACAATAGAAGTATAATTATACAACAACTGTATTTTAAACCACTCACCTTGAGTGGATTGGAGAAATAAACAATTGGTTGTTGAGGTAGAACGTTGGTTTAGGCTTCTTATTTGAATATTGACGCAGAACGTGAATTGTTGTTGAAGAAACTTGCTACTTGATTTGATTAAACTCCAAAATTGATGAAGAGCTTGCAATTTAATTTAGAGTTTAGAGGCGGGGCCTATGTTGGGTTAAAGTTTGGTGGCATGGAGGCATCTTATAAGAGATAGAACGATTTTAGGGTTAGGTTAGGTGTCCTTTTATAGGTGGGTTAGAGCAACTAGGACCTTAGGATTAAATAAAAACTCATCTAAACCGTCCACCTCACCCTAGAAAAGAATCATCCAGAACAACCCTTTTCACAATTAGTGCTCCTTTAAATAAAAAAAAAAGAAACCACTTTATTTCCTTCTAATTAATGCATTACATACTATTTTTAACGTATAGCAACCTCTTTCCTTCATGCATTCAATTATTTTTTTATTTTTTTATTTTTTTATTTATTTGTACTTATACATGAACCTTTATTTACTTTATTCTTCTCCTAATAAATTCATTGATTTCTTTCTCTTTTTTTCTACTCTTTTTGAAAAGAAACCGCATGTCCTTAAACCGTTTTCTTTTTATTTATTTACATCTAATCACATGTGCATGCGTCTTTGATTTGAATGTTATTTAATAACATGAACCTTCCTCCAATTGTGGCTTGCTTATGGCCTTATTAGTTTACTTTTTAAACATTTAAATTTCAAAAATTGTCCCCTTCACATTTAATTGTTCCATTTTAATGTTTACAACCTTTTTCTATACATGCTTTAATTGCACATTTGACATGTTTTGCATTCCATATTCTCTTTCTTTTATTTGCATCATATTAATTTATTTTTATTCAGGTTCATGCACCATCCATTTATTTAATGCAATAATTTCACATATCCTCTTTCCCTTATTGCATTAATTTCAAAAAACATGTATACATATATGCCCCCTTTTTGTTTGTCTCTATGTTCACGCGCAACTTCAAATTTGAATCAGGTTCATACGCATCCATCTCTCATGCATATACTAATTTTTATATGCAAACAATTGTCTATTTTATTTGGAAATTATCTTCCTTAATCAATTAATGGTTTATTTCCATTCTTTCAATTAAATCTCCAATTAACTTATCCCCTTTCGCACTGAACCAATTTGCTAAGCCACTATTTAGCCACTCCTTAAAACAAAAAACAAAAATATATGGCACTGGTGGGGATTGAACTCACAACCTCTTATATACAAGTCTCATGTATTGACCAAATGAGCTACTAAGTCTTTTGTTAACAAGACTTAGGACCAAGCTACATATTATTCTTTTCCCATTGCTCTTTTTCATGTTTTGTTGCATTTTCTAAATTAAGGATAACTTCTTCATTTTAAATCAGTTTTCTACAAACTATAGGTCTAAATTGACCAAAAATCACCATGAATGTAATGACGCTAATTTCATGACCAAATTCTAGAGTCTCTTCAAATTCTCCTTTTTATTTCTTTTTAAATATTCGCATGTATTTCTTCGTATTTCACTGTATTTCTTCTTATTTCAAATATTGCATGTAATTTCTTTATTAATCTTTTTCTTTATTTCACTGCATAAACTTCTTACATGCAATTACATTAATATTATTTAATCTTTCCTTTAAATATATCCATGCATATATACATATATCTCATTTTTAATTATATTAAAAATGCGGGGTGTTACATTCTTCCACACTTAAGGAATTTCGTCCTCGAAATTCAACAGGGGTAAAATATATAATTCCTCGCATAATATCAAACCATCAAGTGTGCATCCAATTTTTTTGCAAACATTGTGCACATGTGCAAAGTGAAATACATCATAGTAATGCATGTATGCCTAATTTGGTACCACCTATATGTATGCAAACTTTCAATTTTTTTCTTCAAAATATGATGCTCACATCCTAAATATACTTGCAGTTCTATATGAATGCAATATATTTGAAAAACCAAAACATTTTTCATCCAAAATTTCCCATACTCTTATAGAATAAAAGCATAGTTCATCCAATTGTTGCATCCAAAATCCTACCAACCATTCGAAATTTAGAAAAAACTAATTTTCCAAATTCGATTTCTTATGTTACAAAAAGGTATAAAAAGGAAGAATTTACATTTTCTATTTTTCTTTTATGTACCTTTTCTGGTTGCACTTGGATTTTTACATAGCTATTCTATAAAAAGTTCCTATTTACCTATCCAAGCACAATTACATAAGAAACTTTTTTTTTCAACTTATCTTTTTCGAGCAACAATTCTAGTCTTTATAATGCTTATGCATTCTACGGGAATTTATTTTTATTATTCTAGGATAGTCCTTATTATTTACTTCCTAGCCTCAAACTCGTTCTTTCTAGACACTAATCTTTACCTACTCCATTCGTTTTAAAACATGGTTTGGTATCTTTTTTTTTCTAAATTTTTCTCCCAAAAATTAAAAATCGTAAAACTTTATTTTCTTTACCAAAACTTGCTTTTGCCAAACCATAAAAACACGTCGTAATAAAAATGCAAAACATTTTTTTCAAACATCAAAAACTGGAGTAGACAAGGACAACTATTTCTTAATCGGGTTTCCAAATTACCTAGGCTTTCCTAAACACATCCACTGTAACAACCCGTATTTTAATAACGTGTTATAACCATAAGTCAAGACAGAATTAATTTTAAAAATAAGGATTAAGGGCAACGGGTTACGCCATTATGTTCTCCTCGAAATTCTGCTTGGAAATGAGTCCGAGTTTTCAAAAATCGGAGTCCGTATGACCAAGTTATGACCCTTCAAAGTTTCAGAAATTTCAAGTTCAAAAACAGCTCAGAATTCGAATTCAAATTTCGAATTCAAACCCCAGAACGGACTGGGCGGGAAATTTCCCGCCCAGGACCAGGTCGACCATAGTGTCTACCTGCCCAGGACCAGGTCGACCATAGAGTTGACCTGGGTGTCGACCTGGTTGCTGATGCCATTTTTGTGTCAGAGTTCACTCTGATGTTTCTAGTCCGAATTTTGTCTAAATTCATTGGCTTGACCCTATATAAACAGCCCCTAACTCTAGTCTCTCTACACAAATTCTCTCTGGCCTTATGCTGCTAAAACTCTGGTTGGAAAGTTAGAGAAAAGGGATTGCTTCTTCTCCAACAAGGCTACGTGTAAAGTATTGCAATTTGGGGGATTTCTGTTAGACTCGAGATTCAACATCGCCTCTTTGTTTTCTAATTCTCAAACCACGATCTGTAAGCCCCAGTTACTTTTAGATCTAAACTTTAAACTTAATATGGACATGTTGTAAATTGAAATTGAACCTAAGTATGACAATTATCTTGGATCTATCATTGTATATCTTGGATCTATCATTGTTCATTTTGGATCTAGTATTTTGGATCTACTATTTGTTCACCTTGGATCTATTCATCTTGAATCTTGACTTGTGGTAATATTTATATGAAACTGATTTGGGACCTATATATGTTGTATATCTAAAACCCTTAATGTCCATAATATTCATGCCTGTGATGTTGAATTAGTTGTTATTCACAAGTTTGGGGTTATTATCTTATGTCAACTATTACCATGACTATCACCCTATTTTGCTAGATTTGATATTTGAGACCACTACTCCATATGCCAGTATTGTTGTAATCGTTTATCTCAAGTAATATCATGCTTGACTTGTAATCACTTTTTCCACCTTATGCCCGTTCTTTCTATGTTATTCCCTAATTAAATTTGTTTGTATCAATTCGAATTCACATGCGATGGGAATACGATTTGGGTAGTTTAGGCAAACCTGAATTTACCAAGAACTTGGAACATGAACATTGTTATAACTTGAATCTGAATATGGACATGAAACTTACCTTGAAACTTGTCACGAACTTGATATGAGACTTGAACATGGTCATGACTCTAAAATGAACTTTAAAATGGCCAACTCGAGGTTGGGTTGAGTTTGCAGTGTAAATTTGCCTAGAACCGCCCGGCGAATCCAGTGATTGCAAACAATAGGATCCAATGTGGGTAGTTGGTCATATCGCACCTAAAACCCGAGGTTAGACTATGTTGTGGTGTAAATCTGCCCGGAACCGCCCGGTAAATTCAGTGACCACAACAACTAGTCTAATGTGAGAGGTTGGGGTGCATTATCGAATTTATGCTACATGATAGGGTTAAGTCATGAACATGAAAGACAACACTTAACCAACTTGATACATGATTGGATAGGGTTAAGTCACGAATTTGAATGACAACACTTAACCCATTAGAAACCCTGGTTACGCGGTCCTTTTCAGCAGTAACCCACTTAGATGTATCACGATACCCTGGGACTAGGCAGGGTGGCGCACGATTACTGGGCTGATTGTAAGCGACCAAAACGACGGCTGAGTTGGTGCGCCATTGTAGGTTCAGGCGGACTATGGTCGTGCACGTAGTCCGGAGTTGAAAAAGCAGGCATTAGGAACCAGTAGGTTTACACTGTGCGTGCTTGATTCGTGTCGATGGTTGGCACCCTAGGGCTTGATACACCCTATGGTGGACCTAGCACAGGTGACTACATTTCGTGATTGGGCCGTATGACACAGACATATGACGAGCTAGAACTTGTAGGGAGCCGATCGATTAGTACATTGTACTGTAGGACCCCGTAATGGGTCATTTCATGATATTGGGCCAAGGGATCATTTCATGGTTAATACTTGACATGGGTTAGAATACTAGTACAGTTGGTGCAACGAATCTTGAATATGCGATGCTAGACTTGACTTATCTTGTTATCTTAGTTATCATACCGGTCCTGTTATCATCCTTATGTTTAATTCCAGTTTTCACATGTCATGTTACTTTTACTAGTTTTTATGCTGAAAGTCACTAGGGCTTACCAGTCTTTATGACTGACCCTTTTTCTTTTGTTTTCCCTCCCAGGTTCTCAGGGAGGAAACGCTAGCTCTTAGCATGGATTTAGCTTGCTTTCTGTCAGTTCATGTACGGTTTGGTTTTGAGCTATGCAATGGCTGCACTTCTGCTATTTTTGGGGAATAATTTACTTTTGTTATCTTCAGTTTATGCTTCTTTATTTAGAACTTGATATAATGGAATAATTTGTACTTTGGATATATGAGGTTTTGACTCTTTTCTTGAAAGTAATGAAATTTGGTTTTTAATTTCTACCGCTGCTTTATTTATGTTCTGCCTTGTGACATCTCCGTGTATGTTTACCTAGATAATACTCCACCAAAACTAGTGCATTCCCTTTGTGAGTGACCCTAGCGGAGGTGGGGTGTTACATTTGGTATCAGAGCAGAAGGTTACCAGACGGGGCAAAAGTTTTAAAAAACCTTCTAAAACTATTTTCCAAAACTGTTTATAAAGAAGCATCTTTCAATAAAAGTTTTATGTTTAAAAAGGCTATTCCCCAAAAGCCATTAGCACTTTCCTTTGTTTCCTCGTTTGAATCTTTTTGTTTTTTGTTTTTCCGCATGTCTGATCTTAACCTTCCTGAGGGAGTACCCGTACCTGGATGGTTCCGAAGTTACTTGGAAGCGAGGGCCAACGGCGCGGGCCCGACAGACATCCCTCCTCCTCCTCCCCCAGTGGCCGCGGTTCCTCCTCCTCCTCCTCCTGGTACCCCTTTGGCAAAATATGCAAAGACTTTAAAGCAAAGGGTGGCAAGAACTTCGTTGGAACTGAAACCTTCGTTGAGGCACGAAACTGGCTAAAGGAGACTGAAGACTTGTTTATTATCTTCGATGTGGAGGATCATAGGAAAGTTCAGTTGGCAGCATGGTTGTTATAAGAGGAAGCTGCATTTTGGTGTGAAGTCACCAATGCTACCAGGCCAGTTGAGACTTGGGCAGACTTTAGAGAGAGGTTTGGGCTTAAATTCTTATCGTCAGCAGAAGAGAACCTTCAGATGGAGAGGCTCCTAGCACTTAAGCAAGGGAACATGACCGTTAGGGAGTACATGAATAAGTTTAATCAGCTTGCTAGGTTCGGATTGGACTTGGTTAACGCAGCTCAGAAGAAGGATGTACGCTTTGCTCGAGGATTGAACGAGCCACTACATAGTTTGGCCATAACTCATATACCCATGGGGGCGACCTTTCAAAGCTTAGTGGATATGGCCCTACTTCATGAGGAAGACAAGAATAGCAAGAAGGAGGTTAAGCCTAATGAGACTCAGAATAAGAAGGTTGACTTCAAGAAGGGAGGCAACAAGAATAACAAGAACAACAACAACAACAATACTAACAAATCACGTGAGACAAGTAAGTGCAATTTTTGTGGTATTATGGGACATCTAGCTAAAGACTGTAGAAGGAAGAAGAGAAAGTTGGGTGAATGCTTTCATTGTGGAGATACTGGACATATCAGCAAAGATTGCCCTAAGAAGCAAGGGCAGGGGCAAGGGCAGGCCCAGCGAGCAGGACCTTCTGGAGGGTAGTTGCATGCTCTCAACACCACTCCAGCACTTGACCGAGGTAGTAATATTTCCGTAGAAAGCCTTGTTTACATTTCTGAATTTCCTATTCGAACCTTATTTGACTCTGGCGCATCGCATACTTTTATTTCTTCTGATGTTGTTAAAAATCTGCAACTAAGTACTAGTCTGGTTGAGGATCCCGTTATAGTTTCAAATCCAATTGGGGGCTCCGCTCATTTATCTATGATGTGTGTGGATTTGAGGACTTTTATCTTAAGCATAGAATTCACGTGTAATGCTTATGTTCTCGGATTTATGGGATACGGTTTGTTCCTAGGTATGGATTGGCTGTCCAATTATGGAGCCATTCTTGATTGTGAACGAAGGGTAGTGAGGCTTATGACTCGCCTTGGTAATACCCTTGAAATTTCTTATAACCCTAAGGGTCCGGTCATGTTGTGTTATCTTGAATCTCTTGACTCGTGCATCGACAATTTGCAATCTGTAAGAGTGGTCCAAGAATATCCAGATGTCTTTGATGAGGTGAAGGGGTTACCTCCTAAATGCGAGATAGACTTCCAAATTTATCTTGTTGATAATGCCAAGCTAGTTTCATTGCCCGTTAGGCACATGGCCCCGCGAGAAAGAAGAGAGCTTAGTAAACAAGTTAAGGAGTTGCTTGAGAAAAATTTCATAAGACGAAGCATTTCTGAATGGGGTGCTCCGGTGGTATTCGCTACTAAGGCGGATGGTTCGCTTCGTCTATGCGTAGATTATCGTGAGTTAAACAAGCTAACTAAGAAAAATAGACACCCACTACCAAGAATCGACGATTTGTTTGACCAGCTTATGGGAGCATCTGTTTTCTCTCAACTCGATCTAGCCACTGGATTCCATCAGCTTAGAGTGGCTGAGGATAGCGTTGACAAAACTGCGTTTAGGACTCCAGTTGGGTTCTTCGAATGGCTCGTCATGCCGTTTGGGTTAACGAATGCACCCACATACTTTGTAGATTTGATGTGTAGGGTGTCGCGGGAGTTCCTTAACAAGTTTGTAGTGGTTTTCGTGGACGATATTTTGATCTTCTCAAAGGATGAAGAAGAGCATGCTAGACATCTCAATGAAGTCATGGATACGCTTAGAGCACACCAGTTAAAGGCTAAGCTCTCCAAATGCCATTTTTGGAGGAAGGAAGTTCGGTTTCTTGGACATGTAGTTTCTAAGCAAGGCATAGCCGTAGACCCCGCAAAGGTAGTTGCGGTGCAAGACTGGAAAATTCCTAAGAACGCAACGGAGGCGAGAAGCTTTCTCGGTTTGGCAGGCTATTATAAGAAGTTCATTAAGGACTTCGCTAAGATTTCAGCCCCTCTTACTTTGTTAACGAAGAAAAACCTAGCGTTTGCATGGGACATAGAATGTGAGATTGCTTTTCAGAGACTCAAGAGAGCCCTCACCACAACTCCAGTTTTGGCATTACCCGACGGAAGTAAGATGTTTACGGTGTACACAGATGCATGTGGCACAGGATTAGGCATTGTCCTAATGCAAGAAGGGAAAGTGATATGCTATGGGGGTAGACAACATAAAGTTCATGAAAAGAACTATCCCACACATGACTTGGAGTTGGCGGCGATCGTTTTTGCACTTAAATCTTGGCGCCATTATCTTCTAGGGGAGAGGTTCGAGCTGTATACCGACCACAAATCGCTTAAGTACCTCTTATCACAGAAAGATTTGAATCTGAGACAACAGCGGTGGATGGAATTCTTGGCATCATATGACTTCGATATAGCTTATACCCCTGGCAAGGGTAACGTGGTGGCGGATGTGCTAAGTAAGAAAAGGTTGACCTTGAGCCCCTTGTTTGTTGAAAGGAAAAGTCTAGAGTTTATAGCAACCTTTGATTTTACACCTGCTGTGGAGTCATTGACTGTTACGTTAGCATCTCTTGAGTTAAGACCTACACTTCTAGATCAAGTAGGGACTTCACAGAAGGAAGACCCACAGATAGTCGAAATATTGGACAAGATGATTAGTGGTGAGACGTCAAGTCACCTCGGTAGGTATGCCATAGATGACAAGGGATGGCTAAGGCGTGATGGAAGGCTATGTGTCCCACAAGTGGGAGACTTAGTAAGGAAAGTCCTCGAGGAGGCGCATCACTCGAAGATGACCATACATCCCGGAGGGGATAAGATGTACAGGGATATGAAACGCATTTTCTTTTAGCCTGGAATGAAAAAGGACGTGGCAGAGTTCGTTTCGAACTGCATGGTGTGCCAACAAGTAAAGGCCGAGTCGAAGAAGCCCGGTGGGCTATTACATCCTTTGGAGGTTCCGCAATGGAAATGGGAGAGTATCTCGATGGATTTCATGGATGGACTGCCTAGGTCAAGGAAGGGAAATACTAGGATATGGGTCATAGTTGATAGACTCACGAAAAGTGCCCACTTCATTCCGATGAAAAGCAAGAGGACCGCATCATGGCTAGCGTCTATTTACCTTCGAGAGATAGTATGGTTGCACGGGGTTCCTTCTAGTATAGTTAGTGATCGTGACCCGATTTTCACTAGCCAGTTTTGGAATAGTCTGCAAGAAGCAATGGGTGCCCGACTAAGTTTAAGCACGGCCTATCACCCACAGACAGATGGACAAACCGAAAGGGTAAATAGGGTACTAGAGGATCTTTCGAGGCTATGCATGCTTGACTTTGGTGGTACTTGGGAAGACCATCTTCCTCTCATAGAGTTTGCATATAATAATAGTTACCAAGCTAGCATCGGAATGGCACCGTTCGAAGCCCTGTATGGAAGACCGTGCAAGTCGCCAACTTGTTGGTGGGAGACGACAGACAGGTTTATACTTGGGCCCGACATGATAAGGGACACTTCTGAGAAGGTTGAGTTGATACGAAGACGGATGAAAACGGCCCAAGATAGACATAAATCTTATGCGGACAAGAGAAGGACAGACCTAGAGTTCGAAGTCGGAGATATGGTCTTTATAAAAGTTTCTCCTTTACGCAATGGGGTTCGTTTTGGAGCGGTTGGAAAGCTAGCACCAAGGTTCGTAGGACTGTTCCCTATCACTGAGAGGATTGGGCAGATGGCCTATAAGGTAGACTTACCCGAGAAGCTGACCGGAGTACACAATGTCTTTCACGTCTCGCATCTCCGAAAGTGCTTACATGAGTCGGATGAAGTGGTTGAGCCAAGCATCCTTGAAGGCGTAGAAGTGGAAAAAGAAGCAACATTGAGGCGAGTTCTGATTCGTATCTTAGGAACAGAGATCAAGAAGCTAAGGAATCGAGAAGTCAAGCTAGTTAAAGTACAGTGGAGTGAAGCCCAAGAAGACGCAACTTGGGAAACCGAAGAGAAGATACACGCGCTTTACCCATTTATTTTTGAGGGTACACTCTCGATCTCTTTTCCTATAAACTTGAAAACCTTTCATATCATGCTTTTACTACCTATGTTTGCCTTGTTATCTTCTCGATTTTATCTTGAGAACCTTAGGTAGAACCATATGGATGTAAACATGTGATTGAAACATGTAATGGTTGATGTTTACAAATGGTTTCAAGTGTTTGCAAGTGATTGCTAGTGGATGCATGACACACATTAGGCACTAGATCGGCTCAGTCACATTTTCATGTTGCATATGCATGAGTGCTTATACTTGTACATGGATGGAACTTGTTATGCTATCACTTGGATGTTGCATATGAATGAATGTTATGTGCACTCATGTAGAGATTATAAATTATGTTAGGAATTTGCATACATGTTGGACTCATTACACTAACATATTTTGCATTAAGGAGGTTTACTGAATCAGTAACCGCCTGATCTTTTGCATTGGATAAGTACATACACACACACTTACTGCATATGTTCATACAACACTAGAAATCTTTTAAGGACAATGGTTGTCGGTGGATGATGTTTTGAGTAGATGGATGATTGGATGGTAGGATATATTCTTTCTAACTTAGAGATTTCGGGGACGAAATCCTTTAAGGAGGGGAGAATGTAACAACCCATATTTTAATAACATGTTATAACCATAACTCAAGGAAGAATTAATTTTCAAAATAAGGATCGAGGGCAACGGTTTATGCCATTACGTTCGTCTCGAAATTCTGCTTGGAAACGAGTCCGAGTTTTCGAAAATCGGAGTCCGTATGAACAAGTTATGAGCCTTCAAAGTTTCAGAAATTTCAAGTTCAAAAACAGCTCAGAATTCGAATTCAAATTTCGAATTCAAACCCCAGAACGGACTGGGCGGGAAATTTCGCGCCTAGGACCATGTCGACCGTGGGTTCGACCATAGTGTCGACCTGCCCAGGACCAGGTCGACCACAGAGTCGACCTGGGTGTCGACCTGGTTGCCAAGCCCATTTTTGAGTCAGAGTTCACTCTGATGTTTCTAGTCCAATTTCTGTCTAAATTCGTTGGCCTGACCCTATATAAACAACCCCTAACTCTAGTCTCTCTGCACAAATTCTCTCTGGCCTTATGCTGCTAAAACTCTGGTTGGAAAGTTAGAGAAAAGGGATTGCTTCTTCTCCAACAAGGCTACGTGTAGAGTATTGCTGTTTGGGGGATTTCTGTTAGACCCGAGATTCAACATCGCCTCTTTGTTTTCTAATTCTCAAACCACGATCTGTAAGCCCTAGTTACTTTTAGATCTAAACTTTAAACTTAATATGGACATGTTGTAAATTGAAATTGAACCTAAGTATGACAATTATCTTGGATCTATCATTGTATATCTTGGATCTATCATTGTTCATTTTGGATCTAGTATTTTGGATCTACTATTTGTTCACCTTGGATCTATTCATCTTGAATCTTGACTTGTGGTAATATTTATATGAAATTGATTTGGGACCTATATATGTTGTATATCTAAAACCCCTAATGTCCATAATATTCATGCCAGTGATGTTGAATTAGTTGTTATTCACAAGTTTGGGGTTATTATCTTATGTCAACTGTTACCATGACTATCACCCTATTTTGCAAGATTTGATATTTGAGACCACTACTCCATATGCCAGTATTGTTGTAATCGTTTATCTCAAGTTATACCATGCTTGACTTGCAATCACTTTTGCCACCTTATGCCCGTTCTTTCTATGTTATTCCCTAATTAGATTTGTTTGTATCAATTCGAATTCACATGCGATGGGAATACGATTTGGGTAGTTTAGGCAAACCTGAATTTACCATGAATTTGGAACATGAACATTGTTATAACTTGAATCTGAATATGGACATGAAACTTACCTTGAAACTTGTCACGAACTTGATATGAGACTTGAGCATGGTCATGACTCAAGAACGAACTTGAAAATGGCCAACTCGAGGTTCGGCTGAGTTTGCAGTGTAAATCTGCCCGGAACCGCCCGGCGAATCCAGTGACTGCAAACAATAGGATCCAATGTGGGTAGTTGGTCATATCGCACCTAAAACCCGAGGTTAGACTATGTTGTGGTGTAAATCTGCCCGGAATCGCCCGGCAAATCCAGTGACCACAACAACTAGTCTAATGTGAGAGGTTGGGGTGCATTAATGAATTTATGCTACATGATAAGGTTAAGTCATGAACATGAAAGACAACACTTAACCAACTTGATACATGATTGGATAGGGTTAAGTCACGAATTTGAATGACAACACTTAACCCATTAGAAACCCTGGTTACGCGGTCCTTTTCAGCAGTAACCCACTTAGATGTAACACGATACCCTGGGACTAGGCAGGGTGGGGCACGATTACTAGGCTGATTGTAAGCGACCAGAACGACGGCTGAGTTGGTGCGCCATTGTAGGTTCAGGCGGACTATGGTCGTGCACGTAGTCCGGAGTTGAAAAAGCAGGCATTGGGCACCAGTAGGTTTACACTGTGCGTGCTTGATTCGTGTCGATGGTTGGCATCCTAGGGCTTGATACACCCTATGGTGGACCTAGCACAGGTGACTACATTTCGTGATTGGGCCGTATGACACAGACACATGACGAGCTAGAACTTGTAGCGAGCCGATCGATTAGTAGATCGTACTGTAGGACCCCGTAATGGGTCATTTCATGATATTGGGCCAAGGGATCATTTCATGGTTAATACTTGACATGGGTTAGAATATTAGTACAGTTGGTGCAGCGAATCTTGAATATGCGATGCTAGACTTGACTTATCTTGTTATCTTAGTTATCATACCAGTCCTGTTATCATCCTTATGTTTAATTCCAGTTTTCATATGTCATGTTACTTTTACTAGTTTTTATGCTGAAATCACTAGGGCTTACCGGTCTTTATGGCTGACCCTTTTTCTTTCGCCCCTTTTTCTTTCGTTTTCCCCCCAGGTTCTCAGGGAGGAAACGCTAGCTCTTAGCTTGGATTTAGCTTGCTTTCTGTCAGCTCATGTATGGTTTGGTATTAAGCTATGCTATGGCTGCACTTCTGCTATTTTTGGGGAATTATTTACTTTTGTTATCTTAAGTTTATGCTTCTTTATTTATAACTTGATGTAATGGAATAATTTGTACTTTGGATATATGTGGTTTTGACTCTTTTCTTGGAAGTAATGAAATTTGGTTTTTAATTACTACCGCTGCTTTATTTATGTTCTGCCTTGTGACATCTCCGTGTATGTTTACCTAGATAATACTCCACCAAAACTAGTGCATTCCCTTTGTGTGTGACCCTAGCGGAGGTGGGGTGTTACATCCACGAAATCATTTCTTCCAACTATATATATTCCTAATCCATTTTCACTTTATAAGGTTTCCCTACTAAACCCACTAATCTCAATTACTATTGTATGGGATACATCTTTCTTAACACCAATCATTTTGTACACTTTCCACCCAACATACCTAAGGGTCTCAGATTTCCTTGCCCATTCTTTTAGCGTACAAAACAGTTATCCCAATTCTTTCCATATTTTACTCTTTCTATTTAGTGGGCTTCTTTATAGATCTAGGTTTATATATAATATATTTATATTTTTGAAAATACAAATACGCTCTCTCATTATCTATATAGGAATCGTAAACCTATGCTTTGATACCAAATGTAACAACCCGAATTCCGACGGACCATTTTTTTCTTCAAAAACCCAATCCATAAAAACCCAAGTTGGTTGCTCTGGTATCCTGCAGAAAAGACAGAGACAAGAAATATGTCAGAGTTCGGAAAACACCTCACAGCGGAAGGAATAAAATATAATATATATAAACATAGCTTTACCGTAATTACAATACTGCTAAATCAATATCTCCAAAGCTATTAGTCTATGTCATGAATCTATCCTGCGAATGTTATTAGGAGGGGGTTAGAACATAAGTTCTGTGTGAATGAGTTTAAACTACACTTCTTGAATAATCCTACATATACCGTTCAATTACATTTATCGTTTATTAGGTTATTTGTGTCGTTAGCGCTCAAGGCTTACACACACGTCGCACCCATCTACTCCCAGTAGATTAACCTAATATAATGTATATGTAGCTACCCCCAAACTGAGGTACACCCCGTGGTACCCCACTCGCATGGTCCCCACCGTATGCTCGCAATGATATATGAAGTCCCCTGTCCTATGTCATAGTAATGTATATTCCTCTTATATATATATATAATACAACAGTGCGCCCACATAGGATCACTCTAATTTGACTGTCCTTATTGAATAATGCCCACCAGTCTACGATACACCACGCAGAGCAGACATGGTTATATCTAGACTCTTCCACGTACGTATTCTCTATCGTATTCGATATCTAACCCGCACACCCATCGTGTGTGCGTGCCCGAGTTCAGTGGCAGGGCTACACAAGAAACACGGAACTCGGTCGGGAGCTTTCCTTATATTTGTGCAAGGTCTGCCTTTAAGAGCCTCCCACACAAATATCCCTAGGGTCTATTTTCTATGGTGGCTATGGCCCCACCTCGGCCCCTCCCACAACTAATAAAGACTACGAGAGCTAAGCGACAAGCCCCTAAGCAACCAATCTAAACATCCATGTGGCGTCTCACCTCAACCACCGTCCCACGATAGTGAATGGTTAATGGTAAATTGGGTCTAGCTCTAGTCTTTCCGCATCCTACTAGCTGTGTAACAGGCACTCGACGACCTACTATCCTTGTTGGTCTTGACCCTCCACCTCCGTTGAGGCAGCCGTCGAATCACCTTTTCCGTCACTGCGAACTGCATTCTGACTGCCCAGCCATTCTTGCACTCAAGGCCCACCCACCTAGTAGTTACGCGCAGACCCAACCTCTGCGGGCACAGCCTAAAACATCTGCCACCACATAGAGGACTACTAGGAGCACCTTTAACGTCTCAAGAAGCCGCGTGCTTTCCCTTCCAGTCCGTTGGAGCCGCCAAAATAACGAATGTGTGCTCCCTTCATGTCTTATGACACCGTGATGATTTACCTTGTTGGGTTATTCATCCTACAACGTACGGATTGCCTCAAGCTCCTTGATTTTATATGTCATTAGACCCTACATCTAATCAATTCTTACGCGCTTTTGTTACCTCGCCAGTTTTTCTTATTTAATTTGGTTATTCTTATTCATATTGACTTCCTTTTCAAGTTTACCAAGTTACCCTCGCTTATTAATTCAATTTATACTTAACCCATTTAAGTCCATTAATAAGACCACAACATGTTGTTTTCCAACTTCATAAATTATTCCCTTTTAGGGTTACAACAACATGTTATACATAATTCATAGTTAAGTATGCCTTATCCACATATATACTGATTAGGAGAATAATCCCCTAAACACCAGCCCCGAAGACCGAAATCAACATCAGACTGGCACCCAGAGAATTACTCAACCCAACCAACATATATGATTCTAATTTACTTATTTTCCATTCATATAACTTATATCATCTTAAATTTCACACTTCTCCTTCCCAAACTACTTAATTTATAATTAAGTGTATCTTCACATATAAGTTACCTTATTTTCCTCTATTATTTCTTATAACTACCTTATCCCATAAGTTATACTTTCCACTTGTCCCTAGGACAAGTCTAACCTATTATCCTTCATTTTCTTATTCAAATTCATTCATAATAGGTTATTTACCATTCCCCAATTTTGTCATTAATTTAGATTTACTTAACCCTTTCCATTTATTTAACCCGTTACCTAAACTTTACCCAATTCAATTAATTTGTGATGCCATAACGGGTCCCCTTTGGTTAAGCATTATTTATTTATGTCTTACATGTCGCCCATGTCCCACTTAACCTCTTTTATTATTGTTTCCATGTCTTACACATGCTTTACTACGGTTAAGTCCACCTTAGTTTTTACTTCACGTATCTTACTACAGTTAAGTCCACATTTACATGTTTTACATGTCCTGTCTTACTACGGTTAAGTCCATGTTTACATGTCATATTTTACATTCACCCACTTAACCCTCTAACTATACCCATGTCACCTACATGTCTTATTATGGTTAGTATTTCTTAATTCATTCATTATGACGAACGGTGGATGACCTCCCACATTAGACCGAACACTTTGTGGCTGCTGGATTTGCCGGGCGGTTACGGGCAGTCTTACACCACAAAGCGGGTCTAACCTTGTGTCACCAACCATTACGCCTACAATTCATGCCTTTGACCTCTCACATTAGACGTCCAATTGTGGTAGCTGGATTTGCCGGGCGGTTCCGGGCAGTCTTACACCACAATTGCGCCTAACCTCATGTCAAAGGTTCATCAACATCGTATTTCACCCAAATCCCAATTTTCATGTTATGTGTTTCCAATTCAACGTATAGTCATGTTTACAATTTTGCCTATTCTAACTTGTCACTAATTACATATTAATTAGCCTTAATTATAAATTTTCAATTATATGCAATTTCATCAATTCCATGTAATCCATACCTAAATATGCCAATTTCTTTTATATTCCAATTATCCAAAATATCCAATAATACTCAAGTTCATAAAATCAATATTTTTCCAATATATTTCCCAACGTTCTCATGTTCATACATATAACATAATTTACCTTTTAGGCTTATCTTACCAATAAATTTCACCAATCCATGTTATCCAATTACATGTTGTTAATATTAAATTGTACTAATTCCATATCCAATTTCAATCATGCCAAACTACATAAATTTAAAATTACCATACAATTATGTCCATAATTCTATTCAAATCATACATAAATCCTTCCAACCCATATTATGCCCAAACAATCCATTTTTTCCCTTTTACTTTCTCGTTCTCGTTTACAATGCATAAATTCATGATAGATGTAGGCTCGAGATAGCCTAGCTATAAAAATAAAAAGGGGAAAGAATAAAAAGGAGAGAACTCAATCGTAAGCATAAATGAAATAACTGATCTTATTAAATTATCATCATATTCATTATGGGGAATGGCAAACGATAGAAATACAACTATACAACAACTGTATTTTAAACCACTCACCTTGACTGGATTAGAGAAATAAACAATTGGTTGTTGAGGTAGAACGTTGGTTTAGGCTTCTTATTTGATTATTGACACAGAACATGAATTGTTGTTGAAGAAACTTGCTACTTGATTTGATTAAACTCCAAAATTGATGAAGAACTTGCAATTTAATTTAGAGGTTAGAGGCGACGGCTATGTTAGGTTGAAGTTTGGTGGCATGGAGGCGTCTTATAAGAGATAGAATAATTTTAGGGTTAGGTTAGGTGTTCTTTTATAGGTGGGTTAGAGCAACTAGGACCTTAGGATTAAATAAAAACTCATCTAAACCGTCCACCTCACCCTAGAAAAGAACCATCCAGAACAACCCTTTTCACACTTAGTGCTCCTTTAAATAAAATAAAAAAATGAAGCCGCTTTATTTCTTTCAAATTAATGCATTACATACTATTTTTAGCGTAAAGCAACCTCTTTCCTTCATGCATTCAATTATTTATTTATTTATTTATTTGCACTTATACATGAACCTTTATTTACTATATTCTTCTCCTAATCAATTAATTGATTTCTTTCTCTTTTTTTCTACTCTTTTTGAAAAGAAACCGCATGTCCTTAAACCATTTTATTTTATTTTTTTTACATCTAATCACATGTGCATGCGTCTCTGATTTGAATTTTATTTAATAACATTAACCTTCCTCCAAATGTGGCATGCTCATGGCCTTATTAGTTTAATTTTTAAACGTTTAAATTTCAAAAGTTGATCCCCTTCACATTTAATTGCTACATTTTAATGTTTACAAACTTTTTCTATGCATGCTTTAATTGCACATTTGACATGTTTTGCATTCCATATTCTCTTTCTTTTATTTGCATCACATTAATTTATTTCTATTCAGGTTCATGTATCATCCATTTATTTAATGCAATAATTTCACATGTCCTCTTTCCCTTATTGCATTAATTTCAAATAACATGTATACATATATGCCCCCTTTTTGTTTGTCTCTATGCTCGCGCGCAACTTCAAATTTGAATCATGTTCATACACATCCATCTCTCATGCGTATACTAATTTTTATATGCGAACAATTGTCTATTTTATTTGGAAATTATCTTCCTTAATCAATTAATGATTTATTTCCATTCTTTCAATTAAACCTCCAATTAACTTATCCCCTTTCGCACTGAACCAATTTGCTAAGCCACTATTTAGCTGCTCCTTAAAACAAAAAATAAAATAAAATATGGCATTGGTGGGGAATGAACTCACAACCTCTTATGTACAAGTCTCATGTATTAACCAAATGAGCTACTATGTCTTTTGTTAACAAGACTTAGGACCAAGCTACATATTATTCTTTTCCCATTGCTCTTTTTCATATTTTGTTGCATTTCTTAAATTAAGGATAACTTCTTCGTTTTAAATCAGTTTTCTACAAATTATAGGTCTAAATTGACCAGAAAATCGCCACGAACGCAATGATGCTAATTTCATGACCAAATTCTAGAGTCTCTTCAAATTCTCCTTTTTATTTCTTTTTAAATGTTCGCTTGTATTTCTTTGCATTTCACTGTATTTCTTCTTATTTCAAATATTGCATGTAATTTCTTTATTAATCTTTTTCTTTATTTCACTGCATAAACTTCTTACATGCAATTACATTAATATTATTTAATTTTTCCTTTAAATATATCCATGCATATATACATATATCTCATTTTTATTTATATTAATAATGCGGGGTGTTACAATATCAGAATACAAGGGGACTTAAAGCGGAAAAGCTATTTCAGAGGCTATTTAGAAATAGCATAGCGGAGATATAGCAGGATAATAGCGGGGCATTAACTGCATAGCGCGCAGCGATTGTTCGCGAATTTCAAGCATAAACTTTAGATGGCTATAACTTGTGCAATTTAATTCGGATTGACGTGAAAAGAAAAAGGTTTGTTTCCTTATAAAAATAGTTTTCAAATAGAAAAAGAATTTTTTAATTTCATTGTATAGTTTTCAGGTTATGCTTAAATCTATTTTGAATAAATGCCGCTGTAAACGCAATTAGTAGACCATAACGGTAAATGGTTGGTTTTAAATTATAAAAAATATTGATTTTTTTGTAAAATCATTATAAATTATTCAAAAGTGATTTGAATTAGAAAATGATAGTTTTGGATAATATAAAGGTTATTTTGATCAAACTAGCTAGTATAAACTATTTTGCGACTTTTTTGTAACACTTATGAAATGCTTTTGCAACGTTTTTCTGAAAACAGTATAATTTGAAGGTTTAAACTTATGAATCATTTTCCAAAACTTGAATGATCATTTTTAGTGATTAATGAATTTTTTTAAGAAGTTTGTAATAGTTTAATATTTTAGTTTAAGTAAGATTTAATTTATTTCAAATCTAAAAGGGGTTTCCAATTATTAATGAAATTGGAAATTGTTGAAAGCGATCTTCGGATGTCGTTATGAAGTCCATAAGTAGATTTGTACTATTTGAGTAATTTGAAAAGTAGAATTACCGTTATTCCGCTAATATTATCGATTGAGTATGGAAATTTATATCGAACATGAGTTGATATAACTCTATACAGTTCCTATATAAAAGGATTTTAGTTAATCTTTTGGAATAATGGCTTTCTAAAATAAATAAGATGGGTTTGGATAGAAATGATCTTTGGATAATTGATATGGAATTCTATTGTTGGACGTATAGTATCTAAGGAATTTGAAAGATAGTCGTACCAATATCCACTTATATTATGTGTTGGTTTTTTGAATTGGTATCGAATATAAGTTGGTATAACTATTTTTTGAGTCTTATATTCAATATCAATCAATTTGGGATTAACTCGATTATGGATTGAAAGTTATGTTTGAAATTTGTGAAAAATATAAACAAATCTTTAATTACGATTTTGAATGGGATTTCAATATTTAAAGGAACTTTATTGTGACACCCCACGTCTGTTAATGTCACTCTTTAAGAGAATGCATTAAGTTTCGTGAAGCGTTATAAGTAAATGAAATAGAAACATTACAAGACCGATATTAAATAGCAGCGGAATTTAAAATTTTATTAAGCAGAAAAAATCGTGGTTCAAAATATAGTTACATCATGAGTCTGAAATACATAAAACCCAGTACATCAACTTAAAATTTATGTCTTGTACTAAAATCATCAGAGTGCAATAAACATGAAAAGAGCATAATCCCCAAAAGCATAGCCACAGTGGAAAAGGTATGAAATCAAGCAGTACATCTAAGAAGCTCCAAGTAGAAGGAAAGAAGAATCGTAATCAAGCTTGCGTATTCCCACCTTGAGAACCTAGAGGGGGGGGGGGGGGACGAAAGAGAAAGAAAAGGAAACAAAATAGGTCAGACATAAAGTCTGGCAGGTCTAGTTACTTTTAGCATACAAATAAGTAAAAGCATCATGACATGCATATAAACTAGATAAGAGGTATAAAGCATGCAAGGCAGGTATGACAAGGTAAACAGGATAAACATAATGAAATAAATAACGCTTCCCTAACACTTTCCTTTCTCTGCACCAATACTTGTATCACTAGAACAAGATGATCCCAACAAGTACAAGATGGCAGACTTAGGTGTACTTCTAGTGAGAGGTTTATCCCCATACAATTAACAGGCAGCCCAACTGAACATAACGGAGTTTCCCCTAAGGATAGTAATGGGCTCCTAAATATGCCAGGGTCTAGATGTACCCTAATTACTACCCCAATGATCAGCTCCCTACTCCGTAGATACCCCATGTTGGCCCTACAGTGGGATGTATCACTTCCTAAAGTGGCAACCCTTTGTTTTCAGGATGTGCAGAACCATATTGACTGATGTCACGGTGTCTTAGCCTCCTCTTGTCCGGACCCATGCATGCACATGGACCCATTGGAATGTGCCGCCCATACCGTCCCCTCTTTTGGATCTGTTACAATCAGCCTAGTAAGCGTTCCCTGACTCCGACCTTGTTTGCAGTACTCGTTTGATACCTATATATGGGTTACTAACTGAAACGGGTCCAACACACAAGATGATACAAGCTTCCCCCTAGGATTGCATCCCCACTACTAGGATTTCCATAGGTTATGCCATACCAGTGTAAAAAGATTGCATAACCCCACAGGTTAAGCTTATGGGCCTATATATGAATATTAGCCCCACCCCAAGATATAACCCACCCACTATTTCAAACAAGTTTACTTAACCCCTACTCAAGTTAACATGTTCATGTAATCCCTAAGATTCAAACAGGTTAAGCATTCAAGTTCAATACCATATATTCGTTTATGGTTATAATGCGCTAGACCTACAACTTGTGGATGCTGGATATGCTGGGCGGGTCCGGGCAGACTTCTTCCACAAGTCAGACTTAACCTCGTGTCTTTGCGTGTTACGTGCTTGTGCACTTAGGCCCCTCACATTAGATTCACCACTTGTAGTTGCTGGATATGCCGGGCGGGTCCGGGAAGACTTCTACCACAAGTGTAATCTAACCTCATGTCTAAGCGCGGTTACAGCTTTTAATTACTGTAAATCAAGGCATTTTCACTACTTAATAATCATCCCTATTTCATTATATTTTTTCATGCCCCCTTTTTCAAGTCATATTCATCATGTACCATATGCCCCAAATTAAGATCTAAATCACAATTTGATTTATGCTCCAAATCCATATTCATGTATTTAATTCAATTAATGCCCATATTTTCCAACACAAGTTATGCCCCAATTTTAACGCTTTTCCCTTGTTCCCAATTTCACGCGTTCGCGTATTTCAGCGGTATGCCTAGGCTTGAAGGTAGCCTGGTTATAAGATAAAAAGGGAAAAGAAGAAAGGAAGAGAACAGAAATAATCATAATAATCATAATAACAAGATTGACATATGATGGCAGGAATAAGCATAGCAACTAATAAACATATATTGACAAAATTGAGCATAATGACAAGATAGACATATAGGAACAAATCTAATGAACATGAGACAATAGAATTGATTAGGCGTAGTGTCATGATATTGAACAGAAATGATGAGATCTAATCAGTGAATTAGATATACAAACAATGGCAGATCAGACATGATAAATAGGCACAGGCTTAGATCCAATTCACAGTCATGTCAAAATAACTTAGATACACAGGTTATGGAAGATCGATATGATTCAATTAGTCACAGGCTTTAATCCAATTCATAGAAATGTCAAAAATAACTTTTAAGTGTTTATATCTAAAAATAATGTAGACTCGTTGTGATTGGATCTAAGAAACAGAAGAATAACTATAGATGTTGAAGCACAGATCTCTGAATTTGTCTAACTCTTATTATACAAGAAAAATAGGCTATTTTAATCTAGGCAGAGGTAGCATCTAGTTCTCCATTGTTTTTGAATGAATAAAACAATGATAATGGGGTCTTATTTATAGCCTAGGGTCAACGAATATAGCCAAGAATTCAGTCCACATTCAGCACTAGGAATCTTCCCAGATCTGTATGGGGATCGACCCCCCTTGGTGTGTCGACCCAGGGGTCGACCCATTGGTCGACACCCCGTTGATGGGGTCGACCCATGGGTCGACACCCATGGGAAGGAATTTTTCCGCTCCTCCTCTGTTGTTCGATTTTTGAATTTGTTTGAATTCTGGATTTATTTTACTTACATATATTTCTTTTATGCGTATGTAAACTTCTAACCTTAATAACTTCTTCATACGATGTCCGTTTTACGCAAACTAGGTATCTATTTTGATCAGAATCCCGAGACGAACGCAATGGCATAGTTCGTTTCACTTAATTCTGAATATTTAATTAAGTATTCTTTATTTACTCATCTTTTGTGTTGTTAAAATTATGGGGTGTTACATTCTCCCCTACTTAAAGGATTTCGTCCCCGAAATCTCCCATTTAAGAATAATGTATATCCTAACATCCATCACCCATCTACTCATCCACCAATCACATGTATCCATTGTCCTTAAGGAATTCTAATGCTTATATGAACATATGCAAAGGTATGTATATGTCCCTACACTAATGCGAAAGATCAGGCGGTCTATTGATTCAGTTGACCTCCTTAATGCAAAGTATGGTAGTGTCATGAATCCAACATATATGCAAGTAACCCTATTATAACATGTAAGTTCTATATGCGTGGACAATCATTCGTCCAAATGCAACATCTATATGATGATACACCTAATTTCATCCATTAAAAGAAGAAAATGTACACACATCCATATGCAATATGAGAGTGATTGAGCCGATCTAGTGCCTAATGTGTGTATATGCATCCACGAGCAACCACTAGAAAACACTCGCATCCACTTGCATCCATCAAACATAACATGTCTCAAACACATTTTTACATTCATGGGATTCCTACCTAAGGGTCAAAGATTCAATCGATAGGATATACTTAAATGATAGAAACAAGCATGAAAAAAAGCTTTGGAAAGGAAGTTAAGAACATACCCTTGAAAAGAAAAGGGTACGAAGCACAAACCTTGTCTTCGGTCTCCTAAGTTGCATCCTCTTGGTTACCTCCCCACTGAACTTTCATCAACTTGACTTCTCGATTGCGTACCTTCTTAATTTCTTATCCAAGAATACGGGTAGGAACTCGTCTAACTGTCGCTTCCCATTATAGCTCTACTTCCTTAAGCATACTCGGCTCAACTACTTCTGCAGTATCATGTAAACACTTTCGTAAATGGGAAACGTGGAAAACATCTTAAACGCCAAACAATCTCTCTGGTAACTGTACTTTATAGGCCATTTGGCCAATCCTTTCTGTTATGGGAAAGGGCCTTACAAATCTTGGTGCCAATTACCTTACAGATCCAAAGCGAACTGCATTCCTCAATGGTGATACCTTAATGAGAACCATGTCTCCCACCTTAAACTCGATGTCAGTCCTTCTCTTATCGGAATAGGACTTCTGCCTATCTTGAGCTATCTTCATTCGTCGTCTAATCAGATCAATCTTTCGAAAGTTTCTCTAACCATATCAGGTCCAAGTAGAAGTCTTTCTGTAGATTACCACCAACAAGTCGGTGATACACGGTCTCCCGTACAATGCTTCGAAGG
Organism: Allium sativum; assembly: GCA_030737875.1. NCBI lineage: Eukaryota > Viridiplantae > Streptophyta > Magnoliopsida > Asparagales > Amaryllidaceae > Allium > Allium sativum. Next base: position 14,442,774 of record JASFAX010000033.1, read on the forward strand.
GTGTCATGCCAATGCTAGCTTAATAACTGTTGTTGTAGGCGAACTCTACTAAAAGAAGAAGCTCTTCCTAAGTCCCTCCGAAGTCTAGGATACACAGTCTTAAAAGATCCTCAAGGACTCTATTCACCCTTTCCGTTTGTCCATCGGTACGAGGGTTATAAAGGGTGCTCAAACACAACTGTGTACCTAATGCTTCTTGCAAGCTCCTCCAAAATTCACTGGTGAAAATGGGGTCACGATCATTTATGATACTGGAAGGTACTCCATGAAGACGGACTATTTCACGAACGTAAACTGCTGCCATCCATGCTGCCGTCCTCTTATCTTAAACGGAATGAAATGAGCGCTCTTAGTGAGTCTGTCTACTATAACCCAAATATTGATGTTGCCTTTCCTAGATCTAGGCAAACCGTCAATGAAATCCATAGAGACGCTCTCCCACTTCCACTGTGGGACCACCAAAGGATGAAGTAAAGCACCGGGCTTCTTTTGCTTAGCCTTGACTTACTGACAAATCAAACATTGAGAAACAAACTCTGCCACATCTTTCTTCATCCCACCCAAAAGAAATCCCTCTTCATATCTCTATACATCTTATCACCGCCTGGATGAATAGTCATCTTAGAATGATGGGCTTCCTCAAGGACTGTCTTCAACAGACTCCTAACTCAGGGAACACAAAGCCTTCCATCTCGTCGCAACCACCCTTTATCATCTGTTGAATATCTACTGAGGTGTCTAGAAGTCCCCCCTCTACTGAGCCTATCCAAGATATCTGAAATCTGTGGATCCTCTCGCTATGAAGTTCCTATATAATCCAAAAGAGTAGGTTGTACCTCTAGTGATGCCAATAAACCAGGTATAAACTCGGTGGAGGGTCTAAAATAAAAGTCGATATAAACTCCAAGCTTTTCCTTTCCACGATCAGAGGAGTTAAGGCCATCCTCTACCTACTCACTGCATCTGCCACCACATTACGCTGGCCAGGGGTGTAAGCAATCTCATAGTCATAGGATGTTAGGAACTCCATCCACCTTTGTTGCCTTAAATTAAGATCCTTCCGCGAGAACAAGTACTTGAGAGATTTATGATCGGTGTACAACTCGAATTTCTCTCCAAGTATATAATGGCGCCACGTCTTAAGCGCGAATACTATGGCAGCTAGCTTTAAGTCATGGGTAGGGTAGTTCTTCTCATGAACTCTTAGCGGTCTACCTCCATAAAAAACTACCCTTCCCTCTTGCATCAAAACCGCACCAGGCCCTGTACCACATGCATCATTGTATACTGTGAACACTTTGTTCCTATTGGGAAAGGTTCAGACTGGGGCTATTGTCAGAGCCCTCTTTAATCGCTGGAAAGCATCGTAACAATCTACATCCCATGAAAATGTCAGATTCTTCTTTGTTAGCCTGGTGAGTGGGGCTAATATCTTTGCGAAGTACTTAATGAACTTCCTATAATAGCCCGCTAATCCAAGAAAGCTCCTCACCTCCGTTGCATTCTTTGGGATTTGCCAATCTTGAACTGCAACTACATTTTGTAGGATCTACTGTTATCTCGTCTGTAGAGACCACATGCCCTAGAAATCTCACTTCTTTTCTCCCAAAATGGAATTTGGAGAACTTAGCCTTAAGCTGGTGCATACGGAGAGTTTTCAAAACCTCTATTAAATGTTGGGCATGCTCTTCCTCGCTCTTCGAGAAAATCAAGATATCATCAACAAAGACCACAACGAACTTATTCAGAAACTCTTGGAACACCCTACTCATCAGATAAACAAAATAGGCGGGTGCATTCGTCAGTCCAAAAGGCATAATGAGCCACTCGAAGAAACTATCTGGTGTTCTAAAAGCGGTCTTGTCTATACTGTCCTCGGCCACCCTCAACTGATGAAACCCCATGGCCAAGTCCAACCGAGAGAAAATAAATGCACCAACAAGCTGGTAAAACAGATCATCTATCCTCGGAAATGGGTGCCTGTTCTTCTTGGTGAGTTTATTCAACTCTCTATTGTCTACACAAAAGCGAGGCGAACTATCCGCCTTAGTTGGGAATATTGCCGAAGCACCTCATTCAGATATGCTTTGCCTAATAAACCCTTTCTCAAGTAGCTCCCCTAGTAGCTTGCTAAGCTCTCTCCTTTCTCTTGGAGCCATATGGCGCACAGGCAATGCAACTGCCTTTGCATTGTCCACCAAGTATATATGGAAATCAACCTCGCGTCTCGGAGGTAAGCCCTGAACCTCCTCAAAAACATTAGGATACTCACAGACTACTGGTACAGATCGCAGATCATCGATAGATGCATCAAGTGAATCTAGGAAACTAAGCATGACAGACCCTTTTGGGTCATAAGAAATCTCGAGGGTCCTCCTACGACAAGTCAAAAGTCTAACGACCCTCCTCTCACAATCCAGAATGGCGCCATACATGGCTAGCCAATCCATCCGTTGAATCAAACCATAGCCCATGAAACCAAGCACATATGCATCACACTCAAACTCAACATCTAACGTAGATATTCTCAAACCCCGACAAATCATAGACAGATGATCCTACCACCAATGGGGTTTGAGACAACAATGGAATCCAAAGCCATACTAGTACTGAGACGACCCGAACTTCCCCGTGAAGGAAAGCCCGGATTGCTTTGAGGACAAGACGAATCAGAACACACACAGAAGAACATTTCATTGCTTATTACAACAATTCCGTCAGAATACAAGAATATACAAAGTATAAATAAATATTATACATCAGAAAAATATCAGAGATTTAAATCACATTACATAGCAGCGGAAAATAATACAAAACATAACTGAAAAGAATATAAGGATACAGAGCTTTCCGAATATCATTCCAGCTGTAAACCAAGATCCTGTGAATATAAATCTGCAAAACCAAAACTACTAGTTGCCCGTGTGGAAAATAGGGGCGTTTAGAGTTTAGATTAAAACAATAAACTCCAGATCAGTCATGTGACTAGTGTGAGAACTAAAACAGCTATTAATCTTTATTTTAAAGTTAGGTAAATCAAGGGATCACGCCGTATAACACGAAACGGGTTTACCTCCAAGAATACCAGTGCATAAAACAAACAACGCAATGCTAAATAAAGAACAATGAAGCTACTATAAGACTCATGTCCCATCACACAATGCAACGCAAGCCATAGGATAAAGTTTTTACCTTATAATAGCCAAAAATGCTTGGTACATAAAATTTCATGTTTTATTGTTACTATAAGTGTACAGTGCCAAAACAATTTCAGTCATAAGTATCAATCATAGACGGCATAAGTGCCCCATACCACTATGTCGCCATATATAGGTTTACAATCAAAACCGCAAAATGTCATATTGGAAGTTGGATTTCCATCTATGAACTGAGGCCAGGGATCGTCCTGACCGCTTCGAGACAGTCTAGCCTACCATGTCCCAGGATCAGAGCTCGAATGATCCTTGGATCATCAGGGCCGGTCCACACGGAGTGGATTAAAATGCCTGAACAATGCGTTTCCCCACCCTATGGGGCGTAAACTGGTCATATACTAACCAGACCATCAGTCCCGGATCGACCGATATAACCGAGACGCCTCGCTATCCATCATCCACACAAATAAAATGTCCGGGCATGTAAAACCCAAAACACCACTCCTAGCTAGAAAGAAACGCATGCCCTCCCTGATGTCCACTTCCGTTTCTGGTTCACACTAGGGTGTGAGGCTCGTGAATTAACGCTACACAAAGCTACACTATATTAAAGCCGTACTTTGATCATCAACCACAAGACTCTGCTTTTCAACAGAAGACTTGATCATTTGCATCTCAGCATGCCAAACAGGCAATTCACGCTATGCAACCGATGTATATCAATCACACAGATTGAAATCTGATGTCAGACACACATCCATTTACAAGTTTGTTCTGGTTTTGAACAAAACCGGAGGCACCTTATTCCTCCCCCGTATGTCCAATACAGGGGAGAGGCCCTCGCATATCCGTCGATCTCCAAATACGTCTGGACGATCACCACTTATTACCTCGTCTTAGGTGTACGGCCCAATCAAGACATCAGTAATCATCTAAACGATGTGAAGAGCTCCGGTCTTCGACCACCGTCTTCATCCTTGACATATCATGAATCAGTTATTCAAAATAGGATAAACCCGGTTTTTCTGAATAACTCGCGTATATAATAAACAAGTGCTATAAAAACACAACATACGCCTCATTCCAATCCAGAATATCCCTTTATTCAAATATTCTTATACTTTGGGAAAGGTTCCCGTTAATTTTATCAAAGATAAATTCTTTAATCTTCCTTTGGATATCATTTTAATCTAATTAAGATGCATTAAAACTCCACTTGGTTTTAATCTTCCCAAAAATCAATATTAACGATTGTTTAACTTGGTAAATCATATCCTGTCTTTAACTGGGTTAAAGAACCAATGTCCTTTAAAACACCGTTCACGATAAACCGAAAATCACATTCCATTCCATTAGCCTTTAACCATAAATTAGCAAGTGAACAATTCCCTAAGTATTTACCTCGAAGGCCGAAACCAACATCAAATCAATACCCAGGAAACCATTCAACTTAACTAATCTCCAGTTAGTTTCTGATTTTCTTAACTCCGTTGGGTCTAAGAACAATATTATTAAAGATACCATTCACGACAACTCAAAATCTTATTCCTTTATTTAACCGGGTTAAAGAACCAATGTCCTTTAAAACACGGTTCATGATAAACCCAAAATCATATTCCATTCCATCAGCCTTTAACTGTAAATTAGCAATTGAACAATTCCCTAAGTATTAACCCCGAAGGCCGAAACCAACATCAGATCAATACCCAGGAAACCATTCAACTTAACTAATCTCCAGTTAGTTTCTGATTTTCTTAACCCCATTGGGTATAAGAACAGTATTATTAAAGATACCACTCACGACAACCCAAAATCTTATTCCATTGTTAATCGGGTTAAAGAACAAGTGTTATTTAAAACACCGTTCACGATAAACCTAAAGACCAATTTCAATTCCATTCCAATTAAATATCAATTAATTGGTATACTTCATTAAATCTAAACAAAAAGATTTAATCTTTTTTCAACTGGGTTCAAGAACAGTGTTAATGAAGACACCATTCACGACAAACCAAAAATCACGTTTAGTATTAAATACAAGGCTACGAATAGAAAATATATTGGCTTATATTCAATATCAAATCCTGGAATCAACAAATACCGTATTGGAATAACAATATATATATATATATATCTTCCAAATTCCTCCACAATATCTGTATAATCACAGAATCCAATATCGAAATATTCTGAAGATAATTTCGATTCAAATCCATTCCAATTCGTATATTGGAAGTTCCGGTTATTTTTAAAACCATTTCAAATCCAATTTTTTATTTAAAAATATTGGATTTCATAATTCTAGTTCATAACTAGTTCATTTCGATAAACATATATTTTTATCTTTCCAAATATGGAATTTTTCATCCCAATTCTTTCCATATCATTTCTTATGATTTTACACTAATTATTAATATTTTTAATAATTTTATCAAGGCCCGTACAGTCGATTTCCATAAACGGCCATCGAACTGCACTTACAACGACCTTTTCCAAATTTGTTTTGGACATAATTCCAAATCCAACCATTAGATTTCAAATCTATAATATTCGTTAGAAAGCTCTTTTCGATACAAACCCAACGGTTCTGGTTTTAGGAGAATCCGATAGTCGGATCTCCCGTAATATCCATTCGAAGTCAATGGTCGAAATTCACGAACTGCCGCAGAACGGCGCGTTCTATTCAGGCCATTACATATATATAATATATATTATATATATTTCGTCGATTTCCTTTTAAAACATATTTTATAAATTGTTTTAAATTCATTTTTAAAACGATTTCAATTTAATATTCAATTTCAAATCAAAATTGAATACTCCATATCATTGATACGTAAATGATAGTATTTTCCAAAAATTATATTTTGAAATCATTTCCTTTTCGATATTCATTATAAAAATGAATAAAATCGATATAAATATCGTTCACGTCAAAATGGCATCAATCTAATCAACACAGCCGTATATATTTAAATATTTTCGCGCCCATCCCAAATCGGACATCAAAATTGTATTTTGATCCTTTACTGAATATTATTTTAAATTATTTGTTATTTTAAAATATTCATTCTTTCTGAACTGGAATCAGACACAGTCAATGTGATTATATGGATTTCATACAACATATATACAACAACAATCAAACATAGTCAACCATCATCCAGAGCGCATTCTACACTGCATAAGCATCAAATATAAATATTTAATGCTTATAACAGTCTGTCAAGCAACCGACTGACATACAACTAACTATTGGGATTAGTGTATGTCAAATATCATCCGAACACTTGTGCGGGGTTTCAATCAACAAATGATGAATTTTATTTATGCAGTTGGGAGATGTGTAAGATTTATCGTCCCTATCCATATTAGTCAAATGAGTGTACATAAACAAGTTGTCGGATTTGTAAATGAATATTTATTTTAGTCATATCCGCGTAAAAAATTATATTTTTAATGATAAAATATTTATTCGGTTCATTTACACAATAAAAATAATATTTTTATTGTTCTAATATATTTTAGAAAATTTCGGTGGTATAACAGCACAATATTAGAAATGGGATAAGCCCTAGCCTTATCCCAGTCTAATAATGGCCCACGCCATACACATACCAATCTAATCAATTTCATTTCATTTCCCAAACCAAATTCAACAAACAATCCAAACAACCAAACAAAACAATCACACAAGTCGTCCATGGTCAATGGACGACGGAGAACAGTTCATATATGCAGTTATAAAAATAAATAACTGTATAAGAAAATATGGTGAGGAGTTCTCACCCATAAGCTAAACCAAACGCCACGACTCTTCATATGTAGACAATCTTCACCGTGTTTTCAAAGAGACCTGTTTCACGCGGTGCATGGTAAAAGTCATGTTTTTAACGTCGCTATCTCATTATAAATATCAAACCTTTATATTCGCTATGCATACGATAAAAATTATATTTTTATTTCAAATCTATTTATATAAAAATCGTATTTTTATTTCGCTGCATATATAAAAATAATATTTTTATATTCTTTATTATATGAAAATCATATTTTTACTTCGCTACTAAGCATATGAAGATCATATTTTTATATCTCTATTGCATATATAAAAATTATATTTTTATCTCTTCATTCAAATAAATAAAAATTTAGTTTTTATTGATTCGCTATATATATAAAAATCAGATTTTTATATCGTTAAAAATCATATTTTTCTTTTCCTAAAAATATAGTCTTTTCCTTTAAACAAAAATCAAACTTTTCTTTAAATAAAAATCAAACTTTTCTGTAAATAAATATCAAACTTTCCTTTAAATAAAAATCAAACTTTTCTATACTAAAAGATTATAACTTCATAATGCTATATATGACTAAAACTGAAAATAAAAATCAATTCAAATATATATTAAAACTGAATAAAAACCAGTGTTGTTTACCTTTTTTATATATGCTCGCGGAGGGAGGGGGGCACAGCCAGGGGAGGAGCGGCGCCGGAGTGCTGATGGTGGTGGGGTGGTGCAGCGGTCGAGGTGGTGCTGATAGTGGTGACGGCAGTTGCTTTTGGGTGGAGGAAGGGGTTTTGGGGAGAAAAGGGGTGTCGTTCGATTTAGGGGGGAGGAGATGGGGGTGGCGTCGCCGTCGCGAGCTTGGTGAGGGCAGAGCAGAAGGGGCGGTGGTTTGGGGGGGGGGGGGAGGAGATCGACGGAGGCGGCAGCGATGGTGGCGCGGTCTGGAGGTGGGCAACAACGAGCTTCCATCACTGTTGTTTTTTTCTTCTATTTCGATTTTTGATTTGAACGAGACATTTGGGGGAGGGGTTGACCGGGTTTGGGTAGATAAGGGCTTTGACCCATTTTATTAAATATTTATTTTTAATTCTAAAATGTAAATTTCAAATTCGAACTCCAAATCAAGCCTAATGACTGTCGCCCCTAGCTAATTACCCCATTTCGAACACAATGGGATATGTATCGTAACCCAATCTGGCTGTTACGATTAGTTTTCATCAAATTTAACATATAAATTATTATAATAGGCAAACTTGATTTTAACGTATATTTTGATTTACCGGGGCCACATACTGACTCCGAAAATTCTAGAAAAAATGTTTCTAGCTTCGTATTGACGATACAGTCCAAACAAAACTAATTTCATCGAATTTGAAGACCGTTTGAAAAATGGCCATTTTCCAGTCGATCTAAATTGATTGAAACTGTCAAAACACGTTTTCTTTTGCCACGCTCACATATTGATTCAAAAAATTATGCTTTTTGGAATCTAGCAATAATTTGACATCCTGTATCCAAGAAAAGTGGTTTCGTCGAAAACGGATGTCGTTTGCAAAATTGCTATTTTTTAAGGACTATAATTCCATTGCGACTGTTCTGAATTTTTAAGGGCATAATTTTTTATTCCCGCTATGAAATTTTGATTTTTCGGATTCGTTGGAAAGATATTTTCAAATAGATTCTAATATTTTTAGCTTCACTAAAATCCGGTTTATATTGAATCTTGTATACTCATTTGAAATTTGAAATCGAATTTTCAAACTACCGCGCCATTTTCAATTTCTTTTATAATTAAAAATAAATATTTATATTCTAACGTCAATTCAAATAAATATATACATTCTAATTCTATTCAAAATAAACTTCTTGTCATTATTATTTAAAATAATTCATTTTAAAAATTCAAAATTCATTAAAATTGCCAAAATAAAAAAAATTAATTGGTTCAAATTTCCGGGTTGTTACAAGTACTATGGTGCAGAGACTCAGCCATAGAATTAGATATAAAATAATGCGAAGCCAGAATTAAAAAGAGTTCTAACTGGATGATTGGAAAGAGAAAACAAACCTTTAACGGAAACTTTCCTACCTCCGTCTGGCACACTGGCCACCAGAGCATGTACCTGCACTCCAGAAGATCCTACCCTTTGACCTTGCCCATGCTTCTTCGGACACTCCTTAGAAAAGTGTCTGACCTCTCCACAATTGAAACACATATTCTTCCTTCTTTTGTAGTCCTTGATCGAGTGACCCTCGCATCCGCAATTATGACACTTTCTCTTATCTTCAGCCTTGTCGTTCTTTCCACCCTTCTTTTGTTGTTGTTGTTGTTGTCCTTTCTTGGGCCATACTTTCTTGTTTTGTGTTTCCTCAACCTTAGCTTATTTCTTTTCACCTTTATCTTCCTCATGCATCAAAGCCATATCAATGAGCTTTTCAAAAGTTCCCCCCATCGGAATATGAGACATAGCCAGCCCATGAAGGGGTTCATTCCAACCTCTAGCAAACCGCAATGCTTTCTTATGCGGGGTATCTACTAGCTCCAAACCAAACCTCACCAGCTGGTTGAACTTGTTAACATATTCTTTGACAATCATGCCTCCTTGTTTGAGTGCCAAAAATCTTTCTATTTTCATACTTTTCTCAACTTGAGAAAGAAAATTCATTTTAAATCTCTATCGAAAATCATCCCAAGTCTCCACTGGATGCCCTGCTTGTGTCACTTCCCACTAGAATGAAGCCTTATCTTTCAGTATCCAAGCAGCCAACTGAATCTTCCTATGATCGTCAATTTCGAAAATTCAAACAAAATCCTCCGCCTCTTTAAGACAATTCCTTGCTTCTATGAAAGTCTCAATTCCTCGAAGTTGCTTTCCACCCATAACACATAAATCTTTGCAGATCTTAGAAAAATTATCTGCTCGCGGGGGAGGAGGAGAAACAGCGGGTGCAACTAGGGGAGGAATGTCTGCTTGACCACCGACAGGCGCCGTGGCCTCTAGATACCTACGGAACCAACCCGGTATCGCAGCGCCCTCAGGAATATTAGGTTCCCCAGACATGCTGAAAAGAAAATGAAAAAGGGATTCAAACAGAGAATCGAAAGATATTACATATAGCTTTGGGGAATATGTTTTTCAAAACAAACTTTTCTTTTTGAAAATGCTTTCTTTTGAAACCTTTTTGAAAAAAAAATCAAAATCTTTTATCCGATCTAGTAACCTTCAGATCTGATACCAAGTGTGTCACCCTACGTCCGTTAATGTCACTCTTTAAAAGAATGCATTAAGTTTCGTGAAGCATTATAGGTAGGGCCATCAATTTCTTACATGATCCGAAACAGGACTCGTAACCCACACGAAAAAAACCCGACCCAACCCATTTATAAACGGGTCATTTTCGGGTCAACCAGCTCTAACCCGTTTAATAAACGGGTAGGTTATGGGTTGACCCATGAACATGTTTCTGACCCGTCATAACCCGTTTAACATAAAACATACCAAGCCTAAGCTATATAAAAATTAAAAACGTTTTCAGGAAAATGATCGGCCCATGCCCAATCCATTAGATTTAGGGCATTACCCATTTGCTGCCGCATTCCCATTTACCATTTACAGTTCGCCCTAGTAAGTATACCAAGCCTCCACTTCTAGTTTTACGGTTCTTTCTACCAAGCCACTCCTTCAACTTCTTCGGTTCTTCCACTTTCTTACACCATCTCTCAAGCATTACTGTCGAATTCGACCATGCATCAGATCGGCAAGGAAACATCATCGGTGATGGCAAGGCAACAACATCGGCACGACTCTCGACTTGAGACTCTCGACACTCACAGCGAAGGTAATTTCAAGCAAAATTGTCTAAACTATACAACTACAGCCTTCCAAATCTGATCCAAAAAATTCTCATTGTAATGAATAAAAAATCTTACAAGCCTTCCAAATTTCAAGATCCGTTTTGTTGTATTATTTTCGTGTTGTCCATTATGTCAATTACAACAAACTAGCGGTGACTTAAAACACGACATTTTCCATATCCAACTCTTGTCTCATATTCATATTACTGAAATTAGCAGTGGATTGAATATTTAGACATCACTGCTAATTTTGAAAATTTTACAAGCAGTGAAGAGCTGAGTAGTAATGTATAATGCATATGTTTTTTCTGATTTCATTGTGTAGTAATGTATATGTTTTTTCTGTTATGTTTTGTAGAAAAGAGATGAGTGTTTTTACCCCAAATAGTGGTGACCGAGTTGAAGATGTCAATATGCAAAGAAGCAGCAGCTTCTTAGTAGCTCCGACTCCGAGCTGCTGCTAAGAAGCAGCAGTGCTTCTTAGCAGCATAGTAGCTCGGATTCAGAGTTGCTGCTTCTTAGCAGTAGCTCGGTGATGCTATGCAGCACTTTGGTGCTTGTCCAACAAGTATATATGCATCAATTTTTTAGCACTGTAAGAGAAATGAATAGTAATACCATTGTTTTCAATGCATGCATGATCTAGATGTTGCGAAGTGCCAACGCTTCAGGAATCTTCTATCCAACTGCTTGCAAGTTGTCTTTAAGTGTTGTATTTGTAATTTGTACGGTCCTTTTGATGATTATCTATTTGTTTACTTTATTTCTAGTTTGTATTGATGATTGCATTGTATGTTGCCTTAAAGTTTTAAGGATTGTACTGTTTTGACTATTGAATCATTCATGCTTGATGTTGAATGTTAATGATTAGGTATTTGTTTGTTGCCAGGTTGTTGCCTCAAAAGTTTTAAGTATTTGTTTGTTGCTACTTGCTAGAGCCTAGGGCTGTGTTCCCACTTGCTGCTGTTTTAAGTTTTAACTTTTGAATACTGTACAGTGTGGGATGAAAAAATGTTTCTGTTGCAAATTAAATAGGTCAAACGGGTTGACCCGAATTGACCCAATTAGATAAACAGGTTAGGCGGGTCGGGTCAACCGTTTATAAATGGGTTGGGTCCGGGTTGGCAATACCTGACCCATTTATTAAACGGGTTGACCCGACCTGTTTAAAATTTGACCCGAACCCGGCTTGACCCGACCCATTTAAATTGACCCAACCTAAACCCGACCCATTGACATCCCTAGTTATAGGTAAATAGAAATAGAAACATTACAAGACAAATATAAAATAGCAACGGACTTTAAAACTTTATTAAGTAGAAAACATTGTGGTTCAAAACATAGTTACATCGTGGGTCTGAAATACATAAAACCCAGTACATCAACTTAAATTTTATGTCTTGTACTAAAATCGTCAAAGTACAATAAACATGAAAAGAGCATAATCCCCAAAAGCATAGCCATAATAGAAAAGGTACGAAATCAAGCAGTACGTCTAAGCAACTCCAAGCAGAAGGGAAGAAGAATTCTGATCAAGCTTGAGTATTCCCACCCTAAGAACCTAAGAGGGAGGGGGAACGGAAGAGAAAAAAGAGGAAACAAAATAGGTTAGACATAAAGTTTGGCGAGTTCAATTACTTTTAGCATATAAATAAGTAAAAGCATCATGACAGGCATATAAACTGGATAGAGGTATAAAACATGCAAGGCAGGTATGATAAGGTAAACAGGATGGAATAAATAGCGCTTCCTTAACATTTTTCTTTCTCTGCACCAATACTAGTATCACTAGAACAAGATGATCCCCAACAAGTACAAGATGATAGACTTAGGCGTACTTCTAGCGAGAGGTTTAACCCCATACAATTAACAGGCAGCCTAACTGAACATACCGGAGTTACCCCTAAGGATAATAATGGGCTCGTAAACATAGCAGAGTCTAGATGTACCCTAATTATTACCCCAATTGATCGACTCCCTACTCTGTAGATACCCTGTGCTGGCCGAACAGTAGGATGTATCACTTCCTACAGTGGCAACCCTTCAATTTCAGATGTGCACAACCATATATACCGAACTCACGATGTCTTAGCCTCCTCTTATCCGGACCCATACACGCACATGAACCCATCAGAATGTGCCGCCCACACCATCCCCTCTTTTGGATCTCTTACAGTCAGCCTAGTAAGCGTTTCCCGACTCCGACCTAGTTCAGAGTACTCATTTAATACCTATATATGGGTTATTGACTGAAACGGGTCCCACACATAAGATGATACAAGCTTCCCCCTAGGCTTGCATCCCCACTACTAGGATTTCCACATGTTATGCCATACTAGTGTAAAAATATTGCATAATACCATAAATTAAGTTTGTGGGCCTCTATGTAAATATTACCCACCACCGCAAGATATACTTAACCCACCCACTGTTTCAAACAAGTTTACTTAACCCCTACTCAAGTTAACATGTTCATGTAATCCCAACGGATTCAAACAGTTTCAGCATTCAAATTCATTACCATATATTCATTTATGGTTATAATGCGCTAGACCTCCCACATTATGCCTACAACTTGTGGATGCTGGATATCTCGGGCGGGTCCGGGCATACTTCTTCCACAAGTCGGATTTAACCTCGCGTATTAGCATGTTACGTGTTTATGCACTTAGACTCCTCACATTTGAATCACCACTTGTGGTCGCTGGATATTCCGGGCGGGTCCAGGCAAACTTCTACCATAAGGGTTATCTAACCTTGTGTCTAAGCGCAGTTACAGTTTTTAATTACTGTAAATCTATGCATTTTCACTGTTTAACAATTATCCCTATTTCATTATAGGTTTTCATGCCCCTTTTCCCAAGTCATATTCATCATGTACCATATGCCCCAAATTAAGATCTAAATCACGATTTGATTTTTTCCCCAAATCCATTTTCATGTGTTTAATTCGAGCTATGCCCAAATTTTCCAGTACAAGTTATGCCCCAAATTTAACGTTTCCGCTCATTCCCAATTTCACGCGTTCACATATTTCAGCGGTATGCCTAGGCTCAAAGGTAGCCTGGCTATAAGATAAAAAGGGAAAATAAGAAGGGAAGAGAACAGAAATAATCATAATAACAAGATTGACATATGATGGCAGGAATAGGCATAACTACTAATAAACATGTAGTGACAAAATTGGGCATAATGTCAAGATAGGCATATAGGAATAGATCTGATGAACATGTGATAATAGAATTGATTAGGCATTGTGTCATGATCATAAACAGGCATGATGAGATCTAATCAGTGAATTATATACACAAACAATGGTCGATCTGACATGATAAATAGGCATAGGATTAGATTCAATTCATAATCATGTCAAAATAACTTAGATACATAGGTTATGGCAGATATGATATGATTCAATTAGTCGCAGCTTAGATCCAGTTCATATACATGTCAAAAATAACTTTTATATGTTTATATCCAAAAACAACGTAGACTCACTGTGATTGGATTTAAGAAACAGAAGAATAATTGCAGATGTTGAAGCATAGATCTCTGAATTTGTCTAACTCTTGTTGTAGAAGAAAAATAGGCTATTTTAATCTAGGCAGAGGCAGCATCTAGTTCTCCATTGTTTTTGAATGAATAAAACAATGAAAATGGGGTCTTATTTATAGCCTAGGATCAACGAATATAGCCAAGAATTTAGTCCATGTTTAGCACCAGGAATCTACCCAGATCTGTATGGGGGTGGACCCCCCTTGGTGTGTCGACCTAGGGGTCGACACCCCCTTGCTGGGGTCGACACCCATGGGTGGGAATTTTCCCACTCCCCCTCTGCTGTTTGAATTCTGGATTTATTTTATTTATATATATTTCTCTTGTGCATATATAAACTTCTAACCTTAATAACTTCTTCATACGATGTCCGTTTTACGCAAACCAGGTGTCTATTTTAACCAGAATTCTGAGTCGAATGCAATGGCGTATTCCATTTCACTTAATTCTGAATATTTAATTAAGTATTCTTTAGTTTGTCATCTTTAGTGTTGTTAAAATTATGGGTTGTTACATTTATGTTAAAAGATTTGAAGGAATATTAAACCATTGGGTTTTAAATTTGAAAATTGGTTTCCTTTAAAGATAAAAGAAAATTTTGAATTAACCTAAAAAAGGGAGACTTGATTAGGAAATGATGTAATCCATAATTTGTTTTAAATTATGCTGATTACTTGGAAAAACCGAGATCGGGATTTATGTCTGAAAACCCTTTCAAATAATTATATGACGTTATAGAGCGATTGAAGACGATGGTTGAAGGCTGGGATTTTCAAACCGAATGAACTACTTGTTGATGCTTTGGGTAGCTCCCAATATGAGGTTATATATAGTAGTGGTCCGGACATATTTGGAATTTTTTCAGATTTGCAGGGCCTCTTTCCTTACTGCACGAGGAATATGTGTCTTCGGTTTCGTTCGGACCCAGAACGGACTTGTATAGAAGTGTGTCTCACATTGTATTTTTTATGTGTGATTGATTCTTAATGAACATATTTCTAATTGGCGGCAACGAATTTATTCTCTTTGCTTAACACCTTTCTTTGAGGCGTAAAAGCTCAAAGGTTATATGGTTAGTGATGATTAATTATATGTTATAAAATGATATTGTGGCATACTAAGTAATGATTTATTGATGATCAAAGCATGGCTTAGTGAAGTGTAGCTTTATGTAAAGTGACTTCGGCAAGCCTCACACCATGAAAAATAAAAAAAAAATAGGAAAAATGTGGCAAAGATATGGGGTTTCATCTCTTCTATATAAAAAGTGTACCATGTTATGGAGTCCTGGTATTACTTATGTGAAAATCTCTACTTATGTGTTTGTTAATGACGCGGGATCCTAGAGTAAGGTTAGTAACGACCGGGAGATGGCATAGTCTGGCATGCTCTAAGTAATCTAGTTAAGGGATGACCCAACCTTGCTTTGGAAGAGAGCCGATTTGGCGGGGAATCCCTCTAGGGATGTTTCCATCGGTAAGGAAGTTCCTTAGCCTGGTCATTTATTGGAAATCCATTCTCCACTACGAGCCCTTTACGGTTTTAAATGTATACTATTATGTCAACATAATGGGATGGGGCACTCTAGTATTGATACATTTACTTGTGAAAGGATTTTCTACACTATGCACTAATATTGATATCAGATGATTTTCACGTATCAAGCATTTTTGGTTACTGTAAGGAGAACCTTGTCCAAATCTGCGTTTGCATTGTGTGTGTTCCGTGAGACCGTACGGTAGCTTCATTTTCCAAAAAGCATCGTGAATTTCTATGCATTGGTATTCGTAAGGAAAAAACATGTTCCGTGTTAAACGGCGTGGTCTTATGGTTTACCTCACTTTAAAATGAACCTAAAAACAATTGTTTTATTTCTCACTCCAGTCCCATGACTAACCTGGAGTTTATTGTTCATTCATCTAAACTCTGGATGCCCATAGTTTTCCGTATGGGTAGCCATATAATTTTGTTTGCATATTAGTCTTGACACTCATTAGAGTTGGATTCAGGATTAGAGCTAGGGCTTTATTCTAGATCATTCTTCTTCCGTTGAGAGTTTACATATATTTCTTTCCACTGTGCTTTTGTTGTACTCTGATGACCATTGTAACTCTGATGTAAATTTATTGTTATAATAATAAAAATTTCTTTTATTTCTATCCAAATGTGTAAGTACCACTAGTAATATGTCTTTATGAACAGTTTGAGTTGATTTAATTACCGGTTAGAACCGGGTAAAAAGGCAGAAAGTGTAGACTTCTATCGAATAATGCAACTGACCTCGCATCATTAACCTACTAAGTCCAACCTTAATTTTAATTAAAGCTATTATTTCTAAAATTAAACCAGAAATAAGATAAGGATGATT
Source organism: Allium sativum (assembly GCA_030737875.1). Lineage (NCBI taxonomy): Eukaryota > Viridiplantae > Streptophyta > Magnoliopsida > Asparagales > Amaryllidaceae > Allium > Allium sativum. The sequence continues at coordinate 14,459,499 of JASFAX010000033.1, forward strand.
TCCTAAGACTTATGCTCTAGGATTGCTTATTTATCTATTTACTTATTGGACTTAGTAATAATCAATACATAAATTTCCCTTTTAATTCAATAAATTATTATAACGGTCACATGCCATTAATGACCCTTACAGTCATGTTTCCTAAGGTAATGGACACATAATTACTCGAATCTCATTATTGTCACATGCCGTTATTGGCCTTAACTGTCATACTTCCTAAGGCAATAGATAACCTATTAAATTTCATTTATATTAGTCCCATTTAATTACACTAATTCTAATTGTTATAACTCCCAAAATATTAATTTTGTTAATTACTTTTTTGATTCTTATATATATTCAAATTTATTATATTGATTTTCCTAATTTGAGTTACAACATTTATTCCTATTCATCTTGAATTGTAACAAATTGACATTTATTACATATTAAATTCCCCATAACGCTAAAGGTTACAATATTTATTCCCTTTCAAATTCATTTGTAACCTTTTTAATTATAACAATTAAATCCACATTTATTACTAATAAACACAATGGTTACAAATGTTTATTTCCATGCAATATGAGAAATATTACTATATACCCATCATAATGGAAACTAATCAAATTCAAACATACAACATAAGTTTACTGTCTTAATAATATTAATAGCGTCAATTATGTAAGTTTTGAATGGATAAAGTTTGTTTATGGCAGAGCCGACTGGTTTTTAAAGTGACCGCAAACACTTTTTATTATAACAAATAATTAATACATTATAGCAGGAGTTAGACAGACTATCTAACTACTATCGGTTTTAAGGCGGTCTGTCCACCACTATTGGACTTTAAAGTGTTTTGTTCGCTGCCGTTACACATTTTCTAAGCACAGAAGCTAGCCAAATCGACTAGACTACGAAATATCATGTTCACGTAGGGAGAAATTTACATAATATAGCCATAAAAATACATAAGATTACAAGTACATAACATGCATTAACACAACTTAGCAACCTAGAATACCTCGAGCTCCACAAATACAGCAAAGCACTTTGGACCTCAGTGTAAGAAGCATCACATTGGAACAACCTGGCAAGTAGCTAGAAAGGACAATGAAATACCAAGAAGTCCATTAAAGTCAGAGCAGCTACATCTTACGTAGAGGTGATGACCGTCAACAAGCATGGGTATAGCCACAAAACAATAGAGATAAGAGCTGAGCTTTACATGTACTACTGTTAGGGAACAAAGTTCTAAAAGAAAAGGATGGTACATCACCATGATTCCATATCATGACCAAGCAGTTTCCATCCCCAAACCCAGCATAGGCTGTTGCTAAGAAATCATCAGAAAACTGCTGAGTACCCAAAAAACAAGGCCTGTGTCACTAGAACAAAAACAAGATCCAACCTTAATGACACAACCAAAGTCTCTTCACCAATAAACTAGCCATCAACTTATCAGCCTTTAAGATGAAACCCATAACAAACAGAACTACTGAACACCACATTGTGAACTAACCTAGACCACCATAACAAAGACCAGAGTACGGGAATCAACCTCCCTTGACTCACCAAGCTGCCACCCCAAGCATAGTTGGTCGAATAAAGATTGATCAACACCCTAATATTGAACGATGGACAAGTCGCGATACAAAACACATTCAACAAGACTAAAAGAAACATGCACTCCACGAAAGAAAACAATACGAGACAAACCTAATAAGACGATACCTACCAGTAACCAAGACAATTACCACTACAGCTAAAACAAGACAAACTGCACCATCTAACCACTAACACCAAATCAGCCTGATTAAGGTCAGACAACATCGGACAATTATCACTAAGCACTGAGGAGTAGATTCTCTTATATACCTAACGTTGCAGATGTGAATCTAGGAAGAAACGACAATGAGTGGAAGACGTGAAACAGGCTGTAGAACTCAACGTCATGGTCATCGCTGGCTACTGGAGTAGCTGCACACTAGGAAGCAAAACGATGGCCAGTGGTTATAGATTATTGGGTGTGGGTTAGGAGTGGAGGAATGTGGAAAGGAGGGTTCAAGTGACAAAGGATTTCCAGATCTGAATATAGGGAACATAAACATCTCCTATGTATGATGAAAATAAGATAGAGGTGGAGGGGGAGTAAATGGACCGTGGATCGGTATTTATAGAGGAAGAGATAGATTATGTGAAGAAATTGAAGAAAATAAAGAGGAGGAGAATGCCTTGTAGCCATTTATAGGAGAAGCTTAAGTTCATCTAGGACAGATAAAGTTATAATATAGTAGTTATTTATATTTTTAGCGCGATATTTACATGGTTACTAATTATGTTTTTTTTAATTTCATATTCTACTCCAAACTAGTGTCTAGAACAATCCTTTTGTGTTTAATCTTGGTGGGATTCAAAATCTCATAAAAAAGGTTATTTATTGTAATTCTTGTAAATTATGCCCGAACAGTTTAAAAGAGGGAATATTTACATATTTCAAATCACAAGAAATAAGTAGTGTTTTATTTGGAATAGATGATATAAACTACGTATAAAATACATGAATTTACACATCTCTTCCTATGTGATTTGTTATATTTCTTGTATATTTCAAATAATGCCTTTTTATTTCGATTGCATTCGATTGGAATTCAGAAAAAAATCTCGATGCCAGAGTAACTTTCATCAATTGAAACTCCTTTTATTTAATTTCATCCCAAAACGAAAATGTAAAAAGTGCAACCGTAAGTAGGGGGATACCGAAGACGGGGCTAGTGACTGGAGTGAAGTCGTAACAAGGTAGTCGTACTAGAAGGTGTAGCTGGATCACCTCCTTTTCAGGGAGAGCTAATGCGTGTGAACTCTTGGGGATGATCAGCCTATTATCCCTAGAGTAACTTTTATCCGTTGAGCGACAACCCTTCCACTTGGCACCGTCTCCACAACCACATTTTCACGGTTTAGGCTGCTCCCATTTTGCTTATGTGATGGGCGAACGACGAGAATTGAACCCGCGCATGGGAATGGGTAAATCAATCATTTGTCCTTGGGGATCCGACATTAATCCTCTCATACCCCGATAATGGATTAGATTGCACCAATATCAACCCTTTTTTCGAAAGTGAAGATTTCAGTAATTGCTCAGCAATGTAAAATTGGAATGAGAATGAAATAAATTGTTTCAAATCAGTGCTATAAAAACTTAGATTTCGAAAAGATGTGTTTTAACCTAAAAGGTACTTTGCCAGAATTGAAAAAAGCAAAAAAGGAAAATTTACAGTATTTAAGTAAAAACCTAAAACAATATCAAACAAAAACAAGTTTATATTTCTAAAACAATAAGCTGCACAAATTATATATTTACAGCTAAATTCTATATATTTGGAATAACAACTTCACATATCTGACAAGATGTAGAGACTGATTTCTCGATTTATGGTGTTTACAATAACCACAAAACATATTAAAGAATTGTAGGAAAGATAAGAACACTATAACTAAACGGCCTACCAATTCATATTAGGTTTTCATATGTACTAATTTTCAATTTGACACAAACAAGATAAATTTGATACTTTGTGCATACAAATTTAGAATTAACACAAACAAAATATATATGACATTTTCAACAATGAAGAGATTTTCCATTCACCTGAAAGCTATTCCAAATCCAAATCTAAACATAGATTTTTGGGCTATAATTCCAAATCCTACAAATCTACAATATGTATAAAAGGTGATTTGTATGCACGCTAAAATTTCTAGATCTGTGAGAATAAATTGTAAAAGAGAAGGAAAACTTATAATAAAAATCAGTACATATGCGTAGAACCATCTCTTTTGCATAAATCTAGATTCAATATTTCTAATCCTTATTTTATTGATTTGAATATATTTGTATTTTAGAATTTTAGAAGAGATTGAAGAAATAGAAATGGCAGAGCTTCGATACTGCCTTTAAAAAGTATGAGCAAAAACATGAGGGTCTAGGCCTTTATTTATAGGCATAGAAATAACCCTAAAAAAATTAGATTTATTTTTAGAAAAATCCGTCCTTTAAAATAAAAGTTTTATATATTAAAACTCTAGCCACCGGTGGAAATAATGACAAGAGGATCGACCCCTAGGTCGACCGCTCTGGTCGTCCTACCTCCAACGGGGACAGGTGATAAATGTTAATGAATATTAAAATATTATGATTAATTATTTTCAGTCCGTTTTCGTATTTTGTTCGTAACTTTTTCATACAGACTTCGTTCGTGAAGTTCCAAATATGAAATTTGACCAGAGTTCTATCATGAACGCAATGATGTAAGTTTCATGGTCAAATTTCATCGTTTGATCAAATTCCAATTTTTTGAATATAACTAAATAACTTATTTAATTGACACTAAATTCTAGGATGTCACATTCTTCCCTCCTTAAAAGAAATTTCGGCCCACAATTTTTTCGATGACTAAGTCATGGTGCTGGAACCTAATTATCCAAAACTACACAATCACGCAGTGTACATCCAGTTTTGCATTCAAATGTGTGCATATGCACAATATATATCATGAGTTACAACCATAAAATATGCCTACATAATGACTCTAAATCAGGTCCTTCTATATGTATGCATCTTATTTTGAAAACATGATGCAAACACCCTAATTATATTGGCAGTTCTATATGAATGTTGTTTTTTGAAAACATATTTCATCCAAAACCCTGACATGACTACAAATAGAAGTGTGAAGCAACCAATTTTGCATCCAAATCCTAACATCCAACACGTCACACATCTAAAATTGCTTCCTATAAATTTCTCCTATGTCGAAAGAGGGAAATCAAAGCAGAGAATTTAACGTTCTTACCGCTTACAATTTTTCCAGTTACCAACCAACAGTGGAATTTTACCTTAATTTCCCTGAAATGCTCCAGAAAATTCCATATGTAGACTGCAAAGGAGGCTTAAAACAAGTTCTAAAACGAAAATCGAATTAAATAATAACTCGTGTGCATCGTCGACACGGTATGGAAACAACATTTCCAAATCAAAAATAGTTTTTTCAATCTTACCACTAATGTTTTTAATGCATCGTCGCCCCTAGTGCACCGCTAAAACCACAAAACTAATAATCCAAAATCATCCTTATGCTTTACATATGACCACAAAATTGTAATTTCGTATAAACATAAATTTCAACTTCATAAAATTTATGTTAATTTTGGAGTTCTTTTTGGTATTGCTTTACTTTTCATATGTGATTTGTACAAGAACTAAGATTTTGGTAACATGTGCTTTACTACATTTAAACCATCTATTTTATACAAAAAAATGTTTAAACATATGTAAGTTATATGACCTAAATCTGTGTTTTTGCATATATCTTATTTATAATGAAATTTAAAGAAAGTAAATTAGGCCAAATATTAAACCTAAGAGATTTCTTTTTTAAAACGAAATTAGCAAAAAGTTTTTAATATTATTTTGCAAAAACATTAACGATTGAGGTCACATTTCAGCATAGAAGGAAATCTGTACGTCACATTTCAGCATAGAAGGAAATCGGTTACGTAGAAAAATGCGAAAGCCGAAACCATACTCCAAGCCCAAAAATAAATTTTAGCTTAAAAGGAAGAAGGGACAGATAGTAATAATACCCATGATGAAACAATGCAAACTCCATCCTTTGCTAAAATTTATCAACCATAGAAATTTATTCGTTCCAGCTCTAAAATCACTATTAGTCAGATGAAGAAAATAAAATTTCATTTCCGATTCAAATTATAGATAAGTGTGAATAACCCAGAATATTTTCAAACAACTGAAGTCTCACTACATGATCATGCAATTTTACAGAAAGTACAAACGCTAACAGTTACAAGCATGAACTACCAGTAAGCCAAGAAACAAATGCTGGAAAGAGATAAGAACAAAGACAAGAATACCAAAACTCCAAAACATTGCCTATAAATAATGAGACATCTTTCTCCACGACTGGAGCTCGAACCATTTCCATGAGTTTTGACTAGTCATATCATGGTAGCAGAATTCTCAATCTCGTGTTGTATACATTATGGGTGTTTTTAGAAGTTTCCACATCAGCATCTCTTCTAAGAGAGGATTGACAATGACAAAAGAATTCTACCACAAATCCGCTTTCTACTGAGATCCAACTAAGATTACCTAAAGACAAAAATACAAAAAGTAACTCTGCAAAACATCGCATAAAAACAACAAGCTGAATTAAAGATGATGCAGTACAAAATGATGGCTACGCACCGATTGAAGCAAAGATTGATTCCTGCACCATGGGATAAATCTAGTCGTAACTTCCCAATTTTGGAGTAATGTGCTAAATGGATCACACATAAACATGTGCAGTTCGAACATAGATTACCCAACTCAAAACCGTCATTTAGGAAAAAAGGTCTACTACAAATTACTGAAGTTGGTCAATACAAATATCATTCAAGTCCATATACAACATGGATGCCTCTAAAAACTCATCTAGATTCTCCACAGAATGACCATCCAAAGATGGCTTAATCTTTACCTCCAAAACAATAATATACTTTACCAAAATTTTATTCCAATGAGATAAGGCGAAGATGGATGCAACACGGGCAATAATCTCAGTTGTAGCTAGGTTTTCATTGTAACACCATGCATTTTTAATAAAAAAAGTGATTGTAATAATTACAAAATAATTAATAAAAAATGAACATTATGGGATTGTCAGAATTTAGCTATTAAACATATACCATTACGTCCGTGGCAATTTTTTTATTTAATATACATATATAATATGTTTGAAAAGGAGTTCATATGGAAAAGTTATTAATGTTCATGAATATATTTATTTTGAAAACATATGCATACATTAATTTCATAAATAGTATGTGTTTGAATTTGAAAAACCAAAGGGCGGAATAAATGAGAAATAAATAAAAAGTTGTCGTTATGCAAACATAATGTTGCAATGATATAAATAGAATTAAATAAAAAGAAACGCTACATAAGAATGAATGGATATAAATTAATATCACGTTATAACTTAATAAATAGAATGTAATGTTAAAGTTTAAAAATGGAAAACTAATCAATAGTAACACGCATGTAAGCATGTGTAAATATATATTTATTTCATATAAATATATAAATGTATAAGTTCCAAAAGCAACACGCATTTGAATTTGAAAGTTAATGTGCATCATTAATGACATCAGTTGGAACATAATGGGTATAACATTAAAGCTTAAATTTTGAAATTAAACACATGTTCAAAATGGAAGAAAATTAATGCGTAGGTAATAAAACTGGAAATAAATATAGCGTTAAAATAACAAATGAAATCTTGTGTAAATCTACATAAATAAATTTCAAAGCAAACATGCATATTAGTTACGCGTCCGAATTTGAAATTTGAACATGCGTTAGAAACGAAAAAGAATATAATAAAATATAGAAACAAACAAACAAAAATAATCCAGAAATAAATATTTAATGGAATAAAACGAGCAACAAATAAATCGTGCACAAAATGGGGACCCAGCAATTTAATTTAAATCGCATGGATCAAACCATATATCAGCTGGGTCGACCTATATACGGGTTGGGTCGACCCAAGCATGGGCATGGGTCGGCCCACGTTGGCTAGGATTGTTTTTTATATATGTGATTTCTGGACCAGGATTGATTTGAGCAAAGGTGCAACACCTCGTAAAATTCATAAGTATTGATAATAATTAGATAATTAAAAATAAGCAATTAAATAGTATGGCTGGAAAATGAAATTTTGCAGTTTTAGGAATTTGGTTATGAAATTCCTTTATTTGGATTCGTGGTGAAATTCTGCATCGTTGTCATATGTAATATGCTGAAAACGGTTAATGTATAAAGAAGTTAGAATGAACTTGGATCGTAAATGCAGAAAATATATATATATATATATATATATAATTAAATAGATAATATATATGTGTCCAAGATAAATTCAAAATAAAGAGGGAGAATTCAAAATTTTAATTAGAGATAATATTAGGGGGACAAAGTATATTACATAAATGGAATAAGATTAAGGGATTAAGGAACGTATTAAATGAAATAAACTGCTCAGCAACGCAGCCTTATTGGGCATTCCAGCCTCGAAAAGGTCGACCGCCCCCTTAAGGGTTGTCGACCGCTCGGCGGCTAGACAACCCAACAAAGCTAGCCGGTAGGTAGGCTTTTTCTATGAGGGTATATATTTAAATTAAAGGTTGGATTAATTCTAAGTAATCCGATGGTCTATGCTCACACGAGCAATTATATATTCCCCTCCTATCACATTATGAAAACCCTAACCATTCTCCATCTTGCCTCCATGCTGCCTCTCCACCATTATTAAATTCCAAAGTAAAATAAAAGAAAAGGTTAAGGTTTTCTTCTATCTCTCAAACTCTATTCTTAGTCTCTCTCTTTTCTAATTCACATAAGTTTAATATTCCGGAATTTAGCATAAACATATATGTATAAGATTCTAATGTATGTCTCTTATACGTATACTAATAGGCGAATTATTGGAGCACGCTTAAACGTAAAGAATTATTGTAGATCTAAGTCTACCACAAATTTTTCTCTATTTCGCCTAGATCTGTGTGTGGAATATGGTTTACTTAAGGCATATTCGTGTTTTTAATAGATTGTCATGTGAAAAGATATGCGTAGGAGGATTTGGAAAATTCAATAATGTAAACAATAAAACTGCCAAATCCTCTATCTTGCAATTGCGCATGAATTATCATGATTAATTTGGTTTTGTGGATTTATGGTTTTTTTATTGGATTAAAAATGAATATGGGTGTTGCTACTATTATTCCTATTTTATGTAATTCACTTTTATTTAACATTGAGTGTAAGCTAAAAAGATTTTGATTTGATTATTTCATGATTTGGTTTAGGTTTGGGTCCTATTTGAATCCAAATGCATTCAAAATTGAAATAGGTCAAATTTAAGCATTTTTATGTGCATAACGCCAAAAAGGGTGAATTGGGTGAAATAGGGATTACAAACATACAAGCATAAGTGTATGTAATACTCTATTTTTAATCCAATATTGAAATCATTCCAGCAAGCCTAGGATGCAAGTTGAAATTGTTATGTATGTATATTTTCCACTCACTGCTATTCGTTATATTGTCATTGCGCCATCATACCTAAGTTGTAGTGGTAAAAGTATGGAATATGCCTTGATTTGGAAAAATTGACAATTGCCACCTCATTAGAACGTTTCCCCATTTATACAAAAGTTTACGTTAATTGGGCACTATTATTATTATACTTATATAAACGTAGTCAACGAAATTAACGTTGTATTAGTGTAATAAAGGCGATTAGGTTAGAATTCAAATTTGAAATGTCCTCTTAACAAATATATATTTGTTTGCTTGTGTGTGCATATATAGAATGGCTTTAAATATATATATATATATATATATATATATATATATATAATACTGACACATAGACGCGAGATTAGTTGCCATTTGTGGTAGAAGTCTTCCTAGAACTGACCGACAAACCTATCAACCACAAGTAGGCCCAACTAATGTGAGATGTCTAGGTGCCATGGGCCATTCAAAGACTTAGTATACTAGACACGAGGTTAAACCAACTTGTAGTAGAAGTCTGGCCGGAACCGACCGGCATATCCAGCATCTCTAGGTGTACAGTTTAATGTGAGAGGTCTAAAGTGCATATATATATAACTATATATATATAAGTCTATTGCATTTGAAAATAAGTAGGTTTACTATGCCTTGAGAAGGTCTTAAGTGGCCGACTCTCTTTTTATCTAGTTTGGGTCTTAATTGGTTAAGACTAGGATCCCTCTGAAGGTTTATTCCTTGGAGAGGAACCAAAGTCATAGGACCCACCCTTATTAGATTTGAAGTAGGTCTTTGGGTCCTCTTTGTGACGGCCCGCCTTGCACCAACCGACATTTACTCCAAAAGTGCGCTGTACACATGTCCAGTTAGCACGGGACGGTCGTCAGAAGGAAAGGAAGAAAACGAAGAATCAACAAGGAACCTGTAGAATGTCTCACAGTGCATGGAACAAAATATAATAACAACATACTTGACATAAAACAGGTGAGACAGCGCATAAGCTGAAAACAACTATCATAGCAGTGGAAAATCCAAAGTACAGCTTATGATCCAAAGCCAACATTATTACAACTTTTAAAAACTGTCTCAAAAAGCTAAAAAAGAAAGGTACACTACTAATGCCCAAAGTAGTGACCAGCAATGACACAGGGAGGATATCTATATATATCATATGTGGAAGCCTCATGCTCGCCTCCGAATCCGCTACTCGCGCATCATCAGCTAACATGTCTCTAGTCTGCTCGTGAGAGCACCCAGAGTAATAAGAAGAGACATAAAACTCTGGGTCAGACAAAAAGTCCGGTATGAGTGATAAGCAGCTAAACAGAACAATAACAGGTATACCTAAACCATACCTGAACCTGGACCTGCAACCAAAGAGTTAGCACTACATACTGTACAACACTCTAGGGTGCCATAACAAATGGTGTAAGGAATACGGGGGTGGGGTGTGCATGTCATAGTGATGGCAAACAAGTCAAACATAGCAACCATCCTCACATCTCCCACTCAGTGCGTAAAACATGCGATATCCACCACTTCGATCACCCAATACTTTTCTATGATCACTCTGCCCCATGAAGTCACAACGGCTTCACTGCACTGATCCATAGCCACTAATTCTTCGCTATGTCCACTTTGCCCCATGGAGTCGTACACACCCCACTGCACTGGCTCATAGCCTTACTAATCCTTTACTATGTCCACTCTGCCCCATGGGGTCGCAACGGCTCCACTGCACTGGCTCATAGTCTTACTACGATCACTTTGCCCCTCGAGTCGTGATGACTCTACTGCACTGATACGTAGTCCAGCTACGATCACTTTGTCCCTCGAGTCGTGATGACTCTACTGCACTGATACGTAGCCCATCGTTCCTTTTCAGTGGTGAATCGAAGTTATGAACGTCGACAACTCTTTAGCACACGTCCCCTAACAAAGCCCAACCATGAAGTGAACTCATTGGTTCCCAACTGGATCCTGAGCTCTAACTTCCATTTGGACTACCTTTGCATCTCAGGTTTTTGGTCATCACTGGATCGGTTCAGATCCTCAACTCTTCTTCTCTGTCGGTTCGGATCAGTCTCTTCTAAGTGCTCTGGGTCGGATCGTGGCCTCCAAGTCCCTTCGTAGTACATCGGTTCGGTTCGGGTGCTCTCTGGCGGGTCGGGTCGGGTAGATGCATCCTGGTTCGGTTTGGTGTACCCTTGCTCCATCGGTTCGGTTCGGGTTCCTGGTCTCCGATCCGATCGACTTCCCCTTCCTCTTCCGTTCTGATCCCCTTCTCTTCCCTTCAGTCGATCCGATCCATTTCAACCGTTGTGGCCTTCCTTTTTTCCATACTTTCCCTTGTGCTAAGCCTCGGTTCGGTTCGGTGATCCCTTGCCCAGTCCACTATCCGATCCGAGCCCATCCCTCCGATCCGATCTGAAAACCTACACCATTTTCTGCAACTTTTCCCAGCGAGTGTTTTACGCCATCCGACGACATTTTCGACCATTCTATCTATTCTAATCAATCACAAATCATACCACAAAGTCATAGCAACAAATAGAAGTGACCTCAAACACCAAAACATCAATATGATAGGTTAAAATGGATCAAACATAGCCAAAACCCCATATTTTCCCTTAAACATGTTCAAGCATAATTAATGATAGGATTAGCAAAACTTAACCAAATTAACCCAAGTTCATATCAGAGGTCTAAAACATCATTTAAGAATTTATAAATATTTTTCCAGAATTTTATCATGTCTAAATTCGCTAATTAACACTAATTACCCTTAATTAACCATAATTAGTGAGGAACTGTGCAAATCACTCACGTTAGCCACAAATAAACCTTAGATCTAAAATAAATCTCTGATATGGCGCGAATACCAATGCTAAACAACAGCTCAAATCTTGATTTGGTGAAGGTCTCCCTTGATTTGATGTTGCTAAGCTTAATCCTTGGTTAGAAAGTGATTTGGAAGTGATTTAGAGGTTAGAGGCCGTTTTTAGGGTTTCTAAGAGGTAAGTGGAGGCTAGAAAACTGAAATGGAATGAAACCCTAACCCATTTCAGCCTCCTCATAACCCTATTTCCGAAATGGGTTATAGGCCCATTCATTAATCACCCTATTTCGCCTAGTTAAATAGTTTTTCACCTTCCAAACCTTATTTCAGCCATATCTCCCAAACGGTAAGTCCGTTTAGCTATTTGACAACTCTACGGAAAGGTAAACCATCAAACGAATATAATGGAAGTGGTTTCAGGTCAAAATTCCTTTCCAGTCAAAAGTTATGGCCGAAACAAGATCAACTAGAGGCAAAACGGTCATTTAAAAATCGACAAAAATCATGAACATGGGAAATGACCCCAATGGTCGTTTCCCAAAGCCACATGACCATACGACTTCATATAAGAAAGAAAGAAATATTCTACGATCCTCCGATGCGTAGAATGCGGGTTGTTACATTCTTCCCCCCTTAAGAAATTTCGCCCTCGAAATTCCCTAACCAAAACACACAAAAGGTCCTGCATGCCTATCAGCCATAAAACAACAATCAAACATGCAAAACAAGCAAAACAAGTCTATCCTAGCATGCAGAATAACTAAATTGCAAAGTAAATCTTACCAGGCAAAGAGTTCTGGGTACGTTTTCCTAATGCTCTCCTCTGTCTCCCAAGTACAGTCATTCTCGTTCTCGCCCCCAATGAACCTTGACTAGCTTCACCGCCTTCCTTCGAAGTTGCTTCGTATCGTGCTCGACAATACGAATCGGCTTGCGGTTCCCAACCGCTTCGGGTTCCACTTCGAAGTCCTCTAACTGATCAGGTGAAATAGTCATATCTGGGTCGTGCACGAACTTCCTTAGCTGGGAAACATGAAATACGTTGTGAGCTCCCGCCATCTTCTCTGGTAATTCAATTCTATATGCCAAATTCCTAACTTGTTCGAGAACTGGGAATGGGCCAACAAATCTTGGTGCCAACTTGCCTCTCCTGCCAAATCGTATCACGCTCTTCAACGGAGAAACCTTGACAAACACCAAGTCACTAACGGAGAATTTTAAGTCTTTTCTCCTCTTATCAGCATAATTCTTCTGCCTATCCTGGGCAGCCTTCATCCGTTGTTGAATGATCTTAATCTTATCTAAAGTTTCCCTTACCACATCTGGTCCAAGCACAAACTTCTCACCGGTCTCTATCCAACATGATGGTGAGTTGCACGGTCTTCCGTACAAAGCTTCATATGGAGCCATACCGATACTGGATTGGTAGCTATTATTATATGCAAACTCTACTAGATGCAAATGGTCATCCCATGATCCACCAAAATCCAATATACAAGCTCTCAAGAGATCTTCCAATATATGATTCACCCTCTCTGTCTGACCGTCGGTTTGAGGATGATACGCGGTACTGAGATATAATTCCGACCCTAGAGCCTCTTGTAAGCTCTTCCAAAACCCACTAGTGAACAACGGGTCTCGGTCACTCACAATGGTTTTATGTACTCCATGAAATCTCACTACCCACTTCATATACAATTCTGCTAACTTAGTTGCCGTTCTGGTCCATTTGACTGGTATAAATCTTGCACTCTTGGTCAATCGATCCACAATTACCCAAATGCTATCATGTCCCGATCTAGTCCTTGGTAAACCATCAATGAAATCCATCGAGACTTGCTCCCATTTCTATTCGGGAATCTCTAATGGTTACAACAAGCCACAAGGCTTCTTTCGCTCGGCTTTAACTAGCTGGCAATTCATGCACTTGGATATAAACTTCCCAACATCTCTTTTCATCCCTTCCCAGTAGTAAGTCTGCTTCATGTCTCGATACATCTTATCACCACCGGGGTGTATAGTCAGTTTTAAGTGATGACATTCCCTAAGCACTTCATCTCTCAAGCCATTCACTTTGGGTACAACTAGTCTTCCATTCTTTCGAAGCCATCCTTCACGATCAAGCCCATACAAATTCATCTCCTCACCATCGATATTCATCTCTAACTTGGAGATGATTTCCAATAGATTAGGATCATCCCTCTGACTGGAACAATCTGCTCAATCAAGGTAGGTTTGATCGTCAAACAAGCTAACATCTCTAGATCCAATTCGCACTCTGGTCTGAAATCATACCCTGCGATATACTCCAGTTGCTTCCATTCAAGAAACATAGCCCCTAAACTGGCATGTCTCCTACTCAAGGCATCGGCTACCGCATTGCCTTTCCCAGGTGTATATGCGATATCAAAATCATACGAAGCCAAGAACTCTAACTCTCTGCTGACGGAGATTCAGATCCTTCTGAGAGAAGAGATAATTTAACGATTTATGATCGGTGAACAACTCAAATCTCTCTCCCAAGAGATAATGTCTCCACATCTTCAACGCAAACACAATCGCTTCCAGTTCCAAATCATGGGTACGATACTTTTTCTCATGCGGCTTTTGTTGCCGACTAGCATAAGCTACAACCCTACCTCCTTACATCAATACAGCACCTAGTCCGGTACCACAAGCATCCGTGTATACCGTCATCTCTTCATTCCCTTTAGGAATGACTAATACTGGCGCACGCGTCAACTTTCTTTTAGACTCTTGAATGCATTCTCACACACTCCGTCCCAGACGAAGGCTTGATTCTTCTTAGTCAACTGAGTCAACGGTGCTGCTATCTTGGAGAAGTCCTGGATAAACTTACGATAATATCCAGCTAACCCCAAGAAGCTTCTTACGTCTGTTTCATTCTTGGGCATAGACCAATCCTGTACCGTAGCCACCTTCGCAGGATCCACGGCAATACCATTCTCTGAAATAATATGGCCCAAGAATCTCGTTTCCCTCCTCCAGAAGTGACACTTAGAAAATTTCGATTTCAATTGGTGTTTTCTCAACACCTCCATCACTATCCTTAGATGTCCCTTGTGTTCTTCCTCTGTCCTCGAGTAAACAAGGATATCGTCTACGAACACAAGAACAAACTTGTTCAACTGGTCTATGAATACCCGATTCATAAGATCCACGAAGTATGCTGGTGCATTGGTCAACCCAAATGGCATGACCAACCACTCATAGAATCTAGACGGCGTCCTAAATGCCGTTTTTGGAACACTATCAGCCGCTACTCGGAGCTGATGAAATCTTGTCACGCGGTCCAACTGGGAGAACACTCTTGCTCCTTCCAGTTGATCAAACAAATCATCTATCCGCGGTAGAGGATACTTATTCTTCCTCGTCACCTTATTCAACTCGCGATAGTTCACACACAACCGAAGTGAACCATCTGCCTTAGTGGCAAACACAACTGGTGCTCCCCACTCGGAGACACTTCTTCTAATAAACCCCTTCTTCAAAAGATCGCTTACTTGCATCCCGAGCTCTCGCTGCTCCCTTAGTCCCATACGACGAAGTGGCATCACTATAGGTCTGGCATCTTTCACTAAATCAATACGAAACTCAATCTCTCGGTGTGGTGGAAGCTAGGTCACTTCCTCGAAAGCGTCCAAATACTGGCCAACCACGGGCATATCTGACAGCTCATCATGCGGGATGTCAAGGGAATTTATAAAACTAGCCATTACCCCATCACTAGGTAGATACCAAACACTACCCTCCGCCCATCATCCGCTCTAACTGTCACCAAAAAGCCCTCACAGTCTACCACCACCCCGTATCTCTGGCGTCAATCGACCCCCAATATAATGCCATACCCAGTAAAGCCCAAAACAAAGCAATCACAAACAAACATACATCCATGACTCGATAAGACCAAATTTCGGAAAATCATACTAAGGTTAGTCGAACCACCAATCGGGTTCGTCACAACCAACGGTCTATCGACTATCTCGGGTTCCTGTCCCAACCTATCTACCAGGTCACTAGATATGAAGGAACGGGAAGCCTCGGTATCAAACAAAACTCGAATAGGTACATCATGAATAGAAAGCATACCTTGAACAATGACATTCTTTCCTTTCTCCGCCGCAGTTGGGGGCATTCGACGAAGAAGGAATAAGACCGATAGCATATGCTTTCACAATCTACTTCTCCTTAAGAGGTTGTGGACATTTATCCTTATGATGTCCCACTTGGCCACAGTTGTAGCACTTCCTATCCGCTGGCTTGGCCCGACACTCTTTGGCATAATGGCCCTTCTTACCACAGCTGAAGCACTCAACATCTTTCTTGCTCTTTTTTTGGCCATCCTTAGTTTGGTTCTGCTTCCTCTTGTTCTGAGTGTTATTCTTGCCTCCACCGCCTTCTTGCGGCTTCAGCCCTTCTGCAGATGCAACCTCAGTCTTTGACTTAGGGTAAAGACTCTCTGATCTCAAAGCTTTCCCCACAATCGATTCAAAAGTCTCATCGATGTGGTTGATAAGCCTTCCCCCCAAGTACCCATCCAAACCAGTAATGAACTTCTCATTCTTCTTCTCAGGAGTATCGATAAGGGATAATCCATACTTTGACAAAGTGTCGAACTCAACAATATAGTCCAAGACTGCCCTACCATTCTGCTTAAGCTCCAAGAACTTCCTAAACAATTCCGACTTCTGAGCAGCTGGGATAAACTTGTCGCTAAAGCGAGTCTTAAACTGATCCCAAGTAACCTGATCCTCTGGGGTGGCTGTCTTAATAGCATTCCACCAATTCATTGCTCGCCCTTGCAGCTGACGAGACGCTAGCCTTCTCTTCATCGCATCCTCGATACCCAAGTCGTCAAAGATACGATCACAACTATCCAACCAATCCTGAACATCCATGGCCGACTCCGTTCCATGGAATGGCTTCCCACCAAGGTTAGTGTAATCCTTGCATAGCTTGGCGAAATCGGTCCTAGGCGCCTGCACCATTACCGGCATTGGGAGCTGCCACTTGCATATCCCTAAGCTTTTCTCTCATGAGGTTAGTAAACATCACTTTCATGTCAACAGCATTCCCATTATTGGCTCCTCTACCAGCACCTCTTGCGTATCGGCTCATCGTTCAATCTGTAAAGAGGAAACGATTAACCATCTCCATAGTGGTGCTAGTGCAGTGCGACTTCATCCTTATACTACTAATAGTATATATATATATATATATATAGATTTTGAAAACCAAAGTAACCACAAATACGCACTCTCATATACGTACTATCTCTCCTTAGTGTCTTTTCCTAGGTTAACTACGCAACCTAGAGCTCTGATACCAAATGTGACGGCCTGCCCCACACCAACCGACATTTACTCCATAAGTGCACTGTACACATGTCCAGTTAGCACGGGACGGTTGTCAGAAGGAAAGGAAGAAGACGAAGAATCAACAAGGAACCTGTAGAATGTCTCACAGTGCATGGAACAAAATATAATAACAACATACTTGACATAAAACAGGTGAGACAGTGCATAAGCTGGAAACAACTATCATAGCAGCGGAAAATCCAAAGTACAGCTTATGATCCAAAGCCAACATTATTACAACTTTTAAAAATTGTCTCAAAAAGCTAAACAAGAAAGGTACACTACTAATGCCCAAAGTAGTGACCAACAACGACACATGGAGGATATCTATATATATCATACGTGGAAGCCTCTTGCTCGCCTCCGAATCTGCTACTCGCACATCACCAGCTAACCTGTCTCTAGTCTGCTCGTGAGAGCACCCAGAGTAATAAGAAGAGACATAAAACTTTGGGTCAGACAAAAAGTCTGGTATGAGCGATAAGCAGCTAAACAGAACAATAACAGGTATACTAAACCATACCTGAACCTGGACCTGCAACCAAAGAGTTAGCACTACATACTGTACAACAGTCTAGGGTGCCATAACAAATGGTGTAAGGAATACGGGGGTGGGGTGTGCATGTCATAGTGATGGCAAACAAGTCAAACATAGCAACCATCCTCACATCTCTCACTCGGTGCGTAAAGCATGCGATATCCACCACTTCGATCACCCAATACTTTGTTATGATCACTCTGCCCCATGAAGTCACAACGGCTTCACTGCACTGATCCATAGCCACTAATTCTTCGCTATGTCCACTTTTCCCCATGGAGTCGTACACACCCCACTGCACTGGCTCATAGCCTTACTAATCCTTTACTATGTCCACTCTGCTCCATGGAGTTGCAACGGCTCCACTGCACTGGCTCATAGTCTTACTACGATCACTTTGCCTCTCGAGTCGTGATGACTCTACTGCACTGATACGTAGTCCCGCTATGATCACTTTGCCCCTCGAGTCGTGATGACTCTACTGCATTGATACGTAGCCCATCGTTCCTTTTCAGTGGTGAATCGATGTTATGAACGTCGACAACTCCTTAGCACACGTCCCGCAGCAAAGCCCAACCATGAAGTGAACTCATTGGTTCCCAACTGGATCCTGAGCTCTAACTTCCATGTGGACTACCTTTGCATCTCGGGTTTTTGGTCATCACTGGATCGGTTCGGATCCTCAACTCTTCTTCTCTGTCGGTTCGGATCGGTCTCTTCTAAGTGCTCCGGGTAGGATCGTGGCCTCCAAGTCCCTTCGTAGTACATCGGTTCGGTTCGGGTGCTCTCTGGCGGGTCGGGTCGGGTAAATGCATCCTGGTTCGGTACGTTGTACCCTTGCTCCATCGGTTCGGTTCGGGTTCCTGGTCTCCGATCCGATCCACTTCCCCTTCCTCTTCCGTTCCGATCCTCTTCTCTTCCCTTCAGTCGATCCAATTCAACCGTTGTGGCCTTCCTTTTTGATATACTTTCCCTAGTGCCAAGCCTCGATTCGGTTCGGTGATCCCTTGCCCAGTCCACTATCCGATCCGAGCCCATCCCTCTGATCCGATCCGAAAACCTGCACCATTTTCAGCAAAATTTTCCAGCGAGTGTTTTATGGCATTCGACGATGTTTTCGACCATTCTATCTATTCTAATCAATCACAAAGCATACCACAAAGTCATAACAACAAATAGAAGTGACATCAAACACCAAAACATCAATATGATAGGTTAAAATGGATCAAACATAGCCAAAACCCCATATTTTCCCTTAAACATGTTCAAGCATAATTAATGATAGGATTATCAAAACTTAACCAAATTAACCCAAGTTCATATCAGAGGTCTAAAACATCATTTAAGAATTTATAAATATTTTTCCAGAATTTTATCATGTTTAAATTCGCTAATTAACACTAATTACCCTTAATTAACCATAATTTGTGAGGAACTATGCAAATCACTCACCTTAGCCACAAATAAACCTTAAATCTGAAATAAATCTTTGATATGGCGCGAATACCAATGCTAAACAGCAGCTCAAATCTTGATTTGGTGAAGGTCTCCCTTGATTCGATGTTGCTAAGCTTAATCCTTGGTTAGAAAGTGATTTGGAGGTGATTTAGAGGTTGGAGGCCATTTTTAGGGTTTCTAAGAGATAAGTGGAGGCTAGAAAACTGAAATGGAATGAAACCCTAATCCTTTTCAGCCTCCCCATAACCCTATTTCCGAAATGGGCTATGGGCCCATTCACTAATCACTCAATTTGGCTCAGTTAAGCAGTTTTTCACCTTCCAAACCTTATTTCAGCCATATCTCCCAAACAGTAAGTTCGTTTAGCTATTATGACCACTCTACATCAAACAAATCTAATGGAAGTGGTTTCATATCAAAATTCCTTTCCAGTCAAAAGTTATGGCCGAAACAAGATCAACTAGGGGCAAAACGGTCTTTTAAAAATCGATAAAAATCATGAACATGGGTAATGACCCAATGGTCGTTTCCCAAAGCCACATGACCATACGACTTCATATAAGAAAGAAATAAATATTCTATGATCCTCCGATGCGTAGAATGCGGGTTGTTACACTCTTTCTCTAAAAGTAGTTAGACATAAAACAGTAACGGAGTAGGGTGGTTTACGGGGATGTTCACTTCCTCTAGAAGCTTGTAAGGGTTCAACTAGGGAGAAATTGGTAATTAAAGGATATGTGGCCATTGCATGCTCACCAATTGTCTAAGGGAAGTCCTAAGGGACATAGGTGACCTACCAAGTAATATCAGTTAATTAGTAATGTTCGCAATACTACTTCTAGTATTACAAATGAGAGAATAGACTTAAGAACGTCAACATACTACAACGCGGTCTTAAAGGGCTAGGGGTCCGCCTCAGGATTATAAGAGATCAAAAGAATCCACCATTAATAGGGCATAGGTACCGAGAATGCCACCTCGTTGGGTATTTACCCTAAAAACACTAATGGGTGATTTGACTTGGATATCCACCACATTGGTTAGATACTTATGTTTGGGTGAATCTTGTGTGCTGCGTAGGCTATAGGGTATGGACATTAAGTAACACTATATTTCAGTCACACAGAACTTTATGTTCTGACCCCTCTCCTTAACATCCAACAGGTCAGTAGATGGGGTAAAAGCAATGGATGAAGTTATGATTGAAGCCCATGAAGAAGACGAAGTTATTCTGTTATTGCTATACTTCTTTAGGAATCTTATGAGAATGAACTATTTGATGTACCAATTGAACATATGTAACAATGACTGTTGTATTTCTGCGGTTTTTAAATAATCGTACATCTTATTTGTATATTATATTTTTTCCTTTCCGCTGTGTGAGATTTCCATTCGAAGTATTTGTGTATATGTAATCTGTGCAAATGTAATCCTTACAAGAACCAATGACCCATTTAGAATGGCTCTAAGTTTCGATGGGCTTTTTCTACATCGAAATTTAGGCCAATTCCTGGCGGGTTGTTACATTTGGTATCAGAGCATAGATTACCCGATTACAAGGGAAATATACGTATAAGAGGCGTATTTGTAATTTGAAAAAGACTTTTCAAACTATATATATGTGTAATATATATATATTTACCACCAATAAGCATACGCTTTTATACTAGGCATCTTTATCGTTTTCTTCCTTTTTCAGCTTAAATACTATCTAAGGAGTATCCACTAAATGATTCTTTCTTTTCTTTTCAAATAGTAGAATGGCTGAGAATCCTAATGAGTAGTGTAACCAGGCAATACCCAATACTTGCCAGAGTGGTTGCAATAGTAACTCCGTATTGTGGAACAGGTCCATACTGCAATCCCTCCCTAGTGGATCCTACCGTTGAAGTGGCCTTTTATTTTTCTCACTTTTGTAAGACCTTTATGAATCTTGGAGGGAAATCATTTTTTGGAAAAGAAGGCTTTGCTAGTACCCAATCTTGGGTTATGGACTTTGAACGAATCTTTGTGGCTACTGCCTGGGATGATGAAGTAAAAAGAAGGATATCGGCCTGGCATTTGAAGGATGAGTCTGTTGAATGGTGGAGCTTTATATAGATGGGGAATGAGGGCCAGATCTTTACATGGGCCGAATTCAAGACCCATTTGAAGCAAAGTTCTTGCCAAGGGAATAAATGACTATTCAGCTAGAGAAATTCATCCACCTTAAGCAAGGAAGCTTGAGCCTGCAATAATATATATCCAAATTTACCGAGTTATGTAAGTTTGGTAGAGGATTGGTAGACACCCCATAAACAAAGCCCTTAGGTTTTTTAAAGGACTAAACTCTCCATTGAAAAAGACCTTATTAGCCCAAATAACGTTTGGGGCGACTTCTGAGGCTCTAGTTGAGATAGCTACCCTTTGCACGGCTGAATGCTCCAACGAGGATAAAGAAGGTGAGAAAGGAGAAAGCTCCAACAAAAATAATAAGAAGGAATGGCGGAAGAATAAGAAGAAGAATAAATTCAAAAAGGACGCAAATACTTGCACAACGTGCAACCAGAAGGGCCATGAGGCCAAGGATTGTAGGACCTCCTTAGCGAAAAAGGAGTTCAAGGGAAAATGTTACAACTTCCATGAAGAAGGACACATGTCCAAAGACTGCCCAAAGCCCAAAGTTGCCAATAGTGGCCATAACTTTGCAATAGAAGCAACACCAATTCAAAGTTGACCCCCAAGAGACCAAGGGAAGCCCACACTTAAAAGTATAACCTTTGTTTTGGGAAGTTTAGTTTATACCTTGTTCGATTCTGGAGTGACCCATTCTTTTATCTCCAAACGATTAGTAAATCTGTTAAATCTTTCCATATCCATCTCTGATAGTCCGATGGAGGTGGCCAACTCTATCGAAGGATTTAAGTATCTTGAGCTGTTGCATAAAAACCTAGTATTGGAGGTTGACAATGTCGATTTCCATTGCGAAGCGTATGCATTGGATTTTATGGAGTATGACCTTATCCTAGGTATGGACTGGCTATCGTTTTATGGGGCCATCCTAGGTTGCGACAAGAGACTCGTTCGTCTTAGGAGTCGAGGAGGTCGTAATCTAAGCCTTCCTTGTAATATTAGTAATAAGAACAAAGCCTTATTATATTCCTTGTCTCCTAGTTTTGAAGGACCATTTCGCCCCCCTATAGTTTGTGAATTCTTGGATGCCTTTGAGGAAGTCATGGGACTTCCGCCCCCACAGAGAAATCTCCTTTCGTATTGACCTAGAGAAGGGCGCTAGACCTGTAGCACTACCCTTGAGGCATATGGTGCCCAAGGAAAGAAGGGAGTTAGATAAATAGATTTCAGTGTTATTAAAAAATGGTTTTATTCATCGAAGTACCTCAGAATGGGGTGCACCGGTAGTATTTGCGACCAATGTAGATGGATCTTTAAGACTTAGTGTGGACTATAGGGAACTCAATAAATTGACCAAGAACAGCAGGTACCCTTTACCAAGAATTGATGACCTTTTTGACCACTTGGGAGGAGCCTGAGTATTTTCCTAACTAGACCCTGCTACTGGATTTCACCAATTAAGAATTACGGAGGACAACAAGGACAAAACTACGTTTAGGATGCCAGATGGATTGTTCCAATGGGAAGTTATGCTCTTCGGACTAACGAATGCACCAGCCTTTTTTGTTGACCTCATGAATAGAGCATTTAGGGGCATTCTAAATAAAATTGTGGTAGTCTTCATAGATGATATCCCTATATTTTCAAAATATTGTTAAAGAGCATGGAAAAGACTTGAGATAAGTGTTAAGGATATTAAGAAATAACCAATTGAAAGAAAAATTCTCAAAGTGCCATTTTTGGAGGGAAGAACTAAGATTTTTAGGACACATTGTGTCGAGCAAAGGCTTAGCCGTAGACCTGTGAAGATCGAGGCAATCAAGGAATGGACAATGCCTTAAAATTCTTAAAAGGTAAGAAGTTTCCTTGAATTGACCGGGTATTATAGGAAATTCATTGAAGACTTCGCAAAGATTGCTACTCCATTAACCCAATTGACAAGGAAGAATTTGGTGTTCGCTTGGAGTAATAAATGTTATATAGCCTTTAAGAAATTAAAGGAAGTATTAACTAGTGCACCAATCCTATTATACCCGACGATTCACAATTGTTCACCATTTACACCGATGCATGTGGGACCCGTTTAGGAGTAGTCCTTATGCAACAAGGAAGATTAGTTTCCTATGCTAGTAGACAGCCCAAGGATCCCAAGAAAAGATATCCAGTACATGACCTTGAGTTAGCCGCAGTTTTGTTTGCCCTTAAAATATGGAGGCATTATCTTTTAGGGGAGAAATATAAATTGTTTACTAACCATAAATCCCTTAAATATTTATTTTCTCAGTGTGACTTAAACTTGAGACAGCAAAGTTGGATGGAGTATATTGCCTCATTTGACTTTACGATTTAGTATACCCCGAGAAAGTGGAACGTTGTGGCTGATGCTTTAAGTAGGAAACATGTGACTTTAAATGCGATTCTAGAATGGAAATAATTAGAATTCCTCGCTAATTTTAATTTGCAACCGTCACCAACACTACGCCATAGATGACCTACTGTAGCAAAAATCCATGGTGTTGCTAGCTACAATGATGCCATAGCTCTGTTATTTTTTGTCTACTACAACACACGCTTCAATGTGTTAGCATATAGATCAACCATGTGATGCAGTAGTCGCGTGAATAAAATTTTCAATCTGCGTCAACATGATCCAATGGTCCAGGATAGCGATCTGCGTGAAATAATGTTTAAGGCGGGAAACAAAAACAAAGCAACAAAACACTTAACAAAATATTCACTCAACCTCTCAAACACTCACTCTCAAACAAAATACTCCATCGCTCAACCTCTCAAGCACTCACTCTCAAACAAAATACTCCATCGCTCAACCTCTCAAACACTCACTCTTAGGTTCAATTAGGGCTAAAAGTTCAAGTTTAAAAGCTTAATTAGGGTTTGATTAAGGCAAGTTTGAGTTCAAATTCAAGTAGGGCTTCGGTGTTTCAATTAGATCTTTAATTAGGGTTCGTTCGGGTTTCAAATTTCAGTTAGGGCTTCGGTTTAATCTACTGCTTAAGGTATCACTCAAAGTATATTTCAGTTTTTTATGATTTATTATTGTGTTGCCTGATTTACTTGTGCGTTCAGGAGTAATCATATTCCTTATTTTATTATTGTGTTTGTTTTTTCCTTATGGTCATGGCCAAATGACATTTTTTTGTGTTATTTGTTTGTCAATTAGTGATGAATGGCTCGAAAAAACTATGGGCGGAACTTCCTAAGTTTAGTGAAGAATACAAAAGTGGAGTGAAACTTTTTATTCGAAATACTTTTTCTAGATTCACGTTAGGTAATGAAATTACATGCCCTTGCAAAAAGTGTCATAACCGCAAGTGTCATCGTCAAGAGGTAGTCTACGACCATCTGATTTGGAATGGTCGAGTCCATCTAAACTGTACGTGAAATGGATTTGTGAGGTTTCCTATTTAGATTCTGAAAGGAGCGATAACAATATTGATCGTGAAGAAGGAATAAATTTTGGAGATAATCTCGATGAGATGTTGCAACGTACTTGTGGAAATTTGCAGAATAGTGAAGGTTGGTCTTCTAATGGATCAAATGGAATAGATGTCGATGCTAGAAAATTTCATTAATATGTTGAAGACGGAAAGCAGCCATTACATCCCGGGTGTATTAAATTTTCATGATTAAGTTTCATTGTCAGGCTTTATTCTTTAAAATGCCTACATAGAATCACCGAGTCTGCATTCAGCGATTTATTAGAGTTGATAAAAGAAGCTTTTCGACAAGCCCACATCCCTTTATATTTCAATGCTACCAAAAATATCATTAAAGATTTAGGCCTCGATTACCGAAGAATACATGCATGTCCAAATGACTTATGCTATATTAGGCAAAAAATGAAAATAACTGCAAAACTTGTGGTTTTTCAAGGTGGGACCGGAAAAGAAAATGGCTATTGACAATGATCTAGAGAAGCCGATTCTCAAAGTTCCAGCAAAAGTGATGCGTTATTTTCCACTAAAACCAAGTCGGCAAAGGATATTCATGTCCAAGGAGCACGTAAAACTTATGTTATGGCATGCAGTATGTAATGACCCGTATTCTACACATCATAGGATCGTAGAATATTTATTTCTTTCCCATATGAAGTTGTATGGTCATGTAACTCTGGGAAACATCTATTAGAGTCATTTCCCATGTTCATGATTTTTGTCGATTTTTAAATGACCATTTTGCCCCTAGTTGGTACTGTTTTGGCCATAACTTTTGAATGGAAAGGAATTTTGACCTGAAACCACTTCCATTTGATTCGTTTGATGGTTTACCTTTCCGTAGAGTGGTCATAATAGCCAAACGGACTTACCGTTTGGGAGATATGACTGAAACAAGGTTTGGAGGGTGAAAAACTGCTTAACCGGGCCAAATCGGGTGATTAGTGAGTAGGCCCATAACTCATTTCGGGATTAGGGTTATGGGAGGGCTGAAATGAGATGGAGAATCATTCCATTTCAGTTTTCTAGCCTCCACTTATCACCAAGGAACCCTAAAAATGGCCTCTAACCTCTAAATCACCTCCAAATCATCTTTTGGTCAAGGATTTGGCTTAGCAACCCCTAATCAAGGAAGATCTTCACCAAAGCAACAAAGGAGCTGCTGTTTGGCATTGAGATTCACATCAAATCAGAGATTTATTTCAGATCTTAGTTTATTTTGTGGCTAAGGTGAGTGATTTGCATAGTTTTGCACTAATTATGGCTAATTAGGGATGATTAGTGTTAATTAGCGAATTTAAACATGATAAAATTCTGGAAAAATGTTTATAAAATTCGGAATGATGTTTTAGACCTCTGATATGAATTTGAGTTAATTTGGTTAAGTTTTGATGATCCTATCATTAGTTTCACCTAAATATGCTTAAGGGGAAATATGGGAGTTTGGGTATGTTTGATCCATTTTTACCTATCATATTGATGTTTTTGATGTTTGTGGTTGATTATGTATGTTGCTATGACTGTATGAAATGCTTTGTGACTGGTTAGAATAGTTGGAATGGTCGAAAACGCCGTCGAGGGGCGTAAACAGTCGCTGGAACAGCTGCAGGAACTATGCAGGGATCCGGATCGGATCGCATGCCACACCCACGAACCGATGGTGACGATCCGATCCGATCAAGATTTCGCGAGACGACCTATGTTGCTTCACGAAGAGGTGACCCGATCCGCTCCTATCTTCCACGAACTGACCAGCATCACGAACTGATGGGAAGTCACGACCCGATCCATGTAGCACGATCCGACCCGTTGGAACG
This sequence comes from Allium sativum, assembly GCA_030737875.1. Classification (NCBI taxonomy): domain Eukaryota; kingdom Viridiplantae; phylum Streptophyta; class Magnoliopsida; order Asparagales; family Amaryllidaceae; genus Allium; species Allium sativum. Next base: position 14,486,211 of record JASFAX010000033.1, read on the forward strand.
CGATCCGCAGGGAGTTCACGATCCGACCAGAAGAGGAGACCCGATCCGATGGAGACTGGATTCACGAGACAATGGAGGAGGGTGATCCGATCACCTGGAGGATCACGACCCGATCCGATGCAGGAGGCGCGACCCGATCCGAATGTCGAAGGCCGATCCGATCCGATGAAGAATGTGAAGGCTGATCCAATCTGATTCGATGGTGATGACCAATAACCCGAGATGCAAAGGTAGTCCAAAGGGGAGTTAGAGCTCAGGATCCCGGAACCAGTTGGGTGCCAATGAGTTCACTTCATGGTTGGACTTTGCTGCGGGACGTGTGCTAAGGAGTTGTCGACGTTCATAACTTCAATTCACCACTAAAAAGGAATGATGGGCTACTTATCAGTGCAGTAGGGTCATTATGATCTGAGGGACAAAGTGATGGTAGCAAGACTACGTTATCAGTGCAGTAGGGTCATTATGACCCGAGGGGCAAGGTGATGCGTGGTAAGACTATGAGCCAGTGCAGTGGGGTTCTTGTGACTCCATGGGGCAAAGTGGACATAGTAAGGATTAGTAAGGCTATGAGCCAGTGCAGTGGGGTTCTTGTGACTCCATGGGGTAAAGTGGACATAGCAAAGGATTAGTGGCTACGTTATCAGTGCAGTGAAGCCATTTATGACTTCATGGGGGCAAAGTGATCGTAGCAAGGAATGTTAGGTGATCGAAGTGGTGAATATCGTATGCTTTACGCACTGAGTGAGAGATGTGAGGATGGATGCTATGCTTGATTGTTTGCCATCATTTTGACATGCACACCTTCCCCACCTCCGTATCTTTACACTGTTTGATATGATACCTTAGAGTGTTGTACAGTATGTAGTGCTAACTCTTTGGTTGCAGGTCCAGGTTCAGGTATGTTTTAGTCTACCTGTTATTGTTCACTTTAGATGCTTATCGCTCATACCAGGCTTTATGTCTGACCCAGAGTTTTATGTCTCCTCTTATTACTCTGGGTGCTCACACGAGCAGACTAGAGACAGGTTAGCTGGTGATGCGCGAGTAGTTGATTCGGAGGCGGGCAGGAGGCTTCCACGTATGATATATATATACACATTCTCCCTGTGTCATTGGTGGTCGCTACTTGGGCATTAGTAGTGTACCTCATTTATCTTTCTTTTGCTTTGAGATAGTTTGAAAGTTGTAATAAGCTGTATTTTTGGATTTCCGCTGCCATGATGTTTAGTTCTGATTTTCAGCTTATGCACTGTCTCTCCTGTTTTATGTCAAGTATGTTATTATTATATTTTGTTCGATGCGCTGTGAGACATTCTACAGGTTCTTTGTATGTTCATTTCCTTCTTCCCTTTCCTTCCGACGACCCGTTCCGTGCTAACTAAACATGTGTACAGCGCACTTTTGGAGTAAATATCGGTTGGCGCGGGGCGGGCCTTCACACTTGGTATCAGAGCTCTAGGTTGCGTAGTTAACCTAGGGAAAGACACTAGGGAGAGATAGTATGTATATGAGAGCGCGTATTTGTGATTACTTTGGTTTTCAAAAGCTATGTATATATATATATATATATATATATATATATATATACTATTAGTAGTATAAGAATGAAGTCGCACTGCACTAGCACCACTATGGGGTTGTTAATCGTTTCCCTTTTACAGATTAACGATGAGCCGAGACACGAGGGGTGCTGGTAGAGGAACCAACCAAGGGAATGCCGCTGACATGAGGGCGATGTTTACTAACCTCATGAGAGACATGCTTAGAGAAGTGCAAGGGGCAGTTCCCAATCCCGGAGTTGGTGTTGGCCCAGTAGTGCAGGCGCCTAGGGTCGATTTCGCCAAGTTGTGCAAAGATTACACAAATCTTGGTGGGAAGCCGTTCCACGGAACGGAGTCGGCCACGGATGTTCAGGACTAGATGGATAGCTGTGACCGTATCTTTGATGACTTGGGTCTTGAGGATGCGATGAAGAGAAGGCTAGCGTCTCGTCAGCTGCAAGGGCGAGCGATGAATTGGTGGAATGCCATTAGAACAGCTACTCCAGAGGACCAGGTTACTTGGGATCAGTTCAAGGCTCGCTTTAGCGAGAAGTTTATCCCAGCTGCCCAGAAGTTTGTGTTGTTTAAGAGTTTCTTGGAACTCAAGCAGAGCGGAAGGGCAGTTTCTGATTATATTGCTGAGTTCGACACTTTGTCGAAGTATGGACTGTCTCTTATTGATACTCCTGAAAAGAAGAATGAGAAGTTCATTACTGGTTTGGATGGATACTTAGGGGAAAGGCTTATCAACCACATCGATGAGACTTTCGAATCGATCGTGGGGAAAGCTTTGAGATCAGAGAGTCTTTACCCTAAGTCAAAGACTGAGGCTGCATCTGCAGAAGGGCCAAAGCCGCAAGCAGGCGGTGGAGGCAAGAATAACTCTCAGAATAAGAGGAAGCAGGACCAATCTAAGGGTGGCCAGAAAAAGAGCAAGAAGCATGGTGAGTGCTTCAGCTGTGGAAAGAAGGGCCATTATGCTAAAGAATGTCGGGCCAAGCCAGCGGAAAGGAAGTGCTACAACTGTGGCCAAGTGGGACATCATAAGGATAAGTGTCCGCAACCTCTTAAGGAGAAGCAGATTGTGAAAGCATATGCTATTGATGTTGTTCCTTCTTCGTCGAATGCCCCAACTGCGGCGAAGAAAGGAAAGAATGTTGTTATTCAAGGTATGCTTTCTATTTATGATATACCAGTACGAGTTTTGTTTAATACTGGGGCTTCCCGTTCCTTCATATCTAGTGACCTGGTAGATAGGTTGGGACTGGAACCCGAGATAGTCGATAGACCATTGATAGTGATGAACCCGATTGGTGGTTCGACTAGCCTTAGTATGATTTGCAGGAATTTGGTCTTATCGAGTCATGGATGTATGTTTGTATGTGATTGCTTTGTTTTGGGCTTTACTGGGTATGACATTATATTGGGAGTCGATTGGCTCCAAAGATACGGGGTGGTGGTAGACTGTGAGGACTTTTTGGTGACAGTGAGGGCGGATGATGGGCGGAGGGTAGTGTTTGGTAGTCTACCTAGTGATGGGGTTATGGCTAGTTTTGTAAATTCCCTCGACATCCCGCAGGATGAGTTGTCAGATGTGCCCGTGGTTGGCCAGTATCCGGACATCTTCGAGGAGGTGACCGGGCTTCCACCACACCGAGAGATTGAGTTTCGTATTGATTTAGTGAAAGATGCCAGACCTATAGTGATGCCACTTCGTCGTATGGCACCAAGGGAGCAGCGAGAGCTCGGGGTGCAAGTCAGCAATCTTTTGAAGAAGGGATTTATTAGAAGGAGTGTCTCCAAGTGGGGAGCACCAGTTGTGATTGCCACTAAGGCAGATGGTTCCCTTCGGTTATGTGTGGATTATCGCGAGTTGAATAAGGTGACAAGGAAGAATAAATATCCTCTACCGCGGATAGATGATTTGTTTGATCAGCTGGAAGGAGCTAGAGTGTTCTCCCAGTTGGACCTCGCGACAGGATTTCATCAGCTTCGAGTAGCAGATGAGAGTGTTCTGAAAACGACATTTAGGACGCCGTCCGGATTCTATGAGTGGTTGGTCATGCCATTTGGGTTGACCAATGCACCAGCCTATTTTGTGGATCTTATGAATCGAGTATTCAGAGATCAGTTGAATAAGTTTGTTCTTGTGTTCGTGGATGATATCCTTGTTTACTCAAGGACAGAGGAGGAACACAAGGGACACTTGAGGATAGTGATGGAGGTGTTGAGGAAACACCAATTGAAAGCGAAATTCTCTAAGTGTCATTTTTGGAGAAGGGAAGTGAGATTCTTGGGTCATGTTGTTTCCGAGAGTGGTATTGCCGTGGACCCTGCGAAGGTGGCTACGGTACAGGATTGGCCTACACCCAAGAATGTTACAGATGTAAGAAGTTTCTTGGGATTAGCTGGATATTATCGTAAGTTTATCCAGGACTTCTCCAAGATTGCAGCACCGTTGACTCAGTTGACTAAGAAGAATCAGTCCTTCGTCTGGGACGGAGTGTGTGAGGATGCCTTCAAGAGTCTAAAGGAGAGGTTGACGCGTGCGCCAGTGTTAGTCATTCCTAAAGGGAATGAAGAGATGACGGTATACACGGATGCTTGTGGTATCAGACTGGGTGCAGTATTGATGCAAGGAGGTAGGGTTGTAGCTTATGCTAGTCGACAGCTAAAGCCGCATGAGAAGAAGTATCCTACCCATGATTTGGAATTGGCAGTGATTGTATTTGCGCTGAAGATGTGGAGACACTATCTCTTGGGAGAAAGATTTGAGTTGTTTACCGATCATAAATCGTTAAAGTATCTCTTCTCTCAGAAAGATCTGAATCTCCGTCAGCAGAGATGGTTAGAGTTCTTGGCTTCGTATGATTTTGATATCGCATACACACCTGGGAAAGGTAATGCGGTAGCCGATGCCTTGAGCAGGAGACATGCCAGCTTAGGGGCAATGTTTCTTGAATGGAAGCAACTGGAGTATATCGCGGGGTTTGATTTCAGACCAAAGTGCGAGTTGGATCCAGTTATGCTAGCTAGTTTGAAGATCAGACCCACCTTGATAAAGCGGATTGGTTCTAGCCTGAGGGACGATCCTAATCTATTAGAAATCATCTCCAAGTTAGAGACGGGTATTGATGAGGAGATGAATGTGTATGGGCTTGATCGAGATGGATGGCTTCGGAAGAATGGAAGACTAGTTGTACCCAACGTGAATGGTTTGAGAGATGAAGTGCTTAGAGAATGTCATCGCTCAAAACTGACTATACACCCCGGTGGTAATAAGATGTATCGAGACATGAGACAGACCTACTACTGGGAAGGGATGAAAAGAGACGTTGGGAAGTTTATATCCAAATGCATGAATTGCCAGCTAGTTAAAGCCGAGCAAAAGAAGCCTAGTGGGTTGTTGCAACCATTAGAAATTCCCGAATGGAAATGGGAGCAAGTCTCGATGGATTTCATCAATGGCCTACCAAGGACTAGATCAGGATATGATGGCATTTATGTAATTGTGGATCGATTGACTAAGAGCGCAAGATTTATACCAGTCAAATCGACCAGGACGGCAGCTAAGTTGGCAGAATTGTATATGAAGTGGGTAGTGAGATTTCATGGAGTACCCAAAAGCATTGTGAGTGACCGAGACCCGTTGTTCACTAGTGGGTTTTGGAAGAGCTTACAAGAGGCTCTAGGGTCAAGATTACATCTCAGTACCGCATATCATCCTCAGACCGACGGTCAGACGGAGAGGGTGAATCGTATATTGGAAGATCTCTTGAGAGCGTGTATATTGGATTTTGGTGGATCATGGGATGACCATTTGCATCTAGTAGAGTTTGCAGATAATAATAGCTACCAATCCAGTATCGGTATGGCTCCATATGAAGCTTTGTACGGAAGACCGTGTAACTCACCATCATGTTGGATAGAGACTGGCGAGAAGTTTGTGCTTGGACCGGATGTGGTGAGAGAAACTTCGGATAAAATCAAGATCATTCAGCAACGAATGAAAGCTGCCCAAGATAGGCAGAAGAGCTATGCCGATAAGAGGAGAAGAGACCTGAAATTCTCCGTTGGTGACTTGGTGTTTGTCAAGATCTCTCCGTTGAAGAGCGTGATACGATTTGGCAGGAGAGGCAAGTTGGCACCAAGATTTGTTGGCCCATTCCCTGTTCTTGACTTAGTCGGGAATTTGGCATATAGAGTTGGCTTACCAGAGAAAATGGCAGGAGTTCACAATGTATTTCATGTTTCCCAACTAAAGAAGTTCGTTCACGACTCAGATGTGACTATTTCACCTGATCAGTTAGAGGACTTCGAAGTAGAACCCGAGGCGGTAGGGAACCGCAAGCCGATTCGTATTGTGGGGCACGATACGAAGCAACTTCGAAGGAAGGCGGTGTAGCTAGTCAAGGTTCAGTGGGGCGCGGACGAGAATGATTGTACTTGGGAGACAGAGGAGAGCATTAGGAAGGCATATCCAGAACTCTTTGCCTGGTAAGATTTACTTGGCGATTTAGTTATTCCGCATGCTAGGATAGACTTATTTTACTTGTCTTGCATGATTGATGATTGTTTTATGGTTGATAGGCATGCGGGACCTTCGTGTGTGTTTGGATTAGGGAATTTCGGGGGCGAAATTTCTTAAGGGGGGGAGAGTGTAATGACCCGTATTCTACACATCATAGGATCATAGAATATTTATTTCTTTCCCATATGAAGTTGTATGGTCATGTAACTCTGGGAAACATCTATTAGAGTCATTTCCCATGTTCATGATTTTTGTCGATTTTTAAATGACCATTTTGCCCCTAGTTGGTACTGTTTTGGCCATAACTTTTGAATGGAAAGGAATTTTGACCTGAAACCACTTTCATTTGATTCGTTTGATGGTTTACCTTTCCGTAGAGTGGTCATAATAGCCAAACGGACTTACCGTTTGGGAGATATGGCTGAAACAAGGTTTGGAGGGTGAAAAACTGCTTAACCGGGCCAAATCGGGTGATTAGTGAGTAGGCCCATAACCCATTTCGGGATTAGGGTTATGGGAGGGCTGAAATGAGATGGAGAATCATTCCATTTCAGTTTTCTAGCCTCCGCTTATCACCAAGGAACCCTAAAAATGGCCTCTAACCTCTAAATCACCTCCAAATCATCTTTTGGTCAAGGATTTAGCTTAGCAACCCCTAATCAAGGAAGATCTTCACCAAAGCCACAAAGGAGCTGCTGTTTGGCATTGAGATTCACATCAAATCAGAGATTTATTTCAGATCTTAGTTTATTTTGTGGCTAAGGTGAGTGATTTGCATAGTTTTGCACTAATTATGGCTAATTAGGGATGATTAGTGTTAATTAGCGAATTTAAACATGATAAAATTCTGGAAAAATGTTTATAAAATTCGGAATGATGTTTTAGACCTCTGATATGAATTTGAGTTAATTTGGTTAAGTTTTGATGATCCTATCATTAGTTTCACCTAAATATGCTTAAGGGGAAATATGGGAGTTTGGGTATGTTTGATCCATTTTTACCTATCATATTGATGTTTTTGATGTTTGTGGTTGATTATGTATGTTGCTATGACTGTATGAAATGCTTTATGACTGGTTAGAATAGTTGGAATGGTCGAAAACGTCGTCGAGGGGCGTAAACAGTCGCTGGATCAGCTGCAGGAACTATGCAGGGATCCGGATCGGATCGCATGCCACACCCACGAACCGATGGTGACGATCCGATCCGATCAAGATTTCGCGAGGCGACCCGTGTTGCTTCACGAAGAGGTGACCCGATCCGCTCCTATCTTCCACGAACTGACCAGCCTCACGAACTGATGGGAAGTCACGACCCGATCCATGTAGCACGATCCGACCCGTTGGAACGCGATCCGCAGGGAGTTCACGATCCGACCAGAAGAGGAGACCCGATCCGATGGAGACTGGATTCACGAGACAATGGAGGAGGGCGATCCGATCACCTGGAGGATCATGACCCGATCCGATGCAGGAGGCGCGACCCGATCCGATTGTCGAAGGCCGATCCTATCCGATGAAGAATGTGAAGGCTGATCCGATCCGATTCGATGGTGATGACCAATAACCCGAGATGCAAAGGTAGTCCAAAGGGGAGTTAGAGCTCAGGATCCCGGAACCAATTGGGAGCCAATGAGTTCACTTCATGGTTGGACTTTGCTGCGGGACGTGTGCTAAGGAGTTGTCGACGTTCGTAACTTCGATTCACCACTAAAAAGGAATGATGGGCTACTTATCAGTGCAGTAGGGTCATTATGATCTGAGGGGCAAAGTGATGGTAGCAAGACTACGTTATCAGTGCAGTAGGGTCATTATGACCCGAGGGGCAAGGTGATGCGTGGTAAGACTATGAGCCAGTGCAGTGGGGTTCTTGTGACTCCATGGGGCAAAGTGGACATAGTAAGGATTAGTAAGGCTATGAGCCAGTGCAATGGGGTTCGTGTGACTCCATGGGGCAAAGTGGACATAGCAAAGGATTAATGGCTACGTTATCAGTGCAGTGAAGCCATTTATGACTTCATGGGGCAAAGTGATCGTAGCAAGGAATGTTAGGTGATCGAAGTGGTGAATATCGTATGCTTTACGCACTGAGTGAGAGATGTGAGGATGGATGCTATGCTTGATTGTTTGCCATCATTTTGACATGCACACCTTCCCCACCTCCGTATCTTTACACTGTTTGATATGATACCTTAGAGTGTTGTACAGTATGTAGTGCTAACTCTTTGGTTGCAGGTCCAGGTTCAGGTATGTTTTAGTCTACCTGTTATTGTTCACTTTAGATGCTTATCGCTCATACCAGGCTTTATGTCTGACCCAGAGTTTTATGTCTCCTCTTATTACTCTGGGTGCTCACACGAGCAGACTAGAGACAGGTTAGCTGGTAATGCGCGAGTAGTTGATTCGGAGGCGGGCAGGAGGCTTCCACGTATGATATATATATACACATTCTCCCTGTGTCATTGGTGGTCGCTACTTGGGCATTAGTAGTGTACCTCATTTATCTTGCTTTTGCTTTGAGACAGTTTGAAAGTTGTAATAAGCTGTATTTTTGGATTTCCGCTGCCATGATGTTTAGTTCTAATATTCAGCTTATGCACTGTCTCTCCTATTTTATGTCAAGTATGTTATTATTATATTTTGTTCGATGCGCTGTGAGACATTCTACAGGTTCTTTGTATGTTCATTTCCTTCTTCCCTTTCCTTCTGACGACCCATTCCGTTCTAACTGAACATGTGTACAGCGCACTTTTGGAGTAAATATCGGTTGGCGCGGGGCGGGCCTTCACACAGTAGGACGAAAAAATGATGGCAGACTTTGACATCCGACTTATGGCGATGTTTGGAAGACGATGGATGCCAATTATCATCATTTTTCATCTAAAAACAGAAATATCAAGTTAGAAGTAGCATCTGATGGATTCATTCCTTTTCGTACAATGACTACATAGCACGACACATAGCTTTATTGGTAAATTATAACCTTCCAACTTGGTTATGCATGAAGATAGAAAATTTGATACTTTCAACACTTATCCCTGGTCCTGAGTCACCTAACAATTACATTAATGTCTACATGCAGCCTCTTATCGCAGAATTGAAAGGATTATGTGTAACACCCCGTGTATTCTATAACAGTGAAATTCACAAATTAAAGTATAATTAATTTTAAATCAGTGAATTAAGGGAAACGGAATACGCCATTGCGTTCGTCTCGGAATTCTGCTTGAGATAGAGTCCGAGTTTGCGTAAAACGGACTCCGTATGAGGGAGATATGACCTCCGGAAGTTTCAGAATTCAGTTTAAAATTCAAACAGACAGAAACAGCTCAGAAATCAATTCAAATTTCAAAAAAATCGGACCCAGATTGGGCTGGGCAGGAATTTTCCCGCCCAAGGCACCCAGGTCGACTGGGTAGTCGACCTGGGCCACCCAGGTCGACTACATAGTCGACCTGGGGGTCGACTGGGTAGTCGACCTGGCCCCTGAGCCAGGTCGAACCCAGCCCCTCCTGGCTGGCCTGGTCTGTGCTTGGCCGAATTTCTGAGTCTTGCCTTGTCACTAGGGCTAGGTGTCAGCTCCTGATTGGTCTCCCCTTCAAACGAACGACTAATATTAATCCAAGCTCCATCGACGGTTCTAATCAATTAACAAACTCTATAAAAAGGACCTAAGACTCCACCTAATTCATACAAATAAAAATGAGAATGAGACCGTCATGCTGCTGAGGAAAGACTAGGAGTAGCCGTCAAAATTGAGAGATGATTAGGAGACAATTCAAAAGCTTAAAGCAATGACAACTAAATCAAAACAATGCCTACAACAAAGGATAGCATCTCCAAATTCAGAATTCAGAAACCTGAATTGAAGATTCGTCATACGTTGTAAGTAGAGTGCTATTCCGATATGAATGAATAATTGTGTTTTGATTTGTGTAAAATGAGAAATGGAATTGTACTTAATTTGTGGTGATGATAATTCATAATTGTATGTTGCTATGATTCTAATTATGAATAGATTTGAGATGTTGTGGTATAATGATGTTAGACCTATTGGATATTTGCAAGTATATGACTCATGCTGAAAGTTAATGACTATATGTTTGTGGTAGTTTATTACAACACCTATTGGATAATTGTAAGTAATGTTTCATGTTGAAAGTAATGACTATATGTTTGTGATAGTTTATTACAACAAAGTTGAGATTCATGCAAGTATATGGTTCACTATTATGCCAACATGATGTATATTTTTATGGTCATCTTTAGTGTAGTTGGATCCATTTGAGTAGTATGATTCATATGAATTTATGTTGGAATTGGCATCATGATTCAAGTGTAAAACCATACTTTTGTGTTAGTAACAAAAGTAAGCACCTTTGTGAACTTGTGTTGACTTTATGAACATGGCTAGTTTATGTTTGACTTTATGCCCAAACAAAATATGTTTTAGGCCTATGTTGTTATCAAAATCATATGATAATATATGCGACACATAATTAAGTTAGATTTACATTTTAAATGCAAGTTTACATGAATAGATTAAAAACCATGATTCATGTTTAGGTATGTTTTATGTCATGATTATATGCTATTACAATGCAAGTTCACAAGTGCCTAATTTATGTTAATTAGATCGTTATGTTGCAAGTTCATGCGTTCACACTCCCCTTTTGATGTTACTTAGAATATATAAACACCATGTTCTAAGCCTCCCCTTTTTCATGTGGCTAAGTTGGGTTTAAAGGTTAAAACTCAACATATGTTATAATATAGCGAACGTATAAAACGGGGGTAATGACGTTGGGTTAAAAATATAAAACATATGTGTTGGCATGTCTGACGCATGCCAATGACCTTGAGAACATTTAAGGGGTATAAATTAATTTTACCCAATAAAGATGAATTTGAATAATGGGCTGCAAATATTTACATATAAAAAGAAAAGAGACAAAATATGTAAACTTAGAAAATACGATGTGTTTAACCCGAGGTTGGATTGAGTTGTGATGTAAACCTGCCCGGAACCGCCCGGCTGTCCAGTAGTCACAACAATACCTATCCAATGTGGGAGGTTAAACATTGAGCCCAATAAAGACCCGAGGTTAGACTGAGTTGTGACGTAAGACTGCCCGGAACCAACCGACAACAGGCAGTCACAACAATACCTGTCTAATGTGAGAGGTCGAGGCTTTAATAAGACAGTTAAGGCTGAGTCAGGATTGATAGGATTAAGTAAATTGAATTAATATTTAATCAAATTGAACATGCTGAAACTGTACAGACTGATTGGGGGTTAGGTTTATTCAGAACACTTAACCAACTTAGCATGTTGGCTAGAAATAGAAAACCTAGTAGCGGGGGACCCTTTTCAGCAATAACCCTACAAGGTGTATCAGGATACCCTGAGTTAGGCAGGGTGGGGCACGATTAGTGGGCTGACTGTAAGAGGTCAAATCGACGGCGGTGGTGCAGTAGTGTAGGTTCTAACGGGGTGCGGGCGTGCACACAATCCGGTGCAATAAAATTAGGCACTGGGCACCAGTAGTATACCTATGTATTCTAGAATTGTGTCCGGCCGCCACCATGGGACTTGATACACCCCATGGTGGGACCAGCATAGGTAACTACAACATCAGGGGCCGTAAGACACATGTAACTATGCGAGTAGGAGTCAATTATTAGAAATGGATCACTTCACCCTGATTATGGGGTGCCTGTTGGGTACTAGTTTATAGGGGTGCAGAGAATTAATATGGGGTACGATAGTACATTCGACCCTAGACAACTTAACCTAGCTTATAGTGCTTTCCCATTTCCAGTTTGTACTTATCATGCTCATTTCTTTATTCATAGACTGAATAGTCCTAGACTTACTCAGGCTTTATGTCTGACTCTACTTTTCTTTCGTCTTCTTTTCTTTCGTTTCCCCCCTCCCCTCCCCAAGGTCCACAGGGAGGGAATACCGCAGCTTGACCAGTTTCCACAACCAGCTTGAAGAGAAAGAATGTATTACTTGGATTTCTTTCGTTTTGGACTATGGCTTTGGATAGCAACTATGGGGACTTATGCAGTTTACTTATGTTTTTATGCTTCTTTAAATTATGAAATCAAGACAGTTATGGAGATGTAATGTTTTGGAAATATTGTAAGACAATTATGGCATGGTTTGTGTAACACGTATTTTTGATGAAATAAAAGTTGTTGTTGTTTCCGCTGTTCAAAAATATGTGTATTTATATCTGTCTTGTGTATCTATGACTTATACTTATAAACCTCCACCAAAATTAGGGCATTCCCTTTGAGAGTGATCCTAACGGAGGTGGGGTGTTTCACTTGGTATCAGAGCATAGGTTTACCAGATAAGATAAAAAGTTTTGAAAATTCATTTTCAAAAGAAAATTTAAAGAAGCATTTTTAAAGATAATATATTATATTATTTTAAAAAGGCATAGTCCCCCAAAGCCATAGGTACTATCTTTTATCCTTCGTTTTGAATCTATCCTTTCTGTTTCAGCATGTCTGGGGGCCTTACTCCCCAGCTACTGACGCTTTCACTCCTCCTCCTCCTCTACGTGAACCAGCAAGCGGAAGAGTCCCAGAACAGGAAGACGAATAATAGTCAAAGTAGAGAGGATCGTAACAGTAATGACAAGAAACGCGAAAAAAGGAAATGTTATTTCTGCGGAATTCTTGGACATCTGGAGGGAGACTGCAGAAGAAGAAGAGGAGGATGAGTGCTACTTGCTTTCAGTGTAGAGAGACAGGCCACTGGGCTAGGGACTGCCCAAAGAAGAAGGAGACAAAGACAGAAAGCTCTCAAGGGAAGAAAGAGGGTTTACAGCCTAAGAAGACAGACTTTAAGAAGGGCGGGAAAGACAACAAGTCCCAAGAGAAGAGGAAGTGTAATTTCTGTGGCAAAGTGGGGCACTTAGTGAAGGATTGCGGGAAAAAGAAGGCCAAGGTGAATGGTGGGTGCTTTTCTTGCGGTGAGATAGGCCACATGGCTAAGGATTGCCCAAAGAAGCGAGGGCAGGGACAAAGGGCTGGATCCACCTCAGGGGCACAGGTTCATGTGCTAGAAGCGCCACCTCTGCAACAGCGAGGTATAAATACTTCTGTAGAAAGTGTAGTTTATCTTTATGATCACCCAGTTCGCACTTTATTTGATTCTGGCGCATCACACTCCTTTATTTCGTCTCCTTTAGTAGAATCTCTGCACCTAGAAACTAGTATGGTAGAGGACCCCTTAATTGTCTCAAATCCAATCGGGGGCCCAGCTCATTTGTCTATGATCTGTGTGGGATTGAAAATTTCTATTCTAAGCGTAGAATTTAGATGTAGTGCCTTTGTTTTGGGCTTCTCGGGATATGGTTTGATTTTGGGCATGGATTGGCTAACTAGTAATGGTGCCATCCTTGATTGTGAGAAAAGGGTGGTTAGGCTTCTGACCCAACTCGGTAACACTATGGAAATTACTTGTAATCCCTCGTATGTAGTTATGCTTAGTTACCTTGAATCGCTAGATGCTTCTGTTGAGAGTTTGCAATCGGTTAAAGTAGTCCGTGAATATCCGGATGTCTTCGAAGAGGTGAAGGGCTTACCTCCGAAGCGGGAGATAGACTTCCGCATATATCTTGTAGATAATGCAAAGCCCGTTGCGTTGCCCATTAGACACATGGCTCCACGGGAAAGGAAGGAGCTCAGTAAACAGGTTAAAGAGCTTCTAGAGAAGGGGTTCATTAGAAGGAGCATTTCAGAATGGGGTGCTCCAGTGGTGTTCGCCACAAAGGCGGATGGTTCACTCTGTCTATGTGTTGACTATAGGGAGCTCAACAAGCTAACGAAAAAGAATAGGCACCCTCTCCCCAGAATTGGCGATCTGTTTGATCAGCTTGTAGGAGCGTCTGTTTTCTCCCAACTCGATTTGGCGACCAGATTTCATCAGCTAAGGGTGGCTGAAGATAGTATCGATAAGACAGCATTCAGAACCCCAGATGGCTTCTTTGAATGGCTTGTCATGCCTTTCGGTTTGACAAACGCACCCGCTTACTTCGTGGACCTGATGAGTAGGGTGTTCAGAGAATTCCTCAACAAGTTCGTGGTAGTCTTCGTAGACGATATCTTGATCTCCTCAAAGAGTGAAGAAGAACATGCTCAACATCTAAGGGCAATCATGGAAACTCTGCGAGTCCATCAGCTAAAAGCCAAATTCTCCAAATGCCACTTTTGGAGAGAGGAAGTAAGGTTTCTTGGGCACATAGTATCCAAAGAAGGGTTAGCTGTGGATCCTGCTAAGGTAGTAGCGGTACAGGATTGGAAGACACCAAGGAATGCAACTAAGGTCCGAAGTTTTCTAGGACTAGCGGGTTTCTACCGAAAATTCATAAGGGATTTTGCGAAAATCTCATCTCTACTCACAAGGATGACAAAGAAAAATCTAGTGTTCAATTGGGACTTGGATTGCGAGTTTGCTTTCCAACGGCTAAAAAAGGGCTCTTATAACAGCCCCAGTTTTGACGTTGCCAGATGGAAGCAAGATGATCACAGTTTATACAGATGCATGTGGGACAGGGCTAGGCGCTGTCTTAATGCAAGAAGGAAGGGTAGTAGCTTATGGTGGAAGGCAGTTGAAAGTGCATGAAAAGAACTACCCGACCCACGATCTTGAGTTAGCCGCCATCGTCTTTGCACTCAAGTCTTGGCGACACTATCTCCTAGGTGAGAAGTTCGAATTGTATAATGGCCATCAATCTTTGAAATATCTCTTCTCGCAGAAGGACCTTAATTTGAGGCAAAAGAGATGGATGGAGTTTCTTGCCTCGTACGATTTCGAGATCTCATATATACCGGGTGTAACACCCCGAATTTCGGTTAATGCTAAAATTCACAAATTAAAGAATAACTAATCCCAGATGTGGGAATTAGGGGAAACGGGCTGCGTCATTGCGTTCTTCTCGGAAAAATACGCGAAATAGAGTCCGAGTTTGCGTAAAACGGGTACCGTATGAAAGAGATATGGACGAACGAAGTTAGGCAGAAAAACCAGAAACAGGCCAGAAATGCACTGGCGCACTTGTGAAGTGCGCCAGTACAAAAATGCACTGGCGCACTTGGGAAGTGCGCCCGTGCCGAGCCAGGAAACCTGCACAGTTTCTAGAGAGTTCTGTGGTTGGGTGCACCAGTTTGGGGTTTGGGCTTGGTCTTAGGGCTGGTTTCTGGAAGGTGCCGAAATCTAAGGGTCCTAATCTAATTTAGGGTTAATCTAATGGCCTAAAACACTCACCTAATCTATAAATACACCCTAATACTACCCTAATTCATACTAAAAATAGAAATGATGCCACCATGCCGCCAAAATCAAACTTGAGAGGAGCCTCCACTAGTTTATGAAGAAAGTTGCAAGCTAATCAACCTCTAATCATCATCTTCCTCTTGTATAGCAACTAGTTCTACTACATAAGTTTGCTAATCTTGGTTTTGGTGAGTTCCTATAGCTTTAATAATCAATTGTTAAATTGATTATGGTAGGATGTAATAAGACATGGCTATGTTTGTGGATAAATGTGTTTATGCAAGTTTGTATGATATGTGTTTTGCAAGTTTTATGCTAATGCAAGTTTAATGCCATGTTTTATGATGCAAAACACTATGTTGAACATTTATTCATATGTAACATGTTATGCAAGCTATATGGGAGATTATATGCAAGTCTATATGTAACATGTTATGCAAGTTATGTATTTGGTTTTATGCATGCTATGTATGTGGTTTTATGCATGCTATGTATGTGATTTTATGCATGCTAAGTGTTTGGTTTTATGCATGCTAAGTATTTGATTTTATGCATGCTAAGCATTTGATTGTATGCATGCTAAGTATTTGGTTTTATGCATGCTAAGTGTTTGGTTTTATGCAAGTTCATATGCAAGTTATGATGCAAGTTCATATGCAAGTTATGATATAAGTTCATATGCAAGTTATGATATAAGTTCATATGCAAGTTATGATACATATTCATATGCAAGTTATGATATAAGTTCATATGCAAGTTATGATGCAAGTTCATATGCAAGTTATGATGCAAGTTCATATGCAAGTTATGATATAAGTTCATATGCAAGTTATGATGCAAGTTCATATGCAAGTTATGATATAAGTTCATATGCAAGTTATGATACATATTCATATGCAAGTTATGATATAAGTTCATATGCAAGTTATGATGCAAGTTCATATGCAAGTTATGATGCAAGTTCATATGCAAGTTATGATGCAAGTTCATATGCAAGTTATGATGCAAGTTCATATGCAAGTTTATGTGCAAGTACATATGCAAGTTGTCTCTTTTATGATATGCATAATGCAAGTTTGGGTTAATTACTAGTTGGGTTTAATGTATGTTCATATATGCAAATTGACACCTTTTGAACCCATGATAAAGTTACATGCTATGTTGGCTAAACCCATGACATTTGTGATGAATCTTCCCTTTTATTATGTCACGTTACGAGAACGAATTATGTGGGGAACGATGGGGTTAATATGCATGTTAATAAAATGATGTGGAATGGGTGTGCTTAAGAGTAACATAAATTAAATGGGCATAATTGGGAATTTACCTATTGAGTTAGGTCTACCCATATTATGGAGTTGGGAATTTACCTATTGAGTTAGGTCTACCCATACTACGGAGTTGGGAATTTACCTATTGAGTTAGGTCTACCCATATTCTGGAAAACATGATTAATTAATTAGGGATAATTAATATAAATTAGGAGGGTGATTAATTAGGTGTAATTAATCGACTAAGACACGAGGTTGGACTCAGTTGTAGCGTAAAACTGCCCGGACCCAACCGGCTTAACCAGTTGCTACAAATGTTAGCCCAATGTGAGAGGTCTTAGGCATAAATTAAATACGTGATTAAAGTAAAGACACGAGGTTAGACCCTTTTTATGACGTAAGGCTGCCCGGACCCAACCGACATATCCAGCAGTCATAAAAGACGGTCTAATGTGAGAGGTCTTTATGAGGTCATGATCTTAATTAATTAATTAAGAAACACTTAACCATATTAGCATGTAGAGGGACATGAGGGGTTAAGTGGGTGCCTTGGGTGGCATGAGGAAACTAGTGGGTTGCCTTGGGTGGCAATAGAAAATACGATTAGAATACTTAACCAAAGTGGAACATGTAATTAAACATGATTAAAGGGTTAAGTAAGTGCCTTGGGTGGCATGTGGGAATCAAGTAAGTGCCTTGGGTGGAATGCGGAAATCTAGGGGGTGCCTTAAGTGGCAATTGAAATACAATTAAATGACAAGCTTAAGTAGTAGCTTGTGGGGGCCTTAAGTGGCAATTGAAATAGGATTAGATGACTTAACCAAACCTTAACATGTAGGTGGGCATGATTATAACAGGGGTTAAGTGGGATACACTAGATAAAATAACAAGCTTAGGTGGTAGCTTGTGGGGGCCCATTTCAACCAATATCCCAAACGTATCTTAGTGGGCTCGACTCTAGTCTAGTGACGGGACACGCATATTGGGCTTGACTATAAGAGGCCAAATGGGTTAGCGGTGGCAACGCATGACCAACGGGTTTCATATGCGTGCGTGGACCCGGGCTGGTAAATAAGACGTTGTTGCATCGTGTAGATATAAGCCGTGCACCGTTAATTTTATCAGGTTGCCACGCTGGGGAATGGTACACCCCACGGTGGGGCCAGCACGGGTATCTACGTTAGGGAGCCGATCGAATGGGGAGTAGTGTGTACACCTAGTGGATTGTAGGGCCCCGTGGCGTCTACTTAGTCACCTAGGGGTACGCGAGAACTATTAAGTTAATTTTATAAGTCCATGGGTGGGATCAACCTTTAAGTTAGGAATGACTGGTGTGGTGCAGTGTAGGAATTACCCTTGGGTGGGTAGATCTGGGGTGGTGTAATCCAGTAATTATCTTTGGGAGGATAAATGCGTCTTTTCGGTTATCTTAGTACATCATGTGGGCTACTTAGTGTAGTCATTATCCCCAGAGGTACCGTACCTTGTTTATATCATATCCTAATTACTTTAATGGTTGTATTGTTAGGGTTATAGGACTCACTCAGACTTATGTCTGACCCCGTTGTTTTTATCTTTTTCCCAACCCTCAGGTTATCAGAGTGGGCCCAGTACGAGTGGGCTTAGATCAGGCCGCTTTATTCTCTTTTGGAGCTTGGACCATAGATGTAGAGCTCAGCTTACCCTTTCTTTTATGGCTATCAGTTCATGTATTGGGATTATGTACTTTTATTTATCAGGATGGATATTTTGTACTTGACTCTTATTATGGTTTTGTGATGTAACCAAACATGTTTTACTTTCCGCCGCAATGAAATGATGTTTTAAAATTTTCAAGTATTACTTATATCTGTCTTGTTGTAATTTTTCTGTTCTATATTCACTTAAAATACTCCACCGATGTTATGGCATTCCCTTAGCGAGTGACCATAGCGGGTGTGGGGTGTTACATGTGGTATCAGAGCTTAAGGTTACCAGAACAGATAATTTTTTTAGGAAAAACTATTTTCTAAGAATATTTTTGAAAGGAGTATTTTCAAAAACATGTCTTTTAAGAGAAAAGTTTTTGAAAGAAAAGCATAATCCCCAATAGCCATATCTATATCTTTCGAATTCTCCGTTTTGAATCTCTTCCTCTCTCGTTTTGAGTTTCCCCTCCGTGTATAGATGACCTTTCTAAGATAGATAAGAACGGAAAACCACTTTAAGGGACTTAGACGTTAGTCAGATTAGAAGTTGGTTCAAGAAGGAGGAGGACTGGTAGGTATCTATTGGATAGACGATGGGAGGAAGGCTCAAATAGTTGTTTGGTTAATGAAGGATGAAACCTCATTGGTGGGAGGTTACGAGTGGAGAATGGGATGAAGAAGGCGAGTAGTTATCCTTTTGGAGGAATAGGACACCGTATTAGGATTGTCCAAAGGGGCATGGGCAAGGTATGGAATCTCCTAGAGGATAGTTGTATTCCCTCACGACTAGGGTACCAAATGGGGATAGACCGTCTAGGTTGGAATTAGGATTTCTTTATTTTACAGTTCGAACTTTATTTAATTCTGACGCATCGAGTTCGTTTATCTCATCATTGTTAGTTGAGTCACTGCACTTAGACACCAGTTTGGTAGATGATCCCTTAGTTGTTTCAAACCCAATTGGGGCTCCATGAAGTGTTTGGGTTTGAAAGTTGCTATACTTAGCGTTGAGAGTAGATGTGATGCTTTTTGGGCTTCACGAGCTATGGGTTAGTTTGGGCATGGACTGGTTATCCAGTAGGGGTGCCGTTCTTGATTTTGAAGGGAGAGTTGTTAGGCTTATGACCCGCTTGGTAACACTCTCGAGATCTCTTGTAATCCCATGGAATCTGTTATGCTAAGTTATCTAGAATCGCTTGACACGTCGGTCGGGAGTTTGCGATCTGTTAGAGTGGTCCGGGAATACTCGGATGTGTTTGAGGAGGTGAAGGACTTACCTCCGGAGCGGGAGATTGACTTCCGAATATATCTGGTAGACAATGCCAAACCAGTATCTTGGCCGGTGTGCCACATGGCTCCTCGCGAGAGGAGGGAACTCCATAAGCAAGTAGGGGACTTGCTTGAGAAGGGGTCCAAAGACAAAGTATATCGGAGTGGGGTGCTCCAGTAGTTTTTGCTACGAAGGCGGATGGGTCCCTCAGACTTTGTGTAGGCTAAAGAGAACTGAATAAACTCATAAAGAAGAATAGACACCCATTGCCGAGGATTGATGATCTCTTTGATCAGTTGTTTGGCGCCTCAGTATTTTCGCAAGTTGAACTCAGCCACGGGGTTTCGTCAGTCGAAGGTGGCTGAGGATAGTATAGAGAAGATTGCCTTTAGGACTCCGGATGGTTTTATGAGTAGCTGGCGATGCCATTTGGTTAGACGAACGCCTCCGCATACTTTGTTGATTTGATGAGAAGGGTGTTCAAGGAGTACCTAAATAAGTTCGTGATGATCTTGGTGGATGACATCTTGGTCTTTTCTAGGAGCGAAATAAGTCTTCGTATGTGCTCAATAGGTTGAGCAAAGCCAGTTATGGGATAAACGGTGGTTTTGGAGCGAGACTGGCAAGGACATTCAGAGTTGGACAAGGACTTAATTATTTAGCTGTTTTTACTAGTATCAACTCACGTAGGTCGTCTGAATTCGAATAAGGTATCCCTTGGGTGTTTGTCTGATATTGGTTTAGGCCTTTGGGGCTTGCATTTGGGGGATGTCGAGTTCGACTAGGGTGGTCTGCGTGAGAGATGGATAGTTGTGACGATTTTGCATGGGAGAATATCCTGATTTTCTCTAGAAGTGGAGAAAAGCATGCCCTACATCTTAGGGAAGTGTTGGAGACTCTTTGAGCGCATTGTCTTAAGACAACAAAGGTGGATGGAATTCTTAGCATCCTATGAGTTTGAGAAAGCGTATACCCCTGGCAAGGGTAACGTGGTGGCAGACGCCTTAAGCAGAAAAAGGCTGTCTTTGAGTCCATTGTTCGTGGAATGGCGAAGCTTGGAGTTTAATTCTATGATTGACTTTAGACCTTCCGTTGACTTTGTACCCGGTTTGCTAGCCTCCTTGGAGGTTAGGCCTACTCTTTTGGGGCGGATTGGCGAGGCACAGCGAGACGACCCACAGTTGGTTGAGTTAGTAGAGAAGCTCATAAGGGGGGGAGTCGTCCAGCCATTTGAGTAGGTACACCCTAGATGGTAAGGGGTGGTTGCGTAGAGACGGTAGACTTTGTGTACCGCAAGACGAGGGTCTGAAGAAGGCTATACTTGATGATGCACATCGGTCGAAGATGACCATTCATCCTGGTAGGGACAAGATGTACCAAGACATGAAGCGAGTTTTCTTTTTGGGCCGGTATGAAGAAAGATGTAGCCGAGTATGTCGCTAGATGCTTGGTGTGCTAGCAAAGGAAAGCGGAGCAAAGGAAACCCGGTAGGTTGCTACACCCATTGGAAGTTCCGCAATGGAAGTGGGATAGTGTCTCGATGGATTTCATCGATGGGTTACCGAGATCGAGGAAGGGCAATACGGGAATTTGGGTTGTGGTAGACAGACTTACCAAGAGTGCCCATTTTATACCCGTGAAGAGTAAGAGGACCGCTCCATGGCTTGCTTCAGTCTATGCTAGAGAGATTGTTAGATTGCATGGCGTACCATCCAGCATTGTGAGTGATCGAGATCCTATCTTCACTAGTGAGTTTTGGAGAAGTTTGCAAGAGGCGGTAGGGACTCAATTATGTCTGAGCACCGCATATCATCCTCAGACGGACGGTCAGACCGAGAGGGCGAACCGTATCTTAGAAGATCTCTTGAGGCTTTGTATCTTGGATTTTGGAGGTACATGGGAAGAACATCTTCCTTTGGTGGAGTTCGCATACAATAACAGCTTTCAGTCTAGTATTGGCATGGCTCCTTTTGAAGCTCTTTATGGAAGGCCTTATCGTTCTCCTACATGTTGGTGGGAATCTACGGATAAGATCTTGCTTGGGCCAGATATGGTTAGAGAGACTTCAGAGAAGATTGATTTGATTCGAAGAAGGATGAAAGCAGCGCAGGATGGGCAAAAATCTTATGCGGATCGGAGAAGGACGGATCTTGAGTTTGAGGTTGGGGACATGGTTTTTGTCAAAGTATCTCCGTTGAGAAATATTGTTCGCTTTGGGTCCGTTGGGAAGTTAGCACCGAGGTTTGTTGGGCCGTTTCCTATTAAGGAAAGGATTGGATGGATGGCATATAGGGTGGAGTTGCCCGACAGTCTTAGTGGTGTTCATGATGTATTCCATGTATCACATTTGAGGAAGTGCTTACATGAGACCGCAGAGGTCGTAGAGCCGAGCTTGCTTAGAGATGTAGAGGTAGAGCGTGATGCGACGATTCGACGAGCTCCTACTCGCATCCTTGGGTCAGAAACTAGGAAGTTGAGGAACAGAGAAGTTCAGCTAGTTAAAGTGCAATGGGGAGAAGATGAGGGCAATGCTACTTGGGAGACGGAAGCGAAGATGCGTTCTTTGTACCCATTTCTTTTTGAGAGTATGTCTTTTAACTTCTCCTTTATCGTTTGTCTAGCACTTATCTTATCTTTAGTATATCCTCTCGCTAGTACCTATGACCTTTAGATAGGGTAAATCTATGGTTGAGACATGTGTTTGAGACATGTTATGTTTGATGGATGCATGTGGATGCAAGTGGTTGCTAGTGGTTGCTCGTGGATGCATGTATACACACTCTAGGCACTAGATCGGCTCAATCACTTCATATTGCATATTGCATAAAATTGTGTGTAGGAAGCTATATTTATGGATGTATAATGATTGTGTTATCATATGGATGATGCATTTTGGTGAATGATTGTGCACTCATGTAGATATTGTATGTGTCGATAGGGTTCTCTCGCATACATAATGGATGCATGGCACTATCATGGTTTGCATATGTTCATACATTAGATAGGGAACATATACACACACTTTTTGCATATGCTCATACATCATTAGAAACTGTTTTAAGGACAATGGATGCCCGTGTTTGATGGATTGAGTAGATGGTTGTTTGGATGGTAGGATATGCATTCTCCTTAGCTTAGAGATTTCGGGGACGAAATCCTTTAAGGAGGGGAGAATGTAACACCCCGAATTTCGGTTAATGCTAAAATTCACAAATTAAAGAATAAATAATCCCAGATGTGGGAATTAGGGGAAACGGGCTGCATCATTGCGTTCGTCTCGGAAAAATACGCAAAATAGAGTCCGAGTTTGCGTAAAACGGGTACCGT
The DNA here is from genome assembly GCA_030737875.1 of Allium sativum. Taxonomy (NCBI): domain Eukaryota; kingdom Viridiplantae; phylum Streptophyta; class Magnoliopsida; order Asparagales; family Amaryllidaceae; genus Allium; species Allium sativum. The sequence goes on from JASFAX010000033.1 coordinate 14,509,133, forward strand.
ATGAAAGAGATATGGACGAACGAAGTTAGGCAGAAAAACCAGAAACAGGCCAGAAATGCACTGGCGCACTTGTGAAGTGCGCCAGTACAAAAATGCACTGGCGCACTTATGAAGTGCGCCAGTACAAAAATACACTGGCGCACTTGGGAAGTGCACCCGTGCCGAGCCAGGAAACCTGCACAGTTTCTAGAGAGTTCTATGGTTGGGTGCACCAGTTTGGGGTTTGGGCGCACCAGTTTGGGGTTTGGGCTTGGTCTTAGGGCTGGTTTCTGGAAGGTGCCGAAATCTAAGGGTCCTAATCTAATTTAGGGTTAATCTAATGGCCTAAAACACTCACCTAATCTATAAATACACCCTAATACTACCCTAATTCATACTAAAAATAGAAATGATGCCACCATGCCGCCAAAATCAAACTTGAGAGGAGCCTCCACTAGTTTATGAAGAAAGTTGCAAGCTAATCAACCTCTAATCATCATCTTCCTCTTGTATAGCAACTAGTTCTACTACATAAGTTTGCTAATCTTGGTTTTGGTGAGTTCCTATAGCTTTAATAATCAATTGTTAAATTGATTATGGTAGGATGTAATAAGACATGGCTATGTTTGTGGATAAATGTGTTTATGCAAGTTTGTATGATATGTGTTTTGCAAGTTTTATGCTAATGCAAGTTTAATGCCATGTTTTATGATGCAAAACACTATGTTGAACATTTATTCATATGTAACATGTTATGCAAGCTATATGGGAGATTATATGCAAGTCTATATGTAACATGTTATGCAAGTTATGTATTTGGTTTTATGCATGCTATGTATGTGGTTTTATGCATGCTATGTATGTGATTTTATGCATGCTAAGTGTTTGGTTTTATGCATGCTAAGTATTTGATTTTATGCATGCTAAGCATTTGATTGTATGCATGCTAAGTATTTGGTTTTATGCATGCTAAGTGTTTGGTTTTATGCAAGTTCATATGCAAGTTATGATGCAAGTTCATATGCAAGTTATGATATAAGTTCATATGCAAGTTATGATATAAGTTCATATGCAAGTTATGATACATATTCATATGCAAGTTATGATATAAGTTCATATGCAAGTTATGATGCAAGTTCATATGCAAGTTATGATGCAAGTTCATATGCAAGTTATGATATAAGTTCATATGCAAGTTATGATGCAAGTTCATATGCAAGTTATGATATAAGTTCATATGCAAGTTATGATACATATTCATATGCAAGTTATGATATAAGTTCATATGCAAGTTATGATGCAAGTTCATATGCAAGTTATGATGCAAGTTCATATGCAAGTTATGATGCAAGTTCATATGCAAGTTATGATGCAAGTTCATATGCAAGTTATGATGCAAGTTCATATGTAAGTTATGATGCAAGTTCATATGCAAGTTTATGTGCAAGTACATATGCAAGTTGTCTCTTTTATGATATGCATAATGCAAGTTTGGGTTAATTACTAGTTGGGTTTAATGTATGTTCATATATGCAAGTTGACACCTTTTGAACCCATGATAAAGTTACATGCTATGTTGGCTAAACCCATGACATTTGTGATGAATCTTCCCTTTTATTATGTCACGTTACGAGAACGAATTACGTGGGGAACGATGGGGTTAATATGCATGTTAATAAAATGATGTGGAATGGGTGTGCTTAAGAGTAACATAAATTAAATGGACATATTTGGGAATTTACCTATTGAGTTAGGTCTACCCATATTATGGAGTTGGGAATTTACCTATTGAGTTAGGTCTACCCATACTACGGAGTTGGGAATTTACCTATTGAGTTAGGTCTACCCATATTCTGGAAAACATGATTAATTAATTAGGGATAATTAATATAAATTAGGAGGGTGATTAATTAGGTGTAATTAATCGACTAAGACACGAGGTTGGACTCAGTTGTAGCGTAAAACTGCCCGGACCCAACCGGCTTAACCAGTTGCTACAAATGTTAGCCCAATGTGAGAGGTCTTAGGCATAAATTAAATACGTGATTAAAGTAAAGACACGAGGTTAGACCCTTTTTATGACGTAAGGCTGCCCGGACCCAACCGGCATATCCAGCAGTCATAAAAGACGGTCTAATGTGAGAGGTCTTTATGAGGTCATGATCTTAATTAATTAATTAAGAAACACTTAACCATATTAGCATGTAGAGGGACATGAGGGGTTAAGTGGGTGCCTTGGGTGGCATGAGGAAACTAGTGGGTTGCCTTGGGTGGCAATAGAAAATACGATTAGAATACTTAACCAAAGTGGAACATGTAATTAAACATGATTAAAGGGTTAAGTAAGTGCCTTGGGTGGCATGTGGGAATCAAGTAAGTGCCTTGGGTGGCATGCGGAAATCTAGGGGGTGCCTTAAGTGGCAATTGAAATACAATTAAATGACAAGCTTAAGTAGTAGCTTGTGGGGGCCTTAAGTGGCAATTGAAATAGGATTAGATGACTTAACCAAACCTTAACATGTAGGTGGGCATGATTATAACAGGGGTTAAGTGGGATACACTAGATAAAATAACAAGCTTAGGTGGTAGCTTGTGGGGGCCCATTTCAACCAATATCCCAAACGTATCTTAGTGGGCTCGACTCTAGTCGAGTGACGGGACACGCATATTGGGCTTGACTATAAGAGGCCAAATGGGTTAGCGGTGGCAACGCATGACCAACGGGTTTCATATGCGTGTGTGGACCCGGGCTGGTAAATAAGACGTTGTTGCATCGTGTAGATATAAGCCGTGCACCGTTAATTTTATCTGGTTGCCACGCTGGGGAATGGTACACCCCACGGTGGGGCCAGCACGGGTATCTACGTTAGGGAGCCGATCGAATGGGGAGTAGTGTGTACACCTAGTGGATTGTAGGGCCCCGTGGCGTCTACTTAGTCACCTAGGGGTACGCGAGAACTATTAAGTTAATTTTATAAGTCCATGGGTGGGATCAACCTTTAAGTTAGGAATGACTGGTGTGGTGCAGTGTAGGAATTACCCTTGGGTGGGTAGATCTGGGGTGGTGTAATCCAGTAATTATCTTTGGGAGGATAAATGCGTCTTTTCGGTTATCTTAGTACATCATGTGGGCTACTTAGTGTAGTCATTATCCCCAGAGGTACCGTACCTTGTTTATATCATATCCTAATTACTTTAATGGTTGTATTGTTAGGGTTATAGGACTCACTCAGACTTATGTCTGATCCCGTTGTTTTTATCTTTTTCCCAACCCTCAGGTTATCAGAGTGGGCCCAGTATGAGTGGGCTTAGATCAGGCTGCTTTATTCTCTTTTGGAGCTTGGACCATAGATGTAGAGCTCAGCTTACCCTTTCTTTTATGGCTATCAGTTCATGTATTGGGATTATGTACTTTTATTTATCAGGATGGATATTTTGTACTTGACTCTTATTATGGTTTTGTGATGTAACCAAACATGTTTTACTTTCCGCCGCAATGAAATGATGTTTTAAAATTTTCAAGTATTACTTATATCTGTCTTGTTGTAATTTTTCTGTTCTATATTCACTTAAAATACTCCACCGATGTTATGGCATTCCCTTAGCGAGTGACCATAGCGGGTGTGGGGTGTTACACCGGGCAAAGGCAACGTAGTGGCAGACGCGTTGAGCCGAAAGAAACTGACCCTAAGCCCGCTATTTGTTGAAAGGCAAAGCCTAGAGTTTATAGCCAGCTTTGACTTTAGGCCCTCCTCCGATTTTGTACCAGGCTTGCTAGCAACTCTCGAAGTACGCCCGACTTTAGTGGACTCAATAGGGACAACACAACGCGAAGACCCTCAGCTTGTGGAGACGATTGATAGGCTAATTAGGGGTGAGACTTCAAGTCACCTCAACAGATACTCCATCGACGATAAGGGTTGGCTAAGGCGAGACGGAAGACTATGCGTCCCACAGACAAGGGATTTAGTAAAGACAGTTCTCGAGGAAGCACATCACTCCAAGATGACGATACATCCAGGCGGAGATAAAATGTACAAGGACATAAAGAGAACTTTCTTTCGGAGCGGCATGAAGAAAGACGTGGAACATCACTCCAAGATGACGATACATCCAAGCGGAGATAAAATGTACAAGGACATAAAGAGAACTTTCTTTTGGAGCGGCATGAAGAAAGACGTGGTAGATTTCGTTTCTAAGTGTATGATTTGCCAACAGGTTAAGGCGGAACAGAAGAAACCTGGCGGTCTGCTCCATCCTCTAGAGGTCCCGCAGTGGAAGTGGGATAGCATCTCAATGGACTTCATTGATGGGCTGCCTAGGTCTAGAAGAGGCAACACTAGCATTTGGGTAATAGTGGATAGGCTTACTAAAAGCACCCACTTTTTACCTGTCAAGAGTAAAAGAACTGCCTCATCCCTAGCATCTCTTTATCTCAAGGAAATTGTTCGACTCCATGGAATACCCTCCAGCATTGTTAGTGACCGAGACCCTATCTTCACAAGTGAGTTTTGGCGGAGTCTGCAAGAAGCGGTAGGCACACAGTTATGCTTGAGTACTGCCTATCATCCCCAAACCGACGGCCAGACAGAAAGATTGAACAGAGTTTTGGAGGACCTTTTAAGACTGTGCATTCTTGACTTCGGAGGGTTGTGGGAAGACCATCTTCCTTTGGTAGAATTTTCCTACAACAACAGCTATCAAGCCACCATCGGAATGGCACCCTTCGAAGCTTTATATGGAAGACCTTGTCGATCGCCCACTTGTTGGTGGGAGTCTACTGACAAGCTCATACTTGGACCAGATATGATCCGAGAGACTTCAGATAAAGTAGACTTAATACGGAGAAGAATGAAGACAACCCAAGATAGACAGAAATCCTACGCCGACAAGAGAAGGACCGACCTTGAGTTTGAGGTTGGGGACAGAGTTTTTCTTAAGGTATCTCCTTTAAGGAACGTTGTTCGTTTTGGATCCACTGGAAAGCTAGCACCAAGGTTCGTAGGGCCGTTTCCTATTATCGAGAAAATTGGGAAAATGGCCTATAGATTAGACCTACCTGAAAAACTAGCTGGAGTTCACAACGTTTTTCATGTTTCGCACCTCCGAAAATGTCTACATGAATCTGCTGAAGTGGTAGAGTCAAACATCCTTGAGGAAGCTGAAGTGGAACGCGAAGCAACCGTGAGGAAAGTTCCAACCCGCATATTAGGAACGGAAGTGAAAAAGCTACGCAACCGCGAAGTCAAGCTCGTCAAAGTTCAGTGGAGCGACGCCGAGGGAGACGCAACTTGGGAAACTGAAGCTAGAATACGCGCAGCCTACCCTTTTCTTTTCAAGGGTACATCTTTGATCTTTCTTTTTCCTTAAGTTGCGCTTTTATCTATCTTTTTAGGTATATCTCCTCGACCTTATCTTTAGGTAGAAACCCTTTGGATGAAAACATGTAATTGAAACATGTTATGGATGATGGCTGCAAGTGGTTGCAAGTGATTGCTAGTGGTTGCTCGTGGTTGCATATACACACACAATCTAGGTTTTAGATCGGCTCAGTCACTTCATATTGTATGTGCATATATGTATTTATATTCGTATATGGTTGAAGTTTAATGTGTTGTCATATGGATGTTGTATTTATATGAATGATTGTGCACTCATGTAGAATCATGAATAGGAAAATTTGCATACATAATGGATTCATGACACTTACATAATTTGCATTAAGGAGGTCAACTGAATCAGTAGGCCGACTGATTTTGCATTAGATAAGTACATGTACACACACTTCGCATATGATCATGAAGCATTAGAAGTCTTTTAAGGACAATGGATGCTCGTGTTTGATGGATGAGTAGATGGACGTTTGGATGTTAGGATATACATTCTTCCTGAACTTGAAGATTTCGGGGATGAAATCCTTTTAAGTGGGGGAGAATGTAACACCCCGTGTATTCTATAACAGTGAAATTCACAAATTAAAGTATAATTAATTTCAAATCAAAGAATTAAGGGAAACGTGATACGCCATTGCGTTCCTCTCGGAATTCTGCTTGAGATAGAGTCCGAGTTTGCGTAAAATGGACTCCGTATGAGGGAGATATGACCTCCGGAAGTTTCAGAATTCAGTTTAAAATTCAAACAGACAGAAACAACTCAGAAATCAATTCAAATTTCAAAAAAATCGGACCCAGATTGGGCTGGGCGGAAATTTTCCCGCCCAAGGCACCCAGGTCGACTGGGTAGTCGACTTGGGCCACCCAGGTTGACTACATAGTCGACCTAGGGGTCGACTGGGTAGTCGACCTAGGGGTCGACTGGGTAGTCGACCTGGCCCCTGAGCCAGGTCGAACCCAGCCCCTCCTGGCTGGCATGGTCTGTGCTTGGCCGAATTTCTGAGTCTTGCCTTGTCACTAGGGCTAGGTGTCAGCTCCTGATTGGTCTCTCCTTCAAACGAATGGCTAATATTAATCCAAGCTCCATCGACGGTTCTAATCAATTCACAAACTCTATAAAAAGGACCTACGACTCCACCTAATTCATACAAATAAAAATGAGAATGAGACCGTCATGCTGCTGAGGAAAGACTAGGAGTAGCCGTCAAAATTGAGAGATGATTAGGAGACAATTCAAAAGCTTAAAGCAACGACAACTAAATCAAAACAACGCCTACAACAAAGGATAGCATCTCCAAATTCAGAATTCAGAAACCTGAATTGAAGATTCGTCATACGTTGTAAGTAGAGTGTTATTCCGATATGAATGAATAATTGTGTTTTGATTTGTGTAAAATGAGAAATGGAATTGTACTTAATTTGTGGTGATGATAATTCATAATTGTATGTTGCAATGATTCTAATTATGAATAGATTTGAGATGTTGTGGTATAATGATGTTAGACCTATTGGATATTTGCAAGTATATGACTCATGCTGAAAGTTAATGACTATATGTTTGTGGCAGTTTATTACAACACCTATTGGATAATTGTAAGTAAATGTTTCATGTTGAAAGTAACGACTATATGTTTGTGATAATTTATTACAACAAAGTTGAGATTCATGCAAGTATATGGTTCACTATTATGCCAACATGATGTATATTTTTATGGTCATCTTTAGTGTAGTTGGATCCATTTGAGTAGTATGATTCATATGAATTTATGTTGGAATTGGCATCATGATTCAAGTGTAAAACCATACTTTTGTGTTAGTAACAAAAGTAAGCACCTTTGTGAACTTGTGTTGACTTTATGAACATGGCTAGTTTATGTTTGACTTTATGCCCAAACAAAATATGTTTTAGGCCTATGTTGTTATCAAAATCATATGATAATATATGCGACACATAATTAAGTTAGATTTACATTTTAAATGCAAGTTTACATGAATAGATTAAAAACCATGATTCATGTTTAGGTATGTTTTATGTCATGATTATATGCTATTACAATGCAAGTTCACAAGTGCCTAATTTATGTTAATTAGATCGTTATGTTGCAAGTTCATGCGTTCACACTCCCCTTTTGATGTTACTTAGAATATATAAACACCATGTTCTAAGCCTCTCCTTTTTCATGTGGCTAAGTTGGGTTTAAAGGTTAAAACCCAACATTTGTTATAATATAGCGAACGTATAAAATGGGGGTAATGACGTTGGGTTAAAAATATAAAACATATGTGTTGGCATGTCTGACGCATGCCAATGACCTTGAGAACATTTAAGGGGTATAAATTAATTTTACCCAATAAAGATGAATTTGAATAATGGGCTGCAAATATTTACATATAAAAAGAAAAGAGACAAAATATGTAAACTTAGAAAATACGATGTGTTTAACCCGAGGTTGGATTGAGTTGTGATGTAAACCTGCCCGGAACCGCTCGGTTGTCCAGTAGTCACAACAATACCTATCCAATGTGGGAGGTTAAACATTGAGCCCAATAAAGACCCGAGGTTAGACTGAGTTGTGACGTAAGACTGCCAGGAACCAACCGGCAACAGACAGTCACAACAATACCTGTCTAATGTGAGAGGTCGAGGCTTTAATAAAACAATTAAGGCTGAGTCAGGATTGATAGGATTAAGTAAATTGAATTAATATTTAATCAAATTGAACATGCTGAAACTGTACAGACTGATTGGGGGTTAGGTTTATTCAGAACACTTAACCAACTTAGCATGTTGGCTAGAAATAGAAAACCTAGTAGCGGGGGACCCTTTTTAGCAGTAACCCTACAAGGTGTATCATGATACCCTGAGCTAGGCAGGGTGGGGCACGATTAGTGGGCTGACTGTAAGAGGTCAAATCGACGGCAGTGGTGCAGCAGTGTAGGTTCTAACGGGGTGCGGGCGTGCACACACTCTGGCACAGAAAAATTAGGCACTGGGCACCAGTAGTATACCTGTGTATTCTAGAATTGTGTCGGGCCGCCACCATGGGACTTGATACACCCCATGGTGGGACCAGCATAGGTAACTACAACATCGGGGGCCGTAAGACACATGTAACTATGCGAGTAGGATCCGATTATTAGAAATGGATCACTTCACCCTGATTATGGGGTGCCTGTTGGGAACTAGTTTATAGGGGTGCAGAGAATTAATATGGGGTACGATAGTACATTCGACCCTAGACAACTTAACCTAGCTTATAGTGCTTTCCCATTTCCAGTTTGTACTTATCATGCTCATTTCTTTATTCATAGACTGAATAGTCCTAGACTTACTCAGGCTTTATGTCTGACTCTACTTTTCTTTCGTCCCCCCCGGTCCACAGGGAGGGAATACCGCAGCTTGACCAGTTTTCACAACCAGCTTGAAGAGAAAGAATGTATTGCTTGGATTTCTTTCGTTTTGGACTATGGCTTTGGATAGCAACTATGGGGACTTATGCAGTTTACTTATGTTTTTATGCTTCTTTAAATTATGAAATCAAGACAGTTATGGAAATGTAATGTTTTGGAAATATTGTAAGACAATTATGGCATGGTTTGTGTAACACGTATTTTTGATGAAATAAAAGTTGTTGTTGTTTCCGCTGTTCAAAAATATGTGTATTTATATCTGTCTTGTGTATCTGTGACTTATACTTATAAACCTCCACCAAAATTAGGGCATTCCCTTTGAGAGTGATCCTAACGGAGGGGGGGTGTTTCATTATGGGATCTTGGCATACAAACTTACGATGCCATCACTGGTGATAATTTCACAATACGTGCATGCGTGTTATGGACGATTAGCGACTTTCAGGGCAATGCAATGTTATCCTGCTGGAGCACAAAGGGTTATTTAGCTTGTCCCGTATGACATTCCGAGACTTCTTCAACTTACTTGAAACATAGTAAGAAAATGAGCTACATGAATCATAGGAAAGTTTTAGACTCGGGACATAAATGGAGGTTTGATAAGAAAATGTTCAATGGTGAAGTTGAAATGGGAAAACCTCCCGGAATTTTATCTAGGACTGACATTGAAGAATCGTTGGTTGGTTATGAAAATATTTTTGGGAAGAAAGAGGTCAAGAAGCATAAAAATGAATCTCCTTTTAAAAAAAGTCAATATTTTTTAATTTACCATATTGGAGTCCAAAAGTATGTCGACATAACCTTGATGTTATGCACATAGAGAACAACTGTAACACCCCGTAATTTTTGGCAACACATTAAAATGATAAACTAAGGAATACTTAACTAAATATTCAGAACTAAGTGAAACGGACAATGCTGTTGCATTTATCCTGGAATTCTGGTTTAAGTAGATACCTAGTTTTGTAAAACGGGCATAGTATGAAAAAGATATTAAGATTTGAAGTTTGTATATGCATAAGAAGAATATATATATAATAACTCCAGAATTCAAAACAATTCGAAAACCAGAAGTGGGTGAGGGAAAAAGACCGTTGGGGGCCGACAAAGGAGTCGACCCATTGTTTTCTGGTAACCCCACAGCAGATCTGTGCAAATTCTTGTGCGTAAACGTGGACTGATTTCTGGTCTAGATTCGTTGACTGATGGCTATAAATAAGACCTTATACCCATTGTTTTATTCATCTTAATCAATGGCGGCGATGAGATGTTGCTCCAGCTCAGATTAAATTAGCCTTTTCTTCATCAACAACGACTCATACATATTCAAAGATTGCAGATTCAACATCAACACGCTTTACTCGGTTTTCTTAGATCCAATCACAGTGAGTCTACGTTATTTTTAGATATGAATACTTAAAAGATAATCTTAACATGTTTATAAATTGTATCTAAGTCTATGACTTATTGAATCATATCAGATCTACCATAACCTGTGTATCTAAGTTATTTTGACATAACTATGAATTGGATCTAAGCCTATGCCTATTCACCATGTCAGATCTAGAATTATTTGTATATCTAATTCAATGATTAGATCTCATCATGCCTGTTTATGATCATGACATTATGCCTAATTAGTTCTATTATCACATGTTCATCAGATCTGTTCCTATATGCCTATCTTGTCACTATGCCCAATTTTGTCACCGTATGCTTATTAGTTGCTATGCCTATGTTTGCCATCATAAGTCAATCTTGTTATTATGATTATATCTATTCTCTTCCCTTCTTCTTTTAGCTTTTTATTTTATAGCCAGGCTACCTTCTAGCCTAGGCATACCGCTGAAATATGCGAAAGTGTGAAATTGGGAACGAGTGGAAAACGTTAAAATTGTGGCATAACTTGTATTGGAAAATTTGGGCATAAATTGAATAAAGTACATGAATATGGATTTGGGGCATAAATCAAATTGTGATTTAGAATCTTAATTTAGGGGCATATGGTGCATGATAAATATGACTTGGAAAAAGGGCATGAAAACCTATAATGAAATATGGATAATTGATAAAGAAGGAAAATGCCTAGAATTTCAGTAATTAGAAACTATAACCGCGGTTAGACACGAGGTTAGATTACACTTGTGCTAGAAGTCTGCCTTGTGGTGAATCTAAGGTGAGGGGTCTAAGTGCATAAACGTGTAATGTGCTAAGACACGAGGTTAAGTCCGTCTTGTGGAAGAAGTCTTCCTAGACCTGCCTGGCATATCCAACATTCACAAGTTGTAGGCTTAATGTGGGAGGTCTAGCGCATTATAACCATAAATGAATGAATGGTAATAAACATGAATACCTAACTTGGTTTAATCTATAGAGATTACATGAACTAGTTAAATTGAGCAGGGGTTAATTAAACTTGCATGAAATAATGGGAGGGTTAAGTATATCTTGGGGTGGTGGGTAATATTTATATATAGCCCCGTAAACTTAACCTGTTGGGGTTATGCAATTTTATTACACTGGTATGGCATAACCTGCGGAAAACCTAGTAGTGGGGATGCACGCGTAGGGAAAGTTGGTATCATCTTGTATGTGGGACCCGTTTCAATCAATAACCCATATATAGGTATCAAATGAGTACTCCGAACTGGGTCGGAGTTAGGGCACGCTTACTGGGCTGGTTGTAAGAGATCCAAAAGAGGAGACGGTGTAGGCGGCACATTCCGACAGGTCATGTGCATGCATGGGTCCGGACAAGTCAGGCTAAGACACTGTGACACATGTAGATATGGTTGTGCACATCCTGAAAATGAAGGGTTGCCACTTTAGGAAGTGATACATCCTACTATGGGTCCAGCATAGGGTATCTACGGAGTAGGGAGCTGATCGATTAGGGTAGAAATTTGGAATGACCCTGCTTCTAACTAGAATTTTGGTATTTTTTTTAACTATGGTATATAATATAAATAATCCTCTAGTTCAAAGTTAAGATCCAAAGCCATTCTTTCCTGTTTAAAATACAGGATCCCAAATTTTTACCAATATAAAAATATTAGTTCATATAGAAAATATTTTGAAATATATATATATATATATCCCTCTTGCTTTAAATCAGAGTAGAAAGAAAGCAAGAGATCCATTAACCTAATTATAGATCAATTTTAGACACAGATTTAAATCTGGTACCCTTATGCCTACAAAAGTGATACTTTTGTATCATAGGGCTAAAAATGATACTCTTATACATGCAAAAATGATACTTTGGTGCCTACAGTAATGATGCCTTTAAAAATGACACCTAACTATATGCATAAATGATACTTGCAAGAATGGTACGTTTTAAAATGATATTCTAGTTCATACAAAACGATCCTTTCAAAACAATGTTATCAAAAATGATTCTCTTATGTGTACATAAATGCTACCTTTAAAATGATAATAGCAAAACTGATACTCTTATGCTTATACAAATGAATTTTTTCATAATGGGGTTATCAAAACTGATAACCTTATGCATGCATAAATAATACTTTTGAAACAATGTGTGTAACATGTGCATGTTCACTATTTTGGTCTCTAGTGCATAGATCTTCATTGCACCCCTGGTTAGTCCATCTCTCATCTGAACTGAACCAAGTGTGCCCATGTGCACCACTTTTGTATTTGAATTTTACTGAAAGAACACACCAATAAACCAGCAAACAAACACGTACATGTGCACAAAACTTTTCTAAAATGACTCTAGATTGACTAATATTAGTAATATTAGTAACATTCCATAATTTAAAGCATATTTTTTCTCAATTTCAGTTTGCAAAATGATCATATATATTACTACTTCAGCTCAGTCATCAACATAACACATTGTACTTAATTTTCCTATTATCTAAACATAATTTTTCAAGACCTAGCATAATATTTACAAAACTGATTCATAAAGCTATCCTCAAGGATTCATGGAGGTACAAAATTCAAAGCTCTTATTTTCTACTTAAGCATGCTTACATCCATGTAAACAAGCCAGATTCCTAACCCAGTTTCTACTTAACTCCATCATTCCCTGAAAAAGCATTAGAGGTTGCCTCATCATAGAATGAGATACCCCATTTGCCATGAGCAAAAAAGGTTAGACTAATGTGTCTGGTATGAGCATCACAATTAAAACATAATGAATAAAACATAGATATAATTTATGAAGAACTTCTATTAAAAAAGCACACTTCTTTTTATGTTTGATAAATAATCTTGTGCAAGTGCACTTCCACTGATTTATTCAATATTTATCATCAACGCTCAATTTAATGCATACAAATCAACCACACATATGTGCATAACAAAATAAATCTATCCTGATAATATCATAATCTGTAACCATAATATTGTCACAATTGTCCTAGGAAGCTTTCCAGGAAAACTCAAGTTCTTTGTATATATTTCCTAGCATATGTCAATTGATTTAAGTACCTTGGTCTCATCTGTATAACTGAGTCACTGGAGCCCATTGTAGTTGTCTAATTCACATTACTACACAAAGATCTCAGGACCAAATTTAGGCCTTGTGCCAAACTTACAACTCAAGTGCAAGCCACTCCACAACATCCTGACCAAAAATACCTTAGTTAAATTACTAAGTGTTTTCTTATATTTTTCCATGGACTACTTACATAAATAAGGTAAACTAACATAGTTAGATTCATTGCATAATGCCATGGATTTCATAGAAACCACCCAAACAATCCAAACAACCATTCAAACAAAAATATAAACCATCCAGTGTATATCTACATTCCAGGAAATCATTTATCTTGGGGTTTTAATATGGTAAAATCCTTGTCTGAATAAAGCCACTTATACATAGGTACATGCTTGTCTGGATATAGATCTGATATTAATCTATGGCTTTAATGAATGTTTTTAAGGGTTTTTGCTGCTATGCATAAACTGGTTTTAAATAGATTTCAAAACCTAGTTGAGACATAGAGTTAGCATTCTTGATTAGAGATCAGCACATAGAAATTCTATTGCTCTCTAAATCAATCATTTATAGAGCCTCAGCAACTATACACAAGTATATTGCAACTCATATATATTTTCCATGAGAGATGGTTATAGATCAGTATCATATATATTTCCAGATTTATGGAGTTTTCAATGGTATCATAAAAGAGGTTTTCAAAGGATCACAAAGCTGAACAGATTTAAATAATAACTTTAAATCCATAATGTTAAACTCAACAATGGTTCTAAATAGAGTCATTAATATATTTACAATCACATTTAAACAGATAAAATATCCAGAAGATCAAATTCAAAGTAAAATAAACATATGAAAATATTGGCTGCCTCTTTCAACTCAGGACTTAATGCCATTTGTTTTAAGTGAGAATACTCACCAAATATCCTTCTTCTAAGCGAAAGAAAAATTAGAGAACCTTTGCTTTATCCCTAAGCTTTCCTTTCTTCCTTTCAAAATAGATTTTATGTGTTTTACTAGGATTCACTAGGCAGTTTAATTTTTTCCCGTATACCCTTATTTATACCATCAAATTCCTGGGGTTTTCCCATGTTACACAAAGTCCGTTTTTCCCCTTAACAAATCATGCTATTTGTGTGAGTGTTATTCACATGATTTTGCTTTATTTTCTTTATAATGCTCGAGTGTAAAAGTGCATTACTTTTTCAGGGATAAAGAAAATGTTTTAAAATCATTTTCCCACCAAAACAAGTCATGACAAAATAGCAAATGGATATAATAACCCTCCCCTTTCTAAATCTGGCTTTGCATTATTTAATCTTGGTGCAACTTGACCTTACCGTATACATGTATATGTATTATCTCAAGTCTACTTTATATTGTACACTAAATCAGTCCATGTGATTTAATTTAATGGCCACGGGAATACATGTATATTCACATACATAAACCATATTATTTATCTTGGAGCTATGGCTTTGCCTTGTGCATATCCCTGTTGTACACATGTGCGCACACACATACATGCACACGGACCAAAACCCTATTAATTCCATATTAAAAATTCAGTAATCATTTTAAACCATGTTAAAATAAAATTTTCTACTAGAAATTTTGGTTCATTATAAATACCCCACCTTTTAGGAATTGTGTCCTCACAATTTTCTTCATAATTGAATAAAATTTTCGATTTGACTAAGAGATTATAAATTCTGATTAAACATATTCATCCAATTAATTAAATTGGCTCATTAAACATAAAACTTATACTAAAAAAATAGTGATATCTTTAATTTGCAAAAAACTTAGGATAATTCACCCTAATCTTATCTTCTAATTCCCATATGCAATCATTTGGATTAATACTCCCCTGCACTTTCACAAGCTTCAAGATTTTATTTCTCAAATTCTTTACTTCTTTAACCAAAATTCCCACTTGTTCTTTTTCATAAACCAAATCAGAATTTTTCTAGACCTGATGGTGATTCCAGAATATCTTGCTTATCATGAACCCACCTTCTCAGTTGTGATACATGAAAGACATTATATATCCCTTGCATATATTCAGGTAATTCTAATCTATAAGCCAAAGAACCAATTCTTTATAGAATTTTATATGGTCCAACATACCTAGGTATCAGTTTACCTTGTTTCCCAAACTTTAACACCTTCTTCATTGGTGAAATTTTGATGAAGACAAAGTCCCCACCTGGTATTCAACTTGCCTTCTCTTCTTATCTGCATATTTCTTTTGTCTATCTTGTGCAGCTTCCACTCTTTTCCTTGTCAATGCAACTTTTTCAGTTGTTTCCTTTATGTATTCAGGGCCTAAAATTGCTCTTTCCCCAGTTTCAACCCAATATACTAGAGATGAACATGGTCTGCCATATAAGGCTTCAAATGGTGCCATCCTTATAGTGCTTTGATAACTGTTGTTGTATGTAAATTCAGCTAAGTGAAGGTGTTCTTCCCAGTTACCCCCAAAGTCTAAAATACAGGCTCTCAATAAATCTTCTATCACTTTATTAACTACTTCAGTTTGCCCATCTGATTGAGGGTAGTAAGCTGTGCTCATGCAAAGCTCACTTCCCATAGCCTGTTGAAAACTTTTCCAGATATTAGATGTGAAGGTAGTGTCTCTATCACTCACAATAGTCTTGGGTATGCTATGCAATTTTACTATCTCCTTCATGAATATCTGAGCCAATTTTGGTGCATTTCTGTCTGACTTCACTGGAATGAAATGTGCTATTTAGTTAGCCTATCAACCACTACCCATATACTAGTATTTCCTCTTTTTGATCTTGGTAGACCATCTATAAAATCCATGGAGATATCCTCCCATTTCCATTGAGGTATATTTAAGAGTTGAAGTAAACCTGAGGGCCTTAGTATCTCTGCCTTTATCTGCTGGCAAATTACACATTTAGCCACAAATTTTGCTACATCACTTTTCATTCCTTTCCACCAATAATCCCTCTTAAGATTATGGTACATCTTGGTATTCCCTAGATGTATAGAGTACTTTCTTCTATGGTATTCATTTAGCATCTCCTCTTTTAATTCTGAATTTCCAGGTACCCAAATTCTATTTTTATTCCTCACATAACCCTTTTCATCAATGTGCAAAATTTTTACGTCCTCCCTTCTTTCCAAAAGGGTTTCGTTTTCTAAAATAATGGGATCTTGGTTTTGCATGTTTCCTACCTTCAGAATTAAATCAGACTGCAAGGTAACCATACTTAATCTCCTCATATTTTCTTGTGCATCCTGCACTTCCATGTGCACATCATTATTCTCTTTTACTTCTAGATCAGCGAGTATCATTAAAAATTTAAATTCCTCTATCATTAACAAGCTTAATTTGGTATGCTGCCTACTCAAAGCATCAGCTACCTTATTAGCTTTTCCTGGTGTGTTGAGTATATCAGAATCATATGCAGCTAAAACTCAACCCACCTATGTTGCCTCATATTTAAATCTTTTTGTGAAAATAAATATTCAAAGATTTGTGGTCAGTGTAGAGCTCAAATTTGGCTCCTAACAAATAATGTCTACAAAGTTTTAAGGCATATACAACTGCAGCTAATTCCAAGTCATGTGTTGCATATCTGGTTTCATGTGGTTTTAATTGCCTTGATGCATATGCCATAACTTGACCTTATTACATCAATACTACTTCTAAACCATATCCACATGCATCTGTGTGAATTGTTAAATCATGGTTTCCATCTAGTACTTTCAAAACAGGTGCATTTACTAATGCTTCTTTTAGTTCCTCAAAAGCTTTCTCACATTTTTTTAGTCCAAACATAGGCTTGATTCTTCCTAGTTAGGTTAGTCAGTGGTGCTGAGATCTTAGAAAAATCTCTAATAAATATTCTATAATATCCAGCCATCCCCATGAATGATCTAACTTCACTACTTTTTTTTGTCTTTGCCAAGTCTGTATGGATATCACTTTACTGGATTCACTGAAATCCCTTGTGCAGAGATTACATGTCCAAGAAAGTTTACCTCCTTCCTCCAAAAGGTACATTTAATTTTTTTTGCCTTTAGATTGTTTTTCCTTAATCTTCTCAGAACTAAATGCAAATGATTTTTGTGTTCCTCCATTGTTTTTGAATAAATCAAAATGTCATTTATAAAAATCAACACAAACTTATCCAAATAATCCCCGAATATTCTATTCATCAAGTCAACTATAAAATAAGATGGTGCATTCGTCAGTCCAATGGGCATTACTAAAAATTCATATAACCCATACTTAGGGCTGAATGATGTGTATTTGATGCTAGACACCTCGACTTTCATTTGGTGAAACCCTGAGGCTAAATTAAGTCTGAAAAATACTTTTGATCCAGCCAATTGATCGGAAAGATCATCAATTCTTGGCAAATAGTATTTGTTCTTTATGGTTAATTTATTTATCTCCCTGTAATCTATACACAACCTTAAAGAACTATATTGTTTCTTCACAAAAACCACTGGTGCACCCCAACAAGAATTACTTGGTCTTATAACACCTTTTTCTTCTAACTCCTCTAACAGTTTCTTCAGTTCTATGAGTTCACTTGGCCCCATTCTTGTAGGCTTTTTAATCACTCCTGGAATTAAATTAATTTGAAATTCCACTGGCTTGTTGCGTGGGATACCTTTAACTTCCCTGAAAACATCCAAGTATTCATTTACTATGGGTATGTGCTCAATCGATAATTCAAAATTTTCATCACCTAACCAACATAAATGAAATAACATCGTTTCCTTAGCAGATTCACAAATTCTTTGTTTCTTACTATTTTGAAATGAAATGGTGGATGTTTCTAAATTAATTATAGCCTTATGTTGCTTCAGCCAATCCATACCCAATATAATACCTATATCTGGGTAATTTAAAACATATAAATTAGAAATGAAAACATTTCCTCCTATAATTAACTCTGCATCCACACATATCATATCCAAGGAACAAGAACTTCCTAAAGGGCTTTGAATAAGTAAAGGTCTCTCTATGAAGATGCAATTCAGTTTCAGGGTTTTAACTATATCATCGAAGATCAAAGAGTGTGTTGCTCCTGTATAAAATGCTACTGATATAGGCACTTGAAAAATAAGTAATATACCTTCCATTTGTCCAAGGTTTTCTACATTAAATTCCACAATGGATTTGCCTTTTGTCTCTAGAGTTGCCACTCCGCCTTGTTGCTTATTCTCAAGGCAACTTCTCTTCGAATGGCCTTCCTTCCCATAAGTATAACACTTGACTGCTCCATCCTTCAATTCTGGACACTTTGGTTTTATATATCCCTCTTTGCCATAGTGATGACACACCAATTTCTTCTTGTTTTTCACCAGTTTTGGCATCACTGTTTTCTTACTTCCAACATCTTCCTATTTCTTTTCATACGGATGGTACTTTCCCTTACCCTTCTTACTATTGTTGTTCTTAAAATTCTTGAATTTTTTCCCTTTCTTTATCATGTTGCTCAAAGTTTAAAGCCAAATCTATGGCTTGATCAAAAGTTTTGTCTGCATAGGGTATCATAGGTCTACTTAAGCTTGGACTTAACCCCTTAATATACCTGCCTTGATAGTCCTTCAAATTTCTGAGTGTACTCAGTGACACTTAAATTCCCTTGTCTAAATCTTATAAACTCTACAAAAAAAGCTGCCTCAGCAGATGCAGGCACAAATCTAGCTTCAATCAACTCCTTAAACTGGTTCCAAGTAATGTCATTTTCAAATCTTCCAGCTATGACTACCTCCCACCAACTCAAAGCTGCTCCCTTCAACTATCTAGAATCTACTTGCCTTTTCCTTTGATTATCTAATTGTATGTCTCCAAAAATCCTTTCCAAGGTTCTAAACCAAACCAAGATTTCCATTACACCTTCATTCCATTCAAAGCTTTTGCTACCTAAATGAGTAAAGGTCTTCAATAATTTGGAGAGCTCTTCATGTGGATTCTCTGGTCTAAGCCCTATTCCTTCACTTAGAGCATTCATTAATTCTTGCATATCTGTTAACCCGTAAAATATTTTCTAGAGAATGATGAGCATGTTTAGGGTGATTTATGATTTTAAGTCGTTAGGTCCTTTAGGTCGTTCTCTAACTCGATGGGCTCTCAAGCTCACACAATTGCCCTATGTCGTTACTATGTCTTGGGTCGTCCAGATAATATGTGGTGTTCAGAAAGTTTTGGCTTGTTTAAGCATCTTAAGTCGTTGGGGCATCTTGGTTCTCCCAGTTGCTAGCCCGCAGAGCTCTTAGATCGCCAACTTGCTAGAGGTTTTTAGCCCGCTTCATCAAAGCCCAAACTTCATCTTCCTGGTTTAGCTCGTTCTAAGTGTGCTTGGGTCGTCCCGCTTTGTCCAAGCTCGCGTCGCCTTAACCTAGCCTGCTCCACGTCCTTTAGCTCGCACCGCCTTCAGCCAGAACGAGTTGATCCGTTCCACACTACTATAGCTTGTATCACCTCATATCAGGAAGATTTGGGTCGCTCCACTTCGTTTGGCACGCCCCGCCTTGCTTTGGACCGTATAGTGTTCCTTCTAGCCCGCCAACGACCTGAAACAAGAGAGCATTATTTACATAATTGCCACCTGGTCTGAACTCCACCAATAAATGCTCCCCTCATTCCTTCATTTTTGGGTGGAGGGGGGAGGGAGGGGATGACCACGAAGTGCTGCTGAAATTTCTCGACAATTATCTCAAGTAATTCTAAACTCCTATTCTCAAAAATCAAGTGAAGTTCCTTAGCGAATATAAGTACGATCCATAAGTGTGAGAGTGTCAAATTTGGTGTAAGAGTGAGATTAATCTTGTAATCAACATATTGATAATGGAATTTCTTACGAGAGTGGACGTAGATCCTCATTGGATCGAACCAGCATAAAAACTCTGTGTTCTTATTTCTATGCTTTTTGTATGTTTGTGATTGCGGCCTCACTTTGTTCTTCCTTACCAATTTGGTGAAGTGTTATGATACACCCTTGATGTTGAGTTAAATTTCTATCTCAACAGTTGACGCTCACCATGGGGCTGCGTCCGCATCTCTAACCTCCTTTTACAAGGTTAAACGCCTTGCCATTAAAGTTCTAAGTTGCATCCTTCTTCAAAATTATGGCCAAATCTAAGACGACCACTAACAAAACCGTGGTAGAAGCCGATAATGTTGCTAATGAAGAAAGACTGCTCACAAACTGTTTTGAAATTGGCGAAAATTCAAAAAGCGGAGCCGGTGTGACCAGAAACGAATTAAAAGTCGCTATTGCTAACATGAATAACTGAATGGATGCCTCTACTAAAATGATGATGGAAAAGCTTAACGCCATCCTTAATGCTCGATTGAATCCAGCTCCTCCAAAAACGCATATAGATCACGAAGGGAATGATAAATCGCCCTCTTTTGATCATAACCGCAACAATGATGTGGAAGACGGTTATGATGGGGCAAGTGATAGGGACGAAGCTAATATCGAAGAATTAAGATCAAAAGCTAAGAATCATTCCGAAGTGAATGCCCAAAAGGTCATTAACCCTGTCAAGGGGCATCCCCTCAACGAGAAGGCAAAGCGCCTAAGCTTTCTAATCGAGACTGCATTTCTAGACGAACGTTGGGTAAAGAGCTCAGCTTCACAGAGCGTCACAACATCGAAAAATACATCTCGGATATGATAGAACGAGCCTTGGAAAAGAATCAAGCTAGCAAAGACAATGAAAGGGAATGGGACTTCTCTCCCGATAGGACTCCATTCACCGAGAGAATCCTCGAAGCAGAAAGTCCGAAGAAGTTCAATCCACCAAATCTACCTCCGTATAATGGCCTTGTTGACCCGAACTACTTTTTGTTCAAATATGAGTGGCATATGAGTGCAGTCAAGGCAACGGATGAGATGAGATGCACGTATTTCCCTCTCTATTTAGAAGGAGCCGCATCACTCTGGTTCACGAAGCTGCCTCCTAAATCTATCGATCAGCTCTCAAGTCTAACCAAAAAGTTCAAAGAGCAGTTCCGGTTGTATGCTACCAAGGCCAAGGATGCTATAACACTCCCGCAATGAAACAGAAGTCAGGAGAAACTGTCAAAGCCTTCCTTAGTCGGTTCAATATTTCCCTATCTAAAGTAAGGAACCCGGAGCCATGCATAGTCCTCATGGCTCTGCTCGATGCTATAGAAAAAAATGAGTGAATTTGGAAGATGGATAAGATGAAAGAACCGACTACGCTCGACAAGTTCTATAAAAAAAGCAGAAGAGTACATGAGGATAGACGACAATCCTGTGCCCCTTCAGCTTATTGACAGTAACCCACTTCTGGAGGCTCCTAAAAGTGCAACTATGCAATAAAACCAAAAGAGTATTCAGGGGCAGAAGCGAATCAGTGGCGGGAACGATAATAAGGCAAATAAAAAGTCTCGCTTTTCAATTTGTCAGAACTGACACCTTTGAATGACACTCCTAAAAACATCTATCTTGCAACCAAGAATTCTGAGGAATATGCGGAGCCAAACCCAATGAGGATAGGCAACAAATCAACAAACTCGGGAAAGTTCCGTAGATTTCACAACTAACCTGGTCACAACACTAACGAGTGCCGACACCTAAAGAACCTCATTGAGGAATTGATCAGGGAAAACAGATTGCATCAATATAAAGAATCTGCAAGCTTTGAATCCTTCTGCAATTCCTCAGGGGTAAGGAGAATCGAATGATCAGTTTGATCCAAGCAACGTTGCTTCTTTTCAAGCCAATCCAAGGCTGATTATCAACTAATAGTTGTTTAGGGTGCTCCAACCTGAGCAGCTCAGAATAATCAAACAACATTGCTATATTGTCACTTTATGCTCTACTCCTTGCTTTAGCTCATGCTTTGCTTTGCATTTTACCTTCTGTTATATTCAAAACTTATGGTAAACAGTCTTAATAATCTGCAGGTGATACATTGAATGTCAACTCTACGACTACGAGCATATATTTTTGAATGAGTTTCTTGCTTGCGAAGCCATATATCAAATCAAAGCTTTCTTAAACGATGATTTCATATTGCATGTCAGCCATCGAGCACTTGCTCCTATAACATTGCAACCCCGACAACGCTAGTTCAAGGGCTGAATGCTGTGAATTCCAACTTGCGCGAATGCAAAAAATAATAATAGGGAAGACGCTGCCTTGAAAAGTGAACGAGAAAGTCGCAAAGATTCAAACAGTGAGCAAGCACCACGAAAAACAGACAGAAGAGATGAAACTTTTATCGAAGGGGCAACTTCCAAAGTGAGAGGTTCAGAGCTTCAGGTCCTAAACCAGAATGGCTTACTAAGTCAAGCATGTGGTAAAAGGACTGATGGCCGCCACATGAAGCGGTAAAACATCCAATAAAAATCCATTCGCATAGCATCTAAAAAGTCAAATGTGAAGAATGAAAAATCCATTCGCGTAGCATCTGAAAAGTCATATGCGAAGAATGAAAATCCCATTCGCATAGCATCTGAAAAGTTCGATGTAAAGAATGAAAAATCCATTCGCGTAGCATCTGAAAAGTCGGATGTGAAGAATGAAAAACCCATTCGCATAGCATCTTAAAAGTCAGATGTGAAGAATGAAAAATCTATTCGCGTAGCATCTGAAAAGTCAGATGTGAAGAATAAAAAAATCTACTTGCGTAGCATCTAGAATATCAGATGCGAAAAGTATCTAACATGCTCATATGAGTCATTAAAGTGATAGCGTTCAGGATCTACAATCAACCTAAGTCGACTAAACGATTTTAGGCGTTAACACAAACTTGAATTAGAATACTATGACTATGCGAACAATATTTGATGAGTTTTGAACCGTCAAATAAGATGGTCCTATGTTAGGATTTTATTCAACGCAAGTTAAAGTTCGTTATAGTTCATGTCTAACTAACCCGTTATCAACATGGACAATTGATAACGAGTACAAGTCCGGAATTACGCAAAAGTTTATCTTAATTGTAGAGCAGGTAGCGTGGGACGTACGAGTTCAAAACCAAAAGATTACCACAACAAATATTTTTTCAACTTTAGCGTAAAAGCTTAAATTGCGGCAGACAAAATACAACTCCATCACCGCATCTCACACCCAACACAAAGACATACACAGAGTCATCAGATGCAAAGTATCGCAAGAGTGTTAAGCGAGGACCAACACTCGCATATACAACTGGTCTACAGCATAAGCACGTAAAAGATAAATAGTAAAAGTCAGACAAGGGAGCTTCTTCTTTTCATCAGTCAATTATTCCTCATCTTTAGCAGGAGGAGAAGTACCCGTTTTTTCTATCTTGCTCCCAGGACTTGATAGTTCAGCAATGATTTCATCTTGAGACTTAAGAGCTTGAATAAGAATAGCTTTGTCCTTCTCAAAAGTGGTGATGAGTTCAATATTCTCCCTGTTCAGCCTCTGAAGCTCGCAAGCAAAGGTGTTCCAAGCTCCTAATTTTCATGTGTGATATTGACTAATTTCCTCAAGATGATTCTCCATCCAAGTCCTAATAGCATCAAGTTGCATCAGCGAGTGATTCTTTAGAATATCCAAATCTTTGGGGACAGTGCGCTTGTCAGACGGATATATATCCAAGTCAAACTGATCGAAGTTCACTCCTTGAAGACATCAGCTTTCGAAGCGATCGGCAAGCTCAGAGGTGTGCGGCTTAGAAGCATAACCACGTCTATCTATGATAGATTTTAGTTCAGCCGAAGTGGGGGCAACAGAGGTAGTTTCAATTTTTGACATTGGAAGTTTCCCCAACCTATGGTGCTTGCGAGTTGTATCCTTACTCGAGGTTCCTTCAGTTCTTTTAGACATCCTGTGCGAATAGCATTATTAAGAAGTGAATGGCAAACCAGAAAGCAACTTATTCAAGGTGTATCAGATCGTTCCTACCAATCTCAAAATTTTGAGTCGTTCTGTATGGTATCAGATTCTAGGTCGTTTTATGCAACCAGGAAACCTTAGGTCGCTATAACAGTCTGATTCCTCATGAAGTCTTTCTACTTCAAGGTTTTTGGTTCGTAAATGACCTAAGACATCAAGGGTTAACGACCTAGGAATTCAAGGGTTTAGCGATCCAAAGATGAGGACTGAAATGACGACCTAAGGCCTTAAATCATCATAACGACCTAGAGTAGGGTCACAGTCTAAAACCTGAAAGTGGTTGCAGCGACCTAATTCAACACGAGCCATTACAAAACAACGACCTGAGGTATACATCCAATGGGGGCACTTCAATTTCAAAAGGGGCGACAGGGCATGATTAACGGAATTGAGCAAGATTATTATCCTAGTAACACTTAGTAGTTAAAGCCACGCCCAAGTTTTGAGAATTCTTACGTGAAAGTTAAACCAAAACTATCATAAACGGACAAGCTCAATGTCGCTACATGCTTCAACAATGTTATCAAATGCATAATTGAAATTGTACCAAGCAGTATTCCCACAAAGTCCAAAAAAATCAAACTCGACTTAAAATGTAAATGTATACATAGAAAGTAAAAACTTTGAATCGCACCTGATTCTTGGTGATGAGTAGCTTCGAGTTTGATTATTGGACTAAGGAATTGTTTGGACTTCAATTGCTTTGATGATGATGTGGATCAATGGATTTATCTTATAATGGCCGCCATTAATGAGGTTTTCTAGCTTGAATGAGGGTTTTGAAAAAGTGATGACTTAAAGAGAAGTTATAAGGGAGGTTAAACAAATAAGCCAAATTTGCAGGACCCACAACTGTCTGATCCTAAGGTGAATACCAAAGGACTCTTATCAATACATAACCCAGAAGCTGCAACGACTTAAGACCATTCCATGACCTAAGAATCTGGGCGACCTAAAAGTAAAATACTTTAGGGACTCATGCGGTCTGAAGGCCCAAACGACTTGAAATTTTAAATTACATGCTAATCTCACCTAGTTCGAAGACCGTATTATTTTCAATAAATATGAACTTCGAGGGGAAAATATTAACTTGTTAAATAATTTGCAGAGAATGATGAGCATGTTTAGGGTTATTTATGATTTTAAGTCGGTAGGCCCTTTGGGACGTTCTCTAACTCGATGGGCTCTCAAGCTCACACAAATGCTCTAAGTCGTTACGATGTCTTGGGTGGCCCAGATAATATGTGGTGTTCAGAAAGTTTTGGCTCGTTTAAGCATCTTAGGTTGTTGGGGGCATCTTGGTTCTCCCAATTGCTAGCCTGCAGAGCTCTTAGATCGCTAGCTTGCTAGAGGTCTTAGCCCGCTTCATCAAAGCCCTAACTTCATCATCCTGGTTTAGCTCGTTCTAAGTGTGCTTGGGTCGTCCCGCTTTGTCCAAGCTCGCGCCACCTTAACCTAGCCTGCTCCATGTCCTTTAGCTCGCACCGCCTTCAGCCAGAATGAGTTGGGTCGTTCCGCACTCCTATAGCTCGTATCACCTCATATCAGGAAGATTTGGGTCGCTCCGCCTCGTTTGGCATGCCTCACCTTGCTTTGGACCATATAGTGTTCCTTCTAGCCTCCCAACGACCTAAAACGAGAGCACAGTATCTACATAATCGCCACCTGGTCTAAACTCCGCCTATAAATACCCCCTCATTGCTTCATTTTAGGGAGAGGGAGGGGATGACCACGAAATGTTGCTGAAATTTCTCAACAATTATCTCAAGCAATTCTAAACTCCTATTCTCAAAAATCAAGTGAAGTTCCTTAGCGAATCTAAGTACAATCCATATGTGTGAGAGTGTCAAATTTGGTGTAAGAGTGGGATTAATCTTGTAATTAACATATTGATAATGGAATTTCTCATGAGAGTGGATGTAGATCCTCACTGGATCGAACCGATATAAAAACTCCGTGTTCTTATTTCTACGCTTTTTGTATGTTTGTGATTGCGGCCTCAATTTGTTCTTCCTTACCAATTTGGTAAAGCGTTTTGATACATCCTTGGTGTTGAGTTAAATTTCTAGCTCAACAATATCCGCCCTAGGTGTTCCTCTTCCCCTTCCTGCCATGTTTGTTAAGTAAAAGAAATCTTTGCGTTAGCTAAATTCCCTACTCCTATACGGTAATATCCCCCATATAAGTATATAGCAATCAAGCGCACACACAAGCAACCAATCATATAAATTTAATTTAATTATTCTATCATCTGATAATAAGGTATTGTAACATTCCAGAATTTTAACTAAGTTGATTTGGATTTTTATTATATAATCTTGAATTTACTAAATATAAATTGATTTTTATAAGGTTTGAATATGAATCTTAATTGAATAAGTAACTTGTTTTATTTTATATGATTTTGTATAAGAAAAACTTATTTTAAAAATTATATTTAATTTACATGATTTTATGTTTAAGTAATGATATAATCTGATTTTGATAATATTGAATTGTAAAATATAAATTTGTTAAGGAATAATATTTTTTAGGATTTTACAAGAATGATTATTATTCTATTACTTAGATGTTTATAAGATTTTATAAGGATTTTTAGGTACTTATTTTTTAAAACCATTTGTTAGTATACATTTGGGTAAATTACATATGTATATTTGATAAATTATATAGATAAATATTTAAAATATCAATAAGTTATATTTTATAAACATTTGGCAATAAGATGGTTACATGTATAAGTGTTTATCTTAGACCATTTTGGTTAATATAAATTTTGGTAAATTATATAAATATTTTGAAATAATTAGTGAATTTAAAATATGATTTATTTAAATATGATAACTTATAATTTGATAGTTAAGATTTATAAATGTTGCATTTATAGTTATAACTAAATTTTGGCTACATTTATAAGTGTTACAACTTATGTTGCTAATATAAATAAATAAATTAAGGCTTAGAAGATGAGTTGTCCTCCTACTTGTCCTGATGCATGGAGTAGTTCATGTTGTAAAGACATGTAGCATATATGTGTAAAGCATGCATGTAGTTAGATATGAGTGTAACATGTGTCCTAAGAGGTGTCACCACCTTATTCACTTAAGGAATATGTGTTAACATGCATGAATCAAAAAAATAAGGAAAGGACAAGTGTCCTATGAGGTATAAGCTCCTTATACCTTTAAGTTTCCTATATAAACCCACCTTAACCCTCTCTTTTCACCATCCTTCTCCATTTCTCATTTCTTCCATTTTCTTTCATACTTCTCCCCTTCTTATCCATGGCTTCCTAAGCTATTCACCTCTCCTCTTCCTTTCACCATTTTGGCTTAGCCTTTTTCCTTCTCCCTCAAAAACTCGGTCTCCATCACCACCACCACCGCCTTGCCAAAGTTGGTCTTCCTCCTCTTATAAAGAGATAGTATTAATATATATATATATTTGCAAAGGAGATGGTGCACGGAAATACTGTCTGAGGGTTCGTTCAGCTAGGCTCGTCTACTGTGAAGTTTTGGAAAGCTATTGGTGAGAACTCTTTAACCACGATTTATATTTTTAATTAGCAGTTAGACTAATTTAAATATAGTGATGGATTATTAGTGGTCAATGATGATTGATGTTTGTTGTGATGAATGATGGATGCGTAGTTTAGAACACACACACTATTAAGCGTTAGTGTTATAACGCTTGTGCACAGTTATGATTTATTTAGTAATGTTGATGATAGTTGCCATAGATGTTTATAATGGTTGTTGATGTTGTTTCGCACACACTATAACACAATAATTATGGTATCACATTGGTGATCGACAAATCTCCTTCGTAATTAGAAGCAACATTATCATTGAAATTAAAGGGTATTAATTAGAAAAGACATATGTATAAATTCATACATATTGATAAAGTTTCTTAAAATGAATAAATAAATACCTGAACGTTCTAGGATGACAGAGAGGATAGTGTCTAGGCTTGGGTTTGGAAAATGTAGTTTCTTGCTCTCCCTGGCTATCGCTAACTAATTCGATGAATGAGATGGTTAATTTGAAGATGTTTGAATTTAGAAATAAATTGGATTTTTAATTTAGTATTTAATTAAGCAGAAGATAAAAGTTGAATTTAGAACCCGAGATAATTTGGAAAGTCAATGTAAATTACCTTAAATGATATAAATGTTATATAATGGTTTTCTAAGGTATTTTGAAGTACTAAAGAAAAATTTAATTTGCGGTCAAAGTAGATCTTGTCGCACAACGACAATTCGTGTATTTTAGATGTGAACTTTAAACGCTTATAACTTTTGTAACTTAAATCAGATTTCCACGGAACGAAAAAAGTTTGATTTTCATCAACAAGAGATTTCAAATGAGTGAAAGCAGATTTTAATTTCAATTTAAAAAAGGTCGCTATAAATGGAGTTAGTTAACTATAATTATAAAATGGCTGCTATAAACTATTTAAAAATATGGAAAAAAAATGTAAAATCATTACAAATTATGAAAAGGTGTTTTGAATTGTAAAGTTTAAGTTTTGGCTATGATAAACGAAATTTTGGTCAAAATGGTTAAGATAACTGTTTTGTAATGCTTTAGTAACACTTTTGAAACGCTATTGTAACGCTTTCTTCGAAAATAATCTATTTTGAAGTTTTAACCTGTAAACTTTTTTCCAAACTATAAGTAATGATTTGTGGAATGTTTTCAAAGGTTTAAAAGTATTAGAAATATTTTATATGGAATTTAAATTGGTATTAATACGGGTTTTTATTATTAAATAATTGGATATCGTTAGAGATAAATCTTCAGATGTTTGATATTAATCCGGTAGATGATGACTCTTACTATTTGAGGAATTTAAAAGGTAGTTCACCGTTATTCTGTTTATAGTGTGAATTGGATACATAGATTAATATTCAAGATAAGTTGATGGTATTTCTATCCAGATCTAATGTCAAAGAGTTGAATAAATCCTTTAATTAAGATACGGGTTTCTCAACCTGATTGAAATAAGTTAGATAGAAATAATCTTCGACATTTGGTATACAATATCATGATGTAAACGTATACTATTTGAGGAATTTGGAAGATATTATTATATCGTTATTCCATTTACGGTATACGTTGATTTGAGAATTTATATCGATTATAAGTGGATACAATTTCTGTGTAAATTATGATTCAAAATAGATTAGATTTGGGTTTTGTCGTGAATAATATCTTCAATAATATCATTCTTGAAACCCAATGAGATTGAGTTGTGGAAATTCATATCGTAATTGGGGATTTAATCAAATCTTTGATTCAAGGAAATTAAAGTAAGGAATTGAAGCGAAGGTATAATCTTTGATTTCAAATAAGAGTTTAAGATGATAACGAGATGTATGAAATTAAAGTAATTCAAATCTTGAGTCATAAATGAATTGATAACTATTTGGAAGGAGATTTGAATTGAAATCATGTGTGAACCATAGCTACTGTTTTAAAGTGCGCTTATTACTTGGAAAGACCGGGATTGAGTATATGATCGTAAACCATTCAAGTAACAATACAACGTTATGAAGCATTTCAAAATTTGGCAAATGACGAATGAAGACCGGGAATATATGAATTGTTTAGATTGATTTCTGATTTATGTCTCGATTGGATAGGCCACCCGATACGAGGTTATGAATGGCATGAGACCTGAACATATTTGAATATTGTCGGATTGTTGTTCCGTTCAGACCCTGAACAGACTTGTATGGATGGTGTGTCTGATGTTGAAATTGACCGCATAGCACTGATTTCTGTTAATATATATTGGATTTGTGGAAATATATTATCCTCATCTCTAAGTCATATGAACTTAGAGGGTATGCCTTGGTTGAAAATCAGTGATATGTCGTGAATTGTCAATGTGGCATACTTGAGTTATGAAACGAGCGAGTGATGAGCAAAGCATGGATTATCAAAGCGTAGCTTTATGTATAACGTGACATCGAAAAACCTCACACACAGGATGATGAGAAACTGGCGGTTAGGTTGTGTGTGTGTGTGTGTGTGTGTGTGTGTGTATATATATGAATTGATGATGACCGCTGCAGCAGTGGGAAACCACTTGTGACTTATAGAATAGGGTATGTTCGGGGGGCCGTGTCTGGTCGTAAACCGTCGATCTACCTCGCGATTTGTATTGGTGTCCGCGTCTGGATGAAAAACCCGTGATTACATTTCGTTTGTGTTCCGATTGATCTTACGTGCCTGGAATCATCAAGTTGGAAACCCAAAATCTCCAATACGAACCATACGATTTTGATTGTATATATATACCTATATATATGGCAACATTATATTATGGGGTATTATGCTGTCTAGGATTAATACATTTATTTGCGAAATGTTTTCCACACTATATATATTATGGTATTGAAAGAGGATTTTACGTATGAAAGCATATTTGGTTATCATAAGATAAACCTCGCCCATCTGGTATGCGCTTGCATTGTATGATGTGGGACGAGCTTATGATAGCTTCATTTTCAAAAGTCATTGCGCATTTATATGCACGGGTGTTCACATGGAGTAATTCCGTTCCACGTTAGCGGCGTGATCCAGTGAATTTCCCAACTTTAAAATGAATCTAATAATAGCTGTTTTGAGTTCTCACACTAGTCCCACGACTAACCTGGAGTTTATTGTTCCCACACCTAAACTCTGGGTGCCTATAATTTTTGCACGGGCAACTAGTAGTTTAGTTTTGCAGTTATAGATCGTTGGAGCAGGATTGGGAGCGCTTTTTGAGTTGAAGTTCACGCAAGAGTTTGGAGCTTCTGCTATATCATACGTTTCTTCCGCTGAGAGTATATTTTCTTTTCTTCCACTGTATATGTTGTAACTCTGATGTAACATTGTATTTTGCAATAAAAAGTTCTGTTATTTTGTTCAATATATGTTTGCACCCATAACTATTCGTCTTTATGAACGATTTAAGTCGGTTTAATTACCGGTAAGAACTAGGCAAAAAGGCGGGTCGTTACTGTTGGTATCAGATCTTTGGTTATACAAAGCTATGGGTACGACATATTTGAACAAAAGATCGGACTCATCAGAGTTATATTATCTCATAAGAGATAGGGTTAGAAATGCCCTAGAATGAGGTTCCGAAATATTATGATCGAGAGAGCGTATCTGAAAATGGAATATTTTGAAACAAAGTAAATGTTTTAAAGAACGAAATCATTTTGAAAGATAACTTTTAATAAAAAAATCGAGTATTTATATTCAACGTCATGATTGAACTATCGAGTATATGGGGATTTTCAATATACCCCTTGCTAACGTATATACGAAGTCCAATATATAGTAGGTAGATGTAGGGTCACACTCTAGTCGCTCAAGGATGATTTTGCTGATGACCATGGCAACATCAGTAGTTATTTATGAGTTTCGAATGTGGGATGACCATATGGTTTCAATTAAAACATCGAGGAATACTTGAACCATTTCGATATGTTAGAAACATTAAAAGGAATATAATGTAAGGACAATATGTTATAGATGCAAAAAAAACTATTTTCATTATAACAAAAAGGGATATTATAGAAGTAAACTAGACTTAAGAATTAGAAAGAACACGTAAGTGTGAAAATTAATTAAGAGATTATATCAATACCACCCTTAAGGAATCTGAAGATGATTTAGACTTAAGTTAAGAATTTGTTTAAAGAGATGATTTTGACTTAAGAATGTGTTTTAAAGTTAATTTAAATCGCAACAAACATCGAAGTAGGAAAAATTTGGATCTTGGGAATATTGAATTTGAAGAAGTGAGTTCTGAAAAGTTTAAGATCAATATTTGAAACAACCCTACCTTGAAAATGTATACACATAATCAGAATGCGCAGTGGAAGCATGATGGTATTTTAAATAAAACTATTTTAAGAGATCTTCCGGCTTGTTGAGTAAGAAAAATTATCTAAATATGATTTGATATTTAAACAAGAATGAAAAAGAGTTATATATATTTTGAGTTTTAAAGTGGATTTAGAAAGAGTGTTATTCGATTAGGTGAATATGACAACTAAAATATGAATATTAAATGAGTATAAGTTTAACTTATAATTGGGTTAATATGAGATTGGAAACGATTGGAATAAAAATTTGAAATAGAATGAGTGTTTCGGAAATATAATTCTATCTCTTCCCTTGTCACTGGATTTTGCTCGACTCATTGTCATCTTTTGAATATCACCCCGAATTGTCATGCTTGAAATTTTAACTGTTTAACTTTATTTCTGAACTCTTCCTTGTTCCCTGCTCTGATAAAACCATGAACAAGTGAATTAATTTGGATTTAGAACCATTATTTTGTATTATATATTAAATTGAATTTGAATTTGTATTGAGAGAAATAGAATTTCTAATACTGAATTTAGCCAAGATGTTATTTGCAAGGTAACTGAATGATTAGGGAAAATTTTATTTGCGAATTTGGATGTAAATTTGTAATTTAAGAACTTATAATTGATAAGAAAAACGTGGGTTCCATAAGAGTAAGTTAGAAAGATAATCTCCAAACTTTGAAATTTTCTTAGAGTCGTAGACCTCTAAGTACTAGACAATGTCTATCCTAGTTTCTCGTTAGTGGTAGTGGTAGCAGCTCTGAGTCTAACTCAGAGAATTCGATTATAAACAAGACCTGTGATGACCCTAGTAATCACGAGATCATAGAAGTTTCCTTATACTCTACCTTTAGTGAGAATTAGATAGAGTACCCTGAGAATGATATGAGCCTTTGTTCTGACCATTACATTTCCGACATATTAAGAGAGAAATGGGAATTTAAAATTGGTTAAGGAGTTTAAATTCACCCGACTTCCTTTTCGAGGACGAAAAGTTTTTAAGGGGGGGGGGGGAGGGGTGAATGTAACATCCCAGAATTTTAACTAAGTTGATTTGGATTTTTATTATATAATCTTGGATTTACTAAATATAAATTGATTTTTATAAGGTTTGAATATGAATCTTAATTGAATAAGTAACTTGTTTTATTTTATATGATTTTGTATAAGAAAAACTTATTTTAAAAATTATATTTAATTTATAAGATTTTATGTTTAAGTAATGATATTATCTGATTTTGATAATATTGAATTGTAAAATATAAATTTGTTAAGGAATAATTTATTTTTATGATTTTACAAGAATGATTATTATTCTATTACTTAGATGTTTATAAGATTTTATAAGGATTTTTAGGTATTTATTTTTAAAAAACATTTGTTAGTATACATTTGGGTAAATTACATATGTATATTTGATAAATAATATAGATAAATATTTTAAAATGTTAATAAGTTTTATTTTATAAATATTTGGTAATAAGACAGTTACATGTATAAGTGTTTATCTTAGACCATTTTGGTTAATATAAATTTTGGTAATTTAAATAAATATTTTGAAATAATTAGTGAATTTAAAATATGATTTATTTAAATATGATAACTTATAATTTGATAGTTAAGATTTATAAACGTTGCATTTATAGGTATAACTAAATTTTGGCTTCATTTATAAGTGTTACAAATTATGTTGCTAATATAAATAAATAAATTAAGGCTTAGAAGATGAGTTGTCCTCCTACTTGTCATGATGCATGGAGTAGTTCATGTTGTAAAGACATGTAGCATATATGTGTAATACATGCATGTAGTTAGATATGAAAGTAACATGTGTCCTAAAGAGGTGTCACCACCTTATTCACTTAAGGAATATGTGTTAACATGCATGAATCAAAAACATAAGGAAAGGACAAGTGTCCTATGAGGTGTAAGCTCCTTATACCTTTAAGTTTCCTATATAAACCCACCTTAACCCTCTCTTTTCACCATCCTTCTCCATTTCTCATTTCTTCCATTTTCTTTCATCCTTCTCCCCTTCTTATCCATGGCTTCCTAAGCCATTCACCTCTCCTTTTCCTTTCACCATTTTGGCTTAGCCTTTTTCCTCCTCCCTCAAAAACTCAGCCTCCATCACCACCACCACCTTGCAAAAGTTCGTCCTCCTCCTCTTATAAAGAGATAAGATATATATATATATATATATATATATATATATATATATTGGCAAAGAAGATGGTGCGCGGAAATACTGTCTGAGGGTTCGTTCAGCTAGGCTCGTCTATTGTGAAGTTTTGGAAAGTTGTTGGTGAGAACTCTTTAACCACGGTTTATATGTTTAATTAGTAGTGAGACTAATTTAAATATAGTGATGGAATATTAGTGGTCAATGATGATTGATGTTTGTTGTGATGAATGATGGATGCGTAGTTTAGAACACACACACTATTAAGCATTAGTGTTATAACGCTTGTGCACAGTTATGATTTATTTAATAATGTTGATGATGGTTGCCATAGATGTTTATAATGGTTGTTGAGGTTGTTTCGCACACACTATAACACAATAATTATGGTATCACATTGGTGATCGACAAATCTCCTTCATAATTAGAAGCAATATTATCATTGAAATTAAAGGGTATTAATTAGAAAAGACATATGTATAAATTCGTACATATTGATAAAATTTCTTAAAATGAATAAATAAATACCTGAACGTTCTAGGATGACAGAGAGGATAGTGTCTAGGCTTGGGTTTGGAAAATATAGTTTCCTACTCTCCCTGGCTATCCCTAACTAATCCATTGAATGGGATGGTTAATTTGAAGATGTTTGAATTTAGAAATAAATTGGATTTTTAATTTAATATTTAATTAAGTAGATGATAAAAGTTGAATTTAGAACCCGAGATAATTTGGAAAGTCAATGTAAATTACCTTAAATGATCTAAATGGTATATAATGGTTTTCTAAGGTATTTTGAGGTACTAAAGAATAATTTTATTTGCGGTCAAAGTAGATCTTGTCGCACAACGGCAATTCGTGTATTTTAGATGTAAACTTTAAATGCTTATAACTTTTGTAACTTAAATCAGATTTCCACGAAACGAAAAAAGTTTGATTTTCATCAATAAGAGATTTCAAATGAATGAAAGCAAATTTTAATTTCGACTTATAATTTTCAAGCTATGTTTAAAATAATTTAGAAAAGGTCGTTATAAATGGAGTTAGTTAACTATAATTTTAAAACGGCTGGTATAAACTATTTAAAAATATGGAAAAAAAATTGTAAAATCATTACAAATTATGAAAAGGTGTTTTGAATTGTAAAGTTTAAGTTTTGGCTAAGATAAACGATATTTTGATCAAAATGGTTAAGATAACTGTTTTGTAACGCTTTTGTAACACTTTTGAAACGCTATTGTAACGCTTTCTTCGAAAACAATCTATTTTGAAGTTTTAACCCGTAAACTATTTTCCGAACTGTAAGTAATGATTTGTGGAATGTTTTTAAAGGTTTAAAGGTATTAGAAATATTTTATATGGAACTTAAATTGATATTAATACGGGTTTTTATTATTAAATAATTGGATATCGTTGGAGATAAATCTTCGGATGTTTGATATTAATCTGGTAGATGATGACTCTTACTATTTGAGGAATTTAAAAGGTAGTTCACCGTTATTCTGCTTATAGTGTGAGTTGGATACAGAGATTAATATTAAAGATAAGTTGATGGTATTTCTATATAGATCTAATGTCAAAGAGTTGAATAAATCCCTTAATTAAGATACGGGTTTCTCAACCTGATTGAAATAAGTTAGATAGAAATAATCTTCGACATTTGGTATAAAATTTCATGATGTAAACGTATACTATTTGAGGAATTTGGAAGATATTATTATATCGTTATTCCACTTACGGTATATGTTGATTTGAGAATTTATATCGAATATATGTGGATACAATTTCTGTGTAAATTATGATTCAAAATAGATTTGATTTGGGTTTTGTCGTGAATGGTATCTTCAATAATATCATTCTTGAAACCCAATGAGATTGAGTTGTGGAAATTCATATCGTAATTGGGGATTTAATTAAATCTTTGATTCAAGGAAATTAAAGAAAGGAATTGAAGCGAAGGTATAATCTTTGATTTCAAATAAGAGTTTAAGATGATAACGAGATGTACAAAATTAAAGTAATTCAAATCTTGAGTCATAAATGAATTGATAACTATTTGGAAGGAGATTTGAATTGAAAGCCTGCGTGAACCATAGCTACTGTTTTAAAGTACGCTTATTACTTGGAAAGACCGGGATCGAGTATATGATCGAAAACCATTCCAAGTAATAATACGATGTTATGAAGTAATTCAAAATTTGGTAAACAACGAATGAAGATCGGAAATATTTGAATTGTTTAGATTGATTTGTAATTTATGTCTTGACTGGGTAGGCCACCCGATACGAGGTTATGAATGGCATAAGACCTGAACATACTTGAATATTGTCGGATTGTTGTTCCGTTCAGACCCAGAACGGACTTGTATGAATGGTGTGTCTGGCGTTGAAATTGACTGCATAACACTGATTTCTGTTAATATATATCGGATTTGTAGCAATATATTATCCTCATCTCTAAGTCATATGAACTTAGAGGGTATGCATTGATTGAAAACCAGTGATATGTCATGAATTGTCAATGTGGCATACTTGAGTTATGAAATGAGCTAGTGATGAGCAAAGCATGGCTTATCGAAGCGTAGCTTTGTGTATGACATGACATCGACAAACCTCACACACCGGATGAAGAGAAACTGGCGGTTAGGTTGTGTGTGTGTAAATATATATATATGAATTGATGATGACCGCTGCAGCAATGGGAAACCACTTATGACTTATCGAATAGGGTATGTTCGGGGGTCCGTGTTTAGTCGAAAACCGTTGATCTACCTCTGGATGAAAAACCCGTGATTACATTTCGTTTGTGTTCCGATTGATCTTTCGTGCCAGTAATCATCAAGTTGGAAACCCAAAATCTCCAATACGAACCATACGATTTTGATTGTATATATATATGGCGACATAATATTATGGGGTATTATGCTGTCTAGAATTAATATATTTATTTGCGAAATGTATTCCACACTATATATATTATGGTATTGAAAGAGGATTTTACGTATGAAAGCTTATTTGGTTGTCATAAGATAAACCTCGCCCATCTGGTATGCGCTTGCATTGTGTGATGTGGGACGAGCTTATGATAGCTTCATTTTCAAAAGTCATTGCGCATTTTTATGCACGGGTGTTCACATGGAGTAAATCCGTTCCGCGTTAGCGGCGTGATCGGGTGATTTTCCCAACTTTAAAATGAATCTAATAATAACTGTTTTGAGTTCTCACACCAGTCCCACGACTGACCTGGAGTTTATTGTTCCCACACCTAAACTCTGGGTGCCCATAATTTTTGCATGGGCAGCTAGTAGTTTAGTTTTGCAGTTATAGATCGTTGCAGCAGGATTTGGAGCACTTTTAGAGTTGAAGTTAACGCAAGAGTTTGGAGCTTCTGCTATATCATACGGTTCTTCCGCTGAGAGTATATTTTCTTTTCTTCCGCCGTATATGTTGTAACTCTGATGTAACATTGTATTTTGCAATAAAAAGTTCTGTTATTTTGTTTTATATATGTTTGCACCCATAACAATTCGTCTTTATGAACGGTTTAAGTTGGTTTAATTACCGGCAAGAACTGGGCAAAAAGGCGGGTCGTTACAGGTATTATCTGTGTTTTTAACTAACATATCTCTGATACCACAATGGAATGACCCTTCTTTTAACTAGAATTCTGGCATGTTTTTTTAAACTATGGCACATAATATAAATATTCCTTTAGTTAAAAGTTAAGAGCCAGAGACATTCTTTCCTGTTTAAAATCTAGGATCCCAAAGTTTTTACCAGTATAAAAATATTAGTTCATACATAAAATATTTTGATATATATATATATATGAACATATACATATACATATATATATATATATATATATATGTATATCCCTCTTACTTTAAATCAGAGTAGAAAGAAAGCAAGAGATCCATTGACCTAATTATAGATAAATGTTAAATACAGATTTAAAACTGGTACCCTTATGCCTGCAAAAGTGATACTTTTGTATCACAGGGCTAAAAATGTTACTCTTATACGTGCAAAAATGATACTACGGTGCCTATAGAAATGATGCCTTCAAAAATGACACCTAACTATATGCAGAAATGATATTGCAAGAACGGTACCTTTTAAAATGATATTCTGGTCCATACAAAAATGATCCTTTCAAAACAATGTTATCAAAAATGGTACTCTTCTGTGTACATAAATGATACCATTAAAATGGTAATAGCAAAACTGATACTCTTATGCTTATATAAACGATACTTTTCAAAATGGGGTTATCAAAACTTATAACCTTATGCATGCATAAATGTTACTTTTGAAACAATGTGTGCAACATGTGCAAGTTCACTATTATGGTCTCTGGTGCATAGGTCTACATTACACCCCTGGTTAGTCCATCTCTGATCTAAACTGAACCAAGTGTGCCCATGTGCACCACTTTTGTATTTGAATTTTACTAAAAGAACACACCAATAAACCAGCATACAAACATGTACATGTGCATATTACTTTTCTAAAATGACTCCAGATTGACTAATATAAATAATATTAGTAACATTCCATAATTCAAAACATATGTTTTCTCAATTTCAGTTTGCAAAATGATCATATATAATGCTGCTTCAGCACAATAATCAACATAACACATTGTACTTAATTTTCCTATTATCTAAACATAATTTTCAAGACCTAGCATATTATTTACAAAATTGACCCATAAAGCTATCCTCAAGGATTCATTTAGATATAATAATTCAAAGCTCTTATTTTCTACTTAAGCATGCTAACATCCATGTAAACAAGCCAGACTCCTAAACCTGTTTCTACTTAGCTCCATCATCCCCTGAAAAAGCATTGGAGGCAGCCTCATCATTGAATGAGACACCCCATTTGCCATGAGCAAACAAGGTCAGACTAACTTGTCTGGTATGAGCATCACAATTAAAACATAATGAATAAAACAGAGATATAATTCGTGAAGAAATTCTATTAAAAAGGCATAATCCTTTTTATGTTTGATAAATAATATGCACTTCCACTGATTTATTCAATATTTATCATCAGTGCTCAATTTAATGCATACAAATCAACCATACATATGTACATAACAGAATAAATCTATCCTGATAATATCATAATCTGTAGCCATAATATTTTCACAATTTTCCTAGGAAGCTTTCCGGGAAAACTCAAGTTCCTTGTATATATTTTCTAGCATATGTCAATTGATTTAAATACCCTGGTCTCATCTGTATAACTGAATCACTCGGGCCCATTGTAGTAATTTAATTCACATTACTACACAAAGATCTTAGGACCAAAATTAGGCCATGTGCCAAACTTACAACTCCAGTGCAAGCCATTCCATAACACCTTGACCAAAAATACCTTAGTTAAATTACTAAGTGTTTTCTTATATTTTTCCAAAGACTACTTAACTAAATAAGGTAAAATAACATAGTTAAATTCACTGCATAATGCCATGGATTTCATAGAAACCACCCAAACAATCAAAACATCCATTCAAACAAAAATATAAACCATCCAGTGTATATCTACATTCCAGGAAATCATTTATCTTGGGGTTTTAATAAGAAAAAATCCTTGTCTGAATAAAGCCACTTATAAATAGGTATATCTTGTCTGGATATAGATCTGATATTAATCTATGGCTTTGGTGAATGTTTTTAAGGGTTTTTGCTGCTAAGCATAAACTGGTTTTAAATGGATTTCAAAACCTAGCTGAGATGTAGAGTTAGCATTCTTGATTAGAGATCAGCACATAGAAAGTCTATTGCTCTATAAACCAATCATTTATAGAGCCTCGGCACCTATACACAAGTACAATGCAGCTCATATATACTTTCCATGAGAGATTGCCATAAATCAATATCATATATATTTCCAGATTTATGGAGTTTTCAAAGGTATCATAGAAGAGGTTTTCAAGGCATCATAAAACTGATCAGATTTAAATAATAACTTTAAATCCATAATGTTAAACTCAACAATGGTTCTAAATAGAATCATTAATATATTTACAGTCACATTTAAACTGATAAAATATCCAGAAGATCAAATTCAAAGTAAAATGAACATATGAAAATATTGGCTGCCTCTTTTAACTCAGGACTTAATGCCATTTGTTTTAAGTGAGAATACTCACCAAGTCTCCTACTTCTAAGCCAAAGAAAAATTAGAGAACCCCTGCTTTATCCCCAAGCTTTCCTTCTTCCTTTCAAAATAGATTTTATGTATTTTACCGGTTTTCACTAGGCAGTTTAATTTTTGCCCGTATACCCTTATTTATACCATCAAATTCCTAGGGTTTTCCCATGTTACACAAAGTCCGTTTTTTCCCTTAACAAATCTTGCTATTTGTATGAGTGTTATTCACATGATTTTGCTTTATTTTCTTTATAATGCTCGGGTGTAAGACTGCATTACTTTTTCAGAGAGAAAGAAAATGTTTTAAAATAATTTTCCCTCCAAAACAAGTAATGCCAAAATAGCGAATGGATATAATAATCCTCCCCTTTCTAAATCTGGCTATGCATTATTTAATCTTGGTGCAACTTGACCTTACCATATACATGTATACGTATTATCTCAAGTCTACTTTATATTGTACACTAAATTAGTCCATGTGATTTAATTTAATGGCCACGGGAATACGTATATATTCACATACATAAACCATATTATTTATCCTGGATCTACGGCTTTTCCTTGTGCATGTTCCCTATTGTACACATGTGCGCGCACACACATACATGCACACAGACCAAAACCCTATTAATTCCATATTAAAAATTCAATAATCATTTTAAACCATGTTAAAATAAAAAAAATTACTAGAAATTTTGGGTCATTACAAGATTAGGGTACATCTAGACTCTGGTATATTTAGGAGCCCGTTATTATCCTTAGGGGTAACTTTAGTATGTTTAGTTGGGCTGCCTGTTATTGTATGGGGTTAAACCTCTCTCTAGAAGTATGCCTAAGTCTACCATCTTATACTTGTTTGGGATCATCTTGTTCATACGACACTAGTATTAGTGAAAAGAAAGTACTAGAGAAGTGCAATATATTCTATCATGTTTATCCTGTTTACCTTGTCATACCTACCTTACTGTGTTGTTATCTATCTCTCCAGTTTATACGCCTTTCATGATACTTTTACTTATTTATATGCTAAAGTTATTGGACTCGCCAGACTTTATCTCTGATTTATTTTTTTTCCTCTTCTTTCTCTTCTGTTTTCCCCCTTCAGGTTCTCAGGGTGGGAATACTCAAGCTTGATCAAGATTTTGCTTTCATCCTGTTTCAAGCTGCTTAGATGTACTGCTTGATTTCATTTCTCTCTATTATGACTATGTTTTGGTGATTACGCTTCTTTTATTACTGTAATCTAATGATTTAATTACTAGACAGAAGTTTTAAATTGATGTACTGCATTTTATGCATTTCAGACTTGTGATGTAACTATGTTTTGAACCACGATGTTTTCTGCTTAATAAAAGTTTTAAATTATACAGCCATTTTATATCTATCTTGTAATGTTTCTGTTTCTATTTACCTATAACACTTCATGAAACCTAATTTATTCTCTTAACGAGTGACAATAACGGGTGTAACAACCCGCATTCTACGCAACGAAAGATCGTAGAAAATTTGTTTCTTTCACATGCGATGTCGTATGGTCATGTAACTTTGGGAGACGACTATTGGGGTCATTTCCCATGTTCATGATTTTTTTCGATTTTTAAATGACCATTTTGCCCCTAGCTGATCTTGTTTCGGCCATAACTTTTGATTGGAAAGGAGTTTTGACCTGAATCCACTTCCATTAGATCCGGATGATGGTTTACCTTTCCATATAGTGGTCACACTAGCCAAACGGACTCACTGTTTGGGAGATATGGCTAAAACAAGTTTCAAATGTTGAAAAACGGCTTAATCGGACCTAATCTGGGTGATTAGTGAGTGGGCCCATAACCCATTTCAGGACTAGGGTTATGGGGAGGCTGATAGGGTTAGGAAATTCAGTTTCTATCATTTTCCAGCCGCACTTTTTGTTTATTCAAGTTTAGCCATGGCCTCAATTTTCTAAAACACCCCAAATCACCTCCTAATCGCTAATTAAGCCAAATCTACATCAAATCAAAGAAGATTAGCACAAGAATCAGGGTAGAACTGCTGTGTAGCCTTGTGGATAGCGCCAAACAGAGAATAATTTCAGATTTGGTACCTTATTTGTAGCAAAGGTGAGTGATTAGCATTGTTTTGACACTAATTACAGTTAATTAGGGTGATTAGTGTTAGTTAGCGAATTTATTCATGTTAAAATTCTGGAAAAATATTTATAAATTTCAAAATATTGTTTAGACCTCTGTTAGAAAATTTGGCTGATTTGGTTAAATTTTGCTAATCCTACTGTTAGTTGTTGTTAAACATGCTTAAGGGGAAATATGGGGTTCTAGCTATGTTTGATCTGTTTTAACCTATCAAATTATTGGTTTGGGGTTTGTGAATGATTATACATATTGCTATGACTATATGGTATGCTTTGTGATTGCCTAGAATTGTTAGATTGGTCGAAAACGCCGTCGAATGGCGTAAAACAATCGCTGGAAAGAAGTGCAGGAAATTGTACAGGACCCGGATCGGATCGCCCCCATGTGCCACGAGCCGCTCCTCCGAACCGAACCACTCACGAATGGTGCTCACGACCTGGAGTTGAAGTCACAAACTAACCCGGAGCTTGGCCACGATCCGAACCATCACGATCAGAAGGGAGAGCACGACCCGAACCGATGTAGCGCCACGACCTGATGCTTTGGAGCATGCGCGACCCGAACCCAGTGGGTGCTCACGATCCGAACCGAAGGAGGCATGGGTGAACTGATCTGAAGCATGGTGGATATCACGAACGGAACCAACTTGGATGGAGCCCGATCCGATCCGATGTTGATGACCACGACCTGAAGCAAAGTGAAATGGAGAAGACCAAAACCCGAGATGCAAAGGCAGTCCAAATGAGAAGTAGAACTCAGGATCCAGATGGGAACCAACGAGTCAACTTCATGACTTGGGCTTTGCTGCGGGACGTGTGCTAAGGGGTTGTCGATGTCTATGACTTTGGATCACTATGTGTAGGGGGTACGTGAACAGATTCAGGACCACAGTGGTCTAGGTACGACTAATGAGCTATAGACCATTGAAACGGGGTCATTTGTAAAGATTTAGTCATGACTCTGTAGGGTAAGCTTGGTGGTAGCAGTAGTCGTAC
The DNA here is from genome assembly GCA_030737875.1 of Allium sativum. Lineage (NCBI taxonomy): Eukaryota > Viridiplantae > Streptophyta > Magnoliopsida > Asparagales > Amaryllidaceae > Allium > Allium sativum. Next base: position 14,552,637 of record JASFAX010000033.1, read on the forward strand.
AAGTCGAACTCCGTCACTACTTTGATAGGTTTAGTGGTTGAGAGTGGTGGACATCGTATTCTTTACGCACTGAGTGAGAGACGTAAGGATGGTTGCCATGCTTGATTTGTTTGCCATCACTATGACATGCACACCCCACCCCTGTATTATTTATACCATGTATTAGTGGCACCTTAGAGTATTGTACAGTATGTAGTGCTAATCTTTGATTGTAGGTTCAAGTTCAGGTATGGTTTAGTATACCTGTTATTGTTCTGTTTTGCTGCTTATCGGTCATACCAGACTTTTATTTGACCCAGAGTTTTATGTCTCTTCTTATTACTCTTGGTGCTCTCACGAGCAGACTAGAGACAGGTTAACTGGTGAAGCTTGAGTAGCTGTACTGGAGACGAGCAGGAGGCTTCCACATATGACATATATAGATATTCTCCATGTGTCGCTGCTGGTCACTACTTTGGGCATTAGTAGTGCACCCTTCCTTTCTTTTGCTTTAGAGACAGTTTTAAAGTTGTAATAATGATGATGTGGAACATAAGCTGTATTTGGATTTTCCGATGCTATCAGGTTTAGTTTCAGCTTATGCACTGTCTCACCTGTTTTATGTCAAGTATGCTGTTATTATATTTTATTCCTTGCTCTGTGAGACATTCTACAGGTTCTTGATTAGTTCATTCTCTTCTTTCCTTTCTTTGGCGACCGTTCCGGGCTAGTCGGGCATGTGTACAGCGCACTTTCGGAGGAAATGACGACTGGTGCGGGGCGGGCTGTCACACTTGGTATCAGAGCTCTAGGTTGCGTAGTTAACCTAGGGAAAGACACCAGGGAGAGATAATACGTATATGAGAGCGCGTATTTGTGATTATTTTGGTTTTCAAAAGCTATGCATATGTACTACTAGTATAGCTACGGATGAAGTCGCACTGCACTGACACCCCAAAAAGGATGGTTAATCGTTTCTCTTTACAGATTGAACGATGAGCCGATATACGAGGGGTGCTGGTAGAGGAGCCAACAATGGGAATGCTCCTGACATGAGGGCTATGTTTACTGATTTCATGAGAGAGATGCTTAGAGATGTTCAGAGGGCAGTTCCCAATGCTGGTAATGGTGGTAGTCCAGCGGTGCAGGCGCCTAGGGCCGATTTCGCCAAGCTGAACAAGGATTATACTAGTCTTGGTGGGAAGCCGTTCCACGGAACGGAGTCAGCTATGGATGTTAAAAATTGGTTGGATAGCTGTGAGTGTATCTTCGAAGACTTTGGTATCAAGGATGCGATGAAGAGAAGGCTAGCACCCCGTCAGCTGCAAGGACGGGCAATGAATTGGTGGAATGCTATAAATGCAGCTACTCCCGAAGATCAGATTACTTGGGATCAATTTAAGGTTCTCTTTAGTGATAAGTTCATTCTATCTGCTCAGAAGTCAGTGTTTTTTAAGAACTTCTTGGCACTCAAGCAGAATGGCAGAGCTGTCTCGGAGTATATTGCCGAATACGACACTTTGTCGAAATATGGGTTATCCCTAATAGATACTACCGAGAAGAAAAATGAGAAGTTCATAACAGGATTGGATCAATACTTGGGGTTAAGGCTTGTTAACCACATCGATGAGACGTTTGAATCGATTGTGGGAAAAGCTTTAAGATCGGAAAGTCTTTAACCTAAGTCGAAGACTGAGGTCGCATCTACAGAGGAGCCAAAACCGCAAGCAAGCGGTGGAGGCAATAATGGTTCTTACAATAATAGGAAGCAGAACTAGAATAAGGATGACCAGAAGAAGAAGAAAGATGTTGAGTGCTTTAGCTGTGGCAAGAAGGGCCACTATGCTAGTAATTGTCGAGCAAAGCCAGAAGACAGGAAGTGCTTCAACTGTGGCCAAGTGGGACATCACAAGGACAAGTGTCCGCAACCCCCTTAAGAAAAGCAGATGGTGAAAGCATACGCCCTTAATGCTATTTCTTCTTCGTCGAATGCCCCAACTGCGGCGGAGAAGGGAAAGAATGTCGTTATTCAAGGTATTCTTTCTATTTATGATGTTCCTGTTAGAGTTTTGTTTGATACCGGAGCTTCCAGTTCCTTCATATCTAGTGACCTGGTAGATAAGTTGGGATTGGAGCCCGAGATTGTCGAAAGACCTTTAGTAGTGACGAACCCGATTGGTGGTTTGACTAGCCTTAGCATGATTTGTCGTAATGTGGTCTTATCGAGTCATGGATGCATGTTTGTTTGTGATTGCTTTGTTTTGGGCTTTACTGGGTTTGGAATTATTTTGGGAGTCGATTGGCTCCAAAGATACGGGGTGGTGGTAGACTGTAAGGGCTTTTTGGTGACAGCTAGAGTGAGTGATGGGCGGAGGGTAGTGTTTGGTGGTCTACCCAGTGATGGGGTAATGGCTAGTTTTCTAAATTCCCTCGACATCCTGCGTGAGGAGTTATCAGGTTACCCATGGTTGGACAGTATCCAGACGTCTTCGAGGAAGTGACCGAACTTCCACCACATCGAAAGATTGAGTTCCGTATTGATTTGGTGAAAGATGCCAGACCTATATTGATGCCACTTCGTCGTATGGCACCAAGGGAGCAGCGAGAGCTTGGGGTGCAAGTAAGCGATCTTTTGAAGAAGGGATTTATCAGAAGAAGTGTTTCTGAGTGGGGAGCACCAGTTGTGTTTGCTACCAAGGCTGATGGTTCCCTTCGTTTGTGTGTGGACTACCGCGAATTGAATAAAGTGACGAGGAAGAATAAGTATTCACTACCGCAGATAGATGATTTGTTTGATCAGTTGAGTGGCGCGAGAGTGTTCTCCCAATTGGATCTCGCGACAGGTTTTCATCATCTTAGAGTGTAAACTGAGAGTATAGCTAAAACGGCCTTTCGAACGCCGTATGGATTTTATGAGTGGTTGGTCATGTCATTCGGGCTGACCAATGCACCAGCATATTTTGTGGATCCTATGAATAAGGTTTTCAGAGATCAGTTGAATAAGTTTGTTCTTGTGTTCGTGGACGATATACTTGTTTATTCGAGGACAGAGGAAGAACACAAGGAACATTTGAGGATAGTGATGGAGGTGTTGAGAAAACACCAATTGAAAGTAAAGTTTTCTAAGTGTCACTTCTGGAGAAGGGAAGTGAGATTCTTGGGCCATGTTGTTTTAGAAAATGGTATCGTCGTGGACCCTTCAAAGGTGGCTACGGTACAAGATTGGTCTACGCCTAAGAATGCAAAGGACATAAGAAGTTTCTTGGGGCTAGCTGGATATTATCGCAAGTTTATCCAAGACTTCTCCAAGATAGCAGCATCGTTGACTTAGTTGACTAAGAAAAATCAAGCTTTCATCTGGGATGAAAAGTGTGAGAATGCATTCAAGAGTCTAAAGGACAAGTTGACATGTGCACCAGTGTTAGTCATTCCTAAGGGGAATGAAGAGATGACGGTATACACGGATGAGTGTGGTACCGGACTAGGTGCTGTATTGATGCAAGGAGGTAGGGTTGCAGCTTATGCATGTCGGCAATTGAAACCGCACGAGAGAAGATACTCTACCCATGATTTGGAATTAGCAGCGATCGTATTCACATTGAAGATGTGGAGACATTATCTCTTGGGAGAAAGATTCGAGTTGTTTACCGATCATAAATCGTTAAAGTATCTTTTCTCTCAGAAGGATCTAAATCTCCGACAGCAAAGATGGTTAGAATTCTTAGCTTCCTATGATTTCGACATCGCATATACACCAGGAAAGGGAAATGCGGTGGCTGATGCGTTGAGTAGAAGACATGCCAGTTTAAGGGCTATGTTTCTAGAATGGAAGCAACTGTAGTACATCACGGGGTATGATTTCAGACCAAAATGCGAATTGGATCCATAAATGTTAGCAAGTTTGACAATCAGACCCATTTGATTGAGCGGATTGGTTCCAGTCAGAGGAATGATCCTAACCTATTGGAAATCATCTCAAAGTTAGAGATGGGAATCGACGGAGAGATGAACAAGTATGGGCTTGATCGAGATGGATGGCTTAGAAAGAATGGAAGACTTGTTCTGCCCAATGTTAATAGATTGAGAGATGAAGTGCTTAGAGAGTGTCATCACTCAAAACTGACTATACATCCCGGTGGTAAAAAGATGTACCGAGACATGAAGCAGACCTACTACTGGGAAGGGATGAAAAGAGACATTGGGAAGTTTATATCCAAATGCATGAATTGCAAGCTAGTTAAAGCTGAGCAAAAGAAGCCTAGTGGTTTGTTGCAACCATTAGAGATTCCAGAATGGAAATGGGAACAAGTCTCAATGGATTTCATTGATGGGTTACCAAGGACTAGATCGGGCCATGATAGCATTTGGGTGATTATGGACCGATTGACCAAGAGTGCAAGATTTATATCCGTCAAGTCGAGTAGAATGGCAGCTAAGTTAGCTGAACTATATGTAAAGTGGGTAGTGAGATTTCATGGAATACCCAAAGGCATTGTGAGTGACCGAGATCCGTTGTTCACTAGTGGATTTTTGAAGAGCTTGCAAGAGGCATTAGAATTACATCTTAGTACCGCGTATCATCTTCAAACCGACGGACAGACAGAGAGGGAGAATCGAGTGTTTGAAGATCTCTTAAGAGCTTTCATATTAGATTTTGGTGGATCATGGGATGACTATTTGCATCTAGTAGAGTTTGCATATAATGATAGTTATCAATCCAGTGTTGGTATGGCTCCATTTGAAGCTTTGTACAGAAGACCATGCAACTCACCGTCATGTTAGTTAGAAACTGGTGAGAAATTTGTGCTTGGGCCAGATGTGATAAGAGAAACCTCAGACAAGATCAAGATCATTCAACAGCGAATGAAGGCTGCCCAAGATAGGCAGAAGAGTTATGCTGATAAGAGGAGAAGAGATTTAAAGTTCTCCATTAGTGACTTGGTGTTTGTCAAGATTTCTCCGTTAAAGAGCATGATATGATTTGGTAGGAGAGGCAAGTTGACACCAAGATTTGTTGGTCCATTCCCAGTTCTTGAGCAAATTGGGAATTTGGCATATAAAGTTGAATTACCAGTGAAGATGGCAGGAGTTCACAATGTATTTCATGTTTCCCAATTAAGGAAGTTCGTGCACGACCCCGATGTGACTATTTCACCTGATCAGTTGGATGATATCGAGGTTGAACCCGAGGCGGTTGGGAACCGCAGGCCTATGCATATTGTTGGGAACGATACGTAGCAGCTTCGAAGGAAGGCGGTGAAATTAGTCAAAGTTCAGTGGGGCGAGAATGAGAATGACTGTACTTGGGAGACAAAGGAGAGCATTAGGAAGACGTATCCAGAACTCTTCGCCTGGTAAGATTTCAGTTTCGATTTAGTCTTTCCGCATGCTAGGATAGGCTTGTTTTGTTTGTTTTGCATGTTTGATTGTTGTATGTGACTGGTAGGCATGCGGGATCCTTTGTATGTTTTGGGTTTAGGAATTTCAGAGACAAAATTTCTTAAGGGTGGGAGAGTGTAACGACCCGCATTCTACGCAACGAAGAATAGTAGAATATTTGTTTCTTTCACATGCGAAGTCGTATGGTCATGTAACTTTGGGAGGCGACTATTAAGGTCATTTCCCATGTTCATGATTTTTGCCGATTTTTAAATGACCGTTTTGCCCTTAGCCGATCTTGTTTCGGCCATAACTTTTGATTGGAAAGGAGTTTTGACCTGAAACTACTTCCATTAGATCCAGCTGATGGTTTACCTTTCCGAATAGTGGTCACATTAACCAAACGGACTCACTGTTTGGGAGATATGGCTGAAACAAGTTTCAGATGTTGAAAAACAGCTTAATCGGGCCTAATTTGGGTGATTAGTGAGTGGGCCCATAACCCATTTCGGGATTAGGGTTATGGGGAGGCTGATAGGGTTAGGAAATTCAGTTTCTATCATTTTCCAGCCGCCACTTTTTGTTCATTCAAGTTTAGCCATAGCCTCAATTTTCTAAAACACCCTAAATCACCTCCTAATCGCTAATTAAGCCAAATCTACATCAAATCAAAGAAGATTAGCACAAGAATCGAGGTAGAACTGCTGTGTAGCCTTGAGGACAGCGCCAAACAGAGGATAATTTCAGATTTGGTACTTTATTTGTGGCAAAGGTGAGTGATTAGCATTGTTTTGACACTAACTACAGTTAATTAGGGTGATTAGTGTTAGTTAGCGAATTTATCCATGTTAAAATTCTGTAAAAATTATTTATAAATTTCGAAATATCGTTTTAGACCTCTGTTAGAAAATTTGGCTAATTTGGTTAAGTTTTGTTAATCCTACTGTTAGTTGTTGTTAAACATGCTTAAGGGAAAATATAGGGTTCTGGCTATGTTTGATCCGTTTTAACCTATCAAATTATTATTTTGGTGTTTGTGAATGATTATATATGTTGCCATGACTGTATGGTATGCTTTGTGATTGCCTAGAAGTGTTAGATTGGTCGAAAACGCCGTTGAATGGCATAAAACGGTCTCCGGAAAGAAGTGCAGGAAATTGTACAGGACCCGGATCGGATCGCCCCCATGTGCCACGAGCCGCTCCTCCAAACCGAACCACTCGCGAATGGTGCTCGCGACCTGGAGTTGAAGTAATAAACTGACCTGGAGCTTGGCCACGATCCGAAGGGAGAGCACGACCCGAACCGATGTAGCGCCACGACCTGATGCTTTGGAGCATGCGCGACCCGAACCCAGTGGGTGCTCACGATCCGAACCGAAGGTGGCATGGGTGAACTGATATGAAGCATGGTGGTTATCACGAACCGAACCAACTTAGATGGAGCCCGACCCGATCCGATATTGATGACCACGACCTGAAGTAAAGTGAAATGGAGAAGACCAAAACCCGAAATGCAAAGGCAGTCCAAATGAGAAGTAGAACTCAGGATCCAGATGGGAACCAACGAGTCGACTTCATGAGTTAGACTTTGCTGCGGGACGTGTGCTAAGGGGTTGTCGACGTCTATGACTTTGGATCACTATGTGTAGGGGGTACGTGAACGGATTCAGGACCACAGTGATCTAGGTACGACTAATGGGCTATAGACCAATGAAGCGGGGTCATTTGTAAAGATTTAGTCATGACTCCATAAGGTAAGCTTGGTGGTAGCAGTAGTCGTACAAGTCGAACTCCGTCACTACTTCGATGGGTCTAGTGGTTGAGAGTGGTGGACATCGTATGCTTTACGCACTGAGTGAGAGACGTGAGGATGGTTGCCATGCTTGATTTGTTTGCCATCACTATGACATGCACACCCCCACCATGTATTCTTTATACCATGTATTAGTGGCACGTTAGAGTATTGTACAATATGGAGTGCTAACTCTTTAGTTGCAGGTCCAGGTATGGTTTAGTATACCTGTTATTGTTCTGTTTCGCTGCTTATCGCTCATACCAGACCTTTGTCTGACCCAGAGTTTTATGTCTCTTCTTATTACTCTGGGTGCTCTCACGAGCAGACTAGAGGCAGGTTAACTGGTGAAGCTCGATTAGTTGTACCGGAGATGAGCAGGAGGCTTTCATGTATGATATATATATATATATATGTATATATATTCTCCCTGTGTCGCTGCTGGTAACTACTTTGGGCATTAGTAGTGCACCCTTCCTTTCTTTTGCTTTAGAGACAGTTTTAAATATGTAATAATGATGATGTGGAACATAAGCTGTATTTGGATTTTCCGCTGCTATGATGTTTAGTTTCAGCTTATGCACTGTCTCACCTGTTTTATGTCAGTATGCTATTATTATGTTTTATTACTTGCGCTATGAGACATTCTACAGGTTCTTGATTAGTTCATTCTCTTCTTTCCTTTCTTTGACGACCGTTCCGGGCTAGTCGGGCATGTGTACAACGCACTTTCAGAGGAAATGCCGACTATTGCAGGGCGAGCTATCACAACGGGCGTGGGGTGTCACATTTGGTATTAGAGATGAAGGTTACCAGATCGGATAAAAGATTTTTAAAATTGTTTTCAAAAAGGTTTTAAAAGGAAGCATTTTCAAAAGAAAAGTCTGTTTTGAAAAACATATTCCCTAAAGTTATAGGAAATATCTTTCGATACTCTGTTTGAATCCGTTTTTCCTTTTAGCATGTCAGGGGAATCTAATATTCCCGAGGGCGTTCATGTACGAATTGGTTCCGTAGGTATCTCAAGTACACGACACCTACTGTGAGCCAAGGAGACGTCCCTCCCCCAGCTGTAGTCATTGTTCCTCCACCATCACGAGTAGGTAAATCCTATAAGAAATGTCATGGCTGTAAGCGCTTGGATCATCTAGTCAAAGAAGGAAAAATGCTTGCTTCAACTGTGGTGAGGTCGGACACTATAAGAGGGAATGCCCGAAGAAACAAGGACATGACAAAGGGCAGGATCTTCTGAAGGGCAGGTGTATGTTCTCATGGTCAGCGTACCAGATAGAGGTAGAAAAGTTTTTGTTGTAGGTTTGATTTCTCTTTCTAATCATCTAGTTAAAACTGTTTTCTATTTTGGCGCTTCACATTCTTTTATATTTGATTCTTTGGTTGAGTCTCTGCACCTTAGTACTAGTATGGTTTTGGATCCCGTTGTTGCTTCAAACCCCATTAGGGGATCGGATCAGCTGCTTGTGATTTGTCAGGGTTTAAGGATATCTGTGTTGGGCGTCAAGTTTGAGTGCGATGCATATCATGTTTCATGGGATATGTCTTGATTCTAGGGATAGATTTGCTAGCCATGTATGGTGCCATTCTGAATTGTGAGAGGTGGGTCGTTAGACTTTTGACTTGCCATAGGAGGACCCTCAAGATTTCTTGTGACCCTAAGGGGTCTGTCATGCTTAGTTTTCTAGAATCGCTCGATGCACCTATTAATGATCTATGATCTATACCAGTTGTCTATAAGTATCCTGATATTTTTAGGAGGTTCGAGGCTTACCTCCGAGGCGCGAGATTGGTTTCCATATATACATGGTGGACAATGCAAATCCAGTTGCATCGCCTATGCGCCATATGGCTCCAAGAGAAAGGAGGGAGCTTAGCAAGCAAGTAGGGGAGCTACTTGAGAAAGAGTTTATTAGTTGAAGCATATATGAATGGGGTGCTCCAGTAGTATTCGCCACTAAGGCGAATGGTTCGCTTCGCTTATGTATGGACTACAGAGAGTTGAATAAACTCACTAAGAAAAATAGGCACCCACTTCTGAGGATAGATGACCTGTTTGATCTGCCTGTTGGTGCATCTGTTTTCTCTTAGTTAGACTTGGCCATGAGTTTTCATCAGTTTAGGGTAACCGAGGACAGTATAGACAAGACCGCATTTAGAACTCCAGATGGTTTCTTCGAGTGGCTTGTCATGCCTTTTTGGGTTGACGAATGCAACCGCTGTTTTGTAGATCTGATGAGTAGGGTGTTTTCGGGAGTTCCTAAATAAATTCGTTGTGGTCTTTGTTGATGACATCTTGATTTTCTCGAAGAGCGAGGAAGAGCATGCCCTGCATTAAGGGAGGTTTTGAAGTTTCTCTTAATGCATCGCTTAAGGCAAAATTCTCCAAATGCCATTTTTAGGGAAAAGAAGTGAAATTTCTAAGGCATGTGGTCTCTAAGGATGGGATAACAGGGATCCCGCGAAATTAGTTGCAGTTCAAGAGAGAAGGGTTGTATGTTACGATGGTAGACATTTGAGGGTTCACAAGAAGAACTACCCTACCTATGTTTTGGAATTAGCTACTATAGTATTCGCACTTAAGACTTAGCGGCAGTATCTGCTTGAAGAAAGGTTCGAGTTACACACGAACATATACTGAGTTTGAGGTGGGAGACATGGTTTTCATCAAAGTATCGCCTTTGAGGAATATGGTTTGCTTTGGATCTGTAGGGAAACTGGTGCCAAGGTTAGTAGGACCATTTCCCATAATGAAAGGAATAGGTCAAATGGCTTATAGGGTTAAACTATCAGAGAGGTTAGCAGATGTTCATTTGTGAAAATACAGCAGAAGTGGTTGAGCCGAGTATGCTTGAGGAAGTAGAGGTGGAACAGGAAGTGATAGTTAGACGAGTTCCTGCCCGTATTCTTGGATCATAGGTTAAGCAGCTACGCAACCGAGAGGTCAAGTTGATGAAAGTTCAGTGGGGAGATGACCATGAAGATGCAGCATAGGAGACCGACGACAAGATTCATGCTTCGTACCCTTTTCTTTTTAAGGGTATGTTCTTAACTTCTTTTCCCAAGCTTTTATGCATACTTGTTTTTATCATTTAAAGTATATCCTATCGATCGAATCTTCGACCTTTAGGTAGGAATCCCATGGATGTAAACATATGTTTTGAGACATGTTATGTTTGATGGATGCAAGTGTTTGAAAGTGTTTGCTATTGGTTGCTCGTGGATGAGTATACACACTTAGGCACTAGATCGGCTTAGTCACTCTCATACTGCATATGGATGTGTGTGCATTTTCTTTTTTTAATGGATGAAAGTGGATGTATCATCATATGGATGTTGCATTTGGACGAATGATTGTGCACAGATATAGAACTTACATGTTACAATAGGATTATTTGCATACATATTGGATTCATAGCACTAACATATATCGCATTAAGGAGGTCGACTGAATCAGCAGACCGCCTGATCTTTCGCATTAGTGTAGGGATATATACACACACCTTTGCATAAGTTCATATAAGCGTTAGAAGCCTTTAACGATAATGGATGCCTATGATTGATGGATGAGTAGATGGGTGATGGATGTTAGGATATACATTCTTCTTAACTTGGAGATTTCGGGGACGAAATCCTTTAAGTAGGGGAGAATGTAGCATCCCGTAATTTTTGGCAACACATTAAAATGATGAACTAAGGAATACTTGATTAAGTATTCAGAATTAAGTGAAATGGACTACGCCGTTGTGTTCATCTCGGAATTTTGGTTAAAATAGACAACTGGTTTGCGTAAAACAGACATCGTATTAAAAAGATATTAAGGTTTGAAGTTTGTAAATGCATAAGAAGAATATATGTATATATATATAATAAGTCCAGAATTCAAAACAATTCGAAGACCAGAAGTGGGAAGTGAGAACAGGAAAATAGACCATTGGGGGTTGACATAGGGTCGACCCACCAACAGGGGGGTCGACCCACCCAAAGGGGGGTCGACCCTACCGCAGATCTAGGCAGATTCTTATGCGTGAACGTGGACTGATTTCCGGTCTAGATTCATTGACTGATGGCTATAAATAATACCATATACCGATTGTTTTTTCATCTAAATCAATGGTGACGGTGTGATGCTGCTCCAACTCAGATTAAATTAGCCTTTTCTTCATCAACAACGATTCATACATATTCAAAGATCGCTGATTCGACATCATCACACTTTTCTCGGTTTTCTTAGACCCAATCACAGTGAGTCTACGTTATTTTTAGATATGAATACTTAAAAGATAATCTTAACATGTTTATAAATTGGATCTAAGCCTGTGACTAATTGAATCATATTAGATCTTCCATAACCTGTGTATCTAAGTTACTTTGACATAATATAAATTGGATCTAAGCCATTGCCTATTTATCATGTCAGATCTGCCATTATTTTATATCTAATTCCCTGATTAGATCTCATCATGCCTGTTTATAGCCATGACACTATGCCTAATCAGTTCTGTTATCACATGTTCATCAGATAAGTTCCTATATGCCAATCTTGTCACTATGCCCAATTTTGCCACCGTATGCTTATTAGTTGCTATGCCTATTTTTGCCGTCATATGTCAATCTTGTTATTATTATTGTTATCTTCCCTTCTTCTTTTCCCTTTTTTATTTTATATCCAGGCTACCTTCGAGCCTAGGCATACCGCTAAAATATGCGAACGCATAAAATTGGGAACGAGGGGAAAACGTTAAAATTGGGGTATAACTTGTATTGAGAAACTGGGGCATAAATTGAATAAAATACATGAATATGGATTTGGGGGCATAAATCAAATTTTGATTTAGAATCTTAATTTGGGGCATATGGTACATGATAAATGACTTGGAAAAGGGGCACGAAAACCTATAATGAAATAGGGATAATTGTTAAAGGAGAAAAATGCCTAGAATTACAGTTACTAGAAACTGTAACTGCGCTTAGACACGAGGTTAGATTATACTTGTGGTAGAAGTCTGCCCGGACCCGCCCGGCATATCCAGCGACCACAAGTGGGAATCTAATGTGAGGGGTCTAAGTGCATAAATGTGTAACATGCTAAGACACGAGGTTAAGTCCGACTTGTGGAAGAAGTCTTCCCAGACCCGCCCGGCATATTCAACATCCACAAGTTGTAGGCTTAATGTGGGACGTCTAGTGCATTATAACTATAAATGAATGAATGGTAATAAACGTGAATGTTTAACCTGGTTGAATCCATAGTGATTACACGAACATGTTAACTTGAGTAGGGGTTAAGTAAACTTGCTTGAAATAGTGTGAGGGATAAGTATATCCTGGTGTGGTGGGTAATATTTATATATAGGCCCATAAACTTAACCTGTTGGGGTTATGTAATTTTATTACACTAGTATGGCATAACCTGTGGAAAACCGAGTAGTGGGGATGCAAGCATTGGGGGAAGCTTGTATCATCTTGTGTGGGACCCGTTTCAGCCAGTAACCCATATATAGGTATCAAACGAGCACTCCAAACTAGTCGGAGTCGGGGCACGCTTACTAGGAAGATTGTAAGAGATCCAAAAGAGGGGATGGTGTGGGCGGCGCATTCCGACGGGGTCATGTGCATGCATGGGTCCATACAATGGAGGCTAAGACACCGTGACACCTGTAGATATGGTTATGCACATCCTGAAAACGAAGGGTTGCCGCTTTAGGAAGTGATACATCCTACTGTGGGGCTAGCACAGGGTATCTATGAAGTAGGGAGCCGGTCGATTAGGGTAAAAATTAGGGTACATCTAGGCTCTGGTATGTTTAGGAGCCCGTTATTATCCTTAGGCGTAACTCCGGTATGTTTAGTTGGGCTGCCTGTTATTGTATAGGGTTAAATCTCTCACTAGAAGTACGCCTAAGTCTACCATCTTATACTTGTTGGGGATCATCTTGTTCATACGACACTAGTATTGATGCGAAGAAAGTACCAGAGAAGCGTAATATATTCTATCATGTTTATCCTGTTTACCTTGTCATACCTGCCTTATTGTGTTGTTATATATCTCTCCAGTTTGTATGCCTGTCATGACACTTTTACTTATTTATATGCTAAATGTAACTGGACTCGCCAGACTTTATGTCTAACCTATTTTTTCTTCTTCTTTCTCTTTTGTTTCCCCCTAGGTTCTCAAGGTGCGAATACGCAAGCTTGATCAGGATTCTTCTTTCATCCTGCTTGGAGCTGCTTAGATGTACCACTTGATTTCATATCTCTCTACTATGGCTATGTTTTGGGGATTATGCTTCTTTTATTATTATACTCTGATGATTTAAGTACAAGACAGAAGTTTTAATTTGATGTATAGGGTTTTATGCATTTCAGATTTGTGATGTAACTATGTTTTGAGCCGCAATGTTTTTTGCTTAATAAAAGTTTTAAATCCCGCTGCCATTTTATATATGTCTTGTAATGTTTTTGTTTTTGTTTATCTATAACGCTTCATGAAACTTAATGCATTCTCTTAACGAGTGACATTAACGGACGTGGGGTGTCACAAAAACATATGTGATAACTTACTTGGTACTTTACTAAATATTGATGAGAAGTCGAAAGACCATTTAAATGCTCAGTATGATTTACAAGAGATAGGCATCAGGGAGGTCCTTAATACGGTTCTATCAACTAATGGGAATTACCTTGAGATGAGGGCTGCCATATTTGAAATGACGAACAAGGAGAAAGAAATATTTTGCTCGGTGTTGGAGAATGCTAAACTGCCTTATGGTTGGCAACTAATATCAATCGATATGTAAACAAGAAAGAGAGGAAAATTGCAGGGTGTGAGAGCCACGATGCTCATTTTCTTCTCCTCTACTTGCTGCAGTTTGCTATGAAGAAATATGTAAAACATGAAGTTGCAATACCTATGATAAGATTAGGTGCATTTCTAAGAAGTCTTTGGAGTAAAACTATCAATTTGGCTAATCTCAAGATGCTACAAAAGGAAATTGTGGAAATTCTTTGTCAATTTGAGATGATATTCCCAATTTTTTTCTTCGATATAATGGTGTACTTTTTAGTTCATTTATGCAAGGAGTTTGAATATAGTGGACCTTCACATGTTCGTTGTATGTTTTCTATTGAGCATTATCTTTGTAAAATGAAATCATATGTTAGCAAAAAAAGAAAACCTTAGGCGTCCAATACTGAAGGTTATTTTACAGAAGAATGTTTGATATTCTGTTCAAGGTTCTTAGGTGGCGATGGAGCAGGAAAAATACAATTTGAAACCTGTCCATAGAATCTAGAATATCCTATTGGCACAAGAAAAAACAAATATGGAAAATCTATTCATCTTAAAAATTCTCAATGGAAGGAATGTCCCCGTTATGTTCTATTCAATTGTGATAACGAGGAAATAGAGAGTTTACTTCAGTAAGTTTTTAAGTTTTATTTTTATTTTAGCAAGTATTGAAGAATTAGAAAATTTGTTTCTATCTTTTATTAACTAGGTCTTTATTCTAGTGAATATCGAGCTTTAATTGATGGTTACGCATCATCAAAAAAAAAAAGAGAGAGAGAGAACACAGTGAAGAACTTTGGAAGTGGTTAAAGGAAGAGGTTGGGAAAAAGGATGACGTTTCAAAAGAAGTGCAACTGCTTGCAATGGCCCTTTTCCAACAGCTAAGAGGTTTACTGGATATGTTATCAATGGATACAGATTTTATACAAGGTTCAAAGATGCCAAATGTACAACATGAAACAGTTGTGTATTTTTGACAGCCTTGACTCTTAGCTTTGCAAGTTCGAAAGATCAAAATCCATTGGTTGGTGAAGTTAATTACTATGGATCAATTAAAGAAATATTAAAACTAGATTATTAGGGAAAATTTAATGTGGTTTTATTTAAATGTTGTTGGTACTAAGAAGAGAAACATTTATATAGGCTGACTCGTGTCAATTTTAATTGATTGTGCCAAAAATCTGATCGTTATGTTATGGATTCACAAGTACAATAGGTGTTTTATATAGAAGATCTAATTCATAAGATGTGCCACAATATTACGAAGAATTTGCCGAAAGACTGGTGTAAAATCAAAAAATAATATGAAAATGAAGATTTGAATGATATCTAGCCTGCTTGTGGAATGGGAAATCAAGATTTTAATGCTCATTGGTGTAGAGATGATGTCCCAATAAGACGAATCCGCCTTCTATGGTCCCACCTAGCAAAGTGAAAGACAATGCTTCTTAATTTCTGCATATCACTATTACATTTATTCAAGTAACTGTTCTACTAAATTTAAGTAAGAAAATGTTGTTACTACCTTGATTACATTTAGTGAAGTGACTGTTTTATTTTACAAGTAATTGATGTATCATATCAATGGCTTCTTTTTGTAACTGATGTCATTATAAGATTAATTCCTCCATTTTGTGTAGGCCGGACAAAATTCCAGTTGAGGATTTCAAAGTACTCTTGATGTTTAAGGAGATGAAGAAATTCAGGTATAATTTATATTTTATCACACTCAAATCAGGCAGATAAGGCAGATAACATCTTTACTTCATTTTTTGTAGTCTAAGGTCCTTACAAATTTTGCGAATCAGAGATCTTATAGAGACACACACCATTGGCATGTATTTTGCTTATTTTTGTGGTTAGCTGGAGGTATGCTTCAATAATGAACTACAGAATTCTTACAATTTCTGCTTGCTGAAGCATCAATCTGATTCTTACATTATTTTGTCAAGTGTTTTGCCGCTTGCTATGGCGTAGTGTGATGATCATGGCTTCACATAAGTTTTAGCAAATGTGAAAATGTAACTGATCATGTATATGATTGATTGTAATGTCCCGTATTTTTACGAGGTAATAATTAATTTATTTAACTATTTAAATAGAGATTCAGAGATTGAAATGGTCATTTAAATTAAATAACTTTGAATATTTAATTAAAATAATAATTAAATAATATATTTAATTCTGAAATAATCAGAATTAGCTGAAATGGAAATATGGTGTGAATTAGGCAATTCAAAATATAATTCAGTTTAGAATTGAATTACGATAACGAATATATTTAATTAACAATGGTTGAACGTATAAATTATATTATAATAATAATCGAGCTTGAAATGGTGCGACAGCTCGCTATTTGGTGATTCGAACTTTAAATGAATATACAGGGTCCGCTTTGAGTTGGAATTCTGTGAAACAAGAAACTTTCGGAGCCGGTGAAGTATATTTTTCTAATGGAAGAGAAAAATCGGGATTTCGTTGTGTAGATTTTGAGTTATGTCCATATCAAATTTTCGAAAAGTCGCTATGGAATTCCTTTATAATTTATAACGATTTATAAATGGATTTAAATATAAATCAAATATCGATATAACTCTGATGATGAAATATCAAGTTGTAAATCCATATATATCTATTCTGGAGCTGTATGGTATTCTTTATGAATATGTATACGATAATATTTATTTATAAATATTAAATTATATTTTTTTTTAAAATATTTATAAATTTAAATGGGTTTACTTAGAGCTTTAAAAATAGCTAGTTTTGCAAACGATCTCCGTTTTCAATGAAACTAATTTTGTTGGATCAGGAATGTTAAATTATTGCTCGATTTCAATTTCCGTGATTTTTGGGGTCACTGTGTGGCTGTACGGATTTTTAATGTGAAAAAGTCGATATTTTAACAGTAAAAAATACGCTGTGTGAGCAAACGGAGTCGAAATTCGACAAGACCAGTTTCGTTGGGTCCGTAATGTCGAACTGTAGCTGCATGTCCAGTTTCGTTATTTTTGGATGTCATGTGTGATTACAGGAATTTCAAAGGACAAATATAAATAGCAATTGCTTAAAATAAAATAAATATTAAATATAAAATTATTATAATTTCCTATAAATAGTCCTTAGGATTTTCCAAAACATAATCTCTTCGTTCCTCTGGTCAAAAGTATTTGCGCCGCTAGTTTCTCCTTTCAGTGAATACATCGATCTTCAAATAATTCATAGAAATCAAAATAAAAATCAACAAATCTCGAAACCTATATATTTTCAATCCTATATTCATTTGCTTCGATTTGGTATGGGCTATGGCATTTTCGACATTGTTTTTCTCACACCCTATTTTTCCAGCATGGCCTAGGGTTTGATTTTTAGGGAGATTCAAACTTTTAATCGTGTAATGGGTATTTAATTCTTGATCAGCGAGGAGTTTAGCATCAGTCCGTGATATTTTTGGGGTATTCGGCTTTGATTAAGATCGACGAGTTCCTGTAGTGGTGCGTGAGGACCTGGAGTCGCGACCTGGTTCTAAAGTGCGAGTTGGACTGAATGGGGATGGTCGGGAAGAGGAGTGGAAGAGAAGTCGATTGGTGGCATTAGTTTTGGGTTTAGTGAAGAGAATGGGAAGTGTAGTTGGTCAAAGATGCGGCTATGGTGTGTTTGAAGTACTAGAGATCGCGATTTTTGGATTGGGGAGGAAGACATTTGCGGGTACGGGTTTATAAGGGTGAAGATGGGCTGAATAGAATTGGTAAAGCCCAAGTATTAATTTAAATAGAAATTTATTTGAAATCAAATATGTGTCCATCTAGTAATCGTGATAACTTCTACATACATTATCAATTTTGCGAATGGTTTGTCACGTTACAATCGTATGACGACGACTACACAATGGAACTGACTTGAAGTGGATTGGAGCTCGTTACAATTTATAGTGAAATAAATAGTCAGAATCAAATCAACGACAATTATCGTTATTTAATAATAACCGACCAAGGTGAGTAAATCTCACTAACTCTACTCATTTTATATTTTCATAACGTATTTTTAGAACTGTTAAATATTGGTTGATTGTTGTGTGTTGATTGGTTGGTTGAACTGCTAATTGGTTGAACTGCTAATTGATTAGTTAAAAATATCGATATAGTTATATATATCGTTAATTAAATATTGATTCTGTTGATCAGCATATTTCAGGTTGAAATGAAATTGATGTGAATTATATTGTGTAACATCTGTGGATGCAGGGAAACAGGTCAGAAGGATCAACCGGATTCCTCAACATTTATTTTACTGTTTTCATATATTGGGATATATGATCTGTTGCTGATTATGGGTGTTTGGATGATATTATTCATTGTTATATGGTATGTTAAATACCATAAGGAATAATGAAATGTAAAAACGGAATTTCCAAAGTGTATATTGGAAATGAAATATATTTATATAAAATCAAATGATTTTATGAAAAAGGAATTTCAAAGTGGATATTAAATTTTAGGATTTTATAAAATCAATGGATTTTATAAAAAGAATTATTTGTAAAATAAATAGAAGTGAAAAATAGAAATATTTGTAAAACATTTATAAATTGAATTGAAAGGGAAATGTTTGTAAAACATTTATAAATAGAATTGAAAAGGAATATATTTGTAAAACATTTACAATAGAATTGAAAAGTAAATATTGGAGAATAAATAGGATAATTCGAAAAGTAAATATTTGGGAAAATATTTAGTGTATTATAAAAGGAAGTATTTTATAAAATGAATAGAATTTTATAAAAGAGAATAAGTGGAAAAGATTTATTAAAAGTATAATTAAATGGAAATCTGGTTTAACAGACAAATTGAGAAGATCAATTTATAAACGATGTTTTTAAATTAAGAAAAATATTTATCATTGGATAATTTGAATATATAAAAATCTGAATTTATATTAAGAAGTAGAAATCGGTTTTAACACCGAGAGGTTAATAGAATTTGAATTCAACATTTATGAAAGGGAATTTAAAAGAGATTTTAACTGTTAGAAGTTAAAAGGAGGATTTGTAGAAATAATTATACAAATAAAAGTATAAATAGAATTTGGAAATGGAATATTATTTTGAAATACGAAATCAAACTGAATTGATATATCAAAGAAATATTTTTCACATTCGATGTGAATAATGGATTAAAATAGTTATTTTATAAATTAAAACATTTATAAAGAAAAATTGGGATTTGAAATAGAAATTCAAATGGGAACTTGATTGAATTAGAGTTAATCGAATATTAGTTATTCGAATTAGAGTTAATCGAATATTAGTTATTCGAATTAGAGTTAATGGAATATTAGTTATTCGAATTAGAGTTAATCGAATATTAGTTATTCGAAATAGAGTTAATCGAATATTAGTTATTCGAATTAGAGTTATTCGAATTAGAGTTAATCGAATATTAGCTATTTGAATTAGAGTTAATCGAATTAGAGTTAATCAGATAGAGTTAATCGAATTAGAATTAATCGAATATTAGTTATTCAAATTAGAGTTAATCGAATATTAGTTATTTGAATTAGAATTAATCGAATATTGGTTATTGGAATAGAGTTATCGAATATTAGTTATTCGAAGAGATATTATCGAATATTAGTTATTCGAAGAGAGATAATTGAATATTAGTTATTCGAAGAGATATTATCGAATACAGTAATTCAAAGGAGAGATTATCGAATATAGTTATTCGAAAGGAGATTATCGAATATAGTTTATTCGAAGAGGCATTATCGAATGTGGTTTATTCGAAGAAAAGAGTTATAGAACAGAGATTATTCGAGAGAGGACTATCCATTGGGATTCAACTATGTCGAATGTAGGAATGTATTATTTACTTTTCGGGTTTTAAATCAAGATTTGTTTATTTAATAAAACATTTATTTATTTAAATTAAGAAATAAAAGTTATATTCAAGTTATTATATTTCGGAAGCATGGGATTATAACACTATTGTTATAATCAAATGATTCTGTAAAAGATGTGGATTCGTAAATAGAATCCGAGAGTTACGGAAGGAAGTTTGTTGAAGATTGAACTTTGTCTATTTCAAGGTTAGAAATGTTGTTCAGTTAAGGTCTAAGAGGTAAAAATACCCCAACTTAATTGACTTCAATTTTAACTAAGGAATGTTTAAGGTTCCATAGTGAAGGTTAGTTAACTGAATTTAATTAATAAGTGTTAATGGTTCGAGTTGGAATAACGATGTTTTGTATAACATCTGTTTAAATCCAATGAAGGAGTTTTGGAAATGTTTTCCCAAAAGAACCAGAAATGTTTTCTAATATAGAAATAAGAAACGAGAGTAAATATGGAAATGTTATCCAATGATTAATAACGTATATTTTCTAAATTTAGAAATGAGAATTTACGAATAGATGGAAACAGAGATAGGGAAATGAATAATTGAATGGAAAATTAAATTAAAGGGGTCAGTGTTGATTGATGATTGATCGATAAGTTTTCCATGTGGAAATACAGCCATTGTTCGCACCCATGTTTTCCTTTGATAGTTAAATCACCGACTATCAAAGTTTTTGATCATTTCCGTTGTCAATACGGAGAGATCGGGATCAAATTCATTATCTGAAAAAACCACTCCGTACGGGCATTAGCGTTGCGAATCAATTATGATGAAGATAATTGAAGACGGAGTTTGTGCAAGGGTTGTTCTTTTTACAGGATAGTGCATTCAGATTGTCCAGTCCCAGGACAACTTGAATGGACGAATGTCTGATAGAATATATCTAATGGATCACGTAAGTTGATCGCTTCAAACGTATCCATGTTTGGTGGCGGAGGAATTCATTTCTCTTAGCATTATACCCGTGGTATTTTTGTGGAAATCAATTTGTGATTTGGAGGGTATGACGATGTGGCATTCAAAGTAAATGAATGTACGATCTATCAAAAGATATGTTATGACCTCAAGCATCATCAACCAGAAAATGACAAAAATCGGACAAGCAGCATGGCTAAGTGGGTCGCCCCCATTAGGGTGTATTGTCACCATCTAGAGAATATTCATATTTGTTACTTCCTTTTGCTTCTGTATCTCCCAGGAACGGTTATGTTGCTAGCAACCATAAGTGACAATATATTCGATACGCTCAAGAGAAATGAGTGGTCGGTTATGTATGGGCTGGGTTGCAAGACGTTCTTGTTGGGCCCAGTGTATTCCTATCTAGAGATACACTATCGGTAGGTGGTCCCATACTGTGACGGCCCGCCCCGCACCAACCGACACTTACTCCAAAGGTGCGCTGTACACATGTCCAGTTAGCACGGAACGGGTCGTCAGAAGGAAAGGGAAGAAGGAAATGAACTAACAAGGAACCTGTAGAATGTCTCACAGCGCATAGAACAAAATATAATAATAACATACTTGACATAAAACAGGTGAGACAGTGCATAAGCTGAAACAACGAACATAGCAGCGGAAAATCCAAGTACAGCTTATGATCCAAGTTAAACATTATTACAACTTTCCAAACTGTCTCTAAAGCAAAAGCAAGATAAATGAGGTACACTACTAATGCCCAAGTAGCGACCACCAACGACACAAGGAGAATATCTATATATCATACGTGGAAGCCTCCTGCTCGCCTCTGAATCAGCTACTCGCGCATCACCAGCTAACCTGTCTCTAGTCTGCTCGTGTGAGCACCCAGAGTAATAAGAAGAGACATAAAATTCTGGGTCAGACATAAAGCTTGGTATGAGCGATAAGCATCTAAACAGAATAATAACAGGTATAATCCGATCATACCTGAACCTCGACCTGCAACCAAAGAGTTAGCACTACATACCGTACAATACTCTAAGGTGCCACTAACATACTGTGTAAGAGATACGGGGGTGGGGGTGTGCATGTCATAGTGGTGTCAAACAATCAAGCATAACAACCATCCTCACATCCCTCACACAGTGCGTAAAGCATACGATATCCATTACTTTGGTCACTTAATACTTTGGGCCATGACGGAATCCAATCCCACGTAACTATCACTACAAGCCCACCATCCATCTCTCAGTGGTGAACCAAAGTTATGAATACCGACAACCCCTTTGCACACGCCCCGTAGCAAAGCCCAATCACGAAGTGAACTTATTGGTTCCCATCTGGATCCTGAGCTCTAACTTCCATTTGGACTACCTTTGCATCTGGGGTTATGGGTCATCACTGGTTCGGTTCGGGTTCCCCTTCTAGCCATCGGTTCGGGTCGGGTCGTCTACCATGAGTTGGTTCGGTTCGTGTTCACAGTGCTGCATCGGTTCGGGTCGGGTGTCCCACTTCGGGTCGGGTCGGGTTGCCATCTCCCATCCTGTTCGTGCTCCAGCTCCTGTAGCCTCGTCTGGTTCCGTTCCCCATTCTAATCCGATCCGATCCCTTCGCCTTACTCCAGTCCGAGCCCTTCGTCCTTAAGTCGATCCGATCCCCAGCTTGACCAACATGGCCTTCCTTTTTTCCAAGCCTCTCAAGTGTTAAGTTCCGATCCGATCCGGATGTCCTTGCCCGTCCACTTATCCGATCCGAGCCCCATATCCGATCCGATCCGGTTCAGAACCTGCACTTTTCCTGAGACTTTTCCAGCGAGTGTTTTGCGCCATTCGACGACGTTTTCGACCATTCCAACTATTGAAATCAATCACAAAGCATAGCATACAGTCATAGCAACATGCATAATAAACCACAAACATCAAAACATCAATATGATGGGTTAAAATGGATCAAACATACCCAAAACCCCATATTTCCCCTTAAGCATGTTTAGGTGAAACTAATGATAGGATTATCAAAACTTAACCAAATTAGCCAAATTATCTAACAGAGGTCTAAACCAATATTTAAGAATTTCTGAATATTTTTCCAGATTTTTAACATGCATAAATTCGCTAATTATCACTAATCACCTCTTAATCCCCCAAATTCCGGGATTTGCAAAATTAGTCGAAATTAACCCAAATTCATATCAGAGGCATAAAATGATGTTTTAGAATTTTAGGAATTTTTCTAGATTTTTCTGAACCATAATTTCGCTAATCTTCGCTAATTACCATAATTAGCCGTAATTCGTGAAAAACAATGCAAATCACTCACCTTTGCCACAAAGTAAACTATAGATCTGAAATGATTCTCTGTTTGGGTCAAACTCCAATGCTTAGCAGCAGCTCCTATCTTGATTTGATGTTAATCCGCCTTGATTTGGTGTAGATCTTGCTAATATGTGATTAGGAAAGCCAAAAAAAGATGTTTTGAAGAGATTTAGAGAGTGGAGGCCATTACTAGGGTTTCAAGAATGAAAGTGGCGGCTCAAAAACTGAAATGAAATGATTTCCAAAACCCTATCAGCCTCCCCATAACCCTAATTCTGAATTGGGTTATGGGCCTAGCTGTTAACTACCCGGTTTAGCCCAATTAAGCTGTTTTTCACCTTCTAAATCTTGTTTCAGCCATATCTCCCAAACGGTAAGTCCGTTTGGTTAATGTAACCACTCTACGGAAAGAGAAACCATCACTCGAATCCAATGGAAGTGATTTCAGGTCAAAACTCCTTTCCAATCAAAAGTTATGGCCGAAACAGTACCAACTGGGGGTAAAATGGTCATTTAAAAATCGACAAAAATCATGAACATGGGAAATGACTCTAATGGTTGTTTCCCAAAGTTACATGACCATACGACTTCGTATGAGAAAGAAATAAATATTCTACGATCCTCTGATGCGTAGAATGCGGGTTGTTACATTCTCCCCCCCTTAGGAAATTTCGTCCCCGAAATTCCTTAACCAAAACATACAAGGTTATTCCGCATGCCTACCAGTCATTTATAAAAAATCAAACATGCATAATAACAAAACAAACATATCCTAGTATGCGGTTTACTAACAAGGGAAGAAACTATCATTACCAAAACCTTACCAGGCAAAGAGTTCTGGATACTTCTTCCTTACGTCCTCCTCTGCTTCCCAAGTACAGTCTTTCTCATTCTTACCCACTGAACTTTGACTAGTTTCACCACCTTCTTCGAAGCTGCTTCGTATCGTTCCCAACAATACGCATAGGATTGCGGTTCCCAACCGCCTCAGGTTCAACCTCGATATCGTCCAACTAATCTGGTGAAATAGTCCTTCTAGGGTCATGCAAATACTTCCTTAACTGGGAAGCATGAAATACGTTGTGAACTCCCGTCATCTTATCTGGTAACTCAACTTTATATGCCAAATTCCCAACTTGCTCGAGGACTGGGAATAGGCCAACAAATCTTGGTGCTAACTTACCTTTCCAACCAATCCGAATCGCATTCTCTATGGAGAGATCCCGACGAACACCAAGTCATTAACGAAGAATTCCAAATCTCTTCATCTCTTATCGAGATAAGCCTTCTGCCTATCTTTATCCCTTCCCAGTAGTAGATCTGCTCTATGTCTCAATACATCTTGTTACCACTGGGATGTATAGTCAATTTCGAGTGATGATATGCTCTAAGCACTTCACCTCTCAGTCCATCTACGTTGGGTACAACTAGTCCCTTATTCTTTCGAAGCCACCCTTCTCGATCAAATCCTTACCTGATCATTCTCTTTCCATCGATACCCATCTCTACCCTAGAGATGGTTTCCAATAGGTTTGGATCGTCCTTTTAATTGGAACCAATCCACTCAATCAAAATCGATCTAATCGTCAAGCTTACTAGCGTTTCTGAATCCAATTCACTCTTGGGTCTGAAATCATATCCTGTGACATACTCTAGTTGCTTCCATCCTAGAAACAAAACCCCTAAACTAGCATGTCTCCTACTCAATGCAACTAGTACTGCACCCAAATCCTTTACTATGATCACTCTGCCCCATGGAGTCATGGCGACTCCACTACACTGATCCATAGCCACTAGTCCTTTGCTATGTCCACTCTGCCCCATGAAGTCGTAACAACTCCACTGCACTGGCTCATAGCCTTACTAATCCTTTACTATGTCCACTTTGCCCCTCGAGTCATGACGACTCTACTGCACTGGCTCATAGTCCTACTACAATCACTTTGTTCCCCATCACTGGAACCCTACAGGTGATAGTCTACTCAAGGGAAGAAAAATAGGAACAACATAGCAACCATAACATCCATCAAACAAGTTCTACCTATCACCTGCTAAATTCATAAACACATCGACACCTACATGATTGGTCTAACCAATCCCAATATGTCGATTCTAGTATGTCTGGTCTAACCAACATCAATAACTAATGGAAGCCCAACCTCCATACATACACCGATGCCTACTTGACTGGTCCAACCAATCCCAGGCCAATGGAAGCCCCGCCTCCCTACGGACTACCGTACGTCCAACTTACGTTTATCCTCCAAGGATAATTAAACTAATGGAAGCCCAACCTCCAATCGGGCTACCGTACGTCCAACGTACGTTTATCCTCCAAGGATAACTAGATCACGTCCAACGGATCCAAGGTAACGGGCGTCCCCAGATACCCCTGCTTTTAGTCCTCCTAAAATACTTGAGTCCAACCCAAGTCTATCCATTATCTTGCTGCCCTCTCGAGTCCAACTCGAGCTGAATCCAATTCCTTGGAGCCTTCTCAAGTCCAACTCGAGTCACTCTATAACTCAGACCTAGTCTTGAGCACCGACAAACTCTAGTCCAACGTGAGTCGTCTCCCTATTCGTTGCATCTCCAAGATCAACGAACACCTATTTTCTTTTACGAGTTCAAGTCCAACTTGAACCGCTCTAATCTTCGTTGTATCTTCCATGATCAACGAACACATCCTATTCCTTCAAAGTTCTACTATCCAATAGAGAACATCAACATAGGGTCCTAAACAATCCATTACTTTGCATCTTTCTCGAGTCCCAGTCGAGCAATCTCATAACCCTATCGAGTCTAACTCTGGGCAGTCTATACCATTGAACAGTCTCATCCTGTTCCGTCTGCCCATCACTCCTCGAGTAAACAAAGATATCTTCCAATGAAAAATCACAACAACTATTTACCCCTCACGCAAACCATCCTAGTCGAAATTGACATTCCCCAAGCCCAAGCCCCAAAGGCCTAAACCAATATCAGACAAGCACCCAAGGAACATCTCCTCCGAGTTCGGACAACCCACGTGAGGTGATACTAGCAAAACAATCTAGCACTGGAGCACTCATTTGCCTCCCAGAGAAAACTAGAACTTATTACAACGGTAACCTCTTAGCTTCCTTAACTCCAGTTACTATCGCCATCACTAGGTAGGTACCTAATACTACCCTATTCCTTTGGAGTAAATCGACTCCCCAAAATAATGCTAAACCAGTAAAGCCCAAAACAAAGCAATCACAAGGAAACATACATCCATGACTAGATAAGACCAGACACAACAAATCATACTAAGATCAGTCGAACCACCTATCGGGTTCGTCACAATTAGAGGTCTATCGACTATATCGGATTTGTCAAACAATATCCGAACAGAAACATCTTAAATAGAAAGCATACCTTTTATAACGACACCCTTTCCCTTCTGCGCCGCACTTGGAGCATTCGACGAAGAAGGAACAGCGTTGATAGCATACGCTTTCACAATCTGCTTCTCCCTAGGAGGTTGTGGGCAATCATCCTTGTGATGTCCCGCCTGGCCGCAGTTAAAGCACTTCCTTTCCCCAGGCTTTTCTCGACAATATCTGGCATAGTGGCCCTTCTTGCCACAACTAAAGAATTCGCCATCCTTCTTATTTTTCTTATTCTGGCCATCCTTGGTCGGGTTCTGCTTCCTCTTGCTCTGAGAATTCTTCTTGCCTTCACCGCCTGCTTGCGTCTTTGGCTCCTCTGTAGATGCAATAGCAACTTCGGACTTCGACTTAGGGAAAAGGCTCTCTGGCCTTAATGCCTTTCCTACAATAGACTCGAACGTCTCATCGATATGGTTTATAAGTTTTTCCCCCAAGTACCCATCCAAGCCAGTTATGAACTTCTCGTTCTTCTTTTCGACTGTATCGATAAGGGACCATCCATATTTCGATAAAGTGTCGAATTCAGCGATATACTCCGAGACTGCTCTACCGTTCTGCTTAAGCTCCAAGAACTTCCGGAACAGTTCTGATTTATGAGAAGCTGGAATAAACTTATCACAAAAGCGAGTCTTAAACTGATTTCAAGTAACTTGATCTTCTGGAGTAGCTGTTCTAATGGCATTCCACTAATTCATCGCTCGCCCTTGTAGTTGACGAGACGCTAGCCTTCTCTTCATCGCATCCTCAAGACCCAAGTCATCGAAGATACGATCACAGCTATCCAACCAATCCTGAACATCTGTGGCCGACTCCGTTCCGTGGAACGGCTTCCCACCAAGGTTAGTGTAATCCTTGCACAACTTGGCGAAATCGACCTTAGGCGCCTGCACTACTGGACCACCACCATTTCCGGGATTGGGAACTGCCCCTTGAACATCCCTAAGCATCTCCCTCATGAAGTTGGTGAACATTGTCCTCATGTCAGGGGCATTACCATGGTTGGTCCCTCTACCAGCACCCCTGGTGTCTCTACTCATCGTTCAATCTGTAAAGAGAAAACGATTAACGACCCCATAGTGGTGCTAGTGCAGTATGACTTCATTCTTATACTACTAATAGTATATATATATAGCTTTTGAAAACCAAATTAATCACAAATACGCGCTCTCATATACGTACTATCTCTCCCTAGTGTCTTTCCCTAGGTTAACTACGCAACCTAGAGCTCTGATACCAAATGTGACGGCCCGCCCCACACCAACCGACACTTACTCCAAAGGTGCGCTGTACACATGTCTAGTTAGCACGGAACGGGTCGTCAGAACGAAAGGGAAGAAGGAAATGAACTAACAAGGAACCTATAGAATGTCTCACAGCGCATAGAACAAAATATAATAATAACATACTTGACATAAAACAGGTGAGACAGTGCATAAGCTGAAACAACGAACATAGCAGCGGAAAATCCAAGTACAGCTTATGATCCAAGTTAAACATTATTACAACTTTCCAAACTGTCTCTAAAGCAAAAGCAAGATAAATGAGGTACACTACTAATGCCCAAGTAGCGACCACCAACGACACATGGAGAATATCTATATATCATACGTGGAAGCCTCCTGCTCGCCTCCGAATCAGCTACTCGCGCATCACCAGCTAACCTGTCTCTAGTCTGCTCGTGTGAGCACCCAGAGTAATAAGAAGAGACATAAAACTCTGGGTCAGACATAAAGCTTGGTATGAGCGATAAGCATCTAAACAGAATAATAACAGGTATAATCCAATCATACCTGAACCTCGACCTGCAACCAAAGAGTTAGCACTACATACCGTACAATACTCTAAGGTGCCACTAACATACAGTGTAAGAGATACGGGGGTGGGGGTGTGCATGTCATAGTGGTGTCAAACAATCAAGCATAACAACCATCCTCACATCCCTCACACAGTGCGTAAAGCATACGATATCAATTCCTTTGGTCACTTAATACTTTGGGCCATGACGGAATCCAATCCCACGTAACTATCACTACAAGCCCACCATCCATCTCTCAGTGGTGAACCAAAGTTATGAATACCGACAACCCCTTTGCACACGTCCCGTAGCAAAGCCCAATCACGAAGTGAACTCATTGGTTCCCATCTGGATCCTGAGCTCTAACTTCCATTTGGACTACCTTTGCATCTCGGGTTATGGGTCATCACTGGTTCGGTTCGGGTTCCCCTTCTAGCCATCGGTTCGGGTCGGGTCCTCTACCATGAGTTGGTTCGGTTCGTGTTCACAGTGTTGCATCGGTTCGGGTCGGGTGTCCCACTTAGGGTCGGGTCGGGTTGCCATCTCCCATCCTGTTCGTGCTCCAGCTCCTGTAGCCTCATCTGGTTCCGTTCCCCATTCTAATCCGATCCGATCCCTTCGCCTTACTCCAGTCCGAGCCCTTCGTCCTTAAGTCGATCCGATCCCCAGCTTAACCAACATGGCCTTCCTTTTTGCCAAGCCTCTCAAGTGTTAAGTTCCGATCCGATCCGGATGTCCTTGCCCGTCCACTTATCTGATCCGAGCCCCATATCCGATCTGATCCGGTTCAGAACCTGCACTTTTCCTTAGACTTTTCCAGCGAGTGTTTTCGCCATTCGACGACGTTTTCGACCATTCCAGCTATTGAAATCAATCACAAAGCATACCATACAGTCATAGCAACATGCATAATCAACCACAAACATCAAAACATCAATATGATGGGTTAAAATGGATCAAACATACCCAAAACCCCATATTTCCCCTTAAGCATGTTTAGGTGAAACTAATGATAGGATTATCAAAACTTAACCAAATTAGCCAAATTTTCTAACAGAGGTCTAAAGCAATATTTAAGAATTTCTGAATATTTTTCCAGATTTTTAACATGCATAAATTCGCTAATTATCACTAATCACCTCTTAATCCCCCAAATTCCGGAATTTGCAAAATTAGTCGAAATTAACCCAAATTCATATCAGAGGCATAAAATGATGTTTTAGAATTTTAGGAATTTTTCTAGATTTTTCTGAACCATAATTTCGCTTATCTTCGCTAATTACCATAATTAGCCGTAATTCGTGAAAAACAATGCAAATCACTCACCTTTGCCACAAAGTAAACTATAGATCTGAAATGATTCTCTGTTTGAGTCAAACTCCAATGCTTAGCAGCAGCTCCTATCTTGATTTGATGTTAATCCTCCTTGATTTGGTGTAGATCTTGCTAATATGTGATTAGGAAAGCCAAAAAAAGATGTTTTGAAGAGATTTAGAGAGTGGAGGCCATTACTAGGGTTTCAAGAATGAAAATGGCGGCTCAAAAACTGAAATGAAATGATTTCCAAAACCCTATCAGCCTCCCCATAACCCTAATCCCGAATTGGGTTATGGGCCTAGCTGTTAACTACCCGGTTTAGCCCAATTAAGCTGTTTTTCACCTTCTAAATCTTGTTTCAGCCATATCTCCCAAACGGTAAGTCCGTTTGGCTAATGTAACCACTCTACGGAAAGAGAAACCATCACTCAAATCCAATGGAAGTGGTTTTAGGTCAAAACTCCTTTCCAATCAAAAGCTATGACAGAAACAGTACCAACTGGGGGTAAAACGGTCATTTAAAAATCGACAAAAATCATGAACATGGGAAATGACTCTAATGGTTGTTTCCCAAAGTTACATGACCATACGACTTCGTATGAGAAAGAAATAAATATTCTACGATCCTCCGATGCGTAGAATGTGGGTTGTTACACATACCTTGTCATAGTCGGAATCCAGTCTCCAATAAGAGCTCGCGGCTTTTGATTGTATACTATATATATGTGGAGCGTGAGATGCAAGCGTTCTGCTAGATTGTTAATTCTTTGTGATTAGACATTATCATAATATCAGAAGAGTATTGATTTTGAAAAATGCTTTGGGTTATCGTAAGGTAAAACCCATCCATATTTATGTGTGGATTGGTATTACGATCATCTTTTCTTTCGATAAGGATTTTTAAAACGTTAAACTAAGTGGTTGGAGTTTACTCACACCATTCCCATAACTGACCCAGATTTTATTTTGTTTTGTTTTCCCTAAACTCTTAGGTGCCCAAATTTGTACGGGCAGTTAAGTAGTCGGGATTTACAGATACACTAGATGGAGCTTGGAGGAGGAGGCTTCAGCAGTATTTTATAGCTATTGTTTATTTCCGCTGTGATGTAAGTGTTGTACTCTAATATACAAATACAGATTTGTGTTTCAAATGTTATTTTGTGTACTATATTTTATTCGTTCCGCTGTGATATTCGTGTTACTCTGATGTTGTTATGTTATTCTTCTTCTTCTATTCTAATAGTTCTACCTTATCTATTCTCACCCTCTAACTTCTTTCTATTAACTATTCGGTATTTCCAATGCTTGGATAGTCGATGTAACAACCCGGAAAATCTGAGCCAATTTAAAATTTGTAATTTGGCTATTTTTAGTGGATTTTAGATATTTAAAATAAATATTTTAAATAATAACGATGAAAAGTATGTTTGAATCGATGTTTGAAAATAAATATAATCATTTTTAATTATAAACAAGGCCTGAAATGGCGTAGCAATTTCAAAATTTCAATTCGAACTTTGACTGATTGTACCGGGTGCAAAATAAAACGGATTTTAGTGAAACTAAAAATATTTAAATCTGTTAGTGAATATATTTCTAACGAATCTGAAAAATTGAAGTTTCATAGCGGGAATCAAAAGTTACGGCCAAATGAATTTTCAGAAAGGTCGCTATAGAGTTTATATAGCCCGTGAAAATAGCCATTTTGCAAACGACCTCAGAATTTGACGAAACCACTTTTGTTGGATCCGGGATGTCAAATAATTGCAAGGTTTCAAATTTCATAATTTTTGAGGTTAGTATGTGAGCGTGGAAAAGTAAAATGTGTTTGGTCGATATCTATCAAATTGGATCGACCGGAAAAGTGCCATTTTTCAAACGGTCTCAGAATTCGACGAAACTAGTTTTGTTGGGACCGTATCATCAAAACATAGCTAGATTTATTTTTCAGGAATTTCTAGAATCAATATGTGGCCCCGGTAAATTGAAATGTACGTTCAACTCAAATATTGAATGTTTTATATTTTAATTTGAAGAAAAACAGACAGAAACAGTCGAATGGGCCTATGAAACATATCCCATTGTGTTCGAAATGGGGGTATTTAGCTAGGGACGACAGTCGTTGGGTTTAGATTGGAGTTCGTATGAGATAAGGGGTATTTTGGATTATTAAAATATATAAATATAAAAAAAATCTCATTGGCCAAACAGTTTTCTCTCTCCCCGTTTTCTCTCTCCCCGACATTTGATCGACGGCGAAAAGTGTTTCCCCCCTTCCCATTCATTTTCAGGCCAATCCATGCAGTAATACACCCCGACCCAGTTGAACTTTTTGAAGAACTCTCCTTCCTCTTCAAATCAACATCGACCTCGCCTCGTGCGGACGTCTTCTACATTCTAGAAGAGATTGGATATTTTCCTGAGCTTTCTGCTATTTTTGGTGGAGTGGAACCCAATGTGAGATTTCTGAATTATAAATGATATGGAATCAACGATGTATAAATTATATAGTCGAAGTATGAGTTATATAAGCGTTGTACACCTCATGTATAAGCGTTGTATAAGTTGTATGTTCGATGTATAAGTTATATATGCATTGTAAAAGTGATATATGCATTGAAATAAATTGAAATGATATTGAAATGAAATCGAAATATAGTTATATACGTATATCTATATATATATACTCCCCTCGTCCACAGACCATGGACGATATATATTGGTTGTGATATTGTTTGGATTATTGGTTGATGTGAAAATTTGGTGAATATCATGAATGGTTGATTTGAAATGATTGATTGTGGTTGAAATCCCAATAGGATTAGTATATGGGAAAATTCGTCTGCGTACGAACTAGATATTGAAAATCCCCATTGTCAAAAGCTGTGAGGCTTTAAGGTGGAGCGAGGAGCCGTACTAGGGACGGTCCCGGTTTTAACTACCTTGTCGTTATGCTGTCGAAATTTTCTGAAATATTACTGTGTTTGATTTAAATTCATGTGTTGAATAGAAATTCATGTGTTGAATTAAGTTCATGTATTGAATAAATTCTTTGAAAAAAAATAACGTTTTTATTATATATATAGACTATGTAAAATATTAGTGTTTTAAATAAATTGTTTTAACACCAAAAATTACATTTTTAACTTATGTATAAACTATAAAATAATCGTGTTTTCAAATAGATTGTTTTATAATAAAAATCACATTTTTATGATATATATGAACTGTTAAAAATAAAATTCATGTGTTGAATAGGAATTCACGTGTTGAAATAAAATTCATGTGTTGAATAGAAATTCATGTATTGAAATAAAATTCATGTACGGTTGGCGGGTGGACCCCTCGAAAGTAGTTGCGGTGCAAGATTGGAAGGCACCAAAGAACGCAACCGAAGTCAGAAGTTTTCTAGGGCTGGCAGGTTTCTACCATAAGTTCAATAGGGATTTTGCAAAAATCTCATCTCCACTCACAAGGCTAACAAAGAAGAATCTAGCGTTCGCTTGGGACTTGGATTGCGAGTTTACTTTCCAACGCTTGAAAAGGGCTCTTACAACAGCCCCAGTTCTGACTCTGCCAGATGGAAGCAAGATGTTCACAGTATACACAGATGCATGCGGGATGGGGTTAGGTGCTGTTTTGATGCAAGAAGGGAGGGTAGTAGCTTATGGTGGAAGGCAATTGAAAGTTCATGAAAAGAACCACCCAACCCACGATCTTGAGTTAGCCACCATCGTCTTTGCACTTAAGTCTTGGCGCCATTATCTCCTAGGTAAGAAGTTCGAATTATATACTGACCATAAATTGTTGAAGTATCTTTTCTCGCAGAAAGATCTTAACTTGCGGCAGCAAAGGTGGATGGAGTTCCTTGCCTCGTATGACTTTGAAATTTCCTATATTCATGGCAAAGGCAACGTAGTAGCAGACGCGTTGAGCCGAAAGAAACTGACCTTAAGCCCTCTCTTTGTAGAAAGGCTAAGCTTGGACTATATAGCCAGTTTTAACTTTAGGCCCTCCTCTGATTTCGTACCGGGTTTGTTAGCATCTCTTGAAGTGCGCCCTACTCTTTTGGATACAATAGGAACTGCACAACGTGAAGACCCTCAGCTAGTTGAAGTGGTTGATAAGCTAATTAGGGGTGAGACTTCTAGTCACCTCAATAGCTACTCTATCGATGATAAAGGCTGGCTGAGACGCGATGGAAGACTATGCGTCCCACAAGCAAGGGAGTTGGTAAAG
Organism: Allium sativum; assembly: GCA_030737875.1. NCBI lineage: Eukaryota > Viridiplantae > Streptophyta > Magnoliopsida > Asparagales > Amaryllidaceae > Allium > Allium sativum. The sequence goes on from JASFAX010000033.1 coordinate 14,586,485, forward strand.
AAGGTTCTTGAGGAAGCACATCATTCCAAGATGACAATACACCCAGGCGGAGACAAAATGTACAAGGACATGAAGAGAGTTTTCTTTTGGAGCAGCATGAAGAAGGACGTGGCAGATTTCGTTTCTAAGTGTATGATATGCCAACAGGTCAAGGCGGAACAGAAGAAACCTGGAGGACTGCTTCATCCTCTAGAGGTCCCACAGTGGAAGTGGGATAGTATTTCAATGGACTTCATTGACGGGTTGCCTAGGTCAAGAAGAGGCAATACTAGCATTTGGGTAATAGTGGACAGGCTTACTAAAAGCGCCCACTTTATACCTATCAAGAGTAGAAGGACTGCTTCGTCTCTAGCTTCTCTTTATCTCAAGGAAATAGTTCGACTCCATGGAATACCCTCCAGCATAGTGAGTGACAGAGACCCCATCTTCACGAGCGAGTTTTGGCGGAGTCTGCAAGAAGCTATAGGCACACAGTTATGTTTGAGCACGGCCTATCACCCCCAAACCGATGGCCAGACGGAAAGGGTGAATAGAGTTCTAGAAGATCTTCTAAGACTGTGCGTTCTTGACTTCGGAGGAACTTGGGAGGATCACCTTCATTTAGTAGAATTTTGCTACAACAACAGTTACCAAGCCACCATCGGTATGGCGCCCTTCGAAGCTTTGTATGGAAGACCTTGCCGATCACCAGCTTGTTGGTGGGAGTCCACTGACAAGATTATACTTGGGCCAGACATGATCAGAGAGACTTCAGAAAAAGTGGATTTGATATAAAGGAGAATGAAGACTGCCCAAGACAGACAAAAATCCTACGCCGACAACAGAAGGACCGACCTTGAGTTTGAGGTTGGGGACATGGTTTTCCTTATGGTATCCCCTTTAAGGAACGTCGTTCGCTTTGGATCCGCAGGAAAGCTAGCTCCAAGATTTGTAGGACCGTTCCCTATCATCGAGAAGATTGGGTTGGCTTATAGAGTAGATCTGCCTGAAAGATTGGCTGGAATTCACAGCGTCTTTCACGTTTCTCATCTCCGGAAATGTCTACATGAATCAGTGGAAGTGGTGGAGCCAAGCATTCTGGAAGAAGCCGAAGTGGAACGCGAAGAAACTGTGAGGAGAGTTCCAACTAGAATCGTAGGAACTGAAGTGAAAAAGCTACGCAACCACGAAGTCAAACTCGTTAAAGTTCAGTGGAGCGACGCCGAGGAAGACGCGACTTGGGAAACTGAGGACATAATACGCGCTGCCTACCCTTTTCTTTTTGAGGGTACATCTTTGATCTCTCTTTTTCCTTAAGTTATGCTATATCTATCTTTTTAGGTATATCTCCTCGGTCCTTTTCCTAACTCCTTAGGTAGAAAACAAATGGATGCAAACATGTATTTGAAAACATGTTATGGATGATGGCTGCAAATGGTTGCTAGTGATTGCTAGTGGTTGCTCGTAGATGCATATACACACACACACCCTAAGTTTTAGATCGGCTCAGTCACTTCATATTGCATATGCATATATGTATTCTCATTTGTATATGGTTGAAACTTGATATGTTGTCATATGGTTGTCGCATTTGTATGAATAGTTGTGCACTCATGTAGAATTATGAGTAGGAAAAATTTGCATACATAATGGATTCATGACACTTACATGATTCACATTAAGGAGGTCAACTGAATCAGTAGACCGCCTGATTTCTGCATTAGATAAGGACATGTACACACACTATGCATATGATCATGAAGCATTAGAAGTCTTTTAAGGACAGTGAACACCTGTGTTTGTTGGTTGAGTAGATGGACGACTGGATGGAAGGATATACATTCTTCCTAACTAGAAGATTTCGGGGACGAAATCCTTTTAAGAGGGGGAGAATGTAACATCCCGTGAATTCTATAACAATAAGCTTCACAAATTAAAGTGTAATTAATTCTAAATGAAAGAATTAAGGGAAACGGGTTACGCCATTGCGTTCGTCTCGGAATTCTGCTTGAGATAGAGTCCAAGTTTGCATGAATCGGACTCCGTATGAAGGAGTTATGACATTCGGAAGTTTCAGAATAAAATTTAAAATTCAAACAGCTCGGTTTCAAGTTCAAAATTCGAATAAAAAGCTCAAACTGGGCTGGGCGGGAAAACTCCCGCCCAGGGACCAGGTCGACCATAGGGTCGACCAGGGTGTCGACCTGGTCACCCCCAGGTCGACCATAGTGTCGACCTTTGTGTCGACCTGCCAGTCGACCTACCTGGTCGACCTGGCTGGCTGGGTCTGGCTCTGGCTCGAATTTCTGTGGCTCGGTGTGTCATTAGGGCTGACATGTCACCTCTTGATTGGCTCTTTGGACTTTGTATGGTCTAGATTCCTCCTGTCTTCATCTGACGTCTCAAAACAATCTAAAATCTATATATACACCCTAAGTCTCAACTAAAATTCACAAAAAAAAAATAAGATTGGAGTCGTCATGCTGCCAGGAAGGAATTGAGCGTAGCCGTCAAGAGAGAGGAGCTTAGAGACGAATCAAATTAAGAAGAGAACTAAAGCTTAATCAAATTATTCAATGCAACGTTAATCTACCCAAAGGAACGCATCTCGATTTCAGAACTCAGAATCCAGAATTCAAGGTTCTGCATTCGTTGTAAGTATAGTGATCTTTCAGAATATGAATAAAACTATGACGTGATTCGATGTAAATGAAAATAGAATTGTGTTATTGTATAATAATAATATGAATTCTGTGTATTGTAATAATTCTGTCATGACTTGTGTATTGATATTTGTGGCATAAATTGATTGATACAAGCCTATTGGACATTTGTATATGAAAATAATAACACTTGCAAGTTGTGGCAAAACTAGTAATTGATCCCTTTATGTTTATGTCGATGGCATGGACTATATACATTCTCTAAGTCTAAATTAAGGCTTATGTAATCATGTTCTAGATTTGAGACCTTTTATGCCTACATAACTCAAAATCTAGGAACACATTCTTATGTTTATTTGCACGTATAATTGGATCTATGTTAAGCACCGTTTGGGTTACATAAACTATGCAAGTTCATGTTGAAATAGGCAATATGATTAGATGTTAAAATTGGAAATTTTGGTGAATATACAACATGTTAGTTTTGTGGTTGACATTATGCCAAGTTAAACATGTTTAAACCCAAGTTTGTATAAGTCTAAATATGCCATTTTATGTGACACCTATTTAGTTATATGCCTATTTGAATGCAAGTTCACATGACTCATTATTTATGTTAGTTGAATCGCTAAATTGCAATTTCATGCGCCACACACCTTTATGTATTGTAAAATATTACATGTTCTTGATTTCCCCTTTTCTCACGTTTATAAAGTTGGACTGAACTGTGTCGAGCCCAGCATTTGTTATAATGTTGCGAACGTACAAAAGTGGGTAATAACGTTGGGTGTAAAACATGATAAATATATGTTGGCATGTTTGGCACATGCCAACGACAATGACATTTAAGCGGTATGAATTGTTATACCCAAGAATAAAGGACATGGCATTTACATATAAAATTGAGAAGTGATAAAATATGTAAATTTAGAAAACATAGTATGCTTAACCCGAGGTTGGATTGAGTTGTGGCATAAACCTGCCCGGACCCGCCCGACTGTCCAGTAGTCACAACAATACCTATCCAATGTGGGTGGTTAAGCATTGAGCCCAATAAGGACCCGAGGTTAGACTGAGCTACGGTGTAAACCTGGCCGGAACCGACCGGCGCATCCAGTAACCGTAGCAATATCTGTCTAATGTGAGTGGTCGGTGCTTTAAGAGGCTAAGGACAGATGGTAGGGTTAAGTCAACTAAAAACACTTAACCAAATTCAACATGTTAACAAGAATTGATGGGTGAGGTTAGGTAAATACATACACTTAACCACTTAACATGTTTGACTAGAAAACCCTAGTAACGAGGGACCCGTTTCAGCAGTAACCCAAGTTAGGTATCATGGTACCCTGAAACTAGGCAGGGTGGGGCACGATTACTGGGCTGATTGTAAGCGGTCAAAGCGACGGCGGTTGGTGCAACAGTGTGGGTTCTAACGGAGTGCGGGCATGCACACACTTTGGAGCAGACAAACAGGGCACTGGGGGCACCAGTAGTATAACCTATGTATTCTAGAATTGTGTCGGGGCCGCCACCATGGGTCTTGATACACCCCATGGTGGGACCAGCATAGGTACCTATAATTCTTGGGGGCCGTATGACACATGTTTATGCGAGTAGGAGCCGATCTTTAGAAAATGGGGATCACTTCACCCTCAGCATGGGGTGCCAGTTAGAATAGGCTTAAGTAGGTGCAGGGATATAGTGTGGGTGTGATAGTACATTCGATTCTAGACTACACTTCCTTAGCTTGTGATACTTTCCTGTTTTCAGTTTATATCTATCATGCCCTTTTTCTTATTCACATACTGAAGAGTCACTAGATTTACATAGGATTTATGTCTGACTCTATTTTCTTTTCGTCTTCTTTTCTTTCGTTTCCCCCCAGGTCCATAGGGAGGAAACAACCCAGCTTAGTCAGATTCTTTGCAAAGCTTCAAGACCGTAGATGTATGGTTTGGATCGCTTTTGCTCAGATTATGGCTTTGGATATCACTATGGGGATTTTTGTTACTTTATTTATGTTTTATGCTTCTTTAATGATCAAGACAGTAATGAGGTTGTAATGTTGGAAGTATTTTGAGACAATTATGGAAATGTTTTGTATGAACACGTATTGATGAAATAAAGCCTGTTTGTTTTTCGCTGTTTAAAATATGTGTATTTATATCTGTCTTGTGTTTATCTGTGACTTTTACTTATAAACCTCCACCAAAGTTAAGGCATTCCCTTTGTGAGTGACCTTAACGGAGGTGGGGTGTTTCAAAGCTGCAGTTCGTGTTTTGAAACCATGATTTCAAACGATTAATGCCGAAGATCTGACCATCGGATTTTTCCGAAACAGAAACCATTGGGTTCGCTTTGGAAATATCTTTCCAACGGCACTGACTTTGTGAAGATCCAACGGTTGGATTGTCTGGAATGTTTAATTCAAATCTGAAGAAAAACAGCGCCAGAATCGATTATATATATATAATTAAATTAAATCAAATAATGACGCCGCAGTTCGTATTTTGAAATCGTAACTTCAAACGATTAGTATGGGAGATCCGGCTGTCGGATTTTCCCAAAACTGAAACCGTTGGGTTCATTTTGTAAAGATCTTTCTAATGATATAAAATTTGTGAAGATCTAACGGCTAGATTTTCAGATATGTGTAAATCAAATCTGAAGAAAAACAGCGCCACGGTCGCGTTATAGCCTGAAGCGTTGTTTGAATGAATTGGCTATTTTTAATTGAATAAAAATAGCGATAAAAAGTTATAAAATATTATAAACGATATGGAAGGGAAAATAAACCGAATTTACCCGGTTTATTAGATATTTGATGGTTGAATGTGTTTGGCGTGAAAATTACATTTTAAAACAGAATTATTGATGTTGAATAATTTAACCATTGAAATGAATTGATTTAAATTCCAAAAATATACGTGAATTATTTGAAAAGGCCGAGTTAAATCTCATTTCAAATAATTGATCGGCGATAAGAAGTCGATGATGAAGTCGGTGGTTGAAGACCGGAGATCTTGACCTCGGTTGGATGATAACTGATGTCTTGATTGGGAGGCATCCCGAAATATAGATAATAAGTGGTGATCGTCCAGACGTACTTGGAGATCGATGGATATGCGAGGTATATAGTGCCTCCGGTTTCGTTCAGACCCAGAACGAACTTGTAAATGGACTGTGTGTCTGTCATTGGATTTTGTTCTGTGCAGGTTGATCTCTGTTAAATATATATCTATTTGGCGGCGGAGAATTTATTCTCTTGCTTAACGCCCTTCTCTGAGACGTATGAGCTCAGAGGTTATATATCGATAGAAATCAGTCGAATGGGGTGAATTGCCTGTGTGGCATGCCTAAGTAGCAGATGATCAAGGCTTCTGTTGAAAAGCAAAGTCTTGTGGTTGATGATCAAAGCACGGCCTGTGTGGCATAGCTTTGTGTATAACGTTGATTCGCGAGCCTCACACCTCGGTATGAACCAGAAACGGGAGAGGACATCAGGGAAGGCATGCGTTTCCTTCTAGCTAGGGTGGTGTCAGTGACCTACCAGCCCTAGCATTTGTATTATTTTCACCTGTATAGTTGTTGTTGTTGCGAGGCACCTCAGATATATCGGTGACTATGTGGAGCCGATGGAGTCGTAGGACTCATTTACGCTCCAAAGTGCAGGGAAACGTAGTGTTCAGGCATTTTAATCCACATCAGTGGACCGACCCTGATGATCCAAAGGCTTGACTGAGTACTTGCCTGAGACATGGGCTAGATTGTCTCGAATTCGGTAAGGACCATCTTTTGCCTTGGTTCATGACGGAAATCCAATTTCCAAATACAACACCATGCGGTTTTGATTGTATACCTATGTATGGCGACATGATATATGGTAACCATGCCATCTATGATTGATAGTTATGATTGAAATTGTTTTTGAAACATATAAACACTAGTAACAATATCAAATGCTTTTGTTTTATTCGTATCAAGCATATTTTGGCCATTATAAGGTAAAACTCTATCCTCCGGTTTGCGTTGCATTGTGTGATGGGAACTGAGTCCTATAATGGCTTCATTTTTATAAAAAGCATTGCGATGTTTAAAAGGTTTACTTGTTTTAAAGAACTGGCAATCCAATGGAGTAAACCCGTTTCGCGAAAGTGGCGTAGTCCTGTGATTGGCCATATTATAAAATATGTAAAGTAGATTTCTCATACCAGTCCCATGACTGACTCGTATTTTTCACTTGAAAACTCGGGTGCCCCTTTTTATACACGGGCAGCCTTGTGTTCAGGTTTTAGCAGGCTCTTTCTGGATAGCTGGAGTTGAAGATGGATTCTATCATTTTATCTCTTTTTATGCTGTTCAGCTCCTATTGTACATATTATGTTTTGTTTTCCGCTATAGACATTTATGTATAGCTGAACTGTATTTTGTGCTAAGTACGATCCTATATACTGTGTAACTCTAATGATTATGTTTATCCAATGTATTATTTGTGCATTATCTGGTGTATGTATTTATTTATGTTCTGCTGTTACCTGTATATGTGTTATATTCCAAAGATTACCCTTGCCACCGTCGTATGGGGTTTTGGGGTCGTCTCAGTCGACATTGGTATTTGTGTCAATATCCAGGATTGCAAATTCCTGGGTCGTTACATTGATGCTTCAGTAATGAACTACAGAATTTTAAGAATTGTATTTTTCTCTTGAATCAGTAATGATCATGTCAGTTCGTAATTAAAGCAATAGTAGAGTTTGTACTTCAATGAGTCATGGCATGTCTAAATTTTTACTGAAGCAAAAAGAGGCATTGCATCAAATTTTATCACATTGAAGTAGTGCCTTGGGCATACCGTTGCATTCCTTGATATCGTTCATGCTTTGAACAAATTGAGTCATTGCATCAATTTGCAACTGAGGTATGCAGGCCATACATTGTACTGAAATGCAACTCTGTGCTGAAATGCAACTCTATTATGCAACTGAGGTATGCAGGCCATAGATTGATCTGAAATGCAACTCAGATATATAATGGCTATAGTTTGTGCTGAAATGCAACTGATGCATGCATGCCTCTCATTTTTGTTGCAATGTAAATGAGGCACTACATCAGTTGGTAACTGAGGCATGCATGACTTTGGTTGTGCTGAAATGCATTAGTTGTACAAAAAGCTTTGCAGAAATGCATGACTTTTGAAACTGCTTTATTTTGCAGGTGAAGGAGGCGATGATGAAGTTGTTCAAGGACTTGTTATTGAAGGCACTAGAGGTACTAGAGGCAGCATAGGCATTGAACGCACTAGAGGCTCACGCTATATTTAGAAACTGTTTTAGTTTGATGTAAACATGAATTTAGTACTAGCTATGTTTGTAAGTACTCTATAAACGGAATTTATTAGCCGTGTTTTGTTACTCATTAGTTGACTAAGTAGTACTTGTGTGACGGCCCGCCCCGCATCAGCCGACATTTCCTCCGAAAATGCGCTGTAAACATGCCCGACTAGCACAGAACGGTCGCCAAAGAAAGGAAAGAAGAGAGTGAACTAAACAAAAACCTGTAGAATGTCTCACAGCGCATGGGATAAAATATAATAACAACATACTTGACATAGAACAGGCGAGACAGTGCATAAGCTGAAAACTAAACATCATAACAGCGGAAAATCCAAATACATCTTATGTTCTACATCATCATTATTACAACTTTAAAACTGTGTCTATAGTAAAAGAAAGGAAGGGTACACTACTAATGCCCAAAGTAGTGACCAGCAGCGACACAGGGAGAATATCTATATATATCATACATGGAAGCCTCCTGCTCGTCTCCGGTACAACAATTCGTGCATCACCAGCTAACATGTCTCTAGTCTGCTCGTGAGAGCACCCAAAGTAATAAGAAGAGACATAAAACTCTGGGTCAGACAAAAGTCTGGTATGAGCGATAAGCATCAAAACAGAACAATAACAGGTATAATAAACCATACCTGTACCTGGACCTGCAACCAAAGAGTTAGCACTACATACCGTACAATACTCTAAGCTGCCACTAAACAGATGGTGTAAAGAATACGGGGGGTGGGGGTGTGCGTGTCATAGTGATGGCAACCAAATCAAGCATAGAAACCATCCTCACTTCTCTTACTCAGTGCGTAAAGCATACGATGTCCACCACTGTCAATCACTAGACCCATCGAAGTAGTGACGGAGTTCGACCTGTACAACTACTGCTACTACCAAGCTTACCCTGTGGAGTCATGACCAAACCTTTACAAATGACCCCACCTCATTGGTCTATAGCTCTTTAGTCGTACCTAGGCCACTGTGGCTCTGAATCCGTTCACGTACCCCCTACACATAGTGATCTAAAGTTACAAACATCAACAAACCCTTAGCACACGTCCCGCAGCAAAGCCAAACTCACGAAGTTAACTATTTGGTTCCCAACTGGATCCTGAGTACAAACTTCCCATTTGGACTACCTTTGCATCTCGGGTTTTGGTCTTCTCCTCCGGACCGGTCTTAATTCAGTTCATAGTTCATGCCTCGCGTTCAACCTTCCTGGTTCACTTCATGGTCACCATACTGGTTCGGATCGGGTTGCTGCATACGGATCGGGTCGTACTCCCTCCATCGGATCGTGCATATCAGCTCCTCCTCTAGCTCGTGGTCCATCCAGATCGGAGTGGATTGTGCTCACCCATCGGATAGTGGTCTCCGTTCGTGGTGCAGGAAACTCGAGTCTTCCTCTCCACTCCGGGTCGGATCGGAGACGCATAAGTGGTTCGGGTCGGAGGTATTCTGGCGGATCGGGTCGAGCTCCCTCCATCGGATCGGTCGTGGAGGCATACTCGTGGAGTTCTCCTGGTGAGCAGGTCGGTTCGGAGATAGGTTCCTGGATCACCAACTGGTCGAGGCGCTTCGGATCGGATCATGCAACCATGTCAGGTCGGGTCATAGTCCCTCCATCGGGTCGGGTCGAGCTTCCCCCATCCGATCCGGTTCTGCACAGTTTCCTGCACTTTGTCCAACAAGCTGTTTACGCCATTCGACAGCGTTTTCGACCAATATAACACTTCTAGACAATCACAAATCATACCATACAGCCTTAACAACATGTACAACCTATCATAAACACCAAAACAACAACCATAGCATGTAAAATGGATCAAACGTAGCCAAAACCCCTTATTTTTCCTTAAGCATGTTTAGGCAAATCTAATGATAGGATTAGTAAAACTTAACCAAATCAAACCAAATTTATAACGTAGGTCTAAAACATTATTCCGAAATTTATAAATATTTTTCCAGAATTTATTCGTGCATAAATTCGCTAATTAAAACTAATCACCCTAATTAACTGTAATTAGTGCAAAAACAATGTTAATCACTCACCTTTGCCACAAATAAAACTCAGATCTGAAATGAATCTTTGTTTGGCACGAATACTGACGTCTAACAGCAGCTCTAACCTTGCTTTGGTGCTATCTCTCCTTAATTTGATGTTGCTAAGCCTAATCTTCAATTAGAAAGTGGTTTAGAGGTGTTTTAGATGTTGGAGGCCATGGCTAGGTTGAGAGGAATGAATAGTGACGGCTGAAAAATGAGGAAAAGGTATTCTCTAAACCCTAACAGCCCTTTTAAACTCCTAATCCCGAAATTCCCCTTTGGGCCTAGCTGTTAATCACCCGGTTAAGCCCAATTAAGCTGTTTTTCACCACCTGAAACTTGTTTCAGCCATATCTCCCAAACGGTGAGTCCCTTTGGCTGGTGTGACCATTCTACGGAATTGTAAACCATCATCCGGATCCAATGGAAATGGTTTTAGGTCAAAATTCCTTTCCAGTCAAACGTTATGGCCAAAACAGACCAGCTAGGGGCAAAACGGTCATTTAAAAATCGGGAAAAAATAATGAACATGGGAAATGACCCCAATAGTCGTCTCCCAAAGTTACATGACCATACAACTTCGTATGTGAAGGAAATAAATATTCTACGATCCTTCGATGCGTAGAATGCGGGTCGTTACACTCACCCCCCCTTAAGAAATTTCGTCCCCAAAATTCCTTAACTCAAAACATACAAAGGATCCCGCATGCCTACCAGCCATACATGACAATCAAACATGCAAAACAAATAAAACAAATGTATCTTAGCATGCGGAAAGACTAAATCGAAACTGAAATCTTACCAGGCAAAGAGTTCTGGATACGTCTTCCTAATGCTCTCCTCTATCTCCCAAGTACTATCATTTTCATTCTCGCCCCACTGAACTTTGACTAATTTCACCGCTTTCCTTCGAAGTTGCTTCGTATCGTTCCCAACAATACGCATAGGCCTGCAGTTCCCAACTGCCTCGGGTTCAACCTCGATATCATCCAACTGATCAGGTGAAAGAGTCACATCGGGGTCGTGCACGAATTTCCTTAACTGGGAAACATGAAATACATTATGAACTCCTGCCATCTTCTCTGGTAATTCAACTCTATATGCCAAATTCCCAATTTGTTCAAGAACTGGGAATGGACCAACGAATCTTGGTGCTAACTTGCCTCTCCTGCCAAATCGTATCACGCTTTTCAATGGAGATATCTTAACAAACACCAAGTCGCCAATGGAGAACTTTAAATCTCTTCTCCCCTTATCAGCATAACTCTTCTGCCTATCCTGGGTAGCCTTCATTCGCTGTTGGGTAACCTTAATCTTGTTTAATGTTTCTCTTATTACTTCTGGTCCAAGCACATATTTCTCACTGGTCTCTAACCAACAGGACAGTGAGTTGCACGGTCTTCCATACAAAGCTTCAAATGGAGCCATACCAATACTGGATTGATAACTATTACTATATGCAAACTCTACTAGATGCAAATGGTCATCCCATGATCCACCAAAGTCTAATATGCAAGCTCTCAAGAGATCTTCTAATACTCAATTCACCCTCTCTGTTTGACCGTCGGTTTGAGGATGATACGCGATACTGAGATGTAATTCTGATCCTAACGCCTCTAGTAAGCTTTTCCAAAATCCACTAGTGAACAACGGATCTCAGTCACTTACAATGCTTTTGGGTATCCCATGAAATCTCACTACCCACTTTACATATAGTTCAGCTAACTTAGCTGCTTTTCTATTCGACTTGACGGGTATAAATCTTGCACTTTGGGTCAATCAGTCCACAATCAACCAAATGCTATCATGGCCTGATCTAGTCCTTGGTAACCCATCAATGAAATCCATTGAGACTTGTTCCCATTTCCATTCTGGAACTTCTAATGGTTGTAACAAACCACTAGGCTTCTTTTGCCCAGCTTTAATTAATTGGAAATTCACGCATTTGGATATAAACTTCCCAACGTCTCTTTTCATCCCTTCCCAGTAGTAGGTCTGCTTCATGTCTCGATACATCTTGTTACCACCGGGGTGTATAGTAAGTTTTGAGTGATGACATTCTCTAAGCACTTCATCTCTCAATCCATTGGCATTGGGTACAACTAGTCTTCCATTCTTTCTAAGCCATCCATCTCGATCAAGCCCGTACTTGTTCATCTCTCCGTCGATTTTCATCTCTAACTTTGATATGATTTCCAATAGGTTAGAATCGTTCCTCTGACTGGAACCAATCCGCTCAATAAAAGTGGGTCTGATCGTCAAATTTGCTAACATTTTTGGATCCAACTCGCACTTCAGTCTGAAATCATACCCAGCGATGTACTCCAGTTTCTTCCATTCTAGAAACATAGCCCCTAAACTGGCATGTCTTCTACTCAATGCATCAGCCACCGCATTGCCCTTTCCTGGTGTGTATGCGATATCGAAATCATAGGATGCCAAGAATTCTAACCATCTTTGCTGTCGGAGATTTAGATCCTTTTGAGAGAAGAGATACTTTAACGATTTATGATCAGTAAACAACTCGAATCTTTCTCCCAAGAGATAATGTCTCCACATCTTCAACGCGAATACGATCGCAGCCAATTCCAAGTCATGGGTAGGGTATCTTTTCTCGTGCGGTTTCAGTTGCTGACTTGCATAAGCTACTACCCTACCTCCTTGCATCAACACAACACCTAGTCCGGTACTTCATGCATCTGTGTATACTTTCATCTCTTCATTTCCCTTAGGAATGACTAACACTGGTGCACATGTCAACTTTTCCTTTAGACTCTTGAATGCATTTTCACACTTTTCGTCCCAGACGAAAGCTTGATTCTTCTTGGTCAACTGAGTCAACGGTGATGCTATCTTGGAAAGTCTTGGATAAACTTACGATAATATCCAGCTAATCCCAAGAAACTTCTTATGTCCGCTGCATTCTTGGGCGTAGACCAATCTTTTACCGTAGACACCTTCGCAGGGTCCACGGCAATACCATTCTCTGAAACAACATGGCCCAAGAATCTCACTTCCCTCCTCCAGAAGTGACACTTAGAAAACTTTGCTTTCAATTGGTGTTTTCTCAACACCTCCATCACTATCTTCAAATGTTCCTTGTGTTCTTCCTCTGTCTTTGAATAAACAAGCATATCATCCACGAACACAAGAACAAACTTATTCAACTAATCTCTGAATACCCTATTCATAAGATCCACAAAATATGCTGATGCATTGGTCAGCCCGAATGGCATGACCAACCACTCATAAAATCCAGACGGCGTCCGAAATGCCATTTTAGCTATACTCTCAGCTTCCACTCTAAGCTGATGAAACCATGTCGCGAGATCCAACCGAGAGAATACTCTCGCGCCACTCAACTGATCAAACAAATCATCTATCCGTGGTAGAGGATACTTATTCTTCCTCGTCACTTTATTCAACTCGCGGTAGTCTACACACAATCGAAGGGAACCATAGGCCTTGGTAGCAAACACAACTGGTGCTCCCCACCCAGAAACACTTCTTCTGATAAATCCCTTCTTCAAAAGATCGCTTACTTGCACCCCGAGCTCTCGCTGCTCCCTTGGCGCCATACGATGAAGTGGCATCACTATAGGTCTAGCATCTTTTACCAAATCAATACGGAACTCAATCTCTCCTTGTAGTGGAAGCCTAGTCACTTCCTCGAAGACGTCCGGATACTGGCCAACCATGGGCAAACCTGACAACTCACCATGCGAGATGTCGAGGGAATTTAGAAAACTAGCCATTACCCCCCATTACTAGGTAGACCACTAAACACTACCCTCTGCCCATCATCCGCTCTAGCTGTCACCAAAAAGCCCTCACAGCCTACCACCACCCCATATCTTTGGAGCCAATCGACTCCCAAAATAATGCCAGACCCAGTAAAGCCCAAAACAAAGCAATCACAAACAAACATGCATCCATGACTCGATAAGACCACATTACGACAAATCATGCTAAGGTTAGTCGAACCACCAATCGGGTTTGTCACTACTAAAGGTCTATCGACAATCTCAGGCTCCAATCCCAAGCTATCTACCAGGTCACTAGATATGAAAGAACTGGAAGCTCCGGTATCAAACAAAACTCTAATAGGAACATCATAAACAGAAAGCATGCCTTGAATAACGACATTCTTTCCCTTCTCTGCCGCAGTTGGGGCATTTGACGAAGAAGAAATAGCATTAATGGCATATGCTCTCACCATCTGCTTTTCTTTAGGGGGTTGCAGACACTTGTCCTTGTGATGTCCCACTTGGCCACAGCTGAAGCACTTCCTGTCTGTTGGCTTTGCTCGACAATTACTAGCATAGTGGCCCTTCTTGCCACAGCTAAAGCACTCAACATCTTTCTTCTTCTTCTGGCCATCCTTATCCTGGTTCTGCTTCCTCTTATTCTGAGAACCACTCTTGCCTCCACGGCTTGCTTGCGGTTTTGATTCCTCTGCAGATGCGACCTCAGTCTTCGACATAGGGTAAAGACTTTCCGATCTTAAAGCTTTCCCCACTGTAACGACCCGCATTTTTCAGCGATATAATTAATTTATTTAATTATTTAAATAATGGTTTGGTTATTTAAAATGACCAGAATTAAATAATATTGAATATTTAATTAAAATAAATAATATATTTAATTTCTGAAATAGTTAGAAATAGTGGAATTCACAAAATGTGTGAATTGGATCATCGGTGATATTTAATTCAGTTTAAAATTGAATCAGAATAATGAATATATTATTTGAACGGCAGTTTGAACGTATAATTATAATATAATTATAATCGAGCTCGAAATGGAGCGGCAGTTCGCTATTTGGCGATTTGAACTTCAACTGAATATACGGGATTCGTTTTAAATCGGATTTCTGTGAAATAAGAAACGTTAGGAGCTGGTGAAGTATATTTTTCTAGTGGAAGAGAAAAATTGGGATTTCACTGTGTAGATTTTTAGTTATGTCCAAATCAAATTTTAGAAAAGTCGCTATGAAATTCCTTTATAATTTATATCGATTTATTTATATTATAAAAGGATTTTATATAAAAACTGAATATCGATATAACTGGTAATTTGAATATCGAGTTATAAATCCCAATGGAACAGTATGATATTCTGTTGTGAATATATACGATAATATTTATTTTTAAATATTAGTTTTAATTGTTTTTAAATATATTTCTATATTTAAATGGGTTATTTAGAGCTTTAAAATAGCCAGTTTTGCAAACGACCTCAGAATTCGACGAAACTAATTTTGTTAGATCCGCAATGTTAAATTATTGCTAGATTTCAGTTTTCGTGATTTTTGAAGTCAGTATGTGGCCATATGGGATTTTAATGTGAAATACAGTTGATATTCTGACCTTTAAAAATACGTTGTGTGAGCAAACGAAGTCTGAATTCGACGAAACCAGTTTCTTTGGGACCATAATGTCGAACTGTAACTGCATGTCCGTTTTCATGATTTTTAGGAATTGTACGTGACCTCAGGGATTTTTAAACACAAATGAAAACAACGATAGCTCAAATATAAATTAAATAATCGATTAAAAATAATATTAAACCTATCCTATATATTATCGTTACATCACCAAACCCTTCTCACAATTTCCTCTTCTGTCAAAAGTGCGCCGCCACCACAGAATAATTCCAACCATAAAAACCCAATTTCAAAATTCAAAGAAAAATAGGAATAAAATTCCATAAATTTTATTATACATATATTTGGACTCATATTTGGACTCACGGAGTGAAGTTCTTTCTTCCAATATACATTTTACAAGTCGCGCAAGCCTCCAGGGATGTTCGACGTCAGGACAGCTCGACTAGGGAAAAGATTTTTGGGCGTTTGAGGCATCGATTGCCATTTTGAAGGGTAGAATAGGATTGAGGGATGGAAACCGCATCTAGTAGGTTGTTTCGGGCGATTTTGCTTAGAAAATGTGTCGATCCAAAATCTTGCTTGCCACCGGAGTCGCGATTCATTCGGGTAGCGCGAGTTGGGAGCAAGGTATACAGGGTTGAAGAGATTTTGATGAGGAAGATGTTGGTACATTTTGTTTGAGGTTTCGCTGAGAAATGGAAGGAGGGCGATCGAAGAAGAAGTGGGAAATGGTTGTGTTTCATCGCGTTGATTACTGGAGTAAGAATCTGGGAAGAAGAAGCATAGGGACGGGTTTGGAAAAGAAGTGGCTTTGGGCCGGATTTTTAAAGGTGAGGCCCAAACTATAAGTCAATAAATTTAAGTTTAATATAATTAAATAGTGTATAACTTATAACCTTTACAACTTTGTCATATGTTACCAAAATTCAGCGAAACAAGATCCATTGGGATCGTATGGACGAGAGCTACGCATTGGAATTGACTGGGAGTGGATTTGAGCTCGTTACAATTTATGGAGAAATAAATTGTCCGATCAGAATCAACTAGCGCAAATCGTTATTTAACGGTTAACGCGAAATGTGAGTAATCTCACTAACTCTACTCAATTTATATATTTTTTTATAAAATATTTTTAGAATTTATAAATAATGGTTGTTCGGTGTGTGTTGGCTCTTTGGTTGAACTGCTAGTCAGTTGATTGAAAATATAAATAACGATATAGATATAAATCGTTAATCAAATATTGATTCTGTTTAGCAGAATATTTCATAGAAAAATGAAATTGATGTTAATTTTATTGTTTAACATCTGTGGATGCAGGGAAACAGGTCGGAGGGACCCAACTGGGTTCCTCAACATTTATTTTACTGTTTTCATATATTGTGTTATATGATGTGATATGAAATCTGTTGTTGATTTTGTATGGTTGAATGATACTGATCATTGTTATATGATTTGTTAAACACTATAAGGAATATTGGAATGTTAAATAGGAAATTTTCAATGTTATATTGAAAAAGAAATATTTATAAAATTAAAAGATTTTATAAAAAAATATTTATTTAGAAAATAATAGATTTTAAAAAGGGATATTTATTTGTTAATCAAATAGATAGAATTGAAAAGAAATATTTGTAAACCATTTACAAATTGAATTGAAAAGGAATATTTATTTGAAATAAATAGAATAGAAAGAGGAAATATTTGTAAAACAAATAGAAATGGGAATAGTTATATTATCAAAGGAATTACTTATAAAATCAATAGATTTTACAAATAGATTATATTTTATAAAATAAATAGAATTATCAAAAGGGATGTATTTTGTAAATAAATAGATTATAAAAGGAAATACTTGAAAAGTGACTAGAATTATATAAAAGGATAATTTTACATTTGAAAGGTTTAGACCCGTGCTTCGCACACGGGTATAACATGATATGGATTTAAAGTAAAGATTTTAAACAGAATCTATTCTAACCGATGGATTGATAAGATAAATTTATAAATAATATTTTATAAATTAAATGAAATATTTATCATGGATAAATATAATATATAAGTCAGGACTTATATAGAGGAGTAAGAATCGATTTCAACATCGATATTTGAAACTGAATAATCAGTTAGAGTTAATCAGTTAGAGTTATTCGAATTAGAATTAATTGAATATTAGTTATTCAATTAGAGTTGATCGAATATAGTTATTTGAGATAGGATTAGTCAACATAGTTATTTTGAATGTGTTGCCATTTCATACGACTGCTAGCGTAATTCGCAGGGCTGTAGATAGCCTATGGCGGTCGGATGTTTCCTGAGGGACTCAGGCGTAACCATTGTGATCGCTGCGATCTAGAGTCAAGCGAATGGTGTTAAATTGAATATTATCCATTCGAAATAAAGTTAAAACAGACATAGTTATTCGAATAGAAATTAATCGAATATTAGTTATCAGATAGGAGTTAAATAAGTAGAGTTAAATAAGTTGAGTAAATTGAGTTGAGTTAATTAAACCGAGTTAATCCAAATGAGTTAAACCAAAAGAGTTATTCAAAATAATTTGTTCGAATAGAGTTAAAGGAGTTAATCGAATATAATTGATTCGAAAGGAGATTAATCTAATGTAAATCATTCGAAGAGAGATGATCGAATATAGTTTATTTGAAAAGGAGTTATCGAATAGAGGGTATTCGGAAAGGAGAATTTTACATTGAATTCGATTATATCGAATTCGGTAAAGTTATATTTACTTTCCGGTTTAATCAAGATTTACTTATTTATTTATAAATTAGTGGTTTAGTTATTTAGTTAAATTAAGGAATAAAAGCTATATTTTGAAGTTGGATATTTAAGAAGAAGGGATTATAACGCTATAGTTATAACCAATGTCTTAAAATAAAGAAGTGGATTCATAAATAGAATCCGAGAGTTTCGTAAGGAAGTTTGTTAAAGAATTGAAAGGTGAGCTTTGTCTATTTCGAGGTTAGAAATGTTGTTCAGTTAAGGTCTGAGAGGTAATTATACCCCAACTTGACTGACTTCATTTTTAACTAAGGGATGGGTAAGGTTCGATAGTGAAGGTTGATTAAGTGAATTAAGCCAATGAGTGAAATTGTTTGAATTGGCTAAGTGATGTTTTATTTAAACATCGGTCTAAATCAAATGAAGAAGTTTGGGAACGTTTTCCAAATAAGGATCAGAAATGTTTTTCAATATAGGAAATAAGAAATGGAAGTAAATATGGTGATGTTTTCCAAATGATTTATAAAGTATGTTTCTCCAAATTTAGAAATTAAGAATTTACGAATATATAGGAGGGAAAATAGATAATTTAACGATAATTTAATTTAAAAGAAATAAACCTTTGGATGATGATTGGTCGATAGAATTTCCATCTGGAAATAATATCGTTGGTTGCACACCTGTTTTTCTTTGATAGTTAAATCACCGACTATCGAAGTTTTGACCATTTTTCCGTCGTCAATACGGAGAGACCGGGATCAGATATATTATCTGAAAACCACTCTGTATGGACATTAGCATTGCGATCAAATATTGAAGACGGAGTTATGCAAGGGCTATCATGTTTACAGAATAGTGCCTTCGGTTTGTCCAGTCCCAGGACAAACGTGAATGGAAGAATGTCTGACAAAGTACATCTAACGGATCGCGTAAGTTGATCTCTTCAAACGTATTTACGTTTGGCGGCGGAGGAATTCATTTCTCTTAGCTTTATACCCGTGGTATTTTTGGGGAAATCAATTTGTGATTTGACGGGTATGACGATGTGGCATTCAAAGTAAATGAATGTATGATCTGTCAAAGATACGTTATGACCTCAAGCCTCATCAACCGGGAAATGACAGAAATCGGGCAGGTAGCATGGCTAAGTGGGTCGCTCCCATTAGGGTGTATATCACCTATCTAGAGAAAATCCATTTCATTCTTTTATCTATGATTGATGCTGTCCCTTTTCGGGAAACGGTGGATAGCTCCCAACCGTTGGTGATATACAATCAATACACTCAAGCGAAATGAGTGTTCGGTCATGTGTGGGCCGGGTTGCAAGATGTTCTTGTAGAATCCAGTGTATTCGTCTCTAGAGATACACTATTGGCAGGTAGTCCCATACCTTGTCATAGTTGGAATCCAATCTCCAATAAGCGCCCGCGGTTTTGTTTGTATACTATATATGTGGAACGTGAGATGCAAGCGTTCTGCTAGATTCTAATTACTTGTGATTAGACATTATTATAATATTAGAGAAGTATTGATTTCCAAAACTGTTTTGGGTTATCGTAAGGTAAAAGCCGTCTGTGTTTATGTGTGGATCGGTCTTACGATTATCTTTTCTATTGAAAAGGATTTTGGAAAGTTAAACCAAATAATTTGAGTTTACTCACACCAGTCCCATGACTGACCCAGAGTTTATTTTGTTTTGTTTTTCCTAAACTCTTGGGTGCCCAAATTTGTACGAGAAGTCAAGTAGTTTAGGTCTTTACAGATATACTTGGAGGAGCTTGAAGCAGGAGGCTTCAGGATTATATTGCTAGTGCTATTTCCGCTGTGTGTAAGTGTTGTACTCTGATAATGTTATTGTATATATATCGTTTTATTTCAAAGTTATGTTATAATATATTTTATTCGTTCCGCTATGAGATTTGTGTTTACTCTGATTGTGTTCTTCTTCTATTCTAATTTTCTATCTTGTCTATTCTCACCCTCTAACTTTTTTCTATTAATGATCTGGAATATTCGATACCTGAATAATTAACATGGGTTTTATGTTGATTTTCTGGGTCGAAAATCCCAGTTCGTTACACCCACAATCAATTCAAACGCCTCATCGATGTGGTTAATAAGCCTTTCCCCCAAGTATCCATCCAAGCCAATTATGAACTTCTCGTTCTTCTTCTCGGCAGTATCTATCAGGGATAACCCATATTTCGACAAAGTGTTGAATTCGGCAATATACTACGAGACAGCTCTGCCACTCTGCTTGAGTTCAAAGAATTTCTTAAACAGTACTGACTTCTGAGCAGCTGGAATGAACTTATCACTAAAGTGAGCCTTAAACTGCTCCCAAGTAATCTGATCCTCGGGAGTAGCTGCCTTTATAGCATTCCACCAATTCGTTGCCCGTCCTTGCAGCTGATGGGATGTTAGCTTTCTCTTCATCGCATCCTCGATACCCAAGTCTTCGAAGATACGCTCGCAGCTATACAACCAATCCTGAACATACATACCCGATTCCGTTCCGTGGAACGGCTTCCCACCAAGACTAGTATAGTCCTTGTTCAGCGTGGCAAAATTGGCCCTAGGCGCCTACACTATTGGACCACCACCAATACCAGCATTGGGAGCTTCCCTCTGCACATCCCTAAGCATCCCACTCATGAGGTCAGCAAACATTGTCCTTATATCAGCAGCATTCCCATTATTGGCTCCTCTACTAGTACCCCTTGCGTATTGGCTCATCGTTTAATCTGCACAGTGAAAACGATTAACCATCTCTATAGTGGTGCCAGTGTAGTGCGACTTCATCCTCAACTATACTAATAATATATATATATAGATTTTTTAAAAACAAAAATAATCATAAATACGCGCTCTCATATACGTGTACTATCTCTCCCTGGTAACTTCCCTAGGTTAACTATGCAACCTAGAGCCCTGATACCAAGTGTGACGGCCCGCCCCGCATCAGCTGGCATTTCCTCCGAAAGTGCGTTGTACACATGCCCGACTAGCACGGAACGGTCACCAAAGAGAGGAAAGAAGAGAGTGAACTAATCGAAAACCAGTAGAATGTCTCACAGCGCATGGGATAAAATATAATAACAACATACTTGACATAGAACAGGCGAGACAGTGCATAAGCTGAAAACTAAACATCATAGCAGCGGAAAATCCAAATACAGCTTATGTTCTACATCATCATTATTACAACTTTAAAACTATCTCTAAAGTAAAAGAAAGGAAGGGTACACTACTAATGCCCAAAGTAGTGACCATCAGCGACACAAGGAGAATATCTATATATATCATACGTGGAAGCCTCCTGCTCGTCTCCGGTACAGCTACTCGTACATCACCAGCTAACCTGTCTCTAGGTTGCTCGTGAGAGCACCTAGAGTAATAAGAAGAGGCGTAAAACTCTGGGTCAGACAAAAGTCTGGTATGAGCCGTAAGCATCAAAACAGAACAATAACAGGTATATTAA
Source organism: Allium sativum (assembly GCA_030737875.1). Classification (NCBI taxonomy): domain Eukaryota; kingdom Viridiplantae; phylum Streptophyta; class Magnoliopsida; order Asparagales; family Amaryllidaceae; genus Allium; species Allium sativum. Next base: position 14,608,124 of record JASFAX010000033.1, read on the forward strand.
ACCATACCTGAACCTGGACCTACAACCAAAGAGTTAGCACTACATACCGTACAATACTCTAAGGTGCCATTAAACAGATGGTGTAAAGAATACGGGGGTGGCGGTGTGCGTGTCATAGTGATGGCAACCAAATCAAGCATAACAACCATCCTCACATCTCTCACTCAGTGCGTAAAGTGTACGATGTCCACCACTATCAATCACTAGACCCATCAAAGTAGTGACGGAGTTCGACCTGTACAACTACTGCTACTACCAAGCTTACCTCATGGAGTCATGACCAAACCTTTACAAATGACCCCACCTCATTGGTCTATAGCTCTTTAGTCGTACCTAGGCCATTGTGGCATTGAATACGTTCACGTACCCCCTACACATAGCGATCTAAAGTTACAGACATTGACAACCCCTTAGCACACGTCCTGCAGCAAAGCCCAACTCATGAAGTTAACTCTTTGGTTCCCAACTGGATCCTGAGTACAAACTTCCCATTTGGATTACCTTTGCATCTCGGGTTTTGGTCTTCTCCTCCGGATCGGTCTTCATTCAGTTCATAGTTCATGCCTCACGTTCAAGCTTCCTGGTTCAGTTCATGGTCACCATACTGGTTCGGATCGGGTCGCTGCATACGGATCGGGTCATACTCCCTCCATCGGATCGTGCATGGCAGTTCCTCCTCTAGCTCGTGGTCCATCCAGATCGGTCGGATCGTGCTCACCCATCGGATCGTGGTCTCTGTTCGTGGTGCAGGCAGCTCGAGTCTTCCTCTCCACTCAGGGTCGGATCGGAGACGCATAAGTGGTTTGGGTCGGAGGTCTTCTAGCGGATCGGCTCGAGCTCCCTCCGTCGGATCGGTTGTGGAGGCATACTCGTGGAGTTCTCCTGGTGAACGGGTCGGAGATAGGTTCCTGGATCACCAGCTGGTCGAGGCGCTTTAGATCGGATCGTGCAACCATGCCAGGTCGGGTCGTACTCCCTCCATCGGGTTGGGTCGAGCTTCCCCCATCCAATCCGGTTCTACACAATTTCCTGCACTTTGTCCAGCAAGCTGTTTACGCCATTCGACGGTGTTTTCGACCAATCTAACACTTCTAGACAATCACAAATCATACCATATAGTCATAGCAACATGTACAACCAATCATAAACACCAAAACATCAACCATAGCATGTAAAATGGATCAAACGTATCCAAAACCCCATATTTTCCCTTAAGCATGTTTAGGCAAATCTAATGATAGGATTAGTAAAACTTAATCAAATCAAACCAAATTTCTAACAGAGGTCTAAAACATTATTCCGAAATTTATAAATATTTTTCTAGAATTTATTCGTGCATAAATTCGCTAATTAACACTAATCACCCTAATTAACTGTAATTAGTGCAAAAACAATGCTAATCACTAGCCTTTGCCACAAATAAAACTCAGATCTGAAATGAATCTCTGTTTGGCACGAATACTGATGTCTCACGGTACCTCTAACCTTGCTTTGGTGCTATCTCTCCTTAATTTGATGTTGCTAAGCCTAATCTTCAATTAGAAAGTGGTTTAGAGGTGTTTTAGATGTTGGAGGCCATGGCTAGGTTGAAAGGAATGAATAATGGCGGCTGAAAAATGAGGAAAAGGTATTCTCTAAACACTAACTACCCTTTTAAACTCCTAATCCCGAAATTCCCCTTTGGATCTAGCTGTTAATCACCCGATTAAGCCCAATTAAGCTGTTTTTCACTACCTGAAACTCGTTTCATCCATATCTCCCAAACGATGAGTCCGCTTGGCTAATGTGGCCACTCTATGGAATTGTAAACCATCATCCAGATCCAATGGAAATGGTTTCAAATCAAAATTCCTTTCCAATCAAAAGTTATGGCCAAAACAAGATCAGTTAGGGGTAAAACGGTCATTTAAAAATCGGGAAAAATCATGAACATGGGAAATGACCCCAATAGTCGTCTCCCAAAGTTACATGACCATACAACTTCGTATGTGAAAGAAATAAATATTCTACGATCCTTCGATGCGTAGAATGCGGTTCATTACAACTTGTGTTACTGGTTAATTTGAAATGAAAAGTTATTCATTAGTTTTAGTGTGTGATGTTAATTGTTGTTACGTTGCAGTATGTTATAGTAATGCTGCCATAGCTATGATATAATATTGAAGTGTGTGATGTTAAATGTTGTCCTAGATATGATATAGTGTTGTCATATATTAATGCATGTGGGCCCTATAACAGGATTCGTGAACCCGACTACAGATTTTAGTGGCACAACAGAATTACATGAACCCCGGATACAGATTTTAGTGGGCTCCACATTTTTGTAAATTTAATACCTGTGGCAACCCTTGTGCGGATGTTGCCTTAGGGTTGTAAAGATGTGACCTTTCAATCTAAGGCAATGCGGCAAAACGCAATACCAAGAAAGTGTTGCCACGTATAATTTTTGGCCTATAGCAACATTTTTTGGCACTTCCTGCATCACTTCTCTAGTGTTGCAGTATGCAAACTTTGGCGTGGTGCAACCAATTCTAATGGTTTTCTTGGGGCTATGATAATTAAACTTACGCTAAAAGAAAGGATCAAAAGCACATAAGACCTTGACGAGGAATTAAGAGGCATAAAGGAGAAAGTGGGGGGAGGAAAGACCTTTCCCCATTCGGTTAGGTATTCGATCGGTGACGATGGGAGTTTAATTTGGGATGAATGAATTTACATCCCTAAGGATGAACGGTTGATGAAAGAAATTCTAGAGGAGTGCCATAGTTCAAAATTGACCATACACCCTGGTGGGGATAAAATGTACAAGGATATAAAGAGAAATCTCCATTGGGAAGGAAGGAATGAAGAGAGACGTAGCCGGATTCGTGGCCAAATGTTTAACGAGCTGAAAAATTAAAGCAGAGCAAGGGAAGCCCAGAGGATTGTTGTTACTTTTAGAGATCCCCACATGGAAGTGGGAACATATTTCCATTGACTTTGTAGATGGAATTCCTAAAAGCCAAAAGAGGAATGAGGCCATTTGGGTTGTGGTAGATCATTTAAACAAAAGAGCCCATTTTATACCAGTAAAGAAGACAAGGACTGCAAGCTCGTTAGCCCAATTATATGTCAAAGAGATTATCAGACTACATGGTATCCCATCGAATATCGTGAGTGATAGAGACCCCTTACTCACAAGCGATTTTTGGAGAAACCTACAAGTAGCATTGGGGGCGACACTTAACTTGAGTGCAACATATCATACGCAGACCGACGGATAGACATAGAGAGTAAACAGAATCTTAGAAGACTTGCTTAGAGCTCACATCATCGACTTTGGAGGAGTTTAGGATCAGTACCTACCGCTTGTAGAATTCACGTATAATAATAGTTTTCAAACGACGATTGGTATGGCCTCTTTCAAAGCGCTATACGGGAGGCCATGTAAATCTCCAACTTGTTGGTGGAAAACTAACGACAAGGTTATACACGGACCAGACTTCGTCCGTGAATCCATGGAGAAGATATCTTTGATTAGGCAGAGAGTGAAGGCAACCCAAGACCATCAGAAATCGTATGCCGATAAGCGAAGGAGGGAACTTGAGTTTAGTGTTAGATACTTGGTGTTCATAAAAGTATCCCCTCTTAAGGAGACTATTCGGTTTGGGAAGACTGTGAAGTTTGCTCCTAGATTTATTGGGCCTTTTAGTATCATTGAGAAGATAGGATCTTTGGCTTATCGAGTGAATCTCCCAGAGTGTCTATCGGGAATCCATGATGTTTTTCATGTATCTCATCTAAGGAAATGCCTTCATGATTCTGCTATCAAACTAGAGCTTGTTGAAGTTAGGGACATATAAAAACTAGAGCTAGAGTCTAGAGTGCCCCGTGCAACTGCAAGGATTGTAGAGCAGGAATCAAGAGACTCCACGACAAAACCGTTCGCCTCATCTGAGTACAATGGGGAAATGACCCTGCGGAAAGCTCATGGGAGATCAAGGATAAGATGAGACAGACTCACCCAGAGTTTTTCACGTGTAAATTTTCCTCAAAATAACTTTTATGGATGCATCGTGATTGCTAGATTTGATTTTAAGAAATGGATGCAATACCATTGCACCGAGCACTCATATAGAAATATATACATATTTAGGCTGTTTGCATACATATTGCATTACTCATTACACCTACGTGCTAGGATAGAGCTCGTTTTAGTGGATCTTCAGTTCATAATCACTGCGAGTCATCGATGCTTGTGGATGAATTATAAATAACATGGGTGTACGACATGGATGTTTTGAGCGAGTTGTATTTTTCGCCCCTTAAACTGATTTCAGGACAAAATCTATTTTTTGGTGGGGGGAGGGGGGAGAATGTAACACCTCGTAAAATTCATAAGTATTAATAATAACTAAATAATTAAAAATAAGCAATTAAATTGTATGGCTAGAAAATGAAATTTTGCAGCTTTAGAAATTTGGTTACGAAATTCATTTATTTGGATTCATGGAGAAATTCTACATCGTTTTAATGGTTAATGTATGAAGAAATTATGAACGAATGAACTTAGACCACAAACGTAGAATATATATATAATTAAATAGATAATATATATGTGTAATGGGCTGAATTTCCGTACTACCTGAGTTGACTAAATAAACCACATGTCCAAGCCAAATTGCACAGAAATAGAAATCATTATGAATTAAGAATAAAAAGATAGAAGAAGAATAGAAACAATAACACAGAATCTCACATCGATGCGGAAAAAAATATAATATATACATATATATAACAACTTTTGGAATACAAAATTTAACTATACATACATACCATTATCGAGTACAACAACTACAACACAACGGAAAATAAGTAGTAAATATCTAACGCTGAAGCCTCTTGCTCCATGATCCTCCAAATATATCTGTAAACACCTGAACTACTTGACTTCCCGTACAAATTTGGGCACCCAAGAGTTTAGGGTAAAACTAAACAATATAAACTCTGGGTCAGTCATGGGACTGGTGTGAGTAAACTCCAATCATTGGTTTAATTTTTAAAAATCCTTTTTGAAAGAAAATATAATCGCAAGATCGATCCACACATAAACACGGATGGTTTTAACCTTACTATAACCCAAAACATTCTTTAAAATCAATATTTTCTGATATTATAATAGTATCTAAAACAAGTAAATAACAATTTGGCAGAACACTTGCATCTCATGCTCTACATACATAGTACACAATCAAAACTGCGGGCTCTTATTGGATAATGGATTCCAATGAGCATGGTTTGGGACCACCTTCTGATAGTGTATCTCTAGAGAGGAATACATCGGGTTCAACAAGAACATCTTGCAACCCAGGCTAAACCTGACCGACCCCTCACTTCGCTTGAGAGTAACGAATGTATTGTCACCAACAGTTGGGATCAGCTACCGTTCTGAAGCAACATCATCAATAATATAAAGAAGCAAAAGGATTTTCTCTAGATCAAGTGACAAGACACCCTACTTTAGTGCGGTCCACTTAAAGCTAAAAAATCAATTACCTTTAATGCATGAAATCCTCTCCCTCCCTAAAGCTCAAAAATCAATTACCCTTAAATTTCATCGTTTGCTATTTAAAACGATTCCTAATTCTCATTTTAAATTCACATTTGAATTTAAATATTCATATTATCCAATGACAATTTATTTCCCTTCATTTATAAACACCGTTTACAAATTCATTTCAATTTCCCACGATATCCAATGAAAATTATTCCATTTAATTTATAAACTCCGTTTATAAATTCATTACTTGTTTTTATTATTCAAAACAAGTTAATATTTTTAGTCCATTCGAAATTCAAATTCTATTTTAGAAAAATAGATTTTTCCCTTTTAATTCTCAAATCCCATTTCATGATATTTTATAAATCAACATTTTAGACCTAGTGATATTTAAACATCCAAAACACCCAATTATCAATCACTGGTTTTCTAACACATCATATATGATTATATATATATATATATGAAAACAAATAATAATAAATTTTGAGGAATCCAGTTGGATCCCTCTAACCTATTTTCTTGCATCCATAGATGTAAGCCAATATAAATAATTCCCATTCTGTTTCAAGGCAGGATATTGCGATATAGAAGGTCATCCACGATAATATATTGTAGGGCGCATAGGGTCATCCGCTAATGATACTGCGGGCATTTGCTAATGGTACTGCGGGAAATATCCAACCATCAATATATATATATATAATACCCACAACCACCAAACCTATATAACTAATATGTATATATATATATATATATATATATATTAGCCACAATAATATTTCAATGCATCCAAACAACCAACAAGCAACATACAAAAATAATTTAAAATAAAAATTTGTTTATAATAAAATTATAAATGAATCCAAAGAGGGAGTCTACTCACCATGATTTTTATTTACCAAACATCGATTTATTATCGATTTTTTTGTTTAATTTAACCGAAATCCTAACTGCCTTCAAAGCATTCCAAATCAGCTTTGTAGCAAAATGTTTATCCACATGATTTCAACGTACTTCGTTTTATCTTATTCGGATAATTAAAGCTATTACAATTTTATAGTTAACTTAAGTAAATGTAAACATTATTAGCTTAATGAGTAAAAAAATCAATTACCTTTAATTCACGAAATCCTCATCCTCCCTAAAGCTCAAAAATATGTTCATTGTCTGTAGCTAATGTAAGCCCCAGTCGTGACTTCATCGACCCTACATTGCCTCCTCCATCTCGCTGCCTTGCTTCTGACGAACTGGGCCCCATCTCGATCACCATTTGTACCCACACATACCACCCTCTTCAATCAATAAGCATCACCCCAACCCTTTCAATAAAATCTCATCATTACCTTCTCACCCGAGACAAGAAACTCGACTCCCCTACAGACATCACGACCCCCTCAAACCAAGCTACAAGTTGCGAACACTTCCATCGTCAAAGACTAAAAAAATCTCTTATGAGTTGCTCAACCAGTTTACTAGCTCTAATCGATACTTATATTTGAAAATTAACCCCAAATACCAGATTGCAACTTTTGATTTGATTTCACAATTTAGAAAAAAGAAACACACGAACCTCCTCCACTTCATCTTTACCTAATCGCTACCCTGAAAACCACCTCAATCATATTTCGAACCTCCACTTCATATTTTGAACTTCACCGTCTTTGGCCCACCGATGCTCCCCCTCGCCCTAAAACCAGATCACAACCCCATACTCAAAAACGATAGTCGTTGCTCCATAAAAGTCGAATCCCTAAATCGACTGTTCGAGGACGAGACCCATAACCATCACCATCGCACCTTCAACACTAACGCTCGCATGAAGTTCATCCCATGATGAGCTCATAGAAATCAAATTCAGGATTTAAGTGATTTACGTGGATTTGTTTTGGATTTTAAAATCAAAGAAGGGATCTGTTGTTTTTATCGTTCAGGAGAAATTAGACGAGTGAAAAAATAGAGAAGGAAATAGAGGTGTTAGTCACAAATTTATAATTGAGAAGAACTTGGGCGCTAAGGAATAGGTCTGCGTGAGGTACAAAGTTTAGATCGGCTAAAGTACAATAATAGGTAAGGTTATTTTAATTTGATTTGATATTGAATTTAATTCAATTTGATTTTGAACTAATCCATTTATAATTGATTATCTCGAGGCTCCAAACGCCTACGTGAGTGTAACAACCAGCGTTTCTAGGCTTATATCACTATTCCGAATATGTTGGAATAGATTCTGAAGTCTAATTTGATTGTATGGAGGAGATAATATAAATTAAATTCAAAACAATTAAATCCTTGATAATATTCTATTATTATTGTTTATATCAATAAAATTTATATTGATCATCTTAACCGTTTCAATTTAGTTTTAACTTCAAATTCAACTGTATTCCATTTTTGTATTACGATAATTCGATATACTCGAAATTAAATCGTATTTAGATTATTAAATCGTGTTTCGATTATTCGGTTGTATTTCGATTATTAAATCAAAAACTCCATATAAAAATCCATTTATATTATCAAATCAACATTTAAAAAACAATATTAAATATTCAGAATAGATCGACAAAAAATCCAGATGGTTACATTCTTCCCCCTTAAAAGAACTTCGTCCTTGAAATTACTATGGTCGGAAAAATGCTGCAAACCCATTAAATTTTCAAAACCCATTTATGTTGAAACTCAACTCTCCATATTTATACAATTTTAGTTCCAACAAAACTTTTAGTTTCTATTCACATTCCACATCACCTGTACTCATATTTATTCAATTCGAATGATTTACAATCAAGATAGTCACATCCAATTCATATTCCATTCATATGCATTCAAATTGAATCTAATCAATTTATTCACTTTAATCCATTTAACTTGCTTTAGTTAAATTTAAATTCTAGAATTCAAATCACTGAGTTTTTATTTCAAATCCTTTTGAAATCACATAAATATATATACATATATTTATATCCATTTCAAATTCAAAACATTTGAATTTTCAAAACCAACTTGCTTTCTTTCAAACAAATTTCCTTCAAAAACTTTTCTGAGGTAGCAGCCCCTCACTTAGAAACTCGAAAATGAACGCTGATGATGCTTCAGTCATCATCTGAATTACTTACTAGCTACTGAAGCGGGTTCAGCACTTTATCACTTTAAAAATCCATTCAAAAAGGGTTTTCATTCTAAAATCTTTTACAAAACAAAGCTATATTATTCTAATATACCTCGAAAAAATATTTTCCAACTTCCCTGGATTAAATTCTGAATTCTGGCTTGAATTCAATTCCAGTTCATCTCAATTGTATATTTCATTCACATACAAATTATATTTGGTTGTATATAACCATTCCAATTTTATAGTCTCATTTGATTATATTAATACCAATCAACACATCCATTTATTATAATAATTTCAGAAAATTATTCCTTTTATATCAAATATAGTTTTGGGTAAAATTATTTCATTTACCCGCTTTAAAACAATATCGTCTCCATCAAGTGTTTATAAACTCTTATCGATATCATGGCGTCCCACGATTCGACCAAATTCATAAGCCACTCAATGGACTTGCCAAGACATATAAAACAATTTTTATTTCAATTAACAAATACGCGCTCTTGTATATATATACACTCAACTCATTCTAGGATACTACTGATCCTATCTCTAATGAGTAAACCCCCACTAAAGCCTAGGTGTTCGCTCAACCTAAGCTCTGATACCAACTGTAATGGCCCAAATTTTCGTACTATCTGAGTTGACTAAATACACCTTACGAATCATTGTGAGTTAAGAAGAAAAAGATAGAACATAGAATCTCATATCACAATGGAATAGCATATATATAACAACTTTTGGAATACAAAATTTTACATACCATTATCAGAGTACAACAATTACAACACAAGGGAAGATAAATAAAAAATATCTAACGTTGAAGCCTCCTGGTCCAAACTCCTCCAAATATATCTGTAAACACCTAAACTACTTGATTTCCCGTACAAATTTGGGTGCCCAAAAGTTTAGGGTAAAATAAAACAAAAAAACTCTAGGTCAGTCATAGGACTAGTGTGAGTAAACTCCAATCATTGGTTTAATTTTTAAAAATTCTTTTCGAAAGAAAAGATAATCGCAAGACCGATTCACACATAAACACGGATGGTTTTAACCTCACGATATTCTTTAAAATCAATATTTTCTGATATTATAATAATGTCTAAAACAAGTAAATAACAATCTAGCAGAATGCTTGCATCTCACGCTCTACATACACAGTATACAATCAAAACTGCGGGCTCTTATTGGAGAATGAATTCCAACGAGTAAGGTTCAGGAGCACCTTCCAATAGTGTATCTCTAGAGAGGAATACACCGGGTTCAATAAGACCATCTAGTAACTCGGGCTAAACATGACCAACCCCTCACTTCGATTGAGAGTACCAAATGTATTGTCACCAATAGTTGGGTCAGCAACCATTCTGAAGCAACAACAGCAATAATATAAAGAAGCAAAGGATTTTCTCTAGATCAAGTGACAATACACCCTACTTGGGTGTGACCCACTTAGCCGTGCGATCCACCCGATTTTATACCAATTCCCGGTTGCGAGGCTTGAGGTTACGATTGCTTACCTTTCATTGAGAGCACAATCACTTTGAATGCCACTTTGTCAGATCTTTTAATCATGCACAAAGATATTCTGGATATTATGCTAAGAGTATCTCCGCCACCAGATGTATATTTGTCTTATGCGATCATTGGAAATACTATGTCATACATTCATCCATACACGTTCATTCTAGGATTGGATGAATCCAAAGGTACAATTTCCATTTATCCATCTTAAGCAATTTCTTCATAGGATTAACAAAAAAAGCCCTTGCACTTTACTGCGTCTTTGATTGTCTTCATATAATCCGATTCACAACGCCACTGCCAATACAGAGTGGTTCTCGGATAATAATCCAACCGGCCTCTCCATATTGACAACGATATTGGCCAATACTTCGATAGTCATTATTTAACTATCGAAGAAAAACAAGTATTCATCCAATGCACCAAACAATCATTAGGCCCCTTAATTAATATTTTATTAATTAAATCACTTGTCTATTCCTTATCAATATTTTTTAACCCAATATTTCCTACAATCCTCCTGGCCTCTTACGCTATTTGGAAAACATTTCCGTATATCACCTTCTTTTATCTTCCATACTTGGAAAATATTTTCTATTTATGATTGGAATTCATTTCCAATTGCTTATCTCTCTTTCGAACTTGTTTGTTTCTGTAACAACCCAAAATACTGTTATTCAACTAAACCCTATTTAGACATTGATCTTCGAGACTGAATCTTTCTATTTATCGGTTAATAATGAAATCAATCAATTGGAGTATAATTACCTCTTAGACCTTGACTGAATAACACTGTTAACTTCAAAATGGACAAAACTCCTTATCTTGAATAATCAACATCAATAAAACCAATTATCCATTTTTTTACGTGTATACGTTTCTCTTCTATTCTTACTAGATTTAAATTTATAGATTTCCTTTTTGTTCATAGTATTCTATATCAAGTTCATTTCCTTAACGAATTCTGTAGATATTGATATATTGATTTCTAATTATCAAATTTTATTAAAAATATTCGAACTCCTTAGATTTCAAGAAAATTCGGCAGCACATCCTTTGTATGGCTCAATAACTCAATCACCAACTCGCATCTCTAGGCCATTCCCACTCAGTAAGAAAATCAAAAGCCAAGTGGCTTGCCCAGTAGGCTCATAAAATCTCATATGGAATTTAAACGTGTACCTTTTTGTCAGGCACTCGAATTATAACCTTCATTCTCTTCATTCCATACCTATTTAACATATACGTCTATTCCTAATTTATTCTAACTCAATCCAATCATTTTTAACACAATTTGCTAATTTATTCTTTAATTAGGAATTTTTCCCATTTCATTTGTATATTTGAACATAGCACGTTCACATACACTTTTTGTTTACTTAAAAACAAATTGAATTCCATTTTCAATTCAAGTTTCATATTCGATTTCGAATATGAATTCACAAATCCAAAGCCCAATTTCGATTCAAAATTCCATTAACTAATTATTCTTCAAATTAGTTAATTATATTCAATAATTAAAAATTTGATTTTTATTTCAAAAATCAATCCATTTACCCCACTTGAGTTCATATTTATTGAAATCTAATTTTTATTTGCTTAAAATATTTTATTAATTTAAATAAACCGTAATGGTTTTTAAACGATTAATGGCGCTGCTTTTCTAGAAATTTGATTTTGACATAACTCAAAATCTTTAAGACGAAATACAGATTTTTCTCTTCCATTAGAAAAATATTATTGAATCAGTCCTGACGATTCTTGTTTCAAGTAATTCCAACTTAAATTGAGTTATATATACCCAATTGAAGTTTGAAACGTCAAATTACGAACGACCGCGTTGCTGTGAGCTCGTTTTTAATTATATTTAAATATAACTATTTAAACTTTGTTTAATTTAAATTCTAATCTAGTTCTTATATATATTTTGAAATATATTAATCAAGTTTCCAAATCCAACTTAATATTTCCCATTATCCCTAATCGTCGATTATTTCATTACTTGGTTATAAATTTATTTATAACTCAATCTTCTATACTAAATTCTAATTCCTTTATAAGTAAATTACTTATAAAATTCGATATAATCGAATTCTAAATGTAAATCCTTAGATTTATCTCAATTCCGTTTATATTTCGAATCACAGAATAAAATTCATCGTTTCCTTTTTGAAAAGATTTCCAATTCACTTTTAAATTCATACTTGAATTTAAAATTCCAAATTATCCCATGATAATTATCTTACGTAATTTATAAAAATGTTTATAAATTTAACTTCCTTGTTTTATAATTTAAAACAAGTTTCATTTCAAAAATCTATTTGAAACCCAATTCATTTTATATTTCGAAATTCGGAATAAAAAACGTCGTTCCCTTTTCGAAACGATTTCAAAATTCTATTTTTAAATTTATACTTGAATTTAACATTCCAAGTTATCTCATGATAATTAATTCAGTAAATTTATAAACATTATTTATTATTCATTTTCCTTGTTTTATAAATTAAAATAAGCTTTCCCTTCAAATATCCATTTGAAACCCAATTCTAATTTTTGGAATATTTTATTATATAACATATAATTTATTTCCATATTTTATGTTAGTTTCTATCTAATAAAATTCCAATATCCTTTTTAGAAATAATTTATTTTTACATAAATCGACATTATCGAGTTTTAATCATAAATCCATTTGGAATTATTTCAATTTTATCTGCATTCCGAACATCGAAATAAATTTCATCGTTTTCGATTTAAGGCAATTCCTAATTCTCATTTCAAATTCACATTTGAATTTAAATATTCATATTATCCAATGATAATTTATTTCCTTTTATTTATAAACACCGTTTATAAATTCATTTCAGTTTTCCACATTTTCCAATGAAAATTATTCCATTTAATTTTTAAACACCGTTTATAAATTCAGTACTTGTTTTTATCATTCAAAACAAGCTAATATTTTTAGTCCATTCAAAATTCAAATTCTATTTTAGAAAAATAGATTTTCCCTTTTAAATGTCAAATCCCTTTTCACAATATTTTATAAATCAACATTTTAGGCCTAGTGATATTTGGACATCCAAAATACCCAATTATCAATCACAGGTTTTCTAACACATCATATATGATAATATATATATATATATATGAAAACAAACAATAATAAATTTTGAGGAATCCAGTTGGATCCCTCCAACCTGTTTTCCTGCATCCATGGATGTTAGCCAATATAAATAATACCCATCCTACTTCAAGGCAGCATTTCTCGGTATAGAAGGTCATCCACTATAATATATTTTAGGGCGTATAGGGTCATCCGCTAATGATACTGCGTGCATCTGTTAATGGTACTGCGGGAAATATCCAACCACCAATATATATATATATATATATATATATATATATATATATATATATAGCCACAACCACCAAGCCGATATAACTATTATATATATATAATAGCCACAATAATATTTCAATGCATCCAAACAACCAACAAACAACATATAAAAAATATTTAAAATAAAAATTCATTTATAATAAAATTATAAAAGAATCTGGAAAGTGAGTTTGATCACCTTGATTTTTATTTGCTGAACATCGATTTGTTTTCGATTAAATTAAACTGTGTTTAATTTAACTGAAATCCCGACTGCCTTCAAAGCATTTCAAATCAGCTTTGTAGCAAATTGTTTATCCACATGATTTCAACGTGCTTCGTTTTGTCTGATTTAGATAATTAAAGCTATTATAAATTTGTAGTTAACTTAAGTAAATTTAAACATTATTGGCTTAATGAGCAATTACCTTTAATTTGCGAAATCCTCTCCCTCCCTAAAGCTCAAAAAAAATTCACTGCCTGCAGCTAACGCATTCCCCAGCCATGATTCATTGACCCTACATTGCCTCCTCCATCTTACTGCCGCAGTTTTGGCGAACTGGGCCCCACTTCAATCACCATTTGTACCCATGTAGATCACCCTCTTTAATCAATAAGCATCACCCTAACTCTTTTAATAAAATCTCATCATCACCTTCTCACCCAAGACAAGAAACTCGACACCCTCACAGATATCGTGACCCCATCGAACCAAGATATATATTGCGAACACTTCCATCATCGAAGACTGAAAAATCTCATACTAGTTGCTTAACTAGTTTACTAACTCTAATCGATACTTATATCTGCAAATTAACCCCCAAATACCAGATCGCGACTTCTGGTTTGATTTTAGAATTTAGAAAGAAAAAAACACGAACCTCCTCCACTTCATCTTTACCCAATCGCCCCCCTGTAAACCACCTCAATCATCAACTCCAAAAATTGTTATCGCGAACTCTGCTCGTCCCTACAAGATTGTGACAACAATCCAAATCGAACTCCACCGTCATTGGCCCACCAATGCGCCCCCTCGCCCTAAAACCAGATCTCAACCCCATACTCCAAAACAATAGTCGTTTGTCTATAAAAGTAGAATACCTAAGTCGATTGTTCGACGACGAGACCGAGAACCATCGCACCTCAACACTCACGCTCGTGTAAAGATCATCCTACAACGAGCTCACAGAAATCGAATTCAGGATTTAAGTTATTTATGTGGATTTGTTTTGGATTTTAAAATCAAAGAAGGGAGCTGTTGTCTTTATCGTACATGAGAAATCAGACAAGTGAAAAATTAGAGAAGGAAATAGAAGGGTTAGTCCCGAATTTATAATTGAGAAGAACTTGGGCACTAAGGAATAGATCGACGTGAGGTACAGAGTTTAGGTCGACCAAAGTACAATAATAGGTTAGGTTATTTTAACTTGATTTGATATCAAATTTAATTCAATTTGATTTTAAGCCTATCCGTTTATGATTAAATATCTTGGGTTCCAAACTCCTAAGTAAGTGTAATAACCAGCGTTTCTAGGCTTATATCACTATTTCAAACATGCTGGAATTGATTCTGAAGTCTAATTTGATTGTATGGAGCAGTTAATATAAATTTAATACAAAACAATTAAATCCTTGATAATATTTTGTTATTATTATAGTTTATATCAATAAAATTTATATTAATCATCTTAATCGTTTCAATTCAGTTTTAATTCGAATTCAATTGTATTTCGTTTACGTATTACGATAATTCGATATACTCGAAATTAAATCATATTTCGATTATCAAATCAATAAACTCCATATAAAAATCCATTTATATTATCAACTAAACATTTAAAACAGTATTAAATATTCAAAATTAATTGATAAAAAGTGGACAACAACACCCAAGGTGTGATTCACACTTCACAAAATGTATAGTTCTAAAAGAGTGGTAGCCACAAACACAAAAAGCAAGTAAAACAAGACGATTTATAGTGGTTCAGATTAGAATTGGCCTACATCAGCTTTAAAGAGAAATCTCATTACCATCACTGAAGTTACAAGGTACATAACCTCTCTAACTTCACTCATTTTCTCTCTTTTCTAAAATATTCTTCTTGATCTCTTCTCTTTTACTCTTGACTCACTCAAATTCACTAAGGAAATGATGAGATCTCCTAGATTGCAATGGTTGCTAGAGAAAATCTTCAATAACTTGAACAGTCTAATGATTTTAGCAAATCCTTGGTGGTTGAGATGTTGAATCTAATCTTGGAAAAGGATTAATGGAGATTGAATGAGTTGTCGGAGCTTAGAAATCGGTTTGGCAGCACTTCGTGGAGAGAAAATTTGGTCCCTTAAATGTGGTAGGGCCTGGGGTATTTATAGGCTTAATTTTAATGGAATGGCAAAAATAAAATTTCGTACGTGCAGGCTATGGATTAGTTGTCTGATCCTTCATATTAACAAAAATTTCACTGGGTTAAACTTGTGCCCGAGCCATCAAATTTGTTGTTGACCGACCTATAACATACAGTAAGCGACTGACCCATATGTACGAGTTACGACCGATCCATCATCATGACATGTTCAACCCATCGTTCGGTTTAAGGACCAATCCGTAGCATGACCCCTTGTCTGATCCATAGGAGATGAGCTCGACCGATACATGAAACAAAGTAGCGACCGACCCATCATATCCAACAATGTCCAGTCCATGGATGACCGACCCATAACGGCAAGGAATGTCCGATCCATAGTTTTGCTAACTTGACCGGTCCATGGTCTAAATGAAGTGACTGATCCAACCCATTGAGCAACATTATGGCTGACCCAAATGTAATGTGATTGACCGATCCATCATTGCTAAAGTTGCCCAGTCCATCGGAAGAG
This sequence comes from Allium sativum, assembly GCA_030737875.1. Taxonomy (NCBI): domain Eukaryota; kingdom Viridiplantae; phylum Streptophyta; class Magnoliopsida; order Asparagales; family Amaryllidaceae; genus Allium; species Allium sativum. Next base: position 14,624,558 of record JASFAX010000033.1, read on the forward strand.
CTCGTGACTGACCCATGGAACGAGCCCGTGTCTGATCCATAAAGTGGCGAGCTGATCCATCTCAATAAGTATATGTCGAACCATTGTTTGCATGCCTACCGATCCATACGTTGCCTACCGATCCATACGTTGCAATACATTTAATGAATAAATTAGAATGATATTGAACAATTTATCCTATATGCTTATAAACACACTATTATGGTACCAAGTTTCATAACGGGGTTAACATTTGCCCCTCGAATCTATGTTTTTTTCTCGTGAAAAACATAAATTTCGAAATGAACGCTATAATTTGCGTTAAAGTATATTGATAAATTTCCACTAACTATTGCAAGTGAATCAGCAGCACTTTTTTTCTGTACGAGTCGGAATGCACGCTCTCATTATGGATCGGAACATCTACATTACTAAGGGTTGGAAAAGTCTCCGTTAGTCCCATGCGCTTTGTATACAGTTTCCATATATCTTTCTTTTCGATCCGCACTTATCCATATCATTTCCTTCAGCTAGAAATCACTTTAATGGCAGCCTCTTGCTTCTGAGAAAATCGGTTTGACTGGAATCTTCAACGTGTTGCCTTCAATCGACCATGTCTCTAAACATATCTGTCTGATTTCTCCGCCGCCGTCGCTCGTCAGTAGGCCACAGATCATCTTCAAGTCAGACTTCTGCTGCGATCTTAACCGGCTCAACCAGATTCCAAGCCTCGTCGAGACTGTTCTCCTAACTTGTAGGTATCAATCTTTCTTTTCAAGCTTTTGGATTTTGTTGATTTTGCTAGTATCGGTGTTCGTGGTTTCATAATCGGGTTTTTGTAAACGATTTTTGGTGATTAGGAGTTTACACCCATTCCACAGCTTGTTTTGGAACTCAAATCTGATTGGATAATTAGTTTGTATCTCGATTCGGTCTTAGGTGATGATTTTTAGGTGTTTAGGGTTTATAATTGCAGGTCGGTTTTGAACGAGTTGGGTTTTACCATTGATTTCAATGATTTGATTGCAGATGTGTCGATTCAATGTTCTGTATTTGAAAAATACCGATCATGTGTTTGTCGAATAACTAGTAGATCCTAATTTGTGTGTGACAGTCCTTTGTGTTAAGTCTTCGAATTTGAGCAGATTTTACTTTTGTAGTAATCGAGTTTTGATCTCTAAGTGACGAAATGAATCCATGTTTTGATTTTGATATTGTGTAGGAATTTTTGCATGAATTTCTTTGAGTTTTGATCAGAATTTGACACTAATTTGTACTTGTTGACATGAAAATTTGTCAAGAATTTGGCCTATGTTCGTGTCAAATCATGAATCTCTTTTCTTATTGATTGATGATTCGATTTGAACTTTGATGTCGTGATTGGTGTGTTAGAACTTCAATTTTGAACTCGTGAATTTTGCATGTTGATTAACCTTGCCAAGTTTGAATGTTAACTGTTGACGATGCTCGGGTATTTTTATTATGGATTTGGTCATTCGAATTACTTGAATTTGCATCTTGAAGCTCTTCCATATTTTCGAGGAGTTGGGAGATTACAAGTCTCAATGGATGGGTTAGTGTCGACCACTATGGATCAATCACTGCCAACCCACTGTGGGTCGGTCACTACCGACACACTGTGGATCAGTCACTGCCGATCCATTGTGGATCATTCACTGGTAATCCACTATTGATCGATCACTACCGATCCACTATGGATCGGTCACTGCCGACCCATTGTGGATCAGTCACTGACGACCCATTGTGGATCGGTCGCTGCCGACCCATTGTGGATCGGTCACCGTTGATCCATTGTTTACTTGTATTTTTCCAACAATTCTTTTGATTATTGAGATTTTATTCATTATGCTAAATTATCCTGAATGCGCTTTTTCATTGCCATCTGCTCCGTAACAATAAAAACACTTGCATACTTGGGCTAATATTTTGCTGCTGACTTCCCACAACAACATATTAGCTTAAATGTTAAGAATAAACTTCAGTGAATATTTCCTAACTTGAACTGAATGAAGTGTCCGCACAAGATTACTTTGCTTAATTATTTACAATTTGTTGACCACTGGTTGCATAGACACATTATTCAATTCAAATTCACAATGATGCTTGAGATCGACTAATCGTCACATGCCGACCTTAGATTTCAAGCTTCATCTTCATTTTATAGCTTATATATTTATGCATAGATCCTATCACTTAGGAAAAGCGCGCGCATAAGATGTTTTAAAATAAGATTACTTATGTAGAAATGTAACCCGATAGCAATCACGCCAACAATCTAAGGAAACAACCGTGTCTGCTCAAGTTGAAACTCCTGCTGAGGGTTCTGAAACTGCGATGACTAATGTTCCTAGGCCAGAAGTTAGCCAAAATTTCCCTCTTCCCTGACTTCTTATCAAGTCACATTCGAGAGGCATCCAACGACACTTTCTTTAAGTTATTTAAACATCTGTGCAATCAATTTTGGTATCCCGGAAGATGGTACAAAATTACCGGGAGAGAATGACTTCGTTGATCTTCCACCCTCTGGCTATGTTGCAATTAATTGTTATATGCTAGTAATGGTACCCGTTCCTCCTTTTAACCCATTATTAGAGATGTTCCTTCAGCACCTAGCCATTGCTCCGTTCCAGCTACACCAAAATGGCTATGCCATTTTAACTAGGCTTTATGTACTTTTTATGAGGAAAAAGCAACGCGCGCCTACTTTTTGGGACATCTGCTCTTTATATGTTTCCAAGAGGAGGAATGAATGCCCATCAATTATCTTTGTTGAAGGCATTCAAAATTACAAAATTATTACTAACTTGTTAGAAAGTGCTCGGGATTTGTGAACCAATATTTTATGTTCAGTGCCCCCAAAAGCTTTTATGGCCTGTGGATGGAAGGAGGTGAGCATATTTGCTCAGAACTTCTTCATCTCATTTTGCATTTAAGTCTTGATTTCAAAATCCTTCTTTATTTTACAGCAATTCCTTCTCCTGAAAAAGATGCTTCTCCTGATCAAACTCTATTTGAAACTTTGAAAGCTATCGAAGAGAAAGATAGAAGCAGAAAGTTTTTAATCACAGAAGGATTCCTTCGACGGTATCACTTGCTTGACCCCTCACGATGTCTTCTTTCCATGGGAATCTCTTCAACTCCTAAGTTGTTGCCTGTGACCACGGATGTTGAAACTTCCGGAGGAGCTATGGCTTCGAAGGACTCCACTGAGGAAGCTGCTTTAAGAAAATGCTCGGACGTTGCTAATGGAGCCGAGGCATCCTCTCCACCTCAGTTGCCTCCTATTGAAGAAGAGGGAATTGTTTACCGAGAGGGAAAAGACCCTATGATTGCTGACGATCAACATGAGGAAGGTGAAATTGCTGCCTACGATGACATTATTGCTAAAAAGGCAGATATCAATCCAATACTTCTTGTTAATGCCAAGGGCTATGCCTTTGAACTTTTTCTAGTTTTAGCGACCTCAACGTGACTCTTGGTGGAGATTTCACAAATGATGTTCATACTTCCCGGCTTACTGGGTTGTTATCTAAAACTTCTTCTCCGGAAGTTCTGAAGCAGCCTTCTCAGCTTACACAAATTCTAATAATCCGACCCACACTTCCTAAGCTTATCACAGAAATTGAATCATCTTTAACTACAACACCAAGTGGTTCGTGGCGCTAGAATGCACACTACACACACTTAATGTTTCCATAATATGCATATTGTTTGATGTTCTACCCCTGCATCTCCTACCTTAGATACTGAAGTTTTGTTTCCTCCTTTTTTCACGTCCAACCATGCACCATTCTTATATTAGTGATCTCAACCGCTACTCTAGCTCCTATGATTCTCGGTGTAACCTTGCTCGCTATTGCCTAGAGACCGAAGCTCAAAAGAGGGCAAGGAACGAGCAAGAGTACCGTGATTATGATCATAAGAACTGGAAGGAAAGGAATAAGAAACCCTACGACGATCAATATCGCCGAGAGAGACATGATTATGATAAACATGACTAGGAGAGGCATGACTATGATAAACATGACGAGGAGAGGCATGGTGCAGATGATCAAAAAAGGAAAAGGTCCAGGGATGACAACGATAGAGATTATGGGCGAGAAGATAGACGTCTCAAAACCGTCAAGGAGACTTCCAATGTGGATAAACATTCCAAAGCTGACAAGGGTACTTCTGCTGAGGACAAGCGTTCCAAGTCTTGCAAGGATACTGTTATTACCGTCGATGCTTCCACAGATACTTTTTCCCTCATGTCCCCGGACGTTACACCTTCCCCTGCCGATATACGGACGATTATCCAGAGGCCACCATACCGCGTCAGGTCTAGTCCAAAGGTACTTTCCCAAAGGTTTAAGAAATGGTGCTTCAGGGGGGTTCACTATGACGTGGATGTTTATCCATTAGACAAAGACGATATACTTAAGGAAGTAGATACAGCCAAATGCAGCATTGACGAGCTAATTGTATCAATTAGGAAGAAAGCTGAAAAGGTAGCTTCATGGTATATGTTATGTGATGAACTTCAGGAGCTAATCAGAATCACCTTGCAGTAACGCTTACCATAGAAAATGATAAAGAATGGGAAAGGGTCCTTAATTCTCGCGATGCTAGCATTACGTTCCTTACCTCGCAGAAAACAGAGCCTGAATTGGAAAATCAGAGGCTCAAGGATGAACTTACTACCGTGAAAACAAGTGAGACCTTGCTTCATTCTCAAGTGATGGATGCACATTCGGCTTAGAAACAGCTGGAGCTTATACTGGCCACAGAGTTGTACACTATTGCATCCTATAGAGAAGCTAATGCAAGCCTACTACAAAAACCACCGCTCAATCCCTGAAGATAGCACAGTCGGGCATTCAGATTGCTAAACTTGAGAGAAAGAGAGAAGGATAATGCTCTTTTAGGTAAAGTCGTTGTTAAGAAAGCGCATGCTAAGGATGAAGTTCATTTCAATGCCACTCTGTTCAATTTCTACACTCTCAGTGTCATGAACAAGGGCAGCTTGTGCTTCTTACAAAAGGCATTTCCTATTACACTTGCCGAAGTATAGGAAAACTTTCTCAAGTAGTACAAAGGTGTAGATTATATAGAAGAGACACTCATAAATGCCCTTTTGGATGATGAATCTTGTGAGGCCCTTACCAAGGGTCGGGAAGAACTTAGGAGAGAATGTGCTTTGCTCTTTTGAGTTAGACCTTCTGAGGGGTCTGCTCCAGAGATAGATACCACCACTACTGTCGACACATCCCTTACTAATGTTACAACCCCCGACCCAATGGCTATTGATGCCCCTACTGTCGACCCTTCTGCACTTCTTGAAAAATATACCACTGAGTACTATTTGAATGTCAATGAGGAAGAAGATGATGCGACCCATTACAAGCTTAGGAGCAGAGACCTTCCGATCACTCCAGGTAAAACCGGGACCGAATCACTTATCCTTCTGGTCACTCCAGGTAAAACCGGGACTAATTCACTTATTCTGGATTTTGGTCCTTTATTCTCTCCACACGGGTACAATGATTTTCTTTCTTACTATTCATATGTAATAGGTCTTGTTATACCGAAGCCTTCTCCCACAGCTACCAGGATTGAAGCTATCACTACTGCATCCACCTTGGTGGCGACGACTTCAACTACTTTATCTGTCACTCCTCCACCAAGCGATGCTCCACTTGCTCTTATATCCACTGCATCTTCAGTCTCACTTCCTGGACCTCAATCCGAAAAGATTCCTGCTATTCATGACTTGCGTGATCCAAGTATCTTGTCTAGAGGCACATACGAGGATGTAACATCCAACATTTTACGTATTGGAGGATTGTAAAATATTTTTATTTTATTCTCTGAGGGTTGGATCATTCTCATATTTTAATATGTTGCTTATGGGAATGTGAGACATGTCCTTAATTTTTACCAATTTTGTTTGGGACCATTTTGGCACTAACGGCCTTGTACATGGCATAAATATTGACTCTGGTCAAATCAGGTGTTGAGACTTGTGCCATTAGAAAGGAAACGATGTTTCCCTTTCCGTAGAGTGGTCACATTAAAGTTTTGGCTTAGCGGTTTAGGAGAAATCGTTGTTTTAAGGATTAACAGTTGGCTGTCCAGGTTAAGTAAGCCATAATGGGTTGATTTGAGGAGGCCCATTAATGGGACGGTGAAGGCTATAAATAAGGGGTTAAAGGCATGGAGAATACTTTAGTTTCTCTATTCTCTTATTTGGGAGAGCCAGAGGTCCTCCATTGCCTACACCTTTCCACCATTAAAATTTAGAGAATTGAAGATCTACAACATTTGAGGCCAGATCTACGCAAATCCAAGAGAGAGATCATCGAATTGAAAAGTTTGGATCAAATTCTTCGCTGTCCAGCATCGTATTTCATTGCATTTGAGTTCTTTTGGAGAATTGGTGAGTGATATGCATCTCTCTCGCGGATTCAATCAAGTACATGAGTATTTGATCTCGTTTTTCATCAAATTCAAGTGTATTCTACATCATGGTAAGTTTATTTTCTTATGAATCACCATACGATCATTTTAAGCAACCAAAAACCGGTAATTTTCATGTTATTTACATATGTTTATGCAAGTTAGATCCATAATTTAGTGCATATGTTCATTTTTCATGATTTCGATGAAGTTGCATGATTTTGGTGAAAATCGTCATATTCATGTTATTAGTGATTTCATGACATGCTTATTATTGTATTGGATTAAGTGGATGAGTAGATTTCGTTGATCTTGTCGATTGGCGAAATTTTGGTCGAAATTGGACTTTGATTGGGGATGTACAGTCTATGAGTCGAGTGTGTAGTAAAAGTGTAGTACAGTGTAGTACAAAATAGGGTCAGTCGTGCATAGGTGGTCATGCATGGGGAGGGTCGGTCGGCCAAAAGTGGGGTGGTTATTCGCACAATGGACGTGGGGACGATCGTTCAAGCTGGGCATGAAAACAAGGGAGGACGGTCGTCACGGTTGGTCGAGTAAAGGGTGCTTGAGCAAGGCTCGGTCATGCACTATCACTGGATGAGCACAAGTATGGTCGTGCAAACAAGCCTGGTCGAGTAGGCATTGGGTTGGCCATATCTGATCCATTGTGAGGAGCTTTGGGAGGTCGGTCGTGCTTCCATCACTTGGTCGGTCGAGCAGTGGTCGGTCGGTGGAGCGTGGGTTCGGTCGAGAAGTGGTCCATCGAGTAGTGGGTCGATCGAGTGGTGAGTTCGGCTGAGCAGTGGTTGGTCAGTCGCACAGGGTCATTTCTGAAAAAAATTATATTCTTTGGTCTTATAGGGTCGGTCGGCCGCAACGCAGTGATGTAATTTGGCTCAGTGATGTTGTGACTTCGAAGTAAATTCAAATGGGAATATTTGAAGTGTTGTATGTGTTCATTGATGGTGCAGAATAACGAACGAGGTGGCAACTCAAAGGTCGTGAGTTGGTGGATAATGGTTGCTCGAGAAGGTTGCTTGAGCTATGAAAAGTCATCGAGTTGGATGACTAGAGATGTGAAGGCCGAGAGATTATCGTTGTCATAAGTTCTAGCAGGCTCAAAGCAAGGGTACAATGGGACACCCAAAAGATAGGAAGGTTGCTAGTCGAGTACCCTAGGTATCGTTGAAATGTCTAGTTGTCAAGGTTGGACATAATACATATCGTTGAAAGGCGTATGGAGTTTATGCTAGAACTGGGACTACCATTAGCCCTTAACATATGGCAAGGTTGGCCGACATATGATTGTGGATAGTTTAGAAGCAGGATTGGCGGTGATAGCCAGAGTCTGTCATGGTTGATTAGTTTCCTTGTTCGTATTATCTCACGTAAATTGTCCAACGTCAAAGGAGATGTTTCTAGGGTGCTTGTCTGATATTGTTTTAGGCCCCTGAGTTTTATGCTTGAGGAATGTAGAATTATATTAGGATGGTTTACGTGGGATACATATAATCTGGATGATACGCTAGTGGTGTTTTCTTCTGATTTCCATGAATGAATGGTTGTTTTGGTTTCCACGAATGAATGGTTGAAGTATTTGATGTAAAGGTTATCACTGTCCGATGTGGGGAAGACGGGGTTGAGTTCTTCTTTGGTGTTGTGGGTTGATTAGTAGGTTTATCTATCCATTCTCATATACTTTATTTTTGATGTTTGTTAGCTGTTTTATCGCACACTAAGATTGTTGTCTGACTCAAGGTTTTATGTTTCCTTCTTATTACCTTGGGTTGTTCATCTGGTTGTCGATAGAAAGACTAAGAGGTAGGTGACAGGTGATAACTTAGTGAGGACGATGTTGCATTTCAGAGGTGAGCAGGAGGCTGGTGTATTATCTTGCTTGCTATCTAGTATTTCTATTTCCGCTGCTTGAATTGCTCTCTTAGTGTTGTAGTAAGGCTTCATGTACATGCTTTGATATTCCTATGATGTATGAATAACCTTTCAGGATGTTGTGAAAGTTTTCAATAGTTTGTTATATGATGCTCCATTATTTCTACCTGTTGTATATGTTCTATTATATTTTATCCTCGCGCTGTGAGTATTATGACAGGTTCCACTTGTGTTATCATACCTTGATGATTCCATAGCTACCTAGCATGCAGTTCAGCGCATTATTCCTCTCGTTTAGGGTAGGGGTTGTGCGTGGTCGTCACAGAGGACATGGATGATTGCCCGGCTAAAGTTGCTAAGGCCTGTTGTAGGAAAGATGGCAAGCCTCCTGGCTAGAAATGCAAGAAGAAGCAAAGTGTTCATAAGAAAGCACCAATTATTCCTTCTCCTGAGCATACTGAAAGTCTCGATGCTAAGGCTAGTCTACCGACACCCCTCCTCCTGCTTTAGCCAGAGTTGGTAAACTTCCATTGAAGTCCGGAAGCTCCTCGAAGGGCGGACAGAAGAAGGATTAGTATTTTTAGGATGCTTTACTTCCATTCTTGTAGCTTCCTTTCATGTATTTTGGTTAGACCTGTTGTATATGCGAGTGTTGGTCCTCGTTAATGACTTTATGGATGATGTGCTTGAGACTTGTACTTTGCATTTTTGTTGATGTGATGAAGCCGTGTTTTGATTAATGTACTTTAGCATTCTGTTTAAGCTTTATCGTACTTTTCTGGCTATATACTTGCCTCTCTATACATCACAAGTCATATTAGATTACACATTACACTAGTCTCTTTACATATTACAAGTGTTTTGTTTGTTGTGAAATCATGACAACCTTGTGATATGTACTGTGAGCATTATTAATCCGTATTAATGTAGTGTTGATACCCTCATACCAAAGGTTATCACGAACTTCTTAGGCCGGATGTGATCAACTTTTACTAGGTTTCCTTGGTTATGACTAAAATATTGGAAGTTCTTGCTTTATTGGCTAAGTCTCTTGCTTTTGGCATTATGCTTAGAGCTTCTCAGCTTGCCATTAACCATGGAATCCAACTTGGTTGATCGTACTCGTGCCTTTAGCTGAAGAAGTTTTCTCGCTTCCGTTCTCGTTCTTGAGAGGTCTCATATTTTTGGCCCAGTATTCGTCTTCTATCTAGCTAGTTATTTGAGGCATTGAAGACTTTCATCTGCAATTAAACTAATTAACTCTAGCACTCGCGACTTCACTGGGTGCCCCCGGGGAGGTCTTTGTTTAAAACCCATTAATCGTCGCGGCCTGAATGACTCAGGAACTAACCGAGTTAGTTGGGCACCTCCGAAGAGGTCTTTTAATCTCGCCGATCGCCGAATCCGACAATGTCAGACACTAACAAACTAATTGGACGCCTCCAAAGAGGTCACCTAAGCCCACCGATTGCCGAATTCGACAAATTCAGACACTAACGAACTAATCAGACGCCTCCAAAGAGGTTATTTAAGCTCGCCGATCGCCGAGTCTGGGGCTAGCAGACATTAACAAACTAATCCGATGTCTCCGAAGAGGTCTTTTAAGCCCGCCAATCGCGGAGTCTGGGGTTAGCACACTAACGAACTAATCGAATGCCTCCAAAGATGTCATTTAAGCCCGTTGATCGCCGAGTCTAGGGTTAGCAGACACTAACGAACTAATCGGACGCCTCCAAAGAGGTCATTTAAAGCCCGCTGATCACCGAGTCTAGGGTTAGCAGACACCAACGAACTAATCGGATGCCTCGGAAGAGGTCATTTATTCCCAATATTTGTCGTAATCGAGCCAGGTACTTCCTGATACTAACGATCTCATTGGGTACCCCCTTTTGTCTTGGATTTCCTGATGAATCCAAACATGCGACTCTCTAGCCTGGTAATCTAGGCCCTTTGGAGACTAGATTGAATTCATGCCCCCTTTCGGCTAGGACTTCTAATGAATCCAAACATGGGACTCTCTAACCTGGTAATTCCAGGCCCTTTGGAGACTGGATTGAATTCATACCCCCTTTCGGCTAGGATATCTAATTAGCTTCACTATGATAGGCTTTATTATTGCATAGCTCCATGGGGGTTAACGCCAGTTCCATTACAGGACGCTTGTTTTAACAGGCTATCCTAGTAACAGGGCTAGGGTCTGGGATCTCTCTTTGTGGGAGATGCACCTTTGGTGAAACTTGCAACTTTTGTCTTTAATCTGCTCATGACATGTTATCAGCATTTCGAGTCCTGATACCTTTTATTTCTTATTTGCATGGAGGTGCTCTAACATTCGAGCTTGTTGTGAATGATGCTTATGGCACTTATCACTTGAGCTGTCCCCATCGGGATTTGCTATATGTGTCACGAGTCTTATTAGGTTGTGTGAACGAGAGATCTTTATACGACCTGCAATCAAAATCGACTTTTTAGCAACTTCTGAATAATTAAACAAGAGTTTGCAACTGTACGATTCAGGCAAGAAAATCTAGTTATTTCATTTATATGTAGAAAGTCTGATTACAACTTGTAAAGTGTTTACAACTTTTTACAGGAAATATGAATGAAACATCAAAATAATGACAGAGGTGATTATTGTTCCAAGCTCTAGGGATTTGAATTCCGTCCGTCTTCTTTAATTTGAAGGTGCCATCTAGGAGCTTTTGGCTTTTGATAAAGGGTCCTTCCCAACTGGGTCCAAAAACTCCAGTTCCGATCATCACTCTCTTCAATACAAGGTCCCCAATATCGAAGGTCCTTTGCTTGACTTTTTGAGTTGAAAATCCTGGCAATCCTTCTTTGACAAGCAGCTACTCTGAGCTCTGCTTCATTTCGTCTTTCGTCGAGTTGGTCAAGCGCTTCAAGCTGCAGCTTCTCATTCTCTTATTGTTTGAAGTGAATCCTGCGGTGAATGGGAACTTCCAGGTCTACCGGGATCATCGCTTCAGATCTAAATGCTAGAGAGAACGAAGTATGCCCAATCGCAGATTTATGAGTCGTGCGATATGCCCATAGTGTAAGTGGAAGTTCGTCTACCCAACCACCTTTGGCTTTTTCAAGACGCTTTTTGATGGTTGACTTATGATTGTTAGACCAAAAAATGGTCCTAACACCTAAATTGTCATATTTAGAGCATAGGACATGAAGAAATAACTGAAAAATAAGAGAAAAATCAAGACAACAGGATTTTTATAGTGGTTCGGCGTTAACGAGCTTATGTCCACTTCATACTTTCTCATTTCATTCACAGATTACAATTACAATAAAGATCGTCTCTCAATCATTCGAATTCAATGAATAGTTCTCTCTGAATTCATTGATTTTATTGAGGAAGATGGTGGTTATTCATAGGGAAGTGTTAGCCATGTCATCCATGGATGTTGAGATGCTAAAAGTCCATTGAAAATGCCATATGGAGGTGTATTTATAGCTGTAGGAGAACTCATATGGTGATGGGGTCGTGGTAGGACACGTGGCACCTAATCCGGGAAAGTAGGAGCGATCATAGCCTTGAGAATAGGTAAAAATCTACACGTGTAGTAGCGGGTCCTGGTCGCGGTTCGTGGTCACGGTTCGTGAACCCGGGTGGTGAGCTGGTGATGGTCGTGAGGGTGATGGTTAGGCCAAGTCATGGTCACAAACCGATCCCAGGGAGTGGTCACGATCCGACCCCAGGGGGCGGTCACGATCCAACCCCAGGGGGCGGTCACGATCCGACCCCAGGGGGTGGTCACGATTCAATCTTCAAAAAAGCCAAAATCCATGTTTTTCCATATTTCTGCATGCGTTCACGGAAACGGACATAACTTTCAAATCGTAAGGCCAATTGGACCAAACGAAAGCTCTACTTGAAGCTAATTCAGAGGGCTACAAGTATTTGATGTGTTTAGATCCAAATGAGGTCGTTTGATAGGGGTTTTGGTTCAGTTTATACTGATGTTGTGATTTTATCCAAACTGCCCTGTGTCTTCTGATGATGCTTCCAATGCCAGAGAGTGATGTTATCCAGAGATTCCATATGTGACAGCATTTGCCAAAGAGTATGTAAACATGATCTTTGCTTTGGGTAGCCTGGTCACAAAGCAGGCTAACATTTTGCCCCCCAAAGCACATCTTATCGCGGATGAGATGTGCTTTGAATGTGTTGAGCTAAATCTTTCTGGAACATCATTTATCTTTGAAAAGTCTTTATCCAATTGTTGAATTTCGCCCTTGGGAGCTAGTCAGGCCAAGTTCTATGGAAGGAGTACTTGAGACGATCAAGAAATTGTTTAAACTTCATCGACTTAGGAGGTCTAATTCATTCATCAAAAATCATGCTAGATCGTTAGCTCCTGAGCGTGATCCTACACACACGAATCGTTGCCTAACAACGTCATCATTCTACGCAAGTCAAGCGCATTGTCAGGTCAGACTTTCTTTTACATATGAGTCAATGCATGAAGTGGCCATCCAAATTATTGGGTAATTCAAGAATCTTTGAGCTTTTAGTTGGTATTCGGGTGGTTAGGACAAAGAACATTAGAATTAACATATGAATTCATCGTTTGTACTCAAGTTTGGACTATCTTGATATTGATCCAGTTCTTAAAATAGCCTTGAATCGTAACAGTAAGGAATCCGAAGACCCTGATCACTCCGAATTATGGTCAAAGGAGTCTGCAATCGTTTTGGATTGCTTCCCTTCAATGTAACTGCGATTTAAATCTTTGAAGTCACATTTGACCCATAAGCTAGCTTATTTGAACAGGCAGGACACATCCTGCAAAGTTCTGAAGATATGGTGCATATGATTTAAGTCTTGCTCCAAGCGAGGGTCATCTTCAATGTCAGTCTACGAATTTTTGCTTGTTCTCTCAGCGCCATCGGAGGACAAGCGAAGTCAAGGCTTATGCCCCCAGTATCGATGGGGTTGAGTTGAGTCAATCAAGCATCTAATCTTTGGGATTTTATACTTCCCGTCATCGCATCTGGTAAGATTTATAGGTTCAGCAATCTTTGTTGACCGAGATCGTTTTGTATTATTTCTCAATTTAGCAAAAGTTGGAATTGTATATGCAAATGGCGAATTATATTTGCTTTGATATCGTCTCTACTCTTTAGTCGGATAGTGAGGATTGCCTCATCGGACGTCAGCGAATTCGGTTACTCCCATTGGATTAGTTGTGAAGTTAAGTAAGCTTGCTAAATGCGAGTGGATAAATGTCATTATGAAGTCAGTTGGGCCCCTCCGTTTATACTTCAGCATAGTCTGAAATGGTCATTACAGTCTTGTTGACTCTCTTTCTCATGCTCTGTTCGATTGAACTTGACAAACAATATCATAAGGTCGATTAGTGGTATAGATTCTCTTTGGAATTGCACATTCTTGTCATTGTTTTCCAGGGCTTTTCCTTTGTCCTTATTGTTTCAGGAATTAGAAGGTGCTCCATTCTTTAGTCAGAAAAGAATCTTGGTCATTCTTCTCAACGTTAACACCTTTTTGTCATGGAAGTATGTCCACCTCAGGGTTGAATTCATCAAAGCTTACGAGCAAATCTCGTTACAGAGAAAATTTAAAATCTGGGGGAATATCAGGGGATCCTGATGTCCCATGTGTAAGGGCTGTGATTGTCGTTATCCATGTCATCTTGAGAAGTGCCGCCTCTCGAGAGGCGCCGAATCAAACTGGCAAGCATGTTGCCATCAAAGAACTGCTGCATATTGTCAATATCATGGCTGGTGCCCCCAGCATTGAATCTGAGATTACAAAGGGGGTCTTTTCTGAGTTCTTGTTTCTACTTCGATATTGCCCCCGGGTAGTGGTTCAAGTCATTCGACCTGACCGGGTTCCTGTTCTTTGAATTATTGCGTTCTTGCTTGGAGCCGAGTGTGGAACGTAGGTCGAGTATCCATTCGAGTTGGAGCTAAAGCTGGTCGTGCATGACCTGAGTTTGTTATAATTCTTGCATTCTCATCTAGGATGTTGCAGGTAGCTGTTCCATTGTCCATGTTTCCATCCACGATGTTCTGAATCGAAGCCGCATGCTGCACGCATGCTGAATGGTTTGTGTTCAATCCGAGCTGATGGTTGCTATCTGGCCGAGCCAAGTTTGTCATTGCTTAAACTTTGGTTTTATCATTTCCAGCGAATTGATGATTGTTGCTTGGCCTTTAAATTGTCGTTGATTCCCCTAGCGTAAAGTCTTGAAATAAGTGAAGATCGGCCTCGGGCTTCTAAGATCCACATGTGCAGTAGCCATCAATTAGGTTTCTGTCATTCAATTCTGAATATGGGCATCGAGTAGTTGAAGTATGCTGCCCAAGGCTCATATTTCGTGCCCCCATCCATGGGGGCTTTGTTCTGAGTAGTAGACTTCGAATCCATGTATTTCATACTCCCTCTTCGCATTATGAGTCAGAGTTGGGTGAAAATCGATGTGTTGGTACTCGGTCCATGCTAATGTCATGTCTCGTATCGAGGCCCTAATTGCTGCATAGGATATGCCCAGCCTTATCTGAACTTTCCAGCCTGGAAGTAAGTTTGGACTAGCAAATGGACATTCTCTTTGCATCCGTTTCGTGGAACTCAACGGGCCTGTAAAGATCACAACATAAGTTAAATACAAGCACGTAAGCTATGCTGTTTGTGAATATTTTCAATGGTTATGCCCCTAGTTCAGGGGTAATGGCATAAGACAGATAGTTGGATCAATTCCCTTTCAAATTTAGACGAAGGATGGCGTACTCTGGATAATTGGGGAAATCTTTAATCCTGAATGCCATGATCGTGCCAGATCGTATTATGACGGGAAAACCAACGACTGCTCAGGATCTTATTAAGGCCGGAAGGAAATCCAAAAATCGCAGGGCTTCACCGGGTCCTTCCCAGTCTCGAATATTAAGTCGCATGACATATCATTGAATAATTTACTCTCAAGGCTTCCTTTCGGTCGCTGCCTTGAGTTGCGTAGGAAGTCTAGCATTGGGCATTGGTGTCTGCCTCGTGCACGTCCCCCTTTAGTTGCTTTCTACTGGTCTGTTATTGTTGTTGCGAGTGCAGCCCTCGCGTTTTGTTTAGCTTTGTTCTGTGAACCCACACTTGATAAATGAAAAATTGTTTCTTTCGCATTATCCTGCACCTGCGAGCATTCCATAAGCAAATAAGCAAATAGTTCATGAACATTATAAGTTATCAATGCAACTATAAATGAAAATGCACTAAAGTAGTATGTATGTATGGGTATGCCCCCAATCAATCATTAACTTAGTTCCTGGCCAGGGCTTGTTGAGGATATTTAGGACCATAACTGTGTTGCCCCCATGTTCGGACATGGAGGATTCGGGCTCAGCTTTCATTCTTTTTCCCAGTCGTGTAACAGGATAGGAGTCCTTGAGTGGCATGTGTCATCATGCCTTTATACTCTCCCGATCCTTCGGCGGGGTAAGAGATCTTGTGGCGCTAAGTGTCTAACACCTTTATACTCTCCCGATCCTTCAGCGGGTTAGAGTTCGAGCTCGGTTCTTAGTCTGCTCACCGATCCTTCAGCGGGGCAGAAGTTCTGGGGGCGCTAAGTCTTTAGTGCCTTTAAACTCTCCCGATCCTTCAGCGGGGTAGAGTGTATTTCGAGGCGGTTTTAGTCACGGTGCACCTTTACGCCTCATGGACATTCTCTCTGGTCCTTTATACTCTCTCTCGGATAATGAGAGTTAGAGTGGTTCAAGCGAACGGTCATATCATTCGCCCCAGCGTTCCTTCTACACTCTTGTTCAAAGAGTAGTACTCTGACATTTCGGGTGTCGTTCTCGAGATCGGTTCTGGTCCATGCTCCACGCTTCACTCTGGCGAATGGAGCTTTTCGGACAAGTGGTCGGGTCACACTCATCCTGCGAACCCTTCGATCTGCTCCTGCGAACCATCTGTTCGCTCTTTATTCGCATGGGAAGTTTGCAATTCCTTACTCCTTTTAGGAGCCATGGAGTTCTGATTTACTCAAATCAACGAAATCTTCAAAAATGGTAGGAATGCGGATTATCTTCTTTGGACTTAGAGATCCAAATAGTAGAACAATAATCCGTTTGGCTGAGAATTCAGTTCTCAGTGAAAGCACCAAAATGTTAGACCAAAAAATGGTTCTAACACCCAAATTGTCGTATTTAGAGCATAGGACATGAAGAAATAACTGAAAAATAAGAGAAAAAGCAAGACAAGAGGATTTTTATAGCGGTTCGGCGTTAACGAGCCTATGTCCACTTCATATTTTCTCATTTCGTTCACAGATTACAATTACAATAAAGATTGTCTCTCAATCATTCGAATTCAATGAATAGTTCTCTCTGAATTCATTGATTTTATTGAGGAAAATGGTGGTTATTCATGGGGAAGTGTTAGCCATGGCAACCATGGATGTTGAGATGCCAAAAGTCCATTGAAAATTCCCTATGGATGTGTATTTATAGCTATAGGAGAGCTCATATGGTGATGGGGTCGTTGTAGGACACGTGGCACCTGATCCGGGAAAGTAGGAGCAATCATAGCCTTGATAATAGCTAAAAATTCTACACGTGTAGTATCGGGTCCTGGTTGCGGTTCGTGAACTGGGGTGGTGAGCTGGTGATGGTCGTGATGGTGATGGTCAGGCCAGGTCATGGTCATGAACCTATCCCGGGGGGTGGTCACAATCTGACCCCGGGGGTGGTCACGATCCGACCCCAGGGGATGGTCACGATCCGACCCCAGGGGGCGGTCACGATCCAACCCCTGGGGATGGTCACGGCCTGATCTTCAAAAAAGCAAAAATCCATGTTTTTCCATATTTCTACATGCGTTCACAGAAACGGACATAACTTTCAAACCGTAAGACCGATTGGACCAAACTAAAGCTCTACTTGAAGCTAATTCAGAGGGATACAAGTATTTGATGTGTTTAGATCCAAATGAGGTTGTTTGATAGCGTTTTGGTCCAGTTTATACTGATTTTGTGATTTTAACCAAACTGCCCTGTGTCTTCTGATGATGCTTCCAATGCCGGAGAGTGATGTTATCCAGAGATTCCATATGTGACAGCATTTGCCAAAGAGTATGTCAATCTTTGCTTTGGGTAGCCTGGTAACAAAGCAGGCTAACAATGATCTTGTTCACTGATTCGACCTTCCCGTTGGCCTACGGATGGGCAACTACTGCAAAAAAATTATGAATCTTGTACTTAGAACAAAAGCTTTTAAATTCATCGCTTTCAAACTGAGTCCCATTGTCCGTGATTATCTTCTGTGGCACACTAAACCTGCAAATAATGTTCTTCAAGACCAAGTTGATGACTTTCTTTGAGGTAATGGTGGTTAACGGTTCTTCTTCATCCCATTTGGTGAAGTAATTAACGACTATGATGGCATATTTAAAGCTAGAATTTGCTTTTGGAAATGCTCCAATCAAATAAATGCCCAAATAGCAAATGGCCATGGGCTGACCATTTGAGTCAATTCCATGGATGGTGCTCTTGGAATCTTCACAAATCTCTGACATCTATCGCACTTCTTTGTATAGGTTGTGGAATCTAGGTTCACATCAGGCCAGAAATAACCATATCGCAAAACTTTATTGGCCAATGTCTGTCCACTTGTGTGACCTCCACGTTCACCCTTGTGTAATTCTTCCTAAATTGCTTTAGATTCTTTCTTGGTTACACACCAAAGCAGAGGAATAGAGAAGCCCCGCATATAAAGCTTACCATCCTGGATAAGATACATTGGAGCCTTTTGCAATATTTTCCTTCACTTTTTTGATTCTTCTGGAAGTGTTCCGTTAAGAAGATACTCCTTGATCGGGGTCATCCACGAGTCAGGTTCTTCTACGGTCTCCATAATCCAATCAACATCTACATCTTTAGTACTAGGATTTGAGAGGACTTCAACGGGTACCAATCCCAGTAACTGTGCATCTCCTGAACTTGCATATTTAGCAATCGAATCTGCTTCCATATTCTCTTCTTTAGGAACAAGGGATATTGAGTAGTAGTCAAGAGCATTGAGAAGTTCCTAAGTTTTAGATAGATAAGATGGAAGATTTCCACCCTTGGCTTGGAACTCTCTTCGGACTTGACATACCACTAACTGGGAGTCATTGAAGGTTTCAAAGTTTTCAAATTCAGTTCCTTTGTTATCTTTAACCCTGTGATTAGCGCTTCATAGTCGGCTTCGTTGTTGGTTGACGGGAACTATAACCTTAAAGCATAACACATAGAGCGTCCCTCGGGAGTTTCTAGGACTACTCCTCCACCTAAGCAATAATCATTCATGGACCCTTCGACAAACAACTTACATCTTACAACTGCCTCAATAGGTTCTTCCTTCTCCTCCCCTCTATCTGTAAATTCAATGATAAAATCTAAAGCCTGTCCATTAATAGTTCTTCGAGGATGGTAAGTGACATCATATTGACTAAGTTCAATATTCAACTTTAATAATCTTCCCGAAGTTTCCGGATGGAACAGAACTTTCTTTAGAGCTTGATCTGTAATAACTTTGATAGAGTGGGCTTGAAAGTACGGCCTAAGATTCTTCGAGGAGATGAGCAAACAATATGCGAGCTCTTCCAACTTGGGATAATTCAGCTCTTCCCCGGCAAGCCTTTTGCTGATGTAGTACACTGACCATTGAACCTTGCATCTTCTCGAACCAATGATACACTTATGGCATGAGATGAAACTACCATATGCAAAAATAACTCTTCTCCATCTTTTAGGCTTTGACAACATCAGAGGTGATTCCATATGCTTGATTAGCTCCTCGAAAGCCACTAGACATCCAGGAGTCCACTGGAAGTCGTTCTTCCCTTTCCTTAGCGCATCGAAGAGTGGAATACACCGATCTGTTTCCTTTTAAATGAATCGAATAAATGCAACAACTTTCCTATTCAAGCTTTGGAGTTCCTTCTTTGTTCTGGGATTACGCATCTCGCGCAAAGCTGACACTTGAGCGAGATTGGTTTCGATGCCCCTGGCATTGACCATAAACCCAAGGAATTTTCCTGATGCGACCCTGAACGAGCATTCAAGCGGATTCAACTTCATTTCGTACTTTCTGAGGATCTGAAACATATCAGCCAGATTTTCTAAGTGATCACCAGCCCTTTTCGACTTCACCAGCATATCATCAACGTAAACCTCCATAGTTTTGCCGATTTGCGATTTAAACATAGCCTTCACGAGGCGCTGGTAAGTCGCTCCTGCATTCTTCAATCCAAACGGCATAACTTTGTAACAATATAACCCCGGATCTGTTATGATGCTTGTGTTCTCTTAGTCTGGCTTGTGCATCATTATTTGATTATACCCTGAGTAAGCATCCATGAATGAGAACAATTCATGGCTGGCCATTGCTTCAATTAATCGATCGATTCTAGGTAGTAGAAAACTATCCTTGGGGCATGCTTTGTTGAGGTCTGAATAATCGATGCATACTCTCTACTTCCCGTTGGATTTCTTTACAAGCACTGGATTGGAGACCCAATTTGGGTACGTGGATTCCCGTATGAAGTTATTCTCCATTAGCCAATCCACTTCTTCTTTGAGACCCCTGGATATTTTGGGTCCCTGAATTCGTCGTTTTTGCTTTACTGGTGAGACGCTTGGATCTATATTTAGCTTATAAACTGCCACATCAGGAGAAATGTCGCACATGTCGGAATGACTCCAAGGAACACATCTAGATTAGGTTTCGAAAACATAATCAATTCTTTTTGAGTTTTGGGCTCAGCTGAGAGCCTATCTTAAACACTCCATCTAGATCTTTATCGTGAACTAGAACTGAATTGTGACCTCAGCTGGCGCCGCTCGCCCCTCCCCTATACTAGCCTTTCTTGGATCCATTTCCTTTTGGACCCCACTATGCTCACAAGTATTTGGGTCGTGCTCTAATTGCTATATGGCATCTTCACGAATGCCGAGGGGGACCTCCACATTCTTTCCTTCATCCTTTTTACTTGCTTCTCTCGGCTCATTTATGTAGCATTCTCTGGAAATCTCCTGATCCTCTTTGACTACACCAACTCCGTTATTTGTTGGAAACTTCATCGTCAAGCACCAGGGGGCTAGTATAATCCTGAAAGCTGCCAGGGCTGGTCCTCTCAGGAAAGAATTGTATGCTGAAAATTCATCTGCAAGAACAAAGGATTGCATCAAAGCAGCTTTCCTTTCTCCGTCTCCAAGTTCCACAAGAAAATCAATAACCCCAATAGGTTGCTTTGGTTCCCCTGTGAACCCTTAGATTCTCTTCTGCCAAGCTCGCACATTTGACATAGAAAGCATCATTTTACCAAAAGTGTTCTTGAATATCACATTTACTGAAGCTCCACAATCGACTAGTACCCATTTCACCGTGGCCATGTCTATCCCGACCGTTACTACCATAGGGTCTTGAGTTGGAGTGACTACTCATTCCTCGTCTATTCCATTGAACATGACATCTCCATAGGAAGTTTTCTGCTGCTTAACAAAAATGGCACTGTTCAGGGTTAGACACTTTTCTTCCTTTGAAACATTCTTGAGTGCAATTACGTATCTTTTGATATCTCCCCAACTTGCCCAGTTGGGTGAGGACTCCAGAAATAGTGTTAATCACAGGCCTCTAACTAATTTGTGCCAGGATCTTGTCTCCTGATCCAAATGCAATTTTCTCTTGGGTAGTTTGAGGAGGATTGGCGGACTGTGACATTTTCACAACCTGTTGCAGACGGTTCTTTCTAATCAGTTCCTTAATCAAGTTATTAAGATGCCTACATTCATTCGTATTATGGCCTAGTTGATTACGGAATCGGCAAAACCTCCCATAATTTTCTTGGTTATCACCCACCTTTTGCGATTTTGGCTTTCGATAATCTTCAGTATCCTTGGTAATGATAAAAATGTTCTCTAGAGTCTTGGTCAATGGGGTTAATTTAGCGGCTTTAAAGAAGCAGAACTTCTTTCCATTTCGATTATCCTTTCAATCATTGCCTCACTTTTGACCTCCATTGTCCTTCTGACCACTTCGAAAATCATTGTCTTTCTTTATCGGTACTGAACTACCCTTAACAACATCCATAACAAAAGAAGGATCATCATCTACATCGATGTATTCTTCTGCCTTTGCATAAAACATCTTTAAGGTGTTGGGCTTCTTCATTTTAATCCACCTTCCAAACTCCGACTTTTTATCTATAGCACGCTTCAATGCTATCAACATTAGCCGAGGTTCTGGATCTGCAACTTCTGCTGCTACAGCATTAAATCGTGTAAGGAAAGGTTTGACTAACTTACCAGGCTTCTGTTCCATGTCATTTAATGACATCACATCTTTAACCCTCATGGTCTACAGCCTAAACTATTCCTTGAGTTTCTTAGCCAAGAAGGAAAAGTTATCCACGAACCTTGGTGGTAGTGTAACACCCCACATTTTTAACTTAAGATAATAAAATAAGAATAATTTTATTAAATATTCGGAATTAAGTAAAAAGGATTTTACCATTGCATTTGTCTCAGAATTCTGGTTCAGATAGAGTCCGAGTTTGCTTAAAACATACATCGTATGAAGAAGTTATGGGCTGTAGAAGTTGTCAGAGAAAACAGGAAACAACCCAGATCATTTTTCAGCCTCCGGACCCATGGGGGTCGACCCTTCAAGGGGGAGTCGACCCACATGAAGGTGGGTCGACCCACACGAAGGTGGTCGACCCCTTCAAGGGTGGTCGACCCCCTATGGTAGATTTTGGCAGATTAGGGTTTTCTTTGAACTGAACGTTTCTGATGGTTTTTGGTCAAATCTGAGGGTCTTGATTGCTCCAGTACACCTATAAATAAGACCTTACACCTAACCCTAAACCTCATAGTCCTGAGGCTACGCTGAAGCTCTACCATTACTCTTTCTCTCTCTCCCTTCAAATATATTCAGAAAATTTAGATTATTAATCAGAATATTTTAAAATTCAAGATCTGGAAGAGTGAATCGACATTAATAAAAAAATTGTTCATAATCATGAAAAGCAAGGTAAATTTGTAGATCCAATCAATTCAAATTCTTACTCTTTCTTTCCCTTCTCTTTTAATTAAAATAAGCAATCCACGGTTATTAGGTTTCAAATCAAATTAAAGGGGAAAAACCATGAATGCTAAAACTGGATCAGATCCAGAACTGGGGAAGCATAAAAGGTGAGTGGATTTAAGTTATACAGTTTAGATAAGAATATGTTATCGTTTACCACTCCCCTGTACGAAGTAGGAAATTTAATATGATAAATATTAATTTGTTGGGATATGAACTTATCAAATCTTGTATAGTAATTTCCATTACTTATATTTTATGTAAATTTGTGTAAATTGTGTACCCAGGCCATTGATTGTAAGAATTGAGAAAGGTACTTATTGGTTTATGTGATTTAAATAATTATCTGATTAATTGATTACATGTTAGGAAGGAATTGATTATATGTGAAGAATTATAATAGGCATGATACAATCACATGTGAATTATAAAGTATAATGGATAATTGGAAGAAATAAACCTGCGTAGACTGTATAGAAGGTTTATGATAAATAAGAAATCCGCTTTTAGACATGAGGTTAGATTTCACTTGTGATAGAAGTCTGCCCAGAACCGTCCGACATATTTAGCATTCAAAAGTGGTAAATCTAATGTGAGGGGTCTAAGTGCAAAAATTAAAAACATGTAATGGTGTTAAGACACGAGGTTAAGTTAACTTGTGATAGAAGTCTGCCCGGACCCGCTCGGCAAATCCAGCGTCAATGAGTGTAGGCGTAATGTGAGAGGTCTAATGCACACACACACATATATATATGTATATGTATATAACAAGATATGAATAAATGGCAAAAATGATAATTAAATGCCTAACTCAGAAACTAAGAAAGGAAGCGATGTAATGAACCGAGTTAGTGTAATGCGAAGGAAAAGTGATGTATTTCCCTAAATGATCTATTTCTGAGAACATTGTTGCAAGTAAGCCATAATAAATAAAGTAAAAAAAGTAAAGAAATCACTTGCTACCACGGATTCAGATAGGAATACATTATGAAAATAAATCACTGATTCCTTCTATCAAACTGATAAGGTGCATGAAGTGTTTCCCTTAATATAATAAGGAATATATATTACAGTGAATGAAGAATAATGGCTTACAACAATAAATTGTTTTAAAGGGAAATGACAATCACCTATTATAAATAAATAACATTAATGAAAATGTTATATAACAGGTAGACTTGTCCTAGGGACAAGTGAAGATTATAACTTAGTTTATAATAGACTAATAAGGAAATTGGATAACTGGTGAAATGAGATAAGGGACACCTAATTGTAAATTAAGAAATCAGTAAATGGGGAAAGCCGAAAACCAATTGAGAAAAGGGGAAAAATATATAAAATGTAAGAAGTTGTAATGAATTATAAATTAAGTAAGCTGTAAACTTGGAAGTCTGAAACCCGCTAATAAGAAAACATGTTTAGGCTTGTCCTAGGGACAAGAGGAAATTATAACATAGATTATAATAAATGGATAGAGAAACTTATTAATGGGCGTTAGTTAAGAGAACTAAGTTAATAGGTAAACAACGATAAGTTGTAGTAACGACGTAAAATGTAATTATGATTAAATGAGAAAGAATCAGGGAAACTTATGAAATAAGTTATATTTAATCGTAAATAATGACTGACATGTTAAACAGTAAACATGTGAATTGAGATATACTTAATTACATATTAAGTAAAACATGTTATTGTAATGATGAAATCTAACAAGAATATCAAAGGGATTGTGGATTACAGACCTTGGGCCACAATCTAGAGAATAACATGTTGTGGGCTTATTAGTAAACTAAACGGGTTAAGTTATATGACTGAAATTAATAAGCAAGAGAAACTTGGTAATTTGAATAAGAATTCAATGTTAATGGGAATAACCAAGTAAAATGGAAACTTGGTGAGGTAGGGCAAGCACGTAAAAGAATGCTTAGACATAGGGTCTGACAACATATCAACGTGAGGTGCTTGGACTAGTCCGTACGTTTGAGGGTGAATAACCCAACAGGGTAGATCTTCATGGTGTTATAAGGCACGAGGGGAGCGCACATTCATCTGATTATTCTGTCGGCTCCGAAGGACTGGAAGTGGAAGCACGCGGCTTCCTGAGATACGTAAGGTCCTCCTAGTAGTTCTCTGTGCGGTGGCATATGTTTTAGGCTATGCTCGCAGAGGTTGAGTCTGCGCGTAACTACTAGGTGGGTGGGCTTTGACTGCAGAAGTAGCTATGCAGTCAGAATGTTGCAACGCGGTGACACCAGGGTGATTCGACGGTTGCCACAACGGGGAGGAGAAGGGTCATGACCAACAAGGATAGTAGATCATTGGATACCCATTATCGACAACCAGTGGGATGCGAAAAGACCAGAGCTAAAACCAATAGACCATTTACCTTTCACTATCGGGGTACGGTGGTTGAGGGAAGACGCCAAATGGATGTTTAGATTGTTTTTCTTAGGGGTAGTCGTTTAGCTCTTGTAATCTTTACTAGTTGAGGGAGGGGCAGAGGTGGGGCCATAGCCACCATGAAAACAGACCCTAGGTATATCTGTATATAGAGGCTCTTAAAGACGGGCCTGTACAGTTATGGAAAAGCTCTCGACCGAGTACCGTGTTTCTTGTATCGCCCTACAATGGCACTCTGTGCACATTAGAGGACATGCGGTTATGGCATCGAGCTACGATTGAAAATACATATGTGGGACAGTCTAGATACATGCATGCCCGCTCGGGGTGGTGTATCGTAGGCTTGAGGGCATTACTCTAGTATGGAATGTGATTCAATCGAAGGTGGCAGTCCATACGCTTACGTAGCATAGTAAAGATAGATATATGCGGAATGTAACATTGTTATATAGAGATCCGTATGTCGCTGCGGCGTAGGATGAGGGACTGCGTATATTTCGATGGTGTTACGGGGTAGCTACATATACACTATATTAGGTTAATCCACTGGAGAGTAAATGGGTATGACATGTGTGTAAGCCTTGAGTGTTGATAACCTATGTAACCTAATAAATAACATGATATGATCGAAGATATGTAGTGTTATCCAAAGTGTATAATTTAAATCCAGTCACCAGAACTTGTGTTCTGACCCCCTCCTCATAACATACTCGTAGGTTAGATTTTTGGCAGAGACATGATAGCTTTGGATACCGGTTAGGCAGTATTATTTTTGCGGTAAGGCTATACTTTGAGTATATTATATTTTATCCATTCCGCTGTGAAATATTTTCTAAGCTCTGACATATTTTATGTCTTTGTCTTTTATTCAGGATACCAGAGCAAACCAATCCGAGTTTCGATAGATTGGAATTTTGGGGAAAAAATTGGTCTGTTAGAATTCGGATTTTTAATCTGGTTTCAGAGCCTATGTTTAGGATTCTTATATAAATAGTGAGTGAGCATATTTATATTTTCAAAAATATAAATATATTATATATATACCTAGATCCATAGAGGAACCCACTAAATAGAAAGAGTATAATATGGTAACAAATGGGATGTTTGTTTCGTACACTAAAGGAATGAATATGGAAATCAAAACCTTAGTTAATTTGGGTTGAGAGTGTATAATGTACTTTGTATGGAAGGAAAGTGAATCCCATATGATTTGTATTTTGGGTTAGCGGGCTTAATTGGAAAAGGTTGAAAAGACGAAAATGGATTAGGAATATATATAATTGAGAAAATTGACTTTGTGGAGTGTCTAGTAAAGCCTAGAAAAATTGGAAACCTGCTTTGAGTCTAACCCTATTGTTAACTTTTAAGAACCTAAAATCGTAAAAGTTTTGGGAAAATGGTTTGTGATGTTTTCAAGTTTTAATCTTAAAAGTTATAGTTTTAAATATGTAAAGGAGTACATATTGGGTTTTGAAGTAAAATGGGGTATTTTTGTAAATAGTGATTTCTTTCGAAAATTTTGTCTAAAGTAAAATTCTCTTAGAAAAAGGTGCATATTATAGAGCATGTATAGCTCGCTAGTTTTCTTGTTACATTTTATACAAGAATTTTTAATTAAGAAAGTTTTGAAGTCTCTATTCTGATGATAATCCTTTTTTTATAAGTTATTTTAACAAGATAATTTTTGTTGGGTGGACAAAATAAGTGTAGAAACTAAGAATAGAGTGGATGTTTGCACCTTGTGGTAAGAGACTGAGCTGACCTTATAGGTAAATACAAGTTATAAACCCGATTGAGAAATAGTTGTCATTATCTACTTCAGTTTTTGTGATTTAAAAAAAAAGATGATTTACATTTTTTTATATAACATTTTTTATGGTTTGAAAAAAGTAAGTCTTCATGAGGAAAATAAGGCTTCTGGCATTCTTAAATTTTTGGAAGAAAGTTTAAATGAAAAAGGCCAAACCATGTTTTAAAGAATGGAGTAGGCGAGGATTCGTGCCTAGGGAAGATGGGAAAAGTTTTGAGGTTAAAAAGTAAATGGCGAGAATTATCTTGGAATAATGGTAAGTGCCCGTAGAACGAGTAAGCATTGAAAAGTCCAGAGTGCTGGTTGAAATAATTATTGGTATACAGCTAGGACTAGTGGTAACTACTATATCGTAAAAATTGGAAAGTAAGTGTTTAGATCTCGTTAGGGGTAAAACCCGATACTGCATTTCAGTTGGGATCGTTCTGTTATTTTTTTCTTGTTGGGTAGTTAGGGTAACACCTAAACCTGTCGTGAATACCATAGGTTGAACTTTTATGAGGGGGACATAGTCCCGAGATTCTTGGCCCTTAGTAATAGCTGTGCAGGGTGTCTGTTCTCCTGTTTTAGTTGAAAGACTAGAGGCTTATTTAAATTTAAACTAAGATCAGATGATTAAATAAGTTGAGAGAGAAATGTTACAACTAGAAAGGAAACAGAAAATTCATTAAAGCAACAAAAAATGGAAAATTACGAGAAAAGATGGATAAAGATAAAAATTTCCAGGATAAGATGAAAAAGAAAACCAGTAACAAAGAAAATTTTCTTATATAGGTTGCGCTTGGATAGGAAAATAGGAGAATCTTTATAAATAGTTTCATAAAAGTTAAGTACGGTTAGAAAAAGTTGAAAAAGAAAAACGAAAGACGCAAAGTTTTACATTTTCCACCTTTTTATGAAATAAGAAATCAAATTTAGAAAATTAGATTTTTTTCTGAAATTTGAAAAATGAAGTTGGTTGGTAGGATTTTGGATGCAACAGTTGGATAAACTATGCTCTTACTCAGTAAGAGTGTGGGAAAATTTGGATGAAAAAACATTTTGGTTTACAAAATATTGCATTCACGTAGAACTTCCAGTATATTTAGTGAGCGTCATATTTTAAAAGGATTTTTGAGAAATTTGCTAACACATAGGAGGTACCGCTTAGACATCATGTATTATTATGTTGTATTTCGCTTTGCACAAGTGCACAATGTTTCCAAAAATTGGATGCACACATGATGGATGTATATTATGCGAGGGCTTAATTAATTTTACCCTTATAAAATTCCGGGGACGAAATTTCCTAAGGGAGGGAGAATGTAACTCCCCACATTTTTAACTTAAGTTAATAAAGTAAGAATAACTTAATAAAATATTCAGAATTAAGTAAAATGGATTGTACTGTTGCATTCTTCTTGGAATTCTGGTTCAGATAGAGTTCGAGTTTGTGTAAAAAGCACATCATATGAAGAAGTTATGGGTTGCAGAAGTTATCAGAGAAAACAAGAAACGGCCCAAATCAATTTTCAGCCTCCGAACCCATGGGGGTCGACCCCTTAAAGGAGGATCGACCCACATGAAGGGGGGTCGGCCCCTTCGGGGGAGGTCAACTCCCCTACGGCAGATTTTGGCAGATTAGGGTTTTCTTCGATCTGGACGTTTCTGATGGTTTTTGTTAAATTTGAAGGTCCTGATTGCTCTAATACACCAATAAATAAGACCTTAGACCTAAACCTCATAATCCTGAGGCTACGCTAAAGCTCTTCCATTAATCTCTCTCTCCTCAAATATATTCAGAAAATTTAGATTATTAATAAGAAGATTTCAAAATTCAAGATCTGGAAGAGAGAATCAACATTAATAAAAAGATTATTCACAATCAAGAAAAGCAAGGTAAAATTCTAGATCCAATCCATTCAAATTCTTACTCTTTCTTTCCCTTCTCTTTTAATGAAAATAAGCAATCCATGTTTATTAGGTTTCAAATCAAATTAAAGGGGAAAAACATGGATTCTAAAACTGGATCAGATCCAGAATTGGGGAAAGCATAAAAGGTGAGCGGATTTAAGCTATATAGTTTAGATAAGAATATGTTATCGTTTAGCACTCCCCTGTATGTATAATTGAAATGCAATATGTTGAAAAATGTATCATATGTTAATAATGCCTAAAGTGATGGGTACGAAGTAGGAATAATTAATACGCTGAATATTAATTTGTTGTGATACGAACTTGTCAAATCTTGTATAGTAATAATCATTACTTAAATTTCATGTCAATTTGTGTAAATTGTGTACCCAGGCCTTTAACTATAAGAATTGAGTACATATTAGTTTATGTGATTTAAACAATTATCTGATTAATTGATTACATGTTAGGAAGGAATTGATTATATGTGAAGAATTATAATAGGCATGATACAATCAAATGTGAATTATAAATTATAATTGATAATTGTAAGAACTAAACAAGCCTAGACTATATAGAAGGTTTACGATAAATAAGAAATTTAGCTGCTCTTAGACACGAGGTTAGATTTCACTTGTGATAGAAGTCTGCCCAGAACTGCCCGGCATATCCCATATTCACAAGTGGTAAATCTAATGTGAAGGGTCTAAGTACAAAAATTAAAAACATGTAATGGTGCTAAGACACAAGGTTAAGTCAACTTGCGGTAGAAGTCTGCCCGAACCCACCTGACAAATCCAGCGTCCACGAGTGTAGGCTTAATGCGAGAGGTATAATGCTTATATATATAAAAATATATGTATATAACAAGATATGTATAAATGGAAATAATGTTAATTAAATGTCTAACTCAGAAACTAAGAAAGGAAGCTATGTAATGAACTGAGTTAATGTGATGTGAAGGAAAAGTGATGTACTTCCCTAAATGACCTATTTCTGGGAACGTTATTGCAAGTAAGCCACAGTAAATAAAGTAAAGAAATTACTTGCTACCACTGATTTAGATGGGAATACGTTATGAAAATAAATCACTGATTCCTTCTATCAAACTGATAAGGTGCATGAAGTGTTTTCCTTAATATAATAAGGAATATATATTATAGTGAATGAAGAATAATGGTTTACAATAATAAATGCTTTAAAAGGGGAATTGTAATGACCCAGATTCTTATGGGTTAATTTTGAATATTTAATATTTAATTTAAATATTGATTTGATAATATAAGTGAATTTTTATATTAAGTTATTAATTTAATAATTAATTTCGATTTAATATCGAATA
This sequence comes from Allium sativum, assembly GCA_030737875.1. Lineage (NCBI taxonomy): Eukaryota > Viridiplantae > Streptophyta > Magnoliopsida > Asparagales > Amaryllidaceae > Allium > Allium sativum. The sequence continues at coordinate 14,654,425 of JASFAX010000033.1, forward strand.
AATTAAACCATCGTAATACAAAAAATAATTCAGTTTGAGATTTACAACTGGATTAAATACAGTTCAGCCTTTGTTTGAATTCGAATAATAATATTAATTTATTTTCGCAGAATAAATTGTGTTGAATTTAATTTATATCAATTTAAATTAATATCTTCTCCAGATGATCGAATTGAGCTTCATTACTTGTTCCAATGTGTTCAGAATAGTGTTATAACCCTAGGAATGTCATTTGTTGGGTTTAGAGAGAAGTTCAGAATCATGAGGTATTCTAATTTAAGGATGCCAGTTAAATTCAAAGAGAAAATTAAATAAATAAAATTTGAGTGAAATTCATTCTGCCAACTAAACATATACCGTGGCCTTTTCTCCTCTTCAATTCAAAACCACACCCCTTCCTTTTTAAAATCATGGTTGTTCCTTTTATTTCCATTCACTTAGTTCATTCGAAATAAAATCGCAATATCTAAAACAAAAAAAAATTGGCCACCCTAATTCAGATTACAACGAAAAGGAATCACAATTTCTGGGATGGTGAATTGGGGGTTTATGGGTTCGTGAGGGGGCAGCGATTGATAAAAAAGGGATGGGAAGTCGCGATTGAACCGCGATGGTTCCTGGAAGCTCGAGACCCTGGAATCACTCACGATTCAGAAAATGATGATGGGTGCAATCGATGTTGATTAAGGATCTCTACTGAGCAACGGTCGACTTGGGATTCGAATTACTATTGTTTGGGGTAGTCAAGCTGAAACTGATGGTGGCGGCTGACGTTGGCATCGACGATTAGGGAGGATTGCGTTGAGAAGGTGGAGCTCGTTCAGTTGCGAAGTTGGGTTAGGTTTAATGGGATGGGGAGGAAGCTGTATAGGAGACAATGAGGAGATGAAGTTTGTTTTTACAGTAAGCGTCAAATTGGAAAGGTGCGATTTTTGATGCACTGAATACTGAAGTTTGGTTGTAAAAGTAGGAAGGTTTGTTGTCTAGTATTTTTGGGAAGGTGTTCGAAAGAGATAAACGAACGTGTGAAGGGCGGGAGTCAAGATGATAAGGATGCAGTGTCGGAGTAGTTGACGATAATGGATGAAGGACTATTAGTGATGGTAAGTGAGGCATTTCAGTGGTCTCAAATGCAGTGTATTGGTAGAATGATCCTATGGTAGTTATGAGGGAAGTCATGCTGACCGAACAAGGATTTACAGTAGCAGGAAGGTATAAACGGATTAATTGGAATGATTCGATGGCAAAATATGGAATTAACGAGATATTCGACAAAAGAAAAGCACGGTGAGTAAATCTCACTCACCTTAATTAGAATTATTTATATGTCGTTAAAAATAATTGTTGTTGCTTGTTTGAATTTTTCTAGTTGCTTTAAATATATTAGTTAATTAGGGTTGACTATTATATTTATATACTGGGTTGATGATTGGATTGTTCCCGCAGTCTCATTAGCGGATGCCCGCAGATTCATAGCGGATGATTTCCCTATGCGCCCACAAATATATATTAGTGAATGACCTTCATACCGCGATATCCTGCCTCGAAGCAGGATGGGTATTACTATGTTGACTGACGTCTGTGGATGCAGGAAAATAGGTTGAAGGGATCCAACTGGATCCCTCAAAAAAAAATATTATCCGTTTGTTTATTTGTTTGCATATATACTGTCATATATGATGTTTTAGAAAACCTGGAATAAATAATTGGTTGTTTGGTGTTTAAATATCACTAGGCCTCAGTGTTAATTTATAAAAATGTCCTGAAAGGGATATTTGAGATTTAAAAGGGAAATTCTATTTTTCTAGAATAGAATTGGAATTTTAAATAGATTTCAAAATAGACTTGTTTAAATAAAACAAGGAATTTTATAAAATGGTGTTTATAAATAAAAAGAGTAAATTATCAAGAGATAATTTGAATATAGAATCCAAATAGAATTGAATATGGAATTTGAATATAGAATTCAAATAGAATTGAATATGGAATTTGAATATAGAATTCAAATAGAACTGAATATGGAATTTGAATATAGAATTCAAATAGAATTGAATATGGAATTTGAATATAGAATTCAAATAGAATTGAAAATGGAAATTGAATATAGAATTCAAATAGAATTGAATTAGAATTTGAATATAGAAGTCGATAAGGAAAACGAGCTTAAAATAGAATTTTGATTAGTTTATAAGTAAGTTAAAATATATTTGAACCTGTTATATTCAAATATGAAAGTGAAATAGGCAAAAGAGTTGATTAACGAATTAATTAACGAGTTGAGTTAAAACAAGTGTATCAAGTTGAAATGAATTAGAAATGTATGGATATGCAAGAGATAGGTTTGAAATAAAGTGTTAAAAGAGATATAAATAGAATGCTCGTCAAAAAGGTACGTATTTAAATTGAATATGAGATTTTATGCGCCGTACCGGCTAGCCGCTTGGCTTTTTGATTTTCTTTTTGAATGGAGAGGCCTGTGTGGCGGTTTGGGGATTTTCTCGATGCTCCCCGTACAAAGGAGGTTATAGCGAATTTTTCTGGGAATTTAAGGAGTTAGAATATTTTTAAAAAGATTTGATAAACTAGGAATCGATATATCGATATATATATAATTCGATAATGGAACGAACTTAAAATAGAATATTATAAACGAAAAGGAATTGTATAAATAAAATCCTGGGAGATATACGTTTTAAAGTGAACGATGATTTAAAAGAAAATGATTTGCAGATTTAAAATGATCGTGTTGATAAAAAGTTAATCAAATGGAGTTAAAGAAATAGAGTTAAGAAGAATTAGAAACTGACTGGAAATTAGTCGAGTTGAACGACTTTTTGAGTATCGATCTGATGTTGGTTTCGGCCTTCGGGGTTTATACTTAGGAAGTTGTTCTCTTACTAGTTTACATTTAGTGTCTGATAGATGTGGAAGAATAGTGATATGTAAATATGCAATGGGAATGTTTTCCCATGCTGATAACATATATTTTCTAAACATAGAAAATAAGGAAATATGAATATATATATATATATGTTTGATGATGTGATCGATAATTCCATTTGGAAATAAGATCGTTGTGTGTACACGGACATTTTTCATTTGATAGTTAAATCACCGACTATCAAAGCTTTGACCATTTTAACGTTGTTAATATGGAGAGACCGGTTGGATTCTTATCCAAAGAACCACTCCGTATTGGCATAAGCGTTGTGAATCATATATGCCAAAGAAAATTGAAGACGGAGTAAAGTGCAAGGGCTGTTGTATAAGTCCTAGGTAAAGATTGCCTAGGATGGATGTACTGAATAGTGCCTTCGGTATCGTTCAATCCCAGAACGAACGTATATGGGCGAATGTATGACAAAGTATTTCCAATGATCAAATGGGTTGGCCTGTATAAATATATATATATGGTTGCAACGGATTTATTCCCTTAGCATAACATCCAGAATATTTGTGCAAACCAATTGGTGATTAACGGATCTGATATTGTGGCATTCAAAGTGATCGTGTTATCATTGAATGAAAAGTAATCCTAGCCACTGGCCTCAACAACCGGGAAATGACAAAAACCGAGCAGACAGCATGGCTATGTAGGTCACACCAATTAGGGTGTATAATCACCTGATCTAGAGTTTCATTTACTTCTAAAAATCTATTGTTGATGCTGTCCCATTCGGGAAACGGTTGCTGATCCCAACCGTTGGTGATGTACATTGGATACACTTAAGAGAAATGAGTGGTCGGTCATGTGTGGCTAAGTTGCAAGACGTTCTTGTTGAACTCGGTGTATTCTCCTCTAGAGATACACCAGCGGAAGGTGGTTCCATACCTTGTCGTAGTTGAAAATCCATTACCTAATATGTGCTTGCGGTTTTGATTGTATACTATATATGCAGAACGTGAGATGAAAGCGTTTCTGCTAGATGATTATTATATTGTGGTTGATAGGCGTTATTATAATATCAAACGGTTTTTGATATAAAGATATTTTGGATTCTCATAAGGGAAAAACCCGTTCCATTATACGGCATGGTCTTATGAGATATCGTTTACTTGCTCAAGCTGATTTAAACTGTTTATTCATACCAGTCCATGTTGCATGCTTAGTGCATGTGTCGCATGATAGGCGGTTCTCGCTTTCGTTATGTGGCGAACGGGAGACTCTTACTCCTACATGTCCCTAGTAATGGTTTGGTCGTGAAGTCGAAAGGCTGGCCGTAAAACGTGGTGCTGGGGTACCAATGTAAGTCACGGTGGGATATTAGCCCGCTATCTGTGGGGATGAAGGGATGGTTGCAAAGCCTACCGGAATTCGTTGGGCCGTTACAGTTGGTATCAGAGCTTAGGTTGAGAGAACACCTAGGCTTTGTGGGATGTGCTCATTAGAGATAGGGTCAGAAGTACCCTAGAATGAGTTGAGTGTGTGTATATATATACGATAGCGCGTATTTGTTAATTGATTAGAACAAATGTTTTATATTGTGTTGGCTAGTCTGTTGAGTGGATTATAAATTTTGATCGAATCGTGGGACGCCACGAAGTCGATAGGAATTTATAAACACTTGAATTGAGAATTCGACACGATATTGTTTTAATGGGTAGATGAAATAATTTTATCCAAAATTCTATTTTAATAGAAAAGTAATAATTTTCTGAAATTATTATATATGGATGAGTTGGTTGTTGGTATTATAATCAAATTAGATTATAAAATGGGAATGGTTATATATAACCGAATAGAATTTGTATATGAATTAATTATACAAGTGAAACAAACTAAAATTTGATTCAGAACTAGAATTTGGAATTTAATCCTGGGAAGTTGGAAAATATTTTATGAAGTAAATATATTGATTGTTCAAATAAAAAGAATATAAACCAAAAGTTTTGGTGGAACTGAAATTTGTTGAATTATGAAATATTGAATTTCAACATAAGTGGATTTTGGAAAAAAAAATAATGGGTTTGTAGCACTCTTTCTACCTTAGTAATTTCGGGGACGAAATTCTTTTAAGAGGGGAAGATTGTAATGACCCGGATTCTTATGGGTTAATTTTGAATGTTTAATATTTAATTTAAATATTGATTTGATAATATAAGTGAATTTTTATATTAAGTTATTAATTTAATAATTAATTTTGATTTAATATCGAATAAATTAAACCATCGTAATACGAAAAATATTTCTGTTCGAGATTTACAACTGGATTAAATACAGTTTAGATTTCTGTTTGAATTCGAATAATAATATTAATTTATTTTCGCAGAATAAATTGTTTTGAATTTAATTATATCAATTTAAATTAATATCTTCTCCAGATGATCGAATTGAGCTTCGATACTTGTCCCAATGTGTTTAGAATAGTGTTATAACCCTAGGAATGTCATTTGTTGGGTTCAGAGAGGAGTTCAGAATCATGAGGTATTCTAATTTAAGGATACCGGTTAAATTCAAAGAGAAAAATAAATAAATAAAATTTGAGTGGAATTCCTTCTGCCAACTAAACATATACCATGGCCTTTTCTCCTCTTCAATTCAAAACCACACCCCTTCCTTTTTAAAATCACGGCTATTCCTTTTATTCCATTCACTCAGCTCATTCGAAATAAAATCGCAATATCTAAAACAAAACAAAATTGGCCACCCTAATTCAGATTACAACGAAAAGGAATCGCAATTTCTGGGATGGTGAATTGGGAGTTTATGTGTTGTGAGGGGGCATCGATTGATTGAAAAGGGATGGGAAGTCGCGATTGAACTGCGGTGGTTCCTGGAAGCTAGGGACCCTGGAATCACTCGCGATTCAGAAAATGACGATGGGTGCAATCGATGTTGATTAAGGATCTTGACTGAGCAACGGTCGACTTGGGCTTCGAATTACTATCGTTTGGGTTGTAAAGCTGAAACTGATAGTGGCGGTTGATGTTGGCATCGACGATTGGGGAGGATGGCGTTGAGAAGGTGGAGGTCGTTCAGTTGCGACGTTGGGTTAGGTTTTAATGGGATGGGGAGGAAGCCGTATAGGAGAGAATGAGGAGATGAAGTTTGTTTTTACAATAAGCGTCAAATTGGAAAGGTGCGATTTTTGATGCATTGAATACTGAAGTTCGGTTGTAAAAGTAGGAAGGTTTGTTGTCTAGTATTTTTGGGAAGGTGTTCGAAAGAGATAAACGAACATGTGAAGGGCGAGAGTCAAGATGATAAGGATGCAGTGTCGGAGTAGTTGACGACAATGGATGAAGGAGTATTAGTGATGGTAAGTGAGGCATTTCAGTGGTCTCAAATGCAGTGTATTGGTAGAATGATCCTATGGTAGTTATGAGGGAAGTCATGCTGACCGAACAAGGATTTGCAGTAGCGGGAAGGTATAAACGGATTAATTGGAATGATTCGATGGCGAAATATGGAATTAACGGGATATTCGACAAAAGAAAAGCACGGTGAGTAAATCTCACTCACCTTAATTAGAATTATTTTTATGTAGTTAAAAATAATTGTTGTTACTTGTTTGGATTTTTTTGGTTGCTTTAAATATATTAGTTAATTAGGGTTGACTATTATATTTATATATTGGGTTGATGATTGGATTGTTCCCGCAGTCTCATTAGCGGATGCCCGCAGTTTCATAGTGGATGATTTCCATATGCGCCCCACAAATTTATATTAGTGGATGACCTTCATACCGCGATATCCTGCCTCGAAGCAGGATGGGTATTACTATGTTGACTAACGTCTGTGGATGCAGAAAATAGGTTGGAGGGATCCAACTGGATCCTCAAAAATATATTATCTGTTTGTTTATTTGTTTGCATATATACTGTCATATATGATGTGTCAGAAAACCTGAAATAAATAATTGGTTGTTTGGTGCTTAAATATCACTGGGCCTCAGTGTTAATTTATAAAAATGTCCTGAAAGGTATATTTGAGATTTAAAAGGGAAATTCTAATTTTCTAGAATAGAATTGGAATTTTTAAATAGATTTTGAAATAGACTTGTTTAAATAAAACAAGGAATTTTATAAAATGGTGTTTATAAATAAAAAGAGTAAATTATCAAGAGATAATTTGAATATAGAATTCAAATAGAATTGAATATCGAATTTGAATATAGAATTCAAATAGAATTGAATATGGAATTTGAATATAGAATTCAAATAGAATTGCTTATGGAATTTGAATATAGAATTCAAATAGAACTGAATATGGAATTTGAATATAGAATTCAAATAGAATTGAATATGGAATTTGAATATAGAATTCAAATAGAATTGAAAATGGAAATTGAATATTGAATTCAAATAGAATTGAATTAGGATTTGAATGTAGAAGTCGATAAGGAAAACGAGCTTAAAATAGAATTTTGATTAGTTTATAAGTAAGTTAAAATATATTTGAACCTGTTATATTCAAATATGAAAGTGAAATAGGAAAAAGAGTTGATTAACGAATTAATTAACAAGTTGAGTTAAAACAAGTGCATCAAGTTGAAATGAATTAGAAATGTATGGATATACATGAGACAGGTTTGAAATAAAGTGTTAGAAGAGATATAAATAGAATGCTCGATAAAAAGGTATGTATTTAAATTGAATATGAGATTGTATGCGCTGTATCGGCTAGCCGCTTGGCTTTTTGATTTTCTTTTTGAATGGAGAGGCCTGTGTGGCGGTTTGGGGATTTTCCCGATGCTCCCCATACAAAGGAGGTTAGGGCAAATTTTTCCGAGAATTTAAGGAGTTAGAATATTTTTAAAAAGATTTGATAAACAAGGAATCGATATATCGATATATATATAATTCGATATTGGAACGAACTTAAAATAGAATATTATAAACGAAAAGGAATTGTATAAATAAAATCCTTGGAGATATACGTTTTAAAGTGAACGAAGATTTAAAAGCAAATGATTTGCAGATTTATAATGATCGTGTTGATAAGAAGTTAATCAAATGGAGTTAAAGAAATCGAGTTAAGCAGAACTTGAAACTGACTAGAAATTAGTTGAGTTGAACGACTTTTTGAGAATCGATCTGATGTTGATTTCGGCCTTCGGGATTTATACTTAGGAAGTTGTTCTCTTACTAGTTTACAGTTAGAGCCTGATAGATGTGGAAGAATAGTGATATGTAAATATGCAATGGGAATGTTTTCCGGTGTTAATAACATATATTTTTTAAACATAGAAAATAAGGATATATGAATATATATATATATATATGTTTGATGATGTGATCGATAATTCCATTTGGAAATAAGATCGTTGTGTGTACACGAACATTTTTCATTTGATAGTTAAATCACCGACTATCAAAGCTTTGACCATTTTAACGTTGTTAATATGGAAAGACCGGTTGGATTCTTATCCAAAGAACCACTCCGTATTGGCATAAGTGTTGTGAATCATATATGCCAAAGAAAATTGAAGACAGAGTAAAGTGCAAGGGTTGTTGTATAAGTCCTAGGTAGAGATTGCCTAGGATGGATGTACTGAATAGTGCCTTCGGTTTCGTTCAATCCCAGAACGAACATATATGTACGAATGTCTAACAAAGTATTTCCAATGAACAAATGGGTTGGTCTGTATAAATATATATGGTTGCAACGGATTTATTCCCTTAGCATAACATCCAAAATATTTGTGCAAACCAATTAGTGATTAACAAATCTGATAATGTGGCATTTAAAGTGGTCGTGTTATCAAGGAATGGAAAGTAATCCAAGCCTCTGGCCTCAACAACCGGGAAATTACAAAAATCGGGCAGGCAGCATGGCTATGTAGGTCGCACCTATTAGGGTGTATAATCACCTGATCTAGAGTTTCATTTACTTCTAAAAATCTATTGCCGATGCTGTCCCATTTGGGAAATGGTTGCTGATCCCAATCGTTGGTGATGTACATTCGATACACTCAAGAGAAATGAGTGGTCGGTCATGTGTGGCTGAGTTGCAAGACATTCTTGTTGAACTCGGTGTATTCTCCTCTAGAGATACACCAGCGGAAGGTGGTTCCATACCTTGTCATAGTTGGAAATCCATTACCCAATACGTGCTAGCGGTTTTGATTGTATACTATATATGTAGAACGTGAGATGAAAGCGTTTCTGCTAGATGATTATTATATTGTGGTTGATAGGCATTATTATAATATCAAAAGGTTTTTGATATAAAGATATTTTGTATTCTCATAAGGGAAAAACCCATTCCGTTATACGGCGTGGTCTTATGAGATATCGTTTACTTGTTCAAGCTGATTTAAACTGTTTATTCATACCAGTCCCATGACTGACCCGAAGTTTATTTTGTTTTGTTTTACCTAAACTCTTGGGTGCCTAAATTTGTACGGGCAGTCAAGTAGTTCAGGATTTTACAGATCTATCTAAAGGAGCTTGGAGCAGGAGGCTTCAACGTTAGTTATCTAGTGTTATTTACGCTGTATTGTAAGTATTGTACTCTGATGATAATGTTATGTATATATACAGTCAAAATTTTGTATTTCAAAAGCTGTTATATATTATATTTTATTCCGCTGCGATGTGAGATTCTGTGTTGTGTTTCTATTCTTCTTCTTCTATTCTAAGTTTCTATCTTATCTATTCTCACCCTCTAACTTCTTTCTATTAATGATTCGTATTTTCGTGATATTTGGGTTGGACGTGTGGTGTATTTAGTCAACTCTGGTATTACGGATTTTCGGGCCATTACAGGAATGATAATCACTAATTATAAATAAATAACATTAATGAAAATGTTGTATAATAGGTAGACTTGTCCTAGGGACAAGTGAAGATTATAACTTAGATTATAATAAACTAATAAGGAAATTGGATAACCGGTGAAATGAGATAAGGGACACTTAATTGTAAATTAAGTAATCAGTAAATGGGGAAAGCCGAAAACCAATTGAGAAAAGGGGGAAAATATATGAAATATAAGAAGTTGTACTAAATTATAAATTAACTAAGCTGTAAACTTGGAAGTCTGAAACCCGCTGATAAGAAAAACATGTTTAGGTTTGTCATAGGGACAAGAGGAAATTATAACACAGGTTACAATAAATGGGTAGAGAAACTTATTAATGGGCCTTAGTTAAGATAACTAAGTTAATGAGTAAACAACGATAAGTTGTAGTAACGGCGTAAAATGGAATTATGATTAAATGAGAAAGAATGAGGAAAACTTATGAAATAAGTTATATTTAATCATAAATAATTCCTGACATGTTAAACAATAAACATGTGAATTGAGAGATAATTAATTACATGTTAAGTAATACATGTTATTGTAATGATGAAATCAAACAAGAATATAAAGGAGATTGTGGATTACGGATCTTAGGCCAAAATCTGGAGAGTAACATGTTGTGGGCTTATTAATAAACTTAAATGGGTTAAGTTATATGATTAATTAATAAGCAAGAGAAACTTGGTAAATTGAATTAGAAATCAATGTAAATGGGAATAACCAAGTTAAATGGAGACCTGGTCAGGTAAGGCAAGCCCGTAAAAGAATGTTTAGACAGAGGGTCTAACAACATATCAATGTGAGGCGCTTGGACTAATCCGCACGTTTAAGGGTGAATAATCCAATGGAGTAGATCATCGTGGTGTTATAAGGCACGATGGGAGTGCACATTCTTCTGATTATTCTGTCGGCTCCGAAGGACTGGAAGGCGAATCACGCGGCTTCTTGAGATACGTAAGGTGCTCCTAGTAGTCCTCTGTGCAGTGGCAGATGTTTTAGGTTGTGCTCGCAGAGGTTGGGTCTGCGTGTAACTACTAGGTGGGTGGGCCTTGACTGCAGAAGTAGCTATGCAGTCAGAATGCCGTGACGCGGTGACACCAGGATGATTCGGCGGTTGCCTTAACGAGGAGGTGAAGGGTCATGACCAACAAGGATAGTAGATCGTCGGATACCCGTCATCGACAGCTAGTGGGATGCAAAAAGTCTAGAGCTAAAACCAATTGACCATACACCTTTCACTATCGGGGTACAACGGTTGAGGGAAGATGCCAAATGGATGTTTAGATTGTTTTTCTTAGGGGAAATCATTTAGCTCTTATAGTCTTTACTAGTTGAGGGAGGGGCCGAGGTGGGGTCATAGCCACCATGAAAACAAACCCTAGGTATATCTATATATAGAGGCTCTTAAAGACGGGCCTGTACATATATGGAAAAGCTCCCGACCAAGTTCCATGTTTCTTATATCGCCCTGCCACGGGACTCGGTGCACATTAGAGGACATGCAGTTATGGAATCGAGCTACAATTTAAAATACATATGTGGGACAGTCTAGATACATGCATGTTGGCTCTGGGTGGTGTATCGTAGGCTTGAGGGTATTACTCTAGCATGGAATGTATTTCGATCGAAGGTGGCAGTCCACAAGCTTACATAGCATAGTAATGATAGATATATGCGGAATGTAACATCGTTATATAGAGATCTGTACGTCACTACAGCGTAGGATGAGGAACTACGTATATTTCGATTGTGTTACGGTGGAGACCACGCGAGTGGGGTACCATGGGGTGTACCTTAATATTGGGTGTAGCTACATATATATTGTATTAGGTTAATCCATAGGGAAATAAATGGGTGCGACGTGTGTGTTAGCCTTGAGTGTTGTTAACCCAAGTAACCTAATAAATAAGAAAATATGATTGAATTGTATATGTAATGTTATCGAAAGTGTATAGTTTAAATCCAGTCACCAGAATTTGTGTTCTGACCCCCTCCTTAAAACATACTCGCAGGTTAGATTTGTGGCAGAGACATGATAGCTTTGGATACTAGTTAGGCAGTATTATTTTTACGGTAAGGCTATACTTTGAGTATATTATATTTTTTCCACTCCGTTGTGAGATATTTTCTAAGCTCAGACATATTTTATGCCTCTGTCTTTTATGCAGGATATCAGAGCAAACCAATCCGGGTCTCGATAGATTGGAATTTCGAAAAAAAAACGGTTTGTCGGAATTTGGGTTGTTACCGGTAGCTTGGTAAACCAAAGCGAGCTACTCCCTCCAAATATACTGGGTAGTATAAGCATTTGAGTTCATCCGTAGCTCGCGATCCATCCATGTGCTGATCGTACTTATACAAGAACAAATTTGGATCGCCAGTCCCATTATAAGCTTGAATTATTGGCGGATTAAACTTCCTTGGGAACTTGGTCATTTTGATCCTTTCAGCGAGTGGCATCTTAGTTGGAGCAAACTCGCACTCCTTTTCATCATCATTTCACTCAAGACTTTCCTTCGTAATCTATCGGACCATTTCTTCAAAACAATTCTTCTTGTCGTGCCGATCCGTGGGGCCGACGTCGTCTCCTTCACATGTTCTCCTAGAAAAACGGCCGCGGCTAGGGATCCAGGGCCTGTGCCTCCCTCATGGGGAAGCTCCCCTTTGGCGGAACTATTCGCTTTTCGAGAAGTAGCTCTTTCAGTATGGTTCCTAACAGGTGGCTTAGATTCTACACAATTAGCCTTGTCCAAACCATCAAGCTCTTGAACAAATTGTTCATGATTTGGACTTAAGGCGGAAGAGTTAGCACCCTCTACACGGGTGACATTAGCATTGACTTTTGCGATGGCGGCTTGGAGAGCAAAGAGAGCTTCTAATTTTTCCATCATAGCCTTATTTATGATATCCATCTGCTTTTTCAAACCAGCAACGACCTCATTTAGTTCATCTTTTGTTACACCAACTCCTGCTGCCGAGGATTGGCTAACTTCATGAACATTAGTTTTCGGAGTAATAGAATCATTCTCTATATTCACCGAGTCTGAAATTCCTCTCAAGGACTTACCTATGTCAAGTTTTTAAATTTTGAAGACAATCCTTCAACTAGCTCGGATCTTAGATTTGGAGAATCTATCGTAGAAACAGGCTTCGGATTACAAGGCCTCCACAAAGCACTTGACCTTGGAGAGTGGATGTGGCCCCACGGTGGACACCAAAATCTTAAATCTAAAAGAGTGGTAGTCACAAACACAAAAAGCAAGTAAAAACAAGAGGATTTATGGTGGTTCGGCCTAGAATTGGCCTACATCCACTTTAAAGAGATTTCTCATTATCACCATTGAAGTTACAAGGTACATAATCTCTCTAACTTTTTTCCTCTTTTCTTAAATATTCTTCTCTGTCTCTTCCCTTTTACTCTTGATTCACTTAGATTCACTAAGGAAATGATGAGATCTCCTAGATTGCAATGTTCGTTAGAGTAGATCTTCAACAACTTGAGAACTTTGATGATTTTAGAAAATCCATGGTGGTTGAGATGTTGAATTTGAGCATGGAGAAGGATTAATGGAGATTGAATGATTTGGAGGAGTTTAGAAATCAGTTTGGCAGCACTTCGTAGAGAGAAAATTCGGTCCCTTAAATGTGGAAGGACGGAGTATTTATAAGTGTAGTTTGAATGGAACGGCAAAGCTGAAATTTCATATATGCAGGCTATGGATTGATGTCTGATCCATCATATTTACAAAAATGCCATTGGGTTAAACTTGCGCCCTACCCATCAAATTTTTTTGCTGATCGACCCATAGCATACAGTGAGCGACCAACCCATACGTACGAGTTACGACCGATCCATCTAGTCATGACACGTCCGACCCATTCGTGGGGTTTAAGGACCGATCCATAGCATGATCCCATGTCCGATCCATAAGAGATATGCTCGACTGATCCATCAAATAAAGTAGCGACCGACCCATTATATCCAACACTCTCCGGTCCATGGATGACTGACCCATAACGGCAAGTAACGTCTGATCCATAGTTTTGTTAACTTGACAGGTCCAGGGTGTAAATGACGTGGCCTATCCGACCCATGGAGCAACATTATGGTCGACCCATATGTAATGTGAGTGACCGATCCATCGTTGCCAAAGCTGCCTGGTACATCGGAAGAGCTCACGCTGACCCATGGAAAGAACTAGTGTCTGATCCATAGTGAAAGTGGCGAGCTGATCCATCTCAGTGAGTATATGTCGAACCATTGTTTGTATGCCTAACGATCCATACATTGTAATACACTTAATCAATAAATTAGAAGGATATTGAATAATTTATCATATGCGCTTATTAACACACTGTTCTTGTACTACTTTTCATAATGGGTTAACATTATGATTGAAGCCGATGAAGAAGACAAGGTTGTTATGTTATTATTAGCGGTTATTGCTTTGCTTCTTTTGGATTCTTATGAGAATAAAGTATTTGATGTATCAATTGAACAGATGTAACTATGGCTGTTGTATTTCTGTGGTTTTTTAATAATCTTATATCTTATTTGAATATTGTATATATTTTTTCTTTTCGCTGTGTCAGATTTCCATCGGAAGTATTTGTGTATATGTATTCTGTGCAAATGTAATCCTTACAGGAACCAACGACCCATTTAGAATGGCTCTATTCTTTGATGGGCTTTTTCTAGGCTGAAATTTAGGCCCATTCTGGGCGGGTTGTTACATAAGGGATTTATATTAATATAAATTATATGGACGTGGTTTGTTTGGTCAACGATAAATAAACTTACATGGCCTAGCACTTGTACTCATACTTTCTGAGAGAGCGTTGGAGCTCTGCCATTCCTTTTGTCCTTCAAATTCTTCAAAAATAAAATATATTATATTTAGGATATTTTATTCAAGACTTGGAGGCAAAAGTAGTGGATCTAAGATTTAGATGTCTAGATTTCCCATCCAAACAGACTTGTAGATTCAAATTGAAAAGGAAACAGATGACAAGCTTCGATCCAAATCAAATTCAGATCTTAGAAAATTATATTTTTATATAATGGTATATTTATTGTTTGATTCCTATAAAATTAATAAGATATTCTCTCAGCCCTTTTTTTCCACCTTTTTGCGTTGGATTTTACAGTTTTATATTTAATTTTGGTTATGCACAAAATATGCAATATTAGCATATGTAATGAATTGTGCGCCTAATTTTATGTGACTGATTATCATCCTATTTGTTTACACATGTTGGAAAATATAATTCAATTAGAATTATAAATAAAAAAGGATATAATAAATTGAGGCTAAATGAACATGTGATTCCAGAACTGTAATAAAAAAAGAATTTGGCATGAAAATAGGCAAACTTTATAAGACTTGTCAAATAATTGTGACACAGGTTTACATGACATAATTAATATTATATGCAGTAAATTTATAGTTGAATGGTAAATTTGAGAATTCCCATATTTATTTGTTGAAAATCACCTTTCAATGTAGAAGGAATGAACATAGAAATTGCTTGGAATTAAAATAAAAAGGGTATAAATCCAACTGTATCCAAACTTATTTTAGTTATGTCAAATTGAAAATATAAATTAAGAACACGAATGTGATGACTCGCCCTACTGCCCAATTCAGACCGATCGTTAAAGCGACTTAAACCGAACAACAAAACATATCGCCTAGGGTTACAACTAATAAGAACTGAACAAAACAACTTTTTGTTATCAATGCAATAACTTTTACATTAGAGTACGTAAATATATTAGAGTACAATAATAAATACATGCACAGCAGAAATAACAATATCAGAGTATACATGTTATACAACGGAAAAGATAAACTCTTAGCGGAAGAACTAAATGCTCTGGATATAGCTTTAGCTTCAATCTAGCACCTGCTCTATAATATCTGCAAACCAAAAGTAGTAGACTACCCGCGTGGAAAATATAGACACCCTGAGTTTGGGTGGGAAACAATAAACTCTGAATAAGTCATGGGACTAGTGTGAGAACTAAAATAGTTGTTTACTTTATTTTAAAGTTGGGTAAATCACAGGACCACGCCATATAACACGAAACGGGCTTTCTCCACATGAATACCAGTCATAAACTACTTGCAATGCTTTTTGAAAATGAGGCTATTATAAGACTCAAGTCCCATCACACAATGTAACACATACCAAAGGAGAGAGTTTTTCCTTATAATAACCAAACATGCTTGATACGTGAAAGTCACTTTTATTATTAGTAGTGTATAGCATGGAAAACAATTTCGAAAGTAACTGTATAAATCTTAGCATGCACAATGTCCCACCTATTATGTTGGCTATTAGGTTACATCTGAAAACGCAAAGCTTGTATTAGAAGCTGGATTCCAACAATGACCAAGGCAAAGCGTCTTCATTAACCATTCGTAACACCTCTAGCAGAATGTCCCAGGACTCAATAAATGATCGTTAAGAGCTACAGAGCTGCCAATGCTTACAAGCGTAGTTCGGGTTACTCCTGAACATAATGTCCCCTTTTCGTATTTGGCCTTTATCTGAGGTGCATCGATCTATCATCCACATAAGTAAATTTGCCTAGGCTCCATACCTTGGCATCACTTTTTAGCTAGAAGGAAATGTATGTCCTTATCTCTGCGGTCCATCATCCTGTTTTCGGACATTCACGGATTGTGAGGCTCTAAAGTTACGGTTCAACAAAAAACTATGTTATATCAGCCATGCTTTGATCATCGTCCACAAAGCTCTTCTTTTCAACAAAAATCTTTGATTGGCTCAACAATTAGAATGCTATATCATCAATTCACAACGTATAATCGGTGTCTATTACTATATAACCCTGTGAGTACATAAGTCTCAGAGGAGGGTGTTAAGCTAAGAGAATAAATCCTCTGCCACCAACTGATATATCATCAATAGAAACCAGTTTATTACGCCATAAAATATAACGTTAGACACACATCCATTTACAAGCTCGTTCTAGGTCTAAACAAAACCAAAGGCATCTTATTCCTTGTCTTATAAAGGAGAGAGACCCTTGCAAATCTGGACAATCTCCAAGTACATTTGGACGACTACCACTTATAACCACATCTTGGGTGTACCTCACAATTGAGACATCAGCAATAATTCAAACGATGTGAAGATCCCAGATCTTCAACCACCGTCTTCAGAATCTTCAATACTCCTCGTATAGTTATTCAAAATGGGTTGAAACATGGTCTTTCCGAATAGCTAGCGCATCTTTACAAAACTTGATTGATATACAAGGATGTCATGAGTCTCATTCCATTTTGGAATATTCTTTTATCACATCATTCTTTACATTGGAAATTACTCCCTAAAATATAATCAAAGATTTACATTCTTTAAGCTCTTGTTTAAACCTTTCCTTGGAAATCTTTTCAAAAGATTATAAAACCTTATTTCACAAACTCAACTCAAATCAAGTTTTCTACACTTTATCGAGATTATTGAATCTCACGAAAAAGGTAATTTCTCAAATCATTATCCTATTTTCATCCTACTCATTCTATAGAGAAAAAATGGTTGTACTCCATATCTAATACCCTCATGTTTTAGTAAGTTCAATTACCTTCATTCATTTCAATTTTGGTTAAAGATTTCAATTTTCTTTACGACAAAACATATTTATCCAACCCCAAAATCATACTTACGATCTCTTAATATTATAGCTTACACGAAGAACACACTTATTTTCTTTTAAGCGATTCTCAAACTCGTTCCCATTATCGTTTGTTAGGCTAAACTTTTTCATTAAATATTTATATTCAAATTAAATAAAGATTTCATTCCAACTCATCTTGGAAAATTATCTTCTCCTTCACATGGGTTAAAGAACAAATGTTATTTTAAAAAATCATTCACGATAAACCCAAAATTACACTTCCATTAGAAATGGAATCTTCATGGAAATTATATCAGTTTACAATCGATATAAATTCCTGTATCGGACTAATACTATAAGCGGAATAACGGCAAATCCTTTTAAATTCCTTAAATAGTAATGGTCTTCATCCGTGGAGAGCCATCTCGATTATCGCTAAATCGATTTCCATTCAATTACAATTTAATTTATTAATTGGAAACGCTCAACTTTGGAAACTTCATTAATCTTAATTAAAAGATTTACCCCATACACTTCATCTTTAACTGGGTTAAAGAACGATGTTGTTGAAAACACCAATCACGATAAACCCTAGACTCAATTGATATCAAATATAAGATTTAACAGAATTTACATCAACTTATAATCAACACCAATTCTCGTAATCGATGAATACTATAAGTGGAATAATGATGTAAATATCTTCCAAATTACTCAAATAAGAAACGTTTGTACAACGGTTATCAATACCAAATATCCAAAGATTATTTCTATCCAAATCCATATTTCAATTAAATATTAATTAAAAGATTTCTCAAAACTCAGCTTTTAAATCCAATAACTAATATTTGGAAATCTTTAGGTTATTTAACTGAAATTCCAAAACGTCATTTTATCATTTTCAATTAGTTAGGCTGAAAACACAAAAATCGAAATATAGTTCGTAACTTCATATTTATTTTCCAAATCAGTTTAAAATCACTTATTATGATTTATCATAATTATTCTATACTTTTAATAATTTTATATTGCCATTTCGAACTATTTCCAATTAGGGTTATCGAACTACGTTTACAACAACATTTTCAAAAATAGATTTGAAAATAACTTGAAATCTATAAGTTGAAATTCCAAAATTCTTCTTTTATTTGAAAGATAACATTAATAGGAAACAAATGTTACCTGTTTCGGGGAAATCCAATTTAAATTGCATTAGTTATAACCATTTGAAGTTTATGTTGAAATTTGTGAATTGTCGCTATGTGACACGTCCTATTCAAACCATATAGCTATTTAAAATAAAATTTGTTAAATCGAATCCAAATGTATTTATAAAATGTTTATAAAATCATTTGAAAACGGTTCAAACTTCAAATTTAATTATAGTCAAAATTGGATATTCTGTACTATTATAATATTAAGATAATAATTTTTTTTGGAATCCATACTTTCCTGAAATCCATTATAAAAATAAATAAGATCATTAGAACAATCGATTCGAGTTATAAATATCTTTTATATATCTAACTCAAATTCACTTTTGAAATTACTATTCAAATTCAATATTAAATTAGAACAAGTCATTTCTAACTCAAAAATCTTTCAAATCCATTTCAATCTTTTCAATGGGGTTTTGAAATCATATTAACTTCATTTCCAAATCGTTTTGCATATAAAAATCCAATTTCCATTTTCACGCATTATTTCATTTAAATGAATATATAGTTCACTTAAAATTCCATTGAAATAAGACTCAATCATTTCCCAAATAATTCTATATTCGTAATGTCGATTTGAGTGTACAATAATATTAACAACCATAATAGTTCATCATCTATCAAACAATAGTCATAAGATAAGTGTTACAATTGTTAACTTTTAAATGTACATAACAATATAAATAATACTGTAATAAACAACAATCATCCATAAAGCAATCGTAGAAACCACAAGCAATTAATATAACGATTATAATAACTTTTCAAAACTTATAACTAATTTAATGATGTAATTAACGATTTACTTAAATTATTAAACCTTTTACTCCTATAACGGCCCAGATATTTCGACAATTGGAATAGGGGATTAATTGAATCATTAAATATTAACACTCAATTTTATATTGATATTTGAAATAAAAATCAAATATATGGTTTCGTATATGAGTTTGATTCAGAATGCTTAATGGAGAATCAAATATTTATTTTTAAATTAAATTTGGTTAGATGTTCGAATTAGAATTGAAATTCGATTGAAAATGTATAAATGATTGAATTTAAAACGTTATTGGATGGGAAATATTATTTATTGAAATTTGTTTGGATTGTGTATATTTGTGTGTTTATAGAGATTTGACTTAACGAACGGAGTTGTCAGTGGACGAACGGGAATTAAATCGGTGAACGGTTAAATAATTTAAAATTTAAAATAACAATGTACAATTAAATTTATTTTATTCAGAACGTTGAAATAGGGAGGTATATATAATTTTTGTCACATTTGGAGACTCTGTTTACGGTACAATCGATGTCAGTTTAGGGTACAGTTAAATGTTTAATTATACCTGCCTCGGTATTTTACTGAACTGATTATCACCTACCTTAAATAAGCCTTTGCAGACCTATCATCTATAAACGCCAGCTACCCTATTCTACTGATCGCGACTTTGTTCTTATCTGCATATTTTTCCCTTTACAAAATCACGCAAGCCTTCCAGATCTCTTTGGCAAGGAATTTAGTTCCTTTTTCAATTCTTGTAATGGCTGAAGCGACAAAATTCAAGTCATCCCCAAATAAAAACCCAAAACTGATTTACCCTAAATCGGTCATTGCCTCCTCCTGTAGATCGAAAATCCAAAGCCGGTCCCCCGAAATTAGATCAGCTTCAAAGCTAGAATAGCAAAAATTCCGCAAATCGGAAATCAAATCTACCGCCCAAAGCATCGCGTCACCACCTGAGCTGCTGCAAGCTACACCTTTAGCAAACGACGCCATGATCGAAGCCGCCATCTTGTCATCACTGAAACCGTTTCGCCTCGACTGAGTTTCTAATCAAATTCGTTGATGCACTGCTGCCTTTAGGTGAGCATCTCACTCACGATTAATTGTGTTTTCAAGTATCTCGATCTCGGTAGAAACTAATTAAATTAGTAAGATTTGGTTTTGATTTTGTTGGCTGTTGAGATTTGTTGTACGGGTTAGCGTATTCATGCTTAGCATTTCTATATTGGCGCTTTTGAACACTGTCTATTCTTAGCATTGATATTGGGTCGGTTTATCCTTGTTTCCTTGAGCCTGCAATTGTGCTTTTCCTTGTATTGCAGTACCCATTAGGATCTGGTTTATATTTTTAAGCCTGATCATCATGTTTAACTGATTACATTTCTGTGACTGCATTATTATCGTTTGTCCACTGTTTTTGGAAACCCTGCTGTTTCATGATCTATATGGTTTGTTCCCCTCTCCCTTGTTTTGTGAACTGCAAATACTTAAGTTTGCACCCTGCCGTGCATTGAATTGTATGACATTTTTAATTACCTTAAAATTTAAAAGTAGCACACCCTTTTTCTAGAATACTATAAATCGTATTTTCTTCATTTGTTAAACCCAGGTTAGATATTGTCCATGCTAAGGAGTAGTTCACGTAAATAAATCTTATGGTGTAATTTGCCTGCCTTGAAATACTGCATACATTTTATATGTTGATGGTTAAAGTCTTATTGTGATACCAAATCTATGTTGCTTACTGTACACTTGTGGATAATTTTATTTGTCTTGTGCACATGAGTTCCTATCTGGAGAGAAAGAAAAAAAATGAGAACTTAAATTTGAAATGCAGAACTTTTACATTGCAATAAGTCTTAAGTTAAATAGATAAGCAAAACTAATCTTTGCATCTACATTCTTCTAAGCTAAGAAGTTTGTGTAATTATTTTTCAAGTTGATTGTTGTCTTTCACAACACAATTTTAGCTTAGTCATACTGAAGTGTACCGTTAAGAAAAATACTATTCTGAAATTTTAATTTACAGTTTCTTCTTCTTGCAACTGTTTAAGTCAGAATTTACATTGTTTTAGCTTATAGCACATAAATTAAGATAGCCGCAAATTCTAATGTTCCACTGTAACATTCGGTGAATGGTCACCTGTTGTTTTTAATTGATGTTTATGTCTTAATTGTTGGCTGATTCATTTGTCATAAGCATCGTACACCAATGGCCTATTCCACGTATAAAACTATCTTATTTCTTTGTCAAATCCCATGCAGAAATCATGCTATAATTTTTATTATTTTTCTCATGTCATTGTTCTCAGCAGTATGCATACTGGTTGCATCCCTTACACCAGACGGTTCATGCTATCTTGGAAAAAAAACTCATAAGTGTATAGACTGGCATATGTAAAAGTTGTTAGTTGAGCCTACTACCTTTTCTTTAAATAGGAAGAGTATATTTCTGCATCAATTTGAAGTCGATATGTCATAGGTGGGGTTCTATCGTGAATGCCCTATTTAATCAGTGCATTTCTATGTCCTATTTAATCTGTAACTTAAGAGAAGGAACTATCGCGAATCAGTGCATAAAAACAATACTTTTAGAACTAATTATAGGCAATAACATTTCTACTTATAATGAAATCTAATGTAACAAAGACCAACTCAAATAGATTTAGCCTCGACCTTCTGTAAGGACCAGTATACAATTTTTATTAGCCATGTGTTTAATTTTGGAATATGCGATGGCTGTTAGATGCCATGTTTGCTTCTGAAACTGAAATGTACATTGCTATGTCTTCTGTATTTACCCTACTTTGAACGGTAATCATTTGTTTGGGTCCTAAAATTTCCTGCCTTGTCTTAGATGCTCATGCCATGTTACATTAATATTTGGATACATAGAATATCCTATTGCAGTATAAATTGTAATGGATTTAATATTGATTTTTTTTCCTTTAGTTAACACTCTTCATACTATGCATTTTAGTAACCAGTGAATATTTATACACCATCTCATGCTGGGAATCATGCTTAGGTTTGGTTAATGAAAAGAAAATATTTTGAGGACACCCTTGGTTTAAACTGGACAATGTAATAGCCATATCTAATACTTGCAAATATTGTTGAGTTCAGATATGTTAACCCCTGTTCGCATTCACCAGTTGCCATGGAAAAAGAGCTGCAGCCATTTAAATCTTTCAATACATGTTTTATTGTTTTTGACCCTAAATCACTTGCTGTTATGTATAACGCTTATCACTTTTAATGTATATTAGTAACTTATAGCTGTATGTCATTAATAAATCTGAGAACTTGATTCTATCTTGCTTTACATTACTACATATATATACATGCATGAACTGCTTACACATGTTCTATTTCAAATACCCATTATTTGTCAATAAGTGGAACTTGGACATATACCCAAATTCTCATGGTGCATACACGCACGTTTGTATTACCTACCCTGTTCGAAACTTCAATAACATGTGCCATTGTTGCTGTACTGCTTGGTTATATGGGCATTGTCTTTATCCTGTAAATGCCTCTTTAATGTTGATACTTGCTGCACCTTTATATTAAGTCGCATACATGCAACATATATATTGAGCACTAAACTTGTGCGTGGACCGTCTGTGGGATGCTGAGGCAATGCATACGTATGCTTGTACACGTGTGTATTTGCAGGCTCTTATGACTGTTTGTCCCTTAAATAAAACTGATAAGCACCGATAATATTTTTTATGTTGAGATAAATTATCATATTTAGTTTATATCGAAGTTGATTTACTTGAACTATGATTAATCCTGACTTGAGTGTTTTATGTTTTTGCATGGAACGCTCGAGTAAGACCTGAGCAGTGCAGATTTATATATTACAGCTTAGGATTTGAAGATTGGCGAAGCTGGGATTTCAAAGACGGCGCACTCTGAAGAATTTAAAATAGTAAAAAAAAATCGTTGTCTTCAAAGTGTATTGTCAAATTCCGCTGTATATAGAAAAGTTGTATTCAAAAATTCTGATTGATAAAAAAAAGGGCTTATTTTGCTGTTCAATACCGTGTTTTTATTTTATCCTGTGTTTTTTGTGTTGATTCTGAGTTTTAAACTCCGTAAGCTAAATAACGAACCATCGGTTTGAACGTTTTAAGTTGGTTTAATCACCAATTTGAAGCGGTCAAAAAGACAAGACGTTACAACTCCAAACATTCATCACCATGTCCCCTCCCTTTTTGAGCTCGCGCCGCCCACCAAAGACCGCAGGAGCACTAGCGCCACTCACCGACCTGTGCCTTGCTGAGGCGCAGTGTAATGGCCCTCAAATCCGTACTATTTGAGTTGACTACATACATCACACGTCCAACCCAAATATCACAGAAATACAAATTATTATTTTTTAAAGAAGAAAAAGGTAGAAGAAGAACAGAAATAACAACACAGAATTTCACATCGCAACAGAACAAAATATAATATATCATAACTTTTGAAATACAAAATTTTAACCGTATAACATACAATTATCAGAGTACAACACTTACAACGCAGCGGAAATAAAAATACTATATATCTAACACTGAAGCATCCTGCTCCAAGCTCCTTTAGATAGATCTGTAAAATACTGAACTACTTGACTGCCCATTCAAATTTGTGCACATAAGAGTTTAGGGGAAACATAGAAAATAAGCTCCGGGTCAGTCATGGTACTGGTATGAGTAAACAATTTAAAACAGTTTGACGAAATTAAACGATATCGCATAAGACCACGCCGTATAACACCGAACGGATTTTTCCCTTATGAGAATCCAAAACACTTGATTTACTTTTCAAAATCATTTTGAAAGAAATGATAATCTTTATATCAAAGCTCTTTTGATATTATAATAATGTTTAAAAAAAATAGAAATCCAGTGGAACACTTTCATCTCATGTTCCACACATATATAATATACAATCAAAAACTGCGAGCACTTATTGGGTAATGCATTTCCAACTATGAAAAGGTATGGAACCACCTTTCGATAGCGTATCTCTAGAGAAGAATACACTGGGTTCAACAAGAACATCTTGTAACCCGGCTACACATGACCGACCACTCATTTCGCTTGAGTGTATCGATTGTATATCACCAACGGTTGGGATCAGCAACTGTTTTCCCGAATGGGACAGCAACGAATAGAATAAAGAATGAAATGAATTTCTTTAGATAGGTGATAATACACCCTAATTAGGAGCTACTCACTTAGCCATGCTGCCTGCCCGATTTTTGCCATTTCCTGATTGTTGAGGCCTAAGGCTACGATTACTTATCATTCATTGATAGCACAATCACTTTGAATGCCACATTATCAGATCCATTAATCATTAGTTGATTTGCACAAATATGTTATGGATATTAGGCTAAGAGAATAAATTCTCCGCCACCATATATATTTGTACAGAACAACATATGAGATCATTGGAAATGCTCTGTCAGGCATTCGTCCGTATACGTTCGTTATGGGACTGAACGTGTAATGACCCGCATTTTTAGAGATATATAATTAATTTATTTAATTATATAATTGGTGATTTAGAGAAGTTAATGATCGTTTAATTAAATGATATTGAATATTTAATTAATAATTATAATATAATAATATATATTATAATGTCGAAATAGTAGGAAATAGTGAAATTCACAATATCATGTGAATTGAATAGCATACGAGATTTTGTGGAGTTTCGATTCGAAATATAATAACAAATATATTCAATCGATGACGGTTTGAACGTATAATTATAATATAATTATAATAGAGCTTGAAATGGCGCTGCAGTTCGTAAATTGGCGATTCGAACTTCAACCGAATGTACAAGATTCATTTTAAGCCAGATTTCTGTGAAACAAGAAACGCGTGGAGCTGGTGGAGTATATCTTTCTAGTGGAAGAGAAAAATCGGGATTTCGTCGTGTAGATTTTGAGTTATGTCCAAATCAAATTTTAGAAAACTCGCTGTGGAATTCCTTTATAATTTGCGACGCTTTATATACGTTATAAAAGGAATTTCAATATAAATGGAATATCGGTTTATTCTGGATTCTGAAATATCGTGTTATAAATTCTGATATGATATTCTGGAGCTGTTCGATATCATATGTGAATATATACGATAATATTAATTTATTAATATTTAATTTAATCATATTTAAATATATTTATATATTTAAACGGTCTGTTCAACGCTTGAAAAATAGCCAGTTTTGCATACGACCTCCGTTTTCGACGAAACTAATTTTGTTGGATCCGCAATGTCAAATAGTTGTTAGATTTCCAGTTTCGTGATTTTTAGAGTCACTGTGTGGCCGTACGGATTTTTAGAGTGAGAAACAGTCAGTATTTCGACAGTTAAAAATACACTGTGTGAGCATACGAAGTCGGAATTCGACGAAACCAGTTTCTTTGGGACCGTAATGTCGAACTGTAGCTGCACGTCCAGTTTGGTGATTTTTGAGTATCGTGTGTGATCACACGGATTTTTAGATTGTGAAACGAATATAATAATAATAAAAATAAAATATCTAGATATTTTACCCCATTATAAATACCCCCCTTAACCCCTTAAAACCTAAAACACTTCATTTTAGAAGTCAACGAAGCAAGGAGATGCTCCGCATCCTTTTATTCATCTTTCCAGTAAAAATCCATCACAAGAAAAATCAAAATAAAAGCGTATGAATTCTTATAAATCTCCAAACCAATGTATCTGTGAAGCTTAAGTGTTTCTCTTCGATTCAACGCTACTTGGGTAGGGTGCGTGGCAACTTCTCGTTGCTGGGAAAAAGAAGGCGTGAGCCTAGGGTTCAAGACCGTGAGCAGAGTATGCATTAATCCATGATTTCGAGTATAGCTGTGAATTGAGGAGATCGAACATCCTCTGGTGGCAAACTTTAGGGGAATTCGATGACAAACTTTGTCGCAGGAATACTGTAGGCAAGGTCTCGGCTACAGATCGTGGCAGAAAAGGATGGTGCGAGCTCGAAAAGATGAGTGCGATCTTGAATGAGGTTAAGAAGAGAGGATTTGGGGTATAGTTGGTTTTGGATTTCGAGTGGAGAATGGATGAGCGGCAGAAGGATGGAGACGTGGAAGTGGTTGGAGCACGGCTTCGTTTCAGTGATTTGAGGAAGAAGGGTTTTGTTCGGGTCTGATATGTTAAGGGTAAGTGGGCCGGAGAAATAAGGGAAAGCCCAATTAGAAAATAATCCATGTTTTATTTTTTTATTTTTTTATTTTTTTATTTTCAATTCATGTACTAACTTTAATATACCATAACTTGTACATACTGAATCAGAATCACGAACCGTAAGTTGCGTTGGGATCGTATGGACGGGAGCAACACAATGAGACTAACCGGGAGTGAATCCGAGCTCGTTACAATTTATGACGAAATAAATTGTCCGACTGAATCAAATAACGCAAACCGTTATTTAACGGCTAACGCGCAAATGTGAGTAAATCTCACTAACTCTGAACAGTTTATAATTTCATGTTGTATTGTTAGAACTATTAAAATTGTCTGTTTGACTGTGTGTTGATTGTTTGATTGAACTGCTAGTCAGTTAGTTAAATTTCTATATTGATTCTGTTTAACAGAATATATCATATGGAACTGAAAGTGATGTTATCTATATTGTCTAACATCTGTGATGCAGGGAAACAGGTTGGAGGAATCCGACTGGATTCCTCAACAGTTATTTTATTGTTTTTCATATATTTTAATATATGATGTGAATTATAACCTGTTGTTGATTTGTGTGTGTATGGACGAGATTGAACATCGAGATTTGATATGATTGAATACCATAACATACGGGATGTTGACAAAGGGGATTTTCAAAGTGATATTGAAAATAGAATATTTATAAAATGGGATATTTATAAATAAGAGATATTTATAAAGTGGAATATTTATAAATAAGGAACATTTATAAATTAGGATATTTATAAATAGGAGATATTTTAAAAAGAAAATAAATTCAAAACATTTCTTTTAGAATGGAAAGGCCTGTGTGGCGAGTTCGGGGATTTTCCCGATGCTCCCGTTACAAAGGAGGTTATGGCGAATTTTCCCGAAAATTTAAGGAGTTAGAATATTTCAAGAATAAATTTGAAAAGGAAATATTTGTAAACCATTCCCAAATAGAATTGGAAAGGGAACATTATAAAAAGGAAATCATTTTTAAAGTGTAGAACCGTTATTTAAAAGTAAATCTTTTCAAATGAATAAAACGTTGTTAAAAAGGAAATCTTTATAAAGTGAATAAAGTTAGTCGAATATGGTATTCGAAGTTAGAAATCGAATATGGTATTCGAAGTTAGTTAATCGAATATGGTATTCGAAGTTAGTTAATCGAATATGGTATTCGAAGTTAGTTAATCGAATATGGTATTTGAAGTTAGTTAATGGAATATGGTATTCGAAGTTAGTTAATCGAATATGGTATTCGAAGTTAGTTAATCGAATATAGACATTCGAAAGGAGAAATCGAATATGGTATTCGAAGTTAGAAATCGAATATGGTATTCGAAGTTAGTTAATCGAATATAGACATTCGAAAGGAGAAATCGAATATGGTATTCGAAGTTAGTTAATCGAATATGGTATTCGAAGTTAGTTAATCGAATATGGTATTCGAAGTTAGTTAATCGAATATGGTATTCGAAGTTATTTAATCGAATATAGACATTCGAAAGGAGAAATCGAATATGATATTCGAAGTTAGTTAATCGAATATGGTATTCGAAAGTTAGTTAATCGAATATGTTATTCGAAAGGGGTTAGTCAAGTTGAGTTAGTCAAATAGAGTTAACTGTTAGAGTTAATCAGTTAGAGTTAACCAGTTGGAGTTAATTAGTAGAGTTAATCGATTAGAGTTAAAACGAACTAGAGTTAATCAAATATAGTTATTTGAGACAGAGTTAGTCAAACATAGTTGTAACACCCCACACCCGCTATGGTCACTCACAAAGGGAATGCCATAGCATCGGTGGAGTATTTTAGTGAATATAGAACAGAAAAATTACACCAAGACAGATATAAATAGTACTAGAAATTTTAAAACATCATCTCATAACAGCGGAAATAAACATGTCTGGTTACATCATAAAGCCCTGATAAAAGTCAAGTACAATATCCGTCAAAATAAAGAAGTACATAATCCCACTCTCTCATACAATAGCCATAACAAAAGAAAAGATAACTGGATAACTGGAGCTTTACATCTACCCAAGCTCCCAAAGGCTGGAACAGCAATCCGATCAAGCTCTACTACCGCTAGGATCCACCGTAGGACCTGAAGGTTGGGAAAAAAAGATAAAAACAACGGGGTCAGACATAAGTCTGAGTGAGCCCTATAACCTTAACAATACAATTATTAAAGTAATTAGGGTATGACATGAACTCGGTACGGTACCTTTGGGGATAATAACTACACTAAGTAGCCAACAACATAGGATGAACTAAGATAACCGTCAGGACGCATCTACCCACCCAAGGATAATTACTAACTGCACCACACCAGTCATTCCTACTTAAAGGTTGATCCCTTCCAAGGACTTAGAAAATTTCCCCAATAATTTCATGTACTCCTAGCTCACTACATAGGTGCCGTCTGCCCCTATCTCCACTAGGTGTACTCAGTAATTCTTACCCAGTAGTTTCGTGTACCCCTACATAGGTGCCGTCTGCCCCTATCTTCACTAGGTGTACCCACTACTCCCCATCGATCGGCTCCCTACCGTAGATACCCGTGCTGGTCCCACAGTGGGGTGTATCACTCCCCTAAAGTGGCTACCCAATACTAACGGTGCACGGCTTTATATCTACACGATGCAACAACGGCTTATCTACCAGCCCGGGCCCACACACGCATATGAAGCCCGTTGGACTTGCGTTGCCACAGCTAACCCGTTTTGGCCTCTTATAATCAAGCCCAATATGCGTGTCCCGTCACTCGACATGGGTCGAGCCCACCAAGATACGTTTGGGATATTGGTTGAAATGGGCCCCCACAAGCTACCCACTTAAGCTTGTCATATATCTAGTATATCCCACTTAACCCTTTAATCATGTTTAGTTACATGTTTCCACTTGGTTAAGTATTCTAATCGTATTTTCTATTGCCACCCAAGGCAACCCACTAGATTCCACATGCCACCCAAGGCAACCACAAAATTTCCTCATGCCACCCAAGGCACCCACTTAACCCCTCATGTCCCACTACATGCTATTATGGTTAAGTGTTTCTTAATTAATTAAGACCGTGATCTCCCATAAAGACCTCCCACATTAGACTGGCTGTTATGACCGCCTGGTTAAGCCGGTAGAATCCGGGCAGTCTTACGTCATAACAGAGTCTAATCTCGTGTCTTTACCTTAATCACGTATTTAATTTATGGCTAAGACCTCTCACATTGGGCTGACATTTGTAGCAACTGGTTAAGCCGGTCGGGTCCGGGCAGTTTTACACTACAAATGAGTCCAACCTCGTGTCTTAGTCGATTAATTACACCTAATTAATCACCCCCATATTAATTATCCCTAATTAATATCCAGTTTACCATAACATGGGTAGACCTAACTCAATAGGTAAATTCCCATGGGGTAGACCTAACTCAATAGGTAAATTCCCACTTATGGTAATTTATTTCTTTATGGTATGCTTAATCATACCCAATCATCCATTTATTAACCTATTTACCCACCCCATCGTTCCCCACGTAAATCGTTCTCATTTCATGACATATAAAAGGGGAAGATCCATCACACATATCATGGGTTTAGCATATATCTTTGTCATGGGTTAAGAGGATGTCAACTTGCATATATGAACACATATTAACCCAACTTGCTCTTAAGCATCTACATAACTTGCATATTTATTCACATGACCTCATAAGCATGCATAACATGGTAATCTTGCATTTGAGCATACACCTAACTTGCATATTTATTCACATAACTTCATATGCATGCATAACATGTTAATCTTGCATTTAAACATACACGTAACTTGCATCATTATTCACATAACTTCATATGCATGCATAACATATTAATATTGCATTTAAACATACACATAACTTGCATCATCATTCACATAACTTCATATGCATGCATAACATATTAATCTTGCATTTAAACATACACATAACTTGCATCATCATTCACATAACTTCATATGCATGCATAACATGTTAATCTTGCATTTGAGCATACACATAACTTCATAAGCATGCTTAACATGTTGCATAATAGATCAATGTCCAACTTAGTGTTTTGCATCATAATCATCATGAAACATAGCACCAAACTTGCATAAAGATATAACATTAAACTTACATAAAAATGTCATGAACACATATACTAAACTTGCATGATATAGAGCATATAACTTGCAAAACACATGACATATACAATATTAAGCTTGCATAAACACATTGATCCACAAACATAACCATACATCATCATATCCTATCTTAATCAATTTAACAATTGATTATTAAGGGGATAGAAGCTCACCAAAACACAATTAGCAAGCTAATGAAGAAGATTAAGATACTTAGAATGGATTAGAGAATGATTTGAGAGGGATTTGCTTGCAACTCCTTCATGAACTAGTGGAGGCCATGCTCAAATTTCATTTTGCCATAGTTTAGTTACAAGACTTAATTATGAATGAATTAGGGTAGGGTTGGGGTCTTATTTATAGGATTAGGTGAGTGTTTTAGGCCCTTAGATTAACCCTAGATTAGGTTAGGACCCTTAGATTTAGGAAATCTCTAGAACCAGCCCTCCTAGCCAGCCTGAAACCCAACCTGGTGCAACCTGGTGCACCCAGGTTCACTGGGCGCCTGCACCCTGTCGACAGGCAAGTCGACAGGCATGTCGACACCCCTGTCGACAGGCCTGTCGACAGCCCTGTCGACATGGGCTGGGCGGGAAGCTTCCCGCCTGACCCCGCCTGACCCCGCCTGGCCCATTCCAAATTTGAATATTTTGAATTTTTAAAATCTGTTTTAGATTTAAATTTTCTGCAAACTTCATCAGGCCATAACTGGGCCATACGGACTCCGATTTTCGAAAACTCGGACTCTATTTCGCGTATTTTTCCGAGACGAACGTAATGACGCTGCCCGTTTCCCCTAATTCCCACATCTGAGATTATTTATCCTGTAATTAGTGAATTTTAGTATTAACTAAAATTCGGGGTGTTACATTCTCCCCTCTTTAAAGGATTTCGTCCCCGAAATCTCTAAGCTAAGGAGAATGCCTATCCTACCATCCAAACAACCATCTACTCAAATCATCAACCACGGGCATCCATTGTCCTTAAACAGTTTCTAATGATGTATGAGCATATGCAAACAGTGTGTGTATATGTTCCCTATCTAATGTATGAACATATGCAAACCATGATAGTGCCATGCATCCATTATGTATGCGAGAAAACCCTATCGACACATACAATATCTACATGAGTGCATAATCATTCACCAAAATGCATCATCCATGTGATAACACAACCATTATACATCCATAAATATATTTTCCTACACACAATTTTATGCAATATGCAATATGAAGTGACTGAGCCGATCTAGTGCCTAGAGTGTGTGTATATGCATCCACGAGCAACCACTAGCAAACACTTGCATCCACTTGCATCCATCAACCATAACATGTCTCAAACACATGTTTCAACCATAGGTTTACCCTATCTAAAGGTCAAAGGTATTAACGAGAGGACATACCAAGGATAAGATAAGTACTAGACAAACGATAAAGGAAAAAGTAAAGACATACCCTCAAAAAGAAACGGGTACAATGAACGCATCTTTGCTTCCGTCTCCCAAGTTGCGTTGCTCTCATCTTCTCCCCATTGCACCTTGACCAGTTGAACCTCTCTGTTTCTTAACTTCCTAGTCTCTGACCCAAGGATGCGAGTAGGAGCTCGTCTAATAGTCGCATCACGCTCTATCTCCATATCTCTAAGCAAGCTCGGCTCTACCACCTCTGCGGTCTCATGTAAGCATTTCCTCAGATGTGATACATGGAATACATCATGAACACCGCTAAGTCTGTCGGGCAACTCCACCCTATATGCCATCCGTCCAATCCTTTCCTTGATAGGAAACGGCCCAACAAACCTTGGTGCTAACTTCCCAACGGATCCGAAGCGAACAACATTTCTCAACGGAGATACCTTAACAAAAACCATATCCCCAACCTCAAACTCAAGATCCGTCCTTCTCTTGTCCGCATAAGATTTTTGCCTATCCTGCGCTGCTTTCATCCTTCTTCGAATCAGATCGATCTTCTCTGAAGTCTCCCTAACCATATCAGGCCCAAGCAAAATCTTATCCGTAGATTCCCACCAACATGTAGGGGATCGACAAGGCCTTCCATAGAGAGCTTCGAAAGGAGCCATACCAATACTGGACTGAAAGCTGTTATTATATGCGAACTCCACCAATGGAAGATGCTCTTCCCATGTACCTCCAAAATCTAAGATACAAAGTCTCAAAAGGTCTTCTAGAACACGATTCACCCTCTCAGTCTGGCCGTCTGTCTGAGGATGATATGCGGTGCTCAGACACAATTGAGTCCCCACTGCCTCTTGCAAACTTCTCCAGAACTCACTAGTGAAGATAGGATCTTGATCACTCACTATGCTAGAGGGTACCCCATGCAATCGAACTATCTCTCGAAGATATACTGAAGCTAGCCATGGAGCGGTCCTCTTGCTCTTCACAGGTATGAAATGGGCGCTCTTAGTCAGTCTATCTACCACCACCCAAATTCCTGTATTACCCTTCCTCGATCTGGGTAACCCGTCAATAAAATCCATCGAGACGCTATCCCACTTCCATTGCGGAACTTCCAATGGGTGAAGCAACCCACCTGGTTTCTTTTGCTCCGCCTTCACCTGCTGACATACCAAGCATCGGGCTACATATTCGGCCACATCTTTCTTCATACCGGCCCAGAAGAAAACCCTCTTCATATCTTGGTACATCTTATCCCCACCGGGATGAATGGTCATCCTAGAACGGTGTGCATCATCAAGAATAACCTTCCTCAACCCTTCATCTTGCGGTACACAAAGTCTACCGTCTCTACGCAAGCACCCCCTATCGTCTAGGGTGTACCTACTCAAATGGCTGGACGACTCCCCCCTTATGAGCTTCTCTATCAACTCAACCAACTGTGGGTCGTCCCTCTGGGCTTCCCCAATCCGCCCCAAAAGAGTAGGCCTAACTTCCAAGGAAGCTAGCAAACCGGGTACATAATCAATGGAAGGTCTGAAATCAAACATCGAGATAAATTCCAAGCTTTGCCGTTCCACGAACAATGGACTCAAGGACAACCTCTTCCTGCTCAAGGCGTCCGCCACCACGTTACCCTTGCCAGGGGTATACGCTATCTCGAAATCATAGGATGCTAAAAACTCCATCCACCTTTGCTGTCTCAAGTTTAAATCTTTCTGAGAGAATAAGTACTTTAATGATTTATGGTCAGTGAACAACTCGAATCTCTCACTAAGAAGATAATGGCGCCAAATCTTAAGTGCAAAAACAATAGCGGCCAGCTCTAGATCATGGGTAGGGTAATTTTTCTCATGTGCCCTCAACTGCCTTCCACCATAGGCTATTACCCTTCCCTCTTGCATTAGGACTGCGCCAAGTCCTGTCCCACAGGCATCGGTATAGACAACAAATGGCTTGCTCCCATCTGGCAATACTAAAACTGGAGCCGTGGTTAAAGCTCTCTTTAACCGTCGGAACGCATCATCACAATCTACGTCCCATGTGAAAACAAGATTCTTCTTTGTTAAGCGGGTTAATGGGGCTGATATCTTCGCGAAGTCTTTAATAAACTTTCTATAATATCCTGCCAACCCCAAGAAACTTCTTACTTCGGTAGCATTCTTCGGAACCTTCCAATCCTGAATCGATACTACCTTCGCGGGATCCACAGCTATCCCCTCCTTGGAGACCACGTGCCCCAAGAACCGCACTTCCTTCCTCCAGAAGTGACATTTAGAGAATTTAGCCTTAAGGCTATGCGCTCGAAGAGTCTTCAACACTTCCCCAAGATGTAGGGCATGCTCTTCTTCACTCTTAGAGAATACTAAGATATCATCCACAAAGACCACCACGAATTTATTAAGGAACTCCCTGAACACCCTACTCATCAAATCAACGAAATATGCAGGGGCGTTCGTCAACCCAAATGGCATCACCAACCACTCATAGAAACCATCCGGAGTCCTAAAGGCAGTCTTGTCTATGCTATCCTCAGCCACCCTCAACTGATGAAACCCCGTGGCTAAGTCCAACTGAGAAAATACTGAAGCGCCAACCAACTGATCGAAAAGATCATCAATCCTCGGCAATGGGTGTCTATTCTTCTTTGTGAGCTTGTTGAGTTCTCTATAGTCTACACAAAGTCTGAGGGACCCATCCGCCTTCGTAGCAAATACTACTGGAGCACCCCACTCCGATATGCTCCGTCTTATGAACCCCTTCACAAGCAACTCCCCTACTTGCTTATGGAGTTCCCTCCTCTCACGAGGAGCCATGTGGCGCACTGGTAAAGATACCGGTTTAGCATTATCCACCAAATATATTCGGAAGTCAATCTCCCGCTTCGGAGGTAAGCCCTTCACCTCCTCAAACACATCCGGATATTCCCGGACCACTCTCATAGATTGCAAACTCTCGACCGAAGCGTCAAGCGATTCAAGATAACTTAGCATAACAGAGTCCATGGGATTACAAGAAATCTCGAGAGTGTTACCCAAGCGGGTCATGAGCCTAACAACTCTCCTTTCGCAATCAAGAACGGCACCATTACTGGATAACCAGTCCATGCCCAAAATCAACCCATAGCCCGTGAAGCCCAACACAAAAGCATCACATCTAAACTCAATGCTAAGTATAGAAATCTTCAAACCCAAACATATCATGGACAAATAAGTGGAGCCCCCAATTGGGTTTGAAACAACCAAGGGATCATCTACCAGACTGGTGTCTAGGTGCAGTGACTCAACTAATGATGCTGAAATAAACGAATGCGATGCGCCTGAATCAAACAATGTACGGACAGGATGGTCAAATAGAAAAACCAGACTTTCAACGGAAATAGTTCTACCTCTCTCCTGAATTGGTGGAACCGCGAGAGCCTGTACTTGCCCCCTAGCCTGACCCGGTGCCATAAGAGCTTGCACCTGTCCTCCTGAGGTAGATCCCGTCCTTTGCCCCTTCTTAGGGCAATCCTTCACTAAGTGCCCTGCTTCGCCACAATGGAAGCAACCGGTCTTCTTCTTCTTGCGACAATCCTTGCTTAGGTGGCCAGGTGTCCCACAATTGAAACACTTCTTCTTCTTGCCCTTGCCACCGTTGCCTTTCCCACCTTTGCTTTGCTGTTGTTGAGGTCTCTTTTGATCTCCCTTCTTCTCGGGTGCCTTATTAGCATTAGGACCCTTCTCTTCCTCAAACATGAGTGCCATGTCAACTAGCTTCTCAAAGGTGGCCCCCATAGGGATGTGAGTCATAGCCAACCCATGCATAGGTTCATTCAAGCCTTTCACAAACCTCAAAGCCTTCTTCTCCGGTGTATTCACCATGTCTAGGCCAAACCTTGCCAATTGATTAAACTTGTTAACGTATTCCTTCACCGAAAGATTTCCTTGCTTTAGAGTCAAGAATCTTTCCATATACAAGTTCTCCTCCGCCCTTGAGAGAAACTTTGCCACAAATCTTTGCTTAAAATCCGCCCAAGAGTCAACGGGGCGTTCTCCATTAGTAACCTCCCACCAGAATGAGGCCTCTCCCTTCATTAACCAAGCAGCCAACTTGACTTTCTTCCCTTCTTCCATCTCAAAGATATCTATCAACTCTTCCACCTCCTTAAGCCAATCTCTAGCCTCCACAAAAGTTTCAGATCCTTGGAAAGGTTTCCCTCCCATAGCTTGGAATTCCTTACAAGTCTTAGCAAAAGTATCCGTGCGAGGAGGAGGGGGAGGAGGAAGATCGGGTGCTACGGTTGGTGGAGGAATATTCGCTGGACCCGCAGTGGTGGCCCTAGCCTCCATCAATCTCCTATACCATACTGGTACCGTCACACCCTCCGGAAAGTTAAGATCCTCAGCCATGCTGAAACGAAAAAGGAAAGATTCAAAACGGAGAATTCGAAGGATATAGATATGGCTATTGGGGATTATGCTTTTCTTTCAAAAACTTTTCTCTTAAAAGACATGTTTTTGAAAATATCTTTTCCAAAAATGTTTTAGAAAAATAGTTTTCTAAAAATTTTATCTATTCCGGTAACCTTTGCTCTGATACCACGTGTAACACCCCACACCCGCTATGGTCACTCACAAAGGGAATGCCATAGCATCGGTGGAGTATTTTAGTGAATATAGAACAGAAAAATTACACCAAGACAGATATAAATAGTACTTGAAATTTTAAAACATCATCTCATAACAGCGGAAATAAACATGTCTGGTTACATCATAAAGCCCTGATAAAAGTCAAGTACAATATCCGTCAAAATAAAGAAGTACATAATCCCACTCTCTCATACAATAGCCATAACAAAAGAAAAGATAACTGGATAACTGGAGCTTTACATCTACCCAAGCTCCCAAAGGCTGGAACAGCAATCCGATCAAGCTCTACTACCGCTAGGATCCACCGTAGGACCTGAGGGTTGGGAAAAAAAGATAAAAACAACGGGGTCAGACATAAGTCTGAGTGAGCCCTATAACCTTAACAATACAATTATTAAAGTAATTAGGGTATGACATGAACTCGGTACGGTACCTTTGGGGATAATAACTACACTAAGTAGCCAACAACATAGGATGAACTAAGATAACCGTCAGGACGCATCTACCCACCCAAGGATAATTACTAACTGCACCACACCAGTCATTCCTACTTAAAGGTTGATCCCTTCCAAGGACTTAGTAAATTTCCCCAATAATTTCATGTACTCCTAGCTCACTACATAGGTGCCGTCTGCCCCTATCTCCACTAGGTGTACTCAGTAATTCTTACCCAGTAGTTTCGTGTACCCCTACATAGGTGCCGTCTGCCCCTATCTTCACTAGGTGTACCCACTACTCCCCATCGATCGGCTCCCTACCGTAGATACCCGTGCTGGTCCCACAGTGGGGTGTATCACTCCCCTAAAGTGGCTACCCAATACTAACGGTGCACGGCTTTATATCTACACGATGCAACAACGGCTTATCTACCAGCCCGGGCCCACACACGCATATGAAGCCCGTTGGACTTGCGTTGCCACCGCTAACCCGTTTTGGCCTCTTATAATCAAGCCCAATATGCGTGTCCCGTCACTCGACATGGGTCGAGCCCACCAAGATACGTTTGGGATATTGGTTGAAATGGGCCCCCACAAGCTACCCACTTAAGCTTGTCATATATCTAGTGTATCCCACTTAACCCTTTAATCATGTTTAGTTACATGTTTCCACTTGGTTAAGTATTCTAATCGTATTTTCTATTGCCACCCAAGGCAACCACAAAATTTCCTCATGCCACCCAAGGCACCCACTTAACCCCTCATGTCCCACTACATGCTATTATGGTTAAGTGTTTCTTAATTAATTAAGACCGTGATCTCCCATAAAGACCTCCCACATTAGACTGGCTGTTATGACCGCCTGGTTAAGCCGGTAGAATCCGGGCAGTCTTACGTCATAACAGAGTCTAACCTCGTGTCTTTACCTTAATCACGTATTTAATTTATGGCTAAGACCTCTCACATTGGGCTGACATTTGTAGCAACTGGTTAAGCCGGTCGGGTCCGGGCAGTTTTACACTACAAATGAGTCCAACCTCGTGTCTTAGTCGATTAATTACACCTAATTAATCACCCCCATATTAATTATCCCTAATTAATATCCAGTTTACCATAACATGGGTAGACCTAACTCAATAGGTAAATTCCCATGGGGTAGACCTAACTCAATAGGTAAATTCCCACTTATGGTAATTTATTTCTTTATGGTATGCTTAATCATACCCAATCATCCATTTATTAACCTATTTACCCACCCCATCGTTCCCCACGTAAATCGTTCTCATTTCATGACATATAAAAGGGGAAGATCCATCACACATATCATGGGTTTAGCATATATCTTTGTCATGGGTTAAGAGGATGTCAACTTGCATATATGAACACATATTAACCCAACTTGCTCTTAAGCATCTACATAACTTGCATATTTATTCACATGACCTCATAAGCATGCATAACATGGTAATCTTGCATTTGAGCATACACCTAACTTGCATATTTATTCACATAACTTCATATGCATGCATAACATGTTAATCTTGCATTTAAACATACACGTAACTTGCATCATTATTCGCATAACTTCATATGCATGCATAACATATTAATCTTGCATTTAAACATACACATAACTTGCATCATCATTCACATAACTTCATATGCATGCATAACATATTAATCTTGCATTTAAACATACACATAACTTGCATCATCATTCACATAACTTCATATGCATGCATAACATGTTAATCTTGCATTTGAGCATACACATAACTTCATAAGCATGCTTAACATGTTGCGTAATAGATCAATGTCCAACTTAGTGTTTTGCATCATAATCATCATGAAACATAGCACCAAACTTGCATAAAGATATAACATTAAACTTACATAAAAATGTCATGAACACATATACTAAACTTGCATGACATAGAGCATATAACTTGCAAAACACATGACATATACAATATTAAGCTTGCATAAACACATTGATCCACAAACATAACCATACATCATCATATCCTATCTTAATCAATTTAACAATTGATTATTAAGGGGATAGAAGCTCACCAAAACACAATTAGCAAGCTAATGAAGAAGATTAAGATACTTAGAATGGATTAGAGAATGATTTGAGAGGGATTTGCTTGCAACTCCTTCATGAACTAGTGGAGGCCATGCTCAAATTTCATTTTGCCATAGTTTAGTTACAAGACTTAATTATGAATGAATTAGGGTAGGGTTGGGGTCTTATTTATAGGATTAGGTGAGTGTTTTAGGCCCTTAGATTAACCCTAGATTAGGTTAGGACCCTTAGATTTAGGAAATCTCTAGAACCAGCCCTCCTAGCCAGCCTGAAACCCAACCTGGTGCAACCTGGTGCACCCAGGTTCACTGGGCGCCTGCACCCTGTCGACAGGCAAGTCGACAGGCATGTCGACACCCCTGTCGACAGGCCTGTCGACAGCCCTGTCGACATGGGCTGGGCGGGAAGCTTCCCGCCTGACCCCGCCTGGCCCATTCCAAATTTGAATATTTTGAATTTTTAAAATCTGTTTTAGATTTAAATTTTCTGCAAACTTCATCAGGCCATAACTGGGCCATACGGACTCCGATTTTCGAAAACTCGGACTCTATTTCGCGTATTTTTCCGAGACGAACGTAATGACGCTGCCCGTTTCCCCTAATTCCCACATCTGAGATTATTTATCCTGTAATTAGTGAATTTTAGTATTAACTAAAATTCGGGGTGTTAATCGAATATGGTATTCGAATATGGTATTCGATGTTAGTTAATCGAATATGGTATTCGAAGTTAGTTAATCGAATATGGTATTCGAAGTTAGTTAATCGAATATGGTATTCGAAGTTATTTAATCGAATATAGACATTCGAAAGGAGAAATCGAATATGATATTCGAAGTTAGTTAATCGAATATGGTATTCGAAAGTTAGTCAATCGAATATGTTATTCGAAAGGGGTTAGTCAAGTTGAGTTAGTCAAATAGAGTTAACTGTTAGAGTTAATCAGTTAGAGTTAACCAGTTGGAGTTAATTAGTAGAGTTAATCGATTAGAGTTAAAACGAACTAGAGTTAATCAAATATAGTTATTTGAGACAGAGTTAGTCAAACATAGTATTCAGGGTAAGTTGCCATATTGTACGACTGCTAGCGTAATTCGCAGGGCTGTAAATAGCCAACGGGGTCGGATGTTTCCTGAGGGAGTCAGGCGTAACCATTGTGATCGCTGCGATCTAGAGTCAAGCGAATGGAGTTTAATCGAATATTTGTTATTCGATAGGAGTAAATCGAGTTGAGAAATAAGTTAAGTTCAATAAGTTGAGTTGATCGGGTGGTTCGACCAAGTTAGTCGAGCCTAGTTAATCGAATCGAATTGGTCGAACTAAGTATGTCGAGTTAAGTTAGTCAAGTTAGTCGAGCCTAGTTAATCGAATCGAATTGGTCGAACCAAGTATGTCGAGTTAGTCGAGTCAAGTTAAGTTAGTCGAGATAAGTTCGTCGAGTTAAATAAATCGATGTTAGTTTCATCGAAAGGAGTTATCGATGTTAGTTTCATCGAAAGGAGTTATCGATGTTAGTTTCATCGAAAGGAGTTATCGATGTTAGTTTCATCGAAGGGAGTTATTGATTATAGTTTAATCGAAGTGAGATTTTCAAATATGAGATATTTGAAAAGGAAGAGTTATCGAATATTAGTTATTCGAAGAGAGATTATCGAATATCGTTTATTCGAGAAGGAGTTAATCGAATATAGGTTATTCGAAGAAGAGTTAATCAAATAGAGATTTCTCGAAGAGAGCTAATCGGCGAATTCGATTATATCGAATTCGGGAAAGTACTTATACTTTCCAGGGTTTAAGTAGAAATTTATTTATTTATAAATAAATAAGTGTTAGGTTAATTATTCACTAATAAGAATAGAAGTTATAATTAAAGTTAGATAATTCGAAAGGAGGGATTATAACGTTATCGTTATAACCAATGTTTAAATATAGAAGTGGATTAGTAAAATTGAATCTGAGAAAGGCGTAAAGAAGTTGTTAAAGATTTAAAAGATAAACTTTGACCATTTCGAAGTTATAACGTTGTTCAGTTAAGGTCTGAGAGGTAATTATACCCCAACTTGAGTGACTTCCTTCTTAACTAAGAAATGGTAAGGTTTGATCGTAAAGGAGTTTTGGAAATGTTTTCCAAACGAGAATCAGAAATGTTTTCTGATAAAAGAAAAAATAAGAATTTAGAATATAGGGAAACAGGAGATAAGTAAATAAATGAACTAAAGAGATTTATGTTAAATGATGTTTGTTCGATATAATTTCCATTTGGAAATAATATCGTTGTTTGCACACTTGTTTTTCTTTGATGGTTAAATCACCGACTATCGAAGTTTTGACCATTTTAACGTTGCTAATATGGAGAGACCGGTTGGATTATTATCCATAGAACCACTCTGTATTGGCATAAGCATCGCGAATCATATATGCCAAAGATAATTGAAGACAGAGTAAAATGCAAGGGCTATCCTGTTTACAGAATAGTGCCTTCGGTTTGTCCAGTCCCAGGGCAACTTGTATGGACGAAGGTCTGATAGAGTATATCCAATGGACCGCGTAAGTTGATATGTTCAAACGTATTCACGTTTGGTGGCAGAGGAATTCGTTTCTCTTAGCTGTATACCCATGTTATTTTTGAATAAGTCAATTTGTGATTTGGCGGGTATGACGATGTGACATTTCTAAATGAATGAAGATGGATGTCTGACAGAGTATTTCCAGACGATCACGTACATTGATTTCTCCAACCGTACCAAGAGTGGAAGCGAAGAAGGAAACTTCTTTTAGCTGACACGTAATGTACTGTTGTAAAACGTCAATTAGTGATTTCGATGGATTTGACAATGTAGCATTCGAAGTGAATCTGATGTGATGATAAAGTGTAGCTTCTAGCCTCATCAACCGGTAAATGACAGAAATCGGGCAGGTAGCATGGCTAAGTCGGTCGCACCGAAGTAGGGTGTATAATCACCTATCTAGTGAATATTCATTTGTTTCTTAAATCTATCAATGTTGTCCCATATATATACGGGAACGGTTGCTGATCCCAACCGTTGGTGATGTACATTCGATACACTCAAGCGAAATGAGTGGTCGGTCATGTGTGGCTGAGTTACAAGATGTTCTTGTTGAACTCCAGTGTATCGTTCCTAGAGTACATTAATCGGAAGGTGGTTCCATACCTTGTCATAGTTGGAAATCCATTATCCAATACGTGCTTGCGATTTTGATTGTATACTAATATGTAGAACGTGAGATGAAAGCGTTTCTGCTAGTTGATATCTATTTGTACATAGACATTATTATAATATCAAAAGGTTTTTTTTGATATAAAGATATTTTGAATTCTCATAAGGGAATAACCCGTTCCGTTATGCGGCGTGGCCTTATGAGATATCGTTTACTTGTTCATATACATGTTTTAAATTGTTTTACTCACACCAGTCCCATGACTGACCCGGAGTTTACTTTGTTGTTTTCCCTAAACTCTTGGGTGCCTAAATTCGTACGGGCAGTCAAGTAGTCGGGATTTGCAGATACACTGAAGAACTGGAGCAGGAGGCTTCAGGATCATATAGCTATAGTTATTTCCGTTGTGTTGTAAGTGCTGTACTCTGATAAGTGCTATTGTATACATAACTGTTATATTTCAAAGTTATGTTATCTATTATATGTTATTCGTTCCGCTGTGAGGTTCGTGTTACTCTGATGTTGTGTTCTTCTTCTTCTATTCTCAGTTTCTATCTTATCTATCCTCACCCTCTAATTTCTTTCATTAATTACCAGGATTTTTCGATGTTTTGGTTATCGACATCGAGCTTATGTCGATAACCAAAGTCGCTCAAAATCCGGGTCGTTACAGTTGGTATCAAAGCTTAAGTTAAGAATTACTTGGCTCTGTGGCGTGACTCGGTA
Source organism: Allium sativum (assembly GCA_030737875.1). Lineage (NCBI taxonomy): Eukaryota > Viridiplantae > Streptophyta > Magnoliopsida > Asparagales > Amaryllidaceae > Allium > Allium sativum. The sequence continues at coordinate 14,697,683 of JASFAX010000033.1, forward strand.
GAGATAGGGTTAGTAATACCCTATATTGAGTTTGAGTGTATATATACGCGTGCGTATTTGTATTTGATATAAAAAATGATTTTATATTGTGGAGATTAATTGGTTGAGTAGTTTATGAGTTCTGGTCGATCAGTTTGATCCACTGTATCGGTAGGAGTAAATAAACACTTGAATACGATGGACCGACACAGTATGGATATGTAATATATTATCATATATTAGATATGTTGGTTGTTATTATAATCGAATAAGATTATAACATGTGAAATGGTTATATATAACCAATCAGAATTCATATAAGTAAAGTATATGAAATAAGATGAATTAAATATGAATTTAAATCAGATTTGGAATTAAAATAAGGAAATTTTAAGTTCCTGGGAGATTTTGAAATGTTTTCAAAATGGAAGTATTCAGTAATGGTTTTGAAATGATTTAGTATTGAAATCACTTGGGTCGCTGGAAAATAATTCCGATGATGACTGCGCAGTATCATCGGTGTGATTTTCGAGTTCTAAGTGGTGGATTACTACCAGAGATTTTGATTTGAATTGTTTTGAGAAAACAAATGTTTAGAAATTCAAAGGTTTTGAATTGGCAGTATGATTTCAAATTGATTTTAAATTTACCCGGGAATTTAAGTTCTAGAAATTAAAATTTAACTAATGAAGTTAAATAAAATGAGATGGTAAAAATAAATTGAAATTTAACTTGAACATAGTTAAATAGAATTGAATTGGATTAGAGAATAATTTGTTATGGAATTGGGTTGATGAGTTAAGAATTTGAAATTTGATATTGGGGTTCGAATAAAATTCGGTTTGGATTTGAGGATATGAACTGATTGGAATTTGATTGAGATAACACTGGTATATGCTGAGTTGATAGCATATGGAAGTGGTAGGGATATAATGATATGCCCAACAAAAAGGTACAAGTTTATATTTTATAGGAGTTTGGGATTTATGAGCCAAATTGGCAAGCCGCTTGGCTGTTTGATTTTCTTTTGGGTTGAAGAGGGCCTAGAGAGGCGAGTTGTGGTTTTACCGATAGGGTTGTACAAAGGAAGTTATGGCGAAATTTTTCTAATAGTTAAGGTGTTAGAATTTTTTTTTTGAAAATTTAGTTAGTCGGAATAAATTAATGTTTTAGTCAATATTAATTGGTTCAGTTGAAATCAGAAATAAGGGGTAAACAAATCTTAGGAATTCCAATAGATAGGGTCGTCCTCTAACTTAGCAATTTCGAGGACGAAATTATTTTAAGTGGGGAAGAATGTAATGACCCGCATTTTTAGAGATATATAATTAATTTATTTAATTATATAATTGGTGATTTGGAGAAGTTAATGATCGTTTAATTAAATGATATTGAATATTTAATTAATAATTATAATATAATAATATATATTATAATGTCGAAATAGTCGGAAATAGTGAAATTCACAATATCATGTGAATTGAATAGCATACGAGATTTTGTGGAGTTTCGATTCGAAATATAATAACGAATATATTCAATCGACGACGGTTTGAACGTATAATTATAATATAATTATAATAGAGCTTGAAATGGCGCTGCAGTTCGTAAATTGGCGATTCGAACTTCAACTGAATGTACAGGATTCATTTTAAGCCAGATTTCTGTGAAACAAGAAACGTGTGGAGCTGGTGGAGTATATCTTTCTAGTGGAAGAGAAAAATCGGGATTTCGTCATGTAGATTTTGAGTTATGTCCAAATCAAATTTCAGAAAAGTCGCTGTGGAATTCCTTTATAATTTGCGATGCTTTATATACGTTATAAAAGGAATTTCAATATAAATGGAATATCGATTTATTCTGGATTCTGAAATATCGTGTTATAAATTCTGATATGATATTCTGGAGCTGTTCGATATCATATGTGAATATATACGATAATATTAATTTATTAATATTTAATTTAATCATATTTAAATATATTTATATATTTAAACGGTCTGTTCAACGCTTGAAAAATAGCCAGTTTTGCATACGACCTCCGTTTTCGATGAAACTAATTTTGTTGGATCCGCAATGTCAAATAGTTGTTAGATTTCCAGTTTCGTGATTTTTAGAGTCACTGTGTGGCCGTACGGATTTTTAGAGTGAGAAACAGTCAGTATTTCGACAGTTAAAAATACACTGCGTGAGCATACGAAGTCGGAATTCGACGAAACCGGTTGCTTTGGGACCGTAATGTCGAACTGTAGCTGCACGTCCAGTTTGGTGATTTTTGAGTATCGTGTGTGATCACACGGATTTTTAGATTGTGAAACGAATATAATAATAATAAAAATAAAATATCTAGATATTTTACCCCATTATAAATACCCCCCTTAACCCCTTACAACCTTAAACACTTCATTTCAGAAGTCAACGAAGCAAGGAGATGCGCCGCATCCTTTTATTCATCTTTCCAGTAAAAATCCATCACAAGAAAAATCAAAATAAAAGCGTATGAATTCTTATAAATCTCCAAACCAATGTATCTGTGAAGCTTAAGTGTTTCTCTTCGATTCGACGCTACTTGGGTAGGGTGCGTGGCAACTTCTCATTGCTGGGAAAAAGAAGGCGTGAGCCTAGGGTTCAAGACCGTGAGCAGAGTATGCATTAATCCATGATTTCGAGTATAGCTGTGAATTGAGGAGATCGAACATCCTCTGGTGGCAAACTTTAGGGGAATTCGATGACAAACTTTGTCGCAGGAATATTGTAGGCAAGGTCTCGGCTACAGATCGTGGCAGACAAGGATGGTGCGAGCTCGAAAAGATGAGTGCGATCTTGAATGAGGTTAAGAAGAGAGGATTTGGGGTATAGTTGGTTTTGGATTTCGAGTGGAGAATGGATGAGCGGCAGAAGGAGGGAGATGTGGAAGTGGTTGGAGCACGGCTTCGTTTCAGCGATTTGAGGAAGAAGGGTTTTATTCGGGTCTGATATGTTAAGGGTAAGTGGGCCGGAGAAATAAGGGTAAGCCCAATTAGAAAATAATCCATGTTTTATTTTTTTATTTTTTTATTTTCAATTCATGTACTAACTTTAATATACCATAACTTGTACATACTGAATCAGAATCACGAACCGTAAGTTGTGTTGGGATCGTATGGACGGGAGCAACACAATGAGACTGACCGGGAGTGAATCTGAGCTCGTTACAATTTATGACGAAATAAATTGTCCGACTGAATCAAATAACGCAAACCGTTATTTAACGGCTAACGCGCAAATGTGAGTAAATCTCACTAACTCTGAACAGTTTATAATTTCATGTTGTATTGTTAGAACTATTAAAATTGTCTGTTTGATTGTGTGTTGATTGTTTGATTGAACTGCTAGTCAGTTAGTTAAATTTCTATATTGATTCTGTTTAACAGAATATATCATATGGAACTGAAAGTGATGTTATCTATATTGTCTAACATCTGTGATGCAGGGTAACAGGTTGGAGGAATCCGACTGGATTCCTCAACAGTTATTTTATTGTTTTTCATATATTTTAATATATGATGTGAATTATAACCTGTTGTTGATTTGTGTGTGTATGGACGAGATTGAACTTCGTGATTTGATATGATTGAATACCATAACATACGGGATGTTGACAAAGGGGATTTTCAAAGTGATATTGAAAATAGAATATTTATAAAATGGGATATTTATAAATAAGAGATATTTATAAAGTGGAATATTTATAAATAAGGAACATTTATAAATTGGGATATTTATAAATAGGAGATATTTTAAAAAGAAAATAAATTCAAAACATTTCTTTTTGAATGGAAAGGCCTGTGTGGCGAGTTTGGGGATTTTCCCGATGCTCCCGTTACAAAGGAGGTTATGGCGAATTTTCCCGAAAATTTAAGGAGTTAGAATATTTCAAGAATAAATTTGAAAAGGAAATATTTGTAAACCATTCCCAAATAGAATTGGAAAGGGAACATTATAAAAAGGAAATCATTTTTAAAGTGTGGAACCGTTATTTAAAAGTAAATCTTTTCAAATGAATAAAACGTTGTTAAAAAGGAAATCTTTATAAAGTGAATAAAGTTAATCGAATATGGTATTCGAAGTTAGAAATCGAATATGGTATTCGAAGTTAGTTAATCGAATATGGTATTCGAAGTTAGTTAATCGAATATGGTATTCGAAGTTAGTTAATCGAATATGGTATTCGAAGTTAGTTAATCGAATATGGTATTCGAAGTTAGTTAATCGAATATAGACATTCGAAAGGAGAAATCGAATATGGTATTCGAAGTTAGAAATCGAATATGGTATTCAAAGTTAGTTAATCGAATATGGTATTCGAAGTTAGTTAATCGAATATGGTATTCGAAGTTAGTTAATCGAATATGGTATTCGAAGTTAGTTAATCGAATATAGACATTCGAAAGGAGAAATCGAATATGGTATTCGAAGTTAGTTAATCGAATATGGTATTCGAAGTTAGTTAATCGAATATGGTATTCGAAGTTAGTTAATCGAATATGGTATTCGAAGTTAGTTAATCGAATATAGACATTTGAAAGGAGAATTCGAATATGGTATTCGAAGTTAGTTAATCGAATATGGTATTCGAAGTTAGTTAATCGAATATGGTATTCGAAAGTTAGTTAATCGAATATGTTATTCGAAAGGGGTTAGTCAAGTCGAGTTAGTCAAATAGAGTTAACTGTTAGATTTAATCAGTTTGAGTTAACTAGTTGGAGTTAATTAGTAGAGTTAATCGATTAGAGTTAAAACGAACTAGAGTTAATCAAATATAGTTATTTGAGACAGAGTTAGTCAAACATAGTATTCAGGGTAAGTTGCCATATTGTACGACTGCTAGCGTAATTCGCAGGGCTGTAAATAGCCTACGGGGTCGGATGTTTCCTGAGGGAGTCAGGCGTAACCATTGTGATCGCTGCGATCTAGAGTCAAGCGAATGGAGTTTAATCGAATATTTGTTATTCGATAGGAGTTAATCGAGGTGATCGAGTTGAGAAATAAGTTAAGTTAAATAAGTTGAGTTGATCGGGTGGTTCGACCAAGTTAGTCGAGCCTAGTTAATCGAATCGAATTGGTCGAACTAAGTATGTCGAGTTAAGTTAGTCAAGTTAGTCGAGCCTAGTTAATCGAATCGAATTGGTCGAACCAAGTAAGTCGAGTTAGTTGAGTCAAGTTAAGTTAGTCGAGATAAGTTCGACGAGTTAAATAAATCGATGTTAGTTTCATCGAAAGGAGTTATCGATGTTAGTTTCATCGAAAGGAGTTATCGATGTTAGTTTCATCGAAAGGAGTTATCGATGTTAGTTTCATCGAAAGGAGTTATCGATGTTAGTTTCATCGAAGGGAGTTATCGATTATAGTTTAATCGAAGTGAGATTTTCAAATATGAGATATTTGAAAAGGAAGACTTATCGAATATTAGTTATTCGAAGAGAGATTATCGAATATCGTTTATTCGAGAAGGAGTTAATCGAATATAGGTTATTCGAAGAAGAGTTAATCAAATAGAGATTTCTCGAAGAGAGCTAATCGGCGAATTCGATTATATCGAATTCGGGTAAGTACTTATACTTTCCAGGGTTTAAGTAGAAATTTATTTATTTATAAATAAATAAGTGTTAGGTTAATTATTCACTAATAAGAATAGAAGTTATAATTAAAGTTAGATAATTCGAAAGGAGGAATTATAACGTTATCGTTATAACCAATGTTTAAATATAGAAGTGGATTAGTAAAATTGAATCTGAGAAAGGCGTAAAGAAGTTGTTAAAGATTTAAAAGATAAACTTTGACCATTTCGAAGTTATAACATTGTTCAGTTAAGGTCTGAGAGGTAATTATACCCCAACTTGAGTGACTTCCTTCTTAACTAAGAAATGGTAAGGTTTGATCGTAAAGGAGTTTTGGAAATGTTTTCCAAACGAGAATCAGAAATGTTTTCTGATAAAAGAAAAAATAAGAATTTAGAATATAGGGAAACAGGAGATAAGTAAATAAATGAACTAAAGAGATTTATGTTAAATGATGTTTGTTCGATATAATTTCCATTTGGAAATAATATCGTTGTTTGCACACTTGTTTTTCTTTGATGGTTAAATCACCGACTATCGAAGTTTTGACCATTTTAACGTTGTTAATATGGAGAGACCGGTTGGATTATTATCCATAGAACCACTCTGTATTGGCATAAGCATCGCGAATCATATATGCCAAAGATAATTGAAGACGGAGTAAAATGCAAGGGCTATCCTGTTTACAGAATAGTGCCTTCGGTTTGTCCAGTCCCAGGACAACTTGTATGGACGAAGGTCTGACAGAGTATATCCAATGGATCGCGTAAGTTGATATGTTCAAACGTATTCACGTTTGGTGGCGGAGGAATTCGTTTCTCTTAGCTGTATACCCGTGTTATTTTTGAATAAGTCAATTTGTGATTTGGTGGGTATGACGATGTGACATTTCTAAGTGAATGAAGATGGATGTCTGACACGGTATTTCCAGACGATCACGTACATTGATTTCTCCAACCGTACCAAGAGTGGAAGCGAAGAAGGAAACTTCTTTTAGCTGACACGTAATGTACTGTTGTAAAACGTCAATTAGTGATTTCGATGGATTTGACAATGTAGCATTCGAAGTGAATCTGATGTGATGATAAAGTGTAGCTTCTAGCCTCATCAACCGGTAAATGACAGAAATCGGGCAGGCAGCATGGCTAAGTCGGTCGCACCGAAGTAGGGTGTATAATCACCTATCTAGTGAATATTCATTTGTTTCTTAAATCTATCAATGTTGTCCCATATATATATACGGGAACGGTTGCTGATCCCAACCGTTGGTGATGTACATTCGATACACTCAAGCGAAATGAGTGGTCGGTCATGTGTGGCTGAGTTACAAGATGTTCTTGTTGAACTCCAGTGTATCGTTCCTAGAGTACACTGATCGGAAGGTGGTTCCATACCTTGTCATAGTTGGAAATCCATTATCCAATACGTGCTTGCGATTTTGATTGTATACTAATATGTAGAACGTGAGATGAAAGCGTTTCTGCTAGTTGATATCTATTTGTACATAGACATTATTATAATATCAAAAGGTTTTTTTTGATATAAAGATATTTTGGATTCTCATAAGGGAATAACCCGTTCCGTTATGCGGCGTGGTCTTATGAGATATCGTTTACTTGTTCATATACATGTTTTAAATTGTTTTACTCACACCAGTCCCATGACTGACCCAGAGTTTACTTTGTTGTTTTCCCTAAACTCTTGGGTGCCTAAATTCGTACGGGCAGTCAAGTAGTCGGGATTTGCAGATACACTGAAGAACTGGAGCAGGAGGCTTCAGGATCATATAGCTATAGTTATTTCTGTTGTGTTGTAAGTGCTGTACTCTGATAAGTGCTATTGTATACATAACTGTTATATTTCAAAGTTATGTTATCTATTATATGTTATTCGTTCCGCTGTGAGGTTCGTGTTACTCTGATGTTGTGTTCTTCTTTTTCTTCTATTCTAAGTTTCTATCTTATCTATCCTCACCCTCTAATTTTTTTCATTAATTACCAGGATTTTTCGATGTTTTGGTTATCGACATCGAGCTTATGTCGATAACCAAAGTCGCTCAAAATCCGGGTCGTTACAGAACGAAACCGAAGGCACAATTTCCATTAATAGGAAAAGCCCTTGCACTTTACTCCATCTTCAATTATCTTCATATAACCTGATTCGCAACGTTACTCCATCTTCGATTATGTTCATATAATCTGATTCGCAATGCTATTGCCAATACGGAGTGGTTCTCGAATAATAATCCAACCGGTCTCTCCATATTGACAACGATATTGGCAAATACTTCAATAGTCGGTTATTTAACTATCGAAGAAAAACAAACAAACATTAATCCACAACATCAAACAATCACTGGGCCCCTTAATTAATATTTCATTAATTAAACCACTTCTCAATTTCCTTGCCAATATTTGTTAACCAAATATTTTCAATAATCATCTTGGCCTCTTACGCTATTTGGAGAACATTTCCAAATATCAACTTCTTTTATTTTCTATATTTAATATCTTTTATTTATAATTGGAAAACATTCCAATTATTTATCTCTTTCACGACTGTACATTTCTACACTTAGGAAGTATTTATTTATTATATTTCCAAAATTCAACTTACTTGGGTTAAAACGAATGTTGTATAAAACAACGTTACAAACAACCCAAAACATTGCATTCAACTAACTCCTATTTAAACATTTATCTTCGATATTGAATCTTGTTATTTATCAGTTTAAAATGAAATCAATCAAGTTGGGGTATAACTACCTCTCAGACCTTGATTGAATAACATTTTTAACTTCAAAACGGACAAGACTGCTTATCTTGAATAACCAATATCATAAAAACCCATTAATTCATTTTTTAAACATATATATGATTCTCTATTCTATTTTTATCATATATAATTATAGATTTCCTTTTTATTTATAATATTATATTTTTAAGTTTGTTTCCTTAATGAATTTAATACATATTGATTTTCTAGTTATCCAATTTTCTTAAAAATATTCTAACACCTTAAATTTTCGGAAAATTTCGCCATAACCTCCTTTGTACCGGTCGATAGTTCAAACCTCAACTCGCCTCTCTAGGCCCTTTTTGTTCAAAAAGAAAATTAAAAAGCCAAGTAGCTTGCCGATTCGGCGCATAAAATCTCATATGGAATTTAAATATGTACCTTTTGGTCGGGCATTTCAATTTATATCTCTTCATACACTTCATTCTTAACTTACTTAACACATATCTGAATATTCCCATTTGGTTTCAACTCAATCCATTCGTCTTAACGCAATTCACTAATTTACTTTCTAATTAGCTATTTTGCCTATTTCACTTCTTTGTTTGAACATAACATGTTCAAATAAAATATTAACTTGCTTATAAACAAATTGAATTCCATTTTCAATTCAAGTTTGCTTTTCGATTTCGAATATAAACTTCTAAATCAAATTCACTTATTAAAAGCCCAGTTTCAATTCAAAATCTCATTAACTAATTATTATTCAAATTAGTTAATTCTATTCAATAAATTAAAATCCGATTTTTGTTTCAAAAATCAATCCATTACTCCACTTGAGTTCAGATATATTTTACAACGCAAGTCTTGATTTTTCTAATGTAAATCTAAGTTTTGTTTGCCTAAAATCCTTATATTTAATTAAATAAACAGTTATGGTTTTACAATGGTTATGGTGCTGTTTTTCTGAAAATTTGATTTTGACATAACTCAAAATCTATTCGACGAAATCCATATTTTTCTCTTCCATTAGAAAACTATTATCTAATTGGTCCTGACGGTTCTTGTTTCAAAGAATTCCGACTTAAATTAATTATGTATACTCAATTGAAGTTCGAAACGCCAATTTACGAACTACCGCGCTGCGGCGAGTTCGTTTTAATTATATTAATATATATAAACGTTTAACTTTGTTTATAATATACTCAACTCCATTCTAATATATCTTTAATATATATTAAATCAATTTTTTCCCAGTTTAACATAATATTTTCGATTATCTATAATTGTCGATTTTTCCTTATTCAGTAATAAATCTATTTATACTTCGATCTTCTATTTTTAATTCCAATTCTTTTTATAAATAAATCATTTATAAAATTCGATATAATCGAATTCTGATTATAAATCCTTTGGATTTTTCTCACTTTAATTTATATTCCGAATTCCGGAATAAAATTTATCATTCTATTTCAAACCGTTTTCCAATTCACTTTTCAATTCATATTTGGAATATAACTTCTAAATTATCCAACGATAATTTATTTCCTTATTTTTATAAACATTGTTTACAAATTAAATTTCTTATTTTAAAAATTAAAACAAGCTTTCCTTCAAATATCTATATAACCCCAATTCCCTTTATATTCCGAATTCCAGAATAAAAACTATCATTCCCTTTTTCGAAATGATTTCAAATTATACTTTTAAATTCATACTTGAATTTAATATTTCAAATTTATCTCTTGATAATTAATTCACCATATTTATAAATACCATTTATAAATTTTCTTGTTTTATATATTTAAACAAGTTCCAATTCGAAATCTATTTGAAACCAAAATCTTATTTTGGAATATTTTATTTTTATAACTTATCTATATAAATATATAATCTATTTCCATATTTAAATTTAAACTTCTATTTAATACAATCCTAATATGTTTTATAAAAATATTTTATTTAAACAAATTCAATCTAATCGAATTCAAATCATAAACCCATAGGGATTTATATTTTCGTTCAATTTACATTTTGAACATTAGAATAAATTTCATCATTAACTTCTTTAAAATGATTTACCATTTCTATTTTTAGATTCACAATTGAAATTAAATATTTAAATTATCGAATGATAATTTTTCCACTTTATTTATAAACATTGTTTATAAATTCATTTCGTTCCCCTGATTACCCAATGAAAATCATTTCATTTTATTTATAAATACTGTTTATAAATTTAATGCATTATCTAATTTATAAACGTCGTTTATAAATTTTATACTTATTTTTATTTTACAAAACAAGTAAATATTTCAAGTCCATTCAAAATTCGAATTCTATTTTTAGAAAAATAGATTTCCCTTTTTTAAATCACAATTATCCTTTTCACGATACTTTTATATATCAACATTTCGGCCCAATGATATTTTAAACACTAAAACAACCAATTATCATTGACAGGTTTTTTAACACATCATATATGAAAAACAAACAATAATATTATTGAGGAATCCAGTTGGATCCCTCCAACCTGTTGACCCTGCATCCACAGACGTTAGCCAACATAAATAATACCCATCATGCTTCAAGGCAAGATATCGCTGTATAGAAGGTCATCCACTATCATAGCGTGAGGCGTATAGGGTCATCCGCTAATGATACTGCAGGCATCCGCTAATGGTACTGCGGGAAATATCCAAACCCCAATATATATATATATGTGTGTGTGTGTGTGTGTGTGTGTGTGTTAGCCAACATAAATAATACCCATCCTGCTTCGAGGCAGGATATCGGGGTATAGAAGGTCATCCACTATCATAGCTGGGGCGTATAGGGTCATCCGCTAATGATACTGCATGCATTCGCTAATGGTACTATGGGAAATATCCAAACCCTAATATATATATAATAGCCACAAACATCAATCCTAAATAACTAATATATTTATATAATAGCCACAATAATTTATTCAAGCATTCAAACAACCAACAATTATTTTTAATGATTAAAAATAATTCTAAACAATAAATTTCAAGTGAGATTTACTCACCTTTGTTTTATTTGTGATCCGTTCTGATTCCCGGTGCAGGGGAGGTTATGGCGAAATTTTTCGAAAATTTAGGGTGTTAGCCAAAATTTTGAAAAATTTGAAAAGTTCTTAGAAACTGAAAAGTTGAAGAACTTAAGCCGTAAAGAAAATAATGAAAGTTGAGTTGATTAGTGTAACAACTTTCGGCTTCGTTCCTTTTTGGGGACGAAAAGTTTTAAGTGGGGGAGATTGTAATAACCCGGAAATCTGAGCCAATTAAAAATTTTTATTTTGGCAATTCTAATGAATTTTGAATATTTAAAATGAATTATTTTAAATAATAACGACGAGAATTTATTTTGAATGGAAATAGAACATATATATTTATATAGATCGTCGTTAGAATATAAATATTTTATTTTAATTATAAAAGGAATTGAAAATGGCGCGGCAGTTCGAAAATTCGATTTCTAAATTCAAATGAATGTACAGGATTCAAAATAAACAGGATTATAGCAAAACCAAAAATATTTGAATCTATTTGAGAATATCTTTCCAATGAATCCGAAAAATTGAAATTTTATAGCAGGAATCAAAAGTTATGTTCAGTTGAAAATTCAGAATAGTCGCTATGGAATTTCGGCCCTTAAAAATGGAAATTTTGCAAACGACCTCTGTTTTCGTCAAAACCACTTTTGTTGGATCCGTGATGTCAAGTTATTTCTAGATTCCAAAATTTGTAATTTTTCGAATCAATATTTGAGCGTGACAAAGGAAAACGTGTTTGAGCAGTTTTAGTTGATTTTAATCGACTGGAAAATGGCCATTTTTCAAACGGTCTCAGAATTTGACGAAATTAATTTTGTTCGAGCCATATCGTCAATACGAAGCTAGAAATTATTTTTCGGGAATTTTTAGAGTCCGTATGTGCCCCCAGTAAATTGAAATGCGCATTCAAATTCAATATATATATTTATATTTTGATTTTGACGGAAACTGATCGTAGCAGCCAAAGTGGCTTACGATTCATATCCCATTGTGTTCGGAATGGGGATAATTAGCTATGGACGACAGTCGGTGGGTTTGATTTCGAGTTCAAATAAAAAGTTGCTTTTTGAAAATAAATAAAATAAAAATATAATAAAATATAAATCTATCAAACGCCCCCCTTTCTCATTCGTTCATATCAAAATAAAAAAAAAACCCTCCTCCGCCGTAATCGCTACTCCCCCCTTCTCCGACCGCTCCGCCTCCTCAGCCCCCCCCCCCTCCGCTCCTCCATCTCTCCGCACCTTCTTCTCCTCGTCCAACTCGCGAAGATCTCCACGCGAGAACACCCATGCCACCCAAACCCTAGGAAGGGCCGCCGCCTCTGGCCATTGCCCCACCGCATCGGCGCCTCCGCCTCGAGATCCCCCCTCTCTCTGTCCAATGCCGAACACGGTAAGATTTTTATTTTATTATTTTTGTTTATTTTTACCTATTTTATTGTGATTAGATAAAATAAAAATCGGTTTTAAAATGTATATAACATTAGAAATGAAAATGTGATTTATATAGGTAGCAAACGGAAAGATTTTTAAAACGAAAAGAATTGATTTTTAAACAAATAAAAATAGAATTTTTATCTATATAATAGCAATATAAAAATGTGATTTTTATATATGTAGCGAGTTAAAAATATGATTTTTATATAATAGAGAATATAAAAATGTGATTTTTATATGTGTAGCGAAATAAAAATATGATTTTTATTTATGTAGAGTAATAAAAATATAATTTTTATTATATTACTAGCAAGATAAAAATATAATTTTTATCTATATAGTAGCAGTATAATAATGTGATTTTTATATATGTAGTGAATACGGGAAACAAAAGTGACAAAAGGCGAGCACGGCGAAGATTTCCTACATATGAAGAGTCATGGCATTGGTTTAGCTAGTCGGTGAGAACTCCTCACCTTTAATTTATATTTCTGGTTAAAAATATATACTAGGATGCAGACGGTGTTTAGTAGCACCCGACACCCGTCATCCACAGACCACGGAGGGCTTGTATGCTTGTTTGTTTGATTTTGATGTATAGTTAATTGTGTGATGTGAAATGAAATAAAATATTTATATAGTTAAAAATATTTTATAGTTGAAAATAAAATTTTTAACGTGTATCTAAAATGAAATAAATATAAACAAATCAGACGATTTGTTTATATACACACATTTGATTTATATTGATTGGGACGATAAATTTTACACATCGCCCAACTGCACACAAAAAATCTGTGTTGGATTGTTTGAAAACCCCACACGGGTATTGGGATGATATATGACATACACTAGTCCCAATAATTAGCTGTATGTCGATCGATTGATTGACAGGATGTTATAAGCGTTAAATATTTATATTTGATGCTTATACAGTGTAGAACACACTTTTGATGATGGTTGGGTGTTTATCGTCATTGTTGTATATATGAATTTGATGAAATCCATATAACTGAAATTATATGGTAATTGACTGTGTCTGATTCCAGTTCAGAATTATCGAATAATTTAAAAATAATATTCTTTGAATATTGAAATGTGAAGCTGTGTTAAGTAGTTACATGCCATTTTAACACGAACGGGAATTTTGTCGATTTTATAATGAATATTGAGAGTGATTTCAAAATCAATATTTTGAAAAGAATTCGAATTGAAATTGAATAGAATTGAATTCGAATTGAAATTAAATAGAAATGAATTCGAATTGAAATTGAATAGAATTGAATTCAAATTGAAATTGAATTGAAATGAATTCGAATGGAAATTGAATAGAATTGAATTCGAATTGAGATTGAATTGAAATGAATTCTAATTGAAATTGAATAGAATTGAATTCGAATTGAAATTGAATTGAAATGAATTCGAATTGAAATTGAATATAATTGAATTCGAATTGAATAGAATTGAATTCGAATTGAAATTGAATAGAATTGAATTCGAATTGAAATTGAATAGAATTGAATAGAATTGAATTCGAATTGAAATTGAATACAAATGAATTCGAATTGAAATTGAATAGAATTGAAATCGAATTGAAATGAATTCGAATTGAAATTGAATAGAATTGAATTCGAATTGAATTGAAATGAATTTGAATTGAAATTGAATAGAAATGAATTCGAATTGAAATTGAATTGAAATGAATTCGAATTGAAATTGAATAGAACTGAATTCGAATTGAATAGAATTGAATTTGAATTGAAATTGAATAGAATTGAATTCGAATTGAAATTGAATAGAATTGAATTCGAATTGAATAGAAATGAATTCGAATTGAAATTGAATAGAATTGAATTCGAATTGAAATTGAATTGAAATGAATTCGAATTGAAATTGAATAGAATTGAATTCGAATTGAAATTGAATTGAATTCGAATTGAAATTGAATAGAACTGAATTCGAATTGAATAGAATTGAATTTGAATTGAAATTGAATAGAATTGAATTCGAATTGAAATTGAATAGAATTGAATTCGAATTGAAATTGAATAGAAATGAATTCGAATTGAAATTGAATAGAATTGAAATTCGAATTAAATTGAAAAGAATTGAAATTTGAATTAGATTGAAATAAATTGAAATTCGAATTAAATCGAAATGAATTGAAAATTCGAATTTAATTGAAATGAATCAAAATTCGAATTAAATTGAAATTGAATTGAAATCGATTTGAAATGAAATTAAAATGAATTTATATTGAAAAATTCAATTTTGATTTGAATTTGAAAAGGAAGTTGAAATCATTTTGAAAACGAATTTAAAACGATTTATACAATACGTTTTAAAAGGAAATCAATGAAATATATAATATATATATATATATTATATATAATGTCCTGAATAGAACGCGCCGCGCCACGGCAATTCGCGAATTTCGACCATTGACTTCGAATTGATGTTGCAGGAGATCCTACAATCGGATTCTCCTAAAACCGGAACCGTTGGGTTCGTATCGAAAAGAGCTTTCTAAGAATATTAGAGATTTGAAATCTAATGTCTGGATTTGGAATTATGTCCAAATCAAATTTGGAAAAGGTCATTGTAAGTGTAGTTCGATGGCCGTTGATGGAAATCAACTGTACGGGCCTTGATAAAATTATTAAAAATAGTAATAATTTGTGTAGAATCATAAGAAATGATTTGGGAAGAATTGGGATGAAAAACTCCATATTTGAAAAGATAAAAGTAGATTTTTATCGAAATGAACTAGTTTTGAACTAGAATAATAATTTATTTATTTTTAAAATAAATAAAGTGGATTTGAAATGGTTTTGAAAATAAAAAGAATTTCCAATAATTGAATTGGAATGGATTGGAATCGAAATTATCTTTGGAATATTTCAATTTTGGATTTCATGATTATACAGATATTGTTATGGAAATTTGAAAGCTATATTTATATCGTTATTTCCAATACAATATTTGTTGGTCGTAGAATTTGATATTGAATATAAGCCGATATATTTTCTATTTAGAGCCTTGTATTTAATATCAAATGTGATTTGGGTTTGTCATGAATGGTGTCTTCATTAACATTGTTCTTAAGCCCAGTTGAGAAAAAGATTAAATCTTTTTATTTAGATTTAATGAAGTGTACCAATTAAATAATATTAATTGGAATTGAATTGGTATTGATTTTTGGGTTTATCGTGAACAGTGTTTTAAATAACACTTGTTCTTTAACCCGATAATTAATGGAATATGATTTTGGGTTGTCGTGAACGGTATTTTCAATAATACTGTTCTTAGACCAAACTGAGTTAAGAAAATCAGAAACTAACTCGAGATTAGTTAAGTTGAATGGTTTCTTGGGTATTGATCTAATGTTGGTTTCGGCCTTCGGGGTTAATACTTAGAGAATTGCTCACCTGCTATTTAACAATTAAAGGCTGATAGAATGGAATGTGATTTTGGGTTTATCGCGAACCGTGTTATAAATGACATTGATTCTTTAACCGAGTTAAAGACAGGAAGATTAAAACCAAGTGGTGTTTTAATGAATCTTTAATTGGATTGAGAAGATCAAGAATGGAGTATCACCAGTTTTGCTCCAGGCGATAGTTAAATCTTTAATTAGATTTGAACGTGAAATGGTAATTGAATTTACCGATAACACCGTGGTGTTAGATATGAAATATGACCAGTTTTACTTCATGGGATGAATAGGTTGGGATTGGGAAATAAAATAAATGATTACTTCGGTGTGGTTCGCTAATCCCGACTAGTTGAATTGATATTCAAAAGAAGATTAAAGAATAAATTTAAGGAATTTATCTTTGATGAAATTAATGGGAACCTCTCCCTCAGAATGTGAAATTTAACAACTAACTGAAGATTAGTTAAGATGAATGGTTTCCTATGTATTGATCGGATGCTCGGCCTTCGGGGTTAATATTTGGGAAATTGTTCTCTTACTAATTTACGGTTAGTGACTGATGAATTGGAATGAGGCGTATGTTGTGTTTGTGTAAAACTTGTTTATTATATACGCGAGTTGTTCAGAAAGACCGGGTTTATCCCATTCTGAATAACTGATTCAACATGGTGTCGAAGAGGAAGACGGTGGTTGAAGACCGGAGGTCTTCACGTCGTTTGGATAATTACTGATGATCTTGATTAGGCTGTACACCCAAGAGGAGGGAATCAGTTGGTGATCGTCCAGAAGTACTTGGAGATCGATAAATATGCGAGGAATAAGGTTCCTCCGGTTTCGTTCAGGTCCAGAACGGACTTGTAAATGGACCGTGTGTCTGACATTGGATATCATTCTGTTTGATTGATGGATATCGGTTGCATGGAGTGGTTTGCCTGTGTGGCATGCTAAGATACAAATGATCAAGGCTTCTGTTGAAAAGCAGAGTCTTATGGTTGATGATCAAAGCACAGCCTGTGTGGCACAGCTTTGTGTAGTGTTAATTCGCGAGCCTCACACCTCGGTTGTGAACCAGAAACGGGAGAAGGACCTCAGGGAGGACATGCATTTCTTTCTAGTTAGAAGTGGCGTCAGTGGTTTTACACGCCCTGACGAGTTTGACTTAAGTGGTTGTTGCTGTTGCGAGGCGCCTCGAATATATCGGTGACTATGTGAAGCCGATGGAGTCATTTGTTGGCTCATTTACGCCCCAAAGGGCGGGGAAACGTAATGTTAATCCACATCGGTGGACTGGCCCTGACGATCCAAGGGGCAATTGCGGCTGTTCCTGAGGGGTGGACTAGAGGCTCTCGAATTCGGTGAGGACTATCTTTTGCCTCGGTTCATAGATGGAAATCCAACTTCCAAATACGTGACCTTGCGGTTTTATTTGTAGAGCCTAGTATGGCGACATAGTAGCATGGGATACTATGCCGTCTATGATTGATACTTATTATTTGAAGTTGTTTTATACACTATGCATTTATTATAGTATCAAATGATTTGTTTTAAATGTACTAAGCATGTTTCGCTATTATAAGGGAAAACCCTATCCCCCGGCTTGCGTTGCATTGTGTGATAGGACCCGGGTCTTATAATAGCTTCATTTCTCCAAAAAGC
The DNA here is from genome assembly GCA_030737875.1 of Allium sativum. NCBI lineage: Eukaryota > Viridiplantae > Streptophyta > Magnoliopsida > Asparagales > Amaryllidaceae > Allium > Allium sativum. The sequence continues at coordinate 14,715,608 of JASFAX010000033.1, forward strand.
ATTGTGCTGTTTTGTTATATGCACTGGTATTCTTGGGAGGAAACCCGTTCCGTGTTATACGGCGTGGTCCCTTGATTTACCTAACTTTAAAAATAAAGATTAATAACTGCTTTAGTTCTCACACCAGTCACATGACTGACCTGGAGTTTATTGTTTTAACCTAAACTCTGGGTGCCCTTATTTTGACACGGGCAGCTAGTAGTTTTGGTTTTGTAGATTTATTTTGACAGGATCCTGATTTATAGCTGAAACGATACCCGAAAAGCTCTGTATCCGTGTATTACTTCTAGTTGTGTATGATATTATTTTCCGCTGCTATGTAATGTATTGTAATCTCAGATATTTTATAATGTGTAATATTTATTCATACTCTGTATATTCTTGTATTATGATGGAATTGTCGTAATAAACAATGAAATGTTCTTCCATCTTTGTGTGTTGTCCTCAGTTCAATCCGGGCTTTCCTTACCGGGGAAGTTCGGATCGTCTTAGTTGGTATCAGAGCTTTTGTTTACAAAGCTCGGAGAACAAGACACATTAGAACAAAATGAAAGAATTCATCAGAAATTGGATTAGTAATATCCAACGAGAATGACTCGTTAGAAATAGGATCAGTAGTATCCTAGAACGAGTGTGAAGAGTAGTGTTTTTAAATTAAAAGTGAAAACAATTTTGTTTTGAAAATTTAAATCAATTATTCGTATTTGATTATTTATTTTATATTGAATTTGGATTAAACGGTATATAGAGATTTTGCGTATACGTCTGATCCGCATGTATTCGAAGTTTTAAAATACTGGATAAATATAGAATTGTACTCAAGTCTCTCGAAGGTGACTCTGATGATCGCTCGAGCATCATCAGAATTTATTTTCGTGTTTCGAAAGTGGGATCCCTATATGATTCCAATTGACTAGTGTGAGAACCAAAATTATATAGGGCTTAATGTTGTGATTTGTCATCAAAAATGTGATTTTTTTTTGACTATATATCAAAATTATGAATTTGAAAAGCTAATCAACTAATTGATTGCTGGTTGTGTTGTTTGATTATTGTTTGATTAATTAAATGTTAAGCCTTTAGCCAAATTGTATCAAATATTGAATTGTATTGAAAATTATTTGCAAATGCATGCATGTACATATATATGTGTGAACAGGTCATAGGAAGGAGGCTAGAGAAGAGGAATAAAATTGTTTGCCTGACAAATAGGTACATGTTTATTGTATTTCTTGGGTTTTGGATGATTTTATGAGCAGATTGGCTAGCCGCTTGGCCTTTTCTTTTTATTTTGTATTGAAGAAGGTCATGGGAGGATATATGCAATATCTCGAAGTCCCCGGTGCAGGGGAGGTTATGGCGAAATTTTTCGAAAATTTAGGGTGTTAGCCAAATTTTTGAAAAATTTGAAAAGTTCTTAGAAACTGAAAAGTTGAAGAACTTAAGCCATAAAGAAAATAATGAAAGTTGAGTTGATTAGTGTAACAACTTTCGGCTTCGTTCCTTTTTGGGGACGAAAAGTTTTAAGTGGGGGAGATTGTAATAACCCGGAAATCTGAGCCAATTAAAAATTTTTATTTTGGCTATTCTAATGAATTTTGAATATTTAAAATGAATTATTTTAAATAATAACGACGAGAATTTATTTTGAATGGAAATAGAACATATATATTTATATAGACCGTCGTTAGAATATAAATATTTTATTTTAATTATAAAAGGAATTGAAAATGGCGCGGCAGTTCAAAAATTCGATTTCTAAATTCAAATGAATGTACAGGATTCAAAATAAACAGGATTATAGCAAAACCAAAAATATTTGAATCTATTTGAGAATATCTTTCCAACGAATCCGAAAAATTGAAATTTTATAGCAGGAATCAAAAGTTATGTTCAGTTGAAAATTCAGAATAGTCGCTATGGAATTTCGGCCCTTAAAAATGGAAATTTTGCAAATGGCCTCTGTTTTCGTCGAAACCACTTTTGTTGGATCTGTGATGTCAAGTTATTGCTAGATTCCAAAATTTGTAATTTTTCAAATCAATATTTGAGCGTGACAAAGGAAAACGTGTTTGAGCAGTTTTAGTTGATTTTAATCGACTGGAAAATGACCATTTTTCAAACGGTCTCATAATTTGATGAAATTAATTTTGTTCGAACCGTATCGTCAATACGAAGCTAAAAAATATTTTTCGGGAATTTTTAGAGTTCGTATGTGCCCCAGTAAATTGAAATGCGCATTCAAATTCAATATATATATATTTATATTTTGATTTTGACGGAAACTGATCGTAGCAGCCAAAGTGGCTTACGATACATATCCCATTGTGTTCGGAATGGGGATAATTAACTATGGACGACAGTCGGTGGGTTTGATTTCGAGTTCGAATAAAAAGTTGCTTTTTGAAAATAAATAAAATAAAAATATAAAATCTTTCAAACGCCCCCCTTTCTCATTCGTTCATATCAAAATAAAAAAAATCCTCCTCCACCGTAATCGCTACTCCCCCCTTCTCCGACCGCTCCGCCTCCTCAGCCCCCCCTCCGCTCCTCCATCTCTCCGCACCTTCTTCTCCTCGTCCAACTCGCGAAGATCTCCACGCGAGAACACCTAGGCCACCCAAACCCTAGGAAGGGCCGCCGCCTCTGGCCAATGCCCCACCGCATCGGCGCCTCCGCCTCGAGATCCCCCCTCTCTCTGTCCAATGCCGAACACGGTAAGATTTTTATTTTATTATTTTTGTTTATTTTTACTTATTTTATTGTGATTAGATTAAATAAAAATCGGTTTTAAAATGTATATAACATTAGAAATGAAAATGTGATTTATATAGGTAGCAAATGAAAAGATTTAATTTTTTTAAAACGAAAAGAATTGATTTTTAAACAAATAAAAATAGAATTTTTATCTATATTGTAGCAATATAAAAATGTGATTTTTATATATGTAGCGAGTTAAAAATTTGAATTTTATATAATAGAGAATATAAAAATGTGATTTTTATATGTGTAGCGAAATAAAAATATGATTTTTATTTATGTAGAGTAATAAAAATATAATTTTTATTATATTACTAGCAAGATAAAAATAGAATTTTTATCTATATAGTAGCAGTATAAAAATGTGATTTTTATATATGTAGTGAATACGGGAAACAAAAGTGACAAAAGGCGAGCACGGCGAAGATATCCTACATATGAAGAGTCATGGCATTGGTTTAGCTAGTCGGTGAGAACTCCTCACCTTTAATTTATATTTCTGGTTAAAAATATATTCTAGGATGCAAACGGTGTTTAGTAGCACCTGACACCCGTCATCCACAGACCACGGAGGGCTTGTATGCTTGTTTGTTTGATTTTGATGTATAGTTGATTGTGTGATGTGAAATGAAATAAAATATTTATATAATTAAAAATATTTTATAGTTGAAAATAAATTTTTTAACGGGTATCTAAAATGAAATAAATATAAACAAATCAGATGATTTGTTTATATACACACATTTGACATATATTGATTGGGACGATAAATTTTACACATCGCCCAACTGCACAAAAAAAATCCGTGTTGGATTGTTTGAAAACCCCACACGGGTATTGGGATGATATATGATATACACTAGTCCCAATAATTAGCTGTATGTCGATCGATTGATTGACATGATGTTATAAGCGTTAAATATTTATATTTGATGCTTATACAGTGTAGAACACACTTTTGATGATGGTTGGGTGTTTATCGTCAATGTTGTATATATGAATTTGATGAAATCCATATAACTGAAATTATATGATTATTGACTGTGTCTGATTCCAGTTCAGAATTATCGAATAATTTAAAAATAATATTCTTTGAATATTGAAATGTGAAGCCGTGTTAAGTAGTTACATGCCATTTTAACACGAACAGGAATTTTGTCGATTTTATAATGAATATTGAGAGTGATTTCAAAATCAATATTTTGAAAAGAAATCGAATTGAAATTGAATAGAATTGAATTCGAATTGAAATTAAATAGAAATGAATTCGAATTGAAATTGAATAGAATTGAATTCGAATTGAAATTAAATAGAAATGAATTCGAATTGAAATTGAATAGAATTGAATTCAAATTGAAATTGAATTGAAATGAATTCAAATGGAAATTGAATAGAATTGAATTCGAATTGAGATTGAATTGAAATGAATTCGAATTGAAATTGAATAGAATTGAATTCGAATTGAAATTGAATTGAAATGAATTCGAATTGAAATTGAATATAATTGAATTCGAATTGAAATTGAATAGAATTGAATTCGAATTGAAATTGAATAGAATTGAATTCGAATTGAAATTGAATACAAATGAATTCGAATTGAAATTGAATAGAATTGAAATTCGAATTAAATTGAAAAGAATTGAAATTCGAATTAGATTGAAATAAATTGAAATTCGAATTAAATCGAAATGAATTGAAAATTCGAATTAAATTGAAATGAATCGAAATTCGAATTAAATTGAAAATGAATTGAAATCGATTTGAAATGAAATTAAAACGAATTTATATTGAAAAATTCAATTTTGATTTGAATTTGAAAAGGAAGTTGAAATCATTTTGAAAACGAATTTAAAACGATTTATATAATACGTTTTAAAAATAAATCGACGAAATATATATAATATATATATTATATATACATAATGTCCAGAATAGAACGCACCGCGCCACTACAATTCGCGAATTTCGACCATTGACTTCAAATTGATGTTGCAGGAGATCCGACAATCAGATTTTCCTAAAACCGGAACCGTTGGGTTCGTATCGAAAAGGGATTTCTAACGAATATTAGAGATTTGAAATCTAATGGTTGGATTTGGAATTATGTCCAAATCAAATTTCGAAAAGGTCGTTGTAAGTGCAGTTCGATGGCCGTTGATGGAAATCAACTGTACGGGCCTTGATAAAATTATTAAAAATAGTAATAATTTGTGTAAAATCATAAGAAATGATTTGGGAAGAATTGGGATGAAAAACTCCATATTTGAAAAGATAAAAGTAGTTTTTTATCGAAATGAACTAGTTTTGAACTAGAATAATAATTTGTTTATTTTTAAAATAAATAAAGTGGATTTGAAATGGTTTTGAAAATAAACAGAATTTCCAATAATTGAATTGGAATGGATTGGAATCGAAATTATCTTTGGAATATTTCGATGTTGGATTTCATGATTATAAAGATATTGTTATGGAAATTTGAAAGCTATATTTATATCGTTATTTCCAATACGATATTCGTTGGTCGTAGAATTTGATATTGAATATAAGCCGATATATTTTCTATTTAGAGCCTTGTATTTAATATCAAATGTGATTTGGGTTTGTCATGAATGGTGTCTTCATTAACACTGTTCTTAAGACCAGTTGAGAAAAAGAATAAATCTTTTTATTTAGATTTAATAAAGTGTGCCAATTAAATAATATTTAATTGGTATTGAATTGGTATTGATTTTTGGGTTTATCGTGAACAGTGTTTTAAATAACACTTGTTCTTTAACCCGATAATTAATGGAATGTGATTTTGGGTTGTCGTGAACGGTATTTTCAATAATACTGTTCTTAGTCCCAACTGAGTTAAGAAAATCAGAAAGTAACTCGAGATTAGTTAAGTTGAATGGCTTCTTGGGTATTGTCTGATGTTGGTTTCGGCTATCGGGGTTAATACTTATAGAATTGCTCACCTGCTATTTAACAGTTAAAGGCTGATAGAATGGAATGTGATTTTGGGTTTATCGCGAACCGTGTTTTAAATGACATTGATTCTTTAACCCAGTTAAAGACAGGAAGATTAAAACCAAGTGGTGTTTTAATGAATCTTTAATTAGATTGAGAAGATCAAGAATGGAGTATCACCAGTTTTGCTCCAGGCGATAGTTAAATCTTTAATTAGATTTGAACGTGAAATGGTAATTGAATTTACCGATAACACCGTGGTGTTAGATATGAGGTATGACCAGTTTTATTCATGGGATGAATAGGTTGGGATTGGGAAATAAAATAAATGATTACTTCGGCGTGGTTCGCTAATCCCGACTAGTTGAATTGATATTCAAAAGAAGATTAAAGAATAAATTTAAGGAATTTATCTTTGATAAAATTAATGGGAACCTCTCCCTCAGAATGTGAAATTTAACAACTAACTGAAGATTAGTTAAGATGAATGGTTTCCTGTGTATTGATCGGATGTTGGTTTCGGCCTTCGGGGTTAATATTTGGGGAATTGTTCTCTTACTAATTTACGGTTAGTGACTGATGAATTGGAATGAGGCGTATGTTGTGTTTGTGTAACACTTGTTTATTATATATGCGAGTTGTTCAGAAAGACCGGGTTTATCCCATTCTGAATAACTGATTCGACGTGGTGTCGAAGAGGAAGACGGTGGTTGAAGACCGGAGGTCTTCACGTCGTTTGGATAATTACTGATGGTCTTGATTGGGCTGTATACCCAAGAGGAGGGAATCAGTTGGTGATCGTCCAGACGTACTTGGAGATCGATGGATATGCGAGGAATAAGGTTCCTCCGGTTTCGTTCAGGCCCAGAACGGAATTGTAAATGAACCGTGTGTCTGACATTGGATATCATTCTGTTTGATTGATGGATATCGGTTGCATGGAGTGGTTTGCCTATGTGGCATGCTAAGATACAAATGATCAAGGCTTCTGTTGAAAAGCAGAGTCTTATGGTTGATGATCAAAGCACAGCCTGTGTGGCATAACTTTGTGTAGTGTTAATTCGCGAGCCTCACACCCCGGTTGTGAACCAGAAATGGGAGAAGGACCTCAGGGAGGACATGCGTTTCTTTCTAGTTAGAAGTGGCGTCAGTGGTTTTGCATGCCTTGACGAGTTTGACTTATGTGGTTGTTGATGTTGCGAGGCACCTCAGATATATCGGTGACTATGTGAAGCCGATGGAGTCATTTGTTGGCTCATTTACGCCCCAAAGGGCGGGGAAACTTAATGTTCAGGCATAATAATCCACATCGGTGGACCGACCCTGACGATCCAAGGGGAAATTGCGGCTGTTCCTGAGGGGTGGACTAGAGGCTCTCGAATTCGGTGAGGACTATCTTTTGCCTCGGTTCACAGATGGAAATCCAACTTCCAAATACGTGTCCTTGCGGTTTTATTTGTAGAGCCTAGTATGGCGACATAGTAGCATGGGATACTATGCCGTCTATGATTGATACTTATGATTTGAAGTTGTTTTATACACTATGCATTTATTATAGTATCAAATGATTTGTTTTAAATGTACTAAGCATGTTTCGCTATTATAAGGGAAAACCCTATCCCCCGGCTTGCGTTGCATTATGTGATAGGACATAGGTCTTATAATAGCTTCATTTCTCCAAAAAGCATTGTGCTGTTTTGTTATACGCACTGGTATTCTTGGGAGGAAACCCGTTCCGTGTTATACGGCGTGGTCCCTTGATTTACCTAACTTTAAAAATAAAGATTAATAACTGCTTTAGTTCTCACACCAGTCACATGACTGACCTGGAGTTTATTGTTTTAACCTAAACTCTGGGTGCCCTTATTTTGACACGGGCAGCTAGTAGTTTTGGTTTTGCATATTTATTTTGACAGGATCCTGATTTATAGCTGGAACGATACCCAAAAAGCTCTGTATCCGTGTATTACTTCTAGTTGTGTATGGTATTATTTTCCGCTGCTATGTAATGTATTGTAATCTCTGATATTTTATAATGTGTAATATTTATTCATACTCTGTATATTCTTGTATTCTGATGGAATTGTCATAATAAACAATGAAATGTTCTTCCATCTTTGTGTGTTGTCCTCAATTCAATCCGGGCTTTCCTTACCGGGGAAGTTCAGGTAGTCTTAGTTGGTATCAGAGCTTTTGTTTACAGAGCTCGGAGAACAAGACACATTAGAACCAAACGAAAGAATTCATCAGAAATTGGATTAGTAATATCCAACAAGAATGACTCGTTAGAGATAGGATCAGTAGTATCCTAGAACAAGTGTGAAGAGTAGTGTTTTTAAAATAAAAGTGAAAACAAGTTTTGTTTTGAAAATTTAAATCAATTATTCGTATTTGATTATTTATTTTATATTGAATTTGGACTAACAGGTATATAGAGATTTTGCGTATACGTCTGATCCGCGTGTATTCGAAGTTTTAATATACTGGATAGATATAGAATCATACTCTAGTCGCTCGAAGGTGATTCTGATGATCGCTCGAGCATCATCAGAATTTATTTTCATGTTTCGAAAGTGGGATCTCTATATGATTCCAATTGACTAGTGTGAGAACCAAAATAAGATAAGGCTTAATGTTGTGATTTGGCATCAAAAATGTGATTTTTTTTGACTATATATCAAAATTATGAATTTGAAAAGCTAATCAACTAATTGATTGTGGGTAATGTTGTTTGATTATAGTTTGATTAATTAACTGTTGAACCTTTCGCCAAATTGTATCAAATATTGAATTGTATTGAAAATTATTTGCAAATGCATGCATGTACATATATATGTGTGAACAGGTCATAGGAAGGAGGCTAGAGAAGAGGAATAAAATTGTTTGCCCGACAAATAGGTACATGTTTATTGTATTTCTTGGGTTTTGGATGATTTTATGAGCCGATTGGCTTTTTCTTTTTCATTTGGATTGAAGAAACCATGGGAGGCTATATGAAATATCTCGGAGTCCCTAGTGCAGGGGTGGTTATGGCGAAATTTTTCGAAAATTTAGGGTGTTAGTCAAATATTTGAAAATTTTGAAAAGTTCTTAGAAACTGAAAATTTGAAGAACTTAAGCCGTAAAGAAAATAATGAAAGTTGAGTTGATTAGTGAAACAACTTTCGGCTTCGTTCCTTTTCGGGGACGAAAAGTTTTAAGTGGGGGAGATTGTAATAACCTGGAAATCTGAGCCAATTAAAAATTTTTATTTTGGCAATTCTAATGAATTTTGAATATTTAAAATGAAATATTTTAAATAATAATGACGAGAATTTATTTTGAATGGAAATATAATATATATATTTATATAGATCATCGTTAGAATATAAATATTTTATTTTAATTATAAAAGGAATTGAAAATGGCGCGGCAGTTCGAAAATTCGATTTCTAAATTTAAATGAATGTGCAGGATTCAAAATAAACAGGATTATAGCGAAACCAAAAATATTTGAATCTATCTGAGAATATATTTCCAACGAATCCGAAAAATTGAAATTTCATAGCGGGAATCAAAAGTTATGTCCAGTTGAAAATTCAGAATAGTCGCTATGGAATTTCGGCCCTTAAAAATGGAAATTTTGCAAACGACCTCGGTTTTCGACGAAACTACTTTTGTTGGATCCGTGATGTCAAGTTATTGCTAGATTCCAAAATTCGTAATTTTTCGAAACAATATGTGAGCGTGGCAAAGGAAAACGTGTTTGACCAGTTTTAGTTGATTTTAATCGACTGGAAAATGGCCATTTTTCAAACGGTCTCATAATTTGACAAAATTAATTTTGTTAAAACCGCATCATCAATACGAAGCTAGAAAATATTTTTCGGGATTTTTTTGAGTCCGTATGAGCCCCCAGTAAATTGAAATGCGCGTTCAAATTCAATATATAGATTTATATTTTGATTTTGACGGAAACTGATCGTAGCAGCCAAAGTGGCTTACAATACATATCCCATTGTGTTCGGAATGAGGATAATTAGCTATGGATGACAGTCGGTGGGTTCGATTTCGAGTTCGAATAAAAAGTTGCTTTTTGAAAATAAATAAAATAAAAATATAATAAAATATAAAATCTTTCACACGCCCCCCTTTCTCATTCGTTCATATCGAAATAAAAAAAACCTCCTCCGCCACAATCGCTACTCCCTCCCTTCTCCGACCGCTCCGCCTCCTCAGCCCCCCCTCCGCTCCTCCATCTCTCCGCACCTTCTTCTCCTCGTCCAACTCGCGAAGACCTCCACGCGAGAACACCCAGGCCACCCAAAACCTAGGAAGGGCCGCCGCCTCTGGCCAATGCCTCACCGCATCGGCGCCTCCACCTCGAGATCCCCCCCTCTCTATCCAATGCCGAACACTGTAAGATTTTTATTTTATTATTTTTGTTTATTTTTACTTATTTTATTGTGATTAGATTAAATAAAAATCAGTTTTAAAATGTGTGTGACGTTAGAAATGAAAACGTGATTTATATAGGTAGCAAACGAAAAGATTTATTTTTTTTCAAACGAAAAAAATTGATTTTTAAACAAACAAAAATAGATTTTTTATCTATATAGTAGCAATATAAAAATGTTATTTTTATATATGTAGCGAGTTAAAAATATGATTTTTATATAATAGAGAATATAAAAATGTGATTTTTATATATGTAGCGAAATAAAATTATGATTTTTATTTATGTAGAGTAATAAAAATATAATTTTTATTATATTACTAGTAAGATAAAAATAGAATTTTTATCTATATAGTATCAGTATAAAAATGTGATTTTTATATATGTAGTGAATACGGGAAACGAAAGTGACAAAAGGCGAGCACGGTGAAGATTTCCTACATATGAAGAGTCATGACGTTGGTTTAGCTAGTCAGTGAGAACTCCTCGCCTTTAATTTAAATTTCTAGTTAAAAATATATACTAGGATGCAGATGGTGTTTAGTAGCACCCGACACCCTTCGTCCACAGACCATGGACGACTTGTATGCTTGTTTGCTTGATTTTGATGTGTAGTTGATTGTGTGATATGAAATGAAATAAAATATTTATATAGTTAAAAATATTTTATAGTTGAAAATAGAATTTTTAACGTGTATCTAAAATGAAATAAATATAGACAAATCGGACGATTTGTTTATATACACATATTTGACTGATATTGATTGGGACGATAAATTTTACATATCGCCCAACTGCACAAATAAAATTTGTGTTGGATTGTTTGAAATCCCCACACGGGTATTGGGATGATATATGACATACACTAGTCCCAACAATTAGCTGTATGTCGATCGGTTGATTGACAGGCTGTTATAAGCGTTAAATATTTATATTTGATGCTTATACAGTGTAGAATGCACTTTGGATGATGGTTGGGTGTTTATCGTCATTGTTGTATATATGAATTTGATGAAATCCATATAACTAAAATTATATGGTAATTGACTGTGTCTGATTCCAGTTCAGAATTATCGAATAATTTAAAAATAATATTCTTTGAATATTGAAATGTGATGCCGTGTTAAGTAGTTACGCGCCATTTTAACACGAACGGGAATTTGTCGATTTTCTAATGAATACTGAGAGTGATTTCAAAATCGAATATTTTGAAAAGAATTCGAATTGAAATTGAATAGAATCTAATTCGAATTGAAATTAAATAGAAATGAATTTTAATTGAAATTGAATAGAATTGAATTCGAATTGAATTGAAATGAATTCGAATTGAAATTGAATAGAATTGAATTCAAATTGAATTGAAATGAATTCGAATTGAAATTGAATAGAATTGAATTCGAATTGAAATTGAATTGAATTCGAATTGAAATTGAATAGAACTGAATTCGAATTGAAATTGAATTGAAATGAATTCGAATTGAAATTGAATAGAATTGAATTCAAATTGAAATTGAATAGAATTGAATTCCAATTGAAATTGAATAGAATTGAATTCGAATTGAAATTGAATAGAATTGAATTCGAATTGAAATTGAATAGAATTGAAATTCGAATTAAATTGAAAAGAATTGAAACTCGAATTAAATTGAAATTCGAATTAAACCGAAATGAATTGAAAAATCGAATTAAATTGAAATGAATCGAAATTCGAATTAAATTGAAATTGAATTGAAATCGTTTTGAAATTAAATTAAAACGAATTTATATTGAAAAATTCAATTTTGATTTAAATTTGAAAAGGAAGTTGAAATCGTTTTGAAAACGAATTTAAAATGATTTATATAATACATTTTAAAAGGAAATCGACGAAATATATATAATATATATATTATGTATATAATGGCCTGAATAGAACGCGCCGCGCCGCGGTAGTTCGTGAATTTCGACCATTGACTTCGAGTTGATGTTGCGGGAGATCCGACCGTTGGATTCTCCTAAAACCGGAACCGTTGGGTTCGTATCGAAAAGAGCTTTCTAAGAATATTAGAGATTTGAAATCTAACAATTGGATTTGGTATTATGTCCAAACAAATTTGGAAAAGGTCGCTGTAAGTGCAGTTCGATGGTCGTTGGTGGAAATCGACTGTACGGGCCTTGATAAAATTATTAAAAATAGTAATAATTTGTGTAAAATCATAAGAAATGATTTGGGAAGAATTGTAATAAAAAACTCCATATTTGAAAATATAAAAGTAGATTTTTATTGAAATGAACTAGTTTTGAACTAGAATAATAATTCATTTATTTTTAAAATAAATAAAGTGGATTTGAAATGGTTTTGAAAATAAACAGAATTTCCAATAATTGAATTGGAATGGATTGGAATCGAAATTATCTTTGGAATATTTCGATGTTGGATTTCATGATTATACAGATATTGTTATGGAAATTTGAAAGATATATTTATATCGTTATTTCCAATACGATATTTTTTGGTCGTAGAATTTGATATTGAATATAAGCCGATATATTTTCTATTCAGAGCCTTGTATTTAATATCAAATGTGATTTGGGTTTGTCGTGAATGGTGTCTTCATTAACACTGTTCTTAAGCCCAGTTGAGAAAAAGATTAAATCTTTTTATTTAGATTTAATGAAGTGTACCAATTAAATAATATTTAATTGGAATTGAATTGGTATTGATTTTTGGGTTTATCGTGAACAGTGTTTTAAATAACAATTGTTCTTTAACCCGATAATTAAATGGAATGTGATTTTGGGTTGTCGTGAACGGTATTTTCAATAATACTGTTCTTAGACCTAACTAAGTTAAGAAAATCAGAAACTAACTGGAGATTAGTTAAGTTGAATGGTTTCTTGGGTATTGATCTAATGTTGGTTTCGGCCTTCGGGGTTAATACTTAGGGAATTACTCACTTGCTATTTTACGGTTAAAGGCTGATAGAATGGAATGTGATTTTGGGTTTATCGCGAACCGTGTTTTAAATGACATTGATTCTTTAACCCAGTTAAAGACAGGAAGATTAAAACCAAGTGGTGTTTTAATGAATCTTTAATTAGATTGAAAGATCGAGGATGGAGTATCACCAGTTTTGCTCCAGGCGATAGTTAAATCTTTAATTATATTTGAACGTGAAATGGTAATTGAATTTACTGATAACACCGTGGTGTTAGATATAAAGTATGACCATTTTTACTTCATGGGATGAATAGGTTGGGATTGGGAAATAAAATAAATGATTACTTCGGTGTGGTTCGCTAATCCCGACTAGTTGAATTGATATTCAAAAGAAGATTAAAGAATAAATTTAAGGAATTTATCTTTGATAAAATTAATGGGAACCTCTCCCTCAGAATGTGAAATTTAACAACTAACTGAAGATTAGTTAAGATGAATGGTTTCCTGTGTATTGATCTGATGTTGATTTCAGCCTTCGGGGTTAATATTTGGGGAATTGTTCGCTTACTAATTTACGGTTAGTGACTGATGAATTGGAATGAGGCATATGTTGTGTTTGTGTAACACTTGTTTATTATATACGCGAGTTGTTCAGAAAAACCGGGTTTATTCCATTCTGAATAACTGATTCGACGTGGTGTCGAAGAGGAGGACTGTGGTTGAAGACCGGAGGTCTTCACGTCATTTGGATAATTACTGATGATCTTGATTGGGTTGTACACCCAAGAGGAGGGAATCAGTTGGTGATCGTCCAGATGTACTTGGAGATCGATGGATATGCGAGGAATAAGGTTCCTTCGGTTTCGTTCAGGCCCAGAACGGACTTGTAAATGGACTGTGTGCCTGACATTGGATATCATTCTAGGTGATTGATGGATATCGGTTGCATGGAGTGGTTTGCCTGTGTGGCATGCTAAGATGCAAATGATCAAGGCTTCTGGTTAAAAGCAGAGTCTTGTGGTTGATGATCAAAGCACAGCCTATGTGGCACAGCTTTGTGTAGCGTTAATTCGCGAGCCTCAGACCCCGGTTGTGAACCAGAAACGGGAGAAGGACCTCAGGGAGGACATGCTTTTCCTTCTAGTTAGAAGTGGCATCAGTGGTTTTACACGCCCTGACGAGTTTGACTTATGTGGTTGTTGCTGTTGCGAGGCGCCTCAGATATATCGGTGACTATGTGAAGCCGATGGAGTCATTTGTTGGCTCATTTACGCCCCAAAGGGCGGGGAAACGTAATGTTCATGCATAATAATCCACATCGGTGGACCAGCCCTGACGATCCAAGGGGCAGTTGCGGCTATTCCTGAGGGTCAAACTAGAGCCTCTCGAACTCAGTGAGGACTATCTTTTGCCTCGGTTCACAGATGGAAACCCAACTTCCAAATACGTGACCTTAGGTTTTATTTGTAGAGCCTAGTATGGCGACATAGTAGCATGGGATAATTTGCCATCTATGATTGATACTTATGATTTGAAGTTGTTTTATACACTATGCATTTATTATAGTATCAAATGATTTGTTTTAAACGTACTAAGCATGTTTGGATATTATAAGGGAAAACCCAATCCCCCGGCTTGCGTTGCATTGTGTGATAGGACCTGGGTCTTATAATAGCTTCATTTTTTCAAAAAGCATTGCGCTGTTTTGTTATATGCACTGGTATTCTTGGGAGGAAACCAGTTTCGTGTTATATGGCGTGGTCCCTTGATTTACCTAACTTTAGAAATAAAGATCAATAATTGTTTTAGTTCTCACACCAGTCACATGACTGACCTGGAGTTTATTGTTTTAACCTAAACTCTGGGTGCCCTTTTTTGACACGGGCATCTAGTAGTTTTGGTTTTGCAGATTTATTTTGACAGGATCCTGATTTACAGCTGGAACGATTCCCGGAAAGCTCTGTATCCGTGTATTACTTCTAGTCGTGTATGGTATTATTTTCCGCTGCTATGTAATGTATCGTAATCTCTGATATTTTATAATGTGTAATATTTATTCATACTCTGTATATTCTTGTATTCTGATGGAATTGTTGTAATAAACAATGAAATGTTCTTCCGTCTGCGTTCGTTTGTGTGTGGTCCTCAATTCAATCCAGGCTTTCCTTACCGGGGAAGTTCGGGTCGTCTCATATATTTTCAATACAAACTAATCGAATTTATCAATAATAAAGTATTTATACTCACATGGAATATTTAGTGATTATCTGAGTTATCTTGATTTAGTTTTAAACTTCAAATTCAGTTATTCATCGATTTCGTATGGCGATAATTTATCATATCTGATATCAATCAAAATCGATTTTTTAAATCGACAACTTAATTCATTTATATTATCTACTCAATATTTAAATCCATATTGAATATTTAAAATTAACCGACCAAAAATCTGGGTCATTACATTCTCCCCCCCCCCCTTAAAAGAATTTCGTCCCCGAAATTACTAAGGTAGGAAAAATGCTATGAACCCATTAATTTTTTTCAAAAATTCAATTATACTAAAACTCAACTCTTCATATTTCAACAACTTTAGTTATACCAAAACTTTTGGTCTTCATTTATTTACTCCGAATGATTTCAAACCATTCATTCATATCTAATTTATATTCCATTTAGATTTATTCAAATTGATTTTAGTCAATTTATTCACTTTGATCCATTAACTTGGTTAAGTTAAATTTAAATTCCAGAATTCTAATTCCCGGGATTTCATTTCAAATCCATCTCAAACCACATAAATATACACATATATTTATATTCACCTCAAATTCTAAACATTTGTATCTTCAAAACAACTTGTTTTCTTCTAAACAAATTTCCATCAAAAACTTTCCTTAGGTAGTAATTCATCACTTAGAACTCGAAAATGAACATTGATGGTGTCACGATCATCATCAGAATTATTTTCTAGCAACTGAAGTGAGTTCAGTGCTTTATCACTTTCAAATCTATTCAAAATGATTTTTATTCAAAAATCCTTTCAAACCAAGCTATATTATTTGAATATACTTCAGAAAATATTTTCAAACTTTCCAGGATTTTGAATTCTTAATTCTAATTCTAAATCCAGTTTTAATTCATCTAATTTGTATATATTATTCTTATACAAATTTTATTTGGTTATATATAACCATTTCAATTTTATAATCTCACTTGATTATAATAACATCCAACACATACATATATCACAATAATTTCAGAAAATAATTCTTTTTATATCAAAATATAATTTTGGGTAAATTATTTCATTTACCCGCTTAAAACAATATTGTGTCAAATTTCTTTGTTAAGTGTTTAGAAATACCTATCGACTTCATGGCGTCCCATGATTCGATCAGAATTTATAAACCACTCAACAGACTAGCCAACTCAATACAATTTTTTTTTTTATCAACTAACAAATACGCTCTCTCGTATATATACACTCAACTCATTCTAGGGTACTACTGACCCTATCTCTAATAAGCACATCCCACCAAAGCCTAGGTATTCGCTCAACCTAAGCTCTGATACCACCTGTAATGGCCCGCAAATCCGTACTATTTGAGTTGACTACATATATCACACGTCCAACCCGAATATCACAGAAATACGAATCATTTTTTTAAGAATAAAAGGTAGAAGAAGAACATAAATAACAACACAGAATCTCACATCACAACAGAAAAAAATATAATATATCATAACTTTTGAAATACAAAATTTTGACTGTATAACATACAATTATTAGAGTACAACACTTACAACATAGCCGAAATAAAAATACTATATATCTAACACTGAAGCATCCTAATCCAAGCTCCTTTAGATAGATCTGTAAAATCCTGAACTACTTGACTGCCCGTACAAATTTGGGCACCCAAGAGTTTAGGGAAAACAAAGAAAACAAACTCCGCGTCAGTCATGGGACTGGTATGAGTAAACAATTTAAAACAGTTTGACGAAATTACATGATATCTCATAAGACCACGCCGTATAATACGGAATAGTTTTTTCCTTTATGAGAATCCAAAACACTTGATTTACTTTTCAAAATCATTTTGAACGAAATGATAATCTTTATATCAAAACTCTTTTGATATTATAATAGTGTCTAAATAAAATAAATAGAAATCTAGTGGAACGCTTTCATCTCACGTTCCACATATATATAATATACAATCAAAAACCGCGAGCACTTATTGGGTAATGCATTTCCAACTATGACAAGGTATGGAACCACCATCCGATAGTGTGTCTCTAGAGGTGAATACATTGGGTTCAACAAGAACATCTTGTAACCCAACCACACATGAATGACCACTCATTTCACTTGAGTGTATCGAATGTACATCACCAACGGTTGGGATCAACAACCGTTTTCCCAAATGGACAGCATCGAATAGAATAAATAATGAAATGAATTTCTCTAGATAGGTGATAATACACCCTAATTGGGAGCTACCCACTTAGCCATGCTGCCTACCCAATTTGTGTCATTTCCCGATTGTTGAGGCCTGGGGCTACGATTACTTATCATTCATTGATAGCACAATCACTTTGAATGCCACATTGTTAGATCCGTTAATCATTAATTGATTGCATAAATATATTTTGGATATTGTGCTAAGAGAATAAGTTCTCCGCCACCATATATATTTGTACGGAACAACATATGAGATCATTGGAAATACTCAGTCAGACATTCGTCTATATACGTTCATTCTGGGATTGAACGAAACCGAAGGCACAATTTCCATTAATAGAAAAAACCCTTGCACTTTGCTCCGTCTTCGATTATCTTCATATAATATGATTCGCAATGCTACTGCCAATATGGAGTGGTTCTCGAATAATAATCCAACCGGTCTCTCCATATTGACAACGATATTGGTAAATACTTCAATAGTCGGTTATTTAACCATCAAAGAAAAACAAATAAACATTCATCCATAACATCAAACAATCACTATGCCCGTTAATTAATATTTAATTAATTAAACCACTTCTCCATTTCCTTGTCAATATTTGTTAACCAAATATTTTCAATAATCATCTTGGCCTCTTACGCTATTTGGAGAACATTTCCAAATATCAACTTCTTTTATTTTCTATATTTTAATAATATCTTTTATTTATAATTGGAAAACATTCCAATTATTTATCTCTTTCACAACCATTCATTTGTACACTCAGGAAATGTTTGTTTATTATATTTCCAAAATTCCACTTACTTGGGTTAAAACGAATGTTTTATAAAACATTGTTAAAAACAACCCAAAACATTGCATTCAACTAACTCTTATTCAAACATTTATCTTCGATACTGAATCTTGTTATTTATCAGTTTAAAATGAAATCAATCAAGTTAGGGTATAACTACCTCTCAGACCTTGACTGAATAACATTCTTAACTTCAAAACGGACAAGACTGCTTATCTTGAATAACCAATATCATAAAAAACCATTTATTCGTTTTTTAAATGTATATATGATTCTGCATTTTATTTCTAACATATATAATTATAGATTTTCTTTTTGTTTATAATATTATATTTTTAAGTTCGTTTCCTTAATGAATTTAATATATATTGATTTTCTAGTTATCCAATTTTCTTAAAAATATTCTAACTCCTTAAATTTTCGGAAAATTTCGCCATTACCTCCTTTGTATCAATCGATAATTCAAACCTCGACTCGCCACTCTAGGCCCTTTTTATTCAAAAAGAAAATCAAAAAGCCAAGTGGCATGCCAATTCGGCGCATAAAATCTCATATGAAATTTAAATATGTACCTTTTGGTAGGACATTTCAATTTATATCTCTTCATATACTTCATTCCAATCCTACATAACACATATCCAAATATTCCCATTTGGTTTCAACTCAATCCACTCGTCTTAACCTAATTCGCTAATTTATTTTCTAATTAGCTATTTTGCCAATTTCACACCTTTGTTTGAACATAACATGTTGAAATAAAATATTGACTTGCTTATAAACAAATTAAATTCCATTTTCAATTCAAGTTTCCTTTTCGATTTCGAATATAAATTTCCAAATCGAATTCACTTATTAAAAGCACAATTTCAATTCAAAATCTCATTGACTAATTATTATTCAAATTAGTTAATTCTATTCAATAATTAAAATTCTGATTTTTGTTTCAAAAATCAATCCATTACTCCACTTGAGTTTAGATATATTTTACAACTCAAGTCTGGATTTTTCTAATGTAAATCTAAGTTTTATTTTCCTAAAATCCTTATATTTAATTAAATAAACCGTTATGGTTTTATAATGGCTATGGTGCTGTTTTTCTGAGAATTTGATTTTGACATAACTAAGAATCTATTCGAAGAAATCCATATTTTTCTCTTCCATTAGAAAACTATTATCTAATTTGTCCTGATGATTCTTGTTTTAAAGAATTCTTACTTAAATTGAGTTCTGTATACTCAATTGAAGTTCGAAACGCCAATTTACGAACTACCACGCTGCGGCAAGTTCGTTTTAATTTTATTAATATATATAAACGTTTAAACTTCGTTTATAATAAATTCAACTCCATTCTAATATATCTTTAATATATATCAAATCAATTTTTTCCCAATTCTACATAATAATTCCGATTATCTATAATTGTCGATTTTTCCTTATTGGGTAATAAAACTATTTATGCTTCGATCTTCTATTTTTAATACCAATTCTTTTTATAAATAAATTATTTAGAAAATTCGATATAATCGAATTCTAATTATAAATCCTTTGGATTTTTCTCACTTTAATTTATATTCCGAATTCCGGAATAAAATTTATCATTTTATTTCAAACCGTTTTCCAATTCACTTTTCAATTCATATTTGAAATATAAACTTCTAAATTATCCAACAATAATTTATTTCCTTATTTTTATAAACATTGTTTATAATTAATTTTCTTGTTTTAAAAATTAAAAGAAGCTTTCCATCAAATATCTAATTAAACCCCAATTCCTTTTATATTCCGAATTCTAGAATAAAAACTATCATTCCCTTTTTCGAAATGATGTCAAATTATACTTTTAAATTCATACTTGATCCACCATATTTATAAATACCTTTTATAAATTTTCTTGTTTTATATATTTAAACAAGTTCCAATTCGAAATCTATTAAAAACCAAAATCTTATTTTGGAATATTTTATTTTTATAACTTATTTATATAAATATATAATCTATTACCATATTTAAATTTAAACTTCTATTTAATACAATCCTAATATGTTTTCTGAAAATATTTTATTTAAACAAATTCGATCTAATTGAATTCAAATCATAAATCCATACGGATTTATATTTTAGTTCAATTTACATTCTGAACATTAGAATAAATTTCATCGTTTACTTCTTTAAAACGATTTCCCATTTTTATTTTTAAATTCACATTTGAAATTAAATAGTTAAATTATCAAATGATAATTTTTCCACTATATTTATAAACATTGTTTATATATTCATTTCATTTCCCTGATTATCCAATGAAAATCATTTCATTTTATTTATAAAAATTGTTTATAAATTTACTGCATTATCTAATTTATAAACGCCATTTATAAATTTCGTACTTGTTTTTATTTTACAAAACAAGTAAATATTTCTAGTCCATTCAAAATTCGAATTCTATTTTTAGGAAAATATATTTCCCTTTTTTAAATCTCAATTATCATTTTCATGATACTTTTATATATCAACATTTTGGCCCAATGATATTTTAAACACTCAAAACAACCAATTATAATTGACATGTTTTCTAACACATCATATATGAAAAACAAACAATAATATTTTTGAGAAATCTAGTTGGATCCCTCCAACCTGTTTATCTTGCATCCAAAGACGTTAGGCAACATAAATAATACCCATCCTACTTCAAGGCAGGATATCGGAGTATTGAAGGTCATCCACTATCATAGCGTGGGACGTGTAGGGTCATCTGCTAATGATACTGCAGGCATCCAGTAATGGTACTGCGGGAAATATCCAAACCCCAATATATATATATATATATATATATATATATATAATAGCCACAAACATCAATCCTAAATAACTAATATATTTATATAATAGCCACAATAATTCATTCAAGCATTCAAACAACCAACAATTATTTTTAACGATTAGAAATAATTCTAAACAATAAATTTCAAGTGAGATTTACTCATCATGGTTTTATTTGCGATCCGTTCTGATTCCCAATTTATTCCCAACTTATGAATTTACGGTCGACTCTGTTTGTTTAAATTTTGTATAAAGTAAATATGATATTTAATTTAAGTTATAGAACAATTTGAATGAAATCAAAATTTAATTATTAATTACCTTAAACCCTCTTCTCACTAAGCAAATGTGAAACCTGCTTTCTTCCTTCCGCTTACAGTAAAGGACTAACCCTGCTTCATCGCCATTTTCAGCACAAATGATCGACCATTCCCAAGGTCAAAGCTCTGACCTTGTTCATCCAACACCCTTTTTATCTAACTCTGGAAATTCCCAACACCTTCCTCCTAATTACTATCACCGTCGAACCAAAATCCTACAGCCCCGATCACTGCTGCAAAGCCTCCGATCACAGCCCTCATGTGCAGTCATGAGAGTCTTCATTACTTCCAAACACAGATCGCACTGATCTTATATCGATAGTAGCTCCAAGTCTCCAACTTCGTACCCTAACCTTGCCACTTCATAATCGAATGCCCTAACCGCCATGATTGACTTTGAATGATGTTGAACGACGTTGTTTGGCTACAAAGATCTCGCATTGACCTCACTCAGAATCGTGATTTAATTTCCCCGTCTTCTTTTTTTATTTCTTATTAACAATGAACTCGGTTTTGATGTTAAAGAGGAGCGCCGCCATTTTTAATTTACTCAGGAACTCTAATCAATTTCTTTTAAAAACGACAGGAGGTTGCGGTTAAGCTTTCTGTAGTGCTGATCTATGAAGGATCCGATCTACTTTGATTCAATTAGATTGGTATTGGATTTTTTTGTAAAAGGGAAATTTGGGGGTGGTGTTTTTCTTTAATCGATCGAACAGAAAAAGAAAGGAGATGAAATCGGAAGTAAAGATAACAAAGGAAATAGGGGTACTGTGATTTATAGAAGATGAATACTTAGGGGTTAAGGAATTGGATTTAAAAATCTTTAAATCTAATTCGATTTGATATAAAGAGATTTTTATTCTTTTTAGATGGATATCGATTTGATTTCGAACCTATCCACAATCTAATATCTCGGGGTCCATTATTCCAATCGAAACACACCAACTGACATACCTAGGGTTTAACCGCCATTCTGAACACACTGGAACGAATATCGAAGCCTGATTAGATCACTTGGAAAAGATATTAATTTGAACTAACAATTTAAATTCAATTCAATTGATTAAAAATATATTTTAAATACAAACTAATCGAATTTATCAATAATACAGTATATATACTCACATAGAATATTTAATGATTATCTGAATTGTATTGATTTAGTTTAAACTTCAAATTCAGTTATTCGTTGATTTCGTATGACGATAATTTAACATATTGGATATTCAATCGAAATCGATTTTTAAATCGACAACTTAATTCATTATATTATCTACTCAATATTTAAATCTGCATTAAATATTTAAAATTAACCGACCAAAATCTAGGTCGTTACACGCAACCATGCCAACCAAGCCCCACCCGTAGCGCCTCCGACCGCCAAATAAACCCCTCGAACCAAATCCGTTCGTGCTGCTCCCCAGGCTGCCACACTCCAACATTTGCCACGAAAATTTTCTAGCACCTCGACCTCCCCAGGCTGCCACTTCTCCTGAGTCAGCCTCCGTTGATCGAAAATCGTCACTTTTCGTTTGCTGCACCCAAAAAATATCCGTCTCTAATCATGTCAACTTTGCTGCCACCGTAGGGCCGTTTCAGGACAAAGCCCCAACTACAGAGTTGTAGCCCTCTCTCCCCTCTCCAACTTCCTAGTTGACCACTTTGGCTAATTCTTCTCCATTTTCTCACAAAACCCCAAAATCCAAAACTAATACCTACATGCTTTGGGCCAGATTCAGACCACCTCCGACCTCTGAACACCACCAAATTTTTTCAACAGGTAGCCCTCACCGAGTACTCCAACTTCCATGTTGGTGACTTTGGTTGATTCTCGATGGTTTGTGAGATAAAAATTTGTAATGACCCGGATTTCTGGTCATTTTGTTTTAAATATTATGTTGATAATATAAAAGAAATTTTATACTAAGTTATCGATTTATTAATCGATTTCGATTTAGTATCGAATATATTAAATTATCGTAATACAAGAAATAATTCAATTAGAGATTTAAAATTGAACTGAAAAACAGTTCAGATAATCAATACAAAATTCAGTTTGAATTAGAATAATAATATTAATTTATTATTGGAGAATTAATTGTTTTGAATTTAATTTATATTGATATAAATTAATACCTCCTCCATACAATTAAATAGAGCTTCAAATCTTGTCCCGGTAGGTTCAGAATGGTGGTTTAACCCTAGGAATACCTATTGTTGGGCTTAAATAGGAGTTGAATTCAACGTGATAATTTAATTAAAGGATACTGATTCTAATCAAAATAAAATAAAATTTATACTAAAAATAAATTTCTTCCTTCTTAAGCAAATAAAGGACACTACAAACCTACCTTTACTAGCTGTCCTCGTCCTTTCAAAATCGCATACCTTTCTGTTCCTTGCCTTCGTGACAAAGGAAAACACAAAACTTATGGTTGTGTAACTCCTGTCCAATTTCACACTTATATAAACTATAGTCTTTGATTTATTTTTCCCCATATCTCAAACCACAAACCCAATTCGAACCTTTCTTCATTTCTTATCTAGTTAAACGCTAATACAAAAATCGAAACCACCAAATTGGAAAAGAAAAAGAAAACCAATCGTGTATCGCGACTTGAGATTTGCTGAAGCTCGAGAAGCTCGAAGACATCTGAAGCTCGATTCAAGCTAAGCGGTGCGTGATGGTGTCTAAATGGGGATCTCGATCTGCAATGAACGAATTTACAAAAAGACGCGACTATACTAGTGACGAACTGGAGTTCGAATGACTGAGGATAGACAGGGTTAAACATGAAGGGAGTTCGAATTGAGGACGAACGAGGTAAGGAGGGCACGTGAATTTGGGGCATGGAGTGGAAGTCGTGATGATGTATTGGTACGTTCTGGCTATTGTTTGGTATGGCATGAAGCACTGTAGAAGATAGTGAAGTCAAGTTTTTTTTTTTTGGGATTTCATGTCGAGAAACGTCGTTGCTTCAACCTGGAGGAGATGAGTCGGGCTTTGGGAAAGATCTGTGATCCAAACGTTGTGATAATGATGGTATAGAAGTTGCAAAGAGGGAGACATTATCGAGGTCGATTCACTCTTCATGAATTGGAGGATGAAGGAGGACTGAGGAGCAGTTCAGTCTCTGGTCTAGAAGGTGATTAAAGAGGTCAGCGACTAGATTAGTTGCGAAGTCTAGGTGGAGTTCTACTGCATTGATAATGTTGAGTACTACGACTTTGGGAGGGGTCGGCAGATTGAAAATATGGGGAAGCTCAGATGTGTTAAGGGACCGTAATGAATGTTGGAGGCACTGGAGATTTACGGTGATGCAGGTGACTATGGGGCAAAAGGGTGGGTTCATGTTTGGAAATTAATAGTCTGCAAAGAGGAGCATAGTGATTTTTTGCTCGGGGAAATATGGTTGCAGGGTATGTAGTAGAGAAGAAGGTAGTTAATTAATTTTGAACTAATTATCTAAATATATGAAACTTGTAATAGTTATATATCGTTTATTCGTGATCAGGATTGAGCGCCATCAGATTTAGTGGAATCATATGAACGATATAGTGAAATGTGGAGTGCGAAGTCTGGTAATGGATGAGGTGATCTGTGTGATAGGCAATAAGGTATATACTTACCGAATTTAAAATATATAGAAAATTATTTATTCATTGTAGTAGTAATTTTAAATGAATAATCGATAATTATTAAATAAAAATATATATTCATTGGTAATGGATTCATACCCAAGACGATATCAAATTTTGAACAGAATATTTGGCAAATGAAAGCACGATGAGTAAATCTCACTCAAATTTTATTTAGAATTATTTTTATCAGTTAAAGTAATTGTTTGATGGTTTTTTTGTTGCATTAAAATATTCCGTGGCTATTAAATATATATTAGTTATTTAGGATTGGTGTTTGTGGTTATTATATATATTGGTGATCAGATTCCCGCAGTGCCATTAGCGGATTCCCGCAGTATCACTAGCGGATGGCCCTATACACCCACGCTATGATAGTGGATGACCTTCTATACCGCGATATCCCGCCTCGAAGCAGGATGGGTATTATTTATGTTGGCTAACGTTTGTCGATGCATGATAAACAGGTTGGAGGGATCCAACTGGATTCCTCACAAATATTATTGTTTATTTCATATATATTATCATATATGATGTATTAGAAAGCATGTCAATTATAATTGGTTGTTTTGAGTGTTAAAAATAACATTGGGCCTAAATAGTAATTTATAAAAATATCGTAAATAGGGTTTTGAGATTTAAAAAGGGAAATTCTGTTTTTCTAAAATAGAATTTGAATTTCGAATAGACTATAAAGATATTAACTTGTTTTAAATAAATAAAACAAGTATTTAATTTATAAATGGTATTTATAAATTAAATAACGCAGGAAATTTAAGTAAATTTATAAATGGTGTTTATAAATGAAATGGAATGATTTTCATTGGATAATCAGGGAATTGAATTGAACTGAATTTATAAACGGGGTTTATAATTGTAGTGGGAAAAATTATCATTTGATAATTTTAATATTTAAATTCAAATGTGAATTTAAAAATAGAAATGGGGAAATCGTTTTAAAGAAATAAACGATGGAATTTATTTTGATGTTCAGAATATAAATTGAACTAAAATAAATCTGTAAGGATTTGTGATTTGAATTCGACTAATTCGAATTTATTTAAATAGAAGTTAAATTGATTATGAAAATAAATTGGGTGTTTTATATATAAGTTATTATAAATAGAAATTTCCAAAATAAGATTTTTGTTGTAAATAGATTTCTAAATAGAACTTGTTTAAATATATAAGACAAGGAAATTTATAAACGATGTTTATAAATATGATGAATTAATTATCAAGAGATAAATTTGAAATATTAAATTCAAATATGAATTTAAAAGTATAAATTGAAATCATTCGAAAAAAAAGAAATGATAGTTTTTATTCCGAAATTTGGAATATAAAAGGGGTTGTGTTCCAAATAGGTATTTGAAAGGAAAGCTTGTTTTAATTTTTAAACAAGAAAATTAATTTATAAACCATATTTATTAAAATAGGGAAATAAATTATCATTGGATAATTTAGAAGTTTAAATTCAAGAAAGAATTAAAAAGTGAAATTAGAAAACGTGTTGAAAATAGAATAATTGATTATATTCCGGGATTTAGAATATAAACTGAATTGAGAAATTCCAAAGGAGTTATAATTGGAATTCGATTATACCGAATTATATAATTTATTTATAAAAGGAATTGGAATTTAAAATAACGAATCGAGTATAAAAAAATGTATGACTGAGTAAGGAAAAATCAGCGATTATAGATAATCAGAATTATTGAGTTGAATTGGGAAAATTGGTTTGTTATACATTAAAAATATATTAGAATGGAGTTGAATTTATTTTAAATGAAGTTTAAAAGTTTTTATATATAAATATAATTAAAACGAACTCGCCGCAGCGCGGTAGTTCATAAATTGGCGTTTCGAACTTCAATCGAGTATATGGAACTCAATTTAAGTCGGAATTCTTTGGAACAAGAATCGTCAGGACCAGTTGAATAATAGTTTTCTAATGGAAGAAAAAATCTGGATTTCGTCTGATTGATTTTGAGTTATGCCAAAATCAAATTTTCAGAAAAGCAGCACCAAAATCGTTTGAAAACCATAATGGTTTATATAAATAAATATAAGAATTATAAGTAAATAAAATCTGAATTTCCATTTAAAAAATCCAGATTTGAGCTGTAAAATAAATACGAAATCAAGTTGTGAAAGTAAAATGATTTTTGAAACAAAAATCTGATTTTAAATTATTGAATAGAATTGACTAATTAGTAGAAAAATTAGTTAACGAACCTTTTGGTTGAATTGGATAATGGATAAGTGAATGGGGTTTGTTATCCATATTCGAAATCGAATATGGAAATTGAATTGAAAATGGAATTCAAATGGGTTTATAAGCAAGTAAATACTTGTATTTGAACTGATATGTTCAAACAGAAAGTGGAATAGGCAAAAGATCTAGTTAGAGAATTAATTAGTGAATTGAATTAAAATGGCCAGATTGAGTTGGAATAAAATGTAAATGGACGTATATGGGTTAGACAGGTATGGAATGAAGTATATGAAAATTATAATTTGTGTGCCCGACAAAAAGGTACACGTTTAAATTCCATATGAGATTTTATGCGCCGAATCGGCAAGCCACTTGGCTTTTTGATTTTCTTTTTGAATGGAAAGGGCCTAGAGAGGCGAGTTGAGGTTTGAAAAACCGACCGGTACAAAGGAGGTTATGGTGAAATTTTCTGGAAATTTTAGGAGTTGAATATTTTTAAGATAATTTGATAATTAGAAATCTATATATATCAATATATATAGAATCTGATAAGGAAATAAACTTATAAATAGAATATTATAAACAAAAAGGAAATCGAAAATCTGGTAATAGAAAGAGAAATATATATATATATATATATATATATACGTTTTAAAAATGAATAAGTGGTTTTTATGGTGTTGATAATTTGAGATAAGTGGTCTTGTCTGTTTTGAAGTTAAAGATGTTATTCAATCAAGGTCTGAGAGGTAATTATACCCCAACTTGATTGATTTCATTTTTAACCGATAAATAGCAAGATCCAGTCTCAAAGAGAAATGTTTGAATAAGAGTTAGTTGAATGTAGTGTTTTGGGTTGTTGTAACGATGTTTTACACAACATTCGTTTTAACCCAAATAAGTGGAATTTTTGGAAATATAGAAGTAAATATTTCTTGAGAATAGAATTAAATGAGTCGGGAAAGAAATAAGTAACTGGAATGTTTTCCAATTGTAAATAGAATATATTTTCTAAATGTAGAAAATAAAAGAAGGCGATATATGGAAATGTTTTCCAAATAGAGTAAGAGGCCAAGATGATTGTTGAAAATATTTGGTTAATAAATATTGATAAGGAAATGGAGTAGTAATTTAGTTAATGAAATATTAATTAAGGGGTCCAGTGATTGTTTAATGTTTTGAATGGATGTTTGTTTTCTTCGATAGTTAAATAACCGATTATCGAAGTGTTTGCTAATATCGTTGTCAATATGGAGAAACCGGTTGGATTATTATCCGTGAAGCACTCCGTATTGGCTGTAGCATTGCGAATCAGATTATAAGAAGATAATCGAAGATGGAGTAAAGTGCAAGGGCTTTTTCCATAAATGGAAATAGTGCCGTTGGTTTCGTTCAACCCCAGAACGAACATATATGGACGAATGTCTGAAAAAGTATTTCCAATGATCGAATATGTTGGTCTGTATAAATATATATGGTGGCGGAGGATTTATTCTCTTAGCATAATATTCAGAATGTATTTGTGCAAATCAATTAGTAATTAACGAATCTGACAATGTGGCATTCAAAGTGATTGTGCTATCAATGAATGATAAGTAATCGTAGCCTCAGGCCTCAACAACCGGGAAATGACAAAAATCGGGCAGGCAGCATGGCTATGTGGGTAGCTTCCATTAGGGTGTATTATCACCTATCTAGAGATTCATTAAATTCCTTATTCTATTCGATGCTGTCCCATTTGGGAAAACGGTTGCTGATCCCAACCGTTGGTGAAATACATTCGATACACTCAAGCGAAATGAGTGGTCAGTCATGTGTGGCCGGGTTGCAAGACGTTCTTGTTGAACCCAGTGTATTCCTCTCTAGAGATACACTATCAGAAGGTGGTTCCATACCTTGTCATAGTCGAAATCCAATCTCCAATAAGCACCATGTGGTTTTTGATTTTATATTATATATGGAGCGTGAGATGCAAGCGTTTCGCTAGATTGTTATTTATTTGATTTAGACACTATTATAATATCACTGGATTTTGGTATCAAAGTGTTTTGGGTTATAGTAAGGTAAAAACTGTCCATGTTTATGTGTGGGCTCGTCTTACTATTATCCTTTCTTTCGAAAGGATTTTGAAAGTTAAACAAATGGTTAGAGTTTACTCACACCAGTCCCATAACTGACCCAGAGTTTATTTTGTTTGTTTTTCCTAAACTCTTGGGTGCCCAAATTTGTATGGGTAGTCAAGTAGTCAGGATTTTACATATTCACTTGGAGGAGTTTGAGGTAGGAGGCTTCACCAGTTAGCTATAGACTATCATATATTCCACTGTGTACAATGTTTGTATCTGGAAACATGTGTTTATAACTGTTCTAGAAATAGCTGTTGTGCTCTAATGATGATATGTATATAAAGTTACCAAATTGTATTTCAAAGTTTATGTTACCTAATACATTTTATTCGTTCCGCTGTGAGTTGGTGATATTCATTTTCTTCTATTCTAATATTTCTTTCTTTTTCTCATCCTCTAACTTATTTCTAATAATGATTCGTATTTCTGTGCAATTTGGGGTTGGACGTGTGGTATTATTAGTCAACTCAGATAGTACGGATTTGTGGGCCATCACAGTGGTATCAGAGCTTAGGTTGAGCGAATACCTAGGCTTTGGTGGGATTGTGCTCATTAGAGATAAGGTCAGTAGTACCCTAGAATGAGTTGAGCGTATATATATAAGAGCGCGTATTTGTTAATTGATATAAAAACTATTTTATATTGTGTTGGCTAGTCTCTTGGGTGGTTTATGAATTCTGGTCGAATAGTGGGATGACACGACGTCGATAAGAGTTTGTAAATGCTTGAACAGAAGATTATACACGATATTGTTTTAAAGTGGGTAAATGAAATAATTTTACCCCAGATTTATATTTTTGCTATAAATAGAATAATTTTCTGAAATTATTATAGTATATAGATGAGTTGGATGTTATTATTATAATTAAATTTGATTATTAAAATTGGAATGGTTATATATAACCAAAATATAATTTGTATATGAATGATATATACAAATTAGATGAATTAAAGTTTAATTCAAACCAGAATTTGGAATTTAAATCTTGGGTGTTTGGAAAAATATTTTCGAAGTATATTAAAATAATATAGCTTTGTTTTGGAAGGATTTCTGAATCAAAATCATTTTAAATGAGTTTGAAAGTGATAAAGCACTGAACTCTCTTCAGTGGCTAGAAAATAATTTTGATGATGATCACGACATCATCAGTGTTCATTTTCGAGTTTCTAAGTGATAGATTGCTGCCTTAGAAAAGTTTTTAATGGAAATTTGTTTAAAAGAAAACAAATTGGTTTGACTATTCAAATGTTTTGAATTTGAGATGGAAAAAAATATATGTATATATTTACACGATTTTAAAAGGGTTTGAAATGAAAACTCGGGAATTTGAATTCTGGAATCTAAATTTAACTTAAGCAAGTTAAATTGGCCAAAGTGAATAAATTATTCAGAATCAATTTGAATCAGATGTGAACGTGGTGATTGAAAATCATTCGAATTAATTGAATGTAAGCATATATGGTGTGTAATATAAATGGAAACCAAAAGTTTGGTTGGAATTAAAGTTGTAGACGTATGAAATGTTGAGTTTTAACATAAGTGTGTTTTTTAAAAGTAATTGGGTTTGTATCATTTTTCCTACCTTAGTAATTTCGGGGACAAAATTCTTTTAAAAGGGGAAGAATGTAACGACCCAGATTTCTGGTCAGTTTATTCTAAATATTTAATATCATTTTAAATATTATGTTGATAATAAAAATGAAATTTTATATTAAGTTATCGATTTAATAATTGATTTCGATTTAGTATCGAATATATTAAGTTATCGTAATACGAAAAATAATTCAATTAGAGATCTAAACTGAATTGAAAACAGTTCAAATAATCAATAAAATTTAGTTTGAATTACAATAATGATATTAATTTATTATTGAAGAATTAATTGTTTTGAATTTAATTTATATTGATTTAAATTAATACCTCCTCCATACAATTAAATGGAGCTTCAAATCTTGTCCCAGTAGGTTCAGAATGGTGGTTTAACACTAGGAAGGCCTGTTGTTTGGCTCAAATAGGAGTTGAAGTCAACATGATAATTTAGTTAAAGGATACCAATTCTAATCAAAATAAAATAAAATAAAACTTATATTAAAAATAAATTTCTTCCTTCTTAAGCGAATAAAGGACACTACAAACCTTCCCTTACTAGCTGTCCTCGTCCTTTCAAAATCACGTACCTTTCTGTTCCTTGCCTTCGTGACAAAGGAAAACACAAAATTTATGGTTGTGTACCTCCTGTCCAATTTCACACTTATATAAACTATAGTCTTCGATTTATTTTTCCCCATATCTCAGACCACAAACCCAATCTGAACCTTTCTTCGTTCCTTATCTAGTTAAACGCCAATACAAAAATAGAAACCACCAAATCGGAAAAGAAAAATAAAACAAATCGCGTATCGCGACTTGAGATTTGCTGAAGCTCGAGAAGCTCGAAGATATCTGAAGCTCTATTCAAGCTAAGCGGTGCGTGATGGTGTCCAAATGGGGATCTCGATCTACAATGAACGGATTTGCAAAAGACACGACTGTTCTAGTGACGAACTGGAGTTCGAATGACTGAGAATAGATAGGTTTAAACAGGAAGGGAGTTCGAATTGAGGATGAGCTAGGTAAGGAGGGCGCGTGAATTTAGGGCTTAGAGTGGAAGTCGCGATGATGTATTGGTGCGTTCTGGCTATTGTTTGGTATGGCGTGAAGCACTGTAGAAGACAGTAAAGTCGCGTTCTTTTGGGGGGGGGGGACTTCATGTCGTGAAATGTCGTTGCTTCAACATAGAGGAGATGAGTTGGGCTTTGGGAAAGATCCGCGAGCCAAACGTTGTGATAATGATGGTATAGAAGTTGCGAAGAGGGAGACATTGGTGAGGTTGGTTCAAATCTTCATGAATTGGAGGATGAAGGAGGACTGAGGAGCAGTTCAGTCTCTGGTATCGAGGGTGATTAAAGAGGTCAGCGACCAGATTAGTTGCGAAGTCTAGGTGGAGTTCTACTGCGTTGATAATGTCGAGTACTACGACTTTGGGAGGGGTCGGCAGATTGAAATTATGGGGAAGCTTAGGTGTGTTAAGGGACCACAATGAATGTTGGAGGCACCGGAGATTTACAGTGATGTAGGGGACTATGGGGCAACAGGGTGGGTTCGTGTTTGGAAATTAATAGTCTGCAAAGAGGAGCATAGTGATTTTTTGCTCGGGAAAATATGGTTGCTGGGTATATAGTAGAGAAGAAGGTAATTAATTAAATTTTAACTAATTATTTATGATAGCTAAGTATATGAAACTTGTAATAGTTATATATCGTTTATTCATGATCAGGATTGAGCGCCATCAGATTTTGTGGAATCATATGAACGATGTAGTGAAATGTGGAGTGAGAAGTCTGGTAATGGATGAGGTGATCTGAGTGATAGGCAGTAAGGTATATATTTACCGAATTTAAAATATATAGAAAATTCTTTATTCATTGTAGTAGTAATTTTAAATGAATAATCGATAATTATTAAATAAAAATATATATTCATGGTAATGGATTCATATCCAAGACGATATTAAATTTTGAATAGAATATTCGTCAAATAAAAGCCCGGTGAGAAAAGCTCACTCAAATTTTGTTTAGAATTATTTTTATCAATTAAAAATAATTGTTTGATGGTTGTTTGGTTGCATTAAAATATTTTGTGGCTATTAAATATATATTAGTTATTTAGGATTGGTGTTTGTGGTTAATATATATATATATATTGGTGATTAGATTCCCGCAGTACTGTTAGCGGATGCCAGCAGTATCATTAGCGGATGACCCTATACGCCCCACGCTATGATAGTGGATGACCTTCTATACCACGATATACTACCTCGAAGCAGGATGGGTATTATTTATGTTGGCTAACGTTTGTCGATGCAGGATAAACAGGTTGGAGGGATCCAACTGGATTCCTCAAAAATATTATTCTTTGTTTTTCATATATATTATTATATATGATGTGTTAGAAAACCTGTCAATTATAATTGGTTATTTTGAGTGTTTAAAATATCATTGGGCCTAAATGGTAATTTATAAAAAAATCATAAATAGGATTTTGAGATTTAAAAAGGGAAATTCTATTTTTCTAAAAGAGAATTTGAATTTCGAATAGACTATAAAGATATTAACTTGTTTTAAATAAATGAAACAAGTATTTAATTTATAAATGATATTTATAAATTAGATAACATAGGAAATTTAAGTAAATTTATAAACAGTGTTTATAAATGAAGTGTAATGATTTTCATTGGCTAATCAGGGAATCGAATTGAACTGAATTTATAAACGGGATTTATATATGTATTAGGAAAAATTATAATTTGATAATTTGAATATTTAAATTCAAATGTGAATTTAAAAATAGAAATGGGGAAATTGTTTTAAAGAAATAAACGATGGAATTTATTCTGATGTTCAGAATATAAATTGAACTAAAATAAATCCATAAGGATTTATGATCTGAATTCGATTAATTCAAATTTATTTAAATAGAGGTTAAATTGATTATGAAAATAAATTGTGTGTTATATATATAAGTTATTATAAATAGAAATTTCCTAAATAAGATTTTGGTTGTAAATAGATTTCTAAATAAAACTTGTTTAAATATATAAGACAAGGAAATTTATAAACGATCTTTATAAATATGATGAATTAATTGTCAAGAGATAAATTTGAAATATTAAATTCATATATGAACATAAAAGTATAAATTGAAATCATTCGAAAAAAAAGAAATGATAGTTTTTATTCTGAAATTCGGAATATAAAAGGGGTTGGGTTTCAAAAAGGTATTTGAAAGGAAAGCTTGTTTTAATTTTTAAACAAGAAAATTAATTTATAAACCATATTTATAAAAATAGGGAAATAAATTATCATTGGATAATTTAGAAGTTTAAATTCAAGAAAGAATTTAAAAAGTGAAATTGGAAAACGTGTTGAAAATAGAATAATTGATTATATTTCGGGATTGAGAATATAAACCGAATTGAGAAAATCCAAAGGAGTTATAATTGGAATTCGATTATACCGAATTTTATAATTTATTTATAAAAGGAATTAAGATTTAAAATAACAAATCGAGTATAAATAAATGTATAACCGAGTAAGGAAAAATCAGCGATTATAGATAATCAGAATTATTGAGTTGAATTGGGAAAATTGGTTTGATATATATTAAAAATATATTAGAATGTAGTTGAAATTATTTTAAATGAAGTTTAAAAGTTTATATATATAAATATAATTAAAACGAATTCGCCCCAGCGTGGTAGTTCGTAAGTTGGCGTTTCGAACTTCAATTGAGTATATGGAACTCAATTTAAGTCGGAATTCTTTGGAACAAGAATCGTCAGGACCGGTTGAATAATAGTTTTATAATGGAAGAGAAAAATCTGGATTTCGCCTGATAAATTTTGAGTTATGTCAAAATCAAATTTTTAGAAAAGCAGTACCAAAATCATATAAAAACCTTAATGGTTTATATAAATAAATATAAGGATTTTAAGTATATAAAATCCGAATTTCCATTTGAAAAATCCAGATTTGAGTTGTAAAATAAATATGAAATCAAGTTGTGCAAATAAAATGATTTTTGAAACAAAAATTAGTTTTAAATTATTGAATAGAATTGACTAATTAGTAGAAAAATTAGTTAACGAACCTTTTGGTTGAATTGGACAATGGATAAGTGAATAGGGGTTTGTAATCCATATTCGAAATCGAATATGAAAATTGAATTGAAAATGGAATTCAAATGGGTTTATAAGCAAGTAAATATTTGTATTTGAACTGATATGTTCAAACAGAAAGTGGAATTGGCAAAAGATCTAATTAGAGAATTAATTAGCGAATTGAATTAAAATGGCCAGATTGAGTTGGAATAAAATGTAAATGGACGTATACGAGTTAGACAGGTATGGAATGAAGTATATGAAGATTATAATTTGTGTGCCCGACAAAAAGTTACACGTTTAAATTCCATATGAGATTTTATGCGCCGAATCGGCAAGCCACTTGGATTTTTGATTTTCTTTTTGAATGGAAAGTGCCTAGAGAGCCGAGTTGAGGTTTGGACTATCGACCGGTACAAAGGAGGTTATGGCGAAATTTTCTGGAAATTTAAGGAGTTAGAATATTTTTAAGATAATTTGATAATTAGAAATCTATATATCAATATATATAGAATCCGATAAGGAAACAAACTTAAAAATAGAATATTATAAACAAAACGAAATCGAAAATCTAGTAATAGAAAGAGAAATATATATACATTTTAAAAATGAATAAGTGGTTTTTGTGGTGTTGATGATTTGAGATAAGTGGTCTTGTCTGTTTTGAAGTTAAAGATGTTATTCAGTCAAGGTCTGAGAGGTAATTATACCCCAACTTGATTGATTTCGTTTTTAACCGATAAATAGCAAGATCCAGTCTCAAAGAGAAATGTTTGAATAAGATTTAGTTGAATGCAGTGTTTTGGTTTATTGTAATGATGTTTTACACAACATTCGTTTTAACCCAAATAAGTGGAATTTTTGGAAATATAGAAGTAAATATTTCCTGAGTATAGCATTAAATGTATCGGGAAAGAAATAAGTAAATGGAATGTTTTCCAATTATAAATAGAAAATATTTTCTAAATATAGAAAATAAAATAAGGCGATATATGGAAATGTTTTCCAAATAGAGTAAGAGGTCATGATGATTGTTGAAAATATTTGGTTAACAAATATTGATAAGGAAATGGAGTAGTGATTTAATTAATGAAATATTAATTAAGGGGTCCAGTGATTGTTTGATGTTTTGAATGGATGTTTGTTTTCTTCAATAGTTAAATAGCCGACTATCGAAGTATTTGCCAATATCGTTGTCAATATAGAGAGACCGGTTGGATTATTATCCGTGAACCGCTCCATATTGGCAGTAGCGTTGCGAATCAGATTGTATGAAGATAATCGAAGATGGAATAAAGTGCAAAGGCTTTTTCCATTAATGGAAATAGTGCCATCGGTTTCGTTCAACAATAGAACGAACGTATATGGACGAATGTCTGATAAAGTATTTCCAATGATCGAATATGTTGGTCTGTATAAATATATATGGTGGCAGAGGAATTTATTCTCTTAGCATAATATCCAGAATGTATTTTTACAAATCAATTAGTGATTAACGGATCTGAGAATGTGGCATTCAAAGTGATTATGCTATCAATGAAGGATAATAATCGTAGCCTCAGGCCTCAACAACTGGGAAATGACAAATATCGGGTAGGCAGCACGACTATATGGGTAGCTTCTATTAGGGTGTATTATCACCTATCTAGAGATTCATTAAATTCCTTATTCTATTCGATGTTGTCCCATTCAGGAAAACGGTTGTTGATCCTAACCGTTGGTGAAATACATTCAAGCGAAATGAGTGGTCGGTCATGTGTGGCCGGGTTGCAAGATGTTCTTGTTGAACCCGGTGTATTCCTCTCTAGAGATACACTATCGGAAGGTGGTTCCATACCTTGTCATAGTCGGAATCCAATCTCCAATAAGCGCCATGTGGTTTTTGATTTTATATTATATATGGAGCGTGAGATGCAAGCGTTCCGCTAGATTGTTATTTATTTGATTTAGACACTATTATAATATCACTGGATTTTGGTATCAAAGTGTTTTGGGTTATAGTAAGGTAAAGACCATCCATGTTTATGTGTGGGCTGGTCTTACTATTATCCTTTCTTTCGAAAGGATTTTGAAAGCTAAACAAATTGTTGGAGTTTACTCACACCAGTCCCATGACTGACCCAGAGTTTATTTTGTTTGTTTTTTCTAAACTCTTGGGTGCACAAATTTGTACGGGCAGTCAAGTAGTCGGGATTTTACAGATTCACTTGGAGGAGTTTGAGGTAGGAGGCTTCACCAGTTAGCTATAGACTATCATATATTCCGTTGTGTACCATGTTTGTATCTGGAAACAGGTGTTTATAATTGTTCTAGAAATAGTTGTTGTGCTCTGATGATGGTATGTATATAAAGTTACCAAATTGTATTTCAAAGTTTATGTCAACTAATATATTTTATTCGTTCCGCTGTTAGTTGGTGATCTTCGTTTTCTTCTATTCTAGTATTTCTTTCTTTCTATTTCTCATCCTCTAACTTCTTTCTAATAATGATTCGTATTTCTGTGCAATTTAGGGTTGGACGTGTGGTGTTATTAGTTAACTCAGATAGTACCGGTTTGCGGGCCATTACAAAATTTAAAATGGAAGAGGGACTAAAATGCAAAATGGAAGGCTGAAAAATGGGTTTGGGGAAAGGGTGAAGGAGGAAGTGTATTTATATGAGTAGGTTAGCTTATAAGTGAAGCTTGGTATATTTAATTTATTGCTACGTACATATTTTTATCTCTGTTCGTCGTTTAAAAATTCGCATGGGAACACACAAACTTCGTTCGTTGTGAAAATTGACGTGCAGCTATGGTTTGTCATTACGGTCCTAATGAAACTTGTTTTGTTAAAATCTGGGTGCGTTTCCTCAAATAGCGCTCGTTCAAGCTCAAATTATTAACATACGTATTTACTAGGGTTGTCAATGGGTTGGGTCGGATTCGGGTCAGGTCAAGTCGTGTTCGGGTTGAGTTCGAGTCGTGTCAGCTTAACCCGTTTATTAAACGGGTCGGTTTCGGGTTGACCCATTTATAATCGTGTGGGTTTCGTGTTTGATTTGTGTAACCCATTAAGAAAAATATTTGTATAAAAAGATGAAAAAAGAAGGGTATTTTTGTTATTCACTTGTTGCAAGCTAAGACACGAATAAAAATGTAAAAAGTTGTTAATGTGGGAATAAACATGAAAACTTGAAGGAGTGAATCAGTGAAGAGGTAGGACCGCAGAAATTAGAATGACTGAATGAGTGGCGGCTAGGTAATTGGTAAATTTGGGTAAAGTGACAAATGGGTAGTGGATTGGGCAGGGCCTATGTTTTGTAGAGTATAGAGTAATAAAAATACGTTTTATATTGAATGGGTCATGACGGGTCAAAAACGGGTTCACGGGTCGGGACGGGTCAACCCGTTTATTAAAGGAGTCAGAGCGGGTTGACCAGAAATTGACCCATTTATAAATGGGTCGGGCCGGGTCGGGTTTTTTTAGTGCGGGTTACGAGTCGTGTTAGAAATTGACGACTCTAGTATTTACATTGAACGTTTATAGCTCGCATGACCACACACTAACTCCGATTGGCTGAAATATTAAAATCTTAAAATAAATTAACATTATGGATCCGATAAAATTGGTTTTGTCGAAATCCAAGATTGTTTGCAAAATGGCTATTTTTTCATATTTAATTTAATCGATCAAATATAATTTAAATTCCAAACAATTAAACTAATCGAAAATCAAATTATAATTATGATATATATCTAAATAAAACTTCGTATAGCTTCTGAACAAACTGTATTGGACTTTATAACTCGATACTTCTATTTTCAAGCTAAATAGATTTTCATTTTATATAAAATCCTTTTATTTTATTTAATAAATCGTTATGGTTTATAAACAAGTCCATATCGACTTTCTTAAAATTTGATTTGGACATAACTTACAATCTATAACACAAAATCTCGATTTTTACTTTCATTAGAAAAATATAGTTCAATAGATTTGAATGTTTCTTTTTTCAACAAATTCTAACTTATGTTGAATTCAATACATTCAATTAAAGTTCCAAACGTAATATTATGATATATCATGCTGCTGTGATCTCGTTTTTAATTATATTATTAATTATACATTCAAACTCGTTTTAATTTGAGTTATATAAATTCCAAGTCTTTAATTCTTAAAATAATTCATTTTAAATATTTAATATTCATTAAATATTTCTTAATAAAATCTGGGTCGTTACAATGAATTTATGTATAACGATTAAATTATGAATTTAGGAATACTCTAGTATAATTGGTTAAGAAAAAGAGAATATATTTCCATAGTTTGGTTTGTAAGAAAAATGAAAACCTAATTGCAAGTAATACGAGAAATAGAGGCATGGAAGTGCAAAAATAGGGATTTACCCGTATTGCTCACTTTACACAATAAACCTAAAATGATTAAAGAACGCTATCTTGCAATTATAGGTTTCTACTGCTGCAATTACCTAAAACTATGGAAGAAGATTATTATTATGCGATTTCAATAACCAGTCAATTTGGAATAGTCCTAACTTCTTAAAGAACAAATTGCAAAGACGAATAGAAAAAGGGTAACGTAAGTGAAAGATATTATGTAGAGAAAATAAATAAGAAAAAGGCTTATTGTAAACTTACAATCGTAAATTTAGTTTAATAGGCATAATTTTTGGTAATGGTGCATAATTCGATGCAATGGTGAAGATTAGTGGATTGGGCTATACAGCCTTGTAAATTGAGAAAGAATAAGAAGCAAAATGGATTGGGAACATACATACATACATACATATATATATATATATATATATATATATGCAAAAATGATATTAGGCACATATTCCTGTTCAGACATAGCTTTGGGGAAGTAGTGTGAAAGATAATTTGAGTGTAGAACAGTAATTTTGGCTAAAGGATTGAGAAAGATAGTTAAGAAAGCACTTTGAACTTAGGCCTATAGTTAAACTTTTAAAAAGAACTCAAAAAAGAATATGCAAGAAAAGATTTCTAGAAAAGTTTAAAAGTTAACAATTTTAAAATTTATTGGTTTGTAATATTAATAGTTGCATTAAAATAATTTTTGAGAAAATTATGTAATTTTTTTCAAAAGAATAAAATGCGTAAGCAAGTTGTGGGGTTAAACGATATAAGTGGTTAAGAGAAAGAGCGAATATAAATGAATTAGACATATGCG
The DNA here is from genome assembly GCA_030737875.1 of Allium sativum. Classification (NCBI taxonomy): domain Eukaryota; kingdom Viridiplantae; phylum Streptophyta; class Magnoliopsida; order Asparagales; family Amaryllidaceae; genus Allium; species Allium sativum. The sequence goes on from JASFAX010000033.1 coordinate 14,755,954, forward strand.
GTGACTACGACTATGTGATCTTAAGTGAAAGAAAATATAAAAGTTTTATCATAAAGAACGAATTATGATACTTTAACTTATTAGAACAAGAAGGATAGTAAGATCAGCTTTTATAAATTAATTAGTTTATAGGTAAACATGTTTTGTTGAAGTAACAAGGAAAGGTACAGTGAAAGAAGTGTACAAAATATAGGTGTAACACCATATTTCGTGCGAAAGAGGTGTATAAAACATAGGTGAAACACCATATTTCGTGCTACCTATTTCAACCAAAAAAAAAAAAAAAAATTAGAATAACGAAGTATCCTCATTACTCTATACAAAATGCAAAAGTCCTCTTTAGAGAAGATTTCTAGAAACTTGATATTATTAATCCCTTTTGGAAAAGAAATGTGCATTAAAATAAATGAGAGCTTAAACTAATTTAAAGTGCATAATCTTATATTCCCTACTTTTTTACTTTTGAGAAAGGCCAATATAAAATTTTATTGAATTAAAGATGATTTAGTAAGAATGGTTCCAGTAGCGTGCATGAACAGTTGATAAAGATGTGATGGAATAAGAACTAGGGGTACGCGACATGAGTTTATAAAGAGTGACAGTTAGAAAAGAGGATCGCTATGGTTGTCTAGATTAGGTGATGGGGACCTTCTATGTCAGAGTGACATGGTCTTAGGCCTCCTAGTCCTTATGGATAGTTACATTTAGTCATTGTATTTTTTACATAGTAGTGTTTGCAATAAAGCGTGTTTTCTTTTAGTATAGATTTGCACTCCTATGTAGTATTTTTTTTATTGTGGGAAAAAATAGAATAGCTTAGAGTGATATTCTCTTGCTAAGTGTTTGTGATGATCACTGAGAAAGAATAAAAAACATAGCATATTGTAAATAAAATAACTAAAAGAAAAACAAACAAAATTTACAGAAACCAACAAAGACAATAGCAACAATAAAAGAGAACAACTACAGAAAATAAATTCTTCAAAAATAAGTTTGGAAAACTGCAAAAGAAATTCTTCTTATATAAACTACGCATGGAACAGAAAATGGTAATTTTTGTAAGATTAGCAATAAAATTTTCCAAGTATGGGGGAAAAGATGCGTAAATGTCAGATGGAAAGCATGGAATTTCCCACTTTCTATCTTTTCCAACATAAGAAATCGAATTCAGATAATTTGATTTTTCTGAAATTTACAAAATTAAAATTGGTTCATAGGGTTCGGATGCAAAAATTAGTTGAACTATGCCCTTGTTTAGCAAGGGTGTGGGAAAAATTGGATAAAAATGTATTTTTATTTTTAAATTTACAGAATTCATGTACAAATTTCTGGTATATTTCGGTTGTGTGCATCTGTTTCAAGAGATTTTTGGAAGGAAAGTGCATTCATAAAGGAAGTACCACTTAGTCATTCATTGCATTCATGAAATTTTATGATGTGTTACACTTTGCAAAAGTACATAAATGGTTGCAAAATTGGATGTACACATGATGGTTGTAAATTATGCGAGGGAAAACATAATTTTACCCTTGCCATATTTCATTGACAAAATTTTCTAAAGGATGATAAAATGTAATACCCCGCATTTTTAGAAATAAAAGTGATTTAAATAATTATAGAAATAGTTAATAATAGAAAACAAGCATTTTGGGATTGTCAGAATTTGGCTATGAATGCGTTCATAGGTATTTTCTGATTAATTTACATATATAATATGTTCCGAACGGAGCTCGTACAGAAAATTTGTTAAAGTTCAAAGTCTTGTGTAAATGCACTTGAATATATCTACTTTGAAAACATATGCATACGTTAATTTCATAAATAATACGCGTTTCAATTTGAAAAACAAAAGGGCAGAATAGAGAGATAAATTATGACACCCCGATTTTAATAAGTAATAATTAAATAGAAAGGGTAATAAATTAAATGTTAATCAGAATAAACTTTAGAATTATACAACGGTACTTGCACCATTGGGTCCATTGTAATTTTCTGATAAATTTAGACACTTGGTTTGCTGAAAACGGAGTTATAAATGAATAAGTTTTGAATTAAAGAAGATAAGCTAAAATCAGAAAATAAAAATATAATAACATATTAAGTAACAGGAAAGTGGGATAACACATACCCACTTTGGTCGACCTAATGTCTACCCATAAGCGCCTGGATCGACTCAAGGCGCGAGTGTGTCGACCCAAGATTCTATAGGCATGTGCTTTGGAGAGCACGTATCACATGGAACATTTATTTTATTTCCAACTTTATTTTCTGATGTGGAAAGGTTTTATTAGTCCAATTTTGAACAAGATGCCGACGTGGCACTTTCTGATTGGTCTAGTGACATGGCTAGTCCAGATTTAATCGTGAATTTAGATGACTGAGGACACCCAGTAAACCCTATAATAGACTGGCAGAGCCTCTCTCATTTCTTCACATCCATTCTTTCTCCCTTTTTCTTCTTCCCAGGCCTATCCTCAAAATTAGGAAAGGACAAATAATTTAAAAAAAAAAGGGGGAGAAAGAAGTTCTATATTTTGAATAATTTATTTTTGTTAATACTTCTGAAGGTGGAGGTTCTGCTGGAATAAAGAAAGGCCACAAGGGAAACTCTTTTCGTCAGAATTATGGGTTTTTATGTGATTTCCATATTAGTAATTTATGTAAGAAAATATAGAGTGTTAAATAGTTTTTAGTCTGCAAGTTTAATGTTTATAGTTATTTACAGTATTTATGCATTTATTTTTTGTGTGAATTTATTGTAATTCATTTACTATCTATGCCTATTTCTTTCCAATTATTTACCGTTTATAAGTAATTCTCCTTCTTCTATCCCCTTCTTTGTTATGGTTTATTTACAGTCGAGCTATGCCCTATTTTGTTTGTTTTATTTATTTTTGCGTCTAGGCCTTAGGAGTAGCCTAGACTATTTCCGTTTGGTTTTTAGCGCTGAGCCTAGGCCTTTATCGTTAATTTTGCATTAAAATTGGAATAATGCTGGAACTGAATAAAAAGGGATAATTGGGCCTGTTGGAACTGATTAAATATTATAATCGGTATTGGACTATAAATTGGGGATAAACCTTAATATGTAATTGGAGAACATGCAAACATATAAACTAGAATAGATAACTTAGTTGAACACTAAGTAACGTGGGGTTGGGTTGTATAACATTAATTAGAAATGTTTAATACAACCCATGAATATAACATGAGATTATGTTGGGCTTATCAATAAACTTAAATTGTGCTAAGTTAAATTGGAGATAAAATTAATAAGCTAAGATAGTGGAGTCCGTTCCTGCAGTGAGGGAATGATTGGGGAAAATAAGTGGCTCGTAGGTCTATTCTGCCAGCGTAGGGCAGATTAGGGAAAATAAGTGGCTTGTAGGTCTGTTCCGGCAGCGTGGGGCTGATTGGATAAAATAAAAGGCCTAATAAAATGATAAGATTGTAGTAAAGGTATGTTCTGGCAACAAATGACTGATTAGGGAGACTAAATGGCCTAATATAATATAAATGGGGACCAAATCTACAGGTAACTTGTGTGAATTTCATATTTAATTGGGTACCCGTATCAGGCAGTATCACTATTATCGTCTATGGAGGTCTCACACTAGGTAGAGGCGAGGGCACGCTTTACTACGCTGGATAGTAAGAGGTCCAAACGAGGTGGTACGGGTGTTGTCCAGCGGGACAATGAGCGTGCATCATGCTGATTGGGGAAAATAAGTCATTGTAACACCTGTGATTAACAACTATGTCCTTTCAGTTGATGGGTTCGGGATTGATAACCCCAAGTTTCATAGTTGGCATAGGTTATCACATTGTTGTTATAGGAGCTGATCGACGGGTAGAAATTAGGTAAAGCCTAATTGTGATATCTCGGTAGGTTGGTGCAGAAATCTTGGATATGAATTAGAAGCCAATCTTTGTTCATGCTTAACTTTGCTTACTGCTTTTATACCTTTATGCTTTATGTCCTTCAAACTGTTCATCAATCTAATACTTCCTTATTTTATGCTCAGACTAGGCATTACTAGAACTCACTAAAAGTATGTCTGGCCTAGTTTGTTTTCTCCTTCTCTCTTCCTTTCCGCCTAAGTTCGCTGGGTGTAGGGTCTCAACAGTGATCCTTGATTATTCGGTTCAACTGGGATTCAGACTCATATATTGGTTTACTCCATATTTTCGAGTATTGTGTTGCCATTAAGAGGGATGATTTTACTTATGTACTCTGATATTGTGGTTTTCCACGAGACAATGTACTTGGATTTATGTTGATGATTAATTGGTATTTTGGAAAAAATGTAATACACGCCATGATTTGACTTGCTTTAGTAAATTTTGTTTTAAAATTCCATTATGTTTTATATTTCTGTCTTGTGAATTTTTGCCCTATGTTGTTACTTTATAACTAAGAGCTTCATAAACCTTGGTGCATCCTTGTGTTGGTGACATTAAGGGGTGTTAGGTGTTTCATTTGATATCAGAACCTAAGGTTACAAGATCAGAGAAAAGTTTTGAAAAAGTGTTTTCAAGTGAAACTTGTTTTTGGAAAAAAAAATATCCCCTCTCGTCCATTAAAATATTCCCATGACTCCTTTTTTGTAACACCCTACCTCCATTAAGGTCACTCACAAAGGGAATGCATTAACTTTAGTGCGGGTCATAAGAGTATAGAACAGATAAAATTACAAAATAGACAAATTTAAGCAGCGGAAAACAATTAGAACTTTTATTCCATAGTAGCATAATAGGATAAACTTTCATAAGGGTTGTTTCAAACATCAAAACCAAAACATCAAAATCCATTACATCAAATATCTGTCTTGTTTCTCAAAAGAAGCATAATACAAAATAACATAACATAATTCCCCAATTAAGCAGTAGCCGGTCATAGCAGTAAGGCAAAGAGTCCAAAGCAATACATCACAATCTTCGATCTTGAAAAGAATCTAAACTAAGCGGTGGTATTCCCTCCCCGTAGACCTAGGGGGGCGAAAGAAAAAGGAAAAATAAAAATATGGTTAGACATAAAGCCTGGTAAGTCCAGTGACTTTCAGCATGTAAATAGGTAAAGGTATCATGACATGAATAAACTGGATACAAGACATAACCATGATAATAAGCATCGCAAGATAACGAGATAAGCATAAGATAAGACTAGAACATGATAAAGTATCGTACTGATTCCTAATTTCTCTGCACCACCTAACTAGTGTTCAACTAATGCCATTTGTTACAAAACAAGATAAGTAATCCCCATTTCCCACATGATAGTTTTATAGTTACATATCTCATGATGAGGGTCCCAACTCATATTGACAGTTTACCTGTCCCCACCGTACCTATCTTAATTGATCAGCTCCTACTCATAACATTCTTGCATGCGTTTATATCAACCCGGCCCTTACTTGTAGATACCTGTGCTGGTCCCACCATAGGGTGTATCATTTCCTAGGGTGGCAACTCGATACAGTTCTAGAATGCACAGCTTTATACCTACTTGGTTCTCAGTGTCTAAATTTTCCCATGTCGGAATTACGTGCACACCCGTAATCCGTCGGAACCTGCACTGCCGTACCACCTGCCGCTATTTTGACTGCTTATAATTAGCCCAATAATCGTGCCCCACACTGCCTAGCTCAGGGTCCCGTTGATACCTAATGTGGGTTACTGCTGAAAAGAGCCCCGCTACAAGGGTTTTCCTAGGGTCTATTCGTATACCCCCCATATTGGTTAAGTGTCATTAATCAATCAATTCAAGTTTACTTAACCCACCCATTCATCATGTTATATTAGTTAAGTGTCATTAATCCAGTCGAGTTACTTAACCCACCCAATTGTCATGTCATATTGGTTAAGTGATGCATGTTGACTTAACCCTACCATACTTAACATGTTTGTTTAGCATTAATTATTTAATAATGCATCAACCTCTTACATTGTACTTATTTGCGGTAGCTGGATTGTGCCGGGAGGTTCCAGGCAATCTTACACCGCAAGCCCATTCCAACCTCGGGTTCAAACATTCAATGCGCTAACCTCTCACATTAGACTTGTTGTTTGCGGTTGCTGGATGTGTCGGGCGGTTCTGGGCAGTCTTACACCACAAACTCATTCTAACCTCGTGTTAGGCATTATTACCCATCTAATCTTCGCCTTTGACCTCTCACATTAGATTGTTGTCATTGCGGTTACTGGATGTGCCGGGCAATTCCGGGCAGCCTTACGCCACAACTCAAATCTAACCTCGTGTCTTAGGCGGCCATTAGATTTAATTAAATTATATACTTTCCAATTATGTCCAAATTCCAATTTTTACATGCCAATTATCATATGCCCAATTATTGATTTACATGCCAATTTACATATGCTTAAATATTGATTTACATGCCAATTTACATATGCCCAAATATTGATTTACATGCCAATTTACATATGCCCAGATATTGATCTACATGCAAATTTACCCAAACTTACAATTATAATAATAATAGTACCCATATCCATCACAAATTATGCCCAATAATTCCACCAAACATGTTATGCCCATAAATTCACCCAAATAGGCAATACCCAATATTCCCCGTATTCCAAACATTCGTATTTCGCGATTTCAGCCTAGGTTCAAAGTTAACCAGGTTCAATAAAAGAAAACAAATAGAGGGAGATAGAAGTTGCATAAAATAAGAACAGAGAGAAAATAGGCATGAAAATATCATCACAGGCATGAAGGCTAAGATTTGAAAAGAACATCATCATGAACGTGAAAAACTGATGTATAACAAGATAAACTGATGATAATAGCATCATGAGAATAAGAATAGAAGCAAAAGAACAACTTAGAATCAGACATAGTCTCAATTTCATCTTATTACATGTCAAGACTAGATTTAGGTGTTCAAATCCAAAAATAACTGAACTTACATCATTCGGATTAGAAAAGATAATTGAATCGCTTGTTGTTGTTGTTGTAGAACTCTAATTTGATATTGATTAATCCTCTAGGTTGATGAAGAACTTTTTGATTTGATTTAGGTTTTAGTGGCGGCTAGGTTTAGATGAGAGTTTGGCGGCATGGGGCGCCATGAGAGTGAATAATAGAATTAGGTTTTAGGTTTGGATAGGTATTTATAGGTGTGTTAGGCAAACCATGGCCTTTATATTAGCATAGGAGTCATCAGAGCCATCTAAACCAAAGAGACATGTCACCCAGTCAACCACAGTGCGACATATAAGCCCTAGAACACAAAATTTCGTCACAGACCATTCTAGGTCGATGGGGTCGATTCCAAACACCCTGAGTTGACCCTGGGGTCGACCCAGCAAGCGGGTCTCGGGTCGACCCATAAAATAGGTCGGTTTGACATTTTGCCTTCCCGCTTCCACTGTTTTGAATTTTTTTCTTGAATTTTAGGCTGATTTTTATTTTATTCATTTATATATAAACATATATTTCCCTTATATGTATACAAACTTCCAAGATCCATAACTTTCTCATACATTATCCATCTAATGCAAACTTTGGGTCCATCTTGACCAGAATTTTGAGATGAACGCAGTGGTATAGTCTGTTTTACTTAATTCTCACATTTAAAATTAAGTATTCTTTTAATTCGTCTATTAATATTCATAGAGAAATATGGGGTGTTACATTCTTCCCTCCTTAAAGGATTTCGTCCCCGAAATCTCTAAGTTAAGAAGAACGCTTCCTACCATCCAACATCCATCTACTCAACCATCATTCACAAGCATCCATTGTCCTTAAAAAAGATTTCTAATGCTATATGAACATATGCAAAAGCGTGCGTGTATATTTTCCTTATCTAATGCAAAATCAAGTGGTCTACTAATTCAGTTGACCTCCTTAATGCGAATTATATTAGTGCCATGAGTCCAATTATGTATGCAATTATTCCTAACGTACTTCATAACCTCTACATGAGTGCACAATGATTCATCCATATGCAACATTCGTATGATAACACATCCAATTTCAATCTCATCCATAACCAAACATATATATGCATATGCAATGTGAAAGTGACTTGAGCCGATCTAGTGCCTAAGGTGTGTGTAAATGCATCCATGAGCAACCACTAGCAACCACTTGCATCCACCAAACATAACATGTCTCAAACACATGTTTACAATCATAGGATATTCCTAGCTAAAGGTCGATGATATAATCAAGAGGACATCCTAAACGATAGAACAAGTATAAACAAAGCGGTAGAAAAAGGAAAAATTAAGAACATACCCTCAAAGAGAAAAGGATACAACATACGCATCTTAGCTTCTCTCCAAAGTAGCGTCTCCTTCATCACTTCCCTATTGTACTTTGACTAGCTTGACTTCTTTGTTGCGTAACCTCTTGACCTCTGATCCAAGTATGCACGTAGGGACTCGTCTAATCGTGGCATCTCGCTCCACTTCAACTTCCTCAAGTATGCTCGGCTCCACCAATTCCACGGTGTCATGTAAGCACTTCCTCAAATGTGATACGTGAAACACATTATGTACACCACTAAGCTTCTTGGGCAACTCAACTTTGTAGGCCATCTGTCCAACTCTCTCTGTAATAGGAAACGGTCCTATGAATCTCAGTGCTAGCTTCCCTACCGACCCAAAGCGAACAACATTCCTTAATGGTGATATTTTGACAAAGACCATGTCTCCAACACTGAACTCAAGGTCGGTCCTTCTCCTATCAGCATACAACTTTTGCCTATCTTGTGTGGTCTTCATATGTCTTCGAATTAGATCCACTTTCTCCGAAGTCTCTCTAATCATATCTGGCCCAAGTACTAGCTTATCTGTGGATTCCCACCAACAAGTTGGTGATCTACATGGCCGTCCATACAAAGCTTCAAAAGGTGCCATGCCAATGTTAGAATGATAGCTGTTATTATATGCAAACTCTATTAGTGGAAGGTGGTCCTCCCATGTCCAGCCAAAGTCTAAGATACAAAGTCTCAAAAGGTCTTCCAGAATCTAATTCATCCTCTCGGTTTGGCCGTCCGTCTGAGGATGATACGCCGTGCTCAAGCATAACTCAGACCCTATGGCTTCTTGCAAAATTTTCCAAAAGTCACTAGTAAAGATAGGATCATGATCTCTTACTATGTTTGAAGGTACCCCATGCAAACGAACTATCTCCCTAACATAAATAGGTGCTAACGATGATGCAGTCCTCTTTCTCTTGACAAGAATGAAGTAAGAACTCTTCGTAAGTCTATCCTCTATCACCCAAATACTAGTATTGCCTCTTCTAGACATAGGAAACTCATCTATAAAGTCCATCGAGATACTCTCCCATTTCCATTGTGGAACCTCTAAAGGATAAAGCAGTCCACCGGGCTTTTTCTGCTCAGCCTTGACTTGGTGACATACTAAGCATTTAGAAACGAACTCAACCACGTTCTTCTTCATTCCGGCCCAAAAGAAAACTCGCTTCATATCTTTGTACATCTTGTCACCACCGGGATGTATGGTCATCTTAGAATGATGGGATTCCTCAAGAACTGTCTTCTTCAAGTTCTCGTCTTGTGGTACACAAAGTCTCCCGTCCCTATGTAACAAACCCTTGTCATCTAGGGTATACCTACCAAGATGGCTCGAAGACTCCCCTCCTATGAGATTTTCTACTAGCTCAAGCAACTGTGAGTCATCTCGCTGGGCCTATCCAATCCGTCCCAAAAGCGTAGGTCTCACCTCTAAGGATGCTAACAAACCGGTCACATAATCGACAGAGGGTCTAAACTCAAAGGTTGCTATGTACTCTAAGCCCTGCCTCTCCACAAACATAGGACTCAAAGTCAATTTCTTCCTACTCAAGGCGTCAGCTACAACGTTACCCTTGCCAGGGGTATATGGGATCTCAAAATCATAGGATGCTAAGAACTCCATCCACCTTTGTTGCCTCAAGTTAAGATCTTTCTGCGAGAAAAGGTACTTCAACGATTTATGGTTAGTATACAATTCAAACTTTTCTCCTAGGAGATAATGGCACCAAGACTTAAGCGCAAAAACGATAGCAGCTAAATCTAGATCATGGTTGGGTAGTTTTTCTCATGTACATTCAACTATCTTCCACTATAAGTTACTACCTTCCCTTCTTGCATCAAGATAGCACCTAGTCCCGTACCACATGCATCCGTGTAAACTGTAAACATTTTACTCCTGTCTAGCAATTTCAACACTGGGGCTTTTGTAAGAGCCCCTTTCAATCGTTGGAAAGAAATGTCACAATCAACGTCCTAAGCAAAGGCTAGATTCTTCTTCATCAGTCCAGTAAGTGGGGCTGATATCTTCGCAAAGTCCTTAATGAACTTCCTATAATAGCCCGCTAATCCAAGAAAGCTTCGCACCTCTGTTGCATTCTTTGGGATCTTCCAATCTTGCACCATAACTACTTTTGCGGGGTCTACAGCTATCCCGTCTTTGGACACCACATGTCCTAGAAACCTTACTTCTTCTCTCCAAAAGAGACATTTGGAGAACTTCGCTTTAAGCTGATGTGCTCGAAGGGTATCCATGACTGCCCTCAAATGCAAATTATGTTCTTCCTCGTTCTTTGAGAAAATCAAGATGTCATCCACGAAGACTACCAAAAACTTATTAAGGAACTCCCTAAACACCCTACTCATCAAGTCAAAAAAATAGGCGGGTGCATTCGTCAAACCGAAAGGCATGACGAGCCATTCAAAGAAACCGTCAGGGGTCCTAAAAGCAGTCTTGTCTATACTGTTCTCGGCCACTCTTAGCTGATGAAAACCCGTAGCAAAATCTAGTTGTGAGAAAACGGACGCACCTACAAACTGGTCAAACAAATCATCTACTCGTGGAAGTGGGTGCCTATTTTTCTTAGTCTGCTTGTTTAACTCTCTATAATCCACACATAAGCGAAGTGAACCATCCGCCTTAGTAGCGAATGCTACTGGAGCAACCTGTTCAGAAATACTTCACCTAATAAACCCCTTCTCAAGTAACTCTTTAACTTGTTTACTAAGCTCCTTCCTTTCCCTAGGAGCCATATGTAGTATGGGTAAAGCAACTGGTTTGGCATTATCAACCAAGTATACGCAGAAATTTATTTCATGTTTTGGGGGTAAACCCTTCACCTCATCAAAGACATCGGGATACTCACAGACTACTAGAACAAATTGCAAATTATCAACAGATGCATCAAGAGATTCTAGGTAACTAAGCATGACAGAACCCTTGGTGTTACACGAGATTTCGAGGGTATTACCGAGATGAGTCAAAAGTCTAACTACCATCCTTTCACAATCGAGAATGGCACTATTTCTAGATAACCAATCCATCCCTAGAATCAACCCATAGCCCATGAAACCAAGAACATATGCATTACATTGAAACTCAACAGTAAGTATAGATATTCCCAAATCCAAGCAAATCGTAGATAAATGAGCCGAACCCCCAATCGGATTTGAGATAACAATGGGATCCTCTACCATACATGCACTAAGGTGCAGAGACTCTACTATATCAATGGATATAAAAGAATGCGATACGCCAGAATAAAAAAGAGTGCGTACAGGATGATCAGCAAGAAAAACTAAACTTTCAACCGAAATATTTCTACCTCTCTCTTGAGTGGGTGCCATGAGATCATGAACTTGCCCTCTAGAAGGTCCTGCCCATTTCCCTTGCTTGTTTGGGCAATCCTTAAAAACATGTCCTGTCTCACCAACAATGGAAACAACCACCCATCTTCCTCTTCTTCTTTCTACAGTCTTTAGCGATGTGGCCAATGATACCACAATAGTTACACTTCCTCTTGTCGTGTGGCTTGTTGTTCTTTCCACCCTTCTTATTGTCCACCTTCTTGTTTTGAGGTTCATCCTTCTTCACTTCTTTCTTCCTACCCTTGACTTCTTCAAGTAATAGCGCCATGTCGACCAATCTCTCAAAAGTTACGCCCATTGGAATATGGGACATAGCTAGACCATGCAATGGTTCATTCAAGCCTCTAGCAAAACGTAAAGCTTTCTTGTGAGGTGTATCTACCAACTCCAACCCAAATCTTGCAAGAAAATTGAATTTGTTGACGTATTCCTTGACTAACATACTTCCTTGTTTGAGTGCTAGAAACTTCTCCATCTGTAGGCTTTGTTCAGCTGGCGAGAGGAACTTCATCTCAAACCTCCGCCTAAAGTCCACCCAAGTCTCAATTGGTTGCTCAGCACTAGTAACTTACCACCAGTAAGAGGCCTCTTCCTTCATTAGCCAAGCAGCCAATTATATCTTCCACCTATCATCCACTTCAAAGATAGAAAACAACTCTTGTGTTTCCTTGAGCCAATTCCGTGCTTCAACAAACGTCTCAGTCCCTTTAAATATCTTTCCGCCCATAGATCAGAAGTCCTTACAAATCTTAGCAAAAGCATCTACGCGAGGAGCGACAACAGCTGAGGGAGGAGGAGGAGGAACATTGGCCAGGCCCACAGCAGTGGTCCTAGCCTCTAGGTATCATCTGAACCAAGCGGGTATCGGAACACCCTCACATATCTCGGGTTCCCCAGACATGCTAAAAAGAAAAAGGAAAGAATTCAAAACAAAGAAAAGAAGGATAATGCATATGGCTTTGGGGAATATGCCTTTCTAAAATAATAATACTTTTCCTTGAAAATGCTTCTTTAAATCATGGTTTTGAAAATATTTTCTTTAAAATATGCATTTGAAAATAGTTTTCAAAATCTTTTATCCGTTCTGGTAACCCTCAGCTCTGATACCATGTGTAACACCCCACCTCCATTAAGGTCACTCACAAAGGAAATGCATTAACTTTAGTGGGGGTCATAAGAGTATAGAATAGATAAAATTACAAAATAGACAAATTTAAGCAACAGAAAACAATTAGAACTTTTATTCCATAGTAGCATAATAGGATAAACTTTCATAAGGGTTGTTTCAAACGTCAACACCAAAACATCAAAACCCATCACATCAAATATCTGCCTTGTTTCTCAAAAGAAACATAATAAAAAATGACATAACGTAATTCCCCAATTAAGCAGTAGCCAGCTATAGCAGTAAAGCAAAGAGTCCAAAGCAATACATCACAATCTTTGAGCTTGAAAAGAATCTGAACTAAGCGGTGGTATTCCCTCCCTGTGGACCTGGAGGGGGGAAACGAAAGAAAGAGGGCGAAACTAAAACAGAGTCAGACATAAAGCTTGGTAAGTCCAGTGACTTTCAGCATGTAAACAGGTAAAGGTATCATGACATGAATAAATTGGATACAAGACATAACCATGATAATAAGCATCGTAAGATAACGAGATAAGCATAAGATAAGACTAGAACATGATAAGATGTAACACCCCATATTTTCTGAGAATATTAAAATAACAAATTAAAGAATAATTAATTTGAAAAAGAATAAATAGGTGAAAGGGTTGCGCCATTGCGTTTATCTCGGAATTCTGCTTGAGATAGAGTCCGAGTTTGCGTAAATCGGACTTCGTATGAAGAAGATATCTTTAAATTAAATATTGCAGCAAAACATGAAAAAGAAGCATGAGAAAAGAATAATGTTTAGCATTGTTCTAAGGTTGGTAAGCATAATACTTAGTAGCTCATTTGGTTAGAACATGTGACTTGCATACAAGAGGTACAGATTTCGATCCCCGCCAGCGCCATATTTTTGTTTTAGGGGAATGGCTAAAAAGTGGCTTAGTGTGAATGCAGTTCAAAAAGTGGTTTAGTGTGAAAATGGTAAATTGGGAAGATATATAAAAACAAATATATATATATATATATATATATATATATATATATATATATATAGAAAATATATACATATATTTATACATGTGACGTGTACGCATCATGTGGCGCATGTGGCGCATTTTTTGTTGGTCAAGGATTGTCTTTTTTACGTGGGCTTCTCTGATTTGCTTTGTGACAAATTCTGAGGTGTTAGGGCTTATGTGTCATGCTATGATTGGCTGAGTGACACATTGCTTTAGTTGGATGGCTCTGATTACTCCTAGACTGATCTAATGGCTAGAATTAAACCTAGACTTTTATATAATCAACTCAAATCCTAAACCTAAAGCACATAAATACATTATTTGTAGCCACCATGCTATCCAATTCAAATATTGTCTAGCCACCTTCTTCTTAAACAAATTATAATCTAATTAGAAAGCTACAAGTTAGAGAAAAAGGTTTTTGTTTCGAAGTAAGGGATTTCTGCTTCAAATCAATAGTCAACATCAAAGGATAAGCTTTACAAATTCAGAAATCAGATCCCAGAATACAAGATCTGTTCTTTGTTTATAAGTTCAGTTATTATCTAGACTTAAACATATAAAAGTCATGATTTGTAATAAAATGAATCTAGAACCATGCCTTGTTGTAAAATAATTTGTGATTTATGTTGTGATTGTGGAACCTATCATGCCTAATTGTGAGATGATCTACGTTGTGATTAAAACAATGGAACTTATCATGTTGTGATGGATATAACTAAACCTATCATGTTACTTATAAATTGGTTATTCTATTGAACATGCAAGTTTGAATATTAAGTTATGTTCACGCATGTTTATACGCCTAAGATCTACATGTTTTAGATCTAAAAGTTTGAATACCAAATTATGTTCATACATGTTTATACGCCTAAGATCTACATGTTTTAGATCTAAAAGTTTGAATACTAAATTATGTTCACACATGTTTATACTCCTAAGATCTATGTGTTTTAGATCTAAAAGTTTGAATACTAAGTTATGTTCTCACATGCTTATATGCCTAAGATCTACATGTTTTAGATCTAAAAGTTTGAATACTAAATTATGTTCTCACATGCTTATATGCCTAAGATCTACATGTTTTAGATCTAAAAGTTTGAATACTAAATTATGTTCGTACATGTTTATATAGATCTACATGTTCTTTTTAAGATCTATGCTAGTTCGCTTGCTTTTATGTTATGTTATGTACATGTTCATAAGTTAAGTCATGTTCATATATTCTTATATGATTAGATCCACATGCTTGCTTTTATGTTATGTACATGTTCATAAGCTAAGTCATGTTCATATATGTTTATATGTCTAGATTTACATGCTTACATGTTTAGATCCAAGTTAATACACATGTTTAAGATCTATGTAAATTCCTGTTCATATGCTTAAAGATTTATGTTAATTGGATCTAAAATGCAAGTTCACATTTATATGCCTAACTAAATGTATATTGTTCTCTGCCAAATTTATATGACACATGTTTAGTTGGATCCATATTATTTTATGCTTATTGGAATGTTACATGTTCCTTTCTTTTCCCTTTTGTATATAAGTTAGGCTAAGTTACGAGCCTAACATTCTATGTGAATTTTGCGAACGTATGATGGGGGTAACGTTGGGAAAAATCTTTAATTTATATTATTGGCATAATTTGGCCTATAAATATATGAATGATTAGTGGCATAAAAATGGTATAATTTATATACCAAAAATCTTGAAAATACGATTTAGAGGGTAAATGGGGCATGATTTGAATGGCAATAATTGTGAATAATTTACATATAAATTTGAAAGATAAATATGTAAATTAAGAAAAAGACGAACACGCCTGACCCGAGGTTAGTTTGAGTTGTGGTGTATAACTTCCCGGAACCGCCCGGCACATCCAGTAACCACAACAACACCTATCAAACGAGAGAGGTTAGTGCATTATGCCGAAGAAAAACCCGAGGTTAGATTGAGTTGTGGTGTAAAACTGCCCGGAACCGCCCGGCACATCCAGTAACCACAACAACACATATCTAATGTGAGAGGTTGGTGCATTAATAAATCAATTAATGCTAATGAATAAGATGAATGACTAAGGTTAAGTTCATAAGGAACACTTAACCAATATAACATGAATGACTAGGGTTATGTTCATAAGAACACTTAACCAATATAACAAGATAAATGACTAGGGTTAAGTTAATAGGAAACACTTAACCAGTATAGCATGATAAATGGGTAGGGTTAAGTAATAAGAAGCACTTAACCAATATGACTTGATTTGTGTTAAGGTTAATTTAAAACAAGAGGGCAACACTTAACCAATATGACTTGATTTGTGGTAAGGTTAAGTTAAAACAAGAGGGCAACACTTAACCAATATGACTTGATTTGTGGTAAGGTTAAGTTAAATCAAGAGGGCAACACTTAACCTATATAACTTGATTTATGGTAGGGTTAAGTTGACACAATAAGGCAACACTTAACCAAAGTAGCATAACAAGTAGGTGGGTTAAGTAACTTGAATTGATTGATGACACTTAACCAATACAACATGATGAACATGTGAGGTTAAGTTAACAAGAAACACTTGACCAATACAACTTTATGGACGAACGGGGTTAAGTTAATAGGAAACACTTAACCAATCCAACATGATAAGTGAGGAAGGTTAAGTTAATAAGAAACACTTAGCCAACATGACATGATGAATGGGTGGGTTAAGTTAACATGAATGAACAAAACTTAACCATTAAATAAACATGCTTGAATCAGTGGGAGGGTTAAGTATATATCGGGTTGGTGGGTAATATTAGTAAATATTGGCCCACAAAACTTAACCATTAAATAAACATGTTTGAATTGGTGGGAGTGTTAAGTACATCTCGTGTAGGTGGGTAATATTTGTATATATAGGCCTACAAAACTTAACCAGTAGGAAACTCTAGTAACGGGGACCCTTTCAGCAGTAACCCACATAGATGTATCATGGTACCCTGAACTAGGCAAGATGTGGCTTGATTACTGGACTGATTATAAGCGGTCAAAATAGTGGCAGGGGTACGTCAGTGTAGGTTCCGACAGTTTACGGGCATGCACGTACTCCGAAGTGGGAAAAAGCAGGCATTGGGTACCAGTAGTTATACACTGTGCATCTTGAATCGTGTCGGGTTGTTATCATAAGGATTGATACAACTTATGGTGGAACCAGCACAGGGTATCTACACACATGAGAGGGCCGATTGACACAAACACAAGGAAAATTAATACAAGTAGGGAGCCGGTCGATAGGGTAGTAAGGGTACGTCTAATACCTTCATGGCAATTAGGGTGATTGAGGTAAGATCCTCATACTAGATGTACACCTGAAGGCTACCACAATTGCAGGGATTGGGATCACGTTAGCATATTATCATTTTATACAGATTACTAGTTGGGACAGTAGTTAGGTGGTGCAGAGATATAGAAATTAGAATAACATGGTAGTAGCGAAGCAGAGAAATAGAAATGGATGCGCTAGTATATTCAGTTTATCTTGCCTTACCTTGTCTTAAACTATCTTGTCTTATGTTATGGTATTGTCCTATATTCAATTTGTTCATGTCATGATCTTTTACCTTATTTGCATGCTAGTAATCACTGAGCTTACCAGACTTATTGTCTAACCCGTTTTCTTTCGCCTTCTTTTCTTCCGTCCCCCCCCCCCCGGTCCGCAGGGAGGGAATACTCCAGCTTTGCTCAGTTTTCATTCCAAGCTTGAAGATAGTCGTCGTATTGCTTTGGACTCTCTTTTTCACTGCTGTGGCTGGCTCATGTTTTATTTGGGGAATATCATTGTCATTTTATGCTTCTTTATTTTGTTATGCAAGACAAATACTTTATTGTACTGGGTATTGGTGTTGGAAAACAATATTTGTACAAGCTGTTTTACCACGCTGCTATTTTATCAATGAAGCAAAGTTTTATTTAGTTTCTACTGTTTGAAAATTGTCTGTCTTGTAATTTATCTGCATCTTTTACCTATAACGCTCCACCAAAGTTAAGGCATTCCGTTTGTGAGTGACCTTAACGGAGATGGGGTGTTTCACTTGGTATCAGAGCGAGGTTACAGGATCAGATAAAAGATTTGAAAAATTATTTTCAAAACGATTTTGAAAGAAGCATTTTCAAAAGAAAAGTTTTGTTTTAAAGGCATATTCCCCAAAGCCATAAGCACTATCTTTAGATCCTCTGTTTGAATCCTTGTTTCCTTCTTTCCTGAGTCTCTGGGGCTCCTGGCTTTCTGGGAGGTAACCTCATCGCGGCATGGTTCCGTAGGCTCGATGAGACTACGACACCTGTCAAAAGGGCGAAGAAGTGCCCAACCTCCATCCATAGTCATAGTAGTTTCACCTACGGCTAATTCTCTTCCAAGCTTTGTAGGGTTTCCCGTGCGATGGAGGTAACGTTCGAAAGGCTTGTCAACATGGTTCACAAAGGAGGTAAAGAGAAAGAGGCCAAAGGGGAAGAATCACAAACAAGGGGTTGGAATATAAGAAGGACAGAGGAAATAATCACTACAAGAAAAACTGCATTTAGTAACCACCATTATCCGCTTCTAATCCGTCGCTATTCTGCCCTTAGCGACGGATTTCCTATATAACTTGGTGGTCGGTAAAAACCATGACGGTAATAGTGTCAGATTTTAGCGACGGAATATAACATGAGTTTTCCGACAGTTTTCCGACATTTTACTACTTATTTAATAAAAATATAATTTTATTTAATAATTTAATTTTGATTTATTTACAGACTATTTACCGACGGATAATTAATTTATAATAAATTATCATTTACGAAAGGAGTTGCTAAGCCCTTACTAATTGCCAAGGGATTAGCGACGGAAATTAAATTTTGGTAAACTTATTCTTTCTTTTTGTTGGTATTTTTCCGCTATTCCCCTTTTGATCTATACACACACACACACACAACAAACATCATTCAAATGTGAACACTGAAATAAATAACATATTAAAAAAAACAAAGATAAATTAGCCAATAATATTAATTTAGAACTAAAAAGAACATTCATAATTACATGAAAAAACTGCAACATCCATTATAAACACAACACTTAGCTATGTCCATGCATCAATGTACAGATTCAAAAATACCAAAAAATTGAACCGATTTCAGTTATTCACTTTTGTGGCATCACTGCACAAGGCACAGCATTCCGATTCTCCTCCTCCTGCTACTGTTGATAGTCTAATGGCCTTCAAAATAGCATGATGTTTTCAAATCGTAAGGCTTCTTCGGCATCTCCTTGACCAAACATGCAATCTAAAGGATCTGCTGGCACTTTTACAACCACTTTTAAAGCATGGATACAGACATCGATTTCATAGCAACCACGGTATCTTTTGCAAGCCCACTGCCAAAGAAAATAGACGATAAATAAAACGTAAATATAAAGGAAAATACATGTCCTTACAATAAAATTACTGAATTTTTTTAAACCTTGCTCAAATAGTTTAGCAGTTGAAGCCTTTGCTCAAATTGTCCATCCTAGTTGACTCTTGTATTCTGCATTAAGCAGTCCCAACTTTTCAATGAACCATAGGAACCTCACCATTTTCTATAATTCAATAAGGTGGTAGTTGAAAATAGAACTTTGGAAAGAAGTAATGCCCGCTTCGATATACACAGAAACATTTCAGCAAAACATTTATTCTAATACCAAGAGTTCAGGCAGTGCTAACATGTCAAAAAAATTAAGCAATTCACAAAATGATGACGGAGTAAAATCCTTAGATAACTTATCAAACTGAATACATATAGAAATTAGTCCAAAACTCAAAGCATACCTGGATAATGGAAACGTCTTCTCATGATTAACTTTTAAAGGACGGCAATAACCAAAACCTGCAGTAGTTCGAAAGAAAATTGCCAAAATAAAGCAGCAGTGCCATTTAAACATGAATAAACACACCACACCACAAAAAAAGGAGGAAAGAACAAGATAATGAAAGAAAAAATTCATAGAAGCTTATGCTATCTTATTCGAGGTTTCAAAATACCAGTGAATAGTAACTGATTAGAAGTATTTGTGGTGGGATAATACCTTTAGATTGCTCAACATTTTTACAGTGTAGGATTGAAATATAGCTGCACCGGAGAGAGAAAAAAAAATCAAATACACATCAGCTCTATTACTGTACATATGAAATAGAAATGGAATGACATTATCTAAGTATCATAAGCCTGCTCACTTGCATGATAAACTTTAAATAGTTATTGATGGCATATAAAAGTGCGGGAACGGCTAAAAGGACGTTATTTCGAGCAGCCTACAAAAAAACAGTGTAAAATAGTTATAACAATATGAATACAAATGATCGAAATTCATATCAAATTGAACCACTAAATTCAAAATGCCAGGTATGTCTCTAATCCTCATAGAATCTCACAAATCCTATAATCTAAAAGGGTTTCAAGACTGAAGCTTTAATATTCAACTAAAGTATTCATTTCTGGTCATGCTTTATTGTATAATTTCCAACAGTAATATGGAAAAGACAAGAAAACATTATCGGCTTGCAAATATTTAATTGAAAAATTCATTCCTGATCATGTTTTAAACTTTTAATATTTAACTTCCAACAAAAATAGGGAATAAGACAAGAAAACATTATCAAATTGCATCTTGGTTCAAGAGTTGCAACGAAAGCAGCCTCGATTACCTGTGTGATTGTAGATATTGAAAGAAGAGGTTTCTCTCCAACCTTTTGCCTTCTACCCTGTAAAAAAGCATACACTCAGTTTTGTTTCAAACTGGGCATTGCTCAGTTTTGTTTCAACTGAGCATATGCTCAACAAAATTGAGCGTACGCTCAGTTTGAAACAAAACTGAGCGTTATGCCCAGTTTTGTTGAAACAGAGCAATTCTCAGTTTTGTTTTAGACTGAGCATACGCTCAGTTTTGTTGAAACTGAGCAATGCTCAGTTTGAAACAAAACTGAGCATTGCTCAGTTGAAACAAAACTGAGCATTGCTCAGTTGAAACAAAACTGAGCATACGCTCAGTCTGAGAAAAAACTGAGCAACTCAGTTTTGTTTCAACCCCGATAAACTGTAATGGAGAGTAAAATTTAGCTTACTGCATTGTCAAAATGAACCAATTTAAATAGTGTTAACTTACTGCATCGTTAAAATGTTATATATAATGGTGATTACCTAATGCATGGAAATAAAAACTATTGAAATTTCCAACACAAAGTTTATAGTCGGAGAATGACCAAATAGTGCGGCAGAAGCAAATCCAGTAAATATAGTAGCACCAGTCGGTGAATATTTCTTCAAAATTGTATCTGCATACACCAATTACATTGAAATAAATGATCTACATCATGTATGTAGTAGACCTAAACCCAAAAAAGGGGAAAATAACTACATAATTACCTGCATACTTGAAAAGGAACGATGATAGTATCCTTGCGCTGCATTATTTAATATGAGTAGCATGGTAGCCTTCGAGTGACCTTGTAGAATGTCAAGACTGCCTGGACCTGTTTGTCAATCATAACAGTGTTATAGAATTAGACATTACGTATGTTCAACTACAATAGTTTATCATCCATATGGATATCATTGATACATTTATCAATCCATAAAAAATATTTCAAATGATCAAAACAATGATCGGGAGAAGATAATGTACCTTTAAATATTGCAATCCCAACAATGGCTAGTAAGTTGAATATGGCACCATATCCATATAAAAATATATTCTGTATATGCTGAAAGAAACCATATAGTAAATAGCAGGCACTGAAGAATCAAATTCATGATTTCTAATAAAGATCGAGAGCTACAATAAAAATCCATGCAATAATGAGTTAAAGGTCACCTGAAGATATATACTTGTATCAAATTGGCTTTTTAATGCATAATCATTAAATACGTAAGCTAGTGATGGCACAGTTATTTGAAATATCATAATTCAAATGGGATCATATCGTGTGAAGCTAATCATGGCAGTTTATTTGGTTTTATTATTATGCATGATTAACTAAAGAAAAATACTTACAAAAATCAGTGTGTAGAAGTACGCAATTGTTGCAAGTGGAAGGTCAAGTGTAGTAGTGCCACTACGCTACGACTTGAGTTGATTAACACTGATTCCAATAAGTAATAGAGCAAGAGCCTCCCACTACATTAATGCGCTCGTCAAGAAACACAATAATTAGATTATATCACAATGAAGAATGAATAGCCTCACCAGTCTATTTTACAAGCACGATATACATAGAAAGTAGACAATGTGAATTGTTCTGCAAGAAGAAATAAATCTATATTTCTTATAGTATTTGTTTACATGATCTGCAGTAGAATAGTAATTCTTCCAAAATGCGACCAAATTAAGGACATCAACAGTGTTCTATAAGATAACTTATCAAATTGAATACAGATAGAAATTAGTCCAAAACTCAAAGCATACCTGAATAATGGAAAAACGTCTTCTCATGATTAACTTTAAAAGGACAGCAATAACCAAAAACTGCAGGAGTTCGAAAGAAAATTGCCAAAATAAAGCAGCAGTGCCAGTTAAACATCAATAAACACACCACACCATGCAAAAAAAAGGAGGAAAGAATAAGATAATGAAAGAAAGAAATTCATAGAAGCTTATGCGATCTTATTCGAGGTTTCAAAATACCAGTGAATAGTAATTATAAGTATTTGTGGTGGGATAACACCTTTAGATTGCTCAACATGTTTACAGTCGCAGGATTGAAATACAGCTGCACCGGAGAGAGAGAGAGAGAGAGAGAGAGAACAAAAATCAAATACACATCATCTCTATTACTGTACATATGAAATAGAAATGGAATGACATTATCTAAGTATCATAAGCCTGATTAACATGGATAATGCTCTGATACGATAACAAATTTCATATCAGATCTATCACAAAACGATGGCAATGCTTTGCAAATTAAACTGCTGAACTGATTAACATGGATAATGTTCTGATACGATAACAAATTTCATATCAGATTATGTTTTGATATGGCAATGACACAACTGACAATCTAAGAAACTAGGTTTCTTGTTGAATGTAAATAGGTTTCAAGACATGAGAATCTAGATATTGGTTTCTTATTGAATGTTTTCTACAGAGTGAAAATCAAAGCAAGCCCACTTGTTGCGATAATGCAGAATACAGCTTATCTGAGTTGTATTTGTTGCCAGCTAACTTTTCATTGTTTCCATTTATTTGACTTTCTACCTCTTACCATCAAAAGCTGCATTTTTTAATATTAAAATTTACTCAACTATTCTGCTTTCAGTTTAACGAGTCAGCTACTGGTGTTAGCTAGTCTAGAAGTAATCAACTGTAGATAATAATGTAATATATTGAAAAGGAAGATTACCAAAGGCATGGAAAAACATAAAAAACAACAACTATGGAAACAAATCTTTGAAACGAAATAAGAGGATCAACTGAATCGGAATATTACCCCAAATCAAGTTATTCTTCAAACGTAATGTCAAACTTTATGAATGGCTTGAATCAAGGTTGGTCTCTTTGAAAAGAAATAAAAGAATCAACTGAATCGGAATATTACTCCAAATCAAGCAACTCTTCAAATGTAATATCCAACTTCCTGAATCGGCTTGAATCAAGCTTGGTTTGTAAAAGAAACTGTATAAAAAATGTTATATCAAACTATTCTTCAAATCAGAATATTACCCCAAAATCAAATCAAGCTTCCTGAATCGGCTTGGTTTTAAAATTTGGTAAACACCGTGACTATACCACTTCCTGAATTGGCTTGGTTTCAAAATTCGGCTTGAATCGGCTTCAATGCGTAGAGATTCGATGATGTTCGAATTAGGGCTTTAGCTTCGATGAGAGGAGATTCGCAGAGGCTTTTAACATGGTGTCGGCGTCGCAGAGGAGATTCAACGATGGCTTTAGCTCGATTTGAGAGTGAAGAGAAATTTGGTGTTCACAGCTGTGGCTCCGATTTGGATACGGTCGATGTTGGATGCGTTTTTGGAAATAGGAAGTAAAGGAAAAGAACGAGAGACGTTTTTTCTCGTGACTCGTGAGCTCCAGGGACGGCGAGAAACCAAAAATTTTGGCGTAGTGTTTTGGCTAAGGCTAAAATATAACATGCAAGCAGGCTATTATTTATCTATGTGGACATTTTCAAATAGATATCATTTAAAATTAGAATATTAGTTATTATGTAATTTAAATTAAACTATTAAATGAACTTTTTCAATATTTTAAAGCTTAGAAATTTTGGTTATTTTGTGTCAAACAATAATTGGTTTTATAAACTTCATGATTTATTTCAAATTTATTCAAGATGATTACAAAATTTTAAATTTTTCGAAATATAAAATATAAATATCAGCTATAATTATAAAATATAAGTATCAACTATAATTATCAACTATAATTATTAAATACAATTATTTAAAATTAATTATTAAATACTAGATATCATTTCATAAGTATTAAATTTTATTACTAATTATTAAATAATTATTATAATAAAGTGATATTTTTCATCTCTTGCAAATCTGTTGGAATTAAGCTGCAAAATAGCTTCGATAAATATTCGTCGTTATTCTGCTTGGATTTGCAGCGGAAAATAGCAGCAGAAATTTCTGTCAGTGATTTGACGCAATTTTCAACGGCTTAGTGAGGGATGACAGAAGATGACGGTAATAAATAAAAGAAAAATAAGTTGAAAAAAATAAAAACTATCCCTTGCAGATCACATGGAAATCCGTCCCAAATTAGCGACAGAAATTTCCGTTTCTAAATATCTGATGCTAAATCAGTGTTTTCTTGTAGTGAATAGATCCTGCAACAAGCGGAAGTATCTTTTCTGCGGTATAGCGGGTCATTTAATTGTAGGAAGTAAAAGACAAGTGGTTGTTTTCAACATGGTGAGGCAGGGCATCTTGTCAAGGATTACCCGGAGGACAAGGACTAAGGACAGGATTTTCAGAAAGGCAAGTGCATGCTTTCACCGCTAGCGTACCTATGAGAAAGATAGTAAAGTTTAGTTTTCCTTTTTGATCATCCTGTTCGTACTCTTTTTGATTTTAGCGCTTCACATTCGTTTATATCTGCTTCCATAGTTGAGTCTCTGCACCTTAGTACTAGTATAATAGAATATCCCATTATTGTCTCAAATCCGGTTGGTGGTTCAGCTCATTTTTCTTTGGTTTGTAAGGATTTGAGAATAGCTATGTTAAGTATTGAGTTTAAGTGTAATGCTTATGTTTTTGGTTTCATGGGCCATGGGTTGATTCTAGGCATGGATTGGTTAGCTAGTAATTGTGAAAGGAGGGTAGTTAAACTTTTGACTTGCTTCGGGAATACCCTCAAGATTTCGTGCGTTCCTAAGGGATCAGTTTGGCTTAGCTACCTAGAATCACTTGACGCATCTATCGACGATTTGCGATCCGTTGGAGTAGTCCATGAGTATGCAGATGTTATTGATTAGGTTAGGGATTTTCCCCCTAAAACTCAAAATAGACTTCCACATATATCTAGTTGACAATGCAAAGACAGTTATGCAATCAACGATATTTTTGGAGCAAGATTGGAGAGGATAGCCAGAGTCAGTTAAGTGCTCAATTGTTTGGTTGTTTTGCTAGTATCCACATAAATCATCCAAGTTCGGAGGAGGTATTCCTTGGTTGCTTTTCTTATATTGTTTTAGGCCTTTGGGCTTGTACTTGAGGGATGTCGAGTTCGACTCGGATGGTTTTCCTGAGAAATAAATGGTTGTGACGGGCTCCCTAAGTGGAAAAAGACTGACCTTAAGAGGGGTAAAAAGTATATAGCAACCTTTAGCTTTAGACCCTTAGATTTGTAACATGATGGATAATCTAAGTAGAGGAGAGACCTCTAATCATCTTAGTATATACACTTCGTATCATGGCTCACACCTGTTTTGGAAAGATAGCTCGACTACATTGGATACCCTCTAGCATAGTAAGTGATCGAGGTCCTATCTTTACTAGTGAGTTTTGGAAATGGAGGTCAAGAAGCTTCGTAACTGTGAAGTTAAATTAGTTAAGGTATAGTGGAGTGAAGCTCAAGAAGATGCGACGTGGGAAACTGAAGATAAGACACGCGCATCATACCCTTTTTCTTGAGGGTATATCCTTGATCTCTTTTTCTAGGAATTCTATGCATGTTTGTTTCTATCTTTTTAGGTATATCCTCTAGGTCATATCTTCAATCCTTAGGTAGAAGCCAATGGATGTAAACATGTGTTTTAAACATGTTATGATTGGTGATTGCAAGTGGTTGCTAGTGGTTGCTAGTGGTTGCTCATGGACGCATATACACACATTAGACACTAGATCGGCTCAGTCACTTTCATATTGCATATGCATGAGTGAATTTTTATATATATGAACTGAAACTTGATGTGTTATCATATGAATGTTGCATTCGTATGAATGATTGTGCACTCACGTAGAAGTTATAAAGTACGATTAGGAAAAATTGCATACATGATGGACTCATGGCACTAATGTAACACCCCGTAATTTTATAACATTAAAATTCACAAATTAAAGTATACTTAGTTTTTAGAAAAGAATTAAGTGAAATGGGTTGCGCAATATATATTGATATATATATATATAAATTAAAAATTAAATAAATAAATAAATATGCGAAAAAGTTCAAAACAGCGAATTGGGAGGGGGAATAACCGAACCGGCCCAATTTTGAGGTCGACCCGAGCCTCGCTGAGTCGACTAGGGGTTAATCCATGGTGTTTGGCTGTCAACCCATGGGCCGATTCGCTCAAATGCAGATTTTGCATTTGATTGGTTCTCATGGTTCAGTGTTAATCTAATGGTCCTAAATAACTTCCTACAGCTATAAATACATCCTAATGCTAACCCTAAACCTAATTAAAATAGAATAGTTACCATCGCCATGGAAATCAATGGAGCCGCCGCCAACTAAGAAAGAAGAAAAGCAAATTCAATTCTAAATCTCTCAACCCTAAAGCAAAGCAAAACTCTCTCTTTTCTTCTCTAAATTGTGAGTATGATGATCTTAACAAGATTATTATTATTTTAATTAGATTGAGTTATGAATGGATTATGAGTACATGATGTGAATTATCATATATGTTGTTGTAAACCCTTTTTGCTATCATGTATGTTGTAAATCCAATGTTATGTGATGATGATATCTTATATGTTGTAAATCATGCTATGATGATGTTATGTATGTTGAAAGTTTCTATGCTAAGTTGTGATGAATCATACATGTTAAAAAGGCCATGATGTTACCATCTATGCTAGTTAGTTCATATTAATTAAATCATCATGTTTGGGTTATGTTGATCTATATGACAAGTCACATATGCAAGTTAGATTGATTAGAAAAGTTATGAACATATACCAAGACATCTATTATGATATCTAGAATTATGCTATGACATATGTGATATCCTATGCTAGTTCACACCATCATTATGTTGCCTAAAAACCCCATATACAAGTTTATGTATAGATTTGGGCTATGATCATATCATATAAATTGAGACATTTAACAAGTTGAC
This sequence comes from Allium sativum, assembly GCA_030737875.1. Classification (NCBI taxonomy): domain Eukaryota; kingdom Viridiplantae; phylum Streptophyta; class Magnoliopsida; order Asparagales; family Amaryllidaceae; genus Allium; species Allium sativum. The sequence goes on from JASFAX010000033.1 coordinate 14,783,327, forward strand.
ACCTTTTGATCCTTAACATGTGTAGTTTATGCAAGTTTCACCCCTATTATGATTAGATTTTTTTTAATTGTCTATATGTTGTGATAATTTATCTTTGTGCTAAGTGTTAGACTATACAAGTCTAGCCAATATTATGCGTTGAATAAGCGAACGTATAAACGTGGGGTAGGGGTAATATTAAGGATTTAATATTAAAAGTTGGGGTGCAATTGATATGATTTTGCATGCCATAAGTGGATGGCCATAATTGAGTCAATTATGGACATCATTAAAAGTTGACTTAATTAATAATTTGAATAGGGAAGTATTAAAACTGGGGTAAAAGATTTTAAGTGTTAATCAATACTTAGGACACGAGGTTGGACTCGTTTGTGACGTAAACCTGCCCGGACCCGCCCGGCAAATCCAGTGGTCACAAATGTCAGCCCAATGTGAGAGGTCCTAGGCCTAAACTAAAGCATAACGGTTGTAAAGACACGAGGTTAGACTCTTTTATGGTGTAAGACTGCCCGGACCCGCCCGGCAAATCCAGCTGCCATAAATGCCAGTCTAATGTGAGAGGTCTTTATGAGGTTATGGCCTGAATGAATTAAGAAATACTTAACCAGATAAACATGTAAGGTGGGACATAGGGATTAAGTAGGTGCCTTGGGTGGCATGAGGAATCTAGGGGGTGCCCTTAGTGGTATGTGAAATACGATTAGTAAGAATTAACCAAACACACATGTAAATGAACATGACTAAGAGGGTTAAGTGGGATATACTAGTGACAAGCTTAGGTGGGTAGCTTGTGGGGGCCCATTTCGACCAGTATCCCAAACGTATCTTTGTGGGCTCGACCCAAGTCGAGGACGGGACACGCATGCTGGGTTCGACTGTAAGAGGCCAAAACGGGGAGCAGTGGCAACGCAAGTCCAACGGGTTTCGTATGCGTGTGTGGACCCGGGCTGGTAGGTAAGACGTTGTTGCATCATGTAGGTATAAGCCGTGCATTCTCAAGTTGTATCGGGTTGCCACTTTAGGGGAGTGATACACCCCACTGTGGGGCCAGCACGGGTATCTACGAGTAGGGAGCCGATCGAAAGTGGGTAGTGGGGTACACCTAGTGGAGATAGGGGCAGACGGCACCTATGTAGTCAGCTAGGGGTACGTAAGGCTATTTATAAAGTTTCTGTGTGAAGCAAGTGGGATCAAACAATAGGGTGACTGGTGTAGTGCAGTGTAGTAATGTGCGGTGCAGTGTAGTAATCATTCGTTAGTAATTAGGTGTGCCTTTACCGTTATCTTAAACGCTATCTTTATCTTCCTAAGAGTTCATAGACATTTACTTTTCTTCCAGCTTATGCCTTAGTCTAGTTATTTTGATAATAGTATTGTTAGAATTATCATACTCGCCAGACTTTATGTCTGACCCCCTCTATTTCTATCCTTTTTCCCCCTCCAGGTCCTCAGGTTGGGCCCAGCTCTAGTGGAGTTTGATTGAATTGCTTCATCTCTCTTTGGAAAGCTTGGACCGTTGAAGTAAAGTCCAGCTTGTTATTTTTTTTATGACTATTTATGTAATGGGATTATGTATTTTGTTTTTTATGAAGATGGATATTGTACTTGGTTTTATGATGTAACAAACATGTTTAATTTCCGCTGCAATAAAATGAAGTTTTAGATCTCCAAGTACTATTTATTATCTGTCTTGTTGTAAATTTTCTGTTCTATATTCACTTATAGCCTCCATGGAAGTTAATGCATTCCCTTTGTGAGTGACATTAATGGACGTGGGGTGTTACACGTGGTATCAGAGCTTAAGGTTACCAGAACAGATAAAAATACTTTAGAAAAATAGTTATTTTTGGAAGAAGTGTTTTCATAAACATGTTTTAATGAGAAATTTAAAGAGAAAAGTTTTTAAGAAAAACATAATCCCCAATAGCCACATATCTTTATCTTTCGAATTCTCCATTTTGAATCTTTCCTTTTTCGTTTCAGCATGGCTGAAGATCTTAATCTACCCGACGGTGTAACGATACCAGGATGGTATAGGAGGCTATTGGAGGCTAGGGCCGCTGCGGGTCCAGCCAATGTTCCTCCACCACCAGTTGCACCCGTCCCTCCTCCTCCTCCTCGCGTAGATACTTTTGCAAAGACGTGCAAGGAATTCAAGGCTATGGGTGGAAAACCATTTCAAGGGTCAGAAACGTTTGTGGAAGCTAGAGATTGGCTTAAGGAGGTGGAAGAATTGCTAGAAATCTTTGAAGTAGAAGAAGGGAGGAGAGTTCGTTTAGCAGCTTGGTTGATGAAGGGAGAGGCCTCGCTTTGGTGGGAGGTCACTAATAGGGAGCGTCCTGTTGACTCTTGGGCGGATTTCAGACGTAGGTTCGAGGCGAAGTTTCTCTAAAGGGCGGAAGAAAATCTATATATGGAAAGGTTCTTGACATTGAAGCAAGGAAGCTCATCAGTGAAAGAATATGTCAATAAATTTAATTAGTTAGCAAGGTTTGGCTTGGACTTAGTGAACACGCCAGAGAAGAAGGCTCTAAGGTTCGTGAATGGCTTGAATGAACCATTGCAAGGGTTGGCTATGACCCACATCCCGATGGGGGCCACCTTTGAGAAGTTAGTAGAAATGGCGCTCATGCATGAGGAGAAAAGCACTAAAGCTGATAAGGCACCCGAGAAGAAGGGGGATCAGAAGAAACCACAACAGCAAAACAAGAAGGGTGGAAAAGACAATAATGGCAAGGGAAAGAAGAAGTGCTTTAACTGTGGAACCCCAGGCCATCTCAGCAAGGATTGCCGAAAGAAAAAGAAGACAGGCTGTTTTCATTGTGGCGATGCGGGACATTTAGTGAAGGACTGCCCAAAGAAGGGGCAGAGGGCAGGAGCTACCTCGGGAGGACAGGTGTAGGCTCTTATGGCACTAGGGCAGGCCAGGGGACAAGTTCAGGCTCTCGCGGTCCCATCGCTGCAAGAACGAGGTAGAACCATTTCTGTTGAAAGCTTAGTTTTTCTGTTTGATCATCCTGTCCGTACCTTATTCGATTCGGGCGCATCACATTCGTTTATCTCTACATCATTAGTTGAATCACTCCACTTAAACACCGGTTTAGTAGAGGATCCCTTAGTTGTTTCGAATCCAATAGGGGGCTCAGCTTATTTGTCCATGATGTGTTTGGATTTGAAAATTTCCATACTTAGCGTTGAATTTAGATGTGATGCTTATGTGTTGGGCTTCACGGGCTATGGGCTAATTTTAGGAATGGATTGGTTATCCAGAAATGGGGCCGTTCTTGATTGTGAAAGGAGAGTAGTTAGGCTCGTGACTCGCCTTGGCAACACTCTCGAAATCTTTTGTAATCCCATAAATTCGGTTATGCTAAGTTATCTAGAATCGCTTGATGCGTATGAGGAAAATCTACGATCTGTTAGAGTGGTCCGAGAATATTCGGATGTGTTTGAGGAGGTGAAGGGCTTGCCTCCGAAGCGGGAGATAGATTTTCGAATATATCTTGTGGATAATGCGAAACCAGTATCTTTGCCAGTACACAACATGGCTCCACGTGAAAGGAGGGAACTCGGTAAGCAAGTGAAGGAGTTGCTTGAGAAGGGGTTCATAAGACGAAGTATATCGGAGTGGGGTGCTCCAGTAGTATTTGCCATGAAGGCGGATGGGTCCCTTAGACTGTGTGTGGACTATAGAGAACTTAATAAGCTTACTAAGAAGAACAGACACCCACTGCCGAGGATTGACGATCTCTTCGATCAGTTAGTTGGCGCCTCGGTGTTTTCGCAGTTGGACTTAGCCACTGGTTTCCATCAGTTGAGAGTGGCTGAGGATAGCATAGACAAGACTGCCTTTAGGACTCCGGACGGTTTCTATGAATGGCTAGTGATGCCCTTCGGTTTGACAAACGCCCCCGCATACTTTGTTGATTTGATGAGTAGGGTGTTTAGGGTGTACCTTAACAAATTTGTGGTAGTCTTTGTAGATGACATCTTGATCTTTTCTAAGGATGAAGAAGAGCATGCCCTACATCTTAGGGAAGTGTTGGAGACCCTACGAGCACATAGCCTTAAGGCTAAATTTTCTAAGTGTCACTTCTGGAGGAAGGAAGTACGGTTCTTGGGGCACGTGGTTTCCAAAGAAGGGATAGCCGTGGATCCCGCGAAGGTGGTGGCCATCCAAGATTGGAAGGTCCCTAAAAATGCTACCGAAGTGAGAAGTTTCTTGGGGTTGGCTGGCTACTATAGGAAGTTTATCAAAGACTTCGCAAAGATATCAGCTCTATTGACATGCTTGACAAAGAAGAACCTAGTTTTCACATGGGACGTAGATTGTGATGATGCGTTCCAACGTTTGAAGAGAGATTTGACTTCAGCCCCAGTCTTAGTATTGCCAGACGGGAGTAAGCCGTTTACCGTTTATACTGATGCTTGTGGGACAGGACTAGGCGCAGTCTTAATGCAAGAGGGTAGGGTAATAGCCTATGGTGGAAGGCAGTTGAGAGCGCATGAGAAAAATTATCCTACACATGACCTAGAATTGGCCGCTATTGTTTTCGCGCTTAAGTCTTGGCGTCATTATCTTCTTGGCGAGAAATTCGAATTATTCACTGACCGCAAGTCTTTAAAATACCTATTCTCTCAAAAGAACTTGAAGTTAAGGCAGCAAAGGTGGATGGAGTTCTTAGCGTCCTACGACTTCGAAATAGCCTATACCCTTGGCAAGGGTAACGTGGTGGCAGACGCCTTAAGTAGAAAAAGATTATCCTTAAGTCCTTTGTTTGTTGAGTGGCGAAGTTTAGAATTCATTTCGATGTTTGACTTTAGACCTTCCGTTGACTTCATACCCGGTTTACTAGCATCCTTGGAGGTCAGACCTACGCTTTTGGGACGGATTGGCGAGGCACAGCGAGACGACCCGCAGTTGGTTGAGTTAGTAGAAAAACTCAAAGGAGGGGAGTCATCAAGCCATCTCCGTAGGTATACCCTAGACGATAAGGGTTGGTTACGTAGGGATGGTAGACTTTGTGTACCAAAAGACGATGACCTAAAGAAGACTATTCTTGACGAAGCACATCGTTCGAAGATGACCATTCATCCCGGCGGGGACAAGATGTACAAAGACATGAAGAGAGTTTACTTTTGGGCCGGCATGAAGAAAGACGTGGCCGAGTATGTCGCTAGATGCTTGGTATGCCAACAAGTAAAAGCGGAGCAAAAGAAACCCGGTGGGTTGCTTCACCCATTGGAGGTTCCACTATGGAAATGGGAAAGCATCTCGATGGATTTTGTGGATGGGTTACCGCGATCAAGGAAGGGTAATACGGGAATTTGGGTTATAGTAGATAGACTTACTAAAAGCGCCCATTTCATTCCCGTAAAGAGTAAGAGAACTGCTCCATGGTTAGCCTCCGTATACGTTCGAGAAATAGTTCGTTTGCACGGTGTTCCTTCTAGCATAGTGAGCGACCGCGATCCTATTTTCACTAGCGAATTTTGGAGAAGCTTACAAGAGGCGGTAGGGACTCAGTTATGTTTGAGCACCGCATATCATCCTCAGACGGACGACCAGACCGAGAGGGTGAATCGCATTCTAGAGGATCTGTTGAGGCTATGTACCCTAGACTTTGGGGGTACGTGGGAAGAGCATCTTCCATTGGTGGAGTTCACATATAATAACAGCTTTCAGTCCAGCATTGGTATGGCACCATTCGAAGCTCTTTATGGACGACCTTGTCGTTCACCTACATGTTGGTGGGAATCTACGGATAAGATCTTACTTGGGCCCGATATGATTAGGGAGACTTCGGAGAAGATAGACTTGATTCGAAGGAGGATGAAAGCAGCACAGGATAGGCAGAAATCTTATGCGGATAAGAGGAGGACAGATCTCGAGTTTGAAGTTGGGGACATGGTCTTTGTCAAAGTGTCTCCATTACGGAACGTTGTTCGCTTTGGGTCCGTTGGGAAATTAGCACCAAGGTTTGTAGGGTCGTTTCCTATTAAGGAGAAAATTGGACAGATGGCATATAGAGTGGAGTTGCCCGAGAGACTTAGTGGTGTACACGACGTATTCCATGTGTCACATTTGAGGAAGTTCTTGCACGAGACCGCGGAAGTGGTAGAGCTAGCTTGCTTACAGAGGTGGAGATAGAGCGTGATGCGACAATTCGACGAGCTCCTACGCGCATTCTTGGGTCGGAGATCAAGAAGTTGAGGAATCGAGAGATCAGACTAGTCAAAGTGCAATGGGGAGATGATGAGAGCAACGCTACTTGGGAGACAGAAGAGAAGATGCGTTCACGATACCCTTTTCTTTTTGAGGGTATGTCTTTTAATTTCTCCTTTATCGCTTAGCTTGTACTTATCTTATCTTTAGTATATCCTCTCGCTAGTATCTTTGACCTTTAGTTAGGATAATCCTATGGTTGAAACATGTGTTTGAGACATGTTATGTATGGTGGATGCAAAGTGGATGCAAGTGTTTGCTCGTGGATGCATATACACACACTATTAGGCACCAGATCGGCTTAGTCACTTCATATTGCATATTGCATATATATGGATGTATTTAGTAAAATGGATGTATAATGGTTGTATTATCATATAGTTGCTGCATTCGGGTGGATGGTTGTGCACGCATATAGAATTAATATGTATCATTAGGAATCTTTTGCATACATATTGGACGCATGGCACTATCATGAATTGCACTAAGGAGGTCGACTGAATCAGTAGACTGCCTAATTTTGCATTAGGTATGGACATATACACACACTGTGCATATAAACATTAAAGCATTAGAAGTCTTTTAAGGACAATGGATGCTGGTGTTTGATGGTTGAGTAGATGGACGATTAGATGGTAGGATATACATTCTTCTTGACTTGGAGATTTCGAGGACGAAATCCTTTAAGGAGGGGAGAATGTAACACCCCGTAATTTTATAACATTAAAATTCACAAATTAAAGTATACTTAATTTTTTGAAAAGAATTAAGTGAAATGGGTTGCGCAGAGAAATATATATATTGATATATATATATATATAAATTAATAAATAAATAAATAAATATGCGAAAAAGTTCAAAACAGCGAATTGGGAGGGGGAATAACCGAATCGGCCCATTTTTGAGGTCGACCCGAGCCATGCTGGGTCGACTAGGGGTTAATCCAGGGTGTTCGGCTGTCAACCCGTGGGCCGATTCGCTCAAATGCAGATTTTGCATTTGATTGGTTCTCATGGTTCAGGGTTAATCTAATGGTCCTAAATAACTTCCTACAGCTATAAATACATCCTAATGCTAACCCTAAACCTAATTAAAATAGAATAGTTACCGTCGCCATGGAAATCAATGGAGCCGCCGCCAACTAAGAAAGAAGAAAAGCAAATTCAATTCTAATTCTCTCAACCCTAAAGCAAAGCAAAACTCTCTCTTTTCTTCTCTAAATTGTGAGTATGATGATCTTAACAATATTATTATTATTTTAATTAGATTGAGTTATGAATGGATTATGAGTAGATGATGTGAATTATCATATATGTTGTTGTAAACCCTTTTTGCTATCATGTATGTTGTAAATCCAATGTTATGTGATGATGATATCTTATATGTTGTAAATCATGCTATGATGATGTTATGTATGTTGAAAGTTTCTATGCTAAGTTGTGATGAATCATACATGTTAAAAAGGCCATGATATTACCATCTATGCTAGTTAGTTCATATTAATTAAATCATCATGTTTGGGTTATGTTGATCTATATGACAAGTCACATATGCAAGTTAGATTGATTAGAAAAGTTATGAACATATACCAAGACATCTATTATGACATCTAGAATTATGCTATGACATATGTGATATCCTATGCTAGTTCACACCATCATTATGTTGCCTAAAAACCCCATATACAAGTTTATGTATAGATTTGGGCTATGCTCATATCATATAAATTGAGACATTTAACAAGTTGACACCTTTTGATCCTTAACATGTGTAGTTTATGCAAGTTTCACCCCTATTATGATTAGATTTATTTTAATTGTCTATATGTTGTGATAATTTACCTTTGTGCTAAGTGTTAGACTATACAAGTCTAGCCTATATTATGCGTTGAATAAGCGAACGTATAAACGTGGAGTAGGGGTAATATTAAGGATTTAATATTAAAAGTTGGGGTGCAATTGATATGATTTTGCATGCCATAAGTGGATGGCCATAATTGAGTCAATTATGGACATCATTAAAAGTTGACTTAATTAATAATTTGAATAGGGAATTATTAAAACTGGGGTAAAAGATTTTAAGTATTTATCAATGCTTAGGACACGAGGTTGGACTCGTTTGTGACGTAAACCTGCCCGGACCCGCCCGGCATATCTAGTGGTCACAAATGTCAGCCCAATGTGAGAGATCCTAGGCCTAAACTAAAGCATAACGGTTGTAAAGACACGAGGTTAGACTCTTTTATGGTGTAAGACTGCCCGGACCCGCCCGGTAAATCCAGCTGCCATAAATGCCAGTCTAATGTGAGAGGTCTTTATGAGGTTATGGCCTGAATGAATTAAGAAATACTTAACCAGATAAACATGTAAGGTGGGACATAGGGATTAAGTAGGTGCCTTGGGTGGCATGAGGAATCTAGGGGGTGCCCTTAGTGGTATGTGAAATACGATTAGTAAGAATTAACCAAACACACATGTAAATGAACATGACTAAGAGGGTTAAGTGGGATATACTAGTGACAAGCTTAGGTGGGTAGCTTGTGGGGGCCCATTTCGACCAGTATCCCAAACGTATCTTTGTGGGCTCGACCCAAGTCGAGGACGGGACACACATGCTGGGTTCGACTGTAAGAGGCCAAAACGGGGAGCAGTGGCAACGCAATCCAACGGGTTTCGTATGCGTGTGTGGACCCGGGCTGGTAGGTAAGACGTTGTTGCATCATGTAGGTATAAGCCGTGCATTCTCAAGTTGTATCGGGTTGCCACTTTAGGGGAGTGATACACCCCACTGTGGGGCCAGCACGGGTATCTACGAGTAGGGAGCCGATCGAAAGTGGGTAGTGGGGGTACACCTAGTGGAGATAGGGGCAGACGGCACCTATGTAGTCAGCTAGGGGTACGTAAGGCTATTTATAAAGTTTCTGTGTGAAGCAAGTGGGATCAAACAATAGGGTGACTGGTGTAGTGCAGTGTAGTAATGTGCGGTGCAGTGTAGTAATCATTCGTTAGTAATTAGGTGTGCCTTTACCGTTATCTTTAACGTTATCTTAAACGTTATCTTTATCTTCCTAAGAGTTCATAGACATTTACTTGTCTTCCAGCTTATGCCTTAGTCTAGTTATTTTGATAATAGTATTGTTAGAATTATCATACTCTCCAGACTTTATGTCTGACCCCCTCTATTTCTATCCTTTTTCCCCCTCCAGGTCCTCAGGTTGGGCCCAGCTCTAGTGGAGTTTGATTGAATTGCTTCATCTCTCTTTGGAAAGCTTGGACCGTTGAAGTAAAGTCCAGCTTGTTATCTTTTTTTATGGCTATTTATGTAATGGGATTATGTATTTTGTTTTTTATGAAGATGGATATTGTACTTGGTTTTATGATGTAACAAACATGTTTAATTTCCGCTGCAATAAAATGAAGTTTTAGATCTCCAAGTACTATTTATTATCTGTCTTGTTGTAATTTTTCTGTTCTATATTCACTTATAACCTCCATGGAAGTTAATGCATTCCCTTTGTGAGTGACATTAATGGACGTGGGGTGTTACAACTAACATAATTCGCATTAAGGAGGTCAACTGAATCAGTAGACCGCCTCATTTTGCATTAGATAAGGACATGTATACACACTATGCATATGATCATGAAGGCATTAGAAATCTTTTTAAGGACAATGGATGCCTGTGTTTGATGGTTGAGTAGATGGATGATCGGATGGTAAGATATACATTATTCTTAACTTGAAGATTTCGGGGACGAAATCCTTTAAGGAGGGGAGAATGTAACACCCTGTATTTTCTAAGAATATTAAAATAAAAAATTAAAGATAATTAATTTGAAAAAGAAGAAATAGGAGAAACGGGTTGCACCATTGTGTTCATCTCGGAATTCTGCTTGAGATAGTGTCCGAGTTTGCGTAAATCGGACTCCGTATAAAGAAGATATCTTTAAATTAAATATTGCAACAAAACATGAAAAAGAAGAATGAGAAAAGAATAATGTTTAGCATTGTTCTAAGGTTTGTAAGCAAAAGGCTTAGTAGCTCGTTTGGTTAGAACATGTGACTTGTATACAAAAGGTACAAAGTTCAATCCCCGCCAGCGCCATATTTTTGTTTTAGGGGAATGGCTAAAAAGTGGTTTAGAGTGAACGCAGTTCAAAAAGTGGTTTAGTGTGAAAATGGTAAATTGGGAAGATAGATAAAAGGAAAAATATACATATATCAAAAAATATATACATATATATATGTGACGTGTACGCATCATGTGGCGCACATGGCGCATTTTTTGTTGGTCAAGGATTGTCTTTTTTACGTGGCCTTCTCTGATTTGCTTTGTGACAAATTCTGAGGTGTTAGGGCTTATGTGTCATGCTATGATTGGCTGAGTGAGACATTGCTTTAGTTGGATGGCTCTGATTACTCCTAGACTGATCTAATGGCTAGAATTAAACCTAGACTTTTATATAATCAACTTAAATACTAAACCTAAAACACATAAACACATTCTTTGTAGCCACTATGCTGTCCAATTCAAATCTTGTCTAGCCACCTACTTCTAAACAAATTATAATCTAATTAGAAAGCTTCAAGTTAGAGAAAAAGGTTTTTGTTTCAAAGTAAGGGATTTCTGCTTCAAATCAATAGTCAACATCAAAGGATAAGCTTTACAAATTCAGAAATCAGATACCAGAATACAATTCTTTGTTTGTAAGTTCAGTTATTATTTAGACCTAAACATATAAAAGTCATGATCTGTAATAAAATGAATCTAGAACTGTGCCTTGTTGTAAAATAATTTGTGATTTATGTTGTGATTGTGGAACCTATCATGCCTAATTGTGAGATTATCTATGTTGTGATTAAAACAATGGAACTTATCATGTTGTGATCGATACAACTAAACCTATCATGTTATTTATAAATTGGTGATTCTATTGTACATGCAAGTTTTAATATTAAGTTATGTTCACATATGTTTATACGCCTAAGATCTACATGTTTTAGATCTAAAAGTTTGAATACTAAATTATGTTCACATATGTTTATACGCCAAAGATCTACATGTTTTAGATCTAAAAGTTTGAATACTAAATTATGTTCACACATGTTTATATGCCTAAGATCTACATGTTTTAGATCTAAAATTTTGAATACTAACTTATGTTCACACATGTTTATACGCCTAAGATCTACATGTTTTAGATCTAAAAGTTTGAATACTAAATTATGTTCTCACATGCTTATATGCATAAGATCTACATGTTTTAGATCTAAAAGTTTGAATACTAAATTATGTTCATACATGTTTATATAGATCTACATGTTCTTTTTAAGATCTATGCTAGTTCGCTTGCTTTTATGTTATGTTATGTACATGTTCATAAGTTAAGTCATGTTCATATATTCTTATATGATTAGATCCACATGCTTGCTTTTATGTTATGTTATGTACATGTTCATAAGCTAAGTCATGTTCATATATGTTTATATGTCTAGATTTACATGCTTACATGTTTAGATCCAAGTTAATACTCATGTTTAAGATCTATGTAAATTCCTGTTCATATGCTTAAAGATGTATGTTAATTGGATCTAAAATGCAAGTTCACATTTATATGCCTAATTAAATGTATATTGTTCTCTACCAAATTTACATGACACATGTTTAGTTGGATCCATATTATTTTATGCTTATTGGAATGTTACGTGTTCCTTTCTTTTTCCTTTTGTATATAAGTTAGGCTAAGTTACGAGCCTAACATTCTATGTTAATTTTGTGAATGTATGACAGGGGTAACGTTGGGAAAAATCTTTAATTTACATTATTGGCATAATTTGGCCCGTAAATATATGAATGATTAGTGGCATAAAAATGGTATAATTTATATACCAAAAATCTTGAAAATATGATTTAGAGGTTAAATGAGGCATGACTTGAATGGCAATAATTATGGATAATTTACATATAAATTTGAAAGATAAATACGTAAATTAAGAAAAAGACAAACATGCCTGACCCGTGGTTAGATTGAGCTGTGGTGTAAAACTTCCCGGAACCGCCCGACACATCCAATAGCCACAACAACACCTATCTAATGTGAGAGGTTAGTGCACTATGCCCAAGAAAAACCCGAGGTTAGATTGGGTTGTGGTGTAAAACTTCCTAGAACCACCCGACACATCCAGTAACCACAACAACACATATCTAATGTGAGAGGTTGGTGCATTAATAAATCAATTAATGCTAATGAATAAGATGAATGACTAGGGTTAAGTTTATAAGGAACACTTAACCAATATAACATGAATGACAAGGGTTATGTTCATAAGAACACATAACCAATATAACAAGATAAATGACTAGGGTTAAGTTAATAAGAAACACTTAACCAGTATAGCATGATGAATGGGTAGGGTTAAGTAATAAGAAACACTTAACCAATATGACTTGATTTGTGGTACGGTTAAATTAAAACAAGAGGGCAACACTTAGCCAATATGACTTGATTTGTGGTAAGGTTAAGTTAAAACAAGAGGGCAACACTTAACCAATATGACTTGATTTGTGGTAAGGTTAAGTTAAATCAAGATGGCAACACTTAACCAATATAACTTGATTTGTGGTAGGGTTAAATTGACACAAGAAGGCAACATTTAACCAAAGTAACATAACAAGTAGGTGGGTTAAGTAACTTGAATTGATTGATGACACTTAACCAATACAACATGATGAACACATGAGGTTAAGTTAACAAGAAACACTTGACCAATACAACTTGGTGGACGAACGGGGTTAAGTTAATAGGAAACACTTAACCAATCCGACATGATAAATGAGGGGGGTTAAGTTAATAAGAAACACTTAACCTACATGACACGATGAATGGGTGGGTTAAGTTAACATAAATGAACAAAACTTAACCATTAAATAAACATGATTGAATCAGTGGGAGGGTTAAGTACATATCAGGTTGGTGGGTAATATTAGTAAATATAGGCCCACAAAACTTAACCATTAAATAAACATGCTTGAATCGGTGGAAGGGTTAAGTACATCTCATATAGGTGGGTAATATTTGTATATATAGGCCCACAAAACTTAACCAGTAGGAAACCCTAGTAACGGGGACCCATTTCAGTAGTAACCCACATAGATGTATCATGGCACCCTGAACTAGGCAGGGTGGGGCACGATTACTGGGCTGATTATAAGCGGTTAAAATAGCGGCAGGGGTACGTCAGTGTAGGTTCCGACGGTTTACAGGCATGCACGTACTCCGGAGTGGGAAAAAGCGGGCATTGGGTACCAGTAGTTATACATTGTGCATCTTGAATCATGTCAGGTTGCTATCATAAGGATTAATACACCTTATGGTGGGACCAGCACAGGGTATCTTCACGCAAGAAAGGGCCGATTAACACTGACATAAGGAAAATTAATACAAGTATGGAGCCGATCGATAGGGCAGTAAGGGTACATCTAACACCTTCATGGCAATTAGGCTGATTGAGGTAAGATCCTCATACTAGATGTACACCTAAAAGCTGCCACAATTATAGGGATTGGGATCACATTAGCATATTATCATTTTATACAAATTACTAGTTGGGACACTAGTTAGGTGGTGTAGAGATATAGAAATCAGAATAACAAGGTAGTAGCGAAGCAGAGAAATAGAAACGGGTGCTCTAGTATATTCAGTTTATCTTGCCTTACCTTGTCTTAAACTATCTTGTCTTATGTTATGGTATTGTCCTATATTCAGTTTGTTCACGTCATGATCTTTTATCTTGTTTGCATGCTAGTAATCACTGAGCTTACCAGACTTATTGTCTGACCCGTTTTCTTTTGCCTTCTTTTCTTCTGTTCCCCCCCCCCGGTCCACAGGGAGGGAATACTTCATCTTAGCTCAGTTTTCTTTCCAAGCTTGAAGATAGTCGTCGTATTTCTTTAGACTCTCTGTTTCACTGCTATGGCTGGATCATGCTTTATTTAGCGAATATCATTGTCATTTTATGCTTCTTTATTTTGTTATGCAATACAGATACTTTATTGTACTGGGTATTGGTGTTTTGGTGTTGGAAAACAATATTTGTACAAGCTGTTTTACCAAGCTGCTATTTTATCAATGAAGTAAAGTTTTATTTAGTTTCCGCTGTTTAAATTTTGTCTATCTTGTAATTTATCTGCATCTTTTACCTATAACACTCCACCAAAGTTAAGGCATTCCATTTGTGAGTGACCTTAACGGAGGTGGGGTGTTTCATAAGGTATCGTACTGATTCCTAATTTCTCTGCACCACCTAACTAGTGTTCAACTAATGCCATTTGTTATAAAACAAGATAAGTGATCCCCATTTCCTATATGATAGTTTTATAGGTACATATCTCATGATGAGGGTCCCACCTCTTATTGACAGTTTACATGCCCCCACCGTACCTATCTTAATTGTTCGGCTCCTACTCATAACGTTCCGCATGTGTTTGTATCAACTGGGCCCTTACTTGTGTTGGTCCCACCATAGGGTGTATCATTTCCTAGGGTGGCAACCCATTACAGTTCTAGAGTGCACAGCTTTATACCTACTTGGTACTTAGTGTCTAAATTTTCCCATGCCGGAATTATGTGCACGCCCGTAATCCATCAGTACCTGCACTGCCGTACCACCTTCCGCTATTTTGACTGCTTATAATCAGCCCAGTAATCGTGTCCCACCCTGCCTAGCTCAGGGTCCCGTTGATACCTAATTTGGGTTACTTCTGAAAAAGGGTCCCACTACTAGGGTTTTCCTAGGGTCTACTCGTATACCCTCCATATTGGTTAAGTGTCATCAATCAATCAATTCAAGTTTACTTAACCCACCCATTCATCATGTTATATTGGTTAAGTGTCATTAATCCAATCGAGTTACTTAACCCACCCAATTGTCATGTCATATTGGTTTACTGTTGCATGTTGACTTAACCCTACCATACTTAACATGTTTGTTTAGCATTAATTATTTATTAATGCATCAACCTCTCACATTTGACTTATTTTTGGTAGTTGGATTGTGTCGGGCAGTTCTAGGCAGTCTTACGCCGCAAACCCATTCCACCTCGGGTTCAAGCATTCAATGTGCTAACCTCTCACATTAGACTTGTTTTTTGCGGTTGCTGGATGTGCCGGGCGGTTCGGGGCAGTCTTACACCACAAACTCATTCTAACCTCGTGTTAGGCATTATTACCCATCTAATCTTCGCCTTTGACCTCTCACATTAGATTGTTGTCGTTGCAGTTGCTGGATGTGTCGGGCGGTTCTGGGCAGCCTTACACCACAACTCAAATCTAACATCGTGTCTTAGGCGGCCATTAGATTTAATTAAATTATATACTTGCCAATTATGTCCAAATTCCATTTTTACATGCCAATTATCATATATATTGATTTACATGCCAATTTACATATGCCCAATTATTGATTTACATGACAATTTACATATGCCCAAATACTGATTTACATGCCAATTTACATATGCCCAAATATTGATTTACATGCCAATTTACCCAAACTTGCAATAATAATAATAATAATACCCCATATTCATCACAAATTATGCCCAATAATTCCACCAAACATGTTATGCCCATAAATTCACCCAAATAGGCAATACCCAATATTCCCCGTATTCCAAACCTTCGTATTTCGCGATTTCAGCCTAGGTTCGAAGTTAACCCAGGTTCAATAAAAGAAAATAAATAGGGGGAGATAGAAGTTACATAAAATAAGAACAAAGAGAAAATAGGCATGAAAATATCATCACAGGCATGAAGGCTAAGACTTGATAAGAACATCATCATGAACATGAAAAACTGATGTACAACAAGATAAACTGTTGATAATAACATCACGAGAATAAGAATAGAAGCAAAAGAACAATTTAGAATTAGGCATAGTCTCATTTTCATCTTATTACATATCAAGACTAGATTTAGGTATACAAATCTAAAAATAACTGAACTTACAGCATTTGGATTAGAAAAGATAATTGAATCGCTTGTTATTGTTGAAGAACTCTAACTTGATATTGATTAATCCTCTAGGTTGATGAAGGACTTTTTGATTTGATTTAGGTTTTAGTGGAGGCTAGGTTTAGATGAGAGTTTGGCGGCATGGGGGCGCCATGAGAGTGAATAATAGGATTAGGGTTTAGGTTTGGATATGTATTTATAGGTGTGTTAGGCAAACCATGGCCTTTATATTAGCATAGGAGTCATCAGAGCCATCTAAACCAAAGAGACATGTCACCCAGCCAACCACATTGCGACACATCAGCCCTAAAACACAAAATTTTGTCACGTACCATTCTAGGCCGACGGGGGCGATTCCAAACACCCTGAGTTGACCCTGGGGTCGACCCAACGGGCGGGTCTCGGGTCGACCATAAAATAGGTCAGTTTGGCCTTTTTCCTTCCCGCTTCCACTGTTTTGAATTTTTTTTCTTGAATTTTAGGTTGATTTTTATTTTATTAATTTATATATATACATATATTTCCCTTTTACGTATAAACTTCCAAGGTCCATAACTTTCTCATACATTATTTGTTTAATGCAAACTTTGGGTCCATCTTGACCAGAATTTTGAGATGAACGCAGTGGTATAGTCTATTTTACTTAATACTCACTTTTAAAATTAAGTATTCTTTTAATTTGTATATTAATATTCATAGAAAAATATGGGGTGTTACAATTTTAAATCGCTATCGCTTTTCTTTTTCAGCATGTTTGGGGCTTCTAGCTTTCCATAGGGTGTTCCCATCCCAGCATGGTTCTACAAGTATGTTGAAGCTATGGAGACTGCCAAAGGGAAAGGAAATGCCCAACCTCCAGCTTTAGCCGTGGTAGTTCCACCGAATCCAGCGGCTAATTTTTCTAAGTTCTATAAGGATTTTTCTCTGCTATAAGTGCCAAATCATTTCTTGGATTGGAGAGTTTTATTGATTCCCGTAATTGGCTTAGAGAGACCGATCGTGTATCTGGACAATTGGAGCTTGACGATTGAAGGAGGATTCGGTTGGCCGCCTGATAACTTAAAGGAGAGGCTTCGTATTGGTGGGAAGTGGCCGAGGCAAAGCAGGCCATAAAACATAAGATGGGTTCAAGGATAAGTTTGAGAAATTGTTTTTATCATAAGATGAAGAAGGGATGCAGCTGGAAAGATTCTTGAGTCTGAGACAGGTTGATATGTCGATTAAGGAGTATGTGAATAGTTTTAATGATTTGATGAGATTTGGCTTGGATCTGGTTAGTACTACGCAAGGGGGGATGAACCAACCCCTCCAGGACTAGCATTGACATATATTCCTATGAGTGCGACTTTTGCGGCTCTAGTGGAGATGGCTCTTATGCACGGTGATGGAAAGGAAAGTACACATGAGGCTTTGACTAAGGTGGCCAAGGCTGGTTTTGGAAAGCAAAAGTGGTGCTCTAAGAAAGGTGGTAAGAAAAAGGGTGAGAATCCAGATAAAACACAGATCATGAAGGAAGTGAAGTGTCTGGGTATGGTATGATGGGGTACATCGTCATAGATTGCAAGAAGACAGCTAAAAAGGGTGCTTACTTTTAGTGCGGACAGATGGGACATTATAGTAGGCAGTACCCTCAGAGTTAGGGACAGGGAGCAGTATGATCCGGAGCACGGGTTCATGCACTTGAGGCATCTCAGACCGCTAGTAGCGGTCAGGACATAGGTAGGAAGGTCAATGTAGAAGGTTTGATTTCTCTTTTCGACTTTCCTATTCGGACCTTCTTCGATTCCGATGCTTCTAATTCTTTCATATCCAGTTTAGTTGTTGATAGTCTGCACCTATATACTTCTATAGTTTTTGATCCAGTAGTTGTCTCAAATCCCATAGGAGGTACGACTCACCCATCTATGATGTGAGGGGTTTGAGGGTTTCTATTCTTGGCATCGAGTTTCATTGTAACGAATATGTACTGGATTTTATGTGTTATGGGCTTATTCTACGGATGGATTGGCTGGCATATATGGTGCCATCGTTAACTGCGAGAGGAGTGTAGCAAGGATTCTGACGTGGTAGGACTCTCGATTTTTTTTGTGACTTGCAGGGGTTGGTCATGCTCAAATTCTTAGATTCCCTAGATGCTTCTGTTGACAATCTCGGTTTGGTGCCTATAGTTAGAGAATTTTCAGACGAATTTGAGGAGGTGAGAGACTGGAGAATGTTAAGCCTGTTGCATTGCCAGTGCATCACATGGCTCTGAAGGAGAGAAAGGAACTTAGTAAGAAGTGTGCGAGTTATTCAAGAAAAGGTCTATTGGACGGAGTATTTCTGTATGGGGAGCACTAGTCTTCTTCGCGACTAAGGAGGATGGCTCTCTTCATCTATATGTGGATCACAGAGAATTGAACAAGCTCACGAAGAAGAATAGACACCCACTCCCTCGGATATATGACTTGTTCGACCAGTTGGTAGGCACTTCAACTTTCTTGCGGTTGAATCTGGCTATAGGTTTTCACCAGCTTAGGGTGGCAGATGATAGCATAGATATGACTGCCTTTAGGATCCCAGACAGATTCTTTGAGTGGCCGGTTATGTCTTATGGGCTAACCAATGAACCGACTTATTTTGTTGATTTGATGAGCCGGGTATTTAGAGAGTTCCTAAACAAGTTCATGGTAGTGTTTGTTGATGATATCTTGGTTTTCGCGAGAAGCGAGGATGAGCATGCCTTGCACTTAGGAGAGGTCCTTCGTACTCTCTGTGAACATTAGTTTAAGGCAAAGTTCTGTAAGTGCCACTTTAGGTCGAAGGAGGTGAAGTTCTCGGGGAATATTGTTTCTAGAGATGGTATAGCAATGGATCACGCTAAAGTTGTCGTAGTACTGGATTGGAAAGCCCCCAAAAATGCGACAAAGTTGAGGAGCTTTCTAGGTTTGGCAGATTACTATCAGAAGTTCATTAAGGATTTTGTGCGGATCTCAGCTTCGCTTACCCGCCCTATAAAGAAAAACCAAATATTTTCTTGGGATGTGGATTACGAGGATGCATTCTTGAGATTGAAAAAGGATCTCACATTACCTCCAGTGTTTACTCTTCAAGATGGTACGAAGATGTTCACTGTGTATATAAACGCTTGCGGCACGGGTTTAGTGCAGTGCTTATGCAAAAAGGTAAGGTTTTCTGCTATGGGAGTAGGCAGCTGGGGGTACCTGAGAGGAATTACCCTACCCATGATTTGGAGCTAGCAGCGTTAATGTTTGCGCTTAAATATTAGGGACATTATTTATTATTCATAGGTTTGTGCTATACAATGACCATAAGTCTCTTAAGTACTTGTTTTAGCAAAAGGATCTTAATTTGCGACAGTAACACTGGATGGAGTTTCTTGCATCCTATGACTTTGAGATATCATATACCTCTGGGAAGGAGAATGTAGTGGCCAATGCATTGAGTAGGCAGAGCATGACTATGTGTCCATTGTTCGTAGAGTGGAAGAGTTTGGAGTTTATTTCTTCGTTCGATTTTAGACCATCTATGGATTATGCATCAAGATTACTGGCATCATTGGAGGTGCGACCTACTCTCTTAGAGCGCATTGGATCCAGTCGGCATGAGGATCAACAACTAGCAGATATTATGGACCTACTCAGTAGAGGAGAGACCTCTAGTCACCTTGCTAGGTATTCTATGGATGAGTGATAGTGGCTATATTATGATGGGTGATTATATGTTCCTCGAGTAGATGATTCGTTGTGATCGGTTTTACAGGAGGCTCATCACTCTCAGATGACCATCCATCCGGGAGGTGATAAGATGTATAGAGACATGAGGAGGGTCTTTCATCAAATAGGTATGAAAAAGGGCGTGGCAGAGTACATGGCCAGATGTATGACTTGTTAGAGAGTGAAGGCTAAGCAAAGGAAGCTAGGTGGATTGCTTCAGCCTTTGAAAGTGCCATGGTAGAAGTGGGAGAGCGTCTTTCCTAGATCGAGGAAGGGCAACACTAGTATTTGGGTTATAGTCGACAGGTTAAATAAGAGTGCTCATTTCCTCTCGGTTACGAGTGAGAGGCCATCGACTTGGTTGGCATCAGTGTATCTTAGAGAGATTGTCCGACTTCATGGAGTAACCTCTAGTATTCTTAGTGATAGAGACCCCATCTTTACCAGCAAGTTTTGGAGGAGCCTACAGAAGACACTGGGGACGCAACTACAACTTAGCACTACCTATCCCCCTCAGATTGATAGACAGACGGAGAGGGTTAAAAGGATTCTTGAAGATTTATTGCGGTTATGTAATTTGGACTTTGGAGGGACTTGGGTGGAGCATCTTATGTTGGCAGAGTTCGCGTATAATAACAGTTATCAGACGAGCATAGGTATGGTTCCCTTCGATGCGTTCTATGGATGGCCTTGCAGATCACCTACTTGTTGGTGGGGGTCCACGAATATACTTCTACTTGGGCCTGAGATGTTTACAGAGCCCTCAGATAAGATAGATTTTATTCTAAGGCAGGTAAAGGCAGCTTAGGACAAACAAAGTTGTATGCAGATCAGCGAAGGACAGACCTAGAATTTAAGGTAGCAGATTTGGTTTTCATTAATGTGCTACCCTTAAGGATTGTTGTTCGGTTCGGTTCAGTGGGGAAGTTAGCGCCGATGTTCATAGGGTCATTCCCTAGAATAGAGGGGATAAGTCAGATAGCCTACAGGGTTAGACTACTAGAGAGATTGGCAGGAGTTCATGATGTATTTTGTAACACCCCATAATTTTAAAGAAAATAAACTAAGGGGATACTTAATTAAATATTGGTAATTAAGTAAAACGGATTATACCATTGTGTCCGTCTCGGAATTCTAGTTCAAATAGACTCCGTGTTTGCGTAAAATGGATATCGTATGAGAAAGAGATAAAGATTAGAAGTTTGTATATAAATAAGCAGGATATACATACATACATACATACATACATATACATATATATATATATAATCTCAACCAGAAATCAAATCAGTTCGAAAAAACTAGCGGGAGAAGTAGGTGAGATTCGGGCCGGGATGGGATGGCCCATGTCTAAGTTGGGTTGACATATTGGTCGACCCATGGCCAGGTGGGTCGACCCATAGGTCGACCCGAGGGGTAGGTGAGTCGACCGCTTCCCGATTTGGCACAGTGCATTTTTCTGTTCCTGGACTTGTTTGTGTGCTTGGTTCATTAGAGATAGTCTATATAAAGCCAGCATTTTTATTGTTTTCCTACACATAAAACAATGAAGATAAGGAGGTGCTGCCTCACCTTGGATTGAATTAGACTATCTTCAACAACACCAACCTATACATATATCTGATACATTTCTTGTACACCGATCCAATCATGAGTTCATGTTACTTATAGATATAAAAGATTTAACAGTAACCTTGGCATGTTAATAAACCTGGATCTGAGCCTATGCTTGTTTAGAAACTGATTCATATCTAAACAGGTCTGCTATAATTACATGTACTCCTGTTATACGGTTTATTTGTTATTATATGCCTCTTTATGTTATTATTATGCCTATTTTTGTTCTTCTGCCTCTCTTATTCCCTTTTCATTTATAAGACTAGGCTACCCTTGAGCCTAGGCCAATCTCACAAGAGACATACATATGAATGAAATTGGGACAATTAGGGAATTTTTGGGAATAAAAATAAAAGAGGGAAAATTTGGGGGTAATCTTGTATGGTGGAATATGATTGAAAATTTGGGGGATATCTTGTACTGTAGAATACGACTGAAATTTTGGGGTATGAACATGTAAATCTATAGGCTTAATTCAAGAATTAAGTGGAACATGTTAATGAAAGTGTAAGTAACGTGTGGAATTTGTTGAATCTGTGGGGTTAAATAAATCCGTTAAAACTATGGGGTTAAGATAATCTGTTTAATCTGTTGGGATTATATGGACCTGTTAACCTTAACTTAACCTGTTTAATCTGCTGGGGTTATATGTACCTATTAACATGAACTTAACCTGTTTAATCTGTTAGGGCTATATGAACCTATTAATCTATGAGGGTTAGGCGAACCTGTTAATATGTAAGGCTTTACCTGCTAAAAATCCTAGTTAACTGGGGGACACAAGTTTACGGGTTTAGCTTGTGTCATCTGCTGTGTGAGGCCCATATCAGTCAGTAACCCATTTTGTTATTAAAGGGGGACCCCGCACTAGGTAGGGGTCAGGGCATGCATACAGAACTTATTGTAAGTGGGTCATCTGAACGGGGGTGTATACGGACGCGTTCCAATGGAGTCATGGGCACGCATGGGTTCGGTCTGTAGGGGAAAATAAGACGATGTAGCACCAGTAAATAGGTATGTGTCCTTCTACAGGTTGCCACTTTAGGAAGTAATGCACCCTATTATGGGGCCGACACAGGATATTTACAAGTTAGGGAGCCGATCGCTTGGGGTATAATTAGGGTATATCTTTTCCTTCCTATTTTTTGTTTGGGTACCTATTATTTCTATTTGGGGTAACACCCATTATTTCTATTGAGGTACATGTTATTTCCATTTGGGTAGAACCCGTTATGTAACTAGAGGTACACCGAATCCTACCATTATTTTATGTTGGGATAATTTTGTTTCTGTTATATTAGGGAACACCTAATCTTGTTACATATCTGTTATACAAGTATTAGTGCAGAGAAAAGTAACTAAGAAGCATAATTTACTCTGTTTATTCTTCTTATCGTAATCACCCTGTTTATACCTGTTGTATGTTACTATTATCTCTCATCCACTTTATTTACCTATCCTAATATTTTTACTTCTTTATATGCTAAACGTCACTGGACTCACCAGACTTCATGTCTAACCATTTTTATTTCCCTTTCTCTCTTTCCTTTCCCTCCCTAAGTTCTCTGGGTGGGAACGCTCAGGCGTGATTAAGGACTTTCTCTCTCTTCTATTTTTGCTTGGATCTGCATCTGCTTTGATCTATTGCTTCGAATACTTGTCTACTTTATTATGGTTATTATTGGGATTATGATTTTACATTTCAGTATTCTAATAGTTTTTACCGCAGGACAGATGTAATGTACTTGGTTTCAGTATTTTAGCCTGATGTTGTAACTGGTTTTGAGACTACGATGTTTTATTACTGAATAATGAAGTTTTGAATTTTCCGCGCTATTTTTATATCTATCTTGTGATATTCTATATCTGTTTACCTATAATGCTTCCCGTAACTTAATGCATTCTGATAAAGAGTGTCATTAACGGACGTGGGGTGTCACATTTGGTATCAGAGATGAAGGTTACAAGATCGAATAAAAGTTTTGAAAATTGTTTTCGAGAATAAAGTATTTTCAAAGAAAAATCTGTTTTTGAAAAACATATTCCCCAAAGCAATATAAAATATCTTTCTGATTCTCTATTTGAATCCCTTTCCTTTTCTTTTCAGCATGTCTAGGGAACTGAATCTTCTTGACTGCATTCCGTTACCGGCTTGGTTCCATAGATATCTTGAGGCTACGACACCTACCGGAGGCTAAGGAGATGCCCCTTCCCCAGCGGCAACCGCTGTTCCTCCACCTCCGCGAGTAGATAATTTCTCTAAGATATGCAAGGACATTTGTGCTAGCGAGGCTAGTAGACCAGACAGAAGAAGGAATTTTTTTGTTGAAGGTTTGATTTCCCTTTCCGATCATCCAATTAGGACTCTTTTTTATTATGGTGCTTCTCGCTCTTTATATCTGATTCTGTGATTAAGTCTCTACACCTTAGTACTAGTATTGTTTCTGATCTCGTTATCGTCTCAAACCACATTGGTGGAACGACTCATCTGTCTATAATATGTCAGGGTTTGAGCATATATGTGTTAGGCATCGAGTTTGAGTGCAATGTGTATGTGCTTGGTTTTATGGGCTATGGTCTGATTCTAGGGATGAATTTTCTAGCCATGTATGGTGTCATCCTAAGACTGTGAGAGGAGGGTCGTTAGACTTTTGACTTGCCGTGGGAGGACTCTCGAGATTTCCTGTGACCCAAAGGGGTCTGTCATGCTTAGCTTCCTAGAATCACTTGATGCTTCTACTGATGATTTGCGATCTGTACCCATAGTCTATGAGTATCCGGATGTTTTTGATGATGTTTGTGGCTTACCTCTAAGGCATGAGATTGACTTCCGGATATACTTAGTGGATAATGCGAAGCCAGTTACATTTCCTGTGCGCCACATGGCTCCTAGGGAAAGGAGGGAGCTTAGCAAGCAAGTAGGGGAGCTACTTCAGAATGGGTTTATTAGGTGAAGCATACCAGAACGGGGTGCTCCAGTCGTCTTCGCAACTAAAGCGAGTGGCTCACTTTGCCTATTTGTGGATTACAGGGAGTTAAATAAGCTCACCAAGAAGAATAGCACCCACTCCCGAGGAATGACGATCTATTTGACCAGCTTGTTGACGCATCTGTTTTCTTGTAGTTAGAACTGGAAACATGATTTCATCAGTTGAGGGTGGCCGAGGACAGTATAGACAAGACCGCTTTCAGAACTCCAGATGGATTCTTTGAGTGGCTAGTCATGCCTTTTGGGTTGATGAATGCACCTACATATTTTGTGGATCTGATGATTATGGTGTTTAGAGAGTTTTTAAATAAGTTCGTGTTGGTCTTTGCGGATGACATCCTGATTTCTTGAAGAGCAAGAAAGAGCATGCCCTGCATTTTGGAGAGGTTTTGAAGACTCTCAAAGCACACTAACTAAAGGTGAAATTCTCCAAGTGTCACTTTTGGAGAAAGGAAGTAAAATTTTCTGGGCATGTGGTCTCCAAGGATGGGATAACAGTGGATCCCGCGAAAGTAGTTGCATTTCAAGATTGGAAGGTTCCAAAGAATGCAACGGACGTGAGAAGTTTTCTTGGTTTAGCGAGCTATTATAGGAAATTTATCAAGGACTTCACAAAGATATCAGCCCCACTCACTGGACCGATGAAGAAGAATCTGACCTTTTCTTGGAGTATTGACTATGAGGATGCTTTTCAGCGGTTGAAGAGGGCTCTGACAACAGCCCCTGTCTTGACATTGCCCGATGGGTGCAAGGTGTTCACAGTGTACACTGATTCATGTAGTACAAGGCTTGGTGCCATCTTGATGCAAGAAGGAAGAGTATTATGCTATGGGAGTAGACAGCTAAAAGTTCTTGAGAGGAACTACCGTACCCATGATTTGGAGTTACCTGCTATAGTGTTCGCACTTAAGACTTGGCGGTATTATCTCCTTGGAGAAAAGTTCGAGTTATACGTGGACCATATGTCACTCAAGTATCTGTTCTCGCAGAATGATCTCAATTTGAGATAGCAGAGATGGACGAAGTTACTAGCGTCCTATGACTTGACATTTCTTATACCCATGACAAAGGTAATGTGGTGGCGGACGCGTTGAGTAGGCAGAGGATGACTTTGAGTCCTCTATTTGTAGAGAGGCAGAGCTTGGAGTTCATATCGACCTTCGATTTTAGGCCATCTGTGGATCTTACACCTGATTTGTTGGCATCGGTAGAGGTGTGACCTACTCTTGTGGATCAGATAGGATCTTCGCAGCCAGAGGACCCACAGATAGCTGACATCTTGGATAGGCTCAGTAGAGGGGAGGTTTCTAATCACCTTAGTAGATATTCCATGGATGACAGAGGGTGTCTACGCTGAGATGGGAGGCTTTGTGTTCCCCGAGTTGGGATTTGTTGAAAATAGTCCTTGAGGAAGCCCATCATTCTAGGATGACTATCCATCCGAACAGCGATATGACATGAAGAGGAATTTATTTTGGGTCGGGATGAAGATAGATGTAGCAGAGTTTGTAGCTCGATGTATTGTTTGTCAGCAAGTAAAAGCTGAACAGAAGAAGCCTAGAGGTTTGTTTCATCCTTTGGAGGTCCCACATTGAAAGTGGGAGAGCATCTATGGATTTCATCTATGGTTTACCTAGATCGAGGAGGTGCAACACTGGTATCTGGGTTATAGTAGACAGGCTTACAAAGAGTGCTTATTTCATTCCTGTTAAGAGTAAGAGAAAATCAGCATGGTTAGCATCAATTTATCTTAGTGAGATAGTCCGTCTACATGGAGTGCCTTCTAGCATAATGAGTTATCGTGATCCCATCTTCACTAGTATGCTCATGAAGAGCCTGCAAGAGGCACTAGGTACACAGTTATGTTTGAGTCCCACATATCACCCTCAGACAGATGTACAGACTAAGAGGGTGAATAGAGGTCTTGCGGATCTTTTGAGGCTGTGTATCTTAAACTTCGAAGGGACTTGGGAGGATCATCTCCTATTGGTGGAGTTCGCCTACAACAACAACTATCAGACTAGTATAGGCATGGCACCCTTCGAGGCACTATAGGAACGACCTTGTAGATCAACGAATTGTTGGTGGAAGCCTACAGGTAGGCTTCTACATGGACCTGAGATGATTAGAGAGACTTCAGAAAAGATTGATCTTATCCACAGACATATGATGATAGCTCAGGACCGGCAGAAGTCCTACGCAGATAAGAGAAGAACTGATATTGAGTTTAAGGTCGGAAACATGGTTTTCGTCAAAGCATCACCTCTAAGGAATGCGATTTGCTTTGGATCTAAAAGGAAATTGGCGTTAAGATTTGTAGGTCCATTTCCCTAGTGGAGAGGATAGGTCAGATCGCCTATCGGAAGAGATTACCAGAGAGATTGGTGGGTGTTCATGATGTTTTCCACGTTTTCCATTTACGGAAATGTCTTCACGACACACTAGAGGTGGTTGATCTGAGCATACTTGAGGAAGTATAGGTAGAAAAGGAGGCAACAGTTAGACGAGTTCCTACCCTTATACTTGGGTCAGAGGTTAAGAAAATGCGCAACAGAGATGTTAAATTGATGAAAGTGCAATGGGGAGAAGACGGTGAGGATGCAACTTGGGAGACTGAAGACAAGATTCGTGCCTCGTAGCCTTTTCTTTTCAAGGGTATGTTCTTAACTTCTTTTTCCAAGCTTTTATTTTTACTTGCTTATATCATTCGAGTATATCTTATCGATCGAATCTTTGACCTTCAGGTAGAAAACCAATTGGTGTAAACATGTGTTTGAGATATCTTATGCTTGATGGATGCAAGTTAATGCAAGTGGTTTCTCATGGATGCATACACACACACTAGGCACTAGATCGACTCAAACTCTCTCATGCTGCATATGGATGTGTGTGCATTTTATTTTCATGAGTGAAAATGGATGTATCATTGTACGGATGTTGCATTTAAACGAATGATTGTGCACACATATAGAAATTACATGATATACTAGGACTACTCGCATGCATTTTGGATTTATGGCATAAACATATATTGCATTAAGGAGGTCAACTGAATCAGTAGGCCGCCTGATTTTCGCATTGGCATAGGAACATATACACATACCTTTGCATATGTTCATACAAGCATTAGAAATTCCTAAGTACAATGGATGCCTGCAGATGATGGATGAGTAGATGATTGCAGGTGGATGTTAGGTTAGTAACGTTCTCCTAGACTTGGAGATTTCGGGGAAGAAATCCTTTAAGTAGGGAGAATGTAACACCCCGTAATTTTAAAGAATGTTATTAAAACTAAAGGGATACTTAATTAAATATTGTGAATTAAGTAAAACAGATTGTACCATTGTGTCTGTCTCTGAATTCTGGTTCAGATAGACTTTGAGTTGCATAAAACGGATATCGTATGAGAAAGAAATAAAAATTAGAAGTTTATATACATATAAGAAAGATATATATATAATTCAAAAAAAATTCAAATCAGTTAGAAAAACAAGTGGGAGAAGTAGGTAAGATCCAGACCGGGATGGGATGACCCACGCCTGGGTTTGGTCGACCCATGGCCAGGTGGGTCGAACCATGGGTCGAACCGAGGGGTAGGTAGGTCGACCCCTCCCCGATCTGGCATGGTGCATTTTTCTGTCCCTGAACCTGTTTGTGTGCTGGGTTCGTTGGAGATAGTTTATATAAAGACCATCATTTTTATTGTTTTCGTACACATAAAACAATGGAGATAAGGAGATGTTGCCTCACCTTGGATTGAATCAGACTATCTTCTACAATACCAACCTATACATATATCTTAGACATTTCTTGTACACCGATCCAATCTCTGTGAGTTCATGTTACTTTTAGATATAAAAATATTAACAATAACTGTGACAACCCAAATTCCAATAGACCGATTTTTTTTTTCAAAATTCTAATCTGTCAAAACTCATGTTGGTTGCTCTGGCATCCTAAAAAAAGACAAAGATATAAAATATATCAAAGTTCAGAAAACATCTCACAACGGAATGGATAAAATATAATATAATCAAAATATAGCCTTACCCAAATTATAAATATCTCTGACACAAATCTATCCTGCGAGTATGTTATGAGGAGGGGATCATAACACTATTTCTGGTGACAGTTTAAACTACACATTTTGGATAACCCTACATATACCATTCAATAACATTTTCTTATTTATTAGGTTACTTGGGTTAACAACACTCAAGACTTACACACATGTTGTACCAATTTACTTCCCAGTGGATTAACCTAATACAATATATATGAAGATACCCCCAAATTAAGGTACACCCCATGGTACCCCACTCGCACGGTCTCCGCCGTAGTGCCACAGAAATATACGCAGTCCCTCATCCTATGTCGGAGTGACGTATGGATCTCTGCATAACAACGCTATGTTTCGTATAGAACCACCATCGCCATGCTACGTAAGCATACGGACTGCCACCTTAGATCGAATCAGATCACAGAGTAATGTCCTAGAGTCTACGACATACCACCCAGAGTAGTCATGCATGTATATAGACTTTCCCATGTACGTATCGTCAATCGTACTCGATACCTTAACCACACATATCCTCTACGACGCACCGAGTATCGTGGTAGGTTTGTACAAGAAACAAGGACCTCAATTGGGAGCATTTCAGATATCTGTATACACAGATGGTAAGATCTGCATTTTCAGTGGCTATGGTCTTACCTTACCCCTCCCTCAACTTATGAAAGATGAACAAGATTGAGAAATAATGACCTAACCCAAGAGCAAACAAAAAATAACAAATCCTAGTTGTCCTATTCCTAACCCATAGACTAGATAGCTAAAGGTCAATGGTCTGTTGGTTTAGCTCTCCGCCTTTCCGCATCGCGCATCACGTATCAAGCTGAATGTCGATGGTAGGCACCCGTCGACTTTGCTATCTAATGGTTAGACCTGTTAGTACTCAAGAGTGGTCGTAACCTAGCCAAGTCAGGCAACGTGATCGTCAAATCACTGTGCTACCATACAGTCTTTTGATTGCCCACTATCATGGCAATCAAGGCATACTCACTGGGTAGAAATGCACAGACCTAACCTCTGTGAGCACAGTAGAACATTGTCACAACATAGAGGACTACCAGGAGTACCCTCCACATACCAAGAAGCCGCGTGCTTCCCCTTCCAGTCCTTTGTTGCCAGCAGAATATCAACAAGCAGAACAAGCAGAATAATCAGATGGACGTTCGCTCCCCTCGTGCCTCATGACACCATGATGATCTACCACGTTGGGTTATTCACCCTCAAACGTATGGACTGGACTAAGCGCCTCATTTTAATGTGTTATTAGAACCTATGTCTAAACAATCAATTATGTGCTTGCTCTACCTCATCGTGTTTCCAGTTAATTTGTTTATTTCCAACTATATTAACTTATAATTCAAGTTACCAAGTTCTTTTCGAACCCCCTTATATCTCTAAGGAATGGGCCCCTCTTGTTCATTAATTTTGGTTACAAAACTTAACCCTTTTATATTCATTAGTAAGCTCATAACATGTTATTCTCTAGATTGTAATTCAAGGTCTGTATTATACAATCTCTTTATATTATTCATTGTCCAATTTTAGTTACAATAACATGTTCTACTTAACATGTAATTAAGTATATCTCAATTCACATGTTTTCTATTTAACATGTCACTTATTATTTATGATTTAAATGTAAACTTGTTTCATTTCACAAGTTTGCCTCATTATTTCTTATTTAATTATACACTATCACTACAACTTGTCGTTGTTTACTTATTAACTTAGTTCTCTTAACTAAGGTTTACTAATAAGTTTCCTTTCCATTAATATAACTTATATTGTCCTTGTCAGTAGATTTCATATTCTCGCTCTAACAACTAACTTAATTTACAATTAAGTACAACTTATCTCATTACATAAGTTATTCCATTTTCTTAATCGTTTATTATAACCTAAGTTATAATTTCCACTTAACCCTAGGACAAGCCTACCTATTATATAACATTCACATATATGTAATTAATTGTAATAGGTTATTATCAATCCACTTCTTCTACTGTTGTAACTTCCATTCATTTCCATTCATCACAATTAGTGCCATCTATTTCTATCCTTTTATATACATATTTTCATATATATATATATATATATATATATATATATATATATATATGTTTATGCACTAGACATTTCACATTAAATTAACAACTTGTGGATGCTGGATTTGTCGAGTGGTTCCGGGCAGGTTTCTACCACAAGATGAATTTAACCTCGTGTCTTAGCACCATTACATGTATATTTATGCACTAGACCTCTTAACAACTTGTGGATGATGGATTTGTCGGGCTGTTCCGGGCAGACTTATACCACAAGTTGAATTTAACCTCGTGTCTAAGTGCGTTACAGTTTTCTAATTTCTGTAAATTTTTCATATAATTCAAGCGTGTCCATTCTTCCAAATTTTTACTGTAATTCTATTTTTACATGTCATACTTAATATCATCTTAATTACATTTTTACTTATAATCATGTCCCATGTTCTTCCTAAAATGTAATTAACTCCATTCTAAAATAATAACATGTAACTATCAAACATGTAATTATTCTAATCAAACAATTTAACATGTAATTATCCTAATTTCTACAGTTGAGGATTCAAGTACATAATATTTCATAGGTTAACATGTAATTAGAACATGCATGTATAAAACAATAATTGTTTCCACATTTTTAACAAGTTTACATTTCCATATATTAACATTTCAACATATTAATCATTTCAACATATTAATGTTTCAACATATCAAATTAACATTTATAATGGGTTTACATTGCATATTAACAAGGAATGTCAAACGATAAATATACCATTGTCAAAAAGGTATATTTTAAATCCACTCACCTAATTGCTTTCCAAATCCTGAATCTTGTCTAGATCTAGCATTCCATGATTCCCCAAACTGGATTTAGAATCTAAACAACCATGGATCCACAATTCTTAACTAGAAGAAAAATGGAAGAAAGAGGAGAAATTCAAATAGACCAGATCCAAGAAATTACCTTATTTTGAAAAGAATTATGAACACCTTCTTTAATATTCATTCTTTTCCTCTTGATCTTAAATCGGAATTGTGACAACCCGCCCCGCACTAACCGACATTTACTTCAAGAGTGCGCTGTACACATGTCCAGTTAGCACGGGACGGTCGTCAGAAAAGGAAAGAAAGAAGACGAAGGATCGACAAGGAACTTGTAGAATGTCTCACAGCGCATGGAACAAAATATAATAACAACATACTTGACATAAAACAGGTGAGACAGTGCATAAGCTGAAAACAAACTATCATAGCAGCGGAAAATCCAAAGTACAACTTATGATCCAAAGCCAACATTATTGCAACTTTTAAAACTGTCTCAAAAAGCTAAACAAGAAAGGTACACTACTAATGCCCAAAGTAGTGACCAACAACGACACAGGGAGAATATCTATATATCATATGTGGAAGCCTCCTGCTCGCCTCCGAATCAGCTACTCGCGCATCACCAGCTAACCTGTCTCTAGTCTGCTCGTGTGAGCACCCAGAGTAATAAGAAGAGACATAAAACTCTGAGTCAGACAAAAAGTCTGGTATGAGCGATAAGCAGCTAAACAGAACAATAACAGGTATACTAAACCATACCTGAACGTGGACCTTCAACCAAAGAGTTAGCACTACATACTGTACAATACTCCAAGGTGCCACTACATACAGTGTAAAGAATACGGGGGTGGGGGTGTGCATGTCATAATGATGGCAAACAATCAAGCATAGCAACCATCCTCACATCTCACACTCAATGCGTAAAGTATACGATATCCACCACTTCGATCACCTCAATACCTTGCTATGATCACCTTGCCCCATGAATTCATAAATGGCTTCACTGCACTGATACATAACCACTAATCCTTCGCTATGTCCACTTTGCCCCCATGGAGTTGTTCACCCCATCTGCGCTGGCTCATAGCCTTACTAATCCTTTACTATGTCCACTTTGCCCCATGGAGTTGTACACCCCATCTGCGCTGGCTTATAGTCCTACTACGATCACTTTGCCCCTCGAGTCATAGTGACTCTACTGCACTGATAACGTAGTCCTGTCATTCATGGTGAATCGAAGTTATGAACGTCTATAACTCCTTTGCACACGTCCCGCAGCAAATCCCAACCATGAAGTGAACTCATTGGTTCCCAACTGGATCCTGAGCTCTAACTTCCATTTGGACTACCTTTGCATCTCAGGTTATTGGTCATCACCGGATTGGTTCGGATCTCCCCCAAATCATCAGTTCGGTTCGGATCGGAATGCTCCTTCTTCACTGGATCGGGTCGGCAGACATCACCCCTGGTGGATCGGGTCGGGTTCTTCAAGTCCAATCACCACGCGTCGGTTCGGTTCGGAGGTGGCCATGCGGGTCGGGTGCTGCATGCCACGAGAGGTGCAAGCGGACGGAGCTTCCCCAGTTCATGTTGCTCTCCTCTGATCGGATCGGGGTGTGAAGTGCGAGAGAGGATCGAGTACGAGAGCTATTGTGGGGAAGGGCGTTGTAGTGGTTTGGTTCGGGTCCTCCTAACCGATCTGATCCGGTTCGGGTGTCTTCCCGCACTTTTTCCAGCAAGCAGTTTACGCCACTCGACGGCGTTTTCGACCATTCCAACTATTCTAATCAACCACAAAGCATACCATACAGTCATAGCAACATGTAAAATCAACCAAAAACACCAAAATGATAGTTTAAAATGGATCAAACATAGCCAAAACCCCCTATTTTCCCTTAAACATGTTCAAGCACAATTAATGATAGGATTAGCAAAACTTAACCAAATTAACCCAAGTTCATATCAGAGGTCTAAAACATCATTTAAGAATTTATAAATATTTTTCCAAAATTTTATCATGTTTAAATTCGCTAATTAACACTAATTACCCTTAATTAACCATAATTAGTGAGGAACTAGGCAAATCACCCACCGTAGCCACAAATAAAACTTAGATCTGAAATAAATCTCTGTTTGGGCATGAATACCAATGCTAAACAGCAACTCTATTCTTGATTTGGTGAAGATCTCCCATGATTTGATGTTGCTAAACTTACTCCTTGATTAGAGAGTGATTTAGAGGTTGGAGGCCATTTTTAGGGTTTCTAAGAGGTAAGTGGAGGCTAGAAAACTGAAATGGAATGAAACCCTATCTCATTTCAGCCCCCCAATAACCCTATTCCCGAAATGGGTTATGGGCCCATTCACTAATCACCCTATTTGGCCCGGTTAAGCAGTTTTTCACCTCTCAAACCTTATTTCAGCCATATCTCCCAAATGGTAAGTCCA
Organism: Allium sativum; assembly: GCA_030737875.1. Taxonomy (NCBI): domain Eukaryota; kingdom Viridiplantae; phylum Streptophyta; class Magnoliopsida; order Asparagales; family Amaryllidaceae; genus Allium; species Allium sativum. The sequence goes on from JASFAX010000033.1 coordinate 14,817,274, forward strand.
TTTTTCGCATATGACCACTCTACGGAAAGGTAAACCATCAAACGAATCTAATGGAAGTGAGTTTAGGTCAAAATTCCTTTCCCATCAAAAGTTATGGCCAAAACAAGATCAGCTAGGGGCAAAACAGTCATTTAAAAATTGGCAAAAATCATGAACATGGGGAATGACCCCAATGGTCGTTTCCCAAAGCCATATGACCATAATACTTCAAATAAGAAATAAATAAATATTCTACGATCCTCCGATACGTAGAAATGCGGGTTGTTACTCCTAAACTAATTATTCTATTTTTCTAAAGAGATTTGAGGAGGAAGAATAATGACAGAGCTTAGGCAGCCTCTCAGAAAATATGAGATTTAGGCTAGGCTCTGTTAGCCAATTTATAGGTGTTCAGGATCTTATCTTACACGCAGCGTTGAGTTAGCAACGAACATAGTTAAGAAAATAGTCCATATTTATTAGTGAATCTGGCCAGATCTGAGGTGGGTCGACCCCTTGGTCGACCACTCTGTGGGTGGGTCTTGAAAAGACCCAAATTTTTAACCATTTAACTTAATATTTAAACATGATTTAAATATTATTTTGGAATTTAATTGGTTTGAATTCAATTATTTTGAATATTTCATTATAATCGCATGATAATAATTTAATTACAATCAATTTAAATCGTCGATTTATAAATTTGTATATTGTTCATACACTTGAATTAAATCATGAAATTTGATCACCTGTGTTTAAAATAATAGTTGAACGTAGAAACATCGGAAACAGTGTTTTAATTGGTGTTTGGAACAATGAAATATTTTATAAAATAGGTCGGTCGTACACATCATTCTAAATCCTTACCGCATCTTCCTTGATCTTTTCAATATACTTGCAAGATCTTCACAGAGTTGTTCGTCCAAAATCCAGCTATAGTAAATCTCAACAAAGCCTTGTACATAATTTCAGCGCTATTCTTATCAAAAAAATTCGGTGCATCTTATCCCTATGATTTGATATTGTTCATATCTATATCGCATGAAATCTTTAAATTTGTATATTATCTTAGCAAAGAGACAGGACATTGATTTTATACTGTCACGAAAGCAAATCCAAGTAGAAGAAAAAAATATCCCTGCGCTGTGTTCTCATTTCCATCTCATGTGCAAATTGAAAGGGGTAAAGAAAGAAAATCTCGTACAAATCCTATCTGGGTATGTCATTGCGAAACAAAATCTGTAGCATTTTCTTACCTTTGAGTTTATAAATATCCGCACATGTTTTTTCTGTATATTTCCTTCTTATTTTCAGAAAACCAAAGTCACTGTATATCAGTATATGATACATCCTTTTCAAATATCTTATCAATCCCTTCATTCCCATGCAGCACCCTGTGAATGTCGGTAGGAAGAAAATATCTGCAAACCCGTTCTACGCTAAGATGAAAAGAAATTGTCAACCCCTATGTCTCGCCAACCTAGTCCAAACCAAAGAAATATCTCCGACAAATTTCAAAAAAACCATGTGTGATCACATCATTTTTTCCCAGGCCCGGCCCTTTGGCTGGGCAACATGGGCACCAGCCCAGGGCCCAAATTCCAAGGGGGGCACACCGCATATATTGTTTAACCTGTTATCTATATTTCCTCGTTAGTAAAAATAACCATAGTTGCAACTTTTCATCTCACGCATCAGAAATCAAATTTCAGCAGAGAAGCCAAAGCGATCAACGCAACTTTCAATTTTCGATTATCAATTTGCAAAGCAGTTGCTCGATTAATGGAGATAACGTTCTTCTCTATATCCCCTTTTAATTTAGGCTTCTTTCCCTCTTCTAATTTCATCGATCTGACCATCTGTAAAGCCCTGATATTAATATTTCAAAGCTTATCAGTGCCACTAGATTCAAATCAAGTTCGGATTCCTTTGGATTTCAGACTTCAGTCACAAGGTATGCTTATGAATTTACTGTGTTTACTGTTTTTTTTATACTGACCGAATTAAAAAGCCTAAAACGCCTGAAAAGATGATCTTTGTTTCCAGCAAGACCTGCGGCAATCCTTTGACAAACAAATCTTCTATTGCGGCTTGAATATTATTTGTTGTCCCTTTGTTTTCAGGTTTGTTTCAACTTTTAAGTTTTAATTTCAGTTTTTTATCTACAGCCTTTTAATTGAACTTAATGTTGACAGTTTTGGCCTGATTAAAAAAAATTGAAGGAATAACATTTTGATCTTATTTATTAATTGCAGTTTTCTGAGATCAATGTCCCTTTGTTGGATGGAAGAATGATGTCATGATGGGTGTGATTATTTGAAGAATGGACAAGAACTCATCTCATGAATCAGGTTGTATTGCTCTGAATTTCTGATTATTAATTTTTACTGTTTTTAAAGTTTTATTTTGTAGTTAGTATCATCATGAAACAATTATCTGGATCTCAAAAAAGAAAAAAACGACAAAGACAAGAACTCATAACTCAGAGTTTACAAGGTTCTCTAAATCAACAAACAATCAAGTTCATTAGTTGAATCTAAACAACTAGTTAGTATCATAGAAAATGAAAATGGCGATGAATTGGTAAATCCACTTGAGGTAAAAAATGATACTGAAAATTCGAAAGAGGAAGATAGTGACGAATACGAAGAAATATATGAAAAAGGTGAAGATACGGTTAGAGTAATCGATAATAGTGATATTAACAATCATCATGAAAACAACCGTATTGTCAATAATTATAAGCGTTTGGAAAATGATTTGAGTTTAAACATTTATGATCCTAGAATTTGGGATAATCTTGAAGGAGAACTTAGAAACTTGCTTATTGAAAATGGACCTAAACGGGAAACTAATATTAATTTTCCAAAAGATGAATACTCAAGAAGATTTTCTTCAAACTATTATATTCAAAATTTACCGAATGGAGAAACTCGTGATAGAGAATGGTTAGTGTATTCAAAAGATTTAGATAGAGTTTTTTGTTTTTGTTGTAAGCTAATCAAAACAAAACCGTCAAAAAGTCAATTAGCAAGTGAAGGAATTAGGGATTGGAAGCATCTTAGTAAAACACTTGAACAACATGAAAATAGCATCGAGCACCTTCAAAACTTGAAATCATTGAAAGTGCTGAGACTTGGGTTGAAAAAAAAAATCAAACTATAGATAAAGAATTGCAAGTGCAAATTAGAAGTAACACACTACATTGGAAAAATGTAATGGTTCGAATTGTTGCTATTGTAAAATGCCTTGCGATAAATTATTTGGCTTTTCGTGGAACAAACGAAACAACTGATGATGATGCTAAAGGAATTTTTTTAGGTCTTATTGAAATGATTTCAGAATTTGATCCAGTAATGCAACATCATTTTCAACTCATTAGAAATAAAGAAATTCATCATCATTATCTTAGTCATAAAATTCAAAACGAATTGATAGCCATTCTAGCATCCAAAGTTAGAAATGTTATAATTAACAAAATTAAGGAGGCAAAATATTTTTCTGTTATTCTTGATTGTACACCCGACTCAAGTCATAAAGAACAATTGACTTTGATAATAAGATGTGTTGATGTGTCGTGTTCTCCGATAAAAATAGAAGAATTTTTTTTAGAGTTTATAAATGTTGTTGACACTACTGGACTAGCTCTTTTTAATGAATTACAAACTGCATTAAAAAACCTTGGACTTAATATCGATGATGTGAGAGGGCAAGGGTACGATAATGGATCTAATATGAGAGGGCGACATCAAGGTGTACAAACAAGATTGCTTGAAATAAATCCAAGAGCATTTTACATGCCATGTGGTTCTCACTGCCTTAATTTAGTGTTATGTAACATGGCAAATTGTTCTCATAAAGAAAAATCATTTTTTGGAGCATGTCAATGCATATATGTAGCGTTTTCTAACTCGACAAAGCGATGGCATGTTTTAATTGATCATATAAAAGGTTTAACTTTAAAGCCATTATCTAACACACGATGGGAGAGTCATATTGAAAGTATCAAGGCAATAAAATCACAACTTTTTGAAATTAGAGAAGCTTTATTCAAATTAGCAGAAATTACAGATGATGCAAAACTAAGTAGAGATGCTCAAACTTTAGCTACATGTGAGCTTTCAAGTTTTGAATTTATACTATCTTTGGTAATTTGGCATGATGTTTTAAGTAAGATAAATGTGGTAAGTAAAAAGTTGCAATCGGATGATATGCGCCTTGATATTGCTGTTAAACAATTGGATGGTCTTGTTTCTTTTTTTGAAAAATATAGAGAAAATGGATTTAATTTAGCGATTGAAGAGGCGAAACAAATAGCCATAGATATGGATGTTGAGCCAACGTTTCCTACAAAACGACGAATTCAAAGAAAAAAACATTTTGACGAAATTGTTGATAATGATAGAGAACAATTGTCTGCACAAGAATCATTTAGAATTGACTATTTTATTCATATAGTTGATATCGCTCTCTCCCAGTTAAGGACCAGATTTGAACAAATGAAACTTTTTGAGTCTATATTTGGTTTCTTATTTGATGCTAAAAAATTAATGAATTTAGATGATCAGGAATTACTGGTTGCCTGTGTAAATCTTGAAAATTCTTTAAAAAAGGATGAAATTTCTGATGTGATTGGAAAACATTTATGTTCTGAACTACAGGTATTGCAAGTAATGTTGCCAAAGGAATCATATGAAACAGACAAGCCGTGGACTTCAACAAGAATGATTGAGTTTGTGAGAGAAATAGACATGTTTCCAAACGTGATGATCGCATACAGAGTATTACTAACAGTCCCTGTGACCGTCGCATCTGCAGAACGAAACTTTTCTAAACTCAAATTGCTAAAATCATATCTACGAACTTCTATGTCTCAAGATAGGTTGAATGGGTTGGCACTTCTATGCATCGAAAAAGACATTTTGGAAAATATCGAGCAAGATGATATAATCAATGATTTTGCTTCAAAAAATGCACTAAGAGCAATTTTTAAATGATGTTGTTGGATTTTACTGTTTGTCTTCTAATGATCAAAAAGTTGTAAGCTTGTTTTTGGAGATGTAATGAACAAATTAATTAGCTTTTAAGAAAATCGTTGTTATGTTTAATTTATGTATTTGTTATTGTTTTGAAGTGTTACTTGTATTTATAAAAAAGGGCACAAACTTGAGTTTTGTCCGTGGCTCAAAATTACCTTGGACAGGCCCTGTTTTTTCCCCTATATAAGAAAACATCTCCCACCTTTATCTCCACTCCAATATTTGCAAGCAAAATACCCACTGCTCATCCGATTTTCGAAGGAAGAAAATTCCGATTAGTAAACGAAACTATTCAGTCTTCATTTTTATTTCCTTTCCCCGCAAATCTCAGCATGCCCAAACTCGTCAGCCCATTCTTTCACTTTGCATAATAAACAAAGAAGTATCCTCTCGTATCATTTTGGAAATCGAGTGTTTCACGGCTGCTGTACGTTCCAGGTGGGGCTGCGACATATGAAAGGTAACGGATGGCGAGAGCAGCACTTAGGAGAAGTTTCGGGTAGAGTTCCATTATATATTCTGTCAGCAAGTAGTTGGGTTTGTGGGAAGGGAGGGGTGGCAACGTGACTGGGATGAGGGGACTCGAACAGTCCAGGCAGGGATGGTGGAGACCGTGACGTGGAGAGGAGTGACGGCAAGTGAATGGGAAGTGGAGAGAGGGAGTGTAGCACGTTGGATAAGAATTGTAAGTCGAAAGTGCATGAGAAGAAAGGGTGAAGTTTGGACGTGTAAAGATGCATGCTATAGGCGGTAGGGCTCCTACAGGCGATTGATAGTTAGTAGGAGAAGAAATGTGCAGGAGTTGTATTCGCGGAGCAGGAAGGACAGTATCAAGCTCATGATAAACAGAAGGTGAAGAAAATGGACGATTTTTCAGGGAAATGGGGATGGCGATAATAGTTGAACACAGAGGGGTTAGAGTTCCTGTCTTTAACTGCATGGTGGATGGCGAGGTCACGTCAGCATCCGGTGCACTAACATGGCGGCGGTGGTGAAATGTTAGGTGGAGTTGTTTGAATTAAGGTGGAGTATCGGGTTTAGGAAGGTGAACAGGAAAGATCGGGTTGTGTTTGCCTGAAGGAATGAATCCGCGTTTCTGAACAGTAATTACATGTTTTAAGGTTGACGTGGTGGGGGATTTAAGGTAAATAACATGATTGATGATTATCTGGTAATTAGTTTATTTTTAAAAATAGTGTTAATTAATTTAAATTGAATTAAATATTTTAACAGAAGAAATCCATCGAGTATCCGGTTTTAGAAATAAAGCTTGAGGATACCGCGTGTGAACAGTTTTTTGCACTGACATGGATTAATACTTTGAAAAGGTAATTAAGGGTTATTAAATTTAATAATGGTTAAGTAATTTTAGTTTAAATCAAAACTTGAAATCGCGATATCTCGTTTGTTTGTGATCAGAATCATGTGAAATTGGATCCGTTGGGATCGTGGCGACGGAGGCTACGCATACGAACTGGTTTGGTCAAAAACAAAGATAGTTGGAATTTCATATAATTTTAAACACTGTTTAAAATTTATGAAACAATGTTGAAATCATCGACTGAAATAAAACGGTGAGTTAACTCTCATACATTTCTGGAATTATATGATGTGATAAATCCATATAATTTAATCACTGATAGTATAAATTGGTTGATTGGTTGCCTTGGATGTTATTTGTCTTCTATTGGTTGACATTAAATATATTCACATCAGTGAAGTGTATTGGCTGAAATTTCCATGTTATTATAAAATATTATAATGAACTGTGATGCAGGGAAGGACAGGTTGGAGGAATCCGACCCGATTCCTCAAATATTATGTATGTTGTTTATTTTTATGAACCAATGGACCCCATTGGCATTTAAAACCTGTTTGAATGTTGACGTTGAATGGTAATTCAACATTGTTGTAATTTAAATCAATAAACGGTATTGACTGCGGGATTGACAACAAATGGTCTGAAATTCACTTTTTGTTAAGATGTTAATTTGCCGTAAGGCAGATTGACATATTTAAAATTGTGAAAATTATTTTTGGACTCGAGAAAGCTTTCCCATGATATTTTATATACAAATGAAGTTTTAGAAATAAATCGATATTTATAAATTGGTTTTTGTAAAGGATTTATAAAATGATTATAAAATAAAAGGTTTACAATAAATAAGTTTTATAAGCTAATAAGGCAATACATAACCTATGGGTTAATGTTTTTAAATAATTGTTTTTAAAGAAAACAATTAAGAAATGTTATCAGATTAATTATACTAATTTAAGAAGAAAAAGTGATTGAAATCAATTAACAAGTTAACTGACAGTTAAAAGTTGACTAAGTCAACTGTTTGATTTAAAGGAGGTTATTAGATTTATTTTATTTTCAGTTAAAAATAAGATAAATGATTATTCAAGTTTAATAATATTTCTTAAATATAATTTCTCTTTTAATTAACGATGTTTTAAAGATTTCTAATGTAGTTAGTAATGGTCTAATGTTTCGATGTAAAAAGTGATCAACTAAATTATTTTGTTAATAGGAAAGTAAACCACTTTTACTTTGGTAAACGAGAAAGTATATTATCATTTTAAAGTGATTGCTACTTAAAGAGAATTCATTTATGATGATAACTGAGTTGTGATGATAATTAATTGAATATTTGTAAAAGTTGTTCAAATGTTATGGGAAGAGTTTTAAAAAGGAAATCAAAACCAAAGTAGTAATTTTAGTAGAATTGTTACTTAGTTGAATTAAGTACAATGGTTTAAATCAAAAGAAAATATCAAGGGAGAAAAGATAAATGAATGTTAACAGTTTTAGAAATTGATAAAATGGTTTCTTATTATAAATCCAAAGATTAATAATACGATATAAAATGGTTTTGGGAAAATGTTAGGAAATGGGTTATCGTAATCCAAGTTTTAGAGGGAGTTGTATAAAAAGATTCAAAGTGAAGGATTTTACGAAAGGAGAAGTTAAAACTCAAATTGAATGAGGTGTTTTCTTAACAAATAGAATTACATTCAAAAGGAAAAAATAAATGTCGGAAGGCAAGGATGAATAATATTAGGGTTTAGGTAAAATATTTGATAAACAGATTATTGTAATATCATTCCAATTAAAATGGAATCGTATAACGAGATTAAAACTAGAAGTTAAATATTGATTAAAAATAGTTATAACCGATTAAGATCAAAGAACAAGGATATGGTTTTACAAAACCATATTTTAAATAAGAAAATTGGATTTGTGAACGTTATAAGTAAGATGGTTTTTGAATTATGACTATTATCTATTATAAGATAAAAACATTGTCGATCAAGGTCTGAGAGGTAAATAAAATACCCTAACTTGAATGGCTTTACTATTGTTAAGGAATAATATTAGTTGTAATGGATAAATGATGATGAGACTAGTTATTATTGAAAGATAAATATTTTTTCCATGCTAATAGTGGGATTTCAAAGATAAGTAATATTGCAACGCCTATTGCGAGGTTTTGGAATATAAATAAGATTATTAGCTGTTAAAACCTAAAAATGTATGATTGACATTGCTTTTGGTCCGTATAAGAATTTTGTAATTGGTTTTATACCATTGGGTAGATGATATATATCGATATTTTCTGAAATAAAAGGAAAGGTAGCGATGTTGTAGATGTAATCGAGGTGAAGCGAAATTTGACAAATATGGATATCGAATCCAATCCTCGGAAATAAAAATGACTAAACGAGGTATGAAAATGAAAATGATTTTAAATTGATCAAATGATTTTAAGGATCGATAAGGAGTTTTAATGAATGATTTTGAATAATAAGACCTGAGCTTCCATGAACTTGATCGTATTGTGTTTAATTGATAGTTAAAACCCCGACTGTCAATGGAATATTATTGGGCCTTTTTGACGTGTTGCTTCGAAGAGACCAGGATAGGAACTAGACCCAAAGCCACTTCGAATCATTGTTGCGTACGAAACTAATATGCAGGAATAAAGATGGAGCATCGAAGACCGTAAATATTCATGAGCAGAAGGACTACTTGTTGAATTTCTCTAGCTGATCCCTAGAGATATTTTGGCAGTGATTCTGTCGTGATTGAAATCTACGTTGCAAGGACTACTCGCTATCGTTTCTTTGGGGTGATTTCTAGTATGCGATAGGAGGGTGCCTTCGGTTCATCCTGTTCCTGGATGACTTGTATGGACGAATGTCTGACATAGTATTTCCTTAAGAATCATGTATATTGATTTTTACAAATATTCAAAGATTGGTGGCGGAGAAATTCTCTTACTTAACACCCAGAGTGTATTTGTGGACGTTAATTAGTGATTAGACGGATCTGACGATGTGGCATTCAAAGTGGATTGAGATGTGCTAATCTAAAAAGATAAACTGACCTTAAGCCTCACCAACCGGGAAATGGCACAAAATCGGGTTGGCAGCATGGCTATGTGGGTCGCACCCCTTAAAAGGGTATATCATTACCTTATCTAGAGAAAATTAAATGCCTTCGATTGTCCCTTTTTATTTTTATATGTATGCTATCGGTTCAGTTGGCTGACCCCCAACCGTGGTAATGATATATTCGGTACTCTCAAGATAAATGAAGGGCCGGTCATGTGTAGCCGGGTTGCAAGACGTTCTTGTTGAACCCCAATGTATTCATTCTCGGAGGTACATTGTCGAAAGGTGGTCCCATACCTTGCTAAGAAATCCATTCTCCAATAAGCGCCTGGGGTTTTGATTGTATACTATATATGTAGAGCGTGAGATGCAAGCGTTCTGCTAGATTGTCATTTATTTGTGGTTTGATAGACATTATTATAATATGAGAAAAGATATTGGTTTAAAAATGTTTTGGTTTATAGTAAGGTAAAAACCATCCGTGTTTATGTGTGGGCTGGTCTTACTATTATCCTTTTCTTTCAAAAAGGATTTTCAAAGTTAAACAAGTTGTTTGTGCTATGAATTTATCACTGAAAGTATTCTAGACTGATCCAGGTGAATTTTGCTTTGCTTCAAATGTGCTCCGGTTAGACTGAGAAATTTCCAGGTTAGGTTTGCTTGGAGTTCCAGAAAAGGAGTTGAAGTCGAGACGTATACTATATATTCACTGGTACTAGTTTATTTCCGATGTATGTTGTATTGATCTGAATGTATACTCTGATGTTGTAATTATATATATACAGTTCATTTTGTATAAAGCATTTGATATATTATATTTTGTTCCTTCCGCTGTGAGATTCTGATCTTCTTATTCTTCTATTCTAATATTTCTTTCTTTCTTCTCTCACCCTCTAACTTCTTTCTAATAACAATATGGGATTCAATACTTGGGTTTTTGGCAAGTAATATGGAGTTTATGTATTATTATCAAAAATTCGAGCGTCAAATTTTTCGAGTCATTACAGGTGGACACCCCATGGGTCCCGCGAGCTGTTTTGGCACAGAAATTTATTTGTTAACTTTGTTTTAATTGTTTGAACTTCTGGAATTTATTTAAATATTATATTTACATATAATCTCCTTATATGTACACAAAACTTCCAATTTCTATTTTATGCGTATATATATGCACAACTTTTATTTCGATTTCAAAATTCAAACAGTGTATGCCGTTATTTAATTCTTACCATATTTCTTTGATGGAAACCTTATTTTGAACTTTTCCCTTGTATATACATATTTTTGCACATATATACATATATTTTTCTACACTTCCTTATATGTATATTTTTCCTTATATGTGCGTTTATACATATTTTCTCTTTTAGAACATGTGTTATTTTAGCTGTTATCTTAAAATAAAAATATGGCATCAGCGGGGATCGAACCTTGCACCTCTCACTTGAAAGCCAAATGTTCTAACCAGCTGGGCTACTTAGGCTTTTGCTAACAAGGCTTAGAACAATGATGGTCATTGTTCTCTTCTTATTCCTCTTTTTCATTTAAACTATTGCATGAAAACTTATCACTTTGCATGAAACTTTTCTTTGATTCTTCTTTTATTATTAATGCATAATATTTGTAAATCATTGCATGCAACATATTTACACTACATGCAACCAATTTCTTGTTTCGTTTAACGTATGCGTTGCATTTTTATTTATGTTAATCTTTCTTCTTTTTCAAATCATGTATTTATTACATGCAATCATATATTATCGTTATTTTATTCTTCTTTTAGATATTTATGTCTATGCATATATATACCCATATGCGCTATTAAATATTTTAAATGTCATAAAATGCGAGGTGTTACAGTAATGTTGACATGTTAATAAACCTGGATCTGAGCGTATGCCTGTTAAGAAACTGATTCATATCTAAACAGTTCTATTATAATTACATGTACATCTGTTCTACTGTTCAGTTGTTATTATATGCCTATTTCCATTATTACTATGCCTATTTTTTTTTCTTCTCCCTCTCTTATTCCCTTTTTTATTTTATAAGCCCAGGCTACCTTAGAGCCTAGGCTACCTTCGAGCCTAGGCCAATCTCGCAAGAGACATACGTATGAATGAAATTGGGAAAATTAGGGAACGTTTGGGAGTGAAAATAAAAGAGGGAAAATTTGGGGCATATCTTGTACTGTGTAATATGGTTGAAAATTTGGGGCATATCTTACACTGTAGAATATTACCAAAATTTGGGGGTATGAACATGTAAATCTGTAGGCTTAATTCAAGAATTAAGTGGAACACGTTAATGAAACTGTAAGTAACCTTTGGAATCTGTTAAATCCGTGGGTTAAGTAAATTTGTTAAAACTATGGGGTTCAGTAAACTTTTTTAATCTACTGGGGTTATATGAACATGTTAACCTGAACTTAACTTGTTTAATCTATTGGGGTTATATGAACCTATTAACCTGAACTTAACCTGTTTAATCTATTCGGGTTATATGAACCTGTTAACCTGAACTTAACCCGTTTAACCAGTTGTGATTATTTGAACTTGTTAATCTGTGGGGGTTAGGAGAACCTGTCAATCTATAAGGCTTAACCTGTTAAAATTCCTAGTTAATTGAGGGACACAAGTTTTAGGAGTTTAGCTTATGTCATCTGCTGTGTGGGGCCCATATCAGTTAGTAACCCATTCTAGTATTAAAGGGGGACCTCACATTAGTAGGGGTCAGGGCATGCACACTGAACTGATTGTAATATGTTCATCTGAATGGGCGGAGTCATGGGCGTGCATGGGTCCGGTTTGAAGGGGAAAATAAGCCGTTGTATCACTAGTAAATAGGTCTGCATCCTTCTATAGGTTGCCACTTTAGGAAGTAATACACCCTATTGTGGGGCCAATACATGATATTTACAAGTTAGGGAGCCGATCGCTTGGGGTAGTAATTAGGGTACATCTAGTCCTACATGTTTTCTATTTGGGTACCTATTATTTCTGTTTGGGGTAACACCCATTATTTCTATTGAGTTACCTGTTATTTTTGTTTGGGTAGAACTCGTTATGTTACTAGAAGTACACCTAATCCTAGCATTATATTTCTGTTGGGCTCTTTCTGTTTCTGTTGTATTAGGGAACACCTAATCCTGTCACATATCTATTATACTAGTATTGGCGCAGAGAAAATAACTGAAAAGCATAATTTACTCTGTTTATTCTTCTTATCCTGTTTATACCTTTTGTATGTTACTGTTTTCTCTCATCCAGTTTATTTACCTTTCCTGATACTTTTACTTCTTTATATACTAAATGTCACTAGACTCACCAGACTTTATGTCTGACCCTTTTTGCTTCCCTTTCCCTCTTTCCTTCCCCCCAGGTTCTCAGAGTGGTAACGCTCAGGCGTGATTAGGACTTTCTCTCTCTTCTATTTCTTCTTGGATCTGGATCTGCTTTGGTGTATTGCTTCAACTACTTGCCTGCTTTATTATGGCTATTATTGGGGATTATGATTTTACATTTATGTAATCTGGTGGTTTTTTAGCGCAAGACAGATGCTTTGGTTTAATGTAATTGGTTTCAGTATTTTAGCATGATGTTGTAACTGGTTTTGAGACTACGATGTTTTTCTACTGAACAATGAAGTTTCAAATTTTTCGGTGCTATTTTAATATCTGCGTTGTGATATTCTGTTTCTTTTTTACCTACAACGCTTCACAAAATTTAATGCATTCTGAAAAAGAGTGACATTAACGACGTAGGGTGTCACATATTCCATGTCTCGCTCTTGTAAAAGTGCTTACATGATTCCACGATAGTGGTGGAGCCGAGTACCCTAGAGGAGGTTGAGGTGGAGATGGAGGCATTAGTCATCTGAGTTCCTACATGGATACTAGGATCTAAGGTGAACAAGTTGCGAAACAAAAAGATCGAGCTTGTTAAAATTCAGTGGGGAGAGGACAACGACGATGCGACTTGTCAACCAAATGATAGGATTCGCTCTTTTTTTTTGTTTCTCTTTGATAGTACGAGCTTAATCCTTTCCTAAATTTTGAATTTGAATCTATTTTTCTAATCATTTGAATGATAAGTCTTAGGTAAAAACCTACGGAAGGTAGGAAATGGTTTAAAACATGTTAACATAACATGTTATGGTTGAATCGATTCACGTGGATGTGAGTGTTTGCTAGTGGATGCATATACACACACTAGTACTAGTTAGAGATCAGAAAATTAGGACACTTACACATTTGCATATGGACATATATGCGTTTTTAATTTATTTTAAAATATGGATGGAAAATCGTTGAATCATCACTTGGATGTTGCATTTTGGTGAATGGTTGTAGCACGCATTTAGAATTATAGGTATTATTATAATTCCTTTGCATGCGTATTAGATGCATGACATAGACATGAAAATTGCATTAAGGAGCTCATCTGAATCAATGGACGACCTGATTTTTGCAGTAGCTTAGGGATACATACACTACACTTTTCTCATATGTTCATGAAAAGCAATAGAAAATCTAAGGACAATGGATGCCAGTGGTTGATGGTTGACTAGACGGGTGTAGATATTGGCTGATAATATTTATACCATTCTTGTAGCCTTGGACATTTCGAGGACGAAATCCTTTAAGGAGAGGAGAATTTAACACCTTGAATTTTAATAAACAATAATTAAATAGAAAAGGGTAATAAACTAAATATTACTCAGAATAAACTTCACAATTGGGCAACGGGACTATCACCTTTGGGACCGTTGTAATTTTTTGACAAATTTAGACACTTGGTTTGTTGAAAACGGAGTTAAAATGAATAAGTTATGAATCAAAGAAGATAAGATAAAATCAGAAAATAAAAATATAATAATATATTAAGTAATAGGAAAGTGGGACAACATATACCCACTTTGGTCGACCTATTGTCGATGCATTGGTGCCTGGGTCGGCCCAAGGCATTTGTCGGTGCGTGCCTTGGAGTGCACGTATCGCAGCGAACGTTTATTTTATTTCCAACATTATTTTCTGATGTGTCAAGGTTTTATTGGCTCAATTTTGAACCAGAGCTAACATGGAACTTTTTGGTTAGCCCAGTGACATTGTTGGTCCAGATTTAGTCTTAAATTTGGACGGTTGAGTACACCTAGTAAACCCTATAAATAGACTGGTAGAGCCTCTCTCTCATTTCTTCATATCCATTCCTTATCTCTTCTTCTACTCCCCCATGCCTATCCTCAAAATTAGGAAGGGCCAAATAGTATATTTTTTTATGGAGATAAAGAAGTTCTATACTTTTAAATATTTATATTTATAAATACTTCTAGTGGCGCTATTTTTGCTGGAGTAAAGAAAGGCCACGGGGGAAGCTCTTTTCGTATGATCAATGAATTTTTATGTGATTTCTAGATTAGTAGTTTATGTAAGAAAAGTTAGAAAGTTAAATAGTTTAATTTTGCAAGTTTAATGTTACAATTATTTACAGTATTTGTGCTTTTAGTTTTCCTGTAAAGTTACTGTAATTTATTTATTGTCTATGCCTATTTCTTTTTAGTTATTTACCATTTATAAGTAATTCTCCTTCTTCTATCCCCTTCTTTGTTATAGTTTTATTTACAGTCGGGCTATGCCCTATTTTATTTGTTTTGTTTATTTTTGAGTCTAGGCCTTAGGAGTAGCCTAGACCATTTCCCTTTTTCTTTTAGCGCTGAGCCTAGTCCTTTATCGTTAATTTTGCGTTAAAATTGGAATAATGTTGGAATTGAATAAAAGGGGATAATTGAGCATGTTGGAATGAACTAAATATTATAATCGGTATTGGAATGTAAATTGGGGATAAACCTTAATATGTAATTCGAGAACAAGAAAACATAAAAATTGGAATAGGTAATTTAGTTGGATGCTAAGTAAGGTGGGGTTGGGTTGTATAGAAACAATAAACATTAATTAGAAATGTTTAATACAAAACAGGAATACATCATGAGGTTAAGTTGAGTTATTATTAAACTCAAATTGTGTTAAGTTATATTAGAGGTAAAATTAATTAGCTAAGATAGTAGAGTCCATTTCGGCAGCAAGGGACCGATTAAGGAAAATAAGTGGCTCGTAGGTCCGTTTTGGCAGCGTGAGGCTGATTGGGGAAAATAAGAGGCTTAATAAAATATGAAATTGTAGTCGGTGTCCGTTCCGGTCGTGTGGGGCTGATTGGGGAAAATAAGTGGCTCGTAGGTTCATTTCGGCAGCGTGGGGTTGTAGTTTTGGTCCGTTCTAGCAGCGTGGGGCTGATTGGGGGAACTGAGTCGCCTAATAGAAAAATAAATATGGACTATGTCTATGGGTGACTTGTGTCAATTGCATATTTAGTTGGGGACCTGTATAAGGAAGTATCCCTATTATCATCCATGGAGGTCTCACATTAGGTAGAGGCGAGAGCACGTTTTACTACGCTAGATAGTAAGTGTTCCAAACGAGGTGATAGGGGTGCATTCCGCCGGGATGATGATCGTGCCAATTAGGGAAAATAAGCCATTGTAACACCTATGATTAACTCCCATGTCCTTTTAGTTAATGGGTTCAGGATTGATAACCCCGAGTTTCATAGCTGGCATAGGCTAAAACATTGTGGTTATAGGGGCCGATCAGTGGGTAGGAATTAGGTAGAACCTGATTGTGATATCTTGGTAGGTTGGTGCAGCAATCTTGGATATGAATGAGAAGTCAATATTTATTCGTACTTAACTTTGCTTACTGCTTTTATATCTTTATGCTCTATATCCTTAAAACTGTTTATCTGTCTAAAACTTCCTTACTTTATGCTCAGGCTAGAAATTACTAGAATTCACCAAACGTATGTTTGACCTAGTCTGTTTTCTCCTTCTATCCTCCTTTCCCCTACATTCACAGGTTGGAGGGTCTCTGAAGTGATTCTTGATTACTCGGTTCGGCTTGGATTCAGACACATGTATCAGTTCACTCTTTATTTCTGATTATTGTGCTGTCATTGAGAGGGATGGTTTTACTTATTTACTATGATATTATGGTTTCCCTGGAGATAATGTATTTGGTTTTATGTTGATGACTATTTGGTATTTTGGAAAAAATGTAATAAACACTGTGATTTGACTTGCATATTAAACGTTGTTTTAAAAATTCAGCTGTGTTTTATATTTCGGCCTTGTGAATTTTAGTCTATGTATTGTTACTTTATACCTAAGCGCTTCACAAACCTTGGCGCATCCTCATATGGGTGACGTTAGGGGGTGTGAGGTGTTTCATAAATAAAATTATCTTTTATGCAAACATAACTTTTCAATGGTATAAATAGAGTTAAACAGAAAGAAATACTACAGAAGAATGAATGAAAGTTAATTAATAGCATGCTATAAATTAATAAATACAATGTAACGTCAAAATGTAAATATAAAAAAATAATAAGTAGTAACCCGCATGTAAGCATGTGTAAATATATATTTACTTCATTTAAATATATAAACGTATAAGTTTCAAAAGCAATGCGCATTTGAATTTGAAAGTTAATGCGCATCATTAATGATATTTATAGGAACATAATGGGAATAACATTAAAGCTTGAATTTGAAATTAAACACATGTTGAAAACGGAAGAAAATTAATGCAAAAGTAATAAAACTGGAAATAAACATTTGAAATCTTATGTAAATATACATAAATAATCTTCAAAGCATACACGCATAATTACGCATCTAAATTTGAAATTTGGACGCGCATCAACAATGGAAAAGAATATAATTAATTAGAAACATACAAAATTGGGCTAGAAATAAATACTTAATGAAACAAAACACGCAACAAATAAATCATGCATAAGACAGCGATTCAAAGATTTAATTTACATCACTTGGGTCTACCTATATAGGGGTTGGGTCGACCCAAGCAAGGGCATAGGTCGACCCATGTTCACTAGGAATGTTTTTTTATATACGTGATTTCTAGATCGAGTTTGAGTTAAGTAGAAGGATTTATATTAGTATAAAATCTGACAGAGACGCTTTATCTGGATATCTACAAATAAACCTATAGGGCCTAGCTCTTGAACTCATATTTTCCGAGAGAGCACTGGAGATCTGCTGTTCCTTTTCTCCTCCAAATTCTTAAAAATAAAATATATTAGATTTAGGATATTTTATTCAAGATTTGAAGGCAAAAGCAGTGGATTCAAGATTTAGATATCCATATTTCATATCAAAACAGACTTGTAAATTCAAATTGAAAAGAAAACGATAACAAGCCTAGATCCAAATTAGATTCAAATCTTAGAACGCGTTATAAGAGAGTGGATTTAAATTATATTTTTAAGTAATGGTATATTATATCGTTTGATTCCTATAAAATTAATAAGATACTATCTTTGTCCCTTTTTCCACCTTTCTGGGTTAGATTTTACATTTTTTAAAGTTTAATTTTGGTTATGCGCAAAATCTGCAATATTAGCATATGTATACGAATGAATTGTGCATCTAATTTTATGCAACTGATTATAATCCATTTTGTTTGCGTGCATTGGAAAATATAATTTAATTGGAATTATGAATTAAAAAAGGATCTGATAAATTAAGGCTAAATGAACGTGTGATTCCAAAACTGTAATAAAAAGGGAATTTTGGTTGAAAATAGGCAAACTTGATAAGACTAGTCAAATGATTGTGACATTGGTTGACATGACATAATTGATATTACGTATCGTAAGCTTATAGCTGAATGGTAAATCTGAGAATCCCCATATTTATTTGTTAAAAATCACCTTTTAGATTTAGAAGTAATAAGCATAGAAATTGTTGGAGTTAAAAGAAAAAGGTATATAAACCAAACTATATCCAAATTTATCGTAGACATATCAAACTAGAAATATAATTTTAGAATAGGAATTTATGTATAACGCTTATATCATGAATTTAGGAACAACTTAGATTAATTGGTTAGGAATAAAAGGAATATATTTCAATAGTTCGGTTTGTAAGGAAAATGGAAAACATAATTGCAAGTACTAAAAGAAATAGAGGCATGGATTAGTGAAAATTTAGATTTAGCCATTTTGCACACTTTATAATAAACCTATAATGATTAAAGAGGAATATCTCACAATTAAGGGTTCTTATTGCTGCAATTACCTAAAACTATAGAAATAGATTATTGTGTGATTTCAATAACCAATAAATTAGGAACATGCCTAACTTCATAAAGAATAAATTGCAAAGACAGAAAGAAAAAGGGTAGCATAACTGAAATATATTATGTAGAGAAAAGAAATAATAAAAAAGATTATTGTAAATTTAGTTTAATAAGCACAATTCTATGATAATGGCGCATAATTCTATGGCAATGGTGAAATCAAGGTTATAATATAAAAGTTATAATTTAAAAAGGGAAATGAAATAAGGAAAGCTTATTATGAATAAACTGATGAATTAATTTTAATAAGCAAATTTTCTATGGTGACCTTATGATTAGGCAATTTGATTACTCTATGGTAAATAATAAAGTTGATTAACAAATAATGAATATTTGGATTAAATGGATTAAAGAATACTGTAAATCAAGGATAAGAAAAACAAGTAGAATGTATAGTGGTAAATTAGACATAGGGTCTAATAAAAAAGCGATATGCGTTTGGTCCAGTCCAAGGGGAGGAAGAGCCCAACAGGGAAAATCATCGCAGGTGTCCGAAGCCACGGTGAAAGCACGTCCAACTTATTATTCGACGAGACTGGAACGAAGCGCGAGAGTTCTGTGGGGCGTGAGGATACTCTGAGATGGCCATTTAGGGTAGGCCTAACGAAGTTGTACCACTAGAGGTAGGTCTATGTGGTTCTATATATAGAATATGCATTGACTGCATTTATGTTGAGGGTAGCCATAAGATGGTTTAGGATGATTGGTGGCTACCTCGACTCCGAGAGTAGGCTTCGTGGTCAGGGCCCAATAAGGAGTAAGTCGTCGAATACCTGTCAACATCAATCGGTGCGAGTATGGGAAAGACTGGAGCTAAAATAAGAGACCAATGATCTTTCACTATTGAGACATTGAATAAGAGATAACACCAATTAAATGCTTAGAATATTGTTTGGTAGACGCACCGTCACTTAGCTCTTTGAATGGTCTTTCGTTGATTAAGGGAGACAAGTAAGGCCATAGCCACCAAAAAAAGTGACAGACCAATCTAGGAATATCTATATTTAGGCCTAACAAAGCTATCTTTTACAGATTTAAAAATTCCCCGACTGATTTCCAAAGAGTAATTCAAGATTAAGGAGCTTTCGTAGTGTGGTAATGGAGGATTAGTACGCTTTCAAAGCATGTCCTAATATGCTTTTGTAGCATAGAGATGCAGATTCAGTACGTCTTCGTAGTGTGGCCTAGTACGCTTTCATAGCATGGCAATGAAGATTTAGTACATTTTCGCAGTTCGACGATGGAGACCACTCGAGAAGGGTACCAAGGGGAGTACATTGAGGTGACGGGAATATAACTACATATATATGATTTATTAGATTTTTCTACTTAGGAATAAACGGGTATGACTTGTGCATGAAAATCAAAAGTGTAATATGCAATAAACCCGAACAACTTAATAAAAGCAGTCAAGTGAGAAAACGATATATGTAGTGTTATTTATAGAAAGTATAATTTGTTCATTCACTAGAAATTTTGTTTTGACTGCTCCTCATAACAAACCCTAGGTTAGACAGGTGGCAAAGATTATATAGCTTAGAGACACCTGCTAGACAAGTGGCAGAGATTATATAGCTTAGAGACACTTGTTAGACAGGTGGTAGATACTATTTGTTCCACTGTGAGATATTTTTATTGCGAGCTCTGATATATTTTATCTTTGCCTTTTTGCATGATACCAAACAAACCGATCGGGTTTTGGTGGACTTGGATTTTAGCATTTTGCAAAAAATATGGACCTGTTGAAATTTGGGTTCTTACACTCGTCCAGTCATAAAGCTCGAGTCCACGATATTCACCATATGTCGTCCTCATGCTCTTCAAGACAAATCGCCAAATGTGTCATGGGGTAAATCGGGGTTGGAAAGAAAACTTAAAGTAACAAATATTTCTAACTGCTAATCGTTTAAACTAATCATTAATAAATAGGCCAACAACTACTTCATCGTTAAAATATTTAGAGTCAAGCGCTAAAGGTCAAAGAAAATAGAAAGAAAAGTCAAATACATTTTCTCCTAAATCCTAATTTATTAATTCCTCTGATTGTCTAAACTTAAGCTCTGATACCAAATGTAACACCCCATACTTTTTTGAGCCTAAATTTCAAAAAAAATGAAACTCAAACCCATTCAAGCATGAAGAGAATAAATTTGGTACCTTCAAATAATGAGCATAAGCATAATTAGAGAATAAAAAAACTAACTCACAGCGAAAACATGATAGGATAACAAGTATCGACTAAGACAACTACCTTAAAAGAAAATTGCCGCCTCATGCAAAGCATGAAAGAACAAGAACAGAAAACCAAACTCGAACACTTGCAAAGGCCTATCTTCCTCGAGATTAAACCTAAGAGTTGTTATAAGGAGGGAGTCAGAACAACAAGAGTCTTGGTGAGTAGAAAATGTATACCACTTTGTATAATACACAAATGCATCCCGTTTTGTTTCATCCAAATCATATGTCTAACTAGATGAGTAATTCTAACCTAGTCATGAAAGGATTATGCACATTGATTAACTATCATACCCAAGGTAGCATGTCCCAAAGATAACTTAACACAACATACTGAGACAGAACTTTTATGCATAAGTACGTAACCTTTAAACCACCGCAACGAAAAGGTGGGATCCCAACTACATATTATCCTATTAATAAAGGAAGTGGGTTATTTTTATGTACCCATTTATGGCCGCACTAATAATATAATATAAAGGAGGATTTATACGATCACTTAATCCCCAAGACAGATCCATTGATCACTTAACACCGTACTAGGTGGTTTACTACATGCTAAAATAAATTAGAGGACACAAGCTACTAAGTCCTTCAGTTTAAGGCTTCCGCCATTCATGCATATCCCAAACGCACATAAGGCGAGAGATAGTAAGCAGTTACTTATTACCTCAGGACGGTAAATGACTAACCGTCATTTATGACCTTCCCTCGACAGACCCCTATATTACTATCTAGATAACCTTATTGGATAATCCCCAAAGTCACTTAATACTCCTTATAGGATAGGCAAACCTATGGTACCACTGTGGCAGTTATTTAATACCTTAGCCCATCGTGGACTCTAACTGTAACAACCTATAAAGTATACTCTAAATAGACAAATTAATAAAATATTAATGGGATGAAAATAGGGTTTTGGAAAATTGGGAATCAAGCCATGAAAGTATTACTATTGCGTTGAAGGCGAGATTTTGATTCGTTTATATATTTTATTTGCTAAAAACGGAGTCTGTGTGAAGAAGTTATCAATAAAACAAGTTGTGCGTAAATTGTTTACATCAAAGCTTGAAATTCAAATTAAATGAACAAATTTATGGAACATAAATATAAATATAAATTAACTGGCCTAAAAGAGTATTCCATGAGAATTCGAAATATATATATACGTACAGAAGGGAATAAGAATAATCAACTTAAGGACAATAACCAATCAATTAAATCAACAATTAATAAATTAGGCATACGACTAGGAAATAAATTTCCTAGGCAAAATCGACCCAAAATGGTCGACCGCTTCCTTAAGGGGTTCGACTTAGGGCGTCGACCGCCCCTCTAGGAAAAGGTCAACCGCACTTGAGTAAAATTGGTGGGGAAGCATGTTTTGTAGAGGTTTTTATATAATTTGCAAACACGGATTGTCTGGATTTAATCTAATAGATCCTATGATCTCTATAACACTTACAATTATATAAACAACCTTTCTGGCCTCTCCCAAACCTTATTTCTAATTCCATTCTTGTGTGTAACAACCCGTATTCTACGCATCGGAGGATCGTAGAATATTTCTTTCTTTCTAATATGAAGGCGTATGGTCATGTAACTTTGGGAAACGACTATTGGGGTCATTCCCCATGTTCATGATTTTTGCCGATTTTTAAATGACCGTTTTGCCCCTAGTTGATACTGTTTTGTTTTGACTGGAAAGGAATTTTGACCTAAAACCATTTCCATTAGATTTGTTTGATGGTTTACCTTTCTGTAGAGTGGTCATAATAGCCAAACGGACTCACCGTTTGGGAGATATGGCTGAAATAAGGTTTGGAAGGTGAAAAACTGCTTAACCGGGCCAAACAGGGTGATTAGTGAACGGGCCCATAACCCATTTCGGGATTAGGGTTATGGGGAGGCTGAAAAGAGATAGGGTTTCATTCCATTTCAGTTT
This sequence comes from Allium sativum, assembly GCA_030737875.1. NCBI lineage: Eukaryota > Viridiplantae > Streptophyta > Magnoliopsida > Asparagales > Amaryllidaceae > Allium > Allium sativum. Next base: position 14,840,081 of record JASFAX010000033.1, read on the forward strand.
TCTAGCCTCCACTTACCTCTTAGAAACCCTAAAAATGGCCTCCAACCTCTAAATGACCTCCAAATCACTTTCTAATCAAGGATTAAGCTTAGCAACATCAAATCAAGAGAGATCTTCACCAAATCAAGATTAGAGCGGCTAATTTGCATTGGTATTCGTGCCCAAACAGAAATTTATTTCAGATCTAAGGTTTATTTGTGGCTAAGGTGAGTGATTTGCATAGTTCCTCACTAATTATGGTTAATTAAGGGTAATTAGTATTAATTAGCAAATTTAAACATGATAAAATTCCGGAAAAATATTTATAAATTCTTAAATGATGTTTTAGACCTCTGATATGAACTTGGGTTAATTTGGTTAAGTTTTGCTAATCCTATCATTAATTATGCTTGAACATGTTTAAGGGAAAATAGGGGGTTTTGGCTATGTTTGATCCATTTTGACCTATCATATTGTTGTTTTGGTGTTTGTGGTTGATTATACATGTTGCTATGACTGTATGGTATGCTTTGTGGTTGATTAGAATAGTTGGAATGGTCGAAAACGCCATCGAGTGGCGTAAATTGCTTGCTGGAAAAAGTGTAGGAAGACACCCGAACCGAATCAGATCGGTTAGGAGGACCCGAACCAAACCACTACAACGCCCTTCCCAACAATAGCTCTCGTACCTGATCCGCTCTCGCACTTCACACCCCGATCTGATCAGAGGAGGGCAACATGAACTGGGGAAGCTCCGTCCGCTTGCACCTCTCGTGGCATGCAACATCCGACCCGCATGGCCACCTCCGAACCGAACCGACGCGTGGTGATTGGACTTGAAGAACTCGACCCGATCCACCAAGGGCGATGTCTGCCAACCCGATCCAGTGAAGAAGGAGCATTCCGATCCAAACCGAACTGATGATTAGGGGGAGATCCGAACCGATCCGATGATGACCAATAACCCGAGATGCAAAGGTAGTCCAAATGGAAGTTAGAGCTCAGGATACAGTTGGGAACCAATGAGTTCACTTCATTGTTGGGCTTTGCTGCGGGACGTGTGCTAAGGAGTTGTCGACGTTCATAACTTCGATTCACCATGAATGATAGGACTACGTTATCAGTGCAGTAAAGTCACTATGACTCGAGGGCCAAAGTGATCGTGGTAGGACTATGAGCCAGCGCAGATGGGGTGTACAACTCCATGGGGCAAAGCGGACATAGTAAAGGATTAGTAAGACTATGAGCCAGCGCAGATGGGGTGAACAACTCCATGGGGCAAAGTGGACATAGCGAAGGATTAGTGGCTATGTATCAGTGCAGTGAAGCCATTTATGACTTCATGGGGCAAGGTAATCATAGCAAGGTTTTGAGGTGATCGAAGTGGTGGATATCGTATACTTTACGCACTGAGTGAGAGATGTGAGGATGGTTGCTATGCTTGATTGTTTGCCATCATTATGACATGCACACCCCCATCCCCGTATTCTTTACACCGTATGTAGTGGCACCTTGGAGTAGTGTACAGTATGTAGTGCTAACTCTTTGGTTGCAGGTCCAGGTTCTGGTATGGTTTAGTATACCTATTATTGTTCTGTTTAGCTACTTATCGCTCATACCAGACTTTTTGTCTGACCCAGAGTTTTATGTCTCTTCTTATTACTCTGGGTGCTCACACGAGAAGACTAGAGACAGATTAGCTGGTGATGCACGAGTAGCTGATTCAGAGGCGAGCGGGAGGCTTCCACGTATGATATATAGATATTCTCCCTGTGTCATTGCTGGTCACTAATTTGGGCATTAGTAGTGTACCTTTCTTGTTTATCTTTTTGAGACAGTTTTTAAAAGTTGTAATAACGTTGGCTTTGGATCATAATCTGTACTTTGGATTTTCCGCTGCTATGATAGTTTGTTTTCAGCTTATGCACCATCTCACCTGTTTTATGTCAAGTATGTTGTTAATATATTTTGTTCTATGCGATGTGAGACATTCTACAGGTTCCTTGTTGATTCTTCGTCTTTCTTCCTTTCCTTCTGATGATCCGCCCCGTGCTAACTGGGCATGTGTACAGCGCACCCTTGGAGTAAATGTCGGTTGGTGCGGGGCGGGTTGTCACATTTGGTATCAGAGCTCTAGGTTGCGTAGTTAACCTAGGGAAAGACACTAGGGAGAGATAGTACGTATATGAGAGAGCGTATTTGTGATTACTTTGGTTTTCAAAAGCTATATATATATATATACTATTAGTATAGTTAAAGATGAAGTCGTACTGCACTGGCACCACTATGGAGATGGTTAATCGTTTTCTTTTTACAGATTTGACGATGAGTCGATACGCAAGAGGTGCTAGTAGAGGGGCCAATAATGGGAATGCTGCTAACATGAGGGCGATGTTTACTGACCTCATGAGAGACATGCTTAGGGATGTGCAAGGGGTAGTTCCCAATCCTGGTAATGGTGGTGGTCCAGTAGTGCAGGCGCCTAGGGCCGATTTTGCTAAGTTGTACAAGGATTACACTCACCTTGGTGGGAAGCCGTTTCATGGAACGGAGTCGGCTACAGATGTTCAGGATTGGTTTGATAACTGTGATCGTATCATCGACGACTTGGGTATCGAGGATGCGATGAAGAGAAGGCTAGCGTCTCGTCAACTGCAAGGGCGAGCGATGAATTGGTGGAATGCTATTAGAACAGCCACTCCAGAGGATCAGGTTACTTGGGATTAATTTAAGGCTCGATTTAGCAACAAGTTTATCCCGGCTGCTCAGAAGTCAGAATTGTTTAGGAAGTTCTTAGAGCTTAAACAGAATGGTAGGGCAGTCTCGGACTATATTGCTGAATTCGACACTTTGTCGAAATATAGGTTATCCCTTATCAATAATCCTGAGAAGAAGAATGAGAAGTTCATTACTGGTTTGGATGGGTACTTGGGGGAAAGGCTTATTAACCACATCGATGAGACGTTTGAATCGATTGTTGGAAAAGCTTTGAGGTCAGAGAGTCTTTACCCTAAGCCAAAGACTGAGGTTGTATCTGCAGAAGGGCCGAAGCCGCAAGCAAGCGGTGGAGGCAAGAATAACTCTCAGAACAAGAGGAGGCAGAATCAGACCAAAGATGGCCAAAAAAAGAGTAAGAAGGATGTGGAGTGCTTCAGCTGTGGTAAGAAGGGCCATTATGCTAAGGATTGTCGGGCCAAGTCAGCGGATACAAAGTGCTTCAACTGTGGCCAAGTGGGACATTTCAAGGATAAGTGTCCACAACCTCTTAAAGAGAAGCAGATTGTGAAAGCATATGCTATCAATGCTATTCCTTCTTCGTCGAATGCCCCAACTGCGGGGGAGAAAAGAAAGAATGTCGTCATTCAAGGTATGCTTTCTATTCATGATGTACCTGTTCGATTTTTGTTTGATACTGGGGCTTCCCGTTCCTTCATATCTAGTGACCTGGTAGATAGGTTGGGACTGGAACCCGAGATAGTCGATAGACCGTTGGTTGTGACGAACCCAATTGGTGGTTCGACTAACCTTAATATGATTTGCCGAAATTTGGTCTTATTGAGTCATAGATGTATGTTTGTTTGTGATTGCTTTGTTTTGGGCTTTACTGGGTATGGCATTATATTGGGGGTCGATTGGCTCCAAAGATACGGGGTGGTGGTAGACTATGAGGGCTTTTTGGTGACAGTTAGGGTGGATGATGGGCGGAGGGTAGTGTTTGGTAGTCTACCTAGTGATGGGGTAATGGCTAGTTTTATAAATTCCCTTGACATCCCGCATGATGAGTTGTCAGATGTGCCCGTGGTTGGCCAGTATCCGGACGTCTTCGAGGAGGTGACCGGGCTTCCACCACACCGAGAGATTGAGTTCCGTATTGATTTAGTGAAAGATGTCAGACCTATAGTAATGCCGCTTCGTCGTATGGCACCAAGGGAGCAGCGAGAGCTCGGGGTGCAAATAAGCAATCTTTTGAAGAAGGGATTTATTAAAAGAAGTGTCTCCGAGTGGGAAGCACCAGTTGTGTTTGCCACTAAGGCAGATGGTTCCCTTCGTTTGTGTGTAGATTATCGCAAGTTGAATAAGGTGATGAGGAAGAATAAGTATCCTCTACCGCGGATAGATGATTTGTTTGATCAATTGGAAGGAGAAAAGGTGTTCTCCCAGTTGGACCTCGCGACAGGATTTCATCAGCTACGAGTAGCGGATGAGAGTGTTCCGAAAACGGCATTTAGGACGCCGTTTGGATTCTATGAGTGCTTGGTCATGCCATTTGGGTTGACCAATGCACCAGCATACTTCGTGGATCTTATGAATCGATTATTCAGAGATCAGCTGAATAAGTTTGTTCTTGTGTTCATAGACGACATCCTTGTTTACTCGAGGACAGAGGAAGAACACAAGGGACATTTGAGGATAGTGATGGAGGTGTTGAGAAAACACCAATTGAAAGCGAAGTTTTCTAAGTGCCACTTCTGGAGGAGGGAAATGAGATTCTTGGGTCATGTTGTTTCAGAGAATGGTATTGCCATGGACCCTGCGAAGGTGGCTACGGTACAGGATTGGCCTACGCCCAAGAATTCAACAGACATAAGAAACTTCTTGGGGTTAGTTGGATATTATCGTAAGTTTATCCAAGACTTCTCCAAAATAGCAGCACCGTTGACTCTGTTGACTAAGAAGAATCAAACCTTCATCTGGGACGGAGTGTGTGAGAATGCATTCAAGAGTCTAAAGACGCGTGCGCCAGTGTTAGTCATTCCTAAAGGGAATGAAGAAATGACAGTATACACGGATGCTTGTGGTACCGGATTAGGTGCTGTATTGATGCAAGGAGGTAGGGTTATAGGTTATGCTAGTCGGCAACTAAAGCCGCATAAGAAGAAGTATCCTACCCATGATTTGGAACTGGCAGCAATTGTGTTCGCATTGAAGATGTGCAGACATTATCTCTCGGGAGAAAGATTTGAGTTGTTTACTGATCATAAATCATTAAAGTATCTCTTCTCTTAGAAGGATCTAAACCTCCAACAGCAAAGATGTCTAGAGTTCTTGGCTTCGTATGATTTTGATATCGCATATACACCTGGGAAAGGCAATGCGGTAGCCGATGCCTTGAGTAGGAGACGTGCCAGTTTAAGGGCTATGATTATTGAATGGAAGTAACTGGAGTATATCGCAGAGTTTGATTTCAGACTAAAGTGCGAATTGGATCCAGATATGTTAGCTAGTTTGACGATCAGACCCGCCTTGATTGAGCGGATTGGTTCCAGTCATAGGGACGATCCTAATCTATTGGAAATCATCTCCAAGTTAGAGATGAACATCGACGGTGAGGAGATGAATTTGTATGGGCTTGATCGAGAAGGATGGCTTCGAAAGAATGGAAGACTAGTTGTACCCAACGTGGATGGTTTGAGAAATGAAGTGCTTAGGGAATGTCATCACTCAAAACTGACTATACACCCCGGTGGTGATAAGATGTATCGAGACATGAAACAGACTTACTACTAGGAAGGGATGAAAAGAGACGTTGGGAAGTTTATATCCAAGTGCAGGAATTGCCAGCTAGTTAAAGCCGAGCAAAAGAAGCCTAGTGGTGTGTTGCAACCATTAGAAATTCCCAAATGGAAATGGGAGCAAGTCTCGATGGATTTCATTGATGGTTTACCAAGGGCTAGATAAGGACATGACAGCATTTGGGTAATTGTGGATCGATTGACTAAAAGTGCAAAATTTATACCAGTCAAATCGACCAGAATGGCAGCTAAATTAGCAGAATTGTATGTGAAGTGGGTAGTGAGATTTCATGGAGTACTTAAAAGCATTGTGAGTGACCGAGACACATTGTTTACTAGTGGGTTTTGGAAGAGCTTACAAGAGGCTCTGGGGTCGAAACTATATCTCAGTACCGCATATCATCCTCAAACTGATGGTCAGACAGAGATGGTGAATCGTATATTGGAAGATCTCTTGAGAGCTTGTATATTGGATTTTTATGGATCATGGGATGACCATTTGCATCTAGTAGAGTTTGCATATAATAATAGCTACCAATCCAGTATCGGTATGGCTCCATATGAAGCTTTGTACGGAAGACCATGCAACTCACCATCATGTTGGATAGAGATTGGCGAGAAGTTTATGCTTGGACCAGATGCGGTGAGGGAAACTTCAGATAAGATTAAGATCATTCAGCAACGGATGAAGGCTGCCCAGGATAGGCAGAAGAGTTATGCTGACAAGAGGAGAAAAGACTTAAAATTCTCCGTTGGTGACTTGGTGTTTGTCAAGGTTTCTCCGTTGAAGAGCGTGATACGATTTGGCAGGAGAGGCAAGTTGGCACCAAGATTTGTTGGCCCATTCCCAGTTCTCGAACAAGTTGGGAATTTGGCATATGGAGTTGACTTACCAGAGAAGATGGCGGGAGTTCACAACGTATTTCATGTTTCCCAGCTAAGGAAGTTTGTGCAGGACCCAGATATGACTATTTCACCTGATCAGTTAGAGGGCTTCGAAGTGGAACCCGAGGCGGTTGGGAGCCGCAAGCCAATTCATATTATCGAGCATGATATGAAGCGACTTCGAAGGAAGGCGGTGAAGCTAGTCAAGGTTCAGTGGGGCGAGAACGAGAATGACTGTACTTGGGAGACAGAGGAGAGCATTAGGAAGACGTATCTAGAACTCTTTGCCTGGTAAGATTTACTTTGCAATTTAGTTATTCTGCATGCTAGGATAGACTTGTCTTGCTTGTTTTGCATGTTTGATTGTTGTTTTATGGTTGATAGGCATGCGGGACCCTTTTTGTGTTTTGGTAAGGGAATTTCGGGGGCGAAATTTCTTAAGGGGGGAAGAATGTAACAACCCGTATTCTATGCATCGGAGGACCGTAGAATATTTATTTCTTTATCATATGAAGGCGTATGGTTATGTAACTTTGGGAAACGACTATTGGGGTCATTTCCCATGTTCATGATTTTTGCCGATTTTAAATGATCGTTTTGCCCCTAGCTGATACTGTTTCGGCCATAACTTTTGACTGGAAAGGAATTTTGACCTGAAACCACTTCCATTAGATTCGTTTGATGGTTTACCTTTCTGTAGAGTGGTCATAATAGCCAAACGGACTCACCGTTTGGGAGGTATGGCTGAAATAAGATTTGGAAGGTGAAAAACTGCTTAACCGGGCCAAATAGGGTGATTAGTGAACGGGCCCATAACCCATTTCGGGATTAGGGTTATGGGGAGGCTGAAAAGAGATAGGGTTTCATTCCATTTCAGTTTTCTAGCCTCCACTTACCTCTTAGAAACCCCAAAAATGGCCTCCAACATCTAAATCACCTCCAAATCACTTTCTAATCAAGGATTAAGCTTAGCAACATCAAATCAAGAGAGATCTTCACCAAATCAAAATTAGAGCTGCTAATTTGCATTGTTATTCGCGCCCAAACAGAGATTTTTTTCAGATCTAAGGTTTATTTGTGGCTAAGGTGAGTGATTTGCATAGTTCCTCACTAATTATGGTTAATTAAGGGTAATTAGTATTAATTAGCAAATTTAAACATGATAAAATTCCGGAAAAATATTTATAAATTCTTAAATGATGTTTTAGACCTCTGATATGAACTTGGGCTAATTTGGTTAAGTTTTGCTAATCCTATCATTAATTATGCTTGAACATGTTTAAGGGAAAATAGGGGTTTTTGGCTATGTTTGATCCATTTTAACCTATCATATTGTTGTTTTGGTGTTTGTGGTTGATTATACATGTTGCTATGACTGTATGGTATGCTTTGTGGTTGATTAGAATAGTTGGAATGGTCGAAAATGCCATCGAGTGGCGTAAATTGCTTGTTGGAAAAAGTGCAGGAAGACACCCGAACCGGATCGGATCGGTTAGGAGGACCCGAACCAAACCACTACAACGCCCTTCCCCACAATAGCTCTCGTACCCGATCCACTCTCGCACTTCACACCCCGATCCGATCAGAGGAGGGCAACATGAACTGGGGAAGCTCCATCCGCTTGCACCTCTCGTGGCATGCAGCATCCGACCCGCATGGCCAGCTCCGAACCGAACCGACGCGTGGTGATTGGACTTGAAGAACCCGACCCGATCCACCAGGGGTGATGTCTGCTGACCCGATCCGGTGAAGAAGGAGCATTCCGATCGAACCAAACTAATGATTAGGGGGAGATCCGAACCGATCCGATGATGACCAATAACCCGAGATGCAAAGGTAGTCCAAATGTAAGTTAGAGCTCAGGATCCAGTTGGGAACCAATGAGTTCACTTCATGGTTGGGCTTTGCTGCGGGACGTGTGCTAAGGAGTTGTCGACGTTCATAACTTCGATTCACCATGAATGATAGGACTACATTATCAGTGCAGTAGAGTCACTATGACTCGAGGGGCAAAGTGATCGTATTAGGACTATGAGCCAGCGCAGATGGAGTGTACAACTCCATGGGGCAAAGAGGACATAGTAAAGGATTAGTAAGGCTATGAGCCAGCGCAGATGGGGTGAACAACTCCATGGGGCAAAGTGGACATAGCGAAGGATTAGTGGCTATGTATCAGTGCAGTGAAGCCATTTATGACTTCATGGGGCAAGGTGATCATAGCAACGTATTGAGCTGATCGAAGTGATGGATATCGTATACTTTACGCACTGAGTGAGAGATGTGAGGATGGTTGTCATGCTTGATTGCTTTCCATCGTTATGACATGCACACCCCCACCCCCGTATTCTTTACACCGTATGTAGTGGCACCTTGGAGTAGTGTACAATATGTAGTGCTAACTCTTTGGTTGCAGGTCCAGGTTCAGGTATGGTTTAGTATACCTGTTATTGTTCTATTTAGCTGCTTATCGCTCATACCATACTTTTTGTCTGACCCAGAGTTTTATGTCTCTTCTTATTACTCTGGGTGCTCACACGAGCAGACTAGAGACAGGTTAGCTGGTGATGCACGAGTAGCTGATTCGGAGGCGAGCAGGTGGCTTCCACGTATGATATATAGATATTCTCCCTGTGTCGTTACTGGTCACTACTTTGGGTATTAGTAGTGTACCTTTCTTGTTTATCTTTTTGAGACAGTTTTTAAAAGTTGTAATAATGTTGGCTTTGGATCATAAGCTGTACTTTGGATTTTCCGCTGCTATGATAGTTTGTTTTCAGCTTATGCACTGTCTCACCTGTTTTATGTCAAGTATGTTGTTAATATATTTTGTTCTATGCGCTGTGAGACATTCTACAGGTTCCTTGTTGATTCTTCGTCTTTCTTTCTTTCCTTCTGACGATCCGCCCCGTGCTCACTGGGCATGTGTACAGCGCACCCTTGGAGTAAATGTCGGTTGGTGCGGGGCGGGTTGTCACATTGTGTCTCAAAACTTTGCTTCTCTATTTCTTAATTTTAGACCTCAGGTTAGGTTCTTATTCTAAATCCTATCTTTCTAGATCTAAACTTCTGTCTCCCTAGTTTTAAATTCTTATATGTAAACTCTAGAATCAAAGTGTATATATATATATATGAGATTCTAAACTTTAATTCTCTTATATATGTATTTTAGTAGATGTTGGAGTTCGTTTATGCAAAGGCTGATAATCTAGATTCTTAAGATATTCTATACCAGTTTTCAACTAATCTCTTTTACAAATCTATGTGAGTGGAAATGACATTAGTTTTCTATTTTCTTTATTTTGTAGTGTTGATCTGGATCTGTATGCCTATGGTAATTTGAATCAAAACGAAAATATAATATTGAACATCCACCTAGTTCCTTATATTTTAATTGTTATGAAGATAGTCAATTTATTTGTGTATGAGGATTTGGATTATTGAGATAACAAAAGAAAGGTGTTTTTGGTGTTTTATAATTCTTTATTTTGGTCAGATGTATTCTATTGTAACTTAATATATATACATATATATATATGTGTGTGTGTGTGTGTGTGTGTTTGTGTGTGTGTGCAGTTTTGTTACAAAAGGTTAACACTTTGAGTATTGTGAATTGAATAGTTTTAAACATCTATTTAAAAATAGATTGTTTGAACGTATTATTCACAAGTTACTAAAGCTTTAGGGGTTTGTATACAAATTATAATCAAAGGTGAACCTGCCCTATAATGGAAATTTTATATATTTTTGGAAATATGGCACTTTGTTTATCTTTTATTATTGAGGTAATCAACTTAGACCTGGGTTACAAGTTTTGTGTTGATATTATTATTTTTTCTATTTTAATTGTTATCTTTTAATATGCATGTTTATGCCATGATTGAGAGAAATTTGGGGAATGAACTTGTACACCTTTAATTTGTAATGGATTGACACTTGAAATGAATTAAGACATTTATTTATGCACGCCTGATTTACGCCCTATTTATTTATATTTTTATAGCATGATTAACGTAATATAGATACATAATAAATACATTTTGACTAGGAATTTATATATGATTGTCCCCACGGGAATTTGTATCATGTGTTTTAGTTAATGGCTTTGATTAGAATTAATGACATGTAGAGACATGATTAACCATTACCTGTAGTAGAAGCCTACCCGGAACCGACCGACATATCCAACGTCCACAAGTAAGACTGGTTAATGTGAGAGGTCTAGGTGTCATGGGCCATTATAATTATTACACTACGAAGCGAGGTTGGATCCAGCTTGTAGTAGAAGCCTGCCCTAAACCGCCCGACAAATCTAGCATCTAAAATTGGACGGGTCAATGTGAGATGTCAAGTGTTATATATGTATATATTTGTGTGTGAAGTAGGCCATCCTTAGGAAAAGTATTTAGTGACTAACCTGCCACTTGTTGGGTATTAACTGGTTAAGACATTAGGCCTTTTGCAATGTGTGTTCTTTAGAAAAGCCGACGTCATTGGGCCCGCCCTCATTAAGTCTTAAATGGCCATTGGGTCCTCCTTTTTCTAATAAGGTATTTAATGGCCTTAATAGGCGATAGCGTATGAGTAGGGTAGTTCTCCAAGCAATGTATGCTTCTTATCTAGGTGCTAGTGAGGGTTGACCTAGGTACGGATTGTATATATATGGCCTAAAGAACTACCATATAAAGGAAGTATTAAGCGACCGGGAGTTCACCCGTAGGGACAGCTAGATGGTAACAAGAGGGTCTGTAGGAGGGTTTTCTTAAATGAAGGTGTGTTCCTGACCCAAATATAGTAGTAAGTAGTTGTTGTTATTTCTCGACCTACAAGGAGAGCTATTATTTATGAAGTGGGCCTTAGGACGAGATATTAAGTGTCTAGGGGTTCGCTATGGGTATTAAGTGACTGTAATGATGTTCTCCCTTAATAAATTAGGTAACGGACTTAAGTGACTGTAGGGATGTCCGCCCTTAATAAATTAGGTAATGGCCTTAAGTGACTAGGTATAGCTCGCCTCATGTAGAATTAAGTGACTGTAAGGACATCGCCTTTAGATTTACCCATGCGGTATTAAGTGACTATAGGGATGTCCACCCTTAAATTTACTTATAGGGTTAAGTGACTACAGGGATGTCTGTCCTCATATTAACATATAGGCCTTACATGACTATGAGAATGTCTACCTCGTATGTTTACTTTTGCATGTTTGATTGCATAGGCATATCATAAAGAATTTATACTGCCAAATATAGAGAATATTTATTCCTTAAAACATATGTGATTTTCATTCACGAGAATTTTATGTTTTGACCTCCCTCCTCTTAACATATAAACGTGATAGTAGGTGGGGACTCTTGGATCAATGATACCTTAGAGATGGAGCTTGACGATGGAAAATCCATAACTATTAGTCATTATTTATGGTAGTATTATTATATTAGTGCAATCATTATTGATATACCTATTATTTCATGAGACTCTTTCTAGTCAACATTTTCGATGGTTTTAATTAAAGGTACATCTATTTTAAGTTATTATATTATATCGCTTCCAATGTGTGAGATTCTGATTTTAAGCCTTCGTATGGAATCCAAAGTGTGAGCATGCTTTTATGGTCATAAAGGAGAGGTTGACTAGTGTGTCAGTGCTAGTTACTCTAAGTGGAAATGAGGATATGGTTGTTTATAATGATGCATGTAGTATTGGTTTGGGAGCGGTGCTGATGCAGTAAGGAAAATTTATCGCATATGTCAGTCGACAACTAAATCCGCATGGAAGGTATTAACCTACTTATGATCTAAAGTTAGCAGCGATAGTGTTTGCATTAAGAATGTGGAGGAATTATCCGTTGGGATTTAGATTTGAGATATTTACAGATTTTGAGCCATTAAAGTAACGATTCTCCTAAAAATATTTAAATTTTCAACCGCAAAGATGGTTGGAGTTTCTAGTTTCATATGATTTTGGTAATGCTTATTATTACTACCATATTTCGATACTGAAATCAGACAGTATTGAAGGAGTATCAGAATGGAAATAGCACCAAAGGGAATCGAAACCGGAAGCAAGAAGGGGAAAGTTTTGGTCCACGTGTTATTGTTACCAACAAAGGTAGTAGAATCTTGGTATCGATATAGAGAAGATAGCTGCAAGGTGGTGCCGGAATTAACATGCAATAAATAATCAAGAGTGGTTACTACACCGATACCGAAAGAAAATCAATCTGATCCCAATTATGGGGGCATGAGATCCGAAACCGTGGTTTAGAGCCGTAAAAGGGAAAGCACAAGACCGTTTTGGGTTTGAGCAAAGGGTCGTCGATACCAATATATGTGGTATCGATACTGCTACTGAAAAGCAGCATCAAAGTCACGAGGGAAGGAACAAGAACTAATATACGTAAGCTACTAAAGCAAGAAAAAGCTTAGGACTTGCCACCAGAATAGAGGCTTATCATCGAAACCAAAGGCATAAAAGGAAGTTATCCATACCAATTTACTTGGTATCGATACACTATATAGAGGCGACACCGAATTTACAAATGAAACAGAGCCGACATCAACACCTAGAATAGAATGGTTGGTCAATACCGACACCAAATAGCATTGTCGAAGTCGAAAGCACTCAGAACCGGGTTCCTACTGACCAAAACCAAAAGGGAGCCCATTTTGTCTATAAATAAGACCCCACGGGTCTCACTTTTTGGGACTTTTCCTCATTCCGTAATCTTATATCCATTTCTTAGATAGTAAACCCTTTGTTTCTAAATCAGTTTGGGTAATTTTCTTGTAATCACTTAGGTACTCGTTCAAATGATCAATAAAAAGAGAATCAATACTTGTAACCTGTTTTAAGTGTTTACTTATCACTAGCCTTCAATAAAGTTTCATACTTGAGCACCAATTACCAAAGTAACCTTCCTTAACTCGTTTAGCTTTATAGCTTGTGCTGAGCTTAAGGAACCCTTATCCCAAGGTAATTGTTGGTCCTTGAGTCTTGTAAGCATGATACTCACCTCTTTGAAGGAGGAGTAACTAATCTTTGGGCTTAAGACCTTGATATCTAGGAAATGGTGAGCTAACTCATGCCTGTAGAAACTAAATGATCTCTAAGTTCCCTAGATCCACATCTATACCCTTATTTCTGGTGTTGACAAAAAATAACGTTAACATTTTGGTGCTAGAGGGAGGGCTTGAACCTTCTCTACTTTGGATAACCTACCATATCCTAGCTGTTCTGCCTCTCTTAGACTTAGCATTTAAGAAGTAGGACCATGGATAAAGGGTCTCGACATGGGTTTTCCAAATCTTGAATGGATACGTCAAATGTTAGTAGTCCAAGAATTATTAAGGAACAAAGGCTTAGAATAGAAGCCCAACGAATTAAAAACAAGATAATTAAATAGAACCTTATAACCCTGACCGTTGGAGCATTAACCCTTTCCACATATGACTGACCCCAATCTTTACTTTAAGAAATTCTAAACCAAAGGAATACAACCTATTCTCTTATATAAAGTAATTCATCCATGCACAAGGGAATTGTATTTGAGCAAAGAATAATGGAGGATTTCAATCCCCTTTCCTCAAGATGGTCTAAGAAGGTCACACCTCAGTCTCAAGATTTGGTAAAAAGAAAGCTTGAAGGTAAAGAAGAGCCTATAAAATTGAGTAACAAAAGGGATAAGTTCCAATGTAGAAAGGGAGTTTTTGAGTCAATATTACCTGAAGAATGTAAACTTACCACATCTATTGAGAATATCTACTTCCTAACCAAACATGAGCTTAATTTGTGGCCATCGCTAAGTAGAAACCCAATAACAAAGTCAAATTGGGAGGGCCCTACTGCTACTGTCATATGATGAATGGAAATGAAACCTATCATTGTCGAGTCCTCGAAAGGATGATCATCATGTTCTTTAATCAAGGCCAGCAATATAGATATATAAGGAAGACTTAATCAACTACAACAAAGGATTATTTGAAGAAATAATATCTAAATGGTCGGGAGTATGAAACTCCTTAAAACTTGGAACCACCTAACAAGGGTGAAGCTCCTACGATGGTAGAAAACCCCATGTCCGCACCAAGATGGCCAGGGCAAGGCACCCCTCGGAGGGGGTATGATGTGTAAGCCTTTATCTGTGCCCAAATTAGAAAGGGCCAGTTTAAAGCATCAAAAGTATAAGACTCTATCCCCGGGGCGGAGCAACTAAAACCCTCACTCCCACCTACGATGGTCTTGGTAAGGCAACCCTTGGAGGAGGTGAGTGTAAGCCTTTATCCGATTCCAAATTAGACATAGCCAGGGTAAAGCATAGAAAATCCTTATTTGCACCTACGATGGCCAAGTTAAGGCACCCCTTGGAGGAGGTGATATGTAAGCCTCTTTCACCGCCTCTGTCACCCCCTTCGATGGCCAGGGTAGAGCATTAAAAGAGTAAGCCTTTATCCGCGCCTACGATGGCCAGGGAAAAGCATCTAAGCCCTTATCACTGCCTACGATGTCTAGGGCAAGGCACCTCCTTGAGGTTGGTTGGGTAAGTCCTTGGGCCCTACTTAAGAATAAGCTAGTTAAGAGCATCAGACACACAAGCCCACAGAGTAGCTAACAAAGCACGTAGATCCTTTGCTTTGACAATCGAAAGCCCAGAGATGGGCTAACAAAGCACATACATCCTCTTCTTTACAAATCAAACCTAGAACGGGTAACAAAATTATTAATGCCAGATATGGATATGTGGTTTTCTATTAACTACCTAAATCTGGGTTATGGTTCGGGATTTCTATTAATGCCAGATGTGGATACCTGGTTTTCTATTAAATACCTGAATTTGGGTTATGGTTCGGGACTTCTATTAATGCCAGATGTGGATATCTGGTTCTCTATTAAATACCTGAATTTGAGTTATGGTTCAGGACTTCTATTAATGCTAGAAATGGTTATCTGGCCTTTTATTTAATACCTGAATCTGGTTTATGGTTTGGGACTTCTATTATTATCAGATGTGGATATCTGGTCTCCTATGAATACCCGAATATGGGTTTCAGGGTTTCTACTTATTATTGCCAGAAGTGGGATTTTGATCCTCTATTATGAATGCCTGAATGTGGGCTGTAGAGCTCCTATCTATGCTTCTAGAGGAGGAATTATGAATTTCTATTCTAATACCTTAATATGGGTCACAAGACTATAACTATCATTCCTGGAAAAGGATTTGCATATTAATACTCGGGTTAATATAAGGAGTATACTATATAAAAGCCTTCAAACGAAGATCATAATCTTCCACATCTCATAGGTTTTTTTTTCTAAATACAAGCTTAAATCGTAATAATGAACTCCTGTTTACAGATAAAAAATTATGGATTCACACTTAGATTGGTATAGTTCAAACACCTGGATTTAGGTGACAGTCGTTCCATTCTTATTTCCAGAAAAAGGAGTTTCTAGACTCCCATTATTATGTCCAAGTAAGGTTTCAAACCTATTATCTTATTTCAAAAGGATTATTTCTTTATAGGTACTCGAGCAGGTACATCGAGTCTTCCGTTTGAAACTTTATAATGAAGGTTAGGTTTTCACAACACCTTACGCTGGGAGGTTCTCTAAACTTCTACTGTGCAAAAATTTCTATTCATTATTCTAACAAAACATAAAATACAAATAATCATATATCACTTGTTTACAATTCAAATGTTGTTTCGCAGAAGTCGAGCAAATTATCCTATGAGATTAACACCAAATGTTGTGTGTTAAGTTTTCTGAAAAATAGTGCAATGGGACTCCTGGAGAAGGGTGTTCTAAAAGAAGCAAAGATTATGTATGATGTGATATTTACACAATTTACAAATTCATTTACAAAATCATTCCATGAGTTCTCAAGTACAAAACATAGTAATATCAGGTTCACATTTCCGCATTCATATCATCTTGACACTATGCCATGTAATAATTCGTAAACTTAGTCTTAGCTCTCTAACACCCTAGTAGTAATCAACTAGTAAAATTCATGAGTTGTATTTAGCAAATGAAGGAGTTTCTTGATAACTAAGTTTTTAATCAGGATTAGGGTTGTTCAAGGAAAACTCCCAAGATTAACAACTTGCCTTGTCTCCTCCAACTCAGATTCTAAGTTAGTAATTTATTGAAGCAGTTTACATATCTCTTCACCAGAGTCACTGGAGGGAATGATCCTGTCGGTCACTGTAACTCTAGAATGCTTTTATCTTTTCCTTCAATCGACCTTCCAAAACGGATGTTTGTTCATTCAGATTATTAAAGATCACCTTTTAGAGATAAAAATCCCTTTCTCAACTCCTAGAGGGAGCCTCTTTGGAAATATCCTTTTGCTTTACAATTGCTAATGATCCTCCGCTGGGTTAGGAAGATGAAATTTTGGTTTGATTCCCCTATTTATAAGCAAGAGAAAGCATAATTATTCACAAACTCTACTTTAGATGGTATTGATAAATTATATTTTTCACTAATAAATAAGTTTACTAAAAGAACTCTTAAGCCTATCCAAATAAGCTTTGAATTATCTTGAAAATATACACATATCGAAGGTACAAAAGATAATCCTATTGGTCAAAAGCACATACAGTTCATGATCAACTCAATATGTTGGGATTTAAGTCTCTTTTAAAATTACTTCTTGATCATCACCTAGAAAGTCTAGGGGAAGTCGATACTTCATGCAAATGCGTCGAAGATCACATAATAAATTGTCCCCTCCAAGTTTGGATGCTGTTTGAGAAACAGTTTGCAATGAGTATTCCCTCATTAGTCTAGAATATGAGTGTAAAGCATCTTCTGAAAATACATCTTCTAAAAGAGTGAAATTCTGCCATAACAATAAATGAAATAAGAAATCATCATTTCAAGAGGTTTCCATCAGAAGCATTATAAACTTTTCAGCAATTTCACCTACTCTAAACAAGGCTAAGTTATTTCTCCATGTTTATTATCTAACCTTGCCTTATATTATAGAACAATGTTTTCTCCTATTCATATGTTATTGTAAGAAATCAATTACCCTAAACTAAAAAGGAGGAAAACTCTTCTAAAATAAAGGTCATACCTAAAAAGTAGAGGCTTCAGGTTGAGCAGGATGCTCGTTCCGTTTCCATCCTTCATTGCAGAGACCGTTGTCTTTAGAGAAATTTTCAGCTGAATCCTGATTAGAAGAAGCATTCAGAGTACCAAGGTTCATCTCTTTGGAGATATGAGCACCATCAGCGGAAGAAGGAGGGATGACATTTCCTTTACTTAGATCATCATGATGCTCTTTGTCTTTTGAGCTATGATTGTCATCATCATCCAATTCATCATCAATGTCTACAATTTCGTCTTCTCCCTTACATGTGTTAATATCGTCCGGATGATCTTTGATATATAAAAGTCTTCAGGCTTCACTGTACCTTCCTCGGGAACATTAATACATTTCTTGAGTTCCCCAATTTTGTGCATCACTCCGCCTGCATTAGAAGAATCAATCGAAGGAAAATCAAGTTTTAGATACTTTTGAAAATTGTTAGAATACTCCAACAAAAGAGAAACTTTGAAAGTTTTCAGCATTGCCTTCGGAAAATAAGATTTCAAAAACAAAGAAATTCTTTTTTTTGGCATCATAAACTATGTGCTTAGCATTAGAAAGTGCATTCTGGACCTTGGAAAGTCGGTCGTTTTTCTATTTCAGCCTTTTAGTATGATTAAAAACCATTCCAGCCTTCTCTTCTCCAAATTCCAGTTTATACAACTTAAGGGCCAAGGCTTGATTAATCAAAAGGTGCTTAGCCTTTCTCTCATCTTCAAGCTCTGACTCATACCACTCAAGAGACGTATTTAGTTCCACACATTCTTTCTCATGTTCCTCATTCAAAAATTTAATTTTGGATTTCAAAGCAGCCATTTCTTCTTTAAGTTTCGTGGCTTTAGAAGAAGGCAGAGTAATCATCTCCTGAAAAGACAACCATTTCTAAATTATTTGAGGAAAGGAATATATAATCAATATTCATACAGGAGTGAAAGATCAAAGAAATCAAGTAAAATTGGGTTGTACCAAAAGTTGTTGTTCGACAAGAGATTGTCGCAAATTCATTAAGTCTGAGGATGAGGAGGGCAATGAAACAATAGCAATATCATCAGTGGGAAGTGGAAGCCTTATAATTTCATTAAAATCCCAAATCATTGGAGGAGGTCCAAAGGAACTGTCATGTTTGGGAGAAGAATGCACCTTTAACTCTTGTTCCACAAAGTTTAAGGATATGAGAGAATCAGTTATCCGAATACACACTACACCAAAACAGTGGATTCCCAACAAGTATATGTGTTACAAATAATTTCTGTAACACTTTTAAGTGTCACCAACAGCATGTGGGGAATTTCCTGTAACACTTATAAGTGTTACAAACAGAGTAGCTGCTAACACTTATAAGTGTTACAAACATATTCATTGCTAACACTTATAAATGTTAGAACCATAAGATATGGTAACACTTATAAGAGTTACAAGCATATTCATTGCTAACACTTATAAATGTTGGAACCATAAGATATGGTAACACTTATAAGAGTTACAAACATATTCGTTGCTAACACTTATAAATGTTGTAACCATAAGATATGGTAACACTTATAAAAGTTACAAACATATTCATTGCTAACACTTACAAACATATTCATTGCTAACACTAATAAATGCACAATTAATATTAAAAATTGTAAAACAAATGAGTATAACATGCCTTTATGATTTCCAATCACATATATACTTCAACATATCAATTCAATATAAGATTTAGTACACTTCCATATTTCAAATTCAACAATATCACATTCCCATAGTATTCAATTATTTGCTACATGCTTCTAATTTTAGAATACCATAACGTTCAAATTATAAAAAGTAATACAAAGTTTTACTAAAGATACATAGAATTTTATATACTGCGAAGGCGAAACGTGAACCATATCATAAAGCCTCCATCCGAAAATTCACAAAGCTTGTAATGTTCGTTTTGAGGACCATCATAAATCGGCGTTTCCAAATCTAAAACTTTTGTTATGCAAACAACTTTTCCAATACTTTGCACTCTCTCACTTGAGTTATTATTCCATGCTGTTGAAGAAACTGTCAATACATGCAATAGGTGCTTCTTCATACAAAAAAATGAATGTGTCAGAAATAGAAAGGCATTTTTATCAACCTATTAAGTGATAACCAGGTATGTACTTATTCATAATTTTTCAATAAGATGCAAAACCTTAATTTATAGTCATCCTTCATCATTAATGAGTGCATATATTTTTTAGCAAGTTTCTACGCACACTTATTCAGCATATTTTCTTTTGAAATTCACATTTGCACAGAAAATGATTTGAAAAATATCAGACATAACGTAATATTCAACATAAACCATAACATAAACTATATATATATATATATATGAACTATGTATAATCTATTTAATGTTAAATTAACTAAAAGATGTAGCAAGTCTATAAGTTTTCATTGCGACACCTATTCATGCAGCAGTTATATAAGTAAAACATGCATCAGGTCTGATTAATTTGTGCAAAATATGAGTAATAAATTTCATGACTTTTAGCAAATAAATATGACATATTGAGTTAAACGTTCATTCATTAAACTTATAGTTCATTTATTAAGCTGTTTAATTTATATACGTACACACACAAATATCAAATTACAAAAATAAAGTAGCACCTTCTAAATTTGGAGAGACTGCTTATAACAAGAAGATCAGTGTGTATTTGTTCTTCTGCCTTGCAAACCACCTCCTTCAGAATGCCATCTGCTATCAAGGTGTTCACCTGCACTTGTTTATATACAACTATAATATAAATATACCTTACAAGTTTAATGTTTTTGTAAATATAAAACAAAAACTACCCCTTTTCTATGCAAAGTTTCAGCGCTGTACCTAGTAAGGCATACAAATTTTGCTTTTGCACGCTTTTGATGGATCCTACCACTGAAGTTGTTGCATACACAGTTGTATCTTACTCAAAGTAAAATTACTTACTATTTTACAGCTGTGGTAATATCAAGAGAAATTAACATGGACAAGTGTAAAGTGATTTTATCAATATGTTACAGTTAGAAGCAAAAACAACAAATAACAGTGTAATTAAGAAGAAAAGGTGACTTACGAAATATGAAGTACCGAGTAAGAATTCATAACTTAAACGTATATTTATTGAATTTATAAAAATCACCTATTGAGTCACCTTCTAGATTTTCAAATTGAAATAAACTACATAATAAATGAAGAGATGAAAACCAAGGTGCTAACCTGCAAGTGACGATTCATGAACTTCTAGATGTCATTAAAAAAATAGCAATATTGTATTGTCGTTCATGATCAAGAACTTTTCTCCGCATTATGGAAGAGGAATCTTATGTACTTTATTGCTTGTTCTTCATATCTTTTGGTAAAGCGTTAGTGGTATTACAGCCAAACGATATTTCATTTATATCCTATTGCACACTGACCTGAAAGGTTAACCAAAAAAACATGTAATCACCAATGTCGATTAATAACATATAACATGTAAGCTGTATAACTTTCAATGTGAAGTCCACTTACCCAATCCACTTTTGTGGGGGAACCTACATTGATATGTAAGGGATAACCATGTTTCTTGCTGTCAATTCAAAAGGAAAGAGCTGCTTGATCAATAGGTGCTTGGATGTATACCTAAATAAAGGGCAAATGTCTGATGGACCCTCGGCTTCCTGATCAAAAGGTACTTGGATGAAAGATGTGTACTTTAACAGCTCAATAAGTTGGCTTCCAACCTATGTAAACAGGATCATGAGCGTAGAGTACCAACAAAAAGCATATTTACACAGGAATTAATATACATAAAAAGGTGGGGCTTGGTCTGAGCTTCTTAACCCCATGGCCTGAAGTTA
This sequence comes from Allium sativum, assembly GCA_030737875.1. Classification (NCBI taxonomy): domain Eukaryota; kingdom Viridiplantae; phylum Streptophyta; class Magnoliopsida; order Asparagales; family Amaryllidaceae; genus Allium; species Allium sativum. Next base: position 14,861,399 of record JASFAX010000033.1, read on the forward strand.
TCTCGTCCCTTCACTATGTTACTCACTTTATTAAACTTCTGCTTTTTCATCAAATCTAAGAAATTTCTACATAAAAATGCTCTTCTACTAGTTTTTTAGCTTCTTCATTTTCAACTTTATTTTTATCAGGTTTTTTCTTTGTTTTTCAAGAAATTAACGAACATTAATCTAATTCAGAGTAATAATATGATTATTATAATTAAGATCTACAAACTAAATGGTATACTAAAAAGAAGGACAAGCTAAACGGTTCAATTTGATCCCGATTTTACAAACTTGTTATTCAAGGTATCCATCTGAAATATCAAAATCCTTTATGAAAATGAATTCTGAAATTCATGTGAACCATTTGGTAACAGTAAATGAATCACAAATTACACATAAAGACAGTGTTTGCCTTACATTTTATCACAGACATATACTCAAACAATTTGCAGGAGACGGCTTATATGACATAATATTGTATGACTTCAAGTTTAACATAGATTTTCTTAAATCAATTTCAGCAATACACAGAAGTTTGATAGTGTACAAACCAAAATAGCTTAAGCGAGAAACAAACAGATAAGAATAATACAGCCAAGTGATAACTGACACATTCCCAAAATTACAAAAGTGAACATAAATACCTGAAACAATTATACAATTCTTTCTTCCAGTAAGCAAATGTTTTCTACCAAATACTTGAAAATTTCCAGCCATGCATCCGATTTGCTTCTACGATTCCAAGTTTTCTTCTGCAAGCCCCATTAATAATTTTGCAGACATCTTCTTAGTAACAAAAAATTACAAAGATTCAATAAAAAGTTGCAATGCAAAATTCTTCCTCTGATAACTTATGACTTTTTTGCTGAGGTAAGTAAAGAAAAGAGAAGAATGTATAAAGAAAAAGGAACAGTTTAACGTTCCAAGTGAAATGGGATGAAATGTTAGAAGTTGGGATGGATCATTCATTTTTTCTTCATCACCAATTTCTTGACCGTAAGACTAGGATAAATCATGTATCAAACTTCCATATTACACGCATATTACATATATACTATACTCAAATTTTGATATATGTACTACATAATAACACATGTATTAAACTTAAATCCATATGACAGATGGCATGACCTCTATGCTAAATATACCCTACGTTATAAAATAATCGTCCATGTTTAGCTAGTTCAAAACTTACATCTGTGGTAGATTGCTCTTCATGCCTCTCTATGACGTGTAAAGCTCTTCTTTTTCTAATATCCTGAAAAGACGAAATATATTTCATTTAATCGAGCGATCATAAAACATGCTTTTATGTAACGTATATTAGAAATGAGACTTTTAACCTTAACTAAATCTCCTGCCTGCAATAAAAAAGATTTAGAAACAATAATTCTATACTAACTAGCACTACAGGTCTTTCATACTAAATAACACTAACAATTATCTTGCTTGCTTTGAAGCAAGTTTGCTACTTGGTGATATTCTTATTTAAATCATCAAAAAATTGGTTTACATCATAACTGAGATATTTAGGTCGCGGTTATGTTTTGCAACTAGTTTTTCTACATGTTTTTACTACAATAGATCCTCAATATATGTAATCATAATAAAATTTATACAATAACATTAAACACAAGTTAAACTTGCTTACCTCTCAGCCCTTCCACGTGTACTTTGAAATTGAACTGTCATGCCTTCCCACAGCATTCTCTCTTACTTTCTCATTCTTCTGGCAGTCACCTAGCTTTATTCCCTCAAATTTGTAAATTATTATTCATTAATTTTGTACCCATAACCCTACCCAAACCTTGAATGCCATTTTTTGACCTAGTTAAAAGTTAGATGGTAATTCTTCACCTCAAAGTCCCTAGCTGCTTGGACCGAGAAAGCAAGACTTTGTTTCCAAGCATGCAAGTTCAACTCTTATCAAAATCGCTTACCTAATACATTTAGGAACCCCTTAGTTCTCTTAAAAAAGTTTATTGTTAACTTCATTTTAGTTATAAGTTCCTATCACAACCAAGCTCTATTCGTGTGACCTTATATATATATTATTTGTTTTCACTAAATAAGCATGATCTTTATTCGAATTTGATGTCTCTAGATTATTCACGAGAAGGTTTTAAATCCTTGTAGGTCTAGTGGTATTGCACTTATATACTAGTGTAACAAGTTAAAGACTATTAGTAGTAAGATGACCTGCATTAAAGATAATGGATCTAAAAGTCTAGCTGAGGCCGTCTGAAACCCTAAAATATCAGGTAGCAGTTTAGCATTTTTAAACTATATTTTAGGATGGGTAGAACAATTTTCCATTTGTATTCATCAAAATACAACACAAACACACTCATTCTGTGGGGTTATCACAAAGTTAGGCTTGTTTAATACGAATGCAATTTCAATGAAATTGAATTGATAGAATTTTTTTTCTAATTTTATTGACATTAAACATCAAATATCTTACTGTGAACACTCATGGCACACACACACAAAGTTAGGCTTGTTTAATGTAGATTACAAGTCTGAATAAAGATATTCGACTGTAATCTCACATTGTATTGCACAAAATAGTACAGTTTCAAAAATATACTGTGAAGTAGATCAAACAATAACACAAAAGAATAAACTAATCAAAGAATATCAGCTAATCGAGATTGCAATGATGAATTAAATTTCTTTTCATTTTGTTTAAACTTGATGTTTATACTAAAATCACTAACCTTAGCTGATGCCATAAATTTCATCTCTACCTTATTTGATGCCACGAATCATCGACGGAGATGAGCTCAATCGAAATCGTCGGCGTATGAAGGTAAGGCACCAAATCGTCAGCGGAAAAACTAACATATCGAAATCAAATCATCGCACCAAGAATCGCTCCGTGAGTCCGAAACTAAGTTCCTAAAAGAAACCCTAGATAATTGCCAATTTGTTCGGCCGAATTTGTTTTCGCAGAGCAGATAAGTGTTGGAAGGAAAAGATATAAAAAGTATATAAAATAGTCCCCACGTGAATCAATTATTTACTAACTTTCGCACTCTTCCAACACTTGTTTGTGTTATAACTCAAAACTATGGTTTTAAAAACATTATCGAATCAAACATTTATTTTTACCAACACACTTTTGGGTATGCTAACACTGTTTACTGTTGTTACCCTGTAACACATATAAATGTTAGCCATTGAAAATTATGAGTGTTGTAAAATCACCAATTTGGTGTAGTGACAGTTAATACTTGTGGTGGTTTCTTGAGAAGAGTTAGCAACAAGGGTAACACCAATAAGAAAGGCAGCATGATCCGGAGTTTAAAGCTCAGCAGACTCAACAACGTCTTCGGAGAGGGAAGGAGGAACCGAAGTCTTGTCCTTTTGTCTTTTAAAAGCTGGTTCATCAATGATGGTAACAAGACTTCTCTTGGCTGCAGCTCTAGATCGGATCAACGAATCCATGGTGGATTCCCATCAAAAGCTTGAGCATTAAATTGAATTAGTCACATTAAGAAAAAATAGAGTTAAACAGGTTAAATGTGGAAAAAGATTTCAAAACTACGAAAAAAGGTTATCCATACTCAAAGTTCCAGGAAATAAAGGGGTTAATTACGTGTATACATTGGAACCTAAAGATAAATGCTTAGTGCTAGGAAAATAAAGTGGTGGTCCCCCCAAAATCTTCAATCCTAAGGGAAGAAAAGCATACTTTTGAAGGTTGTTCAAAATCAATAAGAAGGATCGTTTTCCCAACTTCTCGAAAGCCATATAAATAGCATCAAAAACCTGAGATTCCTTTTCACTTAAGCATTTCCTCATAGGAATAGAGGCTAAAAAGAAATGAGGGTTAAACAGAGTATAAAATAACACAATAGATATAGAAGAATAAAACTCACCAGGATTGGCAAAAGTGCTTGCGAAACTCAGATGGAAGCTGATGTAGAAAATTGTGTCTCCAATCTTGAAATTGGTCGATATTATCACCTATCACTTTCTTCGAAGGATTCACGTGAAGATAGGCTGGTTCACTCCCTTAATTGTTGATAGTCATAACAAATGATAAAGAAGGGGAGCACTGAGGGAAGGCCGCCCTGACTGAAGCGCTAGAAGGTTGAGGCATACAAGACATGTATATGTATTCAGTGTTAGCTGAATGGTAGTGAATCTTAAATATTGTAAGAACCTCGAACGAAATATGGGAACGGGAAGAAATGCCATGCTAGATGTGGATGGTTGAATATGTAAAGAAACCTTCTGGTGGATTCTAAATGATATCTTTTTCAGAGGCAGGGATGGTGTCAACTCCAAGTATACCAAATCTTTCAAGAATAACTTTCACTTCATCCCGAGTTTGAATGTGAGAATATCGCGATATGCCTTCCTTCTTTGGCTTAGAGATGAAGAAATAGGGAAGAAGAAGAACTTTTGTACTAGAAGTTCATCTCGACCAAACAAACATTTATGGGTGATCGGTCTAGGTTAATTACTTGGAAAGTCAAAAATACCCCTTTACAAAGGGCAAATGTTACTGCTAGATTTCGATATCGAAACTAGACAGTAGTCAAAGGGTATCGGAATGGAAATAGCGCTAAAGGGAACTGACACCGGAAGCAAGAAGGGGAATTTTTAGTCCATATGCTATCAGTACCAACAAAGGTAGCAGAAGCTTGGTACTGATACAGGGAAGATAGCGGCAAGGCAGTGCCAGAATTAACATACAATAAACAATCAAGAGTGGTACTACACCGACACCGAAATCAAATTAATCTGATCCTAATTATGGGAGCATGCGATCTAATACCGAGGTTTAAAGCTATAAAAGGGAAAGCATGAGACCAGTTTGGGTTTGAGCAAAGGACTATCGATACCAATATACTTGGTATCGATACCGCTACTGAAAATCAGCTACAAAGTCATGAGCGAAGGAACATGAACTAATATACAGAAGGTACTAAAGCAAGACAGCATAAGAATTGCAACTGGAACAGAGGCTTATCATTGAAACCAAAGGCAGCAAAGGAAGCTATCCGTACCAATTTACTTGGTATCGATACAATGTATGGAGGCGGCACCGAATTCACAAGTGAAACAAAGCCAACATCAACACCTAAAATAGAAAAGCAGGTCAATACCGACACCAAATAGCATTGTCGAAGCCGAAAGCACACAGAACCGGGTTCCTACTGACCACAACCAAAAGGGGACCCATTTTATCTATAAGTAAGACCACAGGAGTCTCATTTTTTTTGGACTTTTCCTCATTCGATAATCTTATATCCATTTCTTAGATAGAAAACCCTAGTTTGAAAATCAATTTGGGGATTTTACTTGTGATCACTTATGTACTCATTCAAATGATCCATAAAGAGAGAATAATACTTGTAACTTGTTTTATGTGTTTACTTATCACTAGCCTTCAACAAAGTTTCATACTTGAGTACCAATTACCAAAATAACCTTCCTTAACTCATTTAACTTTCTAGCTTGTGTTAAGCTTAAGGAACCCTTATCACAAGGTAACGTTTGGTCCTTGAGTCTCATAAGCATGATACTCACCTCTTTGAAGGAAGAGTTACTAATCTTCGGGCTTATGACCTTGATATCTAGGAACGGTGAGCTAACTCACACTTGTAGAAACTAAATAATCTCTACATTCCAATATATCCACATCCATACTCTTATTTCTAGTGTTGACGAAAATAAAAGTTAACATATATACTCTAGGAAGTGGTAACACAGTGGCATATGCATTGAGTAGGAGACATGCTAGTTTGGGAGCTACGTTTATGGAATGGAAGCAACTGGAGTATATAGATGGATTTGATTCAGGCTTTGTTATGAGTTACATCATGTGCTGTTATCAAATTTATCTATTAGGACCTACTCTCATCGAAAGGATTGGCAAAAGCCAAAGGCAAGATGTTAAGGTTGTTGAGATTATTAAGAGATTAGAGATGAGACTCGAGGTTGAAGACCTTAAGCAATACAAAATCGTTCGAGAATATTGGCTTCATAAGAATGGATGATTGCTTATTCCTAATACAGATGGATTAAGAGATGTAATTTCGAGGGAATTCATCACTTTAGACTGACTATTCATCTCGATGGTAACAAGATGTACCGAGATATTAAGACAGTCTACTACTGGGAAGGTATGTAGAGGGATGTTAGGAGATTCATCTCAAAGCATATGATTTTCTAATCAGTTGAGGCTGAGCAAAAAAAAGTTTAGTGGGTTATTACATCCATTAAAAGTTTAAACATGGAAATAGAAGCAAGTGTAGATGGATTTTCAAGGACTAAGGACGATATGATAGCCTTTGAGCTACTGTGGACGCTTGACTGAAATCACAATATTTTTCCGTGTCAAATCAACCAGAATGCCGTTTTAGTTAGCTGAGTTGTATATCATATGGATAGTTCAATTCCTTGGGATACCCAAGAATATAGTAAGTGTAGAGATCCTCTATTCACTAGTAGATTTTGGAAGAGTTTGCAGAAACCATAGAGGATTGAATTGCATATGAGTACAACTTATTATACGCAAACTGATGGGCTACCAAGAGAGTTAATCGGGTATTGAAAGATCTTTTTAAAGCTAATGTATTGGATATTGGAGGATGGTGGGAAGAGCATCTTCATCTAGTTGAGTTTTCCTACAATATAGTTATCAATCGAGCATTGAAATGGCACCATATGAGGCATTGTATGTGAGACCATGTAATTCACACATGAGAGAAATTGATTTTGGGCCTAATATGATAAGAGAAACAATGATAAGATCGAGTTCAATTGGAAACAAATGAAAGTAGCCCAAGATCGTCAGAAGAGTTGTGTTGATAAGAGAAGAAAGGATTTGGAATTCGCATTTGGAGACTTGGTACTTATAAAGGTTTCACCCTAGGAATGTTATTTAGTTTGAAAGAAATGGAAAGTTAGCTTCGAGATTCGTTGGCCTATTTCCAATTTTGGAGAGGATCAGGAAGCTTTCTTATAGATTGGGATTACTCAAGAAGATGGCAAGTGTGCATAATGTTTTTCATGTCTCATATCTATGGAAGTTTATGCATAACTTGTGTGTTATGGTATCCACAGATCAGGTTGAGGATGCAGAGCCAGAAGTCTCAAGACCTCCTAGGGTGCTTTGAGTCGTTGGGAATTACATGAAACAACTTACAAGGAAGGTAATTAGGCTAGTCAAGGTGCATTGGAGTGATAATGATGACGACTATACATGGGGATACAGGAGAGTATTAAGTTGGCCTATCCAGAACTCTTCGAGTGGTATATCCCACATATCGTATCTGCCAGTGCTACTGATTCTTGTACAATTAGAATTCCACATGTTAGGGTAGGAGTTACTTGCATGGATTGTTGGATGCAAGATTGAATGATATATTGGTTGGTCGTGGATGGAAAGCATGCAGGATGCAGTATTTGCTTGTGTCTGTTTAGGATTTCAGAGGCGAAATTCCTAAGGGAGAAGGAGAATGTAACAACCTGTATTTTATATGTGAGTGGATCATAAAACAATTCTATTTAATTTGTACATGGTCGTTTAATTTTAATATTTTAATATGTGGTTTTTGAGGATGTGATACATATCCATTATTTTAATCAAATCTTTTCGTGACCTTTTACCGTTAAGATATGTTGTTTTGGACATAACTTTTAATAGAGACCGAATTAGCTACTCAAACTAGTCTCATTTCTTCAAAATGGTGGTTGAACATTCTGTGGAGTGGTAATATTAAGAAAACGATTCAAGGGTTTAGGAGAAATTGCAAATTTTAAGTGGTGTTTTCTGCTAGACAGAATTAAGAACAACTAATGGGCTACAATTAGTAGCCAATTAGACTAATGTCCAACAGTTATAAATAGCGGCTGTAGGGCAAGAATGAGAGTTCTCTGTTAGGGAACATGGAATGCGGATATTAAGGCAAGACTAACACTAAAAGGGAATGAATAGTGTTTATAAGGAATTTATGAAAATCTAAAACTTATGTGATATACTGTATGAATCACACACACTAGAAAATATCACAGACATAGAATCAAACACAGAAATAAACAAAAGTAAAGTGCAGAAAAGGAAAGAACACACCAGATTTTATACTGGTTCGGATTACTCCTACGTCCAGTCCTATGCAACATTGGATGTGCACAGTTTTATTACTATATCAATATCCAAGTACAATCCCCTTGATTGACCGACTACAAGTTTAACATCGCTATAACCACTCTTGATTTCATGGCTACCAGATTACCACCACTCCCTTTCCTTGATTTCAAAGCTACAAGAAACACACCCTTTCCCAAACACTACCTAAATGATTACAACAGCCCTATAACTCTTTAATAACACTTCAATTCAGAGAGTAATGAGTGAAGAGTGAGAAAAGAAGAAGTTTTATGTAATTAGAATAGAAATCGGCAAAGTACAAGTGTAGAAATCAACCAAATAAGAAAATAATGGAGGGATGAAGAGGGGTGTAGACGGAGAAGAATAATGGTTGAAAAATTCGAAATCAACTCCTTTTTATAAGATTGGAAAGGTTGCAATGTTTCTGGAACGTTATAAATGGTGAAAAGACACTTCCTTTAGAAATTGAATTTCTGATAATTATATGTCGAAATAGACATATATGTATGCCGACATACCTATGTATAAAATATTTTTTAAACTATTTTTCAAGTGTTTTATTATGTATATTTTCTAGAAATTCTTGAGTTAAAACTTAGTGATATAAATACTCAGTATTCTAAAGTATAAAATCATATGAAAACAAAAATATATATTATACAAACATAATTCTAAATTATATATAAATAAAAAACTAAAAAAGTATATAACTATATAAATATGTAAACTTATAAACTTTAAAACTTATATTTGAAATCAAAAGTAAGATAGAAAAACAATTTGAAGTTACAATTTGAATATTGAAAATCAGAATTTGAAAAACAAAATTTGAATTTGAACCTGGAGTGCTATTCAGAGTCTTGCATATAAACTTGACTCTATAACTATATTTGCCTTGAACTCTTGAACTCTTGAAATCTTGAGAACTTGATTACTCACGAGTTTTGAATCTTCTCCTGAATTTTGAAACTTTAAAACTATACGGTCTTTGGTATTAATTCCTGTATACAAATCTTTCATGTATGTGTGTGTGTATATATATATATATATATATTATATATATAAAGATGTTAGTATATATTTTATAATAAATGATAATTGAAATAAGGTGTTGTCATCAAAACTCCATTCTCCAATAATTCCCCCCTTTTGATTATGAGAATCTTAATTTATAAAATATTCATACCTATTCATACTGGTTGACTCTGATCCTTCTAATACTCCCCCTATCATCATGAATTCTATATACTATGTATAACTTCTCCTTATTTTATAATTTCTCCCACTTTGTCATTATCGAAAAGAAATTATAAACGTACTCCCCCTAAATCTTATATCTATCTATATATTATAATGTGTAATAGAATACGTAATGTATATGACTCCCCCTAAATTCATGCCTATATAATAAACTATTGAAATGCTTATAAGAGATAAAGCAAGCATTAAACATTGTTTTTAACACAAACAATACATACCAATGCGAATTACAACATTTAAACATTAACAGGAATGACTACATAAGTAGTACATCAAAAAAGCGAAAAGAAACCTAACGATTAATTATTTTTTTACGATAGAGGACTTTTGAATTGGACAGTCGGGGTAATAGAGACAAAATTCCCCATTTTGTTCAATTATGTTTCCTTCTTGATCGAAAGAAACTTTCCCAATGCATACGACTTGATCATCCTCGTCTGTGCCTTCTTGTTGTGCCTCTTCTGGTTCCTCTTCTTCCATCATCTCCTTCTCTTCTTCTTCTTCTTCCATCGCTTGATTATCATCTTCGATGATGATTGGATTCGCTTGATTATCCATTACAAACTTATGGAGATTCCGCGTCATCTTTCCTTATTTAATTTTCTCTTGATTCATCCGTATTTGAAGTACTTGAATCTCAGCGAGCATTTGGAGAGCATAATCTATTTTCTCTTCCAATTTGATTACACAAGAGAGGGTAGAACATTGAAATGGACCTTCGGATGATTCAGATTTGGTCATTGCAATTAGTGGACGCCATGATTTATTTTGGTTTTGAGTTTTTATATAAGTGAAATAGGAGAATGGAGAAGAAAATTTGAAGTGGAGAGTCTAAATGGTTATTGTAACAAAATTTTGGTGGGAATTAATTTTTAAAATCTGGTAGTTATATGTCGACATAGTGATATATGTATATCGACATACATACACTTTTAGTTTTATTTTTATAATTTTTATTGTTATTATATATATTAATATATTTAATTATTATAATTCACTTAATGAACAAACACTTAGTTCTCTTCTAAATTTTGTAAACATTGCTTTGTTTAATGGTTTTGTTAAAATATCTGCTATTTGTTTATTTTTTTTTTATAAATTCAGGTGTAATTTTTTCTTTACTTATGTTATCTCTTAGAAAATGATGTTGTATATCAATATGTTTAGTTCTTGAGTGATGAATTGGAATCTTAGATATATTAATAGCGCTCGTATTATCGCAGTATATTGGTGACTTATTTATATTTAATCCAAAATCTTTTAGAGTTTGTTGCATATATACTACTTGTGAACAAGCCAAAGCAGCAGATATATATTCTGCTTCAGTTGTTGACAAAGATATAGTATTTTGCTTTTTACTAAACCCAGAAACTAGTGAATGTACTAAGAAACATGTTCCACTAGTGCTTTCACGATTGGATTTACATCCCGCATAATCAGCGTCATAATAAGAAATAAAATCAAACAATCATCATTAGGAAAAATAATCCAAAGTCTGATGTATGTTTTACATATCTTAGAATACATTTTACAGCTTTTAAATGTGTTTCCTTAGGTTGTGATTGATATCTTACACAGAGACATACTATGCATTATATATGGTCTACTAGCAGTTATATATAATAATGATCCTATCATACCTCCATATAATTTTTGATTAATGTCTTTTGACGTATCATCTTTACTTAAGGCTATATTAGTTGTCATTGGTGTTGGTCTCCCATTTGTTGTAGTTAAATTATATTTATTAATTAAATCTCTTGCGTATTTTTCATGATTAATAAATATTCCATTCTTTAATTGATGAATTTGTAAGCCTAAGAAGAATGTTAGTTCTCCCATATCTCTCATCTCAAATTCTTAGGTCATAATATCTAAAAATTATTTATCCATTTTATTATTCGTCGATCCAAAGATTATATCATCAACATATATTTGTACTAATTGTACATTTTATTATTTCTTTTAATAAAAAGAGTATTATCTATTTTACCTATTTTGAAGTTAGATTGTAATAAGAAATTTCTTAATCTATCATACCAAACTCTAGGAGCATGTTTTAATCCATATAACGCTTTCTTTAATTTGTATACATGATTTGGTAAATTTCATGTTCAAAAAGAGGTGGTTGCTCTATATATTCGTCTTCTTTAACAAATCCGTTTAGAAATGTGCTTTTACCTATTTTGAAGTTAGATTGTTCATACCAAACTCTAGGAGCTTGTTTTAATCCGTATAATGCTTTCTTTAATTTATATACATGATTTGTTAAATTTCATCTTCAAAAAGAGGTGGTTGCTCTATATATACGTCTTCTTTAACAAATCCGTTTAGAAACACACTTTTAACATACTTTTGATTTAATTAAAACTCTATACGCTTTACTTCTATCTGAATATCCAATAAATGTTACTTTATCGAATTTCGAATCAATTTTTTCTAAAATTTCTTTTGTATTAAGAATAAAACATTTACTTCCAAATATTTTAAAGTATGATACTTTTGGTTTTTTATTGTACAAAAGTTCATATGGCGTTTTATGAGTTAAGGTTCAAACTGAAATTTTATTTAAAATATAACAAGTTGTTGCAAATACCTCAGCCCAAAAAAATCCTTTGGTAAATTACTATCAGATAACATAGTTCTCACACACTCTTGTATCTACCTATTTTTATGGTCAACTACTCCGTTTTGTTGAATGGTTATAGAAAAGGAAAAATTATGGGTTATCCCCTTTTTATTACAAAATTTTCATTCTTGAATTCTCCACCATGGCCACTACATACTGTTTTAATTTTTAAGGATAATAAATTATAAATTCTTTAAGAAAAGGTTTTAAATTGATCATTACTTCTATTTTTAAGAAATAAAGTCCAGGTAAATATTGAAAAATTGTCGACTATTACGTAAACATATCTACTGTATTTATTGATTGGGTTTGGGATGGACCAAATAAATCCATATGAATTAACTCTAACGGTTTTGAGGTTGTAATTTCCTCTTTTGATTTAAATGAACTTCTTTTTAATTTTCCGAACTGACAAGCGTTGCATAAATTATTAACTTTAAATTTCATTTTGGGTAATCCCCTAATTGAATCTAATTTAGAAATCCTAGAAATGTGTTTGAAATTTATACGATCGAATCTCTTATGCCAAATCCAAGGGTCACTTGTATTGGCCATAAGACATAGATTATCGTTGGAGATTTTCATACTCAATATATAAATATTTTTCTTTCTATCTCCTTCCAATATTATTTTTGAATTCCTATCTTCTATAAAGCATTTATCTTTTTCAAAGTTTATTTTATAGCCTTTATCGCAAAGTTGACTTATACTTAGTAGGTTGTGTTTTAGATTCCTAACTAGTAAAACATCAGAAATAGTAAGAGTTTCAAAATTATCGACATTGTCGATGCCAACAATATATCCTTTAGAGTTATCTGCAAAGTTCACCATTCCACCATCTTCGTATACTAGATTATTCAGTAAATCTGGATTTTCGTCATATTTCTCGAACAACCACTATCCAATATCCCTTTGTCCTTTTTGATTTCCACCATTTGTTCACTAGAATTCGAATTCTCAATAGCCATGTAACAAATCATTTTGGAATTTGAATTTTCAACAGCCACTTCACCCATCTTTTCAAATTCTGAGTTTGCAATAGCTATATAACACATCTTTTCCTGTATTTGACAACATTTCAATAGATTACTTGAATTTTCAACACAATTGTATGCAGACTCTTTCAGCAATGATGCAATGCATGAATTGATACTAGTGGTAACAATCATTTGAAAATTTTCCATTTAATATTTTCAAAAATTAAATTATGAAATGAACTTTTTGAACAACCTTGATATGATACTAATTGTTAGGGAAAATGGGATGCGGATCTTAAGGCAAGAATAACAATAGAGGAGGTGAATAGTGTTTATAAGGAATTTATGAAATTCTACAACTTGTATGATCTATTATATGAATCACACACACACTAGAGATGATCACAGATGCATAATCAAACATAGACATAGAATAAACAAAAATAATGTACAGAAAAGGAAAGAACACACCGTATTTTATGCTGGTTCGGATTACTCCTACGCCCAGTCCCAGCAACGCTAGATTGCACAGAGTTTTATTACTATATCAATATCCAAGTGCAATCCCCTTGATTGACCGGCTACAAGGTTAATACCGCTCCAACCGCTCTTAATTTCACGGCTACAAGATTACCACCACTCCCTTTCCTTGATTTTAGGGCTATAAGGAACACACCCTTTCCGAAACACTTCCTATATGATTACAACAACCCTATAACTCTTCAACAACACTTCAATTCAATGAGTAATGAGTAGAGAGTGAAAAAGAAGTTTAATGTATTTAGAATAGAAATTGGCAAAGCAGAAGTGTAGAAATAAATAAAATAAGAAATAATAATGGAGGGATGAAGAGGGGTGAAGATGGAGAAGAGGAATGGTTAAAAAATTCAAATTCATCCCCTATTTATAAGATTTGAAAGGTTGCAATGTTTCTGGAATGTTACAAATAGTGAGAAGACACTTCCCTTGAAAATTGAATTTCTGACAGTTATATGTCGACATAGACATGTATATCGACATACTTTATGTATAAAATATTTTTTAAACTATTTTTCAAGTGTTTTATTGTATATATTATTCTGGAAATTCTTGAATTAAAAGTTAGTGATATAAATACTCAGTATTCTAAAGTATAAAATCATATGAAAACATAAATATAAATTATATAAACATATTTATAAATTATACGGTTAAAACTATATAAATAAAAAACTATAAAAGTATATAACTATATAAATATGTAAACTTAAAAACTTATATTTGAAATCAAAAGTAAGATAGAAAAACAATTTGAAATTAGAACTTGGATTTTAAAAATCAGAATTCGAATATAGAATTTGAATTTGAACCTAGACTGCTATTCAGAGTCTTACATATGACTAGACTCTATAAATATTTGTCTTGAACTCTTGAAATCTTGATAATTTGATTACTCATTAGTCTTGAATCTTCTCCTGAATTCTGAATCTTGGAACTCTAAAACTGTACAGTCTTCGGTATTAATTCTTGTATACAAATCCTGCATATGTGTGTGTGTATTCCAGATAAAGATGTTAGTATATATTTTATAATCAATGATAATTGAAATATGGTTATTTTCATCAAAACTCTATTCTCCAACATTCTCTTCTTCATTCTCCAAATTATGTTGGACTCTGATCCACTCCGATTCCCTCTAATCCTCTCAAATCCTAATCTCCACTTTTCTTTATTAAATCATCGATATTCTTCATCTATATGCTAGATCAGTATCAGAGAATATTACATCTCTTTGAATTATCATTAAATTGTCCTTTTTATTCATCGTTCAAATCAGATCCATATCCCATTGTGTTGAATTCCAGGTTTTGGTGAGTGATAGTGATCTCTCGTGTAACTATATTGTATCATATGTTGTAGTTAGGTCTTCTAAACACCATATATTTTAATTTAATCTTAAAGCTAGATTTTCCTTACTAATTTTAGATCTAGAAACCACTAGTTAACCTAATTATAACATATGCAAAGTATCTAAGTTTTATATGTAATTTGCATTAAATTCCATCAAATTCCATAAAATCTGGGATTATTACCATTTTACTCATGATTATATGTGATTAGATGCTTGTATATAAGTGAGATTGGATGTGATTATTGTTTGATTGTTTGAATTGTATGTTATGCTTAATTTGGTTATTTAGAATTATTTGAACAAGGACTTTGATTGAAGATCAGAGTATATTGGGAGCATAAATTGTTGAAATCAGATGAAACTTGGAAGATACGCCCAGGATAACTTGTGGAAGGAGCCCAAAAATTTTGATCTTTAAAATGTTAAGTGCATGGACTGACACTAGTGCACGAGGAATGGATCGGTACTGATCCACGCAGATAGGCTGTACAGTGGCGCGACTTTTTCTAGAGCATGGGGGCGTCATGTTGAAGTTACAACACGAATTGGTTTTGGACTGGATTGGTCAAAGTCTGGATATTTGATGGATTGATATGAATGAGCATCGAAGGTCAAAATGGCATGCGGCTTGGCATAAAAGTCCTTAATGGAAGCTAAAAGGCAAGAAAAAGGAGTCACTTGCCACTTTTGGCTAACTGTATGGACTAATGTCGGTGCATAAGGGATGGATAAGTACCGATCCATCAAGATGGGGTGCGGGGTGGCACAGGTGATGAAAGGCTTCTCCGAAATCTTAGAACTCGTGGTTCAATGATTGCTTCTACAAGGTGGAAGTTATGGTCTAGAGAAGTCACAACTCTTTGATTGCGAACTAAGACAGGAACCCTCGAAGGAGAATGTGGTAGGCACCGTGCAATTAAAGCGCTCAGCGGATCCAATGCGGCGAAGGTGCAAAAAGTTGTAGTGGGGATAAATCGAGGAAATAGCAGGATATAGCAGATGAGTCTAAAAGAGCACATAAAACTCAAATTTAATTCTTTACAAATATAAATGATAAAAAAATGGAAAATTAACATATAACTTAATTATAATTTGTGCATTCTTAGTTTAAAAAAATGCATAACCAAATATATGTAGATAGAGATAAACTTTTGTTTAGCTTGATTATATTTAATGGAATATTGAAGTATTTTATATCTTGAAAATATATGTTAAAAAATTATATTAAAATGCTAATTTTATAAAATTTATAATGTATAAAAGACATGTTAAAATTCATTTCTTTTATAGAAGATATAGCGGAAATAACGGAATATAGCCGAAATAATGGGATACATCGGGAATATCGGAATATAGAGGGGCTTAAAGCAAAGAGGCTATTTCAAAGGCAATTTGGAAATACCGTAGCGGTAGAAGTCCACTACATGATATAGCGGAGATATTGTGTAACAACCCGGATTTTCAGAACCAATTTAAAATTTTTATTTTAGCGATTTTACTAGATTTTGGATATTAAAAATGATTTATTTTAAATAATAACGACTAAAAATTTATTTAAATCGAAATTATAACATATAAATTTATTTTAATTATATAACAAGCCTGAAATGGCGCGGTAGTTTGAAAATTTGATTTTGAACTTTGAATGAATATACATAATTCAATATAAGTCGGAATTGGACGAAACAAGAAATATTTGAATCTGTTTAACTTTATCTTTCTAACGAATGTGAAAAATTGAGATTTCATAACGGGAATTGAAAGTTGTGTCCAGTTTAAAATTCAGAATAGTCGCTATAGAATTTAATATATAATATATAGCCCTTAAAAATAGCCATTTTGCAAACGACCTTCGTTTTCGATGAAACCACTTTTGTTGGATCCTAAATGTCAAATTATTGCTAGATTTGAATTTTCATAATTTTTGGAATTAATATGTGAGCGCAGTAAATTTAAACACAATTGGTAATTTCAGTTTGAATTTAATCGCCATTTTCCGAACGGTCCCCAAATTCGACGAAATTAGTTTTGTTAGGACTGTATCGCCAATACAAAGCTAGATTTAATTTTTTTGGAATTTTTGGAGTCAGTATGTGACCTCAGTAAATTAAAATGTCCGTTAAAATTAAATATATATTGATTTATATTTTAATTTAAGGAAAAACTGATTGAAACAGCGGAATTGGCTTACGAAACATATTCCATTGTGTTCGGAATGGGGGGTATTTAGCTAGGGGCGGTAATTGTTAGGTTTGTTTTGGAGTTCATAGCGATAAAACCGTATTTTTGAAATCAAAATAAAAATATATAAATAGACCAATAAGATTTTTTTTATAAAATCCTAATTCATTTCAGGGGAAAAAATCGCGCCACCCCAAATTATAACCCGTCGTTGGTGTATTTTGCTCAATTCTTCCCATCCACTTTTCTCCAAATTTACACAGTGAAATCAAATGATTTCTGAAGCAAAACGATAGAGCTTCATGAGGGCTTCAAATCCATGCCGTCTGGAAATGTATCGTTGCGTGGAGAGGGAGGAATCAATTGCCAATGCCTGCGCCATCGTCCTCGAATGGCCATGCCTGGGGACCGCCGAGTTTCCTGCCTCCGCCAGCGATGGAGTGCCTCTCCTTGCAGCATCTGATCGTCATCACGGCGGCCGTGGTGGGTGCAATCTTCAACCGTAATTTTAAACCCAAACTGAAAGCAACGGCCAGTGTATTTGGGGAAGAAGATGGTTATATACTTTAAATAATTAATTTATTATTAACGATTAAAATGTCATTGACCTTTATAAAATCATATCTTTACCATACGAGGTCCAAATCATGCGAAACTGGATCCGTTGTGATCATAGAGCCGAGAGCTTCATAACAAGACTAACTGGGTCAAATTTGGAATACATTAGAAATTTAGGCTAATCCAAACTGTTCAGAAATTCAAAAATAAAACTGAAGGAGTGGATCCCAATGTGAGAACTCCTTATCACTCTAATTATTTTATAATAAAATATATACTAGGATGCAGACGGTGCTTAGCGGCACACGACACTATTTATTGTACAAACCATGATTGTTTGTTTGGACTGTATTGCTGTGATTGTGATGTGTAAATGAACTGTATAAAATATTCATGTGTTGAATAAATTATTTGAACAATAAAAATGTCATTTTTATTGTATGTATAAACCAATATAATATTCATGTGTCGAATAAAATATTCAAACAATAAAAATAAAATTTTTATTGTATGTATGAACCATTAAAAATATTCATATGTTGAATAAAATATTTAAATAATAAAATATCATTTTTATTGAATGTATATACTATATAAAATATTCATGTGTTGAATAAAATACTTTATCCTTAAAAATATAATTTTTAAAGTATATATGAAAGGCATAAAATTCTCCTGAAATGAAAATAAATATTCATATACAAATCAGATGATTTGTTTATATACACACATTTAACTGATATGGATTGGGATGATAAATTTTACACATCGCCCAACTGCACACAAAAAATCTGTGTTTGTTGATTGAAACCCCACACGGGTGTTGGGATGATATTTGACGTACACTAATCCCAATTGTTTAGTTGTATGTCAATCGATTGGTTGGCAGATTGTTGTAAATGTTAATTACTTACACTTAATGCTTATGCAGCTGTGTAGTGCACTCTGGATGATGGTCGATTGTTTATCATTGTTGTAGTATACATATGATGTATAAAATCCATATAAATAACATTATATGGTAATTGACTGTGTTTGATTCTAATTTGGAAAGAAAAAATATTTTAAATGCAAATTTTAAAATAAGGAATATTTTAAAATAATATTCGATACAGGATTAAAATCTGATTTTAACATCCGATTTTGGACGGACATTAAAATATTGAAATATACAAACCGTGTTATTTAGATTTGCACCATTTTAACGCGAACGATATTTATATCGATTTTATTCTTATAATGAATATCGAAAAGAAAATGATTTCAAAATCTGATATTTTGAAAACATTATCATTTATATATTATAATGATAAGGAAAATTCAATTTTGATTTAAAATTGAAAATGAAGTTGGAATCGTTTTAAAACGAATTTATAAACGATTTATAAAATATGTTTTAAATGTAAATCGACGAAATATATATAATATATATTATATATATTTAATTGCCTGAATAGAACACGCCGCGCTGTGGCCGTTCGCGAATTTCGACCGTTGACTTCAAATTGACAATACGGGAGATCCGACCGTCGGATTCTCCTAAAACCAGAACCGTTGGCTTCGTATTGAAAATAGCTTTCCAACTTATGTACGAGATTTGAAATCTAATGGCTGGATTTGGAATTATGTCAAATCAAATTTGGAGAAGGTCGCTGTAAGTGCAGTTCGATGACCATTTATGGAAATCGACTGAAAGGGCCTTAATAAAATAATTAAAAATATTAATAATTTGTGTAAAATCATAATAAATGATTTGGAAAGAACTAGGATGAAAAATTCCATATTTGAAAAGATAAAAATATATTTTTATCGAAATGAACTAGTTATTAACTAGAATTATGATCCAATTGATTTTAAATAAATAAATTGGATTGAGAATGGTTTTAATATAACTAGAATTTCTAATATATGAACTGGAATGTTTTGGAATGGAAATAATCTTCGGAATATTTCGTTATTGGATTCCGTGATTATACGAATATTGTTATGGGAATTTGGAAGATATATATATCGTTATTCCCAATACGATATTTGTTGATTTCAAAATTTGATATTGAATATAAGCCGATATAATTTCTACTTAGAGCCTTGTATTTAATATTGAATTGGATTTTGTATTTGTCGTGAACGGTGTCTTAAATAACACTGTTCTTAAACCCAGTTGAGAAAAGAATAAATCTTTTAATTTAGATTTAGTGCAGTTTTCCGGTTAATTAATATTCAACTGGAATTGAATAAAAGAATTGGATTTTTGGTTTTATCATGAACGGTGTTTTCAATAACAC
This sequence comes from Allium sativum, assembly GCA_030737875.1. Lineage (NCBI taxonomy): Eukaryota > Viridiplantae > Streptophyta > Magnoliopsida > Asparagales > Amaryllidaceae > Allium > Allium sativum. Next base: position 14,881,296 of record JASFAX010000033.1, read on the forward strand.
TTGTTCTTAACCGATTAACAGTGAAACGTGATTCAAAATTTATAAATCTTTTTATTAAGATTTAATGGAAATTTTCCAATGTAAAGTTATCCAATTTAATAAAATAAATTTGAGTGGAATGGAATTCAATTTGGTAATAATCAAAGTGGGTTTCTATGGAGGAAGGCTATTTACTATATATAGAATTTAAAAGGCTTTGTCGTCATTCCATTTATATTATCAGCCGGATACGAAAATTGATATCGATTATATATTGATCTGTTCCCATGAAAATTCCATAATTAATGGAATGTGATTTTGGGTTTATCGTGAACTGTGTTTTAAATGACATTGGTTCTTTAACCCAGTTAAAGACAGGATTACATGTCTAACATTGTATTTTGAACTGTATTGTTGATCTCTGCTAAATATATATCTGTTTGGTGGCGGAGAATTTATTCTCTTGCTTAACACCCTTTTCTGATACGTACGAGCTCAGAGGTTGTATATCGGCAGAAATCAATGGTACATTGTAGACTGTCGATGCGACATGTTTGATTTCCCAAAGTTAAATAATCATTAATATTGATTTTTGGGAAGAGTAAAAATAAGTGGAGTTTTATTGAATCTTTAATTATATTGAAATGTGAATGTGATAATTTAAATTATCAAATTTCGGAAATGATTGAGAATGGTGTATCACCAGTTTTGCTCCAAGCGATAGTTAAATCTTTAATTAGATTTGAACGTGAAATGGTAATTAAATTTACTGATAACATCGTGGTCTTAGATATGGATTATTACCTGTTTTACTCCATGGGATGAATAGGTTGGGATTGGGAAATTAACAAGATGATTACTTCGGTAAGGTTTGCTAATCCCGACTAGTTGATAAACCTTAATTTGGTTTAGAATTGATATCCAAAGGAAGATTAAAGAATAAATTTAAAAGAATTTATCTTTGATAAAATTATTGGGAACCTTTCCCTAATGATGTGAATATTTGAATAAAAGAATATTCTGAATTGGGATGAGGTGTATGTTGAGTTTGTTTAGCACTTATTTATTATACACGCGAGTTATTCAGAAAAGCCAGGTTTATACCCATTCTGAATAACTGATTCGACGATAAGTCAACGATGAGGACGGTGGTTGAAGACCGGAGGTCTTTACATCATTTGGATGATTACTGATATCTTGATTGGGCTGTACACCCAAGACAAGGTAATAAGTGGTGATCGGCCAGACATACTTAGAGATTGACCGGATATGCGAGGACCTCTCTCCTGTATTGGACATATGGGACGAGGAATAAGGTGCCTCCAGTTTCATTCAAACCCATAACGAACTTGTAAATGGATGTGTCTGACATTGGATTTTATTTTGTGTTGATTGATCTCTATTAAATATGTATTTGTTTAGGGGCGGAGAATTTATTCTCTTGCTTAACACCCTTCTCTAAGATGTACAAGCTCAGAGGTTATATACCGATAGACATCAGTCGCATGATGTGAATTGCCTGTGTGGCATGCTAAGATGCAAATGATCAAGGCTTCTTTTGAAAAGCAGTGTCTTGTGGTTGATGATCAAAGCATGGCCTTAAATGTCATAGCTTTGTGTATAGCGTTAATTCGTGAGCCTCACAACTTGGTATGAGTCAAAAACAGGATAAGGGACCCAAGGAGTGCATGACGTTTCCTTCTAGCTATGGGTGGTGTCATGGTATGGAGCCTGGACATTTATTGAATTTTAACCTATGTTGATGATGGATAGCGAGGCGCCTCGGATATATCGGTTACTACGGAGCCGATGGGTAAGTCTTATAGGACCGGGAAACATGTGTTTAGGTATAAGTAATCCGCTATGTGTGGACCGAACTTGGAGGATCCATGGGTTCGCCAGCATCCGAACCCTGAGGCATTTGCTAGAGTGTCTCGAAGCCGGCGAGGAGTACATCCCTTGCCTCGACTCATGACGGAAACGTAATTTCCAATACATGACATTTCGGTTTTGATTGTAGAGCCTAGTATGGCGACATGATAGATAATACTCACGCCTCCTGTGATTGGTACATTTATATTTGAAGTTGATTTCTTCACTTATAGTAATAATAAAAGATAAAATTTCACGTACCAAGCATTATTTGGCTATTATAAGGTAAAATTCTATCCTCCGGCTTGCGTTGCATTGTGTGATGGGACCTGAGTCTTATAATAGCTTCATTTTTTTTAATTAGCATTGCGCAATTTGTTTCATGCACTGGTATTCTTAGGGTAAACCCGTTCCGTGTTATATGGCATGGTCCCTTGATTTACCTAAATTTAAAATCTAATTAATAACTGTTTTGGTTCTCACACCAGTCCTATGGCTGACCTGAAGTTTATTGTTTTAACCTAAACTCTGGGTCCCTCTAATTTCCACATGGGTAGCTTGTAGTTTTGGTTTTTGCAGATATCTCTTTTCCAGGATCCTGGATTTACAGCTGAAGCTATATTCGGAAAGCTCTACATCTGTGTATGTCTTTCAGTTGTGTTACGTATTATCTTTCCGCTACTAATGTAATTTAAATCTCTGATATTTTACAGTGTGTAATATTTATTTATACCCTGTTTTAATCTTGAACTCAGATGTAAATTGTTGTAATAACAATGAAATGTTCTTTTATTTGTGTTTTAATTTATCGTGTTCTCAACTCAATTCGGGCTTTCCTGTAAGAGCAAGTTTGGGTTGTTTCACTTGGTATCAGTGCTTTGGTTTACTGAAACACCACACCTCCATTAAGGTCACTCACTAAGGGAATGCATTAACTTTGGTGAAGCATTTTGGGTAAAAGGCACAGATAATTTACAAGACAGACATATAAACAGCGGAAAACTGAAATCATTTCATAAATAACGTGGTTCAGTCAAAACACTACTAGCATTGTCTCAAAACCCAACTTCTAAATTATTACAATAAAACATCTGTCTTGATTTAAAACTCTAAGTACATAAAGAAGCATAAAACAATAGTAAAGCAGCATAAATCCCCAATAAAAGTGTAACCACAGCCATAGCCCAAGGAAAGAGAATCCAAGTAATACATCTACTCTCTTCAAGCTGGAAAAGGTCTGCACTAAGCTGAAGTATTCCCTCCCTGCGGACCTGTGGAAGGGAAACGAAAGAAAAGAAGGTGAAAGAAAACGGGTCAGACATAAGCCTGGTAAGTCCAGTGATTATTCAGCATGTAAACAGGTAAAAAGATCATGACATGAATAAACTAAAAATAGAACAATACCATAGCAATAAGATAACATAAGATAAAGCAAGATAAACTGAATATACTATCGCACTCAATTCCATTTTTCTGCACTTACTAATGAATGTTTCAACTACCATCATGTGTTCATAACAAAGTGATCCCTTTTCCGATCGGCTTCTACTCGCATGCATTTATTATTTGTGCCATTCGGCCCCGCTTATTTGTAGATACATGTGCTGGTCCAGCCATGGAGTGTATCAATCCCTATGGAGGCAACCCGGCACAAATTCAAGATGCATAGTGTATACTACCAATGCCCAGTGCCTGCTTTTTCCACTCCGGAGTACGTGCACGCCCGTACTCCGTCAGAACCTACACTGCTGCACCACCCGCCGCTATTTTGACCGCTTATAATCAGCCCAGTAATCGTGACCCACCCAGCCTAGTTTAGGGTACCGTGATACATCTATGTGGGTTACTACTTAAATGGGTCCCCGTTACTAGGGTTTCCTAATCAACATGTTATAATGGTTAAGTGTTCTAAAATTTACCTAACCCCGCCCATCTGTTTAACATGTTATATTGGTTGAGTGTTGCCTTAATTAACTTAACCCTACCATTCTTAGCCTGTCTTTTCCTTAGCTTTAATTCATTCATTAAAGCACCAACCTCCCACATTAGATGTATACTGTTGCGGTCGCTGGATGTGCCGGGCGGTTCCGGGCAGTATTACACTGCAACTCAATCTAACCTCGGGTTTTTGGGCTTAATGCGCTAACCTCTCACATTAGATCTATATTGTTGCAGTCGCTGGATGTGCCGAGCGGTTCCGGGCAGTCTTACATATTTGTCTTTAGCCATGTTCATCTTTAGCCATTTTACATATTTGTCATATGTGCCCAAGTTTTATGTCAATATTTCCCAAGTGTAGTCAGTACAAGTCTTATGCCACATTCACATGCTATGCCAAAATTTACTCAATTAAATTATACCTAATTTTCCCATGCTATATTCGCACGTACAGCAAGATTCAATCTAAGTTCCGAATGAACTTAGTATTCACAAAAGAAAATAAAAAAAAAGGAAAAATAGAGAAGGAGCATAAGAATTGACATAAGGAAAAATAGGCATGTAAAGGTATACCCAATTCAAGAATCATGTTTCAACAGACATGTTGTACATTAATAATAAGTGTGGGAAAGCTAAGCAATTTACACCATATGTATAAATATTAGACAGGATTGGACTTAAGAGAATCACTAATTTTGATGTACAACATGATAAGTTCATTATATCAATCACAATAGTCTCATAGGCATAGGATGTACAACATGATAAGTTCCATCATATCAATCACAACAGTCTCATAGGCATGATAGGCTCCATTATGTCAGTCGCAATAGTCTCATAGGCATGATAGGTTTCATTATGTCAATTACAACAGTCCCATAGGCATGATAGTTGTCATTACATCAATCACAATAGTTTCATAGGCATAGGCAATTCAGATTCGACCAAATGATAAGCATGAATTAGAATTAGGCATAGTTCTAAATCCGATTATTACAGTCATGATTTCTATTAGCTATTTAAATCGGATTAATAACTGAACTTACAGAAAAAGAACGGATTTTGTATTCTGGGATCTGATTTCTGAATTTGTTAAGCTTATCCTTTGATGTAGACGTTTGATTCTCTAGTTTGGATTTGGTTTGGAGCTTTCTAACTTGATTTCTAATCTGGAGAAGATGCAGACTAGGCTAGCTTAGACATGGACAGCATGACGGCTTCATAGAATAGGGTTATGTGGCCTAGGGTTGAGGTTTGGGGGTGATTACATAGAAGTCTAGGATTAATTCTAGCCTTTAGATTAGTCTAGGAGTAATCAGAGCCATCCAAACCAAAGAGAGTGTCTTCCAACCAATCACAGCATGACACATAAGCCCTAATACCTCGGAAATTTGTCATCAGGCCAATCAGAGAAGGCCACATCAGCTCAGGGCTATAAAATTCGTCATAGGAATTGGATCTCAAAGGGGTCGACTCCCTACAGGGGATCGACAACTATGTCGACACCCCTATATGGGGGTCAACACCTATGTCGACACCCCTGAGCGGAAATTTACCTCCCAGCTGTTCTGACCGAATTTCGAATTTCAAACTGTTTTCTGACTTTTAATTTAATTTCAGTTTATACTTGAAATCTTCTTAACTGCATAACTTCTTCATACGGAGTCCGATCCATGCAAACTCGGACTCTATCTCAAGCAGAATTCCGAGACAAATGCAGTGGCGTAACCCGTTTTACTTACTTCCCACTTTTAAAATTAAGTATTCTTTAATTCGTTAATGTTCAAAGAAAACACAGGGTGTTACGTTCTCCCATCCTTAAAGGATTTTGTCCCCGAAATCTCTTAGTTAAGAAGAATGTATCCTAACATCCAACATCCATCTACTCAACCATCAATCACGGGCATCAATTGTCCTTAAAATATTTCTAATGTTTTCATGATCATATGCATAGTGTGTGTATATGTCCTTATCTAATGCAAAATCAGGCGGTCTACTGATTCAGTTGACATCCTTGATGTGAATCATGTCGGTGCTATGAGTCCATAATGTATGCAATTATTCCTAATCGTATTTTGTAACTTCTACATGAGTGCACAATCATTCATACAAATGCAACGTCCACATGATAACACATCAAGTTTCAATCCATATATAAATACATATATGCATATGCAATATGAAAGTGACTGAGCCGATCTAGTACCTAGTGTGTGTGTGTATGCATCCATGAGCAACCACTAGCAACCACTTGCAACTATCAATCATAACATGTTTTCAAATACATGTTTACATTCATTGGTTTCTACCTAAGGATCAAGAATAGGACTGAGGAGATATACTTAAAAGATAGAAGCAAGCGTGCATAAACTTATGGAAAAAGAGATCAAGAATGTACCCTCAAAAAGATAAGGGTAGGTTGCGCGTATCTTGTCCTCAGTCACCCAAGTCGCGTCTTCCTCAGCATCACTCCATTGTACTTTAACTAGCTTGACCTCACGATTGTGTTGCTTTTTAACTTCTGTACCCAAGATACGATTTGGTACTCTTCTCACCATTGCTTCTCGTTCCACTTCTATTTCCTCTAGTATGCTTGGCTCCACAACTTCTGCCGACTCATGTAAGCACTTACGTAGATGAGAGACATGAAAGACATTATGTACTCCAACCAATCTTTCGGGCAGCTCTACTTTATAAGCCATCTTCCCAATCCTCTCAATGATAGGAAATGGCCCTACAAATCTTGGTGCCAATTTTCCTACGGACCCAAAGCGAACAACATTCTTCAAAGGAGATACTTTAAGAAAAACTCTGTCTCTAACCTCAAACTCAAGGTCGGTCCTTCTTTTATCAACGTAGGAATTCTATCTATCTTGTGCGGTCTTCATTCGTCTTCGTATCAAGTCCATCTTCTCTGAAGTTTCTCTGATCATGTCAGGCCCAACTTGTCTGTAGACTCCCACCAACAAGTTAGTGATCGGCATGGTCTCCCATACAAGGCCTCAAAGGGTGTCACGCCTATCGTGGCTTGGTAGCTATTATTATAGGAAAACTCCACCAAAGGAAGGTGATCCTCCCATGTTCCCCCAAAATCAAGAATGCACAATCTCAAGAGATCTTCTAATACTTTGTTCACCCTTTCTGTCTCACCATCGGTTTGAGGGTGATAGGCAGTGCTTAAGCATAGCTGTGTGCCTACAGCCTCTTGCAAACTCTTCAAAAAATCGCTTGTAAAGATAGGGTCTCGATCACTCACTATTGTAGAGGGCATTCCATGCAGTCGAACTACCTCTTTAAGATAAATGGATGCTAATGATGAGGCAGTCCTCCTACTCTTAACAAGTATAAAGTGAGCGCTTTTAGTGAGCCTGTCTACTATTACCCAAATTCTAGTATTCCCCCTTCTTGACCTAAGCAACCCATCAATAAAGTCCATCGAAATGCTATTCCATTTCCACTGTGGGACCTCTAGAGGATGAAGAAGACCACCAGGCTTCTTCTGCTCTGCCTTGACTTGCTGATATATTAAGCATTTAGAGACAAACTCAGCTACATTCTTCTTTATGCCATTCCGAAAGAAAACCCTTTTTATGTCTTTATACATCTTGTCCCCACCTAGGTGTATGGTCAACTTAGAATGGTGTGCTTCTTCGAGAACGGTTTTCACCAAATCCCTTGCTTGTGGGACACATAGTCTTCCATCCCGTCTCAACGAACCCTTGTCATCGATGGAGTATCTATTGAGGTGACTAGAAGTCTCTCCTCTAATTAGTTTATCCATCACATCAACTAGTTGAGGGTCTTCACGTTGTGCAGCTCCTATTGAGTCTAAAAGAGTAGGCTGCACCTCTAGCGAAGCTAACAAACCAGGTACAAATCCAAAGGAGGGTCTAAAGTCAAAGTTTTCCATGTACTCCAAGCTTTGCCTTTCTACAAAGAGAGGACTTAAGGTCATCTTTTTCCTACATAAGGCGTCCGCTGCCACATTGCCCTTGCCAGGGGTATAACAAATCTCAAAATCGTACGAGGCAAGAAATTCCATCCACCTTTGTTGTCTTAAGTTAAGATCTTTCTGTGAGAAAAGGTACTTTAACGGTTTATGGTCAGTAAACAATTCAAACCTTTCTCCTAGTAGGTAATGACGCCATGACTTAAGAGAGAAAACAATGGCAGCTAACTTTAAATCATGAGTTGGGTAGTTTTTCTCATGTAACTTCAACTGCCTTCCCCCATAACAAACTACCTTGCCTTCTTGCATCAAGACAGTGCCTAGTCTGGTACCGCATGCGTCTGTGTATACCGTAAACATCTTACTCCCATTAGGCAATGTCAGAACCGGGGCTGTTGTTAGAGCCCTTTTCAATCGTTGGAAAGCAACATCACAATCCAAATCCCAGGCAAAAGTTAGGTTCTTCTTCGTCAATCTAGTAAGTGAGGATGAGATCTTCGCAAAGTCCTTAATGAACTTTCTGTAAAAGCCCGCTAGCCCTAGAAAACTTTGTACTTCAGTTGCATTCCGTGGAATCTGCCAATCTTGCACCGCAACTACTGTTGCGGGATCCACAGCTATTCCCTCTTTGGACACCACATGTCCAAGAAACCTTACTTCTTCTCTCCAAAAATGGCATTTGGAGAATTTTTCTTTCAGTTGATGTGCATGAAGAGTATCAATAACTTCCCTTTAATGCAAAGCATGTTCTTCTTCACTTTTTGAGAGAATCAAAATGTCATCCACAAAGACCTCTACAAATTTATTAAGGAATTCTCTGAACACCCTACTCATCAAGTCTCGAAGTAGGCGGGTGCGTTTGTCAAGCCGAAAGGCATGACAAGACATTCGAAGAAACCATCCAGGGTCCTGAATGCGGTCTTATCTATGTTGTCTTCAGCCACTCTTAGCTGATGAAATCCGGTGGCTAGATCTAGTTGGGAGAAAACCGAGGCACCTACGAGTTGGTCGAACAAGTCGTCTATTCTAGGAAGTGGGTGCATATTCTTCTTGGTCATCTTATTTAGCTCCCTATAGTCTACGCACAGGCGAAGTGAACAATCCACTTTGGTTGCAAACACCACTGGAGCACTCCATTCAGAAATACTCTGCCTTATGAACCCCTTTTCAAGCAACTCTTTAACTTGCTTACTGAGCTCTTTCCTTTCCCTTGGAGACATGTGTCTAACGGGTAAAGCAACAGGTTTTGCATTATCAACAAGGTATATGCGGAAGTCTATCTCTCGCTTAGGAGGTAAACCCTTCACCTCTTCAAAGATATCCAAGTATTCACGGACTACTCTAACAGATTGCAAGTTTTCAACAGATGCATCAAGAGATTCTAGGTAGCTAAGCATAACAGAATTCACGGGATTACAAGAGATTTCGAGAGTGTTACCGAGGCAAGTCATAAGTCTAACCACTCTCTTTTCACAATCGAGGATGGTACCATTACTGGATAACCAATCCATGCCTAGAATCAACCCATAGCCCGTGAAACCCAAAACATAAGCATTACATCTAAACCCAACGCTTAGTATAGAAATTTCCAAATTCAAACAAATCATTGATAAATAGGCCGAACCCCCAATCGGATTTGAAACAACCATGGGATCCTCTACTATACTGGTATCTAGGTGCAGAGATTCAACTAAAGCAGTAAATATAAAAGAGTGCGACACGCCAGAATCAAAAAGAGTACGAACTGGATGATCAGAAAAATAAACTGAAATCCCAACATAAATATTTCTACCTCTTTCTTGCGGAGGTGCAATTAGAGCGTGAATCTGCCATCCAGAAGTAGATCCAGTCCTTTGCCCTTGCCCTTGCCTTTTTGGGCAATCCTTAGCCATATGTCATGTCTCGCCGCATTGAAAGAAACCACCCATCTTCCTCTTTTTCTTCCTGCAATCTTTAATTAGATGTCCAGGTATGCCACAAAATTTACACTTCCTGTTGTCACGTGGTTTGTTGTTCTTCCCGCCTTTCTTGGAATCCGTTTTCTTATTTTGTGATCCCTCCACTTTCTTGTCTAGAGGTTCTCCCACCTTTGCCTCTTTCTTTCCATCCTTGGCTTCCTCCTGTAACAGTGCTATGTCAACCAGTCTCTCAAAAGTTGCACCCATAGGTATATGGGATATAGCTAGGCTGTGTAGTGGCTCATTTAGCCCTTTAATGAATCAGAGAGCCTTTTTATGTGGAGTGTTTACTAACTCCAGTCCGAATCTAGCGAGCTGGTTGAATTGGTTGACGTATTCCTTAACCGATATGCTTCCCTGTTTAAGTGCTAAGAACTTCTCCATTTGTAGGCTTCGTTCAGCTTGCGAGAGGAACTTCATTTCAAATCTCATTCTGAAATCCTCCCAAGTTTCAACTGGTCTCTCAGCATTAGTAACTTCCCACCAGTAAGAGGATTCGTCCTTAAGTAACCATACAACCAATTGTAAATTCTGCCTATCCTCCACTTCGAAGATAACAAACAAGTCTTCTGTTTCCTTGAGCCAGTTTCTTTCTTCCACAAATGAATTAGTCCCGTTAAAATTCTTTCCACCCATAGCTCGAAAGTCCACATATATTCGAGAAAGCATTCACACGCGGAGGAGGAGGAGGAACGACTGTAGCTGGGGGAGGAGGAACGTCTGCTGGACCTGCGCCATTAGCCCTAGCCTCCAGACTCCTTCTGAACCAGCCAGGTATCAGTATGCCCTCGAGAAGATTGAGATCCCCAAACATGCTAGAACAAAAAGAAAAGGTTCAAAACAAAGGATAGAAAGATAGTGCATATGGCTTTGGGATTATGCCTTTAAAATAAAACAATACTTTTTCTTGAAAATACTTCTTTAAATTTCTTTATGAAAAAATAGTTTTCAAAAACTTTTACCTAATCTGGTAAACCATCGCTCTGATACGAAGTGAAACACCATACCTCCGTTAAGTTTACTCACTAAGGGAATGCATTAACTTTGGTGAAGCATTTTGGGTAAAAGGCACAAATAATTTATAAGACAGACATATAAACAACGGAAAACTGAAATCATTTCATAAATAACGTGGTTCAGTCAAAACATTACAAGCATTGTCTCAAAACCCAACTTCTAAATTATTACAATAAAACATATGTCTTGATTTAAAACTCCAAGTACATAAAGAAGCATAAAACAGTAGTAAAGCAACATAAATCCCCAATAAAAGTGTAACCACAGCCATAGCCCATGGAAAGAGAATCCAAGCAATACATCTACTCTCTTCAAGCTGGAAAAGGTCTGCACTAAGCTGAAGTGTTCCCTCCCTACGGACCTGGGGAAGGGAAATGGAAGAAAAGAAGGCGAAAGAAAATGGGTCAGACATAAGCCTGGTAAGTCCCGTGATTATTCAGCATGTAAATAGGTAAAAGGATCATGACATGAATAAATTGAATATAGGACAATACCATAGTAGTAAGATAACATAAGATAAGACAAGATAAACTGAATATACTATCGCACTCATTTCCATTTTTCTGCACCTACTAACGAATGTTTCAACTACCATCATGTTTTCAAAAAAAAGTGATCCCTTTTCTGATCGGCTTCTACTCGCATGCATTTATTACTTGTGCCATTCAGCCCTGCTTGATTGTAGATACTTGTGCTAGTCCCGCTATGGGGTGTATCAATCCCTATGGAGGCAACTCGACACAAACTCAAGATGCACAGTGTATATTACTGATGCCCAGTGCCTGCTTTTTCCACTCCGGAGTACGTGCATGCCCATTCTCCGTCAGAACCTACACTTCTGCACCACCCGCCGCTATTTTGATCGCTTATAATCAGCCCAGTAATTGTGCCCCACCCTGCCTAATTCAGGGTATCGTCATACATTTATGTGGGTTACCGCTGAAATGGGTCCCCGTTACTAGGGTTTCCTAATCAACATGTTATAATGGTTAGGTGTTCTCAAATTTACCTAACCCCACCCATCTGTTTAACATGTTATATTGGTTAAGTGTTGTCTTAATTAACTTAACCCTACCATTCTTAGCATGTCTGTCCCTTAGCTTTAATTCATTCATTGAAGCACCAACCTCCATCATTAGATCTATATTGTTGCGGTCGCTGGATGTGCTAGGCGGTTCTGGGCAGTATTACACTGCAACTCAATCTAACCTCGGGTTTTTGGGCTTAAAGCGCTAACCTCTCACATTAGATCTATATTGTTTCGGTCGCTGGATGTGTCGGGCAGTTCCATGCAGTCTTACACCGCAACTCAATCTAACCTCGGGTTAAACATGTTTATCTTTAGCCATTTTACATATTTGTCATATATGTCCATGTTTTATGTCAATATTTCCCAAGTGTAGTCAGTACAAGTTTTATGCCACATTCACATGCTATGCCAAAATTTACTCAATTAAATTATATCCAATTTTCCCGCGTTCTAATCTCACGTACAACGAGATTCAATCTAAGTTCCGAATGAACTTAGTATTCACAAAAGAAAATAAAAAAAAGGAAAAAATAAAGGAGCATAAGAATTGACATAAGGAAAAACATGCATGTAAAGGTATACCCAATTCAAGAATCATGTTTCAACAGGCGTGTTGTACATTAATAATAAGTGTGGGCAAGCTAAGCAATTTACACCATAGGTATAAAGATTAGATAGGATTGGACTTAAGAGAATCACTAATTTTGATGTACAACATGATAAATCCCATTATATAAATCACAATAGTCTCATAGGCACAGGATGTACAACATGATAAGTTTCATCATATCAATCACAACAGTTTCATAGGCATGATAGGTTCCATTATGTCAATCGCAATAGTATCATATGCATGATAGGTTTCATTATGTCAGTCACAACAATCCCATAGGCAGGATAGGTGTCATTACATCAATCACAATAGTCTCATAGGCATAGGCAATTCAGATTTGACAAAAAGATAAGCCTGAATTAGAATTAGGCATAGTTCTAAATCCGATTATTACAGTCATGATTTCTATTAGGTGTTTAAATCAGAATAATAACTGAACTTACTGAAAAAGAACGGATCTTGTATTCTGGGATCTGATTTCTGAATTTGTTAAGCTTATCCTTTGATGTAGACGTTTGATTCTCTAGTTTAGATTTGGTTTGGAGCTTTCTAACTTGATTTCTAATTTGGATGTAACGACCCAGAAAATTTGAACCAATTTAATTTTTTTTTTTTTGGCTAAAATAATGGATTTGAAATATTTAAAATAAATATTTTAAATAATGGCAATGGAAAGTGAGTTTGAATCGACAATTGAAAGCGAATATAATTAATTATAATTATAAACAAGGCCTGAAATGGCGCTGTAGTTTCAAAAATTGAATTCAAACTTTGTCGGACTGTACCGAGTGCAAAACAAAACGGATTTTAGCGAAACCAAAAATATTTAAATTTGTTAGTGAATACCTTTCTAACGAATCTGAAAAATCGAATTTTCATAGCGGGGAGCAAAAGTTATGGCCGAATGAATTTTCAGAAAGGTCGCTATGGAATTTATATAGCCCGTGAAATTGGCCATTTTGCATACGACCTAGAAATTCGACGAAACCACTTTTGTTGGATCCGGGATGTGAAGTTATTGCTAGGTTTCAAATTTCATAATTTTTGAAGCTAGTATGTGAGCGTGGCAAAGGAAAATGTGTTTTGGTCAATTACAGTTAAATTGGATCGACCAAAAATGGGCCTTTTTGCAAACGATCTCAGAATTCGACGAAACTAGTTTTGTTGGGACCGTATCGTCAAACATAGCTAGATTTATTTTTCTGGAATTTTTCGAATCAGTTTGTGGCCCTGGAAAATTGAAATGTACGTTCAAATCAAATATTGAATGTTATATATTTTAATTTGAAGGAAAACTGACTGAAACAGTCGAATGGGCCTTCGAAACATATCCCATTGTGTTCAGAATGGGGGTAAAACGCTAGGGACGATAGTTGTTGGGATTAGATTGGTGGTCGCGTCAGAAAACCCCTTTAAAGACCCACCGACTAATCAGAATTAAAATAAAAAAATCCTCAGACCCCCCCCCCCCCCGTAACAGCTGCGATCGACGGCGACAAAGGCTCCCCGCTTCTCTCCTCCTTATATCCTTCCACGTTCAATAAAATTCAACCCTTCTTTAGAGGATTTCGTAGGGATTTCTCCAAGCTTTAAATCCATCTAAATTTCAGGGATTATCGTCGATTATATTGGGAGATCCAGGGCGCTGAAGTCACGCCGTTCGCACCCGAATCCTGGCCGAGATCTGCCACCGAGTTCAACGACGTTTGGCGCGATGGTGAGCCCCTCCAAGCTCGTCGATGTGGCGTAGGCTGATCTGCATATCGTGCTTCAGATCGGGAGAGAAATCGAAACCTAGTTTCGAACAGTTTTCTGAGGTAAGCAGCTGTTTAATTTAAAACTGATTTTTACAGTTTAAAACCGTTGCAAACTTCGAAAAATCATATCTTTTTCGTTCGTTAACGAAATTCGATGAAACAGGAAACATCGTGACCGTGAGGACGTCTTCTACATTTTAGAAGAGACCGCATATTTTTCTAAGCCTTCTGCTATTTTTGGTGGAGTGGAACCCAACGTGAGATTTCTAATTTATAAACGATATGGAAAACGACGATGTATAAATTATATGTTCGATGTATGAGTTATATAAGCGTTGTACACCTCATGTATAAGCGTTGTATAAGTCGTTCGTTCGATGTATAAGTTGTATATGCGTTGTAAAAATTATATATGTGTTGAAATAGAAGTGAATTGCTATATAAAAATATACATATATATATATATATGTATATATGTTTATATATATATATATATATATATACGCCCCTCGTCCACAAACCATGGACTATATTTATTGGTTGTGATTGGTGTGAAAATTGATTGATAGCGAATGGTTGTTTGGGATTGTTTGTGGTTGATATTGATTGATTGTGGTTGAAAAATACCCATTTGTGGTTGAGAAATATTTGGTTGGAACCACATAGGATTAGTTTGTGGAAATGAAATAAATATATACATGCCGCCTGCGTGCGAACTAGATGCATGATCCCCATTGTCAAAAACCGCGAGGTTTTAAGGTAGAGCGAGGAGTCGTACTAGGGACGGTCCCAGTTTTAACTACCCTGCCGTTATGCTGCCGAAATTTTGAATAATATTCATGTGTTTGAATTATTTTCATTAGCTGGAACTATATTTATTCGTTGAATAGAAAACCTTCATGTGTTGAATCGATATTCATTCGTTGATTAGAAATTCATGTGTTGAATGGTATTCGTGTTTTAAATATAAAAATCACATTTTTATCTATATATAGAAACTATAGAAAACCTTCATGTGTTGAATCGATATTCATTCGTTGAATTGAAATTCATGTGTTGAATGGTATTCATATTTTGAAATAAATTGTTTCATAATAAAAATCACCTTTTATCAACTATATGGACTATGTAAAATAATCTCGTTTTAGAAGAAATTGTTTTATAAGAAAAATCCTATTTTTATCACCTATATAAATTATATAAAATAATAGTGTTTTGAAATGAATTGTTTTACAATAAAAATCACATTTTTATTATATACATGATTTGTTGAAATGTGAAGTGTTAAAAATAGCAACTCGTTCAAATAAATATGCATGAGTCGAAATATTCATTAATTAGCTAATGATATGATTTTTTCCTATGCATGCAACATTAGAATGAATGGTGTCTTTAAACCAAATGGAATCAAATACGAAGTTGAATGGGAAATGATAAGTGATAAGAACTGTATATATGTACATGCATATTTATTGAACAGGTTATAGAAAATGGGGCTAGAGAAGAGGAATAAAATTTTGTACCCGACAAATAGGTACACATTTACTGTTTTGTTTGGGTGATGATTTTATGAGCCTGTTGGCTAGCCGCTTGGCTTTTTCTTTTTCTTTTTGCATGAGACGCCCGTGTGGCTATTTGGGAATTTTCCCAGCCCCTCCCGTACAAAGGAGGTTATGGCGAAAATTTCCAAAATTTAAAGGCGTTAGTGAAATATTTGAAGTGAAAACGATATTGAAATTGTTGAATGAACTATATTTATATAAATATATAAATATAAATAAAATTAAAACGAAACATGGCCGTGCAGTTCGTGTTTTGAAACCGTGATTTCAAACAACTAGTGCGGGAAATCCGACCATTGGATTTTCCCGAAACCGCAACCGTTGGGTTCGCCTTGGAAATATCTTTCCAACGACACCAACTTTGTAAAAATCCAACGGTTGGATTGTCTGAAATGTTTAACTCAAATCTGAAGAAAAACAGCGCCAGAAACTATTATATTTATATATATATAATTATATTTAATCGAATAACGACGCTGCAGTTCGTATTTTGAAATCGAAACTTCAAACGATTGTACCGGGAGATCCGACCGTCAGATTTTCCCGAAACTTGAACCGTTGGATTCGTTTTGAAAAGATCTTTCTATTGATGTAAATTTTGTAAAGATCCAACGGTTAGATTCTCAGATATGTGTAAATCAAATCTGAAGAAAAACAGCGCCACGACCGCGTTATGACCCGAAGCGTCGTTTTGAATAAATTGGCTATTTTAAAATAAATAAAAATAGTGATGAGTCGTTATAAAATATCATAAACGATATGGAATGGAAATAAACTGAATTTGCTCGATTTATGTGATATTTGATGGTTGAATGTGTTTGGTGTGAAATTTACATTAAAGAACAAAATTGGTGTTGTCGAATGATTTAACCATTGAAATAAATTGATTTGAAATTCTAAATATACATGAATTATTTGAAAAGGCCGAGTTAATTCTCATTTCAAAATAATTGACCGACGATTGGAAGTCGAAGATGAAGACGGTGGTCGAAGACCGGAGATCTTCACCTCGTTTGGATGGTAACCGAGGTCCTGATTGGGAGGCATCCCGAGATATGGATAATGAGTGGTGATCGTCCAGACGGTACGTGGTGATCGATGGGTTTGCGAGGTATTTAGTGCCTCCGGTTTCGTTTAGACCCAGAACGGACTTGTAAATGGACTGTGTGTCTGACATTGGATTTTATTCTGTGTTGATTGATCTCTATTAAATATACATCTGTTTAGCGGCGGAGAATTTATTCTTTTGATTAACGCCCTTCTCTGAAACGCACGAGCTCAGAGGTTGTATATCGATGGACATCAGTCGCACGGCATGAATTGCTAGTGTGGCATGCCTATGTGGCAAATGATCGAGGCTTCTGTTGAAAAGCAAAGTCTTGTGGTGATGATCAAAGCACCGCCTATGTGGCGTGGTATGAATTCGCGAGCCTCACACCCCGGTATGAAACAGAAACGGGAGAAGGACCTCAGGGAGGGCATGCGTTTCTTTCTAGCTAGGGTGGTGTCAGTGACCTACCAGCCCTGACATTTATATATGAAACGACCCGAACTTCCCCGGTCTCCGAAGAGAGAGAGAAAGAACGAATTGTTTTGAGAACACGACAAATCAGAACGCAGACGGAAGAACATTTCATTATATATTACAACAATGCATCAGATTACAAGAATATACAGAGTATAAACAAATAAATATTACACAGAAATATCAGAGATTACAATACATTACATAGCAGCGGAAAATAATACAATACACAACTGAAGGAGATATACGGATACAAAGCTTTCCGGATATCCTTCCAGCTGTAAACCAGGATCCTGTGAATATAAATCTGCAAAACCAAAACTACTAGCTGCCCATGTCAAAATAGGGGCACCCAGAGTTTAGGTTAAAACAATAAACTCCAGGTCAGTCATGGGACTGGTGTGAGAACTAAAACAGTTATTAATCTTCATTTTAGAGTTAGGTAAATCAAGGGACCACGCCGCTATCGCGGAACGGGTTTCCTCCCAAGAACACCAGTGCATAAAACAACAACGCAATGCTAAATAAAGAAAAATGAAGCTATTATAAGACCCAGTTCCCATCACACAATGCAACGCAAGCCGGAGGATAGGGTTTTTACCTTATAATAGCCAAGAATGCTTGATACGTTTAAAACAAATCATTTGATACTATTATAAGTGCATAGTGTATAAAAAACTTCGAATCATAAGTATCAATCATAGGCGGCATAAGCGCCCCATCCCACTATGTCGCCATATATAGGATTACAACTAAATCGAATCGTCACGTATTGGAAATTGGATTTCCGTCCTGAACCAAGGCAAAAGATAGTCCTTACCGAATTCGAGACTGCCTAGCCCGAGTCTCAGGATCAGAACGCATCGACCCTTGGAGCGACAGGGCCGGTCCACACGGAGTGGATTAAAAATGCCTGAGCACTACGTTTCGCCGCCCTTTGGGGCGTAAGCGAGCCAACGAATGACTCCATCGGACCCGGATCGTCCGATCTAACCGAGGCACCTCGCAACAGCAACAACCACATAAGCCAAACTCGTCAGGGCGTGTAAAACCACTGACGCCACTTTTACCTAGGAGGAAACGTAGGCCCTCCCTGAGGTCCTTTCTCCCGTTTCTGGTTCATACCGGGGTGTGAGGCTCGCGATTTCACGTTATACACAAAGCTACGCCACACAGGCGGTGCTTTGATCATCACCACAAGACTTTGCTTTTCAACAGAAGCCCTGATCATTGCATCTTAGCATGCCACACATACAATTCACGTCGTGCAACTGATGGCTATCATTCACACAGAATGAATTCCAATGTCAGACACACATTCCATTTGCAAGTCCGTTCTGGGTCTGAACGAAACCGGAGGCACTAAATACCTCGCAAACCCATCGATCACCACATACGTCTAGACGATTACCACTCATTATCCATATTTCGGGATGCCTCCCAATCAGGACCTCGGTTACCATCCAAACGAGGTGAAGATCTCCGGTCTTCGACCACCGTCTTCATCTTTGATTTCTTATCGTCGATTCAGTTATTCAGAATGGGATAAACCCGGTCTTTCTGAGCAACTCGCGTATATAATAAACAAGTGTTACACAAACACAACATACGCCTTATTCCAATTCATCAGTCACTAACCGTAAATTAATCAAAAGAATAATTCACCAAATATTAACCCCGAAGGCCGAAACCAACATCAGATCAATATCCAAAAAACCATTCTGCTTAGTTAACCGACAGTTAGTTTCTAAATTTCACATTCATAGGGAAAGGTTCCCATTAATTTTATCAAAGATAAATTCCTTGAATTTATTCTTTAATCTCCTTTTGAATGTCAATTCAAACTAGTCGGGATTAACGAACCTTACCGAAGTAATCATTTGTTTTAATTTCCCAATCCCAACCTATTCATCCCATGAAGTAAAACGGGTCTTACTTCATATCTAACACCACGGTGTTATCGGTAAATTTAGTTACCATTTCACGTTTAAATCTAATTAAAGATTTAACTATCGCCTGGAGCAAAACTGGTGATACTCCATTCTCGATCTTTTCAATCTAATTAAAGATTCATTAAAACTCCACTTAGTTTTAATCGTTAACTGGGTTAAAGAATCAGTGTCATTTAAAAACACGGTTCACGATAAACCCAAAATCACATTCCATTAATTATTGGGTTAAAGAACGAGTGTTATTTAAAACACTGTCCACGATAAACCCAAAAATCAATATCACTTCAATTCCAATTAAATATCATTTAATTGTTACACTTCATTAAATCTAAATAAAAAGATTTAATCTTTTCTCCACTGGGTTCAAGAACGGTGTTAGTCAAGACACCATTCACGACAAACCCAAATCACATTTGATATTAAATACAAGGCTCTGAATAGAAAATATATCGGCTTATATTCAATATCAAATTCTACGACCAACAGATATCGTATTGGAAATAACGATATATATATCTATATCTTTCAAATTTCCATAACAACATCTGTATAATCACGAAATCCAACATCGAAATATTCCGAAGACAATTTCGATTCAAACCCATTCCAATGCAATCATTGGAAATTCTGGTTATTTTCAAAACCATTTCAAATTCAATTTATTTATTTAAAAATAAATAGAATTATAATTCTAGTTCAAAACTAGTTCATTACGATAAAAATCTATTTTTATCTTTTCAAATATGGAGTTTTTCATCCCAATTCCTTCTAAATCATTTCTTATGATTTTACACAAATTATTACTATTTTTAATAATTTTATCAAGGCCCGTACAGTCGATTTCCATCAACGGCTATCGAACTGCACTTACAGCGACCTTTTTCAAATTTGATTTGGACATAATTCCAAATCCAACCGTTAGATTTCTAATTTCTAATATTCGTTAGAAAGCTCTTTTCGATACGAACCCAACGGTTCCGGTTTTAGGATAATCCGACGGTCGGATCTCCCGTAACATCTGTTCGAAGTCAATGGTCGAAATTCGCGAACTGCCGCGGCGCGGCGCGTTCTATTCAGGCCATTATATTATATATATAATATATACTTCGTCGATTTCAATTTAAAACGTGCTTTATAAATCGTTTCCAATTCATTTTCAAAGCGGTTTCAACTTCGTATTCAATTTCAAATCAAAATTGAATATTCCAATTTAAATTCATTTCAAATCAATTTCAATTCAAATTGATTTCTAATTCAATTTCAGTTCGATTTCATTTCGTTTTCATTTCTATTCCTTTTCAATTTGAATTCATTTCAATTCATTTTCAATTTCAATTCGAATTCATTTTTATTCAAATTCAATTCGAATTCATTTCTATTCGAATTCAATTCGAATTCATTTTTATTCAAATTCAATTTCTTTCAGTATAGTTCGAATTTCAGATCTATTCCGTTTAATTCGAATTTCAATTCACTTTAAATATAATTCGAATTTCAATTCATTCTCAATATAGTTCGAATTTCAAATCTATTCAATTTCAAATCTATTCAATATTCATTGAAGAATGAATAAAATCGATATAAATATCGTTCACGTCGAAATGGCGTCAATCTAACCAACACGGCTTCATATGTTTCTATTTTCAAATATTCTATTTCAAATATTTCTATTTCGAAACTGGAATGAGGCCCAATCAATTACCATATAATGTTAATTATATGGATTTTCTACAACACATGTATACAATAACAACGATGAATAATCAACCATCATCCAAAGTGCATTCTACACTGTATAAGCATCGAATATAAATGTTTAACGCTTATAACAGTCTGTCAATCAATCGATCGACATACAACTAATTATTGGGATTAGTGTATGTCATTTATCATCCCAATACCCGTGTGGGGTTTCAAACAATCAAACACAGATTTTATTTGTGCAGTTGGGCGATGTGTAAAATTTATCGTCCCAATCAATGTCCTTCAAATAGGTGTACATAAACAAACCGTCCGGTTTGTAAATGAATATTTATCTATTCACATTCACGTTAAAAATTATATTTTTAACGATCAAACTATTTTATTCAACCTATGAATATTCTATTCGGTTCATTTATTAAATAAAATGTTATCTTTATTTTTCTAACTTATTTTTAGAAAATTTCGGCGGCATAACGGCACGATACTAGAAACGGGACGAGGCCTAGCCTTATCCCCGGTCTAGTGAAGGCCCACGCCATTCACACATCAATCAAATTAATTTCATTTCACCAAACAATTCAATTCAAACCAAATAATCTAACCAACTACACAACCAAACAATTAAACAAACAAGCAATCCATGGTCTGTGGATGACGGGTGTCGGGTGCTACTAAACACCGTCTGCATCCTAGTATATATTTATAACTAGAAAAATTAAATTGAAAAGTGAGAAATTCTCACCAATAGGTATCCAAACCCCACGGCACTTCATTTAGAGAAATCTTCATCGTTCTTGCCTTTTTGTCATCTTCGTTGCCCGTAGCCACTACATATGTAAAAATCACACAATTTTATATTTTGATGTCTTTAAAATAAAAATCACATTTTTATTTGTTCACTTTCAATTTGAAAATCATATTTTTATAATCGCTTCATACATTTAAAAATCGAATTTTCACTTCGCTATTCAATATGTAAAAATCGAATTTTTACTATGCTATTCAATATATAAAAATCGAATTTTTACTACGCTATTCAATATATAAAAATCGAATTTTTATTTTGCTATTCAATATATAAAAATCGAATTTTTACTATGCTATTCAATATATAAAAAACGAATTTTTACTTTGCTATTCAATATATAAAAATCGAATTTTTACTATGCTATTCAATATATAAAAATCGCATTTTTACTATGCTATTCAATATATAAAAATCGAATTTTTACTATGCTATTCAATATATAAAAATCGAATTTTTATTATGCTATTCAATATATAAAAATCGAATTTTTACTATGCTATTCAATATATAAAAATCGAATATTTATTATGCTATTCAATATATAAAAATCGAATTTTTATTTTGCTATTATATAGATAAAAATCCCATTTTTATCACAATGAAAACATTATAAAAAATCAAATCTTTATCCAATGAAAAATCGCTTCATTTCTTTATCAAAAAAAACCTAGCTCCCTTCATTAAAAATTAAACCTTTTTATTCGTTAAAAATTAATCTCATCTTTCTACTTTTGACACTATATAAAAAAAAGATTTTAAACTCAGGAAATTGGTTACCTAGAGAATAAATAGAAATAAATAAAATAAAATAAATTAAAAAAACGAAAACTTACAGGGTGCTTGGGTTCGTCGGAGACAGGGAGGGGAAGGCGTGGCTGACGTCAGGGGAGGAGGGGCGGCAAAGTGAGGCGGTGCTCTAGTGGTGGAGCGGCGGCGAGCTCAGGCGGGTTTGGGTGCGGTTCGGGGTAGGGCGCGGGGGTCTTCCAATCGGAGGAGGAGAGAAAGGAGGGGGCTGCGATGGGTTGGCCAGAGGAGGAGGGGTTCGACGGAGGGGAGGTGGTGCGAGGCCAGGCGGCGGCGAGATCGAAGCACTCGGTTGGGAACGGTGGTTTTAGTTTAGGTTTTTTTCTTCTTTTTTTTTTATTGTTTTGAACGTTGACTGAGTGGAGAGAGGGAGAGGAATATATATATATTTATATTTTAATTTTAATTTTAAATGCAAAAAGCATACTTAAAATTTCGGACTCGAAACGGGACCCACCGCCTGTCGTCCATAGCGTTTCACCCCCATTCCGAACACAATGAGATATGTATTGTAAGCTGATTCGACCATTTCGATCAGTTTCCGTTAAAATCAACATATAACTCTATATATTGAATTTGAACGCGTATTTCAATTTACCGGGGTCACATACGAACTCGAAAAATTCCCGAAAAATATTTTCTGGCTTCGTATTGACGATACGGTCCTTACAAAACTAGTTTCGTCGAATTCTGAGACCGTTTGAAAAATGGCCATTTTTCAGTCGATTAAAATCAACTGAAACTGGTCAAACGCGTTTTCCTTTGCCACGCTCACATATCGATTCGAAAAATTATGAAATTTGGAATATAGCAATAACTTTACATCACGGACCCAACAAAAGTGGTTTCGTCGAAATCCGAGGTCGTTTGCAAAATTCCCATTTTTAAGGACATGAATTCCATAGCGACTATTCAGAATTTTCAACTGGACATATCTTTTGATTCCCGCTATCAAATTTCGATTTTTCGAATTCGTTGGAAAGATATTCACAATTAGATCCTAATGTTTTTGGTTTCACTAAAATCCGGATTGTTTTGCACCCGGTACATTCAACTGAAGTTTGAAATCGAATTATCGAACTACCGCGCCATTTTCAATTCCTTTTGTAAATATAAATAAATATTTATATTCTATCGTCCATCTATATAACTATATACGATTTAATTTTATTCAAAATAAATTTCTCGTCGATATTATTTAAAATAATATATTTTAAATATTCAAAATTCGCTAAAATTGCCAAAATAAAATTTTTAAACTGGCCCAGATTTTCGGATTGTTACAATATACTTTTCACCTATGTGGTTGTTGCTGTTGCGAGGCGCCTCGGTTTGATCGGACGATCCGGGTCCGATGGAGTCATTCGTTGGCTCGTTGACGCCCCAAAGGGCGGGGAAACGTAGAGTTCAGGCATAATAATCCACATCGGTGGACCGGCCCTGTCGCTCCAAGGGGCAGTTGCGGTTGTTCCTGAGACACGGGCTAGAGCGTCTCGAATTCGGTAAGGACTATCTTTTGCCTTGGTTCATGACGAAAATCCAATTTCCAAATACTTGACTGTGCGATTTTGATTGTATACCTATATATGGCGACATAGTGGTATGGGTTATTAATGCCGTTTATGATTGATAGTTATGATTTGAAATTGTTTTCAAAACATATAAACACTAGCAATAATATCAAATGCCCTTTGTTTTATTCGTATCAAGCATATCTTGGCCGTTATAAGGTAAAAACTCTATCCTCCGGTTTGCGTTGCATTGTGTGATGGGAAATGAGTCTTATAATGGCTTAATTTTTATAAAATGCATTGCGTTGTTTAAAAGAAAGATTTGTTTTAAAGCACTGGCAATCCAAAAGAGTAAACCCGTTCCACGAAAGTGGCGTGGTCCTGTGATTAGCCAAATTATATATTTGTTGAGTAGATTTCTCATACTAGTCCCATGACTGACTCGTAGTTTGTTTCACTTTCAAACTCGGGTGCCCCTTTTTCTACACGGGCAGCCTTGTATTCAGGTTTAGCTGGTTCTTTCTGGATAGCTGGAGATGAAGATGGATTCTATCATTTATCTCTTTTTATGATGTTCAGCTTCTATTGTACATATTATGTTTGTTTTCCGCTGTAGACATTTATGTATAGCTGAACTGTATTTTTACTAAGTATGATCCTGTATACTGTGTAACACTGACGATTACTCTTATCCAGTATATTCTATTGTTCATTATCTTATGTATTTATTTATTTCTGTTCTGCTATTATCTGTTTCTATGTTATATTCCACGGATTACCCTTGCCGCCGTCAGTACGGGGTATGGGGTCGTCTCATTGGAAAAGATGGAGACTACGCTGGCTTAGACATGGATAGCATGACGGCTTCATAAAGTAAGGTTATGAGGCTTAGGGTTGAGGTATGGGGGTGATTATATAGAAGTCTAGGATTAATTCTAGCCTTTAGATTAGTCTAGGAGTAATCAGAGCCATCCAAACTAAAGAGATGTGTCATCCAGCCAACTACAGCACGACACATAAGCCCTAATACCTCAGAAATTTGTCATCAGGCCAATCAGAGAAGGCCACATCAGCTCAGGACTATAAAAATTCGTCATAGGAATTGGATCTCAAAGGGGTCAACTCCCTACAGGGGGGTCAACACCTATGTCGACACCCCTATAGGGGGGTCGACAGCTATGTCGACTCCCCCTTGGGGGCTCGACACCCTTGAGCAGAAAATTTCCCGCCCAGCTATTCCAACTGAATTTCGAATTTCAAACCGTTTTCTAACTTTTAATTTAAACACTTGAAATCTTCTGAACTCCATAACTTCTTCATACGGAGTCCGATCCATGCAAACTCAGACTCTGTCTCAAGCAGAATTCCGAGACGAATGCAATAGAGTAACCCGTTTTACTTAATTTCCACTTTTAAAATTAAGTATTCTTTAATTCGTTAATGTTCACAGAAAATACAGGGTGAAACATTTACAGAGCTCGGGAGCAAGGCGCATTGGAACCGAATGAAAGAATTCATCAGAGATTGGATTAGTAATATCCAATAAGAATGACTCGTTAGAGATAGGATCATTAGTATCCTAGAACGAGTGATAAGAGTGTTATTTTAAAATAAAAATTAAAATCAAAATTAATTTTAAAGATTATAACTTAATATACGTATTTGAGTATTTTATTTTATATTGAATTTGGACAATCGAGTATATGAAGATTTTGAACATACGCGTAATTAACGTGTAGTCGAAGTCACAAATATACTGGATAGATATAGAATCACACTCTAATCGCCCGGGCACAATTCTGGTGATGTTGCGACATCATCAGTATTTATTTTCGAGCTTCGAAAGTGGGATGCCTATATATTTCAAATTAACTGGTGTGAGAACCAAAATATAGTTAGAATATATTGTCGTGGTTTGGCACTAAAAATATGAATTTTGAATTTATAAATATATGTTTGAAAAGCTAATCAACTAATTGATTGCTGATTGCTGGTTGTGTTGTGTGATTACTCATTTAACCAACATGTGAAATGAAAAGTGAATTTAGCCAAATAGAACCAAATATTGAACTGAATTTAAACTTGGTTGAAAGTGCATACATATACATGTATATATAATGAACAGGTCATAGCACGGAAGCTAAGAAGAGGAATAAAATTGTATGCCCGACAAATTGGTACATGTTTGCCATTTTCTTGGGTTTCGATGATTTTATGAGCCTGTTGTCTAGCCGCTTGGCTTTTTCTTTTTCTTTTGGATTGGTGAGAGCCTTGTGAGGCAAGTTGCGGTTTTAAAGGTCTCCCGTACAAAGGAGGTTATAGCGAAATTTTTCGAAAATTTAGTGTGTTAGCCAAATTCTTGATAAATTAGAAATTCTTAGAAACTGAAAAGTTGAAGTATGAAAGCCAGAACGAAAGTTGAGTTGGTTGGTTTAACAAATTTTAGCTCCATTCCTTTTCAAGATGAAAAGATTTTAAGTGGGGGAGATTGCAACAACCCGGATTTTCAAAACTAATTTAAAATTTTGATTTTAGCGAATTTAATGGATTTTGGATATTTAAAATGATTTAATTTAAATAATAACGACTAAAAATTTATTTAAATCGAAAGTAGATCATACAAATTTATTTTAATTATATAACGAGCCTGAAATGGCGTCGTAGTTTGAAAATTTGATTTTGAACTTTAAATAATATACAGAATTCAATATAAGTCGGAATTGGACGAAACAAGAAATATTTGAATCTATTTAACTTTATCTTTCTAACGAATGTGAAAAACTGAGATTTCATAACAGGAATTGAAAGTTTTATCCAGTTTAAAATTTAGAATAGTCGCTAGGAATTTAATATATAATATATAGCCCTTAAAAATAGCCATTTTGCAAATGACCTCCGTTTTCGATGAAACAACTTTTGTTGGATCTTGAATGTCAAATTATTGCTAGATTCTAATTTTCATAATTTTTGTAATTAATATGTGAGCGCAGTAAATTTAAACGCATTTAGTAATTTTAGTTTGAATTTAATCGACTAGAAAATGGCCATTTTTCGAATGGTCTCCAAATTCGACGAAATCAATTTTGTTAGGAACGTATCGTCAATACAAAGCTAGATATAATTTTTCTAGAATTTTTGGAGTCTATATGTGGCCTCGGTAAATTAAAATGTAGGTTAAAATTAAATATATATATATATATATATATATTGATTTATATTTTAATTTAAGGAAAAACTGATAAAAACCGCCGAATTGTCTTACGAAACATATCCCATTGTGTTCTGAATGAGGGTATTTAGCTAAGGGTGGCAGCCGTTAGGTTTGGTTTGGAGTTCGTAGCGATAAAAGTGTATTTTTGAAATTAAAATAAAAAATATAAATAGACCAATAGGATTTTCTATAAAACCCTAATTCATTTCATGGGAGAAAAATAAAGCCACCCCAAATTATAACCCGTTGACGGTGGATTTTGCTCAATTCTTCCCATCCATTTTTCTCCAAATTTACACAATGAAATCAAATGATTTCTAAAGCAAAACGATAGTGCTTCGTGAAGGCTTCAAAACCATGCCAGTCTGGAGATGTATCGTTGCGTGGAGAGGGAGGAATCGAATGCCGAAGTCTGCGTCATCGTCCTTGAATTGCCACGCCTAGGGACCGTCGAGTTCCCTGCCTCTGACGGCGGTGGTGCACCTCTCGTAGGCACTGCTCGTGGCAGCATCTGATCGTCATCACGACGGCCGTGGAGGGTGCAATCTTCAACCCTAGTTTTGAACCCAAAGCTGAAAACGACGGCCAGTGTATTTGGGAAAGAAAAAGGTTATATATTTTAATTAATTAATTTATTAATTAACGATTAAAATGTCATTGACCTTTATAAAATCATATCTTTACCATACGAGGTCCAAATCACGTGAAACTGGATCCGTTGCAATCGTGGAGCGAGAGCTTCATAACAAGACTAACTGGGTCAAATTTGGAGCATGTTAGAAATTTAGGCAAATCCAAACTATATAGAAATTCAGAAATAAAACTGAAGGAGTGGATCCCAATGTGAGAACTCCTTCTCGCTCTAATTATTTTACAGTAAAATATATACTAGAATGCAAACGGTGCTTAGCAGCTGACACTATTTATTGTACAAACCGTGATTGTTTGTTTGGACTGTATTATGCTGTGATTGTGATTTGTAAATGAACTGTATAAAATATTCATATGTTGAACAAATTATTTGAATAATAAAAATATCATTTTTATTGTATGTATAAACCAATAAAAATATTCGTGTGTCGAATAAAATATTTAGACAATAAAAATAACATTTTTATTGTATGTATGAACCATTAGAAATATTCATGTGCTGAACAAAATATTTGAACAATATAAAAATATCATTTTTATTGAATGTATAAACTATATAAAATATACAAGTGTTGAGTAAAGTATTTTATCATTAAAAAATTTAATTTTTAACATATATATGAAAAGCATAAAATTCTCCTGAAATGAAAATTAATATTCAAATACAAATCGGACGATTTGTTTATGTACACACAATTAACTGATATGGATTGGGACGATAAATTTTACACATCGCCCAACTACACAAATAAAATCTGTGTTTGTTGATTGAAACCCCACACGGGTGTAGGGATGATATTTGACGTACACTAATCCCAATTGTTTATTTGTATGTTAATAGATTGGTTAACAGACAGTTGTAAGCATTAATTACTTATATTTGATGCTTATGCAGTTTTGTAGTGCACTCTGGATGATGGTTGATTGTTTATCATTGTTGTTGTATACGTATGATGTATGAAATCCATATAAATAACATCACATGGTAATTGACTGTGTCTGATTCCAATTCGGAAAGAACGAATATTTTAAAATAATGAAAATTTTAAAATAAGGAATATTTTAAAATAATATCCGATAAAGGATTAAAATCTGATTTTAACGTCCGATTTTGGATGGACATGGAAATATTAAAATATATGAAGCCGTGTTGTTTAGATTTGCGCCATTTTAACGTGAATGATATTTATATCGATTTATTCATTTTTATAATGAATATCGAAAAGGAAATGATTTTAAAATCTGATATTTTGAAAATATTATCATTTATATATTATAATGATAAGGAAAATTCAATTTTGATTTAAAATTGAAAATGAAGTTGGAATCATTTTAAAACAAATTTGTAAACGATTTATAAAATACGTTTTAAATGGAAATCGATGAAATATATATAAAATATATTATATATATTTAATGGCCTGAATAGGATGCGGTGCGTCGCGGCCATTTGCGAATTTCGACCATTGACTTCGAATTGACATTACAGGAGATCCGACCGTTAGATTCTCCTAAAACCGGAACCATTGGATTATTCGTATCAAAAAGAGCTTTCCAACGAATGTAAGAGATTTGAAATCTAATGGCTGGATTTGGAATTATGTCCAAACTAAATTTGGAAAAGATCGCTATAAGTGCAGTTCGATGCCCGTTTATGGAAATCGACTGAAAGGGCCTTAATAAAATTATTAAAAATATTAATAATTTATGTAAAATAATAATAAATGATTTGGAAAGAATTGGGATGAAAAATTCCATATTTGAAAAGATAAAATATATTTTTATCGAAATGAACTAGTTATTAACTAGAATTATTATCCAATTGTTTTTAAATTAATAAATTGGATTGAGAATGGGTTTAAATATAACTAGAATTTCCAATATATGAATTGGAATGGTTTGCAATGGATATAATCTCCGGGATATTTCGGTATTAGATTCCGTGATTATACAGATATTGTTATGTGAATTTGGAAGATATATATCGTTATTCCCAGTACGATGTTTATTGATTTTAGAATTTGATATTGAATATAAGCCAATATAATTTCTATTCAGAGCCTTGTACTTTGTCGTGAACGGTGTCTTAAATAAAACTATTCTTAAACCTAGTTGAGAAAAGAATAAATCTTTTAATTAAGATTTAGTGCAGTTTTCCAATTAATTAATATTTAATTGGAATTGAATAAAAGAATTGGATTTTTGGGTTTACCGTGAACAGTGTTTTCAAAAACACTTGTTCTTTAACCCGATTAATGGTGAAATGTGATTTGGAATTTATAAATCTTTTTATTAAGATTTAATGGAAATTTTCTAATGTAAAGTTTTCCAATTTAATAAAATAAATTGGAATGGAATTCGATTTGGTAATAATGGAAGTGAGTTTCTTGGAGGAAGACTGTTAATATATATGGAATTTAAAAGACTTTGTCGTTATTCCATTTATATTATTATTCGGATACGGAGTTTGATATCGATTATATATTGATCTGTTTTCCGTGAAAATTCCATAATTAATGGAATGTGATTTTGGGTTTATCGTGAACTTTGTTTTAAATGACATCGGTTCTTTAACCCAGTAAAAGACAAGATTACATGCCTAACATTGTATTTCGAACTGTATTGTTGATCTCTGCTAAATATATATTTGTTTGGTGGCGGAGAATTTATTCTCTTGCCTAATACCCTTTTCTGAGACGTATGAGCTCAGAGGTTATATATCGGCAGAAATCAATGATACAGTGTAAATTGTCGATGCGACATGTTTGATTTCCCAAAGTTAAATAATCATTAATATTGATTTTTGGGAAGAGTAAAACTAAGTGGAGTTTTAATGAATCTTTAATTAGAATGAAATGTGAATGTGATAATTTAAATGATCAAATTTGGGAAATGATCGAGAATGGAGTATCACCAGTTTTGCTCCAAGCTATAGTTAAATCTTTAATTAGATTTGAACGTGAAATGGTAATTAAATTTACCGATAACACCATGGTGTTAGATATGGAGTATTACCAGTTTTGCTCCATGGGATGAAAAGGTTGGGATTGGGAAATTAAACAAATGATTACTTCGGTAAGGTTCGCTAATCCCGACTAGATGATAAACCTTATTTGGTTTAGAATTGATATCCAAAGGAAGATTAAAGAATAAATTTGAATGAATTTATTTTTGATAAAATTAATGGGAACCTTTCCCTAATGATGTGAGTATCTGAATAAAAGAATATTCTGAATTGGAATGAGGCATATGTTGTGTTTGTGTAGCACTTGTTTATTATATACGCGAGTTATTCGGAAAGGTCGGGTTTATACCCGTTCTGAATAACTGATTCGACGATAAGTCGACGATGAAGACGGTGGTTGAAGACCGGAGGTATTCACATTGTTTGGATGATTACTGATGTCTTGATTGGGCTGTACACCCAAGACAAGGTAATAAGCGGTGATCGTACAGACGTACTTGGAGAACGAACGGATATGCAAGGACCTCTCTCCTATATTGGACATATGGGACGAGGAATAGGTGCCTCCGGTTTCGTTCAAACCCAGAACGAACTTTTAAATGGATGTGTGTCTAACATTGGATTTTATTCTATGTTGATTGATCTCTATTAAATATATATATATCTGTTTGGTGGAGGAGAATTTATTCTCTTGCTTAACACCCTTCTCTGAGATGTACGAGCTCAGAGGTTATATATCGATAGACATCGGTCGTATGACATGAATTGCCTATGTGGTATGCTGAGATGCAAATGATCAAGACTTCTGTTGAAAAGCAGAGTCTTGTGGTTGATGATCAAAGCACGGCCTTAAATGGCATAGCTTTGTGTATAGCGTTAATTCGTGAGCCTCACACCTCGGTATGAGTCAAAAATGGGATAAGGAACCCATGGAGTGCAAGATGTTTTCTTCCAGCTATGGGTGGTGTCATGGTATGGAGCCTAGACATTTATTATATTTTTATCTATGTGGATGATGGATAGCGAGGTGCCTCGAATATATTAGTTACAACGGAGCCGATTGATTGGTCCTCTAGGACCGGGAAACGTGTGTTCAGGTATAATTAATCCTCTATGTGTGGACCGACCTTGGAGGATCCAAGGGTTCACCAGTGTCCGAACCCTGAGGCATTTTCTAGAGTGTCTCGAAGTCAGCAAGGAGTACATCCCTTGCCTCGACTTGTGATGGAAATCCAATTTCCAATATGTGACATTTAAGTTGTGACTGTAGAGCCTAGTATGGCGACATGATAGATGATACCCATGCCGCCTATAATTGGTACATTTATATTTGAAGTTGATTTCTTCACTTATAGTAATAATAAAAGATAAAATTTCACGTACCAACCATTATTTGGCTATTATAAGGTAAAACTCTATCCTCCGGCTTGCGTTGCATTATGTGATGGGACCCGAGTCTTATAATAGCTTCATTTTCTTTAATTAGCATTGCGCTGTTTGTTATATGCACTGGTATTCTTGGGGGTAAAACCGTTCCGTGTTATACGACGTGGTCCCTTGATTTACCTAACTTTAAAATCAATTTAATAATTGTTTTGGTTCTCACACCAGTCTCATGACTGACCTAGAGTTTATTGTTTTAACCTAAACTTTGGGTGCCCCTAATTTCCACATGGACAGCTAGTAGTTTTGGTTTTTGTAGATATTTCTTTTCCAGGATCCTGGAGTTACAACTGAAGCTATATTCGGAAATCACTGTATCAGTGTATTTCTTTCAGTTGTGTTCTGTATTATTTTCCTGCTGCTAATGTAATTTAAATCTCTGATATTTTACAGTGTGTAATATTTATTTATACTCTATTATACTCTTGAACTCTGATATAGATTGTTGTAATAACAATGAAATGTTCTTGTATTTGTGTTCTAATTTTTCGTGTTCTCAACTTAATCTGGGCTTTCCCGTAAGGGCGAGTTTTGGTCGTTTCATAATGCGGGGGTAATAGCGGGACATAAACTGCACAGGGTAGGAAGCTCAGGGTGGAACGAGGCTATGAGATAATGGATTAGCTCGAGTGTTGCTCGACATCAAGATGGATTTATGGATGGCTAATGTACTAGGGAGTGCCAAGGAGTCGTTTGTAGCTTGGTGTGTTCGAGGTGCAGACTTAAAGTAGGGGTATCATAGGGGTGATCATTAAGATTGACACCATTGGCCATGTACCTTGGATCGCTTGGGAAGTGATCTATTTGTCTAAGGAAGGAAAATAGCATAGGACAAATGATATTCCGACTTGAGCTGGAGTTTTCCATTGTCCCTTGACGTAAGTAGGGATAATCATACGTGTTATCAGCATTTCAAGGCTTTAGACAGTGATAGCTATGATATTATTTAATGGATGCTATGTTTGATATGGATATTTTCTTCTTTCTCTAGGTAGGTTATAACTTTAGGATACTGAAGTGAAGTGGGGACTGGGAATCCTATTTTGTGTAGTATCTATTTTGGTTGTTAATTGAGTGGCATGTTTTAATTAGTTATTATGTGCTGACTCTTTGGTTGTAGGTATAGGGAAGGTGAGACTATAATTGTCTAATTTCATATTTTACAATATAACGGTTGGTAGCCATTTATTGCTCATACCAGACTGTTTTATGACTCAAGGTTTAATGCTTGCTCTCATTACATTAGAACGATCATCAATGATTTCGCTAAATAGACTAAGTAGCAGGTCTGGTGATTGTTTGTTGTTCGGTGACAAGCTGAAGGCTGACGTATTATTATACTATATAGCTATCTATTTTTCCCATTGTTTGATCTAAATACTCCGAGAGAAATTGTAGCGAGGCTTGATGTACTTAGCTTGCTGACATGTTGCACCAGATTCTGAGAATTTATTTGAAGATTGGAATTTGTACTTTATCATGATTCACCATTATTCTGTCAAATATTTCTTTATTATATCTTATCCTTGCACTGTGAGATATATGATAGATTTTGTTTAGGTTTATTTCTCCCTTGGCAATCATCCTATATCGGCCTGGCACAATTTACAGTGCACACTTCTTAGCATTCAATGTAGGAGGTACGGGGCGGTTATCAAAATAATATATTATACTTTTACCTTAGATTCCATTTTAAGGTCTATTTCATTGTTTTCTAAGGAATCTTTTGTATTTAAAATTATTAAGTAAGATGCATGAAGAGAGAATGTAAACAGTTATGAAGATAAATATAAAACCTAAAGGGGAAGTGGTTCAAAGTTGGTAATTATTATGTGTATTTATTTTAATTATTTTTTAACTAAGCTAAAAAAGTATCTTAAAAGTCAATCCTTTAATTTTTTGAATTATTGATTCAATAAATATAATATAGAACCAATAATACTTTGAATAGAAATGAAAAAGTCAATCTCAAGTTAATAATTAAATAAAAATTAGTTGATAATGAGAAAAATAATTATTTTTGTTTTTGAAATTTCAATATAAAATCTGAACGAATAACGTATATGGTAGTAGGCTATATAGGACAAATGGCAAGCTTCAAAGCATTAACACTATCATTAATGCCATTCTTTCTCATACTTAATGTATTAGTAATATATTTGATATCAGTTCTAGGAGATTGATAGACCTTTTTTTAAAAGGTACAATATATTGTCACAAAAGAGAAATTTTCGGCTCAAGGTAACAATACAAAAAAACAATAACTACCGATAAAGAAAATACAAGAGATAGGTCTCGATAAGAGCTAGAAACCATTAGCCGATGCCACAAGGAAAGCTGCACACAACTTAGGCCACTTGTCAATAAGTAAAATACAAGAGATAGGTCTCGATAAGAGCTATAAACCATCAGTGTAACGACCCGGATTTTCCGGTCAATTGATGTTGAAT
This sequence comes from Allium sativum, assembly GCA_030737875.1. NCBI lineage: Eukaryota > Viridiplantae > Streptophyta > Magnoliopsida > Asparagales > Amaryllidaceae > Allium > Allium sativum. The sequence continues at coordinate 14,915,995 of JASFAX010000033.1, forward strand.
ATTTAAATCTATTTTAAATATTATATTTGAATTATTAATGAATTTTAATATCGAATTCATTAATTAAACAACGAATAAAAATTTATATTTATATTTAATATAAAACGAGCTCAAAATGTCACGGCAGTTCGTAATATTGAGTTTTGAACTTCAACGGATTATACAGAATCTGTTTTAAGCTGGAATTCTGTGAAATAAGAAACATTGGAATCTAATTGTTTATAATTTTATAATGTAAGAGAAAAATCGGAATTTTATTATATAAATTGAAAGTTATGTCCAAATCAAATTTTGAAACAGTCGCTATGGAAATCATTTATAAATTATAATGTTTATTTTATAATTTAATAAAGATTTCTGTATAATTTGGACGTTGTTTAACTCGGAAATGTTAATATTGATTTCTAATACTATATTGGTTGAATGTGAAGTTATATATTATTTTATTTGGATATATTCGATAATAATAATTTATTATTACTTAATTGAATTGTTTTGAATTTAATTTATAATTTATATCGATATTATATAAACATTAAAAATATTTGTTTTCCAAACAACCTCCGTTTTCGACGAACCGAATTTTATTGGAATGCGTATCGCTAGTTATCGTTAGATTTCCAATTTGGAGCCAATTAGAATTATTCTTTTGGTAGACGAATTTCAAATGTGAGCCGATAAATATATTGGTATTAAAAATAACGTTGTTTTGTGTAACGACCCGAGTAATTTGTGACCTTGGTTATCGACATAAACTCAATATCGACTATCAAGCATCGGAAATACCGGATAGTTAATAGAAAGAAGTCAGAGGGTGAGAATAGATAAGATAGAAAATTAGAATAGAAGAAGAAGATCACAACAACATAATCAGAGTAACACGAATCTCACAGCGGAACGAATAAAATATAACATAACTTTGAAATAAAACCAGAATATGTATACAATAACATTTATCAGAGTACAACACTTATAACACAATGGAAATAAACAATTGCTATAAAATCCTAAAGCCTCCTGCTCCAAGCTCTTAATATCTGTAAAATCCCGACTACTTGACTGCCCGTACAAAATTGGGCACCCAAGAGTTTAGGGAAAATAAAACAAACTAAACTCTGGGTCAGTCATGTGACGGGTGTGAGTAAACTCCAACCAATTGTTTAACTTTTAAAATCCTTTTAAAAGAAAGAATAATCGTAAGACCAATCCACAAATAAACACGGATGGTTTTTACCCTACGATAATCCCAAATATTCTTTTAAAAATCCCTACTCTTTTGATATTATCATAATGTCTAAATCAAATAAATAGAAATCTAGTAGAACGCTTTCATCTCACGTTCTACATATATAATATACAATAAAAAACTGTGGACTCTTATTGGGTAATGGATTTCCAACTATGACAAGGTATGGAACCACCTTCTGATCAGTGTACTCTAGAAGCGATACACTGGCGTTCAACAAGAACATCTTGTAACTCGGCCACACATGGCCGGCCATTCATTTCACTTGAATGTTCCGAATATATTATCACCTTATGGTTGGTATACCAACATAACCGTTCCCGGGAGATACAGAATTGAAAGAAGTAACAAATATGAATATTCTCTAGATGGTGACAATATACCCTAATTGGGTGTAACCCACTTAGCCATGCTGCTTGCCCGATTTCTATCATTTCCCAGTTGATGAGTCTTGAGGTCATAACATATCTATTAACAGATCACTCCTTCATTTACTTTGAATGCCACATCGTCATACCCATCACATACAAAATTGATTTGCCCAAAAATACCAGTGTATAAGCTAAGAGAAACGAATTCCTCTGCCACCAACATGAATACGTTGGAAATGATCAACTTACGCGATCTACAAGATATACTATATCATACATTCGTCCATTCAAGTTGTCCTGGGACTGGACAACCCGAAGGCACTATTCTGTTAATCCTTCTTAGGCAATTTCTATCTAGGATTTACTTAACAGCCCTTGCATAACTTCGTCTTCAATTATCTTCATCATATTTGATTCGCAACGCTAATGTCATACGGAGTGGTTTTCAGATAATATATCTGATCTCGGTCTCTCCGTATTAACAACAAAAATGGTCAAAACCTTTGATAGTTGGTGATTTAACTATCAAAGGAAAACATGTGTACAAACAATGGTCGTATTACTAAATGGAAATCTTACTGATCAATCATCATTTCATTTCCCAATTTCCCATTTATCATTTCCATATATTCATAAATTCCTTATTTTCTAAAATTAGAAAATATACGTTATTAACTTTGGAAAACGTTTCCATTTCTGATTCACGCATCAATATCTTCCCACCTCTATCAGTCTCTAACTGTAAACTAGTAAGAGATCAACTTCCCAAGTATAAACCCCAAAGGCCGAAACCAACATCAGATTGATACCTAGAAAGCCATTCAACTCAACTAATTTTCAGTCAGTTTCTAATTTCAGTAATTCCATTTAAATTCCTAATTCAAACCCCAAATTCCTTTATAATATTTTATTTGCAAAATATTTATTTTAATCTAATTTTTTTCACCTAGAATGTGAATAATATTTTCTTTATATCATCAAACTAGTTTGATTTCGTATTTAAAAACAATATCTCAAACCCAAATTCTATTTATGTTATTATTAGCAGAAATATTCATACAACTCTTATTTCATTTCCAACATTTAAATCTCATTTATAATTCCCTTTATATAATTCTATTTATTCTATATAAATCCTTTTATATAATTCTATTCATTTTATATAAATCCTTTTATATAATTCTATTCATTTTATATAAATCCTTTTATATAATTCTATTCATTTTATATAAATCCTTTTATATATTTCATATATAAATATTTCATTTTCAATATTCACTTTGAAAATTTCCTTTTTACATTCCAGTATTTCATATGGTATTTAAAATACCAAATAACATGACCCCTGTCATCATAATCAATCACAGATTATATATCACATCATATATCACAATATATGAAAACAAACAGTATTATAAATATTGAGGAATCCAATTGGATTCCTCCAACTTATTTCCCTGCATCCACAGATGTTAAACAATATAAATAACATCGATTTCATTTCAATATGAGATATTCTGATAAACAGAATTAATATTTGGTTAACAATTTATATATACATCGTTATCTATAATTTCAACCAATAAATCAGCAATTCAACCAAACAATCAACACACAGCAATCAATCCATCATTTATCAATACTAGATTATATTTATAAAAATATAAACTGTACAGAGTTAGTGAGATTTACTCACATTGGACATTCATCGTTAAATAACGATAACTGTCGTTGATTCAGATCAGACAATTTATTTCGCTATAAATTGTAACGAGCTCCAATTCACTCTCGTTTAGTTCCATTGCATAGCCATTGTTCATACGATCCCAACGGATCCTGTTTTGTCTAATTCTGAGAATGTATGGGAAAGTTATCAATTTTACAAGTTCGAATACATTTACGAGTAATTAACTAAACTAATTATATATTAATTAACATTAAATATACCATTATCCACTCTAAATCCATGTCAGCTACTCCTCATTATCTTCTCTAATTCATGGTATAGGAAACCGTTTTCTTTCTCCTACCATAGTCAAAATTTCAAGCTCTAATTTCCCATTCAATTCTTCACAAAAACAAGAAACATAATCACCATTAAACTCTCCATTTACCAATCTAGCTTCTCATACAATTTTTCACTAACTCGGTTTCTTTTTGAAACTCACGACTTTGAGCTGTTCCACGCTCAACTCAGAAAACTTGCGATACCCATATACTTCGAAACCCACCAAACTTCACCATCTGATACCACAGAACACCACAACCACAAATACACCCTTCAAAATCTGATTCGATGCTTCAATCTCCAACAAATACAAACCTTAGGTCTTCTGTTAGCTTTCGCGTGTCCAAGGATAGTCATCGCACGCAGAAATAAGAACACCAACTTGAAGCTCTTGGCTAAACGATCCCATCTATATAAATTTCAGAATTTATAACAATTTCTTTTATTTGATTTTGATTTTGTAAACTTAGCAATTCCTGAAGAAAATGATATAGCAAAAAAAAAGATGTTTGACTGCTGAGTGAAAATTTTAGGGATAAGGATAGTTTGGGGATACTTATAGTATAGTTTTTGGCTTGTATTAGAAGCTTCTTTATTTTTATATTAATATATATAATTACCGCTATTTGTATTTTTCTTTAAAAATCCCGTATGATCACAGATGATATCCAAAAATCATGAAAATGGACATACACCTTCAGTACGACATTACGGACCCAACGAAACTTGTTTCGTCGAATTCCGACTTCGTTTGCTCTCACAGCATATTTTTAAAGGTCAAATTATCAACTGTTTTTCACATTAAAATTCTGTACGGCCACATACTGACTCCAAAAATCACGGAAGTTGAAATCTAGCCATAATTAATATTCGGATCTAACAAAATTAGTTTCGTTGAAAACGGAGGTCGTTAGCAAAACTGGCTATTTTTAAAGCTCTAGATAAACCCATTTAAATATAAATATATTTAAAAATAATTAAATTAAATTAAATATTTAAAATAAATATTATCGTATATATTCAGAATAGAACATAAAACGGCTCCAAAATATTCCTATCTGAATTTATAACTTGATATTTCAAATCCAGATTAAATCAGTATTCAATTTATATTAAAAATCCATTTATAATATAAATAAATCGTTATAAATTATAAAGGAATTCCATAGCGACTTTTTGAAAATTTTATTTGGACATAACTCACAATTTATACGATGAAATCCTGATTTTTCTCTTCCATTAGAAAAATATACTTTACCAGCTCCGAACATTTCTTGTTTTACAGAAATCCGGCTTAAAAAGGATTCTGTATATTCGTTTAAAGTTCGAATCGCCAAATTACGAACTACCGCACCATTTCGAGCTCAATTATAATTATTATACGTGCAACTGACATTAATAAATAAATTCGTTAATATAATTCAATTATAAACTGAATTATATATTTCAAATTGTCCATTTCACACAATATTTTGAATTCTGCTATTTCCGATTATTTCGAAAATAAATATGTTATTCTTTTATTAATATTAATTAATTATTCAATATTATTTAATTAAACAACCATATAAATCTCTAAATCACTATTTAAATAATTAAATTAATTATTATATTGCTAGAAATAAGGATCGTTACATTCTTCCCCCCTTGAAATAATTTCATCCTCGAAATTGCCAAAGGTAGAAAACAAACCCTATTGACTGGGTTAAAAACTATTTGGCTTACTTATTAACTTCAGCTTCAACTGAACCAATTGATTTCAATTAAATTGTTAATTTATTCCTACCAACTAAAATTTCCAGAAACCCTGAAAATTTTCAAACACCTTAAATTTCCAAAAAAAATTCGCCAGCACCTATTTTTACTGGTCAATCGATACAACTACAACTCGCCTCTCTAGGCCTTCTTCAACCCAAAAGAAAATCAAACAGCCAAGCGGCTTGCCAAACAGGCTCATAAATCTCATGCTTATACAAAATATATAAATGTACCTTTTTGTCGAGCATATCATAATATCATTTCCTTCTGTTACCAATTCAGCATATACCAATGCCATTCCAGTCAATCTCCCTCCAATTTATCCTCACCACAATTATTTGTTTTATACCCAAGCCAAACTCTATTTCAAACTTGAGTTCCTTCTCAATCCCAAGCTCTTAACTTACCCATCAATACCATTTCAGATTTCTATTTCTCAATCCAATTTTATTTCAATTACCACTTAACTGATTTCAATTCAGTTCCAGCTCGGTTTCACAAATTTCTATTTAAATTTGTTTTTAATTCGAACAATCTCTTCCTAGGAGTTTTAAACAACTTACCCTTTCCAAAAATCAAATATTCCCTTCCGGAATCAAAACAACTTGTTTTCTCGAAACATTTCCAAAAACAATATCTTTGGTAGTAATCCATCACTTTGAACTCGAAAATGAACACTGATTATGTGGCCCGCATCATCAGAGTTATTTCCCAGCTACTGAAGTGAGATTAATACTATATCACTTTTTAAAACCATTTTTAAACACTTCTATTTTGAAATTATTTCAAAATATCCTTCACAATGCTTGTAAAACAATTTAAAATCTCCCAGGATTTTAAAATTCTCATATATTTAAACCAAATCCATTACCAACACTTTTTCCAACTTTCAGGAATTTCAGTTCCAGTTCTGATTTAAATTCAGATTTAATCCGTCTAATTTTTAAATATTACACTTATACAAATTCTGATTGGTTATTTACATAACCATTTCTATTATAATCTTATTGATTCTAATAACAACCAATATATCCAATATATTAAAATAATTCCAATATATATACTTTCTTTTATATCAAAATATAATTTTGGTAAAATTATTTCATTTACCCTCTTTACAAAACATGCCATGTCGGTTTATTGTATTCGAGTGTTTAGAACTCCTACCGATACAGTGGATCTAATTGATCGACTAGAACTCATATACAACTCAATCAATAAATCTCCACAATATAAAATAGTTTTTATATCAAATAATAGATACGCGCTCATATATATACGCTCAAACTCAATCTAGGGTATTACACTATCTCTACTGAGTTACGCCACAGAGCCAAGGTAATCACTTAACCGTATGCTCTGATACCACTATAACGACCCGGGTAATTTGCGACCTTGGTTATCGACATAAAATCAATGTCGACTACCAAGCATCAGAAATACCAGATAGTTAATAGAAAGAAGTTAGAGGGTGAGAATAGATAAGATAGAAAATTAGAATAGAAGAAGAAGACCACAACAACAAAATTAGAATAACACGAATCTCACAGCGGAACAAATAAAATATAACATAACTTTGAAATAAAACCAGAATATGTATACAATAACATTTATCAGAGTACAACACTTACAACACAGTGGAAATAAAAAATTGCTATAAAATCCAGGAGCCTCCTACTCCAAGCTCGTAGTATCTGTAAAATCCCGATTATTTGACTGCCTGTACAAAATTGGGCACCCATGAGCTTAGGGAAAACAAAACAAAATAAAATCTTAGTCAGTCATGTGACTGGTGTGAGTAAACTCCAACCATTTGTTTAACTTTTAAAATCCTTTTAAAAGAAAGAATAATCGTACGACCGATCCACAAATAAACACGAATGGTTTTTACCTTACGATAACCCTAAACATTCTTTTAAAAATCCCTACTCTTCTGATATTATCATAATGTCTAAATCACATAAATAGAAATCTAGTAGAACGCTTTCATCTCACATTCTACATATATAATATGCAATCAAAAACCGTGGACTCTTATTGGGTAATGGATTTCCAACTATGACAAGATATGGAACCATCTTACGATCAGTGTACTCTAGAAGCGATACACTGGAGTTCAACAAGAACATCTTGTAACTCGGCCACACATGACCGGCCATTCATTTCGCTTGAATGTTCCGAATATATTATCACCTTACGGTTGGTGTACCAACATAACCATTACCGGGAGATACAAAATTGAAAGAAGTAACAAATATGAATATTCTCTAGATGGTGACAATATACCCTAATTGGGTGCGACCCACTTAGCCATGCTGCCTGCCCGATTTCTGTCATTTCCCAATTGATGAGGCTTGAGGTCATAATGTATCTTTTAATAGATCACTCCTTCATTTACTTTGAATGCCACATTGTCATACCTGTCACATCACAAATCGATTTGCCCAAAAATACCATGGGTATAAGCTAAGATATATAAACGAATTCATCTGCCACCAACGTAAATACGTTTGAAACGATCAACTTACGCGATCTACCAGATATACTCTGTCAGACATTCGTCCATTCAAGTTGTCCTGGGGCTGGACAACCCAAAGGCACTATTCTGTAAATCCATCTTAGGCAATTTCTACCTAGGATTTACTGAACAGCCCTTGCATAACTCCGCCTTTAATTATCTTCATCATATTTGATTCGCAACGCTAATGCCATACGGAGTGGTTTTCAGATAATATGTCTGATCCCGGTCTCTCCGTATTGACAGCAGAAATGGTCAAAATATTTGATAGTCGGTGATTTAACAATTAAAGGAAAATACGTGTACAAGCAACGGTCGAACTCCCAAATGGAAATCTTTTAGATCAATCATCGTTTCATTTCCCAATTTCCCATTTATCGTTTCCATATTTTCATAAATTCCTTATTTTCTAAAATTAAAAAATATACGTTATTAACTTTGGGAAACGTTTCCATTTCTGATTCACGCATCAATATCTTCCCACCTCTATCAGTCTCTAACTGTAAACTAGTAAGAGAACAACTTCCCAAGTATAAACCCCGAAGGCCGAAACCAACATCAGATCGATACCCAGAAAGCCATTCAACTCAACTAATTTCCATTCATTTTCTAATTTCAGTAATTCCATTTAAATTCCTAATTCAAACAACAAATTCCTTTATAATATTTTATTTGCAAAATATTTAGTTTAATCTATTTTTTTCACCTAGAATGTGAATAATATTTCTTTATATCATCAAAACAGTTTGATTTCGTATTTAAAAACAATATCCCAAACCCAAATTCTATTTATATTATTATTAGCAGAATTATTCATAGAAATCTTATTTCATTTCCAACATTTAAATCTCATTTATAATTCCCTTTATTTAATTCTATTTATTCTATATAGATCCTTTTATATAATTCTATTCATTTTATATAATTCTTATCATTTTATATAAATCCTTTTATATAATTCTATTCATTTTATATAAATCGTTTTATATATTTCATAAAAAAATATTTCTTTTTCAATATTCACTTTCAAAATTTCCTTTTTACATTCCAGTATGTCATATGGTATTTAAAATACCAAATAACATGACCAGTGTCATCATAATCAATCATAGATTATATATCACATCATATATCACAATATATAAAAACAAACAGTATTATAAATATTGAGGAATCTAGTTGGATTCCTCCAACCTGTTTCCCAGCATCCACAGATGTTAAACAATATAAATAATATCGATTTCATTTCAATATGAAATATTCTGATAAACAAAATCAATATTTGATTAACGATTTATATATATATATAGTTATCTATAATTTCAACCAATAAATCAGCAATTCAACCAAACAATCAACACACAGCAATCAATCATCATTTATCAATACTAGATTATATTTATAAAATATAAACTATACAGAGTTAGTGAGATTTACTCACATTGGACGTTCATCGTTAAATAACGATAACTATCGTTGATTCAGATCAGATAATTTATTTCACTATAAATTGTAATGAGCTCCAATTCACTCCCAGTCAGTTCCATTGCGTAGCCATCGTTCATACGATCCCAATGGATCCTGTTTTGTCCAATTCCGATAATGTATGAGCAAGTTATCGATTTTACAAGTTCTAATACATTTACGAGTTATTAACTAAACTAATTATATATTAATTAATGTTAAATATACCATTATCCACCCTAACTCCATACTAGCTACTCCTCATTATCTTGTCCAATTCACGGTACAGGAAACTGTTATCTTTCTCCTATCATAGCCGAAATTTCAAGCTCCAATTACCCATTCAATTCTTCATAAAAACAAGAACATAATCACCATTAAACTATCCATTTACCACTCTATCTTCTCATATCATTTTCCTCTAACCCGATCTCTTTTTGAAACTCGCGACTTCGAGCTGTTCCACGCTCAACTCAGAAAACTTGCAATACCCGTACACTTCGAAACCCACCAAACTTCACCATTTGATGCTAGAGACACCACAACCACAAATACAAACTCCAAAACCTGATTCGATGCTTCAATCTCCAGCAAATACAAACCCTAGGTCTTCTATTAGCTTTCATGTGTCCAAGGATAGTCATCGCACCCAGAAGTAAGACTTGAAGCTCTTGGCTGAATGATTCCATCTATATAAATTTCAGAGTTTATAACAATTTCTCTGATTCGATTTTGATTTTGTAAACTTAGCTTTTCCTGAAGAAAATGATACGACGGAAAAAATAATGTTTGACCGCTGAGTGAAATTTTTAGGGTTAAGGATAGTTTGGGGGTATTTATAGTATAGTTTTTGGCTTGTATTAGATGCTTCTTTATTTTTATATTAATATATATAATTACCGCTATTTGTATTTGTCTTTAAAAAACCCGTATGATCACAAACGATATCCAAAAATCACGAAAATGGACATACACCTTTAGTTCGACATTACAGACCCAACGAAACTTGTTTCGTCGAATTCCGACTTCGTTTGCTCACACAGCGTATTTTTTAAAGGTCAAATTATCGATTGATTTTCACATTAAAATTTCATACGGCCACATACTGACTTCAAAAATCATGAAAATTGAAATCTAGCAATAATTTAATATTCCGGATCTAACAAAATTAGTTTCGTTGAAAACAGAGGTCGTTAGCAAAACTGGCTATTTTTAAAGCTCTAAATAAACCCATTTAAATATAAATATATTTAAAAATAATTAAATTAAATATTTATAAATAAATATTATTGTATATATTCAGAATAGAATATGATACAGCTCCCAAATATTCCTATCTGAATTTATAACTTGACATTTCAAATCCATAATAAATCAATATTCAATTTATATTAAAAATCCATTCATCATATAAATAAATCGTTATAAATTATAAAGGAATTCCATAGCGACTTTTTGAAAATTTAATTTGTACATAACTCATAATCTATACGACAAAATCCCGATTTTTCTCTTCCATTAGAAAAATATACTTTACCAGCTCCGAACATTTCTTGTTTCACAGGATTCTAGCTTAAAACGGATTTTGTATATTCGTTTAAAGTTCGAATCGCCAAATTACGAACTCTCGCGCCATTTCGAGCTCAATTATAATTATTATACATTCAACTGACATTTATAAATAAATTCGTTAATATAATTCAATTCTAAACTTAATTATATATTTCAAATTGTCCAATTCACACAATATTGTGAATTCTTCTATTTCCGATTATTTCGGAAATAAATATATTATTCTATTATTTATATTAATTAAATATTCAATATTATTTAATTAAACAACCATATAAATCTCTAAATCACTATTTAAGTAATTAAATTAATTAATTATTATATCGCTAAAAATATGGGTCATTGTATTTTGCAAACGAAGTCCATTTTTAATGAAATTTATTTCGTTGGATCTACAATGTCAAGCCGTAGCGGTGTGCAATCTCGTTACGTGTGAGTTGTGCATGCCAATGCCTATGTGTAGAGTGTTGAATGTTAGAATGTAAATTAACCGTAAATGATAATAATAGAATTTTTAATAGGAATTTAGACCTTAATAAAATGAAATAAATGCTAGCCTAGCATACCCTGTCAACCAAAAATACATAACGACAGCCTATTTTGGAACAGTGCAAGCCAAGTGTTGGGCTTTCCAACCATGCTTGTACAAATGCAGATGGTACATAATAATAATTTTAAATTTTAACTTAAGTCTTAAGCAAACTAAAGAACCAATATGTGAAGTCTTCATGATCTATAGCCTCCCTAATATTTCTCTTCATCTTTATCACGCACATGCTACTTGACATTCTTTTTAAAACCTAACTAAGTGTATACGCCAAACCGTATAACCTACCTGAGAAAACATTTCTACGCATGCTATTTTTGAATTGTGGCACTCTAATTTTTGTACCTTCGAAATGGAAATTTTAGCTGCAGCATATCCGTCCTTTTTTCTTCAATGGTAAGCAATTAAACATGTACAGACACATCAGCTAATCTATAATATTCTACACGCATACCCTATGCCACCCACTTTATCACAACTACCTCATGCCTTTTAACCGTGCCTCCAACATATTCTCCACTATAAAATGACGAGATCAAATCCTCTGTCCCCAAATTTCCCTATTCCTATGTACACAACCAACCAAAGCATCTAATTTTTAAATTTTTGTAATTAAGTCAGACATAAAAAAAAAGGTTAATTGCAAAAGGTGGAAAGCAAGGGGTCCTGATTGGTTGGGTACAAGGGGACATGTGATATTGGGTACAGGGGATTTCATTCGTAAAATGACCAACCTTCTCCATTTAGATTCTTCTTTTGTTCCAGTGGAGAAAACCAAAAGTTCCTTCAACATAAATAAATTTGTACCCTCTGTAAATACAAGAACGCCTCCCATGAAAACCAAATGCAAAGCTTTAACCCATTTTGAGATGGCAGTTGCTCTGAAAGAGGAGGATGTCGGGCAGTTGGTGGGTTTCATGGCAGCAAGGCACATGCTGAGGAAGTTCCCGGTGAGGATCGGCTAACAAAATACACTACTGTCGCAGCATTAACTCAGCTGAAACGTTGATGTCAAGAAGGAAGATTCGAGGGAAGGTGGTGGTAATGTCACAGCGGTATGGAGGATGGAAACAAATTGAAGTGGTGGGGAAGAAATTTTAACGTGTAGAAGGAGCAGTGGAGAGTTGCCCGTTGCGTGCATGGAGAAGTTAATGGGAAGTGGTTTTCAAAATTAGAGAATGGGAAAGCTATATGGAAAAGAAGGACATGCAGGTTATTTGGAAAGAGCAGTATGATGGAGAAATAAACAAAATGTTAGGGGAAGTGGGTCAACATGGATGCGGTGTCAGGATGGGGGAGGTACGTTAGTCTTCAGTGGTATAATGGCCAGTGTGATAAGAACTATGTGACGCGGTGGAGAGTTTTATATGAAGCTGAAGCGATGGGAAGGAAACACATGGGAATGAATAGCCCATGAGAAAGGATTCACGCGCCTGGAAGGAGAAAAGAAATAAGGGGTGCGGCTTGAAACAATAGAAGGCAAATGGAAGAAAGAATTGTGGGGGAGGAAATGCGAATGAAGTGCAGGCGTTTTTTTTTGGAAGACATCACTATTTAAAATGTGCAGTTTTGGAATAGGACATGGGCTTGAAGTGTTGGGCTTTGGCCCACTCTTTAAAATAAATAAAAAAGAAGCGGCGTGTGAAAATTTATAAGCAGGTGTGCCACAAGAAGTGAAAGTCGGATATGAACATCAGCAAGTTTGAAATGGAAAATAATGGAACAGGTGGGAGTGGCAACCAGAAATAAAGGGGACATGAATCAAGAGTAGGTGAAAAGAGGTTTATGTATGCCTTGAATGTAGTTTAACTAATATGACTAATATTTATTAATAACCTGACCAAGTTTATAATTTGCTTAATCATCTTTTTACCTGGGGCGATTATTAGGGTAATAGCGCGGTTCACGCTAAAGTGGCTTTAATATGTCTAATCTATAACAAATGAACGTGGCCAAAACTTGGATTAAAAACTTATATTACCCAGTCATGTAACGTGACCGGTTATAATATAACATAGACCAATTATTTTAATAATGTAATTAATGTTAATTTAATTTAATTAATGTTTCATTATTTAAATAAATAATTAAACCCATAGCCGTATAAATTCTATAATGTGCTCATATGTGTCAGAATTCGTCAAGATCAGCCACATTGGAGCTGTACCGACGAACACTTCGTTATGGAGCTGGTTTGGATGCATTTCGAATCACCGAAACAAACCGTTTAGACGATAAATGGAAATCAAAGTGAGTTAAACTCACTCAGTTATCCCACTTATATTTATATAAGTTGGGTTTAAATATTTGTGTATTTTGTTTGCTAATTGTTGAATGGTTTGATGATTGCTTGCTTATATATTGAATAGTTTATATAACCAATTTAAATTAAATGTTCATTTAATTTAATCGAACCCAATCGTTATTTTTAACGATTATTTCCAATGGAGGTAACTCACCCTGTTGGTTATGTTTATAATGATATAAACATATTAAATTTAATTGGGTGCTTGAACTGTTGTTATTTATTAACCGTTCTCAGTTGAATTGATTATTCATGTTTATTTTATATTGTCACTATATGGATTATTTACTAAATATGATTGGGTTATTTATTGTTGAATCCAAATTCAACAATTATGATGATATTAACCAATGAGAATTATTGGTTGAGAAATTGGCAGTGGATGGCCGAAATATACATTGTTATATAAAAGATAGATTTACCATTAGGTAAATCGATAGAATTAAGTTATGAAATTTATTTTATAACTGAATATAGATTTTTTTTAATATATTATTTTAATGAAATTTATAAAAGAAAATAGACCAACTAGATATATATATATTAATTATTTTAACCAACAATCACCATTTTGTGCCAAAATCTGCGTTGTGCGAAACACATGCCTTATCTTAATAATTGCATGATTTATAAAGCTAATTCTTATAAATCAAAATTCTATCGTGTGTGAAGCACATGCCGTGTGCAAAGCGAGTGAGCAAGGATTAATGTAATGATTAATAAATAAGATTCAATTAAATTAATAATATTATTCATTAATTTAAATGAAAATATGAGTTAGAGTTGATCAACGAATTAAACATGTTTTAAAATTGACCAAGCCAACTGTTTTAACGAAAATTGATCTTTAAAGTAAATTAAGTTGTATTGATTAATCTAATGGAGTAATTTAGTGAATAGTTGTTTAACTTAAAGAGATTTTAAAAAGGAAATTTAATTCTAGTTAATGATGAAGTAAATTATAATTTTTAATTTAAGGAATTACTTCTTAAATGAAGTTCATTTAAGTAATCAAAGTTAGTAATGAAATATAATTGAATTTCAAAGTGAGTCATGAACGGGTTTATTTATAAACCGAGTTTGGTAAACTAAGTTATAAATGTGGTTTTAAGCGAATATGATAAGCTTAAAATAAATGGTTGAATTAAGAAAAGGAAATCGAGACAAAAAGGATTTATATTAAACCAAAGTTGTATAAACGAGTTTATAAAAAGTGATAGGAAGCTAAATCATTGATTTTAAATTAACTTACTTAATAATGGTACTATATGAAATGGACAAGTTTGGAAACAAGATTTCAGAGGAAATGATTAAATGGTTTATAAAGAGGATTTTGTAACTGAATTTGGTAGAAGTTTTGTAATAGGATTATAATAAGATTCCGGATAATAATATAAATTATTTAAAGAAGTTAAAGTTTTAAAGTTGATGTTTTAGCAATCATTTACTAAATCAATGGATTTAGTAATAATAGTATATATTTAAAAAGAAAGAGATTTCAAAAGTAAGAAGGTTTTATAAAACCGTATTTTAAATAAACTAGTGAAGTGATATTGGTTGGTATTAGAATGAATACGGGTTTGTGAATTACAATTCATATACATCTTAAGATAAGAATGTTGTTGATCAAGGCCTGAGAGGTAATTAAAATACCCCAACTTGACTGACCTCAGGATTATCGGAGGATGATATTAGTTGTAATGGTAAAGACATTAGGAGTGGTTTATTATGAGAAATAACAAAGCAACATATTTGGAAAGAGTTTGATAATAGATATAATAAGATTTCAAAATAAAGGAAATAAAAGAATTTAAGGAAATATATATTAATATTTCCAAAGTTTCGAAAATAAAATGGGTTAGAGAAATGAAATGATATTTTCATAACCAAGGTAATAAAAAGAGTTGTGAAAATATAACGATATTTTTGAAATAAAAAAATGCATTTTAGAGTGAGTTATTCTAAAAGGATAAGTGATTGTTATTGTTTTCAAATAAAGAAACAAAAGGAGATTTCGTAATGATTGTTTACAAATGATAAGTTGAATCGATTTCCTCAATAAAGATAATAGGTAATGTTGTAATACATGATTTGAAATGGTAATTGAATACGATTATAAGATATTTTTTCTGAGTATTGAAAAGGAATGGTTTGAGAATATTTGTAAATTGAATATGAAGTAAATACTATGTTGAAAGATTTAGAATTTTAAATTAATCATTAATTAATTATCTTTTACTAAAAAGGCCAAGTGATGTTGTATACTCAACTAGTAGATTCACTTCATTTTGTTTAATTGATAGTTAAATAACCAACTATCAAATCTTGCCGTAGGATTGTTGGTACGGAAAGACCGGGGTTGAATTTATATTTGAAAACCATTTTGAACCAGCAAATATGTGAATGATGCTGATTAAAGATGGAGCAGTTGAAGACCGTAAATCTTCATGAGCAGAAGAAATATTGTTAAATATCTTTGGCTGATCCCTAGAGTTAACAATGATTCTGTCGTGATTAAAATCTATGGATTGCAAGGACTACTCGCTACTAATCTATAGGGTGAATCCCAGGATGTGGTAGGAGAGTGCATTTGGTTCATCCTGTTCCTGGATGACTTGTATGGATGAGTGTCTGACAGAGTATTTCCAAAGGAGCCACGTACATTGGTTTCTTCAAACGTACCAAGTTGATGACGGAAAATGGCCATTCTCTTAACTTAACACCCAAGGTATTTTGTGGACGTCAATTAGTGATATCTGGCGGATCTGACGATGTGACATTCAAAGTGGATGGAGATATACTATGCTAAAGGATAAGCTTAACTTATAGCCTCATCAACCGAGAAATGGCAAAAATGGGGTAGGTTGCATGGCTATGTGGATCGCACCCATCAAAAGGGTATATCATTACCTAATCTGGAGAAATCACATGCCTTCGGTTGTCCCTATTTATTTTATATGTATGCTATCGGTTCGGTTGGCTGGCCCCCAATCGTGGTGATGATATATTCAATACTCTCAAGCGAAGTGACGGGCCAGTCATGTTTAGCCTGGGTTGCAAGATATTCTTGTTGAACCCCAATGTATTCATCTCCGGAGGTACATTGTCGGAAAGGTGGTTGCCTGTACCTTTCCATGGAAATCCATTTTTCAATAAGCGCCCGCAGTTTTGATTGTATACTATATACGTGGAGCGTGAGATCCAAAGTAATATTGTTTTCAAAAACTGTTTTTGGGTTATCGTAAGGTTAAAAATCATCCGTATTTATGTGTGGATTTGGTCCTATGATTATCCTTTTCTTTCGAAAATATTTTTGACTTTAAAATCAAGTTGTGTGATACCATTAAACATAGTGTGTTTTTCTCACTCTGGTTCACCAGAGTGACCCGTCGTTTGTAATATTTGAGTTAGGCTAGGTTGTATAGCTCCAAGTTATCGGGTGTGATGAAGTCCCAGAGACTCGCTGGAGGTGTTCAGACGTATGATTTATATCTAGTTTTTCCGTTGTGTGTTGTATTTGAGTGCAAATATTTATAACTGTCCAGATGTGTTGATGTACTCTGTTGATTGTAAGTATTTTTAAAAAGCTCTTAGTAAAGATTTATTTCTATATTATATTTTGTTCCACTGCGATGTGAGACTCTTATTCGGTGTTATGTTCTTCTTCTTACTCTTCTATTCTAATATTTCTTTCTTTCTTATCTCGCCCTCTAATTTCTTTCTAATAAATATTTGTGTTTTCGATACATGGGTTCTGACAAGTGATACAAGATCTGTATTATTGTTGGAATTAAGGCTCGAAATCTTTCAGATCGTTACAGTCAACTGACTCCATAAGGAAAGCGACTCACAACTTAGGCCATCTGATTTGAAAATGATTGGGTAAAAGATGATGGACAGAGAACCATTCTTGCCGATATCGCCGAGAATCCATAGCAAAAAATAACTCAAAAGTTCCAGCCTTAGAATCATTAATGTATATTAAAGCTTGTGTGTAACAACCTGAATTTTGACAGACCGTATATTTTAAAATCCAATTTGTTGAAGCTTGAGTCAGCTTGTATGGTATCCTGCCGAAAAGATAGAGATAATAAATATATCATAGCTCAATAAACATCTCACAGTGGAATGGATAAAATATAATATAATCAAATATAGCTTTATAGAGGTAATAATATTGTCTAACTAATATCCAAAGCTATCAAATCTCCACCATAAACCTAACCTACAAGTATGTTATGAGGAGGGCGTCAGAACACGAAGTTCTAGTGACTGGACAAATTACACATTCTGAAATCACTCTACATATATCGTTCAGTCACGTTTTCTTATTTATTAGGTTACTTTGGGTTAACAACACTCAAGTCTCTACACTCATGTCATATTCATCTACTTCCCAATAGATTAACCTAATATAGTATATATGTGGCTATACCCCACATCTAAAGGTACTCTTCATAGTACCCTCGTTGCACGGTCTCCACCGTCATGCCATGGAAGAGTATGCAACACCTATTCTACGCCGAACGATGTACGTAAATCCAAATCATTACACAACGTAATTGCATAGAACTCGTTATGCCATGTTAGCATATGGATCGTCATATCCAAACTCATCGGTCAAATCAAGTCTCAACATGGAGTAATGCCATACTGTCTACGATACACCACCCAATGCGGGTACCTAGACCCTCACACAAACATACTGTTTATTATACCCCAAGTCTCGTAATAGGTCTGTAGCCGATTCATTTAACTCGATCGGGAGCTTTCATATTTGTAAAGGTTCGCCTCGTAAGGCCTACATTACAAATATCCAAGTATTATCTGCATATTCCCAGTAGCGATGGTCCCACTCGACCCCTCCCTCAACTAGTGAAAGACTACATCAAGAGCTAAGTGACGTGCCTCTAGCAAATAATCTATCATCCATATTGGTGCGTCCCTCAACCAACGTCTCGATAGTGAAAGATCGATGGTCTTTTGGTTTAGCTCTAGTCTTTCCATATCCCACTAACTATCGATGGCAGTACCCAACGATTACTATCTTGCATTAGTCCTGACCCAAACCTCTTTCTGAGGCAATCGTCGAATCATCCAGCGCCATCTGCCACAGCCTTCTAACTGGCAAGCTACAGTTGCAGTCAAGGTATACTCACCGGATGGTACCGCGCAGTCCCAACCTCTACGAGTGCAGCCACGAATGCACTGTAAAGAGGATCACCACAGAGTACCCTACCACGTCCCTCGAAAGTCGCATACTTCCCTCTAGTCCCATAGAGAAAACAGAAAGAATAACCAACAGAATAATCAAACGGACGTGCTACTTCTATATTTCGAGACACCTCAATGATGTACCCCGTTGGGTTCTTTACCTTTGTACGTGCGGACTGGTCCAAGAGCATCACACTAACTTGTTATTAGACCTTATGTCTGATCTCTTAATCAGGCGCTTGCTTTATCTCATCAGGTTGCTAATTGACTTGATTATCCATATATTCATTTTTCATTCAAGCTATCAAATTCATTAGCTCCAATTGGCTGCTTACTTTCTTTATTTAGCCCTATGCCACCAGAGCGGTCTTTCTCTTATTATTTATCATGTTTATTAGACTTAATACTCCAATTATAAGTCTATTAATGATAAGCTTACTTTATTATTCCTTATTTAATCATAACCTTGCTTTATGCTGTTATCACAACTTGTTATTGTTGTTTACTTATTTGCCTAGTTCTCTTAACTAAGGTCTACTAATAAGTTCTCTTTTCGTTTATTATAACCCATGTTATAATTCCACTTGTCCTTAGGACAAGCCTACCTATTATATTACATTCTTTTTCATATAATTAATTATAATAGGTTATATTCCCCGTTCATCACAATTCTTCTTAGGTTCCTTAACATGAGCCAACTTTACTGTTTTAATCTTTCTTTATTTACTGTCATGTTCATTTTTATCATTTCAGCAAACTTCTCACACTTCATTACATTGGTCAATGGAGAATGATTTGATCTATTTCCATAACGAACATCGACTAAGATCCGTATAACTACAACAAAAATGCCCAATTACAACATCCATTTTTCAATGGGCATTTGTTTCCCATTGTAATAGAATGCTATTACAACGGTCATTTCTATACCGTTGTAATAGATGTCATGTACACCGCCCATTTTACAACGGGCAGGGACTGCCCGTTGTAATAGAATGTTATTACATCGGTTATTAAAAGCCAGCTGTAGTAGATATCAATTTTACAACGTTCATAGAATGCCTGTTGTAATAGATGTCTAATTTACAATGGTCACATAATGCCCATGTCTAATTTACAATGGTCACATCACTATAAGTGATGTCAATTGTACAATGGGTAATGCCTGTGATGGCCCGAAAATTCGTACCAATTTGAGATGACTAATATCCTACACATTCAACTCAAAGTGCACGAAAATTCAGATCATTAATAGAAAGAATTTAGAGGATGAGATAGAAAATATAGAACTAATAGAATAGAAGAAGAAGAACATCAGAATCATTGTCAACACGAATCTCACAGCGGAATGAATAACATGTATTATAACATAACTTTGAAATACACAAACTGAATTTGTATATACATACCATATCAGAGTACAATTCATATATATTACAGCGGAAACAATCTTTAATTAACTAATGGTGAAGACTTCTGCTTCCAGCTCCTCCAAGTGAATCTGCAAAGCATGAAACACTTGACTGCCCGTACAAATTTGGGCACCCAAGAGTTTAGGAAAACACAAACAAATAAACTCTGGGTCAGTCATGGGACTGGTGTGAGAAAATTCCAACCATACTGTTTAACTTTGAAAAATCCTTTTGAAACAAAAGGATAATAGTAAGACCATCCCACAGATAAACATGGATGATTTTTACCATACTATAACCCAAAGTATTTTATTATCAAAATTCATTGATACTATAATAATGTCTAATCAAATAAATATCCAAGTAGCAGAACGCTTGCATCTCACGCTCCACATGTATATTGTATAAAATCATAAACCGCAGAGCGCTTATTGGAGATTGGATTCCAACAGACAAGGTATGGGAGCACCTACCGATCAGTGTACTCTAGAGGTGATACACCTGGGTTCAACAAGAACGTCTTGCAACCTGGCCACACATGACCGACCACTCATTTAGCTTGAGTGTATCGAATATATTGCCACCCACGGTTGTTGGCCATCCAACCGTAATCCGAAGATACAGAATAAAAAAAAAGAATAAATATGAATTTTCTCTAGATCGGTGACAATACACCCTGCTTGGGGATGACCCAACTAGCCATGTTGTCTAGCCCAACTTTTGTTACTTCTTGGTTGTGAGGCTAGAGGCTACGTCTATCTTCAGAACATCTGATCACCATTTACTTTGAATGCCACATCATCAAATCCTTAATCACATATTGATTACACAAATGCACGCTAGGTGTATTATAAAGAGAAGTTACCTTCTCCCCACCAACTTGGTATATTCGTAAAAATTAACGGCATAACCGTTGGAAATACTCTGTCAGACACTCGTCCATACAAGTTGTCATGGGACTGGAAAAACAGAAAGCACCATTCTGGAACTGGACGACCCTTGCATTTCACTCCATCTTCAATTGTCTTCAGCATAATATAATTCGCAGCGCTAATACCTATACAGAGTGGTTTCCGGATAATATATCCAACCGGTCTCTCCGTATTGACAACGATGGTCAAAACACTTCGATAGTCGGTTATTTAACCATCGAAGTAAAAACAAACATTCATTCAAATGTATAACTAGATATCACATAAACATGGGTACTTTTTATTTAACATTCGTTTTTAATATTCGAATTCCCATATCTTACCAAATATTTCTCAAATCTCGTTTTAGCCTTTTTACACTTCCTGAAAACATTTCCAGTTATTATAGACTCTTATTCTTTCATGTTCCAGAAAACATACGTTATTAACGTTCGCAACATTTCCATTCTTTTCACGTTCTTTATTTCCTACACTTGGATAACGTACTCTAACCATATTGGAAAAATATTTCCAATTTCGTTTTAAATAATTTAATCTGCCAAGCATTCACTTTAAAACATTATCCACTTTAAAATGTGAATATCGTTTCTATTATAAAAATCTGAACATCTTTATTAATATAACTCATTATTCAAGTAGTAAATACCGTTATCTTGTTTTCCGAAATCTCTTTTATATTTCCATTTCACTTTATAGACTCTGTTTCTATGTCAACTTCTTGTTAAATCAATAACAAGTTTATAACTAATATTGATTACATATCCTTCTATAATTTATTGGTTTAGACCTAAATATTAACTATCCTATCAGATTATAATTCCTAAAAATAATTTACTTTCGACATCATCGAATTCTAGTTCTAAATCCAAATGGTTTAATTCTAATCACATTTCGAACATCGAAATGTTGTCATCGTTTTCTAACACGATTCTCCAATTTCTCTTTTCTAAACTTATTCTTATATTTCTTTGAACCAACGTCGTTACTTATTACTTTAGACTAATTTTATTTCAAACCAAACTATTTCATTCCCTAGGAAGTGCTGCTATATATAAAAATCACGATTACGTTTGGTTAACAGCGTTAATTTATCGTTACAGTTCAAAACTTGAAATACGCTGTAATATTCTCCTTTATAACTAATCTCGACATAACAGTCACGCTTAAGCCTAGTCAATAGTGTTATTTTATCGCTATAGTTCCAAGACTTGCAATATGCTGCCATATTCCCTTTATACTAATCTTGACATCCCTTTCCATTACAAACTAATATCGTTCCTCGATAATAGTGAAGCTGTAACACCCCGTAATTTTATAACATTAAAATCCACAAATTAAAGTATACTTAATTTTTAGAAAAGAATTAAGTGAAATGGGTTGCGTAGAGAAATATATATATATATATTGACATATATATATATATATATAAAAATTAAAAATTAAAAAAATAAATATGTGAAAAAGTTCAAAATAGCGAATTGGGAGGGGGAATAACCGAACCGGCCCATTTTTGAGGTCGGCCCAAGCCCCGCTGGGTCGACTAGGGGTTAATCCAGGGTGTTTGGCTGTCAACCTGTGGGCCGATTCGCTCAAATGCAGATTTTGCATTTGATTGGTTCTCATGGTTCAGGGTTAATCTAATGGTCCTAAATAACTTCCTACACCTATAAATACATCCTAATGCTAACCCTAAACCTAATTAAAATAGAATAGTTACCGTCATACCATCGCCATGGAAATCAATGGAGCCGCCGCCAACTAAGAAAGAAGAAAAGCAAATTCAATTCTAATTCTCTCAACCCTAAAGCAAAGCAAAACCCTCTCTTTTCTTCTCTAAATTGTGAGTATGATGATCTTAACAAGATTATTATCATTTTAATTAGGTTGAGTTATGAATGGATTATGAGTAGATGATGTGAATTATCATATATGTTGTTGTAAACCCCTTTTGCTATCATGTATATTGTAAATCCAATGTTATGTGATGATGATATCTTATATGTTGTAAATCATGCTATGATGATGTTATGTATGTTGAAAGTTTCTATGCTAAGTTGCGATGAATCATACATGTTAAAAAGGCCATGATGTTACCATCTATGCTAGTTAGTTCATATTAATTAAATCATCATGTTTGGGTTATGTTGATCTATATGACAAGTCACATATGCAAGTTAGATTGATTAGAAAAGTTATGAACATATGCCAAGACATCTATTATTACATCTAGAATTATGCTATGACATATGTGATATCCTATGCTAGTTCACACCATCATTATGTTGCCTCAAAACCCCATATGCAAGTTTATGTATATATTTGGGCTATGATCATATCATGTAAATTGAGACATTTAACAAGTTGACACCTTTTGATCCTTAACATGTGTAGTTTATGCAAGTTTCACCCCTATTATGATTAGATTTATTTTAATTGTCTATATGTTGTGATAATTTATCTTTGTGCTAGGTGTTAGACTATACAAGTCTAGCCTATATTATGCGTTGAATAAGCGAACGTTTAAACATGGGGTAGGGGTAATATTAAGGATTTAATATTAAAAAGTTGGGGTGCAATTGATATGATTTTTCATGCCATAAGTGGATGGCCATAATTGAGTCAATTATGGACATCATTAAAAGTTGACTTAATTAATAATTTGAATAGGGAATTATTAAAACTGGGGTAAAAGATTTTAAGTGTTAATCAATGCTTAGGACACGAGGTTGGACTCGTTTGTGACGTAAACCTGCCCGGACCCGCCCGGCAAATCCAGTGGTCACAAATGTCAGCCCAATGTGAGAGGTCCTAGGCCTAAACTAAAGCATAACGGTTGTAAAGACACGAGGTTAGACCCTTTTATGGTGTAAGACTGCCCGGACCCGCCCGGCAAATCCAGCTGCCATAAATGCCAGTCTAATGTGAGAGGTCTTTATGAGGTTATGGCCTGAATGAATTAAGAAATACTTAACCAGATAAACATGTAAGGTGGGACATGGGGGTTAAGTAGGTGCCTTAGGAGGCATGAGGAATCTAAGGGGTGCCCTTAGTGGCATGTGAAATACGATTAGTAAGACTTAACCAAACACACATGTAAATGAACATGACTAAGAGGGTTAAGTGGGATATACTAGTGACAAGCTTAGGTGGGTAGCTTGTGGGGGCCCATTTCGACCAGTATCCCAAACGTATCTTTGTGGGCTCGACCCAAGTCGAGGAAGGGACACGCATGCTGGGTTTGACTGTAAGAGGCCAAAACGAGGAGCGGTGGCAACGCAAGTCCAACGGGTTTCATATGCGTGTGTGGACCCGGGCTGGTAGGTAAGACGTTATTGCATCGTGTAGGTATAAGCAGTGCATTCTCAAGTTGTATCGGGTTGCCACTTTAGGGGAGTGATACACCCCACTGTGGGGCAAGCACGGGTATCTACGAGTAGGGAGCCGATCGAAAGTGGGTAGTGGGGTACACCTAGTGGAGATAGGGGTAGACGGCACCTATGTAGTCAGCTAGGGGTACGTAAGGCTATTTATAAAGTTTCTGTGTGAAGCAAGTGGGATCAAACAATAGGGTGACTGGTGTGGTGCAGTGTAGTAATGTGCGGTGCAGTGTAGTAATCATTCGTTAGTAATTAGATGTGCCTTTACCGTTATCTTTAACGTTATCTTAAACGCTATCTTTATCTTCCTAAGAGTTCATAGACATTTACTTGTCTTCCAGCATATGCCTTAGTCTAGTTATTTTGATAATAGTATTGTTAGAATAATCATACTCGCCAGACTTTATGTCTGATCCCCTCTATTTCTATCCTTTTTCCCCCTCCAGGTCCTCAGGTTGGGCCCAGCTCTAGTGGAAGTAAAGTCCAGCTTGTTATCTTTTTAATGGCTATTTATGTAATGGGATTATGTATTTTGTTTTTATGAAGATGGATATTGTACTTGGTTATGATCTATGGTTTTATGATGTAACAAACATGTTTAATTTCCGCTGCAATAAAATGAAGTTTTAGATTTCCAAGTACTATTTACTATCTGTCTTGTTGTAATTTTTCTGTTCTATATTCACTTATAACCTCCATGGAAGTTAATGCATTCCCTTCGTGAGTGACATTAATGGACGTGGTGTGTTACACGTGGTATCAGAGCTTAAGGTTACCAGAACAGATAAAAATACTTTAGAAAAATAGTTATTTTTGGAAGAAGTGTTTTCAAAAACATGTTTTAATGAGAAATTTAAAGAGAAAAGTTTTTAAGAAAAACATAATCCCCAATAGCTACATATCTTTATCTTTCGAATTCTCCATTTTGAATCTTTCCTTTTTCGTTTCAGCATGGCTGAAGATCTTAATCTACCCGACGGTGTAACGATACCAGGATGGTATAGGAGGCTATTGGAGGCTAGGGTCGCTGCAGGTCCAGCCAATGTTCCTTCACCACCAGTTGCACCCGTTCCTCCTCCTCCTCCTCGCGTAGATACTTTTGCAAAGACGTGCAAGGAATTCAAGGCTATGGGTGGAAAACCATTTCAAGGGTCAGAAACGTTTGTGGAAGCTAGAGATTGGCTTAAGGAGGTGGAAGAATTGCTAGAAATCTTTGAAGTAGAAGAAGGGAGGAGAGCTCGATTAGCGTCTTGGTTGATGAAGGGAGAGGCCTCGTTTTGGTGGGAGTTCACTAATGGGGAGCGTCCTGTTGACTCTTGGGCGGATTTCAGAGGTAGGTTCGAGGCGAAGTTTCTCTCAAGGGCGGAAGAAAATCTATATATGGACAGGTTCTTGACATTGAAGCAAGGAAGCTCATCAGTGAAAGAATATGTCAATAAATTTAATCAGTTAGCAATGTTTGGCTTGGACTTAGTAAACACGCCGGAGAAGAAGGCTCTAAGGTTCGTGAATGGCTTGAATGAACCATTGCAAGGGTTGGCTATGACCCACATCCCGATGGGGGCCACCTTTGAGAAGTTAGTAGAAATGGCGCTTATGCATGAGGAGAAAAGCGCTAAAGCTGATAAGGCACCCGAGAAGAAGGGGAATCAGAAGAAACCACAACAGCAAAACAAGAAGGGTGGTAAAGACAATAACGGCAAGGGAATGAAGAAATGTTTTAACTGTGGGACCCCAGGCCATCTCAGCAAGGACTGCCGAAAGAAAAAGAAGACTGGCTGTTTTCATTGTGGCGATGCGGGACATTTAGTGAAGAACTGCCCAAGGAAGGGGCAGAGAGCAGGAGCTACCTCGGGAGGACAGGTGCAAGCTCTTATGGCACCAGGGCAGGCAAGGGGACAAGTTCAGGCTCTCGCGGTCCCACCGCTACAAGAACGAGGTAGAACCATTTCTGTTGAAAGCTTAGTTTTTCTGTTTGATCATCATGTCCGTACCTTATTCGATTCGGGCGCATCACATTCGTTTATCTCTACATCATTAGTTGAATCACTGCACTTATACACCAGTTTAGTAGAGGATCCCTTAGTTGTTTCGAATCCAATTGGGGGCTCAGCTCATTTGTCCATGATGTGTTTGGATTTGAAAATTTCTATACTTAGCGTTGAGTTTCGATGTGATACTTTTGTGTTGGGCTTCAGGGGCTATGGGCTAATTTTAGGAATGGATTGGTTATCCAGAAATGGGGCCGTTCTTGATTGTGAAAGGAGAGTAGTTAGGTTCGTGACTCGCCTTGGCAACACTCTCGAAATCTTTTGTAATCCCATAAATTCGGTTATGCTAAGTTATCTAGAATCGCTTGACGCGTCTGAGGAAAATCTACGATCTGTTAGAGTGGTTCGAGAATATTCGGATGTGTTTGAGGAGGTGAAGGGCTTGCCTCCGAAGCGGGAGATAGATTTTCGAATATATCTTGTGGATAATGCGAAACCAGTATCTTTGTCAGTACGCCACATGGCTCCACGTGAAAGGAGGGAACTCGATAAGCAAGTGAAGGAGTTGCTTGAGAAGGGGTTCATAAGACGAAGTATATCGGAGTGGGGTGCTCCAGTAGTATTTGCCACGAAGGCGGATGGGTCCCTTAGACTGTGTGTGGACTATAGAGAACTTAATAAACTTACTAAGAAGAACAGACACCCACTGCAGAGGATTGACGATCTCTTCGATCAGTTAGTTGGCGCCTTAGTGTTTTTGCAGTTGGACTTAGCCACTGGTTTCCATCAGTTGAGAGTGGCTGAGGATAGCATAGACAAGACTGCCTTTAGGACTCCGGACGGTTTCTGTGAATGGCTAGTGATGCCCTTTGGTTTGACAAACGCCCCCAGCATATTTTGTTGATTTGATGAGTAGGGTGTTTAGGGAGTACCTTAACAAATTTGTGGTAGTCTTTGTAGGTGACATCTTGATCTTTTCTAAGGATGAAGAAGAGCATGCCCTATATCTTAGGGAAGTATTGGAGACTCTTCGAGCGCATAAGCTTAAAGCTAAATTTTCTAAGTGTCACTTTTGGAGGAAGGAAGTACGGTTCTTGGGGCACGTGGTTTCCAAAGAAGGGATAGCCGTGGATCCCGCGAAGGTGGTGGCCATCCAAGATTGGAAGGTCTCTAAAAATGCTACCGAAGTGAGAAGTTTCTTGGGGTTGGCTGGCTACTATAGGAATTTTATCAAAGACTTCGCAAAGGTATTAGCTCCATTGACACGCTTGACGAATAAGAACCTAGTTTTCACATGGGACGTAGATTGTGATGATGTGTTCCAACGTTTGAAGAGAGCTTTGACTTCAGCCCCAGTCTTTGTATTGCCAGACGGGAGTAAGCCGTTTACCGTTTATACTGACGCTTGTGGGACATGACTAGGAGCGGTCTTAATGCAAGATGGCAGGGTAATAGCCTATAGTGGAAGGCAGTTGAGAGCGCATGAGAAGAATTACCCCACACATGACCTAGAGTTGGCCGCTATTGTTTTCACGCTTAAGTCTTGGCGTCATTATCTTCTTGGCGAGAAATTCGAATTATTCACTGACCACAAGTCTTTAAAATACCTATTCTCTCAAAAGGACTTGAACTTAAGGCAGCAAAGGTGGATGGAGTTCTTAGCGTCCTACGACTTCGAAATAGCCTATACCCCTGGCAAGGGTAATGTGGTGGCAGACGCCTTAAGTAGAAAAAGATCACCCTTAAGTCCTTTGTTTGTTGAGCGGCGAAGTTTAGAATTCATTTCGATGTTTGACTTTAGACCTTCCGTTGACTTCGTACCCGGTTTGCTAGCATCCTTGGAGGTCAGACCTACGCTTTTGGGACGGATTGGCGAGGCACAGCGAGACGACCCGCAGTTGGTTGAGTTAGTAGAAAAACTCAAAGGAGGGGAGTCATCAAGCCATTTCCGTAGGTATACCCTAGACGATAAGGGTTGGTTACGTAGGGACGGTAGACTTTGTGTACCAAAAGACGATGACCTAAGGAAGACTATTCTTGACGAAGCACATCGTTCGAAGATGACCATTCATCCCGACGGGGACAAGATGTACAAAGACATGAAGAGAGTTTACTTTTGGGGCGGCATGAAGAAAGACGTGGCCGAGTATGTCGCTAGATGCTTGGTGTGCCAACAAGTAAAAGCGGAGCAAAAGAAACCCGGTGGGTTGCTTCACCCATTGGAGGTTCCACTATGGAAATGGGAAAGCATCTCTATGGATTTTGTGGATGGATTACAGCGATCGAGGAGGGGTAATACGGGGATTTGGGTTATAGTAATAGACTTACTAAGAGCACCCATTTCATTCCCGTGAAGAGTAAGAGGACTGCTCCATGGTTAGCTTCTGTATACGTTCGAGAGATAGTTCGTTTGCACGGTGTTCCTTCTAGCATAGTGAGCGACCGCGATCCTATTTTCACTAGCGAATTTTGGAGAAGCTTACAAGAGGCGGTAGGGACTCAGTTATGTTTGAGCACCGCATATCATCCTCAGACGGACGGCCAGACTGAGAGGGTGAATCACATTCTAGAGGATCTGTTGAGGCTATGTATCCTAGACTTTGGGGGTACATGGGAAGAGCATCTTTCATTGGTTGAGTTCGCATATAATAATAGCTTTCAGTCCAGCATTGGTGTGGCACCATTCGAAGCTCTATATGGACGACCTTGTCGTTC
The DNA here is from genome assembly GCA_030737875.1 of Allium sativum. Classification (NCBI taxonomy): domain Eukaryota; kingdom Viridiplantae; phylum Streptophyta; class Magnoliopsida; order Asparagales; family Amaryllidaceae; genus Allium; species Allium sativum. The sequence continues at coordinate 14,945,425 of JASFAX010000033.1, forward strand.
ACCTACATGCTGGTGGGAATCTACGGATAAGATCTTACTTGGGCCCGATATGATTAGGGAGACTTCGGAGAAGATCAACTTGATTCGAAGGAGGATGAAAGCAGCGCAAGATAGGCAGAAATCTTATGCGGATAAGAGGAGGACAGATCTCGAGTTTGAAGTTGGGGACATGGTCTTTGTCAAAGTGTCTCCATTACGAAATGTTGTTCGCTTTGGGTCCGTTGAGAAATTAGCACCAAGGTTTGTAGGGCCGTTTCCTATTAAGGAGAGGATTGGACGGATGGCGTATAGAGTGGAGTTGCCCGAGAGACTTAGTGGTGTACATGACGTATTCCATGTGTCACATTTGAGGAAGTGCTTGCACGAGACCGCGGAAGTGGTAGAGCCGAGCTTGCTTAGAGAGGTGGAGATAGAGCGTGATGCGACAATTCGACGAGCTCCTACGCGCATTCTTGGGTCGGAGATCAAGAGGTTGAGGAATCGAGAGGTCAGACTAGTCAAAGTGCAATGGGGAGATGATGAGAGCAACGCTACTTGGGAGACGGAAGAGAAGATGCATTCACGATACCCTTTTCTTTTTGAGGGTATGTCCTTTAATTTCTCCTTTATCGCTTAGCTTGTACTTATCTTATCTTTAGTATATCCTCTCGCTAGTATCTTTGACCTTTAGTTAGGATAATCCTATGGTTGAAACATGTGTTTGAGACATGTTATGTATGGTGGATGCAAAGTGGATGCAAGTGTTTGCTAGTGGTTGCTCGTGGATGCATATACACACACTATTAGGCACCAGATCGGCTCAGTCACTTCATATTGCATATTGCATATATATGAATGTATTTAGTAAAATGGATGTATAATGGTTGTATTATCATATAGTTGCTGCATTCAGGTGGATGGTTGTGCACGCATATAGAATTAATATGTATCATTAGGAATCTTTTGCATACATATTGGACGCATGGCACTATCATGAATTGCACTAAGGAGGTCGACTGAATCAGTAGACCGCCTAATTTTGCATTAGATATGGACATATACACACACTGTGCATATAAACATTAAAGCATTAGAAGTCTTTTAAGGACAATGGATGCTGGTGTTTGATGGTTGAGTAGATGGACGATTAGATGGTTGGATATACATTCTTCTTGACTTGGAGATTTCGGGGACGAAATCATTTAAGGAGGGGAGAATGTAACACCCCATAATTTTATAACATTAAAATTCACAAATTAAAGTATACTTAATTTTTAGAAAAGAATTAAGTGAAATGGGTTGCGCATAGAAATATATATATATATTGATATATATATAAATTAAAAATTAAATAACTAAATATGCGAAAAAGTTCAAAACAGCGAATTGTGAGGGGGAATAACCGAACCGGCCCATTTTTGAGGTCGACCCAAGCCCCGCTGGGTCGACTAGGGGTTAATTCAGGGTGTTTGGCTGTCAACTCGTGGGCCGATTCGCTCAAATGCAGATTTTGCATTTAATTGGTTCTCATGGTTCAGGGTTAATCTAATGGTCCTAAATAACTTCCTACACCTATAAATACATCCTAATGCTAACCCTAAACCTAATTAAAATAGAATAGTTACCGTCATACCATCGCCATGGAAATCAATGGAGCCGCCGCCAACTAAGAAAGAAGAAAAGCAAATTCAATTCTAATTCTCTCAACCCTAAAGCAAAGCAAAACCCTCTCTTTTCTTCAGTAAATTGTGAGTATGATGATCTTAACAAGATTATTATCATTTTAATTAGGTTGAGTTATGAATGGATTATGAGTAGATGATGTGAATTATCATATATGTTGTTGTAAACCCCTTTTGCTATCATGTATATTGTAAATCCAATGTTATGTGATGATGATATCTTATATGTTGTAAATCATGCTATGATGATGTTATGTATGTTGAAAGTTTCTATGCTAAGTTGTGATGAATCATACATGTTAAAAAGGCCATGATGTTACCATCTATGCTAGTTAGTTCATATTAATTAAATCATCATGTTTGGGTTATGTTGATCTATATGACAAGTCACATATGCAAGTTAGATTGATTAGAAAAGTTATGAACATATGCCAAGACATCTATTATGACATCTAGAATTATGCTATGACATATGTGATATCCTATGCTAGTTCACACCATCATTATGTTGCCTAAAAACCCCATATGCAAGTTTATGTACAGATTTGGGCTATGATCATATCATGTAAATTGAGACATTTAACAAGTTGACACCTTTTGATCCTTAACATGTGTAGTTTATGCAAGTTTCACCCCTATTATGATTAGATTTATTTTAATTGTCTATATGTTGTGATAATTTATCTTTGTGCTAGGTGTTAGACTATACAAGTCTAGCCTATATTATGCGTTGAATAAGCGAACGTATAAACATGGGGTAGGGGTAATATTAAGGATTTAATATTGAAAATTGGGGTGCAATTGATATGATTTTGCATGCCATAAGTGGATGGCCATAATTGAGTCAATTATGGACATCATTAAAAGTTGACTTAATTAATAATTTGAATAGGGAATTATTAAAACTGGGTAAAAAGATTTTAAGTGTTAATCAATGCTTAGGACACGAGGTTGGACTCGTTTGTGACGTAAACCTGCCCGGACCCGCCCGACAAATCCAGTGGTCACAAATGTCAGCCCAATGTGAGAGGTCCTAGGCCTAAACTAAAGCATAACGGTTGTAAAGACACGAGGTTAGACTCTTTTATGGTGTAAGACTGCCCGGACCCGCCCGGCAAATCCAGCTGCCATAAATGCCAGTCTAATGTGAGAGGTCTTTATGAGGTTATGGCCTGAATGAATTAAGAAATACTTAACCAGATAAACATGTAAGGTGGGACATGGGGGTTAAGTAGGTGCCTTGGGTGGCATGAGGAATCTAGGGGGTTCCCTTAGTGGCATGTGAAATACGATTAGTAAGACTTAACCAAACACACATGTAAATGAACATGACTAAGAGGGTTAAGTCCAACGGGTTTCATATGCGTGTGTGGACCCGGGCCGGTAGTTAAGACGTTGTTGCATCGTGTAGGTATAAGCCGTGCATTCTCAAGTTGTATCGGGTTCCCACTTTAGGGGAGTGATACACCCCACTGTGGGGCCAACACGGGTATCTACGAGTAGGGAGCCGATCGAAAGTGGGTAGTGGGGTACACCTAGTGGAGGTAGGGGCAGACGGCACCTATGTAGTCAGCTAGGGGTACGTAAGGCTATTTATAAAGTTTCTGTGTGAAGCAAGTGGGATCAAACAATAGGGTGACTGGTGTGGTGCAGTGTAGTAATGTGCGGTGCAGTGTAGTAATCATTCGTTAGTAATTAGGTGTGCCTTTACCGTTATCTTTAACGTTATCTTAAACGCTATCTTTATCTTCCTAAGAGTTCATAGACATTTACTTGTCTTCCAGCTTATGCCTTAGTCTAGTTATTTTGATAATAGTATTGTTAGAATTATCATACTCGCCAGACTTTATGTCTGACCCCCTCTATTTCTATCCTTTTTCCCCCTCCAGGTCCTCAGGTTGGGCCCAGCTCTAGTGGAGTTTGATTGAATTGCTTCATCTCTCTTTGGAAAGCTTGGACCGTTGAAGTAAAGTCCAGCTTGTTATCTTTTTAATGTCTATTTATGTAATGGGATTATGTATTTTGTTTTTATGAAGATGGAATTGTACTTGGTTATGATCTATGGTTTTATGATGTAACAAACATGTTTAATTTCTGCTGCAAAAAAATGAAGTTTTAGATTTCCAAGTACTATTTACTATCTGTCTTGTTGTAATTTTTCTGTTCTATATTCACTTATAACCTCCATGGAAGTTAATGCATTCCCTTCGTGAGTGACATTAATGGACGTGGGGTGTTACAGAAGCCGTTCAAGTTAGGGTATTTTATTTACCTCTCAGACCTTGATCGACAACGTTCTTATCTTAGAACAGATAAAAGTATGTAACTCTAACCCCTCATTACTTATATATCTATCAGACCGTATTTTCTTGTTTAATTTGATCTATGGTTTTATAACCCCATATCCTTATTTTGAAACTCGGTTGTTCATAACTATTTATACTAAATATTAATTCTTTGCTTCATCTTACATATGCAATTTCATTTATAATTTCTTTTATCAAAAATCATTAGCGCTCTTCGTCTTCTGATATTTTACTTTTCATTTGAATCATTTTATCTAATTCAGGTACACATTCCATGCAAACTAAATGAATTCCATTAAAGAACAATTACTTTAATTAAAACAATTACATAGAAATTAATTTCCAATAAACATTTGATTTAATCAACTTCAAAACTTCAGTTAATTGTTAACTGATTTTAATTGCTTCTTACTATTAGATTAATATAATTAATCTAATAACATCTCTTAACTGTTGCTTTAAAATAATTATCCAAATTTATTTACTTGCCAATAATTACAGCTTCATACTTATTTAACTAAAAATATTTTCTATATACTTTATAAAAATGAACTATAAAATACCAGTTTATAATAGAACTTCTATTATAATATAAAACTTCGCTTTAATTATAAAAATATAATTTTTATAATTAACTTCGTTGATTTGCCTGATGGCCAATCAACTTCTTAACAAAACGATGGGTTTACGTTCGACTGTTGTCACTTACTTAATCGATATCGCTTATTTATTTAATCAAAACAAATGTTGAATTTCCATTTAACACAAATATTCACATGGGGTTTTTACTATCATTTGGGTTCAAACAGTGCATATATAAATAATGTACAATCAACAGTAAAGAAATATATTGTGGAATCCGGTTGGATACCGCCAACCGGTTTCCTGCATCCACAGATGTTAGTCAAACAATTAACACTGATTCCGTACTATGGGATATTATAATCGATGGAATCAGTATCGAACTGGTGATGTGTACATATGCAACGATATATAATATTTAACCAATTCAATTGTAATCTACCTAATCAACCATCACACAACCTTGAAACAACATTAAAATATATTAAAATATTTAAAATAGATCAGAGTTAGTGATTTTACTCACTTTCGCGCGTTAATCGTTAAATAACGATTTGCGTCATTTGATAGATCTGATCAGGCATTTGATTTTGCCGTTAATTCAAACGTGCTTCAGTTTGCTTCAAACCCATTCCATCTTTACAGTACCCCTTCCTTTTTTTTTTTTTGCAACTCAGTTGCGATGACCAGCTTCGAGTTTAACGTGCTGACCTGAAAAGCTGCGGACAATTTATCACCATTCTCCACCTCACACATCGTTTGCACCATGTACCATACTCCACCATTTGCTCCTCTCGAACTTGCCATCGAAACTCGACTTCTCACCTTCACACTCCACCTTCACACCATACTGTAACACTGGCCTTATATTACTCCTTCTGCCATACAACATATACATGCAGCATCCAATTTTCCCTTTTGCATTTTCTTTCACCATATTTGTTCGCCTCCATTCTTTGCTGCTTCCAGTACAAACCACTTCCTCAATTTGTGTGAAACAAACCTTTACCACCAATACATTTTCTCCTTTTCATACAGTAGAGGCTCGCGCCCTCTGCACCACCTCATTCCTTCACGTGATACACCTTTATACGTAAGGCATTTTCATGTCTTCGGGACCCATGCGCCCTCCATATATTGTATACTCACGAACTCGAGCTTACTTCGACAGCCCGTTCTCCTTGTTTACTTGCTTCACCGTGGATCCAGCTTCACCCTTTACGAACTCCCTCTTATTTCACCGTAGAAGCCAAACAGTAGGAATCCTGCCTCGCCTCTTCATAGTAATCATCTTCCCCGATTACACACGTTGCTGCTCCATGGTGATACTTCTCTTCGTGATAGCTAACGCGCGCTCCCATGTTCCATAATTTCACTCCAAACTCCACTACATCACTTCCACATATTCCTCTTCGGTTCCGTCCTTCCATCTTACGTCTTGATTTCCAGTTTTGAGTTTTCTAGTTTGAAGAGATGAAGAACACGCGAGTGTATATATATAATAGAAAGAATACTTAAGGGTTAAGAAATAGGAGGACTGAGGTAGGAGTATGGTAATTACTTTGCCATGAATTTGTAGGGGATGGGTTTCATTAAATTGGATTAAGACATTTGCGTGTGTTCTTACTTTATAGGCAGTAGCATTTGCAAGAGGTAAGGGTGAATAGGAAAATCATCTGTCCTTGTTGGTTCCAGAATAGTGCGTGAGAGCTGTCTAGTGTCCACGTTTATAAAAAGATAGCAATTTACTTGTTTAAATAATAATTTGTGTGCATTAGTCTAACATTAGGGTAGCCTTGTTGTACAATATTACTTCTCAATGAAGTATATGTTGTATAGGGTAGTATGTTATTTAACACATAGGGTATGGTCGCCTTTTGCTTTGCAATGAAGTCTTAGTCTAAAACCCAAGGTAACTATGCATGATTTGCACATACACGGCGGTCCTTTCGAATGAGCCATTGTTGTAGCTTTTAGATGGAGAAAATTTTCGATGAATAGCTATTGTATTTGAATTCTAAAGCATGTGGGTTCTAGGTTCTGCAGTATGGCTTCTAAAACATAGGTTAGATATTTTAGCTGGTTTGATTTTATTTGTTTTTATACCAAACTTAGTTTAGTACAATCATGTCATTGGTCCAAGATAGACCAAAACGAGTACTGTTTTACTATAATATCATAGACATGCTCCATATAGGACCAATGGTAGGGTTATGGCTCTTGTTGCGGAAATTATATATTTTATGTTTTATAACTTAGGTGCACTGCGTTACTTAAATCATATTCATGTCCGAGCCGCTACGGACGAGAATAAGGATACGGTCATGTCCAGCGAGGTGTCACGATCCCAAAAATATAATAATACCGGTAGATTAACTCATATTTTGAAACCCCAAAATATCGATATAGGGTGCAAAATACTCCAAATAGAAAGTTGCATATTTAATTAATTAAAAATTACAGTAAAATTCTAAAAATTAAATTATCACTATGTCTCAAAAGAACCTCGTCCAAATTCGAAACCAATATCTGGTTATATCAAATAAAGCGTTACGGTCTATAAACGATTTTACATCGACTATTTGAATATTTGATTTGGATATATCTTGCAATATATAATTCAGAAATTCGATTTTTCACCACCATTAGAAAAATATAGTCCAACAGATTCCAACGTTTCTTGTTTCGAAGAAATCCGACTAATAACAGGTCCTGTACACTCAGTTGAAGTTCAGAACATTAAATTACGAACTACCGCGATATTATGGGCTCGATTATATTTAATATATATTTTTATACGTTCAACTTCGTTTTAATCAATATGTAAATCCTTTTATAGTACAAATTCAATATTTAAACTGATTTAAGTATTCAAATACCAACCGATAAAATTGCGGGACATTACATTCCTTCCCCCCTTAAAATAATTTCGTCCTCGAAATTGCTTAGAAGTGAAGATGCTCTAATTCTAACTCCTCACAACCTGCTTGGTTGAAATTTCATACTTCTCATCCCCATAACTCAATTCTTGCGTCGAATCCTTTATCCTTATATCAATACTGACCTTTTTATTTTTCCTCCAACTGATATGTCCATCAATTTTGGACAATCTATTTTCACATACCTATCCTTATCTTCAACTCATATGCTCTCTTGGATATCTCTAAGCTTATTCAAATTAATTTACCCACTCCATTGTTTTATTTAAATTTTGTTAAAAATTTTGGGTTTCTAATTTTATTTGCTATCGACAAGTCGATCAATGATTATTTAAATTTTCGAAAATTTCTCCAGTATCTCTTCTACATGGTTCAATCCGTACAGGTACAATCCTCTTTCTAGGTCTTCTTCAATCCAACAGAAAGTAAAACAGCCAAACGATTTTTCCACAATAGCTCATAAATCTCTTACTCAATATAATTTAAACACGTACCCTTTTTCCCGCATTCAGCTCTTTTGCTGTCATTTGCTATCCAGCCAACATATATCCAAGCATTTCTAACTGATCTCCAATCAATTTATTATCAAACCAATCTCTTCGCTTTTTCTCTAAGCCAAAATCTATTTCAACTCCAATTCCATTTACTGATTTATTTCTCAAATCAGTTATCTTCATCTCTCAATTCAAAATTCGATTCTTATTCTCCAAGAATCAATTCATTTTAATAACTCGAATCTCCAATATTTCTCTTTTACAATTTTCATTCGAGATCGTTCCAAATTCAGTCCAATTTTTTTTTATCTTACTTAAGTTCCACTTTTACCATTTTAACTCCATAAGTTAAATTTTTATTTCCAAATTTCAAATTCCTGGGATTTATTTCAAATCAGTTTGAAATCATATATAACAATTCAAAACATTTGAATTTCTTATTTCCTCAAACAAAATCTTTGGTAGTAATCCGTCACTTTAGAAACTCGAAAATTACACTGATGATGTCGTGGTTCATCATCAGGGTTATTTTCTAGTGATCGAAGTGAGTTCAATACTATATCACTATCAAAACTTATTTTCAAACACTTTGATTATTGAAATTACTTCAAAATATCTTCACAGCGCTTGGAAAACAATTTCAAATCTCCTAAGATTTTAAAATTCCCATATATTTAATCCAAATATTATTTCCAACTCTTTTCCTAGTTTAAGAGTTTTATTTCAATTCTGGTTTTATATTCAGATTTAGTTCATCTGATTTTGCATATTATACTTATATAATGTTTCGATTTGTTATTTATACAACCAATTTAATTATAAATCTTGTTCGGTCATAATTTCAATCAACATATTCAATATATATTAGATAATTCCAATATATATGCTTCTTTATATCAAAATATATTTTTTGGGTAAAATTATTGTGACGGCCCGCCCCGCACCAACCGACATTTACTCCAAAGGTGCGCTGTACCCATGTCCAGTTAGCACGGAACGGGTCGCCAGAAGGGAAAAAGGAAGAAGGAAATGAACATACAAAGAACCTGTAGAATGTCTCACAGCGCATAGAACAAAATATAATAGTAACATACTTGACATAAAACAGGGGAGACAGTGCATAAGCTGAAAATCAGAACTAAACATCATAGCAGCGGAAATCCAAAATACAGCTTATTACAACTTTCAAACTATCTCAAAGCGAAGTAAGATAAATGAGGTACACTACTAATGCCCAAGTAGCGACCACCAACGACACAGGGAGAATGTGTACATATATATAATACGTGGAAGCCTCCTGCCCGCCTCCGAATCAGCTACTCGCGCATCACCAGCTAACCTGTCTCTAGTCTGCTCGTGTGAGCACCCAGAGTAATAAGAGGAGACATAAAACTCTGGGTCAGACATAAAGCCTGGTATGAGCGATAAGCATCTAAAGTGAACAATAACAGGTAGACTAAAACATACCTGAACCTGGACCTGCAACCAAAGAGTTAGCACTACATGCTGTACAACACTCTAAGGTATCATATCAAACAGTGTAAAGATACGGAGGTGGGGGAGGTGTGCATGTCATAGGGATGGCAAACAATCAAACATAGCATTCATCCTCACATCTCTCACTCAGTGCATAAAGCATACGATGTTCACCACTTCGATCACCCAACATTCCTTGCTACGATCACTTTGCCCCATGAAGTCATAAATGGCTTCACTGCACTGATAACGTAGCCACTAATTCCTTGCTATGTCCACTTGCCCCATGGAGTTATTCACCCCATCTGCGCTGGCTCATAGCCTTACCAATCCTTACTATGTCCACTTGCCCCATGGAGTTATTCACCCCATCTGCGCTGGCTCATAGTCTTACTACGCATCACCTTGCCCCTCAGGTCATAATGACCCTACTGCACTGATAACGTAGTCTTGCTACCATCACCTTGCCCCTCAGGTCGTAATGACCCTACTGCACTGATAAGTAGCCCATCATTCCTTTTTAGCGGTGAATCGAAGTTATGAACGTCGACAACTCCTTAGCACACGTCCCGCAGCAAAGTCCAACCATGAAGTGAACCCGTTGGTTCCCAACTGGTTCCGGGATCCTGAGCTCTAACTTCTCCTATTGGACTACCTTTGCATCTCGGGTTATTGGTCAATACTGGGTCGGGTCGGATTCCTCATCAAGCCATCGGTTCGGGTCGGGTTCCCCCTTCTGGTGCGGTTCGGGTCGGCACTCATCTTCTGATGCGGTTCGGGTCGGCATTCCTCTGGGTTCGAGTCAGCTGCTTCTTCTTCTTCGGGTCGGGTCGGTGCTTCCTTTCAGGTCGGGTCGGGTCCTTCTTGGTTCGTGTTTTCGATCCGTCTTCATGCTCCCCTTCATATGCTCCTATCTGATCCGCTTTCTTGCTCCTGCTCTGATTCGCCTTTGTATTTCCGATCCGATCCGTCCTCTTCGATCCGATCCGTCTTCCTCCATCCGATCCGATCCCAGTTCAGCTAACGTGGCCTTCCTTTTTGCCACTTTTCCAAGTGTTGGGTTCCGATCCGATCAGATTCTTTGCTCAGTTCCACATATCCGATCCGAGCCCCCTTATCCGATCCGATCCGAACTCTGCACTGTTTTCTGAAACTATTCCAGCAAGTGTTTACGCCATTCGACGACGTTTTCGACCATTCTAACTATTGAAATCAATCACAAAGCATTTCATACAGTCATAGCAACATGCAAAATCAACCACAAACATCATTCACATCAATATCATAGGTTAAAATGGATCAAACATACACAAAATCCCATATTTCCCTTTAAGCATGTTTAGGTGAAACTAATGATAGGATTAGCAAAACTTAACCAAATTAACCCAAATTCATATCAGAGGTCTAAAACATCATTTAAGAATTTATGAACATTTTTCCCGAATTTTATCATGCTTAAATTCGCTAATTAGCACTAATCACCCCTAATTAGTGTAAAACTATGCAAATCACTCACCTTAGCCACAAAATAAACTAAGATCTGAAATAATTCTCTGATTTGATGTGAATATCAATGCCAACAGCAGCTCCTATGTTGATTTGGTGAAGATCTTCCTTGATTAAGGGTTGCTAAGCCAAATCCTTAACCTAAAGGTAATTTGGAGGTGATTTAGAGGTTGGAGGCCATTTTTAGGGATCTTTGGTGATAAGTGGAGGCTAGAAAACTGAAATGGAATGATTCTCCATCTCATTTCAGCCCTCCCATAACCCTAATCCCAAAATGGGTTATGGGCCTACTCACTAATCACCCGATTTGGCCCGTTTAAGCAGTTTTTCACCCTCCAAACCTTGTTTCAGCCATATCTCCCAAACGGTAAGTCCGTTTGACTATTATGACCACTCTACGGAAAGGTAAACCATCAAACGAATCAAATGGAAGTGGTTTCAGGTCAAAATTCCTTTCCAATTGAAAGTTATGGCCAAAACAGTACCAACTAGGGGCAAAATGGTCATTTAAAAATCGACAAAAATCATAAGCATGGGAAATGACTCTAATAGATGTTTCCCAAAGTTACATGACCATACGACTTCACATGGGAAAGAAATAAATATTCTACAATCCTATGACATGTAGAATATGGGTCATTACACTCTCCCCCCCTTAAGAAATTTCGCCCCCGAAATTCCCTAATCAAAACACCTACAAAGGTTCCCGCATGTCTATCAACCATAAAACAACCATCAAACATGCAAAACAAGTAAAATAAGTTTATCCTAGCATGCGGAATAACTAAATCGCAAAGTAAATCTTACTAGGCAAAGAGTTCTGGATATGCCTTCCTAATGCTCTCCTCTGTTTCCCAAGTACAATCATTCTCGTTCTCGCCCCACTGAACCTTGACTAGCTTCACCGCCTTCCTTCGAAGTTGCTTCGTATCGTGCCCCACAATACGAATCGGCTTGCGGTTCCCAACCGCCTCGGGTTCTACTTCGAAGTCCTCTAACTGATCAGGTGAAATAGTCACATCTGAGTCGTGAACGAACTTCCTTAGTTGGGAAACATGAAATACATTGTGAACTCCCGCCATTTTCTCTGGTAAGCCAACTCTATACGCCAAATTCCCGACTAGTTCAAGAACAGGGAATGGGCCAACAAACCTTGGTGCCAACTTGCCTCTCCTGCCAAATCGAATCACGCTCTTTAACGGAGAGATCTTTACAAACACCAAGTCACCAATGGAGAATTTCAAGTCTCTTCTCCTCTTATCGGCATAGCTTTTCTGCCTATCTTGAGCAGCTTTCATTCGTTGCTGAATGATCTTAATCTTATCCGAAGTTTCTCTCACCACATCTGGTCCAAGCACAAACTTCTCACCAGTCTCTATCCAACATGATGGTGAGTTGCACGGTCTTCCGTACAAAGCTTCATATGGGGCCATACCGATACTGGATTGGTAGCTATTATTATATGCAAACTCTACTAGATGCAAATGATCATCCCATGACCCTCCAAAATCCAATATACAAGCTCTCAAGAGATCTTCCAATATACGATTCACCCTCTCCGTCTGACCGTCGGTCTGAGGATGATATGCGGTACTGAGATGTAATCCTGACCCTAGAGCCTCCTGTAAGCTCTTCCAAAACCCACTAGTGAACAACGGGTCTCGGTCATTCACAATGCTTTTGGGTACTCCATGAAATCTCACTACCCACTTCATATACAATTCTGCCAACTTGGCTGCCGTTCTGGTCGATTTGACTGGTATAAATCTTGCGCTCTTAGTCAATCGATCCACAATTACCCAAATGCTATCATATCCCGATCTAGTCCTTGGTAGGCCATCGATGAAATCCATCGAGACTTGCTCCCATTTCCATTCGGGAATTTCTAATGGTTGCAACAACCTACTAGGCTTCTTTTGCTCGGCTTTAACTAGTTGGCAATTCATGCATTTGGATACAAACTTCCCAACGTCTCTTTTCATCCCTTCCCAGTAGTAAGTCTGTCTCATGTCCCGATACATCTTATTACCTCCGGGATGTATAGTCAGTTTTGAGTGATGACATTCTCTAAGCACTTCATCTCTCAAACCATTCACGTTGGGCACAACTAGTCTTCCATTCTTCCGAAGCCATCCATCTCGATCAAGCCCATACACATTCACCTCCTCACCAATACCCATCTCTAATTTGGAGATGATTTCTAATAGATTAGGATCGTCCCTCTGGCTAGAACCAACCCGCTCTATCAGGGTGGGTCTGATCGTCAAACTAGCTAGCATAACTGGATCCAACTCGCACTTTGGTCTGAAATCAAATCCCGCGATATACTCCAGTTGCTTCCATTCAAGAAACATTGCCCCTAAGCTGGCATGTCTCCTACTCAAGGCATCGGCTACCGCATTACCTTTCCCAGGTGTATACGCGATATCAAAATCATACGAAGCCAAGAACTCTAACCATCTCTGCTGACGGAGATTTAGGTCTTTCTGAGAGAAGATATACTTTAACGATTTATGATCGGTAAATAACTCGAATCTTTCTCCCAAGAGATAGTGTCTCCACATCTTCAGCGCAAATACAATTACTGCTAATTCCAAATCATGGGTAGGATACTTCTTCTCATGCGGCTTTAGCTGTCGACTAGCATAAGCTACAACCCTACCTCCTTGCATCAATACAGCACCCAGTCCGGTACCACAAGCATCCGTGTATACCGTCATCTCTTCATTCCCTTTAGGAATGACTAACACTGGCGCACGCATCAACCTCTCTTTTAGACTCTTGAAGGCATCCTCACACACTCCGTCCCAGACGAAGGACTGATTCTTCTTAGTCAACTGAGTCAACGGTGCTGCTATCTTGGAGAAGTCCTGGATAAACTTACGATAATATCCGGCTAATCCCAAGAAACTTCTTACATCTGTAGCATTCTTGGGCGTAGGTCAATCCTGTACCGTAGCCACCTTCGCAGGGTCCACGGCAATACCACTTTCTGAAACAACATGGCCCAAGAATCTCACTTCCCTTCTCCAAAAATGACACTTAGAGTATTTCACTTTCAATTGGTGTTTCCTCAACACCTCCATCACTATCCTCAAGTGCCCCTTGTGTTCCTCCTCTGTCCTTGAATAAACAAGGATATCATCCACGAACACAAGAACAAACTTATTCAACTGATCTCTGAATACTCGATTCATAAGATCCACAAAGTAGGCTGGTGCATTGGTCAACCCAAACGGCATGACCAACCACTCATAAAATCCAGACGGCGTCCTAAATGCCGTTTTCAGAACACTCTCATCCGCTACTCGAAGCTGATGAAATCCTGTCGCGAGGTCCAACTGGGAGAACACTCTTGCTCCTTCCAGCTGATCAAACAAATCATCTATCCGCGGTAGAGGATACTTATTCTTCCTCGTCACCTTATTCAACTCGCGATAATCCACACACAACCGAAGGGAACCATCTGCCTTAGTGGCAAACACAACTGGTGCTCCCCACTCGGAGACACTCCTTCTAATCAATCCGTTCTTCAAAAGATTGCTGACTTGCACCCCGAGCTCTCGCTGCTCCCTTGGTGCCATACGACGAAGTGGCATCACTATAGGTCTGGCATCTTTCACTAAATCAATACGGAACTCAATCTCTCGGTGTGGTGGAAGCCCGGTCACCTCCTCGAAGACGTCCGGATACTGGCCAACCACGGGCACATCTGACAACTCATCATGCGGGATGTCGAGGGAATTTACAAAACTAGCCATAACCCCATCACTAGATAGACTACCAAACACTACCCTCCGCCCATCATCCGCCCTCACTGTCACCAAAAAGCCCTCACAGTCTACCACCACCCCGTATCTTTGGAGCCAATCAACTCCCAATATAATGCCATACCCAGTAAAGCCCAAAACAAAGCAATCACAAACAAACATACATCCATGACTCGATAAGACCAAATTCCTGCTAATCATACTAAGGCTAGTCGAACCACCAATCGGGTTCGTCACAACTAATGGTCTATCGACTATCTCGGGTTCCAGTCCCAACCTATTTACCAGGTCACTAGATATGAAGGAACGGGAAGCCCCAGTATCAAACAAAACTCGAACTGGTATATCATAAATAGAAAGCATACCTTGAATAACAACATTCTTTCCTTTCTCCGCCGCAGTTGGGGCATTCGACGAAGAAGGAACAGCATCAATAGCATATGCTTTCACAATCTGCTTCTCCTTAAGAGGTTGCGGACACTTGTCCTTGAAATGTCCCACTTGGCCACAGTTGAAGCACTTCTTATCCGCTGGCTTGGCCCGACAATCTTTAGCATAATGGCCTTTCTTTCCACAGCTGAAGCACTCAACATCCTTCTTGCTCTTTTTCTGGCCACCCTTAGATTGGTCCTGCTTCCTCTTATTCTGAGAATTATTCTTGCCTCCACCGCCTGCTTGCGGCTTTGGCCCTTCTGCAGATGCAGCCTCAGTCTTTGGCTTAGGGTAAAGACTCTCTGACCTCAAAGCTTTCCCCACAATCGATTCAAAAGTCTCATCGATGTGGTTGATAAGCCTTTCCCCCAAGTACCCATCCAAACCAGTGATGAACTTCTCATTCTTCTTTTCAGGGGTATCAATGAGAGACAGTCCATACTTCGACAAAGTGTCGAACTCAGCAATATAATCAGAAACTGCCCTTCCGTTCTGCTTGAGTTCCAAGAACCTCTTAAACAACACTGACTTCTGGGCAGCTGGAATAAACTTCTCGCTAAAGCGAGCCTTGAACTGATCCCAAGTAACTTGATCTTTTGGAATAGCTGTTCTGATAGCATTCCACCAATTCATCGCTCGCCCTTGCAGCTGACGAGACGCTAGCCTTCTCTTCATCGCATCCTCGAGACCCAAGTCATCAAAGATACGGTCACAGCTATCCATCCAGTCTTGAACATCCGTGGCCGACTCCGTTCCGTGGAACGGCTTCCCACCAAGATTAGTGTAATCTTTGCACAACTTTGCGAAATCGACCCTACGCGCCTGCACTACTGGGCCAACACCAACTCCGGGATTGGGAATTGCCCCTTGCACTTCTCTAATCATGTCTCTCATGAGGTTAGTAAACATAGCCCTCATGTCAGCGGCATTCCCTTGGTTGGTCCCTCTACCAGCACCTCTCGTCTCTCGGCTCATCGTTAATCTGTGAAAAGGGAAACGATTAACGACCCCATAGTGGTGCTAGTGCAGTGCGACTTCATCTTTATACTACTAATAGTATATATATACATAGCTTTTGAAAACCAAAGTAATCACAAATACGCGCTCTCATATACGTACTATCTCTCCCTAGTGTCTTTCCCTAGGTTAACTACGCAACCTAGAGCTCTGATACCAAGTGTGGCGGCCCGCCCCGCACCAACCGACATTTACTCCAAAGGTGCGCTGTACCCATGTCCAGTTAGCACGGAACGGGTCGCCAGAAGGGAAAAAGAAAGAAGGAAATGAACATACAAAGAACCTGTAGAATGTCTCACAGCGCATAGAACAAAATATAATAGTAACATACTTGACATAAAACAGGGGAGACAGTGCAGAAGCTGAAAATCAGAACTAAACATCATAGCAGCGGAAATCCAAAATACAGCTTATTACAACTTTCAAACTGTCTCAAAGCAAAGTAAGATAAATGAGGTACACTACTAATGCCCAAGTAGCGACCACCAACGACACAGGGAGAATGTGTACATATATATAATACGTGGAAGCCTCCTGCCCGCCTCCGAATCAGCTACTCGCGCATCACCAGCTAACCTGTCTCTAGTCTGCTCGTGTGAGCACCCAGAGTAATAAGAGGAGACATAAAACTCTGGGTCAGACATAAAGCCTGGTATGAGCGATAAGCATCTAAAGTGAACAATAACAGGTAGACTAAAACATACCTGAACCTGGACCTGCAACCAAAGAGTTAGCACTACATGCTGTACAACACTCTAAGGTATCATATCAAACAGTGTAAAGATACGGAGGTGGGGGAGGTGTGCATGTCATAGGGATGGCAAACAATCAAACATAGCATCCATCCTCACATCTCTCACTCAGTGCATAAAGCATACGATATTCACCACTTCGATCACCCAACATTCCTTGCTACGATCACTTTGCCCCATGAAGTCATAAATGGCTTCACTGCACTGATAACGTAGCCACTAATTCCTTGCTATGTCCACTTTCCCCATGGAGTTATTCACCCCATCTGCGCTGGCTCATAGCCTTACCAATCCTTACTATGTCCACTTGCCCCATGGAGTTATTCACCTCATCTGCGCTGGCACATAGTCTTACTACGCATCACCTTGCCCCTCAGGTCATAATGACCCTACTGCACTGATAACGTAGTCTTGCTACCATCACCTTGCCCCTCAGGTCGTAATGACCCTACTGCACTGATAAGTAGCCCATCATTCCTTTTTAGTGGTGAATCGAAGTTATGAACGTCGACAACTCCTTAGCACACGTCCCGCAGCAAAGTCCAACCATGAAGTGAACCCGTTGGTTCCCAACTGGTTCCGGGATCCTGAGCTCTAACTTCTCCTATTGGACTACCTTTGCATCTCGGGTTATTGGTCAATACTGGGTCGGGTCGGATTCCTCATCAAGCCATCGGTTCGGGTCGGGTTCCCCCTTCTGGTGCGGTTCGGGTCGGCACTCATCTTCTGATGTGGTTCGGGTCGGCATTCCTCTGGGTTCGAGTCAGCTGCTTCTTCTTCTTCGGGTCGGGTCGGTGCTTCCTTTCGGGTCGGGTCGGGTCCTTCTTGGTTCGTGTTTTCGATCCGTCTTCATGCTCCCCTTCATATGCTCCTATCCGATCCGCTTTCTTGCTCCTGCTCTGATTCGCCTTTGTATTTCCGATCCGATCCGTCCTCTTCGATCCGATCCGTCTTCCTCCATCCGATCCGATCCCAGTTCAGCTAACATGGCCTTCCTTTTTGCCACTTTTCCAAGTGTTGGGTTCCGATCCGATTCTTTGCTCAGTTCCGCATATCCGATCCGAGCCCCCTTATCCGATCCGATCCGAACTCTGCACTGTTTTCTAAAACTATTCCAGCAAGTGTTTACGCCATTCGACGACGTTTTCGACCATTCTAACTATTGAAATCAATCACAAAGCATTTCATACAGTCATAGCAACATGCATAATCAACCACAAACATCATTCACATCAATATCATAGGTTAAAATGGATCAAACATACACAAAATCCCATATTTCCCTTTAAGCATGTTTAGGTGAAACTAATGATAGGATTAGCAAAACTTAACCAAATTAACCCAAATTCATATCAGAGGTCTAAAACATCATTTAAGAATTTATGAACATTTTTCCCGAATTTTATCATGCTTAAATTCGCTAATTAGCACTAATCACCCCTAATTAGCCATAATTAGTGTAAAACTATGCAAATCACTCACCTTAGCCACAAAATAAACTAAGATCTGAAATAATTCTCTGATTTGATGTGAATATCAATGCCAACAGCAGCTCCTATGTTGATTTGGTGAAGATCTTCCTTGATTAGGGGTTGCTAAGCCAAATCCTTAACCTAAAGGTGATTTGGAGGTGATTTAGAGGTTGGAGGCCATTTTTAGGGATCCTTTGTGATAAGTGGAGGCTAGAAAACTGAAATGGAATGGTTCTCCATCTCATTTCAGCCCTCCCATAACCCTAATCCCGAAATGGGTTATGGGCCTACTCACTAATCACCCGATTTGGCCCGGTTAAGCAGTTTTTCACCCTCCAAACCTTGTTTCAGCCATATCTCCCAAACGGTAAGTCCGTTTGACTATTATGACCACTCTACGGAAAGGTAAACCATCAAACGAATCAAATGGAAGTGGTTTCAGGTCAAAATTCCTTTCCAATTGAAAGTTATGGCCAAAACAGTACCAACTAGGGGCAAAATGGTCATTTAAAAATCGACAAAAATCATAAGCATGGGAAATGACTCTAATAGATGTTTCCCAAAGTTACATGACCATGCGACTTCACATGGGAAAGAAATAAATATTCTACGATCCTATGACATGTAGAATACGGGTCATTACAATTATTTTATTTACCCTCTTTTAAAAACGTACTGTGTCGAATTACTCTATTCAAGAGTTTAGAAACACCTATCGACATAGTTTGCATTACTGTTTCGACCAGAATTTATAAACCACTCGACTGACCAATCAACACAATATAAAACAGTTTTTATATTAATTTACAAATATGCGCTCATATATATACACTCAACTCAATATAGAGTATTACTAACTCCATGTATATTGAGTTACGCCGCAGAGCCAAGGTAATCACTTAACCTATAGCTTTGATACCAACTGTGATGGCTCGAAAATACGTACCAATTTGAGCTGACTAGTATCCTACACATTCAACTCAAAGTGCACGAAAATTCAGATCATTAATAGAAAGAATTTAGAGGATGAGATAGAAAAGATAGAACTAATAGAAGAAGAAGAAGAAGTACATCAGAATCAGGGTCAACACGAATCTCACAGCGGAATGAATAACATGTATTATAACATAACTTTGAAATACACAAACTGAATTTGTATATAAATACCATATCAAAGTAAAACTCATATATATTACAGCGGAAACAATCTTTAATTAACTAATGGTGAAGCCTTCTGTTTCCAGCTCCTCCAAGTGAATCTGCAAAGCCTGAAACACTTGACTGTCCATAAAAATTTGGGCACCCAAGAGTTTAGGAAAACACAAACAAATAAACTCTGGGTCAGTCATGGGACTGGTGTGAGAAAATTCCAACCATACTATTTAACTTTGAAAAATCCTTTTGAAACAAAAGGATAATAGTAAGACTATCCCACACATAAACATGGATGATCTTTACCTTATTATAACCCAATATATTTTATTATCAAAATCCATTGATATTATAATAATGTCTAACCAAATAAATATCCAAGTAGCAGAATACTTGCATCTCACGCTCCACACATATATAGTATAAAATCATAAACCTCAGAGTGCTTATTGGAGATTGGATTCCAACAGACAAGGTATGGGAGCACCTACCGATCAGTGTACTCTAGAGGGGATACACCTGGGTTCAACAAGAA
Organism: Allium sativum; assembly: GCA_030737875.1. Classification (NCBI taxonomy): domain Eukaryota; kingdom Viridiplantae; phylum Streptophyta; class Magnoliopsida; order Asparagales; family Amaryllidaceae; genus Allium; species Allium sativum. Next base: position 14,965,519 of record JASFAX010000033.1, read on the forward strand.
CGTCTTGCAACCCGGCCACACATGACCGACCACTCATTTAGCTTGAGTGTATCGAATATATTTCTACCCACGATTATTGGCCATCCAACCGTAATCCGAAGACACAGAATCAAAAAAAGAAGAATAAATATGAATTTTCTCTAGATCGGTGACAATACACCCTGCTTGGGGATGACCCAACTAGCCATGTTGCCTTGCCCAACTTTTGTTACTTCCTGGTTGTGAGGCTAGAGGCTATGTCTATCTTCAGAACATCTGATCACCATTTACTTTGAATGCCACATCATCAAATCCTTAATCGCATATTGATTACACAAATGCACGCTGGGTGTATAATAAAGAGAAGTTGCCTTCTCCCCACCAACTTGGTATATTCGTAAAAATCAACAGCGTGACCGTTGGAAATACTCTGTCAGACACTCGTCCATACAAGTTGTCCAGGGACTAGACAAACAGAAAGCACCATTTTGGAACTGGACGACCCTTGCATTTCACTCCATCTTCAATTGTCTTCAGCATGATATAATTTGCAACGCTTATGCCTATACAGAGTGGTTTCCAGATAATATATCCAACTGGTCTCTCCGTATCGACAACGATGATCAAAACACTTCGATAGTCGGTTATTTAACCATCGAAGTAAAAAACAAACATTCATTCAAATGTATAACTAGATATCACATAAACACGGGTACTTTTTATTTAACATTCGTTTTTAATATTCGAATTCCCATATCTTACCAAATATTTCTCAAATCCCGTTTTAGCCTTTTTACACTTCTTGAAAACATTTCCAGTTATTATAGACTCTTATTCTTTCATGTTCCAGAAAACACACGTTATTAACGTTCGTAGCATTTCCATTCTTTTCATGTTCTTCATTTCCTACACTTGGATAACATACTCTAACCATATTGGAAAAATATTTCCAATTTCATTTTAAATAATTTAATCTGCCAAGGGTTCACTTTAAAACATTATCCACTTTAAAATGTGAATTTCATTTCTATTATAAAAATTTGAACATCTTTATTAATATAACTCATTATTCAAGTAGTAGATACCGTTATCTTGTTTTCCGAAATCTCTTTTATATTTCCATTTCACTTTATAAACTCTGTTTCTATGTCAACTTCTTGTTAAATCAATAACAAGTTTATAACTAATATTGATTACATATCCTTCTATAATTTATTGGTTTAGACCTAAATATTAACTATCCTATCAGATTATAATTCCTAAAAATAATTTACTTTTAATACATTCGACATCGTCGAATTCTAGTTCCAAATCCAAATGGTTTAATTCTAATCACATTTCGAACATCGAAATGCTGTCATCGTTTTCTAACACGAATCTCCAATTTCTCTTTTCTAAACTTATTCTTATATTTCTTTGAACCAACGTCGTTACTTATTACTTTAGACTAATTGTATTTCAAACCAAACTATTTCATTCCCTACGAAGTGCTGCTATATATAAAAATCACGCTTACGTTTGGTTAACAGCGTTAATTTATCGTTACAGTTCAAAACTTGTCATACGCTGTAATATTCTCCTTTATAACTAATCTCGACGTAACAGTCACGCTTAAGCCTAGTCAACATCGTTATTTTATCGCTATAGTTCCCAGACTTGCAATATGCTGCCATGTTCCCTTTATACTAATCTTGACATCTCTTTCCGTTACAAACTGATATCGTTCCTCGATAATAGTGAAGCCGTTCAAGTTGGGGTATTTTATTTACCTCTCAGACCTTGATCGACAACGTTGCTATCTTAGAACAGATATAAGTCTGTAACTCTAATCCCTTATTACTTATATATCTATCAGACCGTATTTTCTTGTATAATTTGAACTATTGTTTTATAACCCCGTGTTCTTATTTTGAAACTCGGTTGTTCATAACTATTTATACTAAATATTAATTCTTTGCTTCATCTTACTTATGCAATTTCATTTATAACTTCTTTTATCAAAAATCATTAGCGCTCTTCGTCTTCTGACATTTTACTTTTCATTTGAATCATTTTATCTAATTCAGGTACACATCCCATGCAAACTAAATGAATTCCATTCAAGAACAATTACTTTAATTAACACAATTACATAGAAATTAATTTCCAATAAACAGTTGATTTAATCAACTTCAAAACCTCAGTTAATTGTTAACTGATTTTAATTACTTCTTACTATTAGATTAATATAATTAATCTAATAACATTTCTTAACTGTTGCTTTAAAATAATTATCCAAATTTATTTACTTGCCGATAATTACAGCTTCATACTTATTTAACTAAAAATCTTTTCTATATACTTTATAAAAACGAACTATAAACTACCAGTTTATAATAGAACTTCTATTATAATTTAAAACTTCGCTTTAATTATAAAAATATAATTTTTATAGTTAACTTCGTTGATTTGCCTGACGGCTAATCAACTTCTTAACAAAACGATGGGTTTACGTTCGACTGTTGTCACTTACTTAATCGATATCGCTTATTTATTTAATCAAAACAAATGTTGAATTTCCATTTAACACCAATATTCACATGGGGTTTTTACTGTCATTTGGGTTCAAACAGTGCATATATAAATAATGTACAATCAATAGTAAAGATAAATATTGTGGAATCCAGTTGGATTCCGTCAACCGGTTTCCTGCATCCACAGATGTTAGTCAAACAATTAACACTGATTCCGTACTAGGGGATATTATAATCGATGGAATCAGTATCCAACTGGTGATGTGTACATATGCAACAATATATAATATTTAACCAATTTAATTGTAAACTACCCAATCGACCATCACACAACATTGAAACAACATTAAAATATATTAAAATATTTAAAATAGATCAGAGTTAGTGATTTTACTCACTTTCGCGCGTTAACCGTTAAATAACGATTTGCGTCATTTGATAGATCTGATCAGGCGTTTGATTTTGCCATTAATTCAAACGTGCTTCAGTTTTCTTCAAACCATTCCATCCTTACAGTACACATCGTTTGCACCATGTACCATACTCCGCCATTTGCTCCTCTCGAACTTGCCATCGAAACTCGACTTCTCACCTTCACACCATACAGTAACACCGGCCTTATACTACTCCTTCTGCCATACAACATATACATGCAACATCCAATTTTCCCTTTTGCGCTTTCTTTCACCATATTTGTTCACCTCCATTCTTTGCTGCTTCCAGTACAAACCACTTCCTCATTTTGTGTGAAACCAAACCTTTATCACCAATACATTTTCTCCTTTTCATGCAGTAGAGGCTCACGCCCCCTACACCACCTCATTCCTTCACGTGATACACCTTTATATGTAAGCCATTTTCATGTCTTCAGGGACCCATGCGCCCTCCATACCTTGTACACTCACGAACTCGAGCTTACCTCGATAGCCCGTTCTCCTTGTTTACTTGCTTCACCATGGACCCAGCTTCACCCTTTACGAACTCCCTCTTATTTCACCATAGAAGCTAAACAGTAGGAATCCTGCCTCGCCTCTTCACAGTAATCATCTTCCCCGATTACACACGTTGCTGCTCCATGGCGATACTTCTCTTCGTGATAGCTAACGCGAGCTCCCATATTCCAGAATTTCACTCCAAACTCCACTACAGTACTTCCACATATTCCTCTTCGATTCCCTCCTTCCATCTCACGTCTTGATTTCCATTTTTGAGTTTTCTAGTTTGAAGAGATGAAGAACACGCGAGTGTATATTTATAATAGAAAGAATACTTAAGGGTTAAGAAATAGGGAGACTAGGGTAGGAGTATGTTAATTACTTTGCCATGAAGTTGTAGGGGATGGGTTTCATTAAATTGGATTAAGACATTTGCGTGTGTTCTTACTTTATAGGCAGTAGCATTTGCAAGAGGTAAGGGTGAACAGGAAAATCATCTGTCCTTGTTGGTTCCAGAATAGTGCGTGAGAGTTGTCTAGTGTCCACAGTTCATAAAAAGATAGCAAATTACTTGTTTAAATAATAATTTGTGTGCATTAGTCTAACATTTGGGTAGCCTTGCTGTACAATATTACTTCTCAATGAAGTATATGTAGTATAGGGTAGTATGTTATTTAACACACAGGGTATGGTCGCCTTTTGCTTTGCAATGAAGTCTTAGTCTAAAACCCAAGGTAACTATGCGTGATTTGCACATACACGGCGGTCCTTTCGAATGAGCCATGTGTTGTAGCTTTTAGATGGATAAAATTTTCAATGAATAGCTGTTGTATTTGAATTCTAAAGCATGTGGGTTCTAGGATCTGCAGTATTGTAACGACCCAGATTTTTTGACCATTTAGTTTAATATTTAAAAATGTTTTTATTGTTTTGGAATTTTAAATGGTTTAATTTCAAGAATTTTGAATATTTTATTTTATTCCGAAATGGTAGAAATTTAGTGGATCTGCAATATAATGTGAACTGGCAGTATAAAAGGATAAATTTTTAATTTAAAATAGTACGTTTACAAAGGATGTAGTAGCTAACGAACTCGGATTTCGATGAAATCGGTTTCATTAAATCCGAAATGATGAAATTAGGTAACCAACCAAGTTACGTCAAAAATGGCATCCGTATGTGGAAAAGAAAAAAATAAAAGGCCAAAATTTGAACTAAATTTTGACGGTAATTGGAATTTGCTAATGCTAACGGCAAAACTGGAACCTGAGACCTATTCAGGAAAATTCTAAACATAGGATATTAGCAATATATGAAATCTGGGAAAATCCTATAACGGATATAGAAAGTTATTAAGGAAACAAAATTTAAATAAATTATTTGAAAATCTAAACCAACTCCGATTTTTTATTTGAATACATAGGATTGAAGTACGTTAAAAACTGGACCAGATGGTGGAAGAATTTCTGAAAACCGTTATCGTTTGATACTCCAACATGAGACCGGAAGGTGTTGAAACTAACACAAAACACTATTTTGAATTTGAATTTAAATTATTTGAAAGTTCAAACAAATTCAAAATTGATATATTTTTATATAGTATTGAAGAGCAAGAAAAATTGAACAACGTGGTTGAAAAAGATTTTGGATAAGGTATCAATAAGTAAATCAAATTAACGTCCGAATAGGGTTGAGAAAACACACTTTACTATTCATAAATTATTAAATTTATTTATAATTTAATTAATTTAAGGATTAATCCTAGCCATCCATTTTCGACCGTTGGATTCGCGCCACCTCAGCAATTCATGTGACTTCTTCGGCTATAAATAGCCCCCCCCCCCTCTTCATTTTAAACTCACTCCTCCTCCTCCTCTTTCAAGCTTTGGCAATGGCAGAAATAATAATAAAATATTAGGAAATAGGGAAAAGGGAAGGAAGGGAGAAAGGAGGGCAAGACGGGGAGCTAGGGACTCTTAGGCAGAGGCTTAGGCTTCACGGGGTAAGTTTTTAAATAATATTTATTTATTTATTTATTTGTGTAATATATATATATATATATATATTATAATTAAAATAGAATTTGTAAAAATAAATATCAGAACATTCTAAGGGTGACAGAGAGGATAGTGTCTAAGGCTTGAGTTTGGAAAATATAGTTTCCTGCTCTCCCTGGCTATCCCTAACTGATCCGACGGATGGGATGATTAATTTAAATTTAAATTTAAAACATAATTTGAATTTAATTTGAATTTAAAGCAGACCAGGGGCATTTTCGTAATTTTTAATCATAAACTTTAAAAGCTTATAACTTTTTCAAAACAAGTCGGATTTTCACGAAACAAGAACCATTGGATTCTTATCGTAAAATACTTTAAAATGAGCGGAAGCAGATTTTTGATCCGGTTAAAATTTTTAAGTTATAATTAAATGAATATTTTTAAATATTTTATTAGAAAATTAAATTTAATTAATATTAAAATGGTTTTTCAATTTTAAAAAAAAATTGGATATGGCTAGAGATGGGAAAGTAGGATTTTTTAGAAGGGCAGGGAAGGTAATTTGGCTAATAACGCAATTAGAAATTAATTAAGATAAAAATAATTTAATTAATTTAATTAAATATATATTCATTTAAATTAGGTAAATATTGTAAATAGCATAACTTTTGCATACATTAACGAAATTTAACGAAACAGAATCCGTTGGGATCGTATGGACGAGCACTACGCAATGGAACTGACCACAAGTGGATTGGAGCTCGTTTGGATTTATGGTGAAATTTAACGTCTGAGCCAAATCAATGACCGATTATCGTTATTCAACGATAAACCGTTCAAGGTGAGTAAATCTCTCTAACTCTGAACACTTTATATTTTTATAAAGTATTTTTAGAATTGATAAATATTGATTGAATTGCTGAGTGTTGATTGTTTGGTTAAACTGCTAGTCAGATGGTTGAAAATATCGATATAGTTATATATATCGTTAACCGATGTTGATTTTGTTTATCAGAATACCTCATATTGAAATGAAATTGATGTGAATTATATTGTGTAACATCTGTGGATGCAGGGAAACAGGTCGGCGGGATCCAACTGGATTCCTCAACATTTATTTACCGTTTTTCATATATTCTGTTATATGATGTGTTATATCATCTGTCGTTGAACCCGTGTGTTTGGATGATGATCAAACCTTTTGATTTGGTATTTTTATTCCATAAATGATAACGGGAAGTGAAAAGGAATTTTCAAAGTATATTTTGAAAATAAATTATTTATATAAAATCAATAGATTTTATATATAAAAGGAAAAGAGTTTCATAGAGGAAAATAATTATAGAATCAAAGAAATTGAGAAAAGGAAAATATTTGTGAAATCAAATATAAAGGAGAAGATTTGAAAAGAAAAACAAACATAGAGGAAATACATTTGTAAAACAAATGTAAAGGAAAATATTTGCAAATCAAATAGAATAGGGAAAAAGTAGCTATTTGTGAAACCTTTACAAATAGAAATCAAAAGGGAATCATTTGTAAAACGATTACAAATGGAATTGAAAAGCGAATATTTATTTAGGGAATAAAGGAAAGTTAAAAGAGTTATTTATGTAGAGAATAAATGGAAAAGCTAAAAATAATAATTATTTGTTAAATAAATAGAAGTAAAAAGGGAATAGTTATTTGTTAAGTAAACAAATAGAAAAAAACATTATTCAAAAGAGTTATTCAAAAAGAGTTATTCAAAAGAGTTATTTAAAAGAGTTATTCAAAAGGAGTTATTCAAATGGAATTATTCAAAAGAGAAAATTCAAAGGGGTTAATTCAAAAGAGTTAATCAACCAAATTTAAACTGTCAGAGTTAAACAGTTAGAGTTAAACCATTAGAGTTAATCAGAAAAGTTAGTCAGTTAGAGTTAAACCGTTAAAGTTAAACAGTTAGAGTTAAACCATTAGAGTTAAACTGTTAGAGTTAAACTATTAGAGTCTAACAGTTGGAGTTAATCTATTAGAATTAAACCGTTGGAGTTAAGCTGTTAGAGTCAAACAGTTAGAGTTAGTTAGTTAGAATTAACCAGTAGAGTAAATCAGTTAGAGTTAAGCGGTTTGAATCAAATCGGACTAGAGTTATTCGAATATAGTAACCGAATAAGGGTTAAATTGAATATTAGTTATTCAATTAGAGTTGATCGAACTTAGTTATTCGAGATAGAGTTAAACAGAAGTAGTTATTCAGTATAAATTGCCATTTAGCACGACTGCTAGCGAAATTCGCAGGGCTGCAGATAGCCTAAGGTGGTCGGATGTTTCCTGAGGGAATCATGCATAACCATTGTGATCGCTGCGATCTAGGGTCAAACGAATGAAGTTAAATCAAATATTAGCTATTCAAAATGAAGTTAAAAACAGACATAGTCGAATATAAGTTAATCGAATATTAGTTATTCGATAATAGTTAGTCAAATTAAGTTAAATAAGTTGAGTTAAATAAGTCGAGTTAATTAAGTTAAGTTTGTCAAGTTGAGCGGATCAAGTAAGTTGGTCGAGTTGTGTTAATTAAGATGAGTTAATCAAACCGAGTTATCCAAATAAGAGTTAATCCAGTAAAAATTAATAGAATAAGGGTTATAGATTATAGTTAACCGAATAGGAGTTGATAAATTAGTTGTTCGTGTATTTATTTGAGCTAGAAAGAAAAAGTCATATTAAAGTTATTATATTTCGGACGCAGGGGATTATAACACCATTATTATAATCAAATGACTTCCGTAAAGGAAGTGGATTCGTAAATAGAATCTGAGAGTTACGTAAGTAAGTGGTTGAAAGTGTAAAAATGTGAAATTTGTCTGTTTCGAAGTTAGAAATGTTGTTCGGTTAAGGTCTGAGAGGTAATTATACCCCAACTTGATTGACTTCAGTTTTAACTAAGAAGTGGATAAGTTCGATAGTGAAAAGTGGTTAAGTGAATTTAGTTAATGAGCATAATGGTCTGTGTTGACATAGCGATGTTTATTCAAACATCTGTTTAAACCCAATGAAGGAATTTTGGAAATGTTTTCCAAATAAGATCAGGATATTTTCTAATATGGAAAACAAGAAGTGGAAATGTTTTCCATTGTTAATAACGTATATTTTCTAAATATAGTAAATAAGAAATATAGGGAAACAGGAATAAGGAAAAGAATAAATTTATGATAATTTAATTTAAGAATTAATGATGATTGATGATTGATCGATAGAATTTCCATCTAGAAATAATATCGTTGTTTGCACACAGACATGTTTTCATTTGATAGTTAAATCACCGGCTGTCAAAGTTTTTGACCATTTTGCGTTGTTAATATGGAGAGACCGGTTGGATTATTATCCACAGAACCACTCCGTATTGGCATAAGCGTTGCGAATCAAGTATGCTGAATATATTGAAGACGGAGTAAAGTGAAAGGGCTATCCTGTTTACAGAATAGTGCCTTCGGTTTGTCAGTCCCAGGACAAACGTGTATGGAAGAATGTCTGACAGAGTATATTCAATAGATCGCATAAGTTGATCTCTTCAAACATACTTACGTTTGGTGGCGGAGTAATTTGTTTCTCTTAGCTTTATACCCGTGGTGTTTTTGGGGAAATCAATTTGTGATTTGGCGAGTATGACGATGTGGCATTCAAAGTGAATGATCTGTCAGAGATAAGCGTGGCCTCTAGCCTCATCAACCGGGAAATGACAAAAATCGGGCAGGCAGCATGGCTATGTGGGTCGCACCCATTAGGATGTATAATCACCTATCTAGAGAAATTCCAATTGCTTCTTAAATCTATCGATGCTGCCCCATTCGGGAGACGGTTGCTGATCCCAAACGTTGGTGATATATATTCGATACACTCAAGCGAAATGAGTGGTCGGTCATGTGAGGGCCGGGTTGCAAGATGTTCTTGTTGAACCCAGTGTATTCGCCTCTAGAGATACACTATCGGCAGGTGGTCCCATACCTTGTCAAAGTCGGAATCCAATCTCCAATAAGTGCCCGCGAGTTTGATTTGTATACTATATATGTAGAGCGTGAGATGCAAGCGTTCTACTAGATTTTAATTACTTGTGATTAGACATTATTATAATATCAGATAATATATGATTTCCAAAGTGTTTTGGGTTATCGTAAGATAAAAGCCATCCGTATTTATGTGTGGATTGGTCTTACGATTATCTTTTCGTTTGAAAAGGATTTTGAAAAGTTAAACCAAATGATTTGAGTTTACTCACACCAGTCCCATGACTGACCCATAGTTTTATTTTGTTTTGTTTTCCCTAAACTCTTGGGTGACCAAATTTGTACGGACAGTCAAGTAGTCAGGATTTTACAGATAGACTTGGAGAGCTTGGAGCAGGAGGCTTCAGGACTTATATAGCTACTGTTTATTTCCGCTGTGATGCAAGGGTTGTACTTTGATAATGGTATTGTATGCATATACTGCTTTTGATTTCAAGTTATGTGATATATTATATTTTATTCATTCCGTTGTGAGATTCGTGTTACTCTGATGTTGTGTTCTTCTTTTTCTTCTTCTATTCTAATTTTCTATCTTATCTATCCTCACCCTCTAAATTCTTTCATTAACTATTCGGTAATTGTCGACCCTTGATGTTCGATATGTGTTGTATATCGGATAATCAAGGTCGTCTTTTCCCGGGTCGTTACAGTTGGTATCAGAGCTGAAGGTTAGGTGATTTACCTTGGCTCTGTGGCGTGACTCAGTAGAGATGGGGTTAGTAATGCCCTAGACTGAGTTTGAGTGTATATATAAGAGTGAACGTATTTGTTATTTTATATAAAATGATTTTATACCGTGGAGATTTATTGGTTGAGTCGTTTATGAGTTCTAGTCGATCAGTTTGATCCACTGTATCGATGGGAGTTTATAAACACTTGAATACGATGGGTCGACACGATATGTTTTGAAAAAAGGGTAAATGAAATAATTTTACCCAAATTATATTTTGATATAAGCAAAGTATAGATATTTGAAATTATTATAGTATATTGAATGTGTTGGTTGTGATTATAATCCAATAAGATTATAAAATGTGAAATGGTTATGTAAATAACAAATAAAAATTCATATAAGTGAAATATATGAAATCAGATGAATTAAATCTGAATTTAAGTTCAGAAATGGAATTAAAATTGCTAAAATTTGAATAAGCGTTGTAAATGGAGTTAAATTGAATATATGTGAATTTTAAAATCCTGGGAGATTTTAAATTTGTTACAAGCATTGAAATGGGATATTTTGAAATGAATTTCAAAATGAAAATGTTTAAAAATGGGTTTTGAAAGTGCTATAGTATTGAACTCACTTCGATAGCTGGAAAATAAATTCCGATGTTGAGCCGGACATCATCGGTGCTCATTTTCGAGTTTGTAAGTGACGGATTACTACCAAAGATTTTGTTTTTGAATTGTTTTGAGAAACCGAGTTGTTTTGATATTCCAAAGGGATATTTGATTTTTGGAAAAAGCAAAGCTATTTGAAACTCCCAGGTACAGATTATTGAAATAAAAACAAATTAAATAGAAATTTGTGAAAGCAAATTTGAAATTGAATTGAAGGCAGTTCAGTGGAAATTGAGTTGAATTGAAATAAAATGGTATCAAGTAGAATTGGACTAGATTAGAGATAAATCTGGGATAGAAATGGATGGTCGAGCAAGAAATTTGAATTGAGATTGGAATTGCAGTTTGATTGGAATTGCAGTTTGATTGAAATTTGGCTTAGTTATAAGCGGATGGCCGTGTTGAAGATAAAAGTGATTGGGAGTTTGATTGGGATGATAGTGGTATATGCTAAATTGATAGCAGAATTGAATGTCGACAAAAAGGTACACGTATATATTCATACGAGTTTGATGAGATTTATGAACCTGTTGGGCAAGCCACTTGGCTGTTTGATTTTCTTTTGGGTTGAAGAAGGCCTAGGGAGGCGAGTTGGAGTTTGAGCTATTGACCAGTACAAAGGAGGTGCTGGCGAAATTTTTAAGAAATTTCGAATGATAGAAAATTTTCAGAATTTTTGAAAATTTTCGTTTATAGAAATAAATTAATTAGAATAGATTGGTTTAGTGAAATCAGAGTAACCAAATAATTTTAACCTAGTTATAAAGTTCATTTTTCTACCTTAGCAATTTCGAGGACGAAATTATTTTAAGGGGGAAAGAATGTAACGGCCCAGATTTTTTGACCATTTAGTTTAATATTTAAAAATGTTTTTATTGTTTTGGAATTTTAAATGGTTTAATTTCAAGAATTTTGAATATTTTATTTTATTCTGAAATGCTAGAAATTTAGTGGATCTGCAATATAATGTGAACTGGCAGTATAAAAGGATAAAATTTTAATTTAAAATAGTACGTTTACAAAGGATGTAGTAGCTAACGAACTCGGATTTCGATGAAATCAGTTTCATTAAATCCGAAATAATGAAATTAGGTAACCAACCAAGTTACGTCAAAAATGGCATCCGTATGTGGAAAATAAAAAAAATAAAAGGCCAAAATTTGAACTAAATTTTGACGGTAATTGGAATTTGCTAATGCTAACGGCAAAACTGGAACCTGAGACCTATCCAGGAAAATTCTAAACATAGGATATTAGCTATATATGAAATCTGGGAAAATCCTATAACGGATATAGAAAGTTATTAAGGAAAAAAAATTTAAATAAATTATTTGAAAATCTAAACTAACTCCGATTTTTTATTTGAATACATAGGATTGAAGTACGTTAAAAACTGGACCAGATGGTGGAAGAATTTCTGAAAACCGTTATCGTTTGATACTCCAACATGAGACCGGAAGGTGTTGAAACTAACACAAAACACTATTTTGAATTTGAATTTAAATTATTTGAAAGTTCAAACAAATTCAAAATTGATATATTTTTATATAGTATTGAAGAGCAAGAAAAATTGAACAACGTGGTTGAAAAAGATTTTGGATAAGGTATCAATAAGTAAATCAAATTAACGTCCGAATAGGGTTGAGAAAACACACTTTACTATTCATAAATTATTAAATTTATTTATAATTTAATTAATTTAAGGATTAATCCTAACCATCCATTTTCGACCGTTGGATTCGCGCCACCTCAGCAATCCATGTGACTTCTTCGGCTATAAATAGCCCCCCCCCCCTTCATTTTAAACTCACTCCTCCTCCTCCTCTTTCAAGCTTTGGCAATGGCAGAAATAATAATAAAATATTAGGAAATAGGGAAAAGGGAAGGAAGGGAGAAAGGAGGGCAAGACGGGGAGCTAGGGACTCTTAGGCAGAGGCTTAGGCTTCACGGGGTAAGTTTTTAAATAATATTTATTTATTTATTTATTTGTGTAATATATATATATATATATATTATAATTAAAATAGAATTTGTAAAAATAAATATCAGAACATTCTAAGGGTGACAGAGAGGATAGTGTCTAAGGCTTGAGTTTGGAAAATATAGTTTCCTGCTCTCCCTGGCTATCCCTAACTGATCCGACGGATGGGATGATTAATTTAAATTTAAATTTAAAACATAATTTGAATTTAATTTGAATTTAAAGCAGACCAGGGGCATTTTCGTAATTTTTAATCATAAACTTTAAAAGCTTATAACTTTTTCAAAACAAGTCGGATTTTCACGAAACAAGAACCGTTGGATTCTTATCGTAAAATACTTTAAAATGAGTGGAAGTAGATTTTTGATCCGGGTTAAAATTTTTAAGTTATAGTTAAATGAATATTTTTAAATATTTTATTTGAAAATTAAATTTAATTAATATTAAAATGTTTTTTCAATTTTTTAAAAAAAATTGGATATGGTTAGAGATGGGAAAGTAGGATTTTTTAGAAGGGCAGGGAAGGTAATTTGGCTAATAACGCAATTAGAAATTAATTAAGATAAAAATAATTTAATTAATTTAATTAAATATATATTCATTTAAATTAGGTAAATATTGTAAATAGCATAACTTTTGCATACATTAACGAAATTTAACGAAACAGAATCCGTTGGGATCGTATGGACAAGCACTACGCAATGGAATTGACCACAAGTGGATTGGAGCTCGTTTGGATTTATGGTGAAATTTAACGTCTGAGCCAAATCAATGACCGATTATCGTTATTCAACGATAAACCGTCCAAGGTGAGTAAATCTCACTAACTCTGAACACTTTATATTTTTATAAAGTATTTTTAGAATTGATAAATATTGATTGAATTGCTGAGTGTTGATTGTTTGGTTAAACTGCTAGTCAGCTGGTTGAAAATATCGATATAATTATATATATCGTTAACCGATGTTGATTTTGTTTATTAGAATACCTCATATTGAAATGAAATTGATGTGAATTATATTGTGTAACATCTGTGGATGCAGGGAAACAAGTCGGAGGGATCCAACTGGATTGCTCAACATTTATTTACCGTTTTTCATATATTCTGTTATATGATGTGTTATATCATCTGTCGTTGAACCCGTGTGTTTGGATGATGATCAAACCTTTTGATTTGGTATTTTTATACCATAAATGATAACGGGAAGTGAAAAGGAATTTTCAAAGTATATTTTGAAAATAAATTATTTATATAAAATCAATAGATTTTATATATAAAAGGAAAAGAGTTTCATAGAGGAAAATAATTATAGAATCAAAGAAATTGAGTAAAGGAAAATATTTGTGAAATCAAATATAAAGGAGAAGATTTGAAAAGAAAAAAAAACATAGAGGAAATACATTTGTAAAACAAATGTAAAGGAAAATATTTGCAAATCAAATAGAATAAGGAAAAAGTAGCTATTTGTGAAACCTTTACAAATAGAAATCAAAAGGGAATCATTTGTAAAACGATTACAAATGGAATTGAAAAGCGAATATTTATTTAGGGAATAAAGGAAAGTTAAAAGAGTTATTTATGTAGAGAATAAATGGAAAAGCTAAAAATAATAATTATTTGTTAAATAAATAGAAGTAAAAAGGGAATAGTTATTTGTTAAGTAAACAAATAGAAAAAACATTATTCAAAAGAGTTATTCAAAAAGAGTTATTCAAAAGAGTTATTTAAAAGAGTTATTCAAAAGGAGTTATTCAAATGGAATTATTCAAAAGAGAAAATTCAAAGGGGTTAATTCAAAAGAGTTAATCAACCAAAATTAAACTGTCAGAGTTAAACAGTTAGAGTTAAACCATTAGAGTTAATCAGAAAAGTTAGTCAGTTAGAGTTAAACCGTTAAAGTTAAACAGTTAGAGTTAAACCATTAGAGTTAAACTGTTAGAGTTAAACTATTAGAGTCTAACAGTTGGATTTAATCTATTAGAATTAAACCGTTGGAGTTAAGCTGTTAGAGTCAAACAGTTAGAGTTAGTTAGTTAGAATTAACTAGTAGAGTAAATCAGTTAGAGTTAAGCGGTTTGAATCAAATCGGACTAGAGTTATTCGAATATAGTAACCGAATAAGGGTTAAATTGAATATTAGTTATTCAATTAGAGTTGATCGAACTTAGTTATTCGAGATAGAGTTAAACAGAAGTAGTTATTCAGTATAAATTGCCATTTAGCACGACTGCTAGCGAAATTCGCAGGGCTGCAGATAGCCTAAGGTGGTCGGATGTTTCCTGAGGGAATCAGGCGTAACCATTGTGATCTCTGCGATCTAGAGTCAAGCGAATGAAGTTAAATCAAATATTAGCTATTCAAAATGAAGTTAAAAACAGACATAGTCGAATATAAGTTAATCGAATATTAGTTATTCGATAATAGTTAGTCAAATTAAGTTAAATAAGTCGAGTTAATTAAGTTAAGTTAGTCAAGTTGAGCGGATCAAGTAAGTTGGTCGAGTTGAGTTAATCAAGATGAGTTAATCAAACCGAGTTATCCAAATAAGAGTTAATCCAGTAAAAGTTAATAGAATAAGGGTTATAGATTATAGTTAACCGAATAGGAGTTGATAAATTAGTTGTTCGTGTATTTATTTGAGCTAGAAAGAAAAAGTCATATTAAAGTTATTATATTTCGGACGCAGGGGATTATAACACCATTATTATAATCAAATGACTTCCATAAAGGAAGTGGATTCGTAAATAGAATCTGAGAGTTACGTAAGTAAGTGGTTGAAAGTGTAAAAAGGTGAACTTTGTCTGTTTCGAAGTTAGAAATGTTGTTCAATTAAGGTCTGAGAGGTAATTATACCCCAACTTGATTGACTTCAGTTTTAACTAAGAAGTGGATAAGTTCGATAGTGAAAAGTGGTTAAGTGAATTTAGTTAATGAGCATAATGGTCTGTGTTGACATAGCGATGTTTATTCAAACATCTGTTTAAACCCAATGAAGGAATTTTGGAAATGTTTTCCAAATAAGATCAGGATATTTTCTAATATAGAAAACAAGAAGTGGAAATGTTTTCCATTGTTAATAACGTATATTTTCTAAATATAGTAAATAAGAAATATAGGGAAACAGGAATAAGGAAAAGAATAAATTTATGATAATTTAATTTAAGAATTAATGATGATTGATGATTGATCGATAGAATTTCCATCTGGAAATAATATCGTTATTTGCACACAGACATGTTTTCATTTGATAGTTAAATCACCGACTATCAAAGTTTTTGACCATTTTACGTTGTTAATATGGAGAGACCGGTTGGATTATTATCCACAGAACCACTCCGTATTGGCATAAGCGTTGCGAATCAAGTATGCTGAATATATTGAAGACGGAGTAAAGTGCAAGGGCTATCCTGTTTACAGAATAGTGCCTTCGGTTTGTCCAGTCCCAGGACAAACGTGTATGGAAGAATGCCTGACAGAGTATATTGAATAGATCGCGTAAGTTGATCTCTTCAAACATACTTACGTTTGGTGGCGGAGGAATTCGTTTCTCTTAGCTTTATACCCGTGGTGTTTTTGGGGAAATCAATTTGTGATTTGGCGAGTATGACGATGTGGCATTCAAAGTGAATGATCTGTCAGAGATAAGCGTGGCCTCTAGCCTCATCAACCGGGAAATGACAAAAATCGGGCAGGCAGCATGGCTATGTGGGTCGCACCCATTAGGATGTATAATCACCTATCTAGAGAAATTCCAATTGCTACTTAAATCTATCGATGCTGCCCCATTCGGGAGACGGTTGCTGATCCCAACCGTTGGTGATATATATTCGATACACTCAAGCGAAATGAGTGGTCGGTCATGTGAGGGCTGGGTTGCAAGATGTTCTTGTTGAACCCAGTGTATTCGCCTTTAGAGATACACTATCGGCAGGTGGTCCCATACCTTGTCAAAGTCGGAATCCAATCTCCAATAAGTGCCCGCGAGTTTGATTTGTATACTATATATGTAGAGCGTGAGATGCAAGCGTTCTACTAGATTTTAATTACTTGTGATTAGACATTATTATAATATCAGATAATATATGATTTCCAAAGTGTTTTGGGTTATCGTAAGGTAAAAGCCATCTGTATTTATGTGTGGATTGGTCTTACGATTATCTTTTCGTTTGAAAATGATTTTGAAAAGTTAAACCAAATGATTTGAGTTTACTCACACCAGTCCCATGACTGACCCATAGTTTTATTTTGTTTTGTTTTCCCTAAACTCTTGGGTGCCCAAATTTGTACGGGCAGTCAAGTAGTCAGGATTTTACAGATAGACTTGGAGAGCTTGGAGCAGGAGGCTTCAGGACTTATATAGCTATTGTTTATTTCCGCTGTGATGCAAGGGTTGTACTTTGATAATGGTATTGTATGCATATACTGCTTTTGATTTCAAGTTATGTGATATATTATATTTTATTTGTTCCGCTGTGAGATTCGTGTTACTCTGATGTTGTGTTCTTCTTTTTCTTCTTCTATTCTAATTTTCTATCTTATCTATCCTCACCCTCTAAATTCTTTCATTAACTATTCGGTAATTGTCGACCCTTGATGTTCGATATGTGTTGTATATCGGATAATCAAGGTCGTCTTTTCCCGGGTCGTTACAAGTATGGCTTCTAAAACATAGGTTAGATATTTTAGCTGGTTTGATTTTATTTGTTTTTATACCAAACTTAGTTTAGTACAATCATGTCATTGGTCCAAGATAGACCAAAACGAGTACTGTTTTACTATAATATCATAGACATGCTCCATATAGAACCGATGGTAGGGTTATGGCTCTTGTTGTGGAAATTATATATTTTATGTTTTATAACTTAGGTGCACTGCGTTACTTAAATCATATTCATGTCCGTGCCGCTACGGACGGGAATAAGGATACGGTCGTGTCCAGCGAGGTGTCATGATCCCAAAAATATAATAATACCAGTAGATCAACTCATATTTTGAAACCCCAAAATATCGATATAGGGTGCAAAATACTCCAAATAGAAAGTTGCATATTTAATTAATTAAAAATTACAGCAAAATTCAAAATTAAATTATCACTATGTCTCAAAAGAACCTCGTTCAAATTCAAAACCGATATCTAGTTATATCAAATAAACCGTTATGGTCGATAAACGATTTTACAACGACTATTTGAATATTTGATTTGGATATATCTTGCAATATATAATTCAGAAATTCGATTTATCACCTCCATTAGAAAAATACAGTTCAACGGATTCCAACGTTTCTTGTTTTGAAGAAATCCGACTAATAATGGGTCATGTACACTCAGTTGAAGTTCAGAACGTTAAATTACGAATTGCTGTGATATTACAGGCTCGATTATATTTAATATATATTTTTATACGTTCAACTTCATTTTAATTAATATGTAAATCCTTTTATAATACGAATTCAATATTTAGACTGATTTAAATATTCAAATACCAACGATAAAAATGCGAATGTTACAATGTCCATTGTAATATGTGCCAATACAACCATCATAGAATGTCCGTTCTAATCGATACCAATTTTACAATGATAATAAGATATCGGTTGTAATAAATTTATGTTACCAATTTAAGATAATTAATAATTACAATACTTTCCCAAAATTAATATTTATTATTTTTTATTATTTAATAATTAATCATTAATGATATTATATTAATCTTATGTTACTAATTACCAACTATAATATTATATTATTACTGGTCATAAATAATATTATATTATTTATTAATATATAATAATTAATCATTAATAATATTATATTAATCATTTATAACTTATAGTATTTAATGATTATTGATAAATAATCACTAATTAACAATTATTGTATATAATCAACATTCCAACATGCTTAATTTTACTTTTGAGTTATTAATAAGTAATGTCGAGTAAGTAGTATCAAATATATAATAATTTATAATTTATAATAAATATTATTAATTTATTATTACTAATATTTCTATTAAAAATTAAAAGACTTAGTTTTATCTTCAGAAGTAATAATTGTATAATACTAATATTGGATGGTAGATTTCGAATTTCTATTTTTGAAATTTGGATGCAAAATCAAATATTTCCCAGTTGTAGTAGAAATGTTACGGCCTTTTTCTGCCGGTTATAATAGAAATGTATTTTTAGCAATTCTTCTTTTTAATCAGTTGTAATAGATTCTTATTATAGCCTATATTGTTTTCCAATTGCAATGATGCTAATTTTTAAAAACTATTTTTTTTTTGTTAGTTGTAATACCCTTATAATCCTTTATTATGGTTGCAAACCAAATTTGGTTGGCTCCAAAACCACTTTTTTGGCTCTAGGTTTGTTTATTCGTATAAAATCACTTCTCACTTTACACTCCTCCATGATGACTCCAATCCGCTGTCTCATCTCCAACACATTTTTACACCAAACCCAAACCCGATAAGAACCCCAACATCTAAGAGCATCTCCAACAAAGGGCAATATTCATGTTACGGGGCGTAATATGGGTTGTTTTTGCACCCAACAGTTATCCTCTCGTGTAATATTCAGCGGAATGTTACAGGTTCGATTCAGAATCCGGAATGAGTCCGGCGAGCTGATTTTATCAGCTCGCCATGTGGCGAGTTGATTTTATCAGCTCGCGCTGATAAAATCAGCTCGCAACATGGCGAGCTGATAAAATCAGCTCGCCATCTCCCTCCCCAATTCCCCAACGGCTATCTCAATCCAATGGCTTCCAACGGCCATTTCCGCCTCGATTTTGATTACCAACGGCCATAAAACGGTGAAAACTTTTCTAACGGCCATATTTTCAGTTATAAAAGCATTCCATCGCATTCTTTCTTCATCACAACATATTCATATCTTCTTTCTACATCTCTCTACTCCACACCAAGTCTTGCTATATAATGTCTTCCCCATTCGGAGAATTTTCGCATCCGACGATAGATGGAACTCAGTTCTCACAAGGCAACACGAGCAATATATTTGAAACTCCATCGAGCAGGCAAGGAACCACTCTGTGGACTGACGAAGAAGACATTTCTCTATGCAACATATATTGTCATTTCACACAAGATTCTGCAACGGGGAACGACCAAACAGGCGCTGCGTTTTGGAAAAAAGTGGAAAAATCCTTCGTTGAGAGGCATCCGGGATGCCAAAGGACGTTATCGGCGATCCAGGGACGTTTTGGGAAAATAAGCCGCCAAACCCAATATTATGAGTCACAAGTGTACAAACTAAAGATAGCGAATCCAAGCGGCATGGGAGGAGAACATAATCTGGTATGTATGTATTTGTACGTACTTTATTTATGGGTGTTAGCATTTTAATTGATACATTTTATTTTGGTAAGTAGAAACGACTAGCGAATGAGGAGTTCAAGAAGTTTTTTCCTAGAGAAAATGGAACGAAAAGGGCATACTATTACCAGTTTATGCATTGTTATGATCTGCTTACTAGTCAACCAAAGTGGAACTCAGAACTTGCCAAGAGTCTCCGCGATGTTCAAAGTGCTAGCAAGGCCAAGAAAAAAAGTTCAAAATCGGGTTATTCTTCTAGTCCTAGCGGCTCAGGTGGCAATATTTCTCAATGTGTAGGGGAAAACCTACTTGATGAGTTCAATGCTACGAATGACGAAGATTTTAGACCTGAGGGATGCAAAGCGGCGAAAAGAAGGGGAAAAACAACGGTTGAGCTTGAATCAAAAGTGAACGCCCGACACGAAGAACACAGTCGTAGAGCGGAAAAAAGGCTTGTAGAAGCTAGGGATAGAACAGAAGTTTTGAAAAGGATTGCTGATCTGGAAGAGAAGAAACTTCAAATTCTTTCGGAGGACATAGCGTATAAGAAAGAGCACGATGCGTATAAGAAACAGCAAGATGCGTATAAGAAAGAACAAGAAGAGAACGCTATCATGGACAAAGATCTGGATGGAATGTCTGATTTGGAAAAGGAATTTTGGATGGGGATGAAACGTCGTATTATAACGTCAAGGTTTCTACAGTTGATGTAGTAACGTATTAGTAGTTGCTCGTATTAGTAGATGCTCGTATTAGTAGATGCTCGTATTAGTAGTTGCTCGTATTATGTTGTTGTATTAACGTTGTATTTCCTTCTGTAGCAACCGCTTTTTTTATAATGAAATGTTTGCTTTATATATTTTGTTATTGCGTAAACAATTATAAGAAATTCATCCTTTTTACAAAGGATTATCTAATAAACGAAAGATACAACACAAAGTAAACGAAAGATCATCGGGTTAGCCAACTACAACGTAGTTCAAACGCCTCATGACCAACAAAATCAGTGCCGTAATCTACAAGGTAACGAGAATCATAAGTTGCCCTATTCGTTTTAAATACGTTTTCATCTTCAACTACCTGTATAATCATCTGGTATCGTTCACAATTTTTAACGAACCGCCGATGAGCCATAAGAATTTCGGCAGACGTTCGTGTAGTAGTGCATGAACGGTGGTTGTTATGTAATCTTGTTATCATGGACCAAAATTCTTCATGGGTAAGTCCTCCTCCATTTTTCTTCAGTTGCAAATCTCTTTTATCACATTCGATATAGGATTTCACGAGTATAAGTAAGTCCGTAGAAGAGAATTCGGTTGTAGCAGCACTGGAGCTTGCTTTACTTGGATTGCGTCGAGGTTGGTTAACCCTTTGCCTAGCTGTGTGTTTTCTTGGTTGTGTTTCGGATTTACTAACTTCATCTACTTGTATATTTGGAACGAATCCACGCACTTTCTCCTCCTGGTTGTTCCGTTCAAACTCATCAAACATTTTTTCTATAAGTTCATCACTAATCTCCCCATCGGCCATTAAAGCTACACGGAATAAAAAAAAAGTTAGTCCGATTTAAAAAAGTACTTGAACCAGTAGAAAAAATAATAAGTGGTTTCTCACCTTACTGCCTTGGTTGATTTAGAAAGCACAAATAATGGTCATGGTTGAGAGACGGGGAATGAAATGTTTAAATAAATGTTTAAATAGTGCCACATGTTCAACTAGCAAACGAACAGACTCTCGCTCAACCACAACAACAAGTAGAGTTCTACCGAGTACCACCACATGAACATGAAGGTGAATCTTATCCTGTACTTTGCTACTTCGGTCATGTGGTCGAAGTTATAGTTCGTGCAGAAGGCGACAATATAGGTCGGCGCATGCAGCAATGTCGATTCTATCCAAATGGATGCAGCTACACGGAATGGATTGACGAGCCGTTGTGCCCACGGGGAATAGTATATGCAAACCAACTCGAACGAGAGATTATGCGTCTCGAAAATCTTGTTCAAGAGTTGCGACTGAACGCAATGCGACTCCCTTGAAATTGAATGTGTACTTTTAATGTTTGCGATGATGTAGTAGGCATGTACTATTATTCGGTGTTGTATCTGTAACGGTCGGTTGTATCTGTAACGGTCGGTTGTATCTGTAAGGTTATTGTTATGCGAAAACCCCCTAGTTGAATCATTGTAATCTTTCCTATATAAAAATTTCACGTTCTATATATTTAAAATATAATCTTTCGTATATAATCTTCTAAACTATAATCTTTCGTATATAATCTACTAATAAAAATTAATAAGTAGATAAAAATAAGAACTAAATATTTAATCAAATGAACACACATTCCACACACACACACACCCCCCCCCTCCCACACAAACTTCCCGAGCCATAGATGGGCTCGGCAGATTGCGAGTTGATTTTATCAGCTCGCGAGCTCGCGAGCTGATAAAATCAGCTCGCAGGCTGCGAGCTGATAAAATCAGCTCGCGCCTGTTGGGAGATATCAAAGATATCTCCCGTAATGTTACGGGCCGTAACGTTACGGCCCGTAACACTGTTGGAGATGCTCTAACCCTGCTCCATTCCTTTGTGAGCATCACAATGAAAGAAATAATAAATGTTTCTATAGTTGCTGATTTATGTGGCTTTAGATCTGAAGCACGCATCTTCCATGTGATCGGATTTGGGAAGAAAATTATCTTTCTCATTGAATCCAAAGGACAAGCCTTTTACTTGTCTTACTCTCATAGATCTGGACTGTTATTATAGTGCTAATGGTATTCATTGCCACTGGAGTATAGGGTAGCAACTGTTAGATCAGAAATGCGAATTTGCTTACGTTGCATCCTTTTCTACCCACGGAACCGAGATTTGATTGAAAGGTATGTTTTTAATTCCTCCTTTATATATTCTAAAATCGAAATTCGCAGTTCCATTAAAAAAGCAAGTGTGAATTTTTTGGTTTGCTTTGGTTTTTTAGTTTTCTCTATAACATTCCTTCCAATCAATAAATTCATCATTCTGAAATTTATATAAATATGAGTGTTGAAGTTTGCAGTGCCAATATTTGTGGGGATTTTTCAATTTTCTTTAATTTTTGGTGTGGAAAAATTAATATATTCGTCATTCTAAAATGTAAAAATTATTGTATTGCTTTGATTTTTTTAGTTTTCTCATGGAATCGAGTGTAGATGAGCTTTATTTATAACACCAGAAGAAAGAAAAATATTTTCTTTAGATATAGTGGTATGTCTTGCTTCTTTAAGAAGTTTAGTGTTCCTGAGCATGGTTTTTAATTTGTTTTTAAGATTATGAAACTGAAATCATGGATTCAATAATATGTAGATATACATTTCTTAGAAGACATGTTTAAGTATCTTGACACTTTCCTGGAAAGAATTTGTTCTTAATAGTATGAAACTAAAAAGAATTCTTCTAGTCCAATCCTTTCCTGTTAATATAGATACAAGTATAGCTTCAGCTACCCAATTCACGATCGGTCTAATTATCATTGAGATGGGTATAGTTCTATTTGATCTCGTTTTAGGACTGACTTTTATCAAAACATGGACATTAATAGATCTTTAGGTGTTTCTTCTGGCATCATTGAGATGGGTGTGGTTCTATTATCCTTTCCTGTTGCTTTTATTTAAATATGAATGTTAATAGATGAGTGTGGTTTTATCCAATTATCTTTGTGTTTCTTTCATTAAAGATTTGATATTGTTAATAACATGACAACTGCTTGGATGAAGTGGCTTCTTTCAATGTAAGGATATCATATAATTGAACTTTTCTATGGAAAAAGTGGGATATGGACAAGGATGGTAGATCTTTGTCACTTTGGATTTGGCAAGTATATAATAATTTAGTGTCAATTTTAGAAGTAGCGGCATGCTTTTTGCGTAGTATGCAGAAGTTTTATGTACGTAGAATTCCGAGTTTTGCATGTAGTAGAACTTGTTTGTGAGCGCACGCATGTGTATACACACACATGCATATATGGCTTCCTTGGTAAGTTTGCATATTTATTTTTATTTGACTCAAAAATGGCCATTCCCTTTAACTGTGGACAAATTGCATGTGCCCACTATTTGGTTATATTTACATGTAAATTTACAAAGTGGTACTATCTGTATGCGCATATGATACTAACCCAAGCATTTGCAGAAGAAGAACTGCACAATCGTTAAACTAAGTAGTTGGATCTACTTTTGCTATGAATGCGCAAAGCCGTAGTATGCGTTGAAGGCACACATTATTTTTGCTCAAACCGACATGGCGACAAACAATCCTGTAACAGGTATTTATCATTTACAATAGAAAGTATTTAGAACAATTGTCTAGTACGAAGTTGCTTAGCTTTCAGTTGGTTCTTCCAAATAATAACGCATTATTGTCTAGTAGAATGATCCAAAAATATTCTGTTTAACTGATAAGATGATACGTGTTTGACGGTAATTGTGCTCCAGTGCTACTCGTTCTTTTTTGTCAGGAAAGACCCAATTTTCAAGCACCTTGTACTTTATATAATTTATATATTTAGCACCCAACAGATTTTTTTGCGAGTGTTAATTATCCACCTTTTTTTCATATTCTAAATGTCAATCACTCATCTTTCAGCTTCTCACCTTATTTCATTTCATTGTCAGGTGTTTAGTGAAGTGACAAAGCTTATTAGAGTATTTCAGTGCATTTCACCATTCAGCTCCATTAGAGCTGTCAACGGATACCCGAAAAATCCGATATCCGTCCGAATCCGTATCCGAACTATCCATTATCCGGCATTATCCGAAAAGCGGATACGGATATCCGATATCCGAAAAGCTTTTCGGATACGGATGTGGTTATAGTGATATCCGTACCCGAAAAATATCCGTTCGACTGATTGATGTAATATATATAACTCAAAACAGGAAAATAGAGTTAATAATTATTTTGTAACTGTTGGATGTTAGTACCATATAATTCTTTGTCAATTTTTGGTGAAAAATGATGGTTTTAGTGTTTAATTTTGGAATACTTTTAGACATGCTTATGGATATTAGTGTAAAACAATGTTTTCTCGTTATACTTCTTTATTTCCTTGTTTTTTATAAACATTAATACAAAAATTATTTTATGTTAATCCAATCTTTTTTATTTATACTCTTAAATTTATTAATTACAGGCGGAGCGGATAAATATCCGATATCCGTCCATATCCGAAAATTAAGCGGATACGGATATCCGATATCCGAAAATTAAACGGATACGGATATCCGATATCCGAAAATAATTTCGGATACGGATACGGATACGGCACTATCCGTATCCAAAAGCATCCGTTGACAGCCTTAAGCTCCATCCATTTCGGTTTTTAGCCTCAACTGGAACTTCTAGAGTGTATTTGAAGCAGCAGTTTTTGTAAGTGAACTTTAAAAATGGACATAAAGTTATCATCTTCTCAAGTTTGACATATATTTTTGTCAATAAGGATATAAGATCAAATGCGGTTCCAGCTATATGTGAACTTATATACATATTGAAGAAGCATCGTGGAAAGGTAGGCTTTGTTCCTTACACACATATTTACATCACATTACAAATACATATACACTGGCAGAGCCACTACACCCATCCTTGTAACAGATATACATAAATCTACCATCAAACACAAGCACAGAGCCACTACATATATATCATCAAAGACATAAATACATATACACATATCTATCATCAAACTGATATTTCCTACTCCGCACTCATACTTCTTGTGTTGGTTCTTTCCAGTTATCAAAATATACAAAGGTAAGTTATATATATTTGTAAAAAATGCAAACTAGTTACATTTTTTTGTGGAAGGCATACAAAGACAATCTTATGTCTAGTATCAATGTCTTATATATGTATACTGTTCGTATAAAAAGCTTAAAATCCCAAATGGAACAATATCAGTACAAATTATTACATAGGAAAAAAAACAAAATTAATTATTAGTATGTAGTTTTCTTAGTATTTACCACTTCAAAAATCTTTGTGCAATTTGGTTATCAAATTTCGCACTACACAGCATAATTATAGATCCTAAAGAGTGGATTTCTTTTAACCTAAATGAATAGGTAAAGAATACAGAAGTTTGGTGCAATCAATCATATTCAATAACTTAACTCCTAAATTGCCACAAATTCAACAAAATCAGTTACTATACCAACCTATAATTATGCCACATCCCCATTTATATTTATATAAGATACATACATATAAATACACGCACGACAAGTCTTTTTTAGTGCATCCTATCTTTAGCAAAATGAAGCACTGCACTCTCTCACCTTAGTCTAGGGTAGTTAATAATGCAAGTTTATCATAGCGGCTCTATCCCACCTCAGGAAACAACATATTGCATCTTTTCAGTATCACTGTTGGCCAACATCACCTGTCAAGCTATCTGCATTAGTTCATGGCAACATCACATTGCAGCTATTGTTTGCTTTATATTGATGAATATTCTCGGCTATTATTCATCTGATTCATTATGTGTGTTTGTGATGAAAATATTTTGTTATTCCCTCTCTGAACCAGTTTGTATGACATTGCTTATCATGTAGTTTGCAACCTGTGCTTTATGGAGCAAGGGTGTTAAAACAGGCATAGGCAGAAGTTCCTCAAGAAACAATGCATGTTTGGATGTCGGTGGTAGCATAGTGTTTTAGTATAAAGATATGAGGAGTTACGAAATTATTGTAGACAAAGCTTCATGTTTATGTAAGCTTTTTTGTTAGTGGTTGATGTGATACAGTATGAGCTTTGTGGCATCATTCATCAAAGATCATATGTAAACCAAATATAATATTACATCTATAGTGTTATTATTTAAATAATGAGTTGTGTACGCTCTTTCATGTATCTTAGTACTACAAGATATCCAACTTCTATTATACGTAATATAATATTATATCTAAAATGTTATTACTTTATATGTTGTGAAAGAAGGCTATGCAACCGGTATGGCAATATGTTGTGATGGTCAGAATCCATGGTAATATCATGTATTACAACTGGCTATGTTAGCTGTATTACAGTCTATTGCAGTTGGAATTGATCGTTGTGAAAACCATATTACAACGGGCATTGCCTGTTGTAAAACAGTGTTTACAACAGGCATTGTCCATTGTAAAAAGTGACCTAATTACAACGTGGCCTATTATGCCCGTTGTGAAAATCCTATTACAACGGACATTGCCCTTTTTAAAAAGGTTGTCTTGTTGTAGTGGTAGTTGCAAGCTATTTCTTTTATTTTCATTTTGGACATACATATATTTTTTATTTTATTAGTATGCAGTATGGCAAAAGAACCCCTATTTCACACTAATTCCTTTTTCCTTTCTTTTTTTGCAATTATGTTCTTAATGATTTTACCGTTATGGAAATGTATATATTTTCCCAAAATCCAACTAACTCGGTCCACTAGTAACTTTTCTCCTTTTTAATTACTAAGTTGGATGTTTATTCCTGTTTTTATTTACCATTTTCAATTACTGTAAATTTTCCATTACTGTTAAACTGGTATGTTTTCCCAAATTACTGTCAAATTAACATATTTTCAATTTACTGTCAAATTAACATGTTTTCCAATTTACTTTCAAATTAGCATGTTTTCCTATTTACTATCAAATTAACATGTTTCCAATTTACTGTCAAATTAACATGTTTTCCAATTTACCGTCAAAGTATCATGTTTTCCTATTTACTGTCAAATTAACATATTTTCCAATTTACTATCGAATTAACGTGTTTTCCAATTTACTATCGTATTAACGTGTTTTCCAATTTACTATCAAATAGTAATCTCAAGACTGTATGCATAACCATTATCAAATGTACCATTTTGGTATTATAGTGATTCTTAACCAAACAAAGAATTAATTACAACAACAATATTTTTAGCTTATTTTAAATAGGATTCAACACAATTACCACAAATTTCAGTTATTTATGTTAAAAATTTCGGGGAATGTAAACGGTATATATATATCGTTACCGAAAAGGTATAATTCTAAATCCATTATCACGACAACTTTCCAATCCTTGAACCCGATTCAGATCCGTGATTCTGTCGTTTTTCTAACTGAATCTAGTATTAAAATAACCACGAATTTACAAATCTGATACTAAAAGAAGAGGGGAAGAAAGAAACCTCAATAATTCAGACTCATAGGACTTACCTCACGTTAATCAGAAATCTAAACACCATGTTGTCGATTTACATTCTTTGTCTTCAAATATTGAATTAGAATTTCCTAAAGCTAATATTCTAATTTTTGAAAGATTTGAAGAAGAATGAAAATGACAGAGCCTTGGCGTCATCTTAGAAAATATGAGTTGATGCTATTCTCTGCTAATCTATTTATAGGTGTACAGGAGATTCTGGTTCGTCGGATTACATAAAATAAAATCTGAAGCGTACAAGCGGAAAAATATAACGTTAAATATCCTGGGACATTAACGTTAATTTTTCCAGTTTTAGTTTCTTGTTTAATGTTTGTTGAAAACGTTTCTTTTTGTTGCCAAATATCATTATGTGAATTATTATCTTCCACTTATAAGACATATCTAATATTTGAAATTCAAACTTATGCATATATATATATATATATATATATATATATATATATATATATATATATATATACATACATACATTTACATATATAAATGCGTACAACCTTTCAAATCTTTGTCCGTTAATAGCTGATCAATTAATGAAATTAATAATGCTTCCATTCATTTTTTTCTTCCTTTTAATATATTCTAAATTCAAATGCAGCTATCTTCTTGTCCATTTTTCATTTATTTTACATTTATTATATTCTGCTCTTAAATTACATCTTTAATTTCTACATTTGAATTTAATTTTTTGTATGTCTGTATATATGTGTGTGTGTGTAAATATGCGCAATCTTCGTTTTTTTCGAAATTCAAACGGCGTTACACCGTCATTTATTTCTTACCCATTTTCATTGATTGCAGGTTTATTTCAGATTTCTTTATATATATATATATATATATATATATATATATATATATTTGTGTGTGTGTGTATATGAGAAAGTCTACTTAAACACACAAATTGAGGGACATAGATTCTCAGTCATTGGATTACCCCCTAATTTTCATCCTTCACATAAGGACAAATTGATCCAACAGTTGAGCTTTTTTGTCGCTTTATTTGTGTCAAATATTTGTGTCCAAATAGCCTCTACCTATATATATATATATATATATATATATATATATATATATATAGACACACACACACACACATATACTTACATACATACATATACACATATGCATTTATACATATATTATTATACTCACCTATATGTGTAATTTTCTTTATAGGTACATTTATACATATTGTTCTCTTGGAATATGCATTTCTTAAGTCGTCCCTCTTGAATTAAAAATATGGCACCAGCGAGACTCGAACTTGCACCACTCACCTAGGAGAGACATGCTCGTACCAACCGGACTACAAAGCTTTTGTTTACAAGAATATAAACAATGATGGTCATTGTCCTTTTGAGTGTTCTTCTTATATTTTCTTTTTCACGTTTGTTGTAATACTTAAGTTGAAGATAATTTTTCATTTAAAATTTGTTTTCTGCAAACCATAGATCTAAATTGATCACAAAATTTCCATGGACACAATGATTCT
The DNA here is from genome assembly GCA_030737875.1 of Allium sativum. Taxonomy (NCBI): domain Eukaryota; kingdom Viridiplantae; phylum Streptophyta; class Magnoliopsida; order Asparagales; family Amaryllidaceae; genus Allium; species Allium sativum. The sequence goes on from JASFAX010000033.1 coordinate 14,995,364, forward strand.
AATTCTGTGACCAATTTTAGAAAACTTTTTAAATTTTTATTTCATTATTTATTTAAAAATGCGAGGTGTTATATTGCAAATCCAGCAAATGCTTGTGATACCTCGCAAAATCGTAGTTGCGAGTAACAAGGCCATGTTTAAAGTCCAGTGTTTGATCAAATTTAGGAGAATCTCCTTCCACGATAGGTTGTCTTCAAAGCATTTGCACTAGAATCCCATTGGAACAGGAACAACCCTATCAAAGGGTGTTAGGGCCACAAAATCAAATGTAATAAGATGATCTAGAATATTTGAGGCCAAAGCAATTTGAGATGGAGAGACAATAATGAGCAGGGGTCAACATGATAGGAGTAAGAAACCAAAAATGCATTAAATGTGTCGACGGCAGGGGAGCACAAGGCAAGCAATTGATCAAACGAGTAGAACCGGAAAAAAGGGGGAAAACGTGAATGGGATAAAGCTGACATGGCAAGCTCAAGATCGAGTAGAGCTTTAGGCCAACAGCGGCAAGATGAACAGGGTTATAGACATACAAAGAAGAAATAGCAGTCAAGGACCTGAAAATAAGCTTGAAGGCCTGGGGTAAATGCATGAGAGCGCACAACATGTGCATGGAGTGCGCAATTAGTAGGTTAAGAGGATTGTAGGAAGAGAGGCAACACATTAGTCTGGCTCGTTGAAGAAGTAAAAAATACACTTACCAAGAATATGGATAACCTCAGCGTTACCATCGATTTTATAACGACCCATTATGCACCATCAGTGCTTATATAACTCAATAATGCGCTATACAAGTACCCGATTGATGTATATTGATCGTCAAGAGAAAGAAATAATAGAAAAGAGGTGAAGAAGAGAAAGGAAGGAAATAGAAGAGAAGAGAAAGAAGAGAACATAACATAAAAACATTCACAAAACCAATCGTATATCTCTCAGCGCATCAAATAAGATATAATAGTAACAATCACATATATAAAACACGCACGACAGTAATAACTATATGGGGATTTTATTTAGAAGGACAAACGATATTAAAATTTTATTCGTTAGGACACGCGCCTAAAATTTTACTCAGAAGGACAAGCGGTATTAAAATTTTTACTCAGAAGGACAAGCGGTATTAAATTTTTCCGTCGTTCTTCATCTCGTCGCTAATTATCTCGTTCATCGCCTCGTCGTTCATCATCTCGAACGATTTTCTATCCTGAAATCATTTTAAATATCAATCAAATCAAAATCCGCGGCATCTCGTAAAATCGATCCTCAAACATAAATCGACCAGCAAAATCTAGGGCACGGAATCGATCTCGCACGTATTCGATTGCTGAAATCGTTCACGAAATTAGGGTAAATTAGGGTAAATTCGATTGCTATGATTCGTTTGGCAGTAAATATGATTTCATGATTTTTTGATTTCGTGAATTCATCCTAGAAAATCAATCGAGAGAGATGAACGAGAAAAAAATCGCTGGAAAAAGTTTTTTTTTACGGTGAAGTTAGCAGCAGTTCGTAGGAATCATTTTTCCATTTTTTAAGGTATCATTTTTCTTATATTAATAGTGTTATGCTGTTTTGTTTATAGTTTTGATACTATATCAGTTTTGTACTTGTACTATTGCATTAACTTTGCAACTCAATCGAAATTATGTTGTTTTAATCTATCAAAGTGGGATGTAAACATTTTTTGTAGTAGATTTCCTTCAAAATATGAAAGCAGTTTCTAGATATCATTTTTATATTTTTCTAGTTATCATTTTTATATGTTGTAGCTGAATTTACATCACAACAGTTTTTAGGTATCATTTTTATATTTTTCTAGTTATCATTTTTATATGTTGTAGCTGAATTTACATCACAACAGTTTTTAGGTATCATTTTTATATTTTTTTAGGCATCATTTTTACATTTTCAACACAAATTTACATCATAGCAGTTTTTAGGTATCATTTTTATATTTTTCTAGTTATCATTTTTATATGTTGTAGTCGAATTTACATCATAGCAGTTTTTAGGTATCATTTTTATATTTTTCTAGTTATCAGTTTTATATTTTGTAGCTGAATTTACATTATTATGTCGGTATAAGTTTTGATTGTGCTTGAAATTCTTGCAGATACTGCATGCTGCTGGAATTTACTTGTATTCAAGACTGGATTGAGTACAAGTAAAAGTAAATGCTTGAATGCATGCTTGGAATGTGGAGTTGTGTTGTATGTACTTATATTGTGTAGGAAAACAATGTATCCTAGTATATCAGTTATGTATAGCTGTAGGTATCATATGATATGATATAAGTGTGTATTATTGTGTATTATTGTGAATAATCTCATTTTTGTGATAATTGAATTGAATTGATTGCTATTATTTTTTTAATCAATAGGTATTATTGAGAATAAATATTATTTTTATGAGATTTGAATTGAGTAAGTGGGTGTTATTTTTTTAATCAGTTGGTATCAGTTATAATTAATGTTGTAAATCAAAAAAAGTTAATTACCAAAGCAAACAACTCAAATTTACCTACTTGCCACAGTTCTTATACACTAAACCATAAAACTGATACCTAAAAAAAATACAAAACTGATACCTAAAAACCGCTTTAATATTTTAACGACAAAAGTAATACAGAAGATGTTTGAATCACAATTTGATTGTTTAAAATGGAATAGTCGTTTGAGTAGCAAAACTGATGCAGCAGTACAAGAACAAAATTAATACAGCAACAAAAAGTAACTGAAAAAAACATAGCACAGTGAATACAGTTAAAATGATACCCAAAAAAATAAAAAAATGATACCTAAAAACTGCTGTACTGTTTTAAATAAAAAGTGAAACAAAAATAACCTACATCACAGTTTGGTTGATTATAACGAAGTAATTTCGACTGTAATACATAGATAATGCAAAAATACAAGTACAAAATAAATACAACATTAAAAACACAACAAACGAATATAAAACAGTGTTAAATAAACAAAAATGATACCTAAAAATATATAAAAATGATACACGCGCTGAAAAGTTTAACATTAAAATTGCAGAACAAAAAAAACCATGAATCACCTTGCGAAATAACCCTAAAACTAATCGGCAGAAATCATCATTAAAGTATAATGATTATAGCAACAAATAAAAATCCAATCGAGGTTGATTTTTGAAATCGGCCCTATTTCGTGCCCTAAATTTTGCTGTTTCGGTTGATGATTGAGGTTCGACTGTAAGATAGTTGGCGAATTTGATTTGATTCGATTTCCTTCTGACATGATTTCGTTATTTTCGATTTGCTGATTTCGTGGAAGAAGAAATCGAAGAAGAGAGAAAGGAGCGGAAGAAGAAATTAAAGAAGAGAGAAAGGGGCGATGGAAGTTTTAAGCGTAATGTCCTTCTGAGTAAAATTTTAAGCGCGTGTCCTTATGGATAAAATATTAAGGCCGATTGTCCTTGTAAGTAGTTTCTTGTAACTATATAATCCATATAATCAGAATATACAGGATGGTATAGTTATACAGAACTGTAATAGAGTTTGTACAAGTGTGACAGCCCACGTCCGTTAATGTCACTCATTAAGAGAATGCATTAATTTTTGTGAAGCGTTGTAGGTAAACAAGAACAGAAACATTACAAGATAGATATAAAATAACAGCGGAATTTAAAAACAAACTTTATTAATCATAAAGCATAACATCGTGGTTCAAAAACAACATAGGTCTGAAAATACATAACCCAATACATCATTAAAATTTTTGTCTTGTACTTAGACATTAGAGTACAATAAATAAAGAAGCATAATTCCCCAAAATAAAACATAGCTATGGTAGAAAAGATAAGAGCTTGAACAATACATCTAAGCATCCAACCAAGCAGAACCCCGGTCAAGCTTGAGTATTCCCATCCTGAGAACCTGAGGGGAGGGGCGGAAGAAAAGAGGAGAAAATAAAATGGGTCAGGCAAAAAGTCTGGCGAGTGCAGTTACTTTTAGCATAAAAATAAGTAAAAGTATCATGACAGACATATAAAGTGGATGAGAAAGATATAATCATAAATGGCAGTTATGACAAGGCAAATAGGATAACATGATAGCATATACTTACGCTTCTCCAACGATTTCTCTGCACTCTACGCCAATACTAGTGTCTGATAACAAGATGATCCCCAATAACTACAAGATGGTAGACTTAGGTATACGTCCGGATGTACCCTAGCTATTACCCTAATCGATCGACTCCCTATTCCATAGGTACTCTGTGCTGGCCCCACATTAGGGTGTATCACTCCTTAAAGTGGCAACCGTTAGTTATCAGGATGCACAACCATATCTATAGGTGCCACGGCGTGTCTAGAGTCATAAAGCAGTCTTGTCTATACTAGAGTCATAAAGCGGTCTTGTCTATACTGTCCTCGACCACCCTCAACTGATGAAACCCCATGGCCAAGTCTAACTGAGAGAATACTGATGCGCCAACAAGCTGGTCAAACAAATCATCTATTCTCGCTAGTGGGCGCCCATTCTTCTTTGTGTGTTTATTTAACTCACTATAATCCACACATAATCGAAGCGAACCATCTGCCTTGGTTGTAAATACTACCGGAGCACCCCATTCAGATATGCTTTGCCTAATAAACCCTTTCTTAAGTAGCTCCCCTACTTGCTTACCATGCTCCCTCCTTTCTCTTGGAGCCATATCGCGCACAGGTAATGTAACTAGCTATGCATTGTAGACCAATTATATATGAAAGTCGTTCTTGCGCCTCGAAGGTAAGCCCTGAACCTCCTCAAAAACATCAGAATACTCACGGACTACTGGTATAGATTGAAGATCATCGATATATGCATCCAGAGACTCTAGGAAACTAAGCATAATAGACCCCTTAGAGTCACAAGAAATCTCGAGGGTCCTCCCATGGCCAGTCAAAATTTTGATGACTCTCCTCTCACAATCTAGGATCGCACCATACCTGGCTAGCCAATCCATCCCTAGAATCAAACCATAGCCCATAAAACCAAGCACGTATGCGTCTCATTCAAACTCGACACCTAACACAGATATTCTCAAACCCTGACAAATCATGGACAAATGAGTTGAACCACCAATGGGGTTTGAGACAACAATGGGATCCACTACCATACTAGTATTAAGGTGCAGAGACTTAATTACAGAATCAGATATAAAGGAATGCGAAGCGCCAGAATCAAAAAGAGTTCTAATAGGGCAACTGGAAAGGGAAATCAAACCTTCTATGGAAACCTTCCTACCTCGATCCGGAGCACTGATCGCGAGAGCATGCAGTTTCCCTCCAGAAGCTCCTGCTTTTTGACCTTGTCCTTGCTTCTTCGGGAACTCCTTAGAAAAGTGTTCGACCTCTCCACAACTGAAGCAAGCATTCTTCATTCTTTTGCAGTCCTTTATTAAATGACCCTCATGTCCGCAATTGTGGCACTTTCTCTTATCCATAGCCTTTTCATTCTTTCCACCTTTCTTTTGTTGTTTTTGTTGTTGTTGTCCCTTCTTTGGCCATATTTTCTTGTTTTATGTTTCCTCAACCTTAACTTCTTTCTTGTCAGCTTTATCTTCTTCATGCATCAAGGCCATATCAATGAGCCTTTCAAAAGTTGCTCCCATTTGAATATGAGACATAGCTAACCCATGAAGTGGTTCATTCAGTCCTTTAGTAAACCACAAAGCCTTCTTATGTGGAGTATCTACTAGCTCCAACCCAAACCTTACTAATTGGTTGAATTTGTTGACATACTCTTTGACAGTCATGCCTCCTTGCTTGATCGCCAAGAACCTTTCCATTTGCATGCTTTTCTCAGCTTGAGAAAGAAACTTCATTTCGAACCTTTTTCTAAAATCATCCCAAGTGTCCATGCCTTCTTGCGTCACTTCGCACCAGAATGAAGCTTCATCTTTCAGTAGCCAAACGACTAACTGGATCTTCCTACGATCATCAATTTCAAAAATTCCAAACAAACGCTCCGTTTCTTTGAGCCAATTTCTTGCCTCTACAAACGTCTTTGTTCCATTAAACGTCTTTCCGCCCATATCATGGAAGTCTTTGCAGATCTTAGAGAAATTATCTTCTCATAGAGGAGGAGGAGGAACGAGGGGTGCAGCTAGGGGAGGAACGTCTGCTTGACCACCGGCAAACGTCGTTGCCTCTAGATACCGATGGAACCAGCCTGGTATCGTAACACCCTAAAAAATATTAGGTTCCCCAGACATGCTGAAAAGAAAAGGAAAGGGATTCATATAAAGGATCGAAGGATGTTATATGTTTTCCAAAATAGACTTTTCTATTTGAAAATGCTTCCTTTTAAAACCTTTTTGAAAATAATTTTAAAAAACCATATCCGATCTGGTAAACTCCAGCTCTGATGTCAAGTGTGACACCCCATCTCCGTTAATGTCACTCATTACGAGAATGCATTAAGTTTCGTGAAGCGTTATAGGTAAGCAGGAACAAGAACATTACAAGACAGATATAAATTAACAGCAGAATTTAAAAACAAACATTATTAGTCATAAAGCAAAACATCGTGGTTCAAAAACATCATAGGTCTGAAAATACATAACCTAGTACATCATTAAAATTTCTGTCTTATACTTAAACATCAAAGTACAATAAATAAAAAGGCATAAGTCCCCAAAATAAAACATAGCTATGGTAGAAAAGATAAGAGCTTGAGCAATACATCTAAGCAGCTCCAACCAAGAAGAATCCCGGTCAACCTTGAGTATTCCCATCCTGAGAACCTGGGGGAGGGGCAGAAGAGAAAGAAGAGAAAATAAAATGGGTCAGACATAAAGTATGGTGAGTCCAGTTACTTTTAGCATAAAAATAAGTAAAAGTATCAAGACAGGCATATAAAGTGAATGAGAAAGATATCATCATAAAAGGCAGGTATAACAAGGTAAACAGGATAACATGATATAGTATACTTACGCTTCTCTAACGATTTCTCTGCACTCTACACCAATACTAGTGTCTTATAACAAGATGATCCCCAACAACTACAAGATGGTAGACTTAGGCATACACCCGGATGTACTCTACGTACTACCCTAATCGATCGACTCCCTATTCCGTAGATACCTTGTGTTGGCCCCATAGTAGGGTGTATCACTCCCTAAAGTGGCAACCCTTAGTTATCAGGATGCACAACCATATCTACATGTTCCATGACGTCTTATTTTCCTCTGTCTAGACCATGCACGCACATGACCAGGTTGGTACGCGCTGCCCACACTGTCCTCCACATTTGGGTCTCTTACAATCAGCCCATTAAGCGTGCCCCGACTCCGACCTAGGGCGGAGTACTCGTTTAATACCGTTATATGTATGTGTTACTAACTGAAACGGGTCCCACACGCAAGATGATGCACGCTCTCCCCTTTGTCTTGCATCCCCACTAGGATTTCCATAAGTTATGGTTTCCTAATGGTGTCTTTAATTACATAACCCTAACCAGTTAAGCTTGTAGGCTTATATATATAAAAATATTACCCACCAAACCCAGACATACTTAACCCTCCCACTGTTTCAACCACGTTTACTTAACCCCTATTTAAATTGACATGTTCACATTATCCCTATGGATTCAACTGGTTAAGCATTCAAGTTTATTACCATATATTCATTTATGGTTATAATATGCTAGACCTCCCACATTAAGCCTACAATTTGTGGATGTTGGATTTTTCAGGCGGGTCCGGGCAGACTTATTCCACAAATCAGGCTTAACCTTATGTCTTAGCACGTCATGTGTTTATGCACTTAGACCACTCACGTTAGATTCACCACTTGTGGTCGCTGTTTATATCGGGCGGGTCCGGGCAGACTTCCACCACAAGTGTAATCTAACCTCCTGTCTAAGCACGATTACAAATTCAGTTATTTTAATTCTAGGCATTTCATTATTAATCGATCATACCTATGTCATTATAGGTTTTCATGCCCCCTTCCCAAGTTGTGTTCACAATGAACCATACACCTCAAATTAAGGTCTTTAATCACAAGTTGACTTGTGCCCCCAAATTCATGTTCATATATTTTATTCAAGTTATGCCTAAAATTCCAATTATAAGTTATGCCAAAATTTTATTATTTTCCCCTCGTTCCCAATTTAACGCATTCGCATATTTCAGCGGCATGCCTAGGCTCGAAGATAGCCTGACTATAAAAAAGGAAAAAGAAGAAGGGAAGAGGACAGAAATGAACATAATGTAAAAATTACATATGATGGCAGAAACAGGCATAAACATATAGTGGCATGGTGACAAAAAGGCATATAGGAATAGATCTGAACATGTGACAATAGAATTGATTCTAACATAATAGGGATATGTATGATGAGATTTAAACAATGATTTAGATGTCCAACTAATAACAGATCGGATTTTACCATAAACATAATAGAACAGGTATAAGATGATCTAAAAAGTGAATTAGATCTACAATCAAAGGCAGATCTGACATGATAAAGGTTAAGATCTAAGTCATAGTCATGCCAGGATAACATAGATACACAAGTTATAACATATCTGATATGATTCAAGCAGTCAGAGGTATAGATCCAAGTTATAGTCATATCAAGATTTACTTTTAATTATTTAGATCTAAAAGTTACTTATGCTCACAGTGTTTAGATCTAAAAAACAGAAGAATCTGTAACATCCCGTATTTTTGGAAGCCAGATATTTAAATTATTTTATTATTTTGAATATCGTTTTGGAATTTAAAAAGGGTATATATTATGTAATACGTTTAATGAATGAAGTTGAACGTTTAATTTATATATAGTTATAAAATCGATCTTGTAACCGCCGTGGTAGTTCATAATTTACGATTCGAAATTCATTTGAATATACGGAATCCATTTCAAGCCAGAATTCTGTGAAACAAGAAACATTAAAATCGATTTGATTATATTTTTCCAATGAAAGAGAAAAATTGAAATTTCATATTATAAGTTGTTAGTTATGTCCAATTCAAATTTTGGAATAGTCGCTATAGGATTCGTTAATAAACGATAACGTTTATTTAATTAATTGTAAAGGATTTCTATATAAATTTGAATATCGTTTAGCCCGAAATTGCATATATTGAGTTTAAAATGTATAAATATCGGTTTATTTTGAAGATGTGTAATATTTTATTTGGTGATATACGATTATAATAATTTATTATTTATTTAAATTGGAAAGTTTTTTATTTAAATATTATATCGACTTCAAAATGATTTATCTTTCAAACGACCTCCGTTTTTTGATGAAACGAATTATATTGGAATGCGTATGGCTAGTTCTTGTTAAATTTGTAGCTTGGAACCAATCAGAGTTCTTTTATCTGTGCGTGCAATTTAAAGGTGAACCGATAAATTAAAATAATGACGTTGTGCAAATGGAATCCGATTTCAACGAAATTAATTTTATTGAGATCAGAATGTTGAGATGTAGCAATATCTCCATTTTCATTATGTCTGGAGGTTGCGTGTAGAGGTACGAATTTTATAGTCAATGATTATAAATGGCAGGATTTTATATAGTATAAATCTATTATTTTAACCTGCAGTCAACCAAGCCTTCGCATGGAATCTATTGGTTTCTTGCTTGCCACACAACGACAGAGTAAATAAAAATTTTCAAAGCCTTCCCAGCGAAGCTTCCCAGTGGTTGCTTGCACACCACACAAACTAATTTCTTGCGTGCCACAAAAACATTTTACTTGCATGCCACATGAAGTATTTTCTGATTATTTGCATGCCACACCAAACTTCCTTGGTTCCCACGTTCCCTCATATATAAATACTCTCCTCTACCCTATGTACTTTTTTTCAGTAAAAACAGCTGCCTCCTCTAATAAAATAAACAATCTAAAAACGCAAACTTTCCTCCCCATTTATTCTTCGATTTGATTATTGAATCCTTGACCAACAGCAAGGTTCATGAGCGCACTGAGAGCTCCAAAGCCAACAAATATGATGAACTGTCCCGGATGGTGGTGGCCAGGATGGGGCGCAATACACGCTGTGTCCTTCGAGTGATTTCGAATAGTAGGAGACATTAAATTTCATGGCACTATAGACGATGGTCGAACTGGTTGAGGGGGATCGATGCGGCGTTGTCCAGTGAAGGTCTGGTGGGAGGAGTGAGGTCGCGTGGGTTGATGAAGGAAGTCGAGCTTTTTAGGTTTCGTATGCGAGCAGCTCAAGACAGCAAGGACAAAAGCATAAGTGATGAATACAAAGAAATGTTGTGTGGAGATTGGGCTCAGACCTGTAGCGGTTGTGCAGGGGAATATGGTCGGTAAACGGATTGGCAAAGGTTGGCTGGGCTCGATCTCTGGTTAATAGGGAAGGGTATTTTGCGTGGTGACGAACTAGAAATGTGAGGAAGTAGGCATTACGTGAACACTGTGAGGACAAGATTTTGAACAAAGCAGGGTAGTCGCGGAGAAAGAGTGGGCGAAGCAGTATTTGAAGTTGAGCAACTATGCATGGAATTGGTAAACAGAACTAAGGCGGATAAGGAAAAAAGAATATATTATTAAACATAAAGGGACAAGGCGTGGCGCAATATGGTGGAGAAGAAGTCAGCACGGGCTATGAGTAGGGGCACGGACCAGAACGGGTTAAGAAGAAGAAGTATGGAGAAGCATGGTGTTACTGGAGTTGTTAAAGTTTGGGGAAGAAGTACAGAACGAAAAAGAAGGTGAGGAGCAGATTCAAATGGAAGGAAGGGGGAACTATCCAAGATTATAAAGTGGCGGCTTGTCTGTTACGTATGTGAAGGGAAACAGGCTTTCACAAAGAAGAAAGTTTAAACATGAAGGTAATTTACTGTTGGAATCTCATTTAAATCTATTTAGTGAGAAGTAACGAAGTATGAGTGCGATTGAAGCAATCCATAATGGGAGTAGAAAGATGAATGTGGTGAAGTCTAGACAGGTGCAGTCCGCTTGGAGGAAGGAGTCACCCTATGTATTTCGGTTTGAAAAGTAAAGGAGTGAAGTGGAGTAAGGTTCGAAGAGAAAATCGGCTTTGTGGACTGTGAAGTGAAAATATACATATAAGAATCAAAGAAAGAGAAAATAAATAAGAGAGAAGTTGCACACATAATTGGAGGGAGGTCATGAACGAGAGTGAAAAGTAGAGAGGAGTGCGAGCTATTTTCAAGGGGTACTGAACCAAGAAGATAACCTCAGTTTTATGTTGGAAAGTAGAACAAATGTTGAGCAACGGTTAATATGAAGTGGGGCGATGGGCATATACTACATAAGTAGGAGGTGGGTGGACACTAAAAGGAAATAAGAAGAAGAAGCGGTTTCAACAAAGAACGAAATCAGGCACGTGAGTTGAAATAAAGTAAATTTTATAAATTTAGTTTTAAATAATATTTTAATTATGGTGTTAATTGAATTAGTTAAATCGCATATTTATATTTTTACAAATCGTGCGTTCGCTAACAGAATCAAACAAAAATGGGTTACACCGGAATCAGGGTGAAGAACGCAATCGAAAGGAACAAATTTGAATGGAGATGGAAACAACTGGATATTTCAGTTTAATTAAACACTGTTTAATTTAACTATAACCAAAGCACTGCAGAAACGAACGTAACCAAGGTGAGCTTACTCACTCAGTTTTTACCACCTTATATTTTATATAAGTCGAGTTTTGTTTTGTGTGCTATGGTTGATAATTGATTGTTGTGTGTTGAATGTTTGAATTGGTTGATTTAAAATGTTAGTTTAATATAATTAAAATCTAATCATTATTTTTAATGATTATTTCCAAATGAGGAAACTTACCTTGTTGGTTACGTTTATGTAACATAAATGGATTAAATAGAAATATGGCTGCTTGGATTATTGTGGTTTATTTATTTATTATTGAATATTATATCTGGTTATCAAATTGAATAATATTGTCAAGATAACATATTTGGATGCAGGTAGAACAGGTCGGAGGGATCCAACGGGATTCCTTAAATTTATTGTTTATTTCCATATCACATTATATGAACTGTTTGACCAACCTGATTAGATTATTGATTTGTTGATAGTTGAGTCTAAATTCAACGTTTGTTTTTCTGTTAACCAATGGACGGTATTGGTTGGGGATTTGCAGCATATGGCCTATAAATCAATCGTTTATATATATTGATTTACTGTTAGTTGAATCAACGGTAATGAAGTTATAAAATTATTTTATAACTGGAAATAGGTTTTAAATCTATTAATGGGAATTAAAGTTATTTAAAAAGGAAATAAATATTTATTATTTAAAGTTTATAAGTTATTATTAAATGATTTTATAAAGTGATTTCTTATATTAATAAGATTTATATACAAATGAGCAGAAATTAACCTAACAGGTTAAGAGTGGGATTAAATGGAGTTATTTAAATTAATTATATTATTAATTAATTTAAAGGAAGGATTAATTGGATTGGTTAACTAGATAACCTTGGTTTGAATCAAATGTTTTTACTGGGATTGATTATTAAATTAAATTAGTTTATTATTAAATATATCTAATGAAAACTGATTAACGAATAATTGTTAATTTTGTAAGATTTTAAATGAAGGATTTTATTATTTATTTTGGGAATAAAGAATTTAACTACTTTTACAGTAGTTAGAAATGAACTAAATTATTAATTTAGTTATTAATAATTTAAGAGATTTCTTTTTAAATGAAATCCATTTAAGTAAGAAATCAGAGTTTGAAACGGAATCGAGGTGAAACCGAATAGAGTTTATGATTAGATTTTTATGGTAAAGCCCTGATTTTAATAACAAAGTTATAAAAGAAATTTCGAGCGGATGCGATAGATTAAATAATTTTTTTATTTAATATTTGAATCAAGCAAAGGTAAATTGAGAATAAAAATGGTTTCATATTAAATCGAGTTTTGTAAATATGGTTTATTAAAGGGCGTGAAGCTGAAACGCGGATTTTAAGTAGATAATACTTAATAATGAGATTAAGGGAAATGAATGGGATTGAAATGGGATTTTCAAAGCGAGAAATGGTTGGTATGGATCGATAAGGAGTTAAGTAAAGGAAATTAAAAAGGAGTTGAGAATATATATATATATATAAGATATTTCCAATATAAAGTAAATAAAAGGTGATTTGATAAAATATAATGATATTTATGAAATAAAGGAATTAATGGGATGAGTTTGAATGGGTTTTATTAAAAGGATATATATGTTTGTTTTGTTTTGCAACAATGAAAAAATCAAAGAGATTCATAACGATGTTTTTGTGTGGGATTTAACTGAACCCAAATGTTGTAGTATAAAGTATATAAAATGTTGTTGTAAATATTCTTATATAATAAGAGGTAAAAACCATGTTTTAAATTATTAAAAGTTTAAGATATTTAATTAGTTAAAATTAAAAAGGGTCAAGTGATGTTGAATACTGAACCAGTTGGTTCATTTTATTTTTATGATTGAATGGTTGTTTATTTGATAGTTAAATAACCGACTATCAAATCTGACTCATACGATTGTTGGTACGGAAAGACCGAGATCGAATTATATTCGAAAACCATTCCGACCAACGAATACGAAATTGAGAAGATATCAGATACTGATCAAGTTAGAGCAATTTAAGACCATAGATCTTCGTAAAACGAAAGGATTACTTATATCTCTGGTCAACTCCTATAGTTTTCAAAGTCTACTATACATAAGCTTAACTTATATTTTATAACCAGAGATATACTGTGGTTCGATCGTGGTTGGAATTTATGGATTTGCAAGGACTAATCGCTACGTTCTGTAGGGTGATTCGTAGGATGTGGTAGGAGGGTACCTTCGGTTCATCATGTTCCTAGATGACTTGTATGGGTGAATGTATGACAGAGTATTTCTTAAGAATCACGTACGTTGATTTTTACAAACATATCTCTGTAGGTGGCAGAGAAGACACCTTCTCTTAGCATAAACACCCAGAGTATTTTGCAAGCGTCAATTAGTGATTTGGCGGATCTGATGATGTGGCATTCGAAGTGAATGGTGGCCATATGTAAAAAAAAGGAAATTATAACCTCAAGCCTCATCAACTGGAAAATGACAAAAAATCGGGCAGACGACATGGCTATGTGGGTCACTCCCATTTGGGTGTATAATCAACTATCTAGAGAAATTTCATTTGCTTCTTTAATCTATGTTCGATGTTGTCCCTTTTCGGGAAATGGTGGGTAGCTCCCAACCGTTGGTGATATACATTCGATACACACAAGCGAAATGAGTGGTCGGTCTTGTGTGGGCCGGGTTGCAAGACGTTCTCGCTGAACCCAGTATATTCGCTTCTAGAGATACACTATCGGTAGGTGGTTCCATACCTTGTCATAGTTGGAAATCCAATCTCCAATAAGCGCCCGCGGTTTTTATTGTATAGTATATATGTGGAGCGTGAGATGCAAGCGTTCCACTAAATTGTTATTTACTTGTATTTAGACACTATTATAATATCAGAGAAATATATGTTTTAAAAAAAACGTCTGGGTTATAGTAAGGTAAAAACCGTCCGTGTTTATGTGTGGGTTGGTCTTACTATTATTATTTTCTGTCGAAAGGATTTTTGACTTTAAAATCAATATGGATGTTATTCAAACTTAGTTGGTTTCTCACTCTGGTTCACCAGTCTGATCCGGCATTTATAATGTTTGGGTTAGCCCGGGTTGTACAGGTTTAGGTTTGGATGTAGAATTTCAAGAAGATGTGCTGGAGGAGTTCAGACGTATGATATATATTTATTCCGCTGTGTGTTGTATATGAGGACAGATTATTATAACTGTCCAGATGTGTTGATGTACTATGATGATTGTAAGTATTTATTTCAAAGCTCTCAATAAAGTTTTATTTCTATATTATATTTTGTTTGGCTGCGATGTGAGACTCTGATGTTGTTGTGTTCTCCTTCTTTTTATTCTATTCTAATATTTCTTCCTTTCTTATCTCACCCTCTATTTTCTTTCACTAACAATCCAGTGTTTTTGGTGCTCGGAAGGTCGGCATGAGATATGCTAAAGGTATTTATGTCGATTTTCAGGGACGAAAATTCTTGGGTTGTTACAGAATCGAATTACCAATCTCTAAGCTTGAATAACTTGATTGCAGAACAAGAAAATGGCTTGATTTGATCTGGTCAGAGGCAGCATCTATTTTCCCATTATTTTTGGTGTGCGAAAACATGAGGAATGAGGCAATATTTATAAGTGACCCAAAACCCTAATCTGCCTCCTCTACCGTAGGGGGTCGACCCCCTTTAGCGGTCGACACCCCCCCTTAAGGGGTCGACACACCTGAGCGGGAAATATGCCACCCATGGAAATTTGATTTTCGAACCGGTTTTTGAATTTTTGAATTTAATTATATATATAATTCTCTAGCACGTATACAAACTTCAAATCTTCATAACTTCTTCATATGGTGTCCGCTTTACGCAACCTATTTATCTATTTTGAACAGAATTCCGAGGCGAACGCAATGGCATAGTCTGTTTCCCTTAATTCTTAATACTAAATGAATTATTATTTAATTTATCATTTATAGTGTTGTTAAAATTACGGGGTGTTACAACAAGTGATAATCAAACCCAATTGATAAGCTGTCTTTAATAAGAATACATAACACTGTCAATGCTCCATAATGTCACATAACGGAATAAACCATAAAGATATAAGAATAAATATATAAAATGTCGTCTCCGTCTAATCCACCAGTGTAGCTCCAAATAGTACTCTTGTTTGTCACCTGGTTTGCTCATCCTCATCGTGATGAGCACCCAAGGTAATAAGTGGGAAATAAAACCTTGGGTCAAACAATAGCCTGGTGTGAGCGATAAACTAGTCTCAAAGTACTATAAAAGTCGTAATAATATATATGGCACGAAGGGTATGGAGAATCATATTCCTCCCGCCCCTATGTCCACAAAATTAGCACATTACAAGCGATACATGCTATATTGTGATAAACATCATATAAAAATGTGTGAAAGATGTATAATTACTAACGATGATAAATAAGTAAACATTCATTACGTCCATCATTCATCCCCACATTCACACACTCAGTGCATTGAGTATACAATAATCAATACTTTGGTCCCCAAATCCGTTGAGGCACTGGCAATCCCTATTGCAATGGCTCTACCAGGCTATCACTATGTCCAACTGCATTGGGCTAACAAATAACCCTACCTAGTCCGCACAACAACTAGCTCTGGGGTCCGGTCCAATCAGTCCACAATGCAACTAGCACTATTCGTCCTTGTGCCCATCTCCCGAAGGTATACCAAAATCGTGAATACCTATAACTCCTTTTTACACATATTTGGTAGTAGAATCCATCATAAGACTATCTATAAGACTTCCCTCTGAAGTCGATCGACATGTGGGCTATCCCTAGCAAACAACACTAGAGTGAGATCTCATAGCCCTCTAAGTCGTAGAGACTGCGTGTCAACCCATCCTCATATGGCTGTCATCTCAATACTATCCAATGACATTTCCTATATCTCAGAGAAAAACCTTCTATCACAACAACCTCGCCTTCGTCACGGAATCATCGTCGTCGAATGTCGAATCACTACATAGAAGCACCATATCCTTGTTTCAACCCAAGGTCACTGATTGAAGAGCGACCATGTTGAATCAACTATCGAACAAACCATCATATCCTACTCTTCGAAATTGTATCATCATTCATGTCAAATTAGCCAAAATCGCCAACAATAGTAGTAGTCGATATTGACCATGTTATACATTTAAAATTAATTTTATGGTTGCTTTGATTTTTGTGTGCTTTGGTTACTTTGATTTTGGATTATTTTGATTTTTGGTTGCATTGATTATCTTGAATTTTGAATTAACTAATTGTTATTTTTAAATCTTTAAATGACTCAAATAATAATATTAAAAAATATTTAAAAAGTAAAAGAGTTAAAACTTATTAACAATTCGTTTTATAAAAACATGTATATAAATATACATAAGATAATAGTATAAATAGATAAATAGGATAAGAAAAATTTTAATCATGTCCACACACTTGTTGATATACCCATGTGCGTCTATCGGCATGCCTGGCCAAAATTTGAAATTGAAAATTTGAATTTCCCTCCACTTTTCACCAACTCCTATGTTATTACAAGATATGTTTTGACCAAAAAAACATGACATTTCAACATTTATTTACTACATTCATATTTCTTCATTCATTTGGCCTTTCATTCAAATGAAGAATGAATTCTTCATATGCTTATCTTCTAGAAACACTTCTCTAATGGCCTTCCCAAGCACTTCAACCTCCATGAGGTTATCAAATACCACCAGAAATTATCTGTATAATGATTTTACAAATTATTCAAGCGTATACATGTTATATGAACTTTGGAAAAGTTCATACGGGGAAATTTGCAATCTTTAGCGATTTCCCAACTTATGAGATTGATTCTTTTTTTTCCACAAACAATTTTCTATGTCTTGTTGATGCGACTCAAAATGATTTTGTTTGTTATACTCATTTTATGGAAATGTTTTACTCAAACTAAAAAATAAAGTTTTATGAGGGAAACGAAGGGGAAGTATAGAGTAGTGTTAAAAGAACTCTAATAGTTTTGAAATGTGATGTTTTAGGTCACATACTTGGATCCAAATCCATCAGTATGGACCTTTCTACTTACAAATAAATGAGAATGATCGAGAGAGATTTTTTATCAATTATTTGAAGGAGTTGACAATTTGAGTTAAAAATAGAAATTTTCAATTAAAAGAAAAAAAATGATCTTGCTTTTACAACAAAATTTCACGCCAAGATCGGGAAATTTCAATAAACTGACTTTGAAAGTGTGTAAAGCCCTTTTCCTTATGCACGCCAAGATCGGGAAATTTCAATAAACTGACTTTGAAAGTGTGTAAAGCCCTTTTCCTTATTACAGTCATTACAACATGAATTGGGCTCACGTCATCTTAGATGAATTTTATCCAAAGAATCATTCAAACTATGAAAACATTTTTTTCCATGGATTTTATGTTACTCCAATCTACCTACTCTATTACTTAAACAGTACAGTAGGAAATTGTCACCGCTGACGCGGACTTCTCTAAATCTATGACTTTGAAATACTTCTCTGCTGTTGACAGTTCCTTTCTTACTTGCGTAAGATCGAACATCATATTCTTCAAACCACAACTTCTAATTTCTACAATTTTATGTTTCATCCTACCATTTGTAACTGCACACGGTTGCTCTCTTCTAGTTCTTTTTTTAATTCTTTCTGAAATTCGATACTTCAATTTTTTTATCAGATTGAAATCGAACCAAAAATAATAATTGATCGCATCCACAGTCAACACAAACTCGATCACGAAACAATTCATAATCCAGAAACCATGATGATACGGACTCTGAAATCCCAAAGCAGGTCAGAACTCCAAAATTTCAATCCCTTCTCAGACTTTTTCTAAAAAATCCTACTACTTTGGAAACCAAATCAGATTAGTGAATTTACATATCTATCGAATCCCAATTCTCTACTTACGAAGTTTTGTATCGGGCATGGGTCGAATGTGTAACGTAACTACAAAGGAAAGAGAGTACTGAAAGGGCCGACCAAATTGATACCAGTTCATAATTTGGGGAAAAAAAAGAACACGGATGATTTGATTGCCAATACGTTGTCAGATGTTAATAAATACATGGTAATGTATGTTATATGATTTCAATCTATTCTTTTTCCTGTCTTCATTTCTTTTTAATCTTTCTAGTTTAACGAGAATGAAGTGCGTTTTCTTGAATAATATTGTTTCCTCATGTCAATTAATAAGTTAACATCTTTATACTATGATATGCAACCTTGACATAATGAAAATTTTGAGTAATATAATTAAATTTGATTACAATTCGAAAATAGATTAGAACTTTTGAATATTCAAGTTACCAGAAATAATATAAGTGAAAAAATTGTTCTCACATTGAAAAGTTAATATCATTATAATGGGAACAACTGAAAGCTACTCATATTTTTACATTATTTACAATTGTAATAGGCTTGGGCTTCAGCCTAGCTAGATATTAGTTTCTTTCGTTTCAGTTGTTACACGGTCTGTACAAGGTCTGTACAAATATATAAACAGACCATTTCTGTACATTTCTATATATTCACAATCAATACAAAAATATCAATTCTTTGCTCTCAATTCTTACAAACAACAGTTCATATTAAATCTTTATATAGCATCAGAGCAGATACAATGCTTAACAGCGATTAAAAGATCCTGATCATCAATCGGTGCATTAATCTGTCTATAGACAGAGATTCGTCAAAGAATTATCATCACCCGAATCCCTCTCATATGTGATTTGTTCAATCTCATCATTTTAGAGTTGTAACTTGAAATCCATAAAGTTGTGCCTCGCCACGTTCGTTTAGACAGGCTGCATCAACTTTACAGAATCAAGCATTAATCAAGAAATCACTGAATTTGCGTAGACCGATCAAGAAATCAAGAAAAGCTTTACCGCTGAACAAAAGTGCCTTACCAGAAGGTTTCTCAAAAAAAATCATCATTCAAAAGAGGTAAAATCATCATTATAGCCTCAAGGTTGCCTTAATCTCAACAGAAATTTTTTCTAGAAATTCCTCAATTCAAAGACATCAAAAAAATCAGTGTTTCATACCTTTCTTGCTACAATTTTCTCACTCTTGTCATCCTCATGGCCGGAGACAACAATCCAACATCCGAAACAGGAGATGGATCTGCAAGCAATAATCAGACAACATCAACTAGTCAGGGTACACCAGATGCAGAAACTCTTGTTAAAATAAGCATCAATCCACAAACTCAATTGATTACTGTTTATCTTGAAGAGAATAACTACTTTCTATGGAAATTGCAAGTAGAAACAACCATAGAAGGCTATGGTTTAGAAGGTTATATTCATGGAACTCTCGCTATTCCTTCTAAATTCATTACTGATGCAAACAACATAGTAGTAAGTAATGAAGAATTCGTTAAATATCATAGGCAAGATAGATTAATCTGTGCTTGGTTGTTATCCTCTATAAGTGAAAAGATACTATCTCAAGTAGTTGGGTGTACAACTGCAATTGACATTTGGACATCCATAGAAAAATCTTTTAATACTCAATCCTCTGCCAAGATAATGTTCTACAGAAATCAACTTCAGACTTCAAGAAAGGAAAACTTGTCTATGAGAGAATACTTAACAAAAGCTAAAAATACTTTTAATCATCTTGAAGCCGCATGGCAAAAAATCAGTGATGCTGAACATACATTAGCTATTTTAAACGGACTTAGCGAAGAGGATGAAGCAGTTGTGGCAGTTATTAAATCTCAAAAGGTCACTTGTTCAATGGAAGATGTCTATTCTATCCTACTTGCTCATGAAGGAAGAATCAAAATTAAAAGAACTAATCTAAATGATCTGTCTGTAAATCTTGTTGAATCCAAGAACAAGAACCAAAACAGAGGTGAATATTATAATCAGAGAGGTGGTCCCTCTAACAGAGGGAGAGGAAGGTGGAACAACAACAGACCTAAATGTCAAATTTGCAAAAAAGTGGGTTGCACTGCAGTGAAGTGCTATTTTAGATTTAATAATAACTACGTTCCTGGGCAAAATCAAAACAATCAAAGAAAGTCCAATCCTACTGCAAATTTGGTTAACGCTGAAACTGACAGTCAAAGCAACAGCTCAAGAAACAGTCAAAATGAAGACATTGGTGATGATAACTGGTATCCTGATTCCGGTGCCACTAACCACATCACTAATAATCTCAACAATCTTATTCTTGGACAAAGGGAATACAAAGGTACGAACTCTTTACATATGGGTAATGGGGATAGCATAAATATCACACATATTGGCTTTGGCAGCATCAAAGGTAAAAAACAGTTATATCTCAACAATTTACTTATGGTTCCTCAAATAAAAAAGAACTTACTCAGTGTTTCACAGTTTGCTAAAGACAATGGTGTGTACTTTGAATTTCATCCCTATCACTGTTTAGTTAAAGATCTTCTAACAAATGAAACTATCTTGCAGGGTGAAACGTGCAATGGATTATACAAATTCAAGGCTGTCAACTCTGCAAGAAGTGATCAGAAGAACAAGCAATTATGTTACCTATCTGAAATAAATGAAAAAACTAGTGTGTTCGACATATGGCATGTAAAACTTGGCCATGCTAATGTGAATGTTGTTAAAAAAGTTTTAGCTATTAGCAATATTTCATATGATAACATTTCTACACCATATGTCTGCACTTACTGTCAGATGGGTAAAAGTCATAAATTACCCTTCCCTAATTCTTATACCACCTATAAAAAACATCTTGAACTCATTGCTGCTGACCTGTGGGGTCCAACACCAACAAATTCTGATTATGGTTTTAACTATTATGTCTCATTTGTTGATTCTTATACAAGATATACATGGATGTATTTTTTGAAAATCAAGTCTGAAACTAGTAGAGCTATTATTCAGTTCATTAATCAAGCAGAAAAACAAACAGGTGAAAGTTTAAAAATCCTGCAAACGGATGGGGTACTGAATTCAAACCACTGAGCGAATTCTTTCAAAGGAAAGGTATTATTCATAGATTAACTTGTCCATATACCTCTGAACAAAATGATTTAGTGGAAAGGAAGCATAGACATATTATTGAAAGTGGTCTCACTTTATTAGCTCAAAGTCATTTAACTATGAAATTCTGGCCAGATGCTTTTAGTACTTCTGTATATTTAATAAATAGACTACCAACCAGTGTTTTAAATAACAGAAGTCCCCTTGAAGTATTATATAATGTTAAACCTGACTATAAGATGCTAAAAGTTTTTGGGTGTATATGCTATCCTTACTTAAGACCCTATAATGCTCACAAGTTAAATTTTAGATCCTCACCATGTACTTTTATTGGGTATGCA
This sequence comes from Allium sativum, assembly GCA_030737875.1. Classification (NCBI taxonomy): domain Eukaryota; kingdom Viridiplantae; phylum Streptophyta; class Magnoliopsida; order Asparagales; family Amaryllidaceae; genus Allium; species Allium sativum. The sequence continues at coordinate 15,017,338 of JASFAX010000033.1, forward strand.
AGTGATCATAAAGGTTACAAATGTCAAGATGTAAAAGGTGAAATATTCATTTCTAGGCATGTTGTGTTTAACGAAAAGGTATTTCCTTTTCATAGTCCTGAAATTTCTACAACAAAAAAGATATACAATTCAAAGAAGTCAATTCCAGGAATACCTCTTTGTTCTGACAGTTTAAGTGAAGCCACTGGTGATGGTTGCTCATAAACTCATAGTGGCTCTATGCATTTATCAAACAATGAGTCATCCAAGCCATCCAATCAGTCCATTGGCAATGAACACCAAGATGAAAGTCAGCCACATGACTCAAACTCTTAAATCAGAGAAGATCAATCAAATGTTAGAAATAATAGCAATGAAAGTCATGAACTACAAAGAGAACAGCCACCTACTAGTCATCCAATGATCACAAGATCAAAAAGAGGCATTTTTAAACCCAAGGTTTATACCGCTATCAGCAACTTTGATGAACCAGCTAACTATAAACAACAAGCCATGGATAATGAGTATCAAGAATTGATTAAAAACAAGATTTGGACCCTTGTTAAAGCACCTAAGGATAAAAATATCATTGATAGCAAATGGACCTACAAACTAAATAAAAATGCAAATGGGTCTATACATAGATATAAATCTATGCTTGTAGCCAGAGGGTTTACACAACAATATGGGTTTGATTTTGTAGAGACCTTTTCTCCAGTCGTCAAACCAACTACAATAAGAATAATTCTCACTATAGCTTTGCATAACAACTGGAGAATATAACAACTTGACATTAATAATGCATTTCTGAACAGTGATCTAAAACAAGAAGTGTATATGAGCCAGCCACAAGGATACATGAAAAACAAAGAGTTTGTGTGCAAGCTAAACAAAGCAATTTATGGGCTTAAGCAATCTCCTAGAGCCTGGTTCGATAAATTGAAACTTGTTTTGACAACATTAACGTTTCAATCTACCAAATCAGATCATTCATTATTTGTCAAAATTACTAATGACAACTATATTTATTTTGATATATGTTGATGATTTAATCATCACAGGAAACAGTGAGTTAGAAATGAAAAAGCTCATTCAGTTATTACATAAGCAATTTTCCATCAAAGACTTAGGTGAACTCAACTATTTCCTTGGTGTGGAAGTGTCAAAAGTGTCCAAATCAGAACTGTTCTTAAGCCAGAAGAAGTACATAAATGAAATTCTTGTTAAAGCAAATATGGATGCTGCAAATGCTCTGCCTACACCAATGATTACTAGTCATCAATTATCCAAATACAGGGGAGAAAATATTAAACAATATAGAAGTCTGGTAGGAGCATTACAATATGCTACCATTACTAGACCAGAAATTGCTTATTGTGTTAACAAATTTTCTCAATTTATGCAGGAACCAAAGGAAGATCACTGGAAAGCTATGAAACGAGGGTTAAGATACTTAAAGGGAACTAATGATTATGGACTACATTTCAAGAATTGCAATCAACTAAATATAATTGAATACAGTGATGCAGATTGGGCCACTGATCCGGATGATAGGAGATCAACATCAGGATATTGGATTTATTTGGGAAATAGTCATATTTCATGGTGTGCAAAGGAATAGCCTACAATTTCTAGATCTGGCACGGAAGCAAAGTTCAGAAGCTTTGCTAATGCAACTGCTGAAATTATGCGAGTACAATCATTGCTTACTGAACTAAAAATTACTGTACAAAAGCCACCTACACTATGGTGTGATAATTTAAGTGCTGTGTCACTATCTTCAAATCATGTTCTACATTCTAGAACTAAGCATATGGAAATCGATTTATATTTTGTTCGTGAACAAGTTATCAAAGGGAAACTACATATAAATCACGTTCCAGCAACACACCAAGTAGCAGATGTACTTACAAAGCCATTATCAAGTAAGAGTTTTACCAGACTGAGATCCAAACTTAAAGTTATCAGAAAATCAGACCTTTATGAAGAGACAAAGCATTTGAGTTCAGATCCGAGAGTATCAACAGTTAGAAACACTAGATGGGAACCAAAAGCCACAATAAAGCTTAAATCTAAAGTACAAGAGAACCATGGCAGCTTATCTTCAACTACTCAAAGAGCACGAAGACAATCAGCCTCAGATTTGAGCACGAAGCATGGAGTAAACCCTACTCAAGACAAATCAGAGAGAATAGACTCAAATAAAGCCACAATAAAGCTTAAATATGAAGTACAAGAGAACCGCAGCAACTTATCTTCAACTACTCAAAGAGCACGAAGACAATAAGCCTCAGATTTGAGCACGAAGCATGGAGCGAACCCTACTCAAGACAAACCAGAGAGATTATACTCAAATCCTCGCCATCAATCATCAAATTGAGACAATTTGAGGCTGATTTGAATCAATATCAAAGGGCTTCATTTTTCAATCGTCATAGCGGCTATGGAGAGAAAGCCTAGCTTTCATTTGTGGGGGCGTATAATGAGAACAACTGAAAGCTACTCGTATTTTTACATTATTTACAATTGTAATAGGCTTGGGCTTCAGCCCAGATAGATATTAGTTTCTTTCATTTCAGTTGTTACATGGTCTGTACAAGGTCTGTACAAATATATAAACAGACCATTTCTGTACATTTCTACATATTCACAATCAATACAAAAATATGAAATCTCTGCTCTCAATTCTTACAAACAACAGTTCATACTAAATCTTTATAATCATTTATCATCTTTTACATTTGAAGTTTTTTTCAACTCTCACTTTAGACTAGCAAATATAATTTTGCACTATTATATTTGGATGTTATGCTATAACCAGGTAATTAATTTACAATGTTTATATGTATCTTCTTTAGTTGTTACTAATCTACACCTGAATAAAGTAAACGTGGGTTTAATATTCCATGTACATAAATAATATGGTTTTTTTTATTATATGTAAAGTAAACAATGTGATGAAATATCTTTTCTAATTGGATGCACAGCGCTCACAATATGTGGGGTGTTATTTATTTATTTGATGATAAGAGGATTGACTCATGTAAAGATATCCATAGTGATGCAATTGAGTGTTACCTCTACTCGAGTGTCAAGCTAATTGCAAGTATGGAGGTGTCATATCATTCCTTTTAAGTTTTAACCCAGCCATGCATTGAAGGTATCTACATTTCAAGTCCCTAAATTTCATGAGCCGATAGCTTAAACTATTCTCCGATTCCATTGTTTATAATCCATAGGGAAATAATCTTGAGGAGAAGAGCTAGCTTGAAAAACACTCCAATTTTAATTAGTAAGTTCAAATACTACTAAGGCTTAAATGCACTAGTAAGTAGTTCTTAATGCATTTGGTTAACAATAATGTGATCTCATTCAATGAAAAGATTGGCAAAGTAAATATTAACTTTTATATTTATATTCTTCCTAAATCTTAATACTACTAAACCTAATCATAGTACAATCTATTAGAAGTATTAGGTGATATTTTGTTCAGCTCATTTTGTCAGCTTACAATTATGCATTTGTCAGAAGGGTGCTATTGTAGTACGCATGTAGTATAAATATAAATATTTTAAAACCTGCGAAGTAGTTTTTTGATGTGGTTGATGCAAAGGCATTATGCTTGGTTGTTGAGTTTTTAAATCAAATAGAAAGGATATAATTGTCATACATACATACATACATACATACATACATATATATATTACTATCGACTTATTTTTATGTTACTAATCAGTAATTTGCATATAATTAAACTGCAGATGGATGGATTAGCTAAATAAGATGATTTCTTTTGCATTGTGAGATTTATTTGTATCTTTAACATTTACATATTATACGGTTCATCTTCATTGACAAAGGGTTCATCTTCGCTAAAGAAACATGTTGCTGTTATAAAAATGGAAATGAATTTCTTTTGTTTTTCAACTCAAAACCATGCTAAGAGCACAACCAACAATGGCTTGTTCAGTTACTAAACAAGCCACGGAGCAATCAGGTGTGGCTTGTTCACTCACCCGTGGCTGGTCTGTGGCTAGTTTTGAGTTCCTCCGTGGCTGGTTCACCCAACAAAGACTGGTTCTTATAACGGCAAACTGTTTGCCATTATAAGATTATAACGGCAAACACTTTGCCGTTACAAGATTATAACGGCAAAGTGTTTGCCGTTATAATCTTATAACGGCAAACAGTTTGCCGTTATAAGAACTAGCCATTGCAACACCAACGACTAGTTCACTTCCTCCCTATAAACCACCCTATCTCCTTCTTCTTCCTCCTCCACACAACCACTCCACCTTCCCAACTTCTTCATCAACAAAATGTCTTCGTCTGCACCCAAGCGAAGCGGGAAAAAAACCATAAACAAGAAACTCATGTCCCAACCGCACTCGTCATCGTATGCGATGCAACGGTCAATCCAACAACAGCAACCGTTGCAGCCATCTCACGAATATGGCTACTCGCCGTATTCAAATTATCCATACCGTCCACCGTACCAACCACTCGGTCCTCCTAATTTTCCTCCCATCCAATCGTCTGTCCCGCCACAGTTTTACCAACGACCGCCCGGGGTAGGCGTGTACGACGATCATTCGTCGTATATGTCAATGATGATGCAGACCGAGCAAAGTCAACAACCTCACCTAACTCCGCAACAGACCGGGGTTCGTGACCGCGAAGCGATGCAAAATCTGCAAAGACAGTTTTCGTATGGGTATGTCTCTCCTACTACCGAAGAAAATGTTGGGACTTCTACGGAGGAGGAGGAGGAAGATGCAAATGAGGAAGTAAATGTTACAAATTCTGAAGAATTGAATGAAGAATACGTTGCACCTATCAGTCCCGAATATAACCAAAAGAAGAAGAAGAAGGTGAAGTCTTTAAGGAGCATTTTCAGTAAACGACACCAAACCGAAGTTGAATCGGAGCCGAATCACGGAATAGAAGATATTGAGGATGATAATGCTGAAGGGGAAGATATACCAGCGGATGGAAGAAGAAAACAATGTAAGTTTACTTCCGAGCAGTACGTTTCACTTGCTAAATCGTGGATACGCATTTCACAAGACAACATTGTTGGAAATAATATGAAAGGTGAGAAATTTTGGGAAAGAGTAGCAGAGTTCTACAATTCGTTGGAAGCGAGGAATAGAACATGGGCATCACTTAGAGGCGGTTATAGAGTTATGAATGCCGCGTGTCAGAACTATCTTGCAATACTGACAGCCTTGGAGAACAGACAGCAAAGCGGTGCTGCACCTTATGACGTTGTAAGTACCGTAGATTACTTTGAAAAATAACTTACTATACTATGATCGATTAGTTAGAAATGACATACGCTCATACAATATCCACTTTGTGTTACAGATTGAAGAGTCACGAAAGGCCTACCAGCAAAAGTATGGTCATCCATTTAAATTCCAAGACTGTTATGAGCTTTTATCTAGGTTGCCGAAGTGGAAGAACCCCAGCAACTTCATGTTTGAGCAGCAGAACAAAGCTAGAAGGATGAACTACTCTGATTCTAGTCCAGGAAGTGGCCCGAGTTCGCAAGAAAGAAACCCTTTATTTGGAAGTAGTGATGGACGACCTGTCGGCAGATCCAAGGCAATTCAGCTGGAGCAACGAGGTGCAGAGTTTGCTAGATTTATGGAAACAATGGAGAGTTCATGTAAGGCAACAAAAGAGCATAGAGCTCGATTTTCGGTGGAAAGAAACCGTAGCGACGAAGATTTCCAAAAGACAGTTAGGGATGATCGAGAGCTCCGCAGACAAGAACATGCGGAGAAACAAGCCATGGAAGAAAAGAAGCTGGAGGAGCAGAAAGCTTTGGCGCGAGAGAATAATTATGTTAAAATGATTACATGTGATTTTAGTAAGCTTACCCCTCTACAGCAAGAACTAGTAGCCGAGCAGATTGGAGAGTATAGAAAAAACAAAGGAAGCAGAAGCGGAAGCGTTAGTGGCTCGTATATGGACTAGCTATGTATGTTGGGTTAAGTTGTAATATGATTGTGAACTGTTTGTAGTATTTATGTGCTGGTGGGTGTTTATGTACTAGCTATATATGTTGGGGTGAGTTGTAATATGATTGTGACCTGTTTCAAGTATTAATGTAGTAGTTGTTGTTTATGTACGAGCTGTATATGTTGGGTTGAGTTGAAATAATGATACAATCTACAATATGATTGGAAACCACATTTATTGACTCAAGTACGCACTGATAGATAGTTCAAATGATACATAGTACACGACTACACACTGATACATAGTTCTAGTACCAACTACTGATTCCGACTATTCCTTCCTTTATGCGCCCACAAATGTTCCACCAACTGGTCACGCAATTGGAAGTGTGCAGCTTGATCTTCAATGTGTTGAACCATATCAACATATTCTTCCATTGAGTTTACATCTTTATGGGGTTTTGCATTTGAGCCCGTAAACATGTCAGGATAATTAGACTTTTGATTCTTATATCCGCCTCTTTCAGACTCCACAATCATGTTATGTATTATTATACAATCATACATGATTTTTGAAAGCACTCTTGCATCATGAAAACGAGTAGGATTTCGTAAAATATGAAATCGGGCTTGTAAAACACCAAACGTACGTTCGATGTCCTTTCTGTAGCTAGCTACTTTTTCAGTGAAATACCTTTCTTTATCATTTGATGGAACTTTGTACCCTTGCATCAAAGTTCTCCACTTTGGGTATATTCCATCGACTAGGTAGTACCCAGTTTTGTGTTCGATATTACCAAGTTTATATGAAACATCTGTTGACAATCCGTTAGCAAGTTCTGTGAAAAGATATGATTGTTTTAAAACATTTATATCATTCAATGAACCTGAGACTCCAAAAAAAGCATGCCAAACCCATAAATCGTCTGTTGCTACTGCTTCAAGGATCATTGATGGCACTTTCTTATGTCCGGTGAACATTCCTTTCCATCCCGTTGGGCAGTTTTTCCAAGCCCAATGCATGCAATCTAAACTTCCAATCATACCTGGAAATCCTCTGGCTTCTGCCTTGCGTAGTATCCTGGTTATATCGTTAGGTCCAGGCGTCCGTAGATACTCCTTCCCAAACTCTGCAACAACTGTTTTACAGAATTCTTTCAGACACTCTATTGCTGTTGATGCTGCGATTCTGAAATATTCATCCATTTGATCGCCAGATGTTCCATAGCTTAACATCCTCAACGCCGAGGTGATTTTGATGTGTGGTGAATGGCCGATTTCTTGTGCTCCGTTCAGTCTATAAGTGAAATATGGATTTGACTGGTGAAGTTTAAGATATATTTTTGAGAAAATAGCCGGACTCATATGGTAACGACGGCGGAACAAAGTTATATCAAAGGTTGGATTGTCGATGAAGTAATCCCTCATTAGTCTTTCATGTCCATCCTTGTAGTCTCTCTTATACGGTCGGTCAATCCGGCCATGCATGCTACCCCGATGGTTGCTAGTTGAGCCTTCAACGAAATAATTGGAATACGCAACCATTGCGTGCTGTTCCAGCTCCTCCTCCGTCTCTTGCTCCACCTCTAGTTCGGAATTATCAGTTTGATTCTTCTTGTTTTTGTAGTAATGGTAGTATAGATTTGGATCCATTGCTTGCTTTTTTATAAGTTGAGTTTCGTTGTTATCTCTAAGCGTATCCGAATGAGAGATATATATTAGCAGGGATGGTAAACTAAATATCTCTGACATAGAGTACATGTAGGCAATAATGGGTGGCAATAATGGTTCCAACATGATGGTTCTGTCATTGAGTAGTCAATTCGGATAGTTGTTGTGATGTGAAAGGTTGGCACTAAATGGTTGGCAATAATGGTTCTGTCATTGAGTACTCAATTCGGACTGTTGTTGTGATGTGAAAGGTTGGCACTAATTGGTTGCCAATAATGGCTCTGTCATTGAGTAGTCAATTCGGCCAGTTGTTGTGATGTGAATTTTGGACATTTAAAATAGAATATTTTAAATAATATCGACGAGAAATTTATTTTGAATATAATTCGAACGTATATATTATATACGTCGTCGTTAGAATATAAATAATTATATATAATTATAAATAGAATTGAAAATGGCGCGGTAGTTCGATAATTCGATTTCAAACTTCAATTGAATGTACCGAGTGCAAAACAATCTAGATTTTAGTGAAACCAAAAACATTAGGATCTAATCGAGAATATCTTTCCAACGAATCCGAAAAATCAAGATTTCATAGCGGGAATCAAAAGATATGTCCAATTGAAAATTCTTAACAGTCGCTATGGAATTCAAACTTCAACTGACGATAGTACATGCGAACTAGCTCAATCAAAGCATGGAGTAGGAATTAGTAACTTCATTAAAATGCATTTTACGTTTAGTCTTACGGGCGTCGCCTGATGTTCAATCGCAACTGCTCATTATCACTTCGAACACGTCTATTTTCCCGTTCGAGTTCGTTACAATATGCTATTCCCCGAGGACACAAAGGTTGGTCTATCCATTCCGTGTAATTGCAACCATTTGGAAAGGCTGGGCATCGCTGAATGCGCCGACCTATATTGTTTCCCTCTGCTTGAACCACAACTTCAACCGCGTACCCGCAGTAGCAATGAACTGGATAGGAATCAACTATTTGTTCCTGCAGTGGTACACGAAAGAACTCTGCTTCCTGAGTTGACTGATTGACAGCTTGTTCAGATGATACTTGAACAGGTGGGACTTGAGTTTCATATGGAGGTTGAACGTTCAGCTGTTCGTACGACGGTTCAGTTTGCGGTCTAATTTGGTTTAGGAACTGAAATTCGTCTTGAAGCTCCTGTAGCCTCATTTCGTTGTACGCCTGTTCCTCGGAGTCTGTAGAAGATGACCACGAAGACATCTTCAGTGAGTTCTAATAGAAGGATGTGCTCTAAGAATGAGAACGAAGGTGTTTGAGTGCGGTAAGTTGTGACTAAGTAACATATGTATATATAGCTGCAATATTAGTTATGGTGTGAATGGTCACTAGCTACACTTTGTGATTTTCAAAGCTTGTGTAGGTAAACAAACAAAATACTGATGTAACCGGTCATTGGTACGACTGTAGGGAACACTGTAGGGAATCTGCTTTTTAGTGATAAAGTGTATCGAGGACGACCCCCTGTGGCTACAGACTGAGAGCTGGACTATATTCCAATAACTCTCGACAAAGAGTGACATGACGCCACTGTCACATAAAAGATGACTGCACTATGCGAACTGTGCAAGACGTGACCAGTCAATGTGCTACAGTCCGTCGACCAACTACAGATGGTTACGAAACGTTAATACATTTCAAACAACACATACAGGAACTAGAACAGCAGAACATAGTAACATCAAATAACGATACAAGTGATACGATACAAGCGATACGATACAAGTGATAGGATGCGTAACGATACAGTACATATTAGCATAACATAAAATATTTAAATCCTAATTTAATCCACGTTGGAGTCGATAATTTGAATTACTTAGGTCGTTAACTTGATTTCGCAGCTTTCTTATTTCTTCCTCTAGTTCCAAAGCATACGTAATTGCTCGACGGGGAAAGCGATCATCTATCCACTGTCCGAACTCGCATCCGTTGTTTCGTACTGGACAAGTATAATATCGTCGTCCAACGTCTTTTCCATGACGGATGACTAATTGCGGTGCTTCAAAACCACAAAAGCATACAATATTTGCGGATTGCACCTCGCCTTCTTCAACCGTGGCTCTTACACGAGGAATTACAAGGTTAGCCCTACGGTCATGTTGTCGTGCTGGATTGTCTTGCTAATTGCTTATTTCCATTTCGTGCATTCCTGCTTCGAGCTCTAATTGTCGCACCTCGTCATTGTGTCGCTCTTCCATTTCAATATACCACTCGGTTGGTTCTCTAGATGCGGACGGATTAGGATTTGATGGTCCAGAAATAAGGTCCGTGTAATTGTAAGAAGATGGATAAGAAATTGGCATGACTACGCTCTAAGTAGATGGATAGGGTTTTAGTGAAACGACATTCGATATATGTAGGAGGAGATGCAGTTACCAATGCATAAAGGAGTTTGCCGTTATAAAAATATAACGGCAAATTGTTTGCCGTTATAAAAATATAACGGCAAACTGTTTGCTTTTTTATTTTATAGCCGTTGCGCCCCAACGGCTACTTAAACGGTCGCAATCCCTCCCATTATATATCAACCTACCTCCTCCTTCTTCCACACTAACACACTACCTTTTCAACTTCAAGTTGTACAACCCAAAAAATGTCTTCTTCTGCACCCAAGCGAAGCGGAAAAAAAGGTGTAAGCAAGAAACCCCTATCCCAACACCAACAGTATTCAAATGACGATGCTCATTCCGTTTATCAAAGAGCTGGAAAAGAAATTGTACGCGAAGGGAAGGTTTCCGAGCCACTAGGGACGATTGGATCCAACCCTGTTTGCTATTGTGGACAAGTGTCGGTCGTTGTTGTTGACGAGACCGAAACAAATGCCGGTCGTCGATTTTTCGGTTGTGAAGCCTTCAACGACCACATGAATTATCCTGATGCCATTGATTGTTGTTGCTTTAAGGAGTGGATTGACCCTCCCATTTGCGAACGTGGACGTCAGTATGCACTCGAAGCACAAGCAGAAATAAGACGCTTGAGCAAGATTAATGCCGGTAAGACAAGAGATGGTCCTTTCCCTAAACCATGGTAGGTGTACGTGTTTGAATTTGATGCTGGTGTGCTCAGTTGTTGTAGTTTGTATGATTATGGTTTGGCATTTCCTTCTGTTCTACTAGTTGTCATTGTTCCAGTTGTTTTAATTGCTCAATAGTTGTACTAGTTGTTGAAGTTTGTATGATTATGGTTTGTCAATAGTTCTACAAGTTGTCATGATATTATAGTTGTTTTCATTATGTCGCAAGCAGAAATAAGGCACCTGGGAACGACCCATTTTTTGTAACCATTTCGTGAATTGAAATGGTTAAAGCACTGGTGGACGACCCTTTTTTTGGTGCTGGTAGTCTCTTCCGAATTAAATGACAACAGTATACGAAATTAATAGTAATGGCACCATTTTTCGTTCTGCAATGATGTGACTGGACAATGTAGAGAATCTAACATAATATCACGAGGTTAATAGTACATGCCAACATTTCTTGTGATGGCACCATTTATCGTGCTGCAATGATGTGACCGGACACTGTAGGGAATCTAACGTAATATCATGAGATTAATAGTAAATGCCAACATTTCATGTGATGGCACCATTTTTGGTGCTGCAATGATGTGACCGGACATTGTACAGAATCAACCATAATAACACGAGAACCCTGTAAACCGTATTCAAGTATGTTGAATTGTAAATGTTGGTCGTACATTGCCCTTATAAGTACTCCATATCTGATAATCCATCTCATACCTCCTACAGCTTCAAGCAGCACCGTTGTAGAGTAAAGGGAGAATATTTATTTTCTTGTTTTCTTAAAGGTAACGTTTATTATCAACAAATTCGTACTTCTAGTTACTCTACTAATTCTACTGATGCACAGGTTACATGGACAATTCAAAAATAAGTGATGAAGAAATGGGAAGGATTTTTGATGAGTACGAATGAAACTTAGTGAACGATAACGAAAAGGGTTTAGTTCATGATACACAAGTTGAAGAGGTGCCCGTCGCGATTCAGCATCGAGCGGTTACAGCTCCGCGTCCTTCTCCAGTAAATCAACGACCTAGTAATAGTGCTTGTAATAATTCTCCTACTCCAGATTTTTCGTCTAAGGATTTGCTGGCCCTCGTAAAATCCTATATTGAGGTTGAAAAGAGAGATGAGTTGCTAATGCAAAGTGGAGGGGGTTTAACATATGAAGATAGATGGGAAATGATCACGAGGTTATACAACAACCATCGTTCCCGGCCCACTACACGAACATCGGTTGAAATCCAAATGGCTAATCGTCATTTTGCAGACGCTTGTGATCGGTACACAAAGATTATCGAAACTGTTGAAGACGAGAACATATTTAAAACAAATCAAGCAACATATGATTCTCGTTACCTTTTCGAGTATGGTGAGGAGTTCGTTGGTTACGAAGCGTATAAACTACGCTACAGTTGGTTGACCCGCTATGGAACTGAGTAGGCTTATGGTATTGTGATTTTATTGTTGTTTTACTATCTATTTACTTTGCTGTTTGTGCGTAGAATATGGAGTTATATGTAAACCTTGTTATGTTGGCGTGCTGTTTAAGAATTTTGCATTTCTACACGAGAAGAGGGAAACCTTGTTCAACATCAAATTCAAACGTTATTACATTCCAAATAACACTTACAGGAACTAGAACAACAGAAGATACCGGCTCTACACAAAAACATTCTCTACACATAAATACAGTGTCTACACATAACCAAATGTAGTCTCTACACAGAAACATAATCAAAACGTACACAAAATACATTGAAAGCACATAATAGCGGTAGTCAACAAATACAGAATGCATACTCAAACAATAGGAACATACAACTGACAACTGCGAAAACGTAAAACATCGAAAGTACATAATCATGGTAGTGAACAAATACAGAACGTCTACTCAAACAACAAGAACAGACAACTATCAACTAGGAATACGTAGAACAACAAAAATACATAACAGTGGTAATACAACAAAAGTACATAACACTGGTACTCAAAAAATGCAGAATGTCTACTCCAACAGTAGGACCATACACCTGACAACTGCGAAAGTACATAAAAGTGATAGTAACTCACTCGTCCGAGTCATCTGAATGTGTACGTGGATGTGTGCGGCGCCGATGACGTCTCTCATGATCACCAACATCTGGAGGCTGACTGACCCAGCACTAGACCTATGGTGGTAATACATCTGCAAGTCCTGAAGTCTCTTGCGCTCTGCCTCAAGCTGGGCCTCTAAATGCGCCTGCTGCTGTCGTGCCTCCTCTGCAACACGACGTAGCTCACCATCATAGTAATCTAGGCTACGCCTATGCTCTATATAGCCCGTATGCCTAATCCCCATCTGCATATCATACAGATCATGATATGATACCTGTGTAGGATCCGGGTAATCGTGATGGGCCGGAGGATGAAACACGTCAACGTAACGATCCGGTCCAATGGTGGGCACTGCCATGGTCCATCCAAAATGACTGGCGGCCGCCACATGATCAGCTGCACGAAAACTCTGACTGGACTGGGTAACATCCTCGACAACAGGTGGACTTATGCCGTGTCGTATAGCAGATGGCCCTACTAAATCAATCGATGCTGCATGCGTAATCGTATCTGAGGACCCGGTGAAAAATCTACGCCAGAAGGTAAGGTAACACTCCCCGATAATAACAAAGCTCTCAGCCGTCCACCAGCCTGCTATCCTGGCTATATCTAGCTGCTCCGTCGGGTAAATCATACACCGATAAGTATATGGGTGTGGATCATCCGGAATAGCATCGAAGTCATACAACTGTCTCCAGCACCTCTCACCAAGATACCAATAAGCACCTAGCGCCACGGGAGAAGATATAAGTGGAAATCTCCGTCCGGCAAGCATCTTAGCAATCTGTATGATCTCAAGATCGATGGATGTACTCTGCTCAAATGGATGCCATAGAATCTGATCCCTATACATCCTCAGCTCAATCTGGTTATGGGCAACGGGAAACACATGGCGTGACTCATTATCTCTGGGCCCCCGGTTGTCCGCAGTCCAAAAGCATATACGGGGGAAAAAGGTCGATGGGTCAGCAATACGGGTGATAAAATGAAAGTTCCTAGAGTACTCAAAGTACCAATACTGTAACAACTCCCAGAATCCAAATAAAGAAACCTGAGAATCAGTGATGGTGCATTGCATGTCGAGACATCTGTATAGGTATGCAAGGATAGGTGTGCCCCAATCATATAAAATCGCCCCATCGGCATTTATCTCAGCCGCGACCGCAAAAAACCCCACAGGAATGCTACTGCTCGAAGAACTAAAGAAAAGGTTACCCATAAGGTATAACACAAATAATCGAGCAAGCTCCAAGTCGTCATCAACAGAGTAGTGCTCGAGTATCCTGTCCATAGCCGCACGGATCGCGCTCACTCTAATAGCGCCTTCTGCCTGATATGACGTAGCAGAAACATCCAAATGAGGCAGTAGATCATGAACAAGTGCACGATCACGCCATCGACCATCGTCATAAGGCAGTTGGGGATAAGCACTTACTCCAATGCTAATACCAGTAAGCATGGAGAAATCAAGCGGTGTAAGTCCTAACTCACCACAAGGAAAGTGAAATGTGTGGGTGGTTTTGTACCACCGTAGAGCAATGGCCGCACACAATTGGACATCGGCATTTATAACATGGTTTATTCCTAAAATAGCAAATCGCACAATAAGATAAAATATGACTACTAAATTATCCACTTATTTCATTAAAAGGTCTATAATATTACCTAGAAAAAATTGAAATCCAAGAGCATGTAACAGTCCTGCGACCCCCTCCTTACCCGCCAAGTGTGCATGATAATATCTAAGTGTGGTCGTTAACGAACCACGTGGACGTATATTTCGTGACTGTTAACGGTTCAACAAAATGTTATACCATCTACCCAATATATAACACTCAAAGAATACTATGTAAATAATACTAAAAATACTTACAGCCAAACTCGACTGCGTGCTAACGTGTACTTCGTCATCTGGAAGAATGCGAAAGTTGGATAGCGCAGGAAGCTTCGCGGCGCTGAGGTTCATATCCACATAGCCATCGAGTTGGCCCTCTCTAGCGGCAACTGATCCAACACCCCTACGTGCCCTGCCTGCTCGTCCGCCTCTACGCCCGCCACGTCCCCGATGACCGCCTCCCTGTTGCACCTCTGCTTCTTCGTTCTCCATGTTTTCGGCGGCTACAAGTAAGTCTTCTATTCCGAGCACTGGCTGTTGGCCACTACCACCTTCACCACTCCCGCCGGCGCCACGATCGTCGCCGTGCATGAATTTTTTGGCGAATTTTTTTAGTAATCTAGCCATATTTTCGAACTAATATCTCACACAAGCTAGTTAATTTGGTTAAAAACTGACGGATTGGTGAATTGGTGGAGAAAATTGGGTGAAAAATGGGGGAGGAAAATGGGTTTTCGGGTTTGAAGAAGGAGAAAGAGAAATGGAGCAGAGGAGGGGTGGCGGCGAGGGTTTTGGGGGGGTAACATTATAACGGCAAACACTTTGCCGTTATAATGTTATAACGGCAAAGTGTTTGTCGTTATAATATTACAACGGCAAAGACTTTGCCGTTGTAATATTTATAACGGCAATATCTTTGCCGTTGTATCCCCACTCCCCAACCAGTCCGTGGCTGGTTCTCCCCTTCTGGGTGCTCAGCTCGTTGGACCAGTTTCAGAACATGAGAGAGAATAACTGAACAGAACGGATGGTTGGTTATGGTCTAAGGCATCACTTCTTTAGTGTGTTTATTAAGAAAATAAAAAAACTAAAAGCTGAGGAAATGATATTGCATAACTTTACAAAGCACAAAGGTATACCAATGAACCGGGATAGATGAATAACTACAGCATGGAATTTTCTCCTTCCCGAGACCATTTTTTGGTTGCATAACAAAAAGTAAAAAAAAAATTAAGTGGCTAGATGATAGCCAATAGGTGTAACTAAAAGTATATACATGCATATACCACTATAGAATTCAATCATCTACAACTTCAAATCTACGATGAATTTGAATGTGCAACCAAAATAACACAAGGAAAGCAAGACAAAACAATTCAATTAGCTTTAGTCTTTTTTTAATGTCCTTGGTGATTAGGAATGGAACTGTATTTTCTACATCCATATTACGAATAGGTCCACAATGGTTGAAATCCAAGGTACCTGTAGGATTGTATTGCATAGATATGGTGAGTTTGGGTAGATCTTTGATTACGAGACGGGTGAAATCATACCAATTAGTTAATAAATAGAAATAAAGAAGAAAAATTAAATTAACAGTGAGTGAATGTTTTAGGAAAAGCAAGAGGATTGAAACATTCAAGAAAAACGAGTGAACATGCAAGAAGAAAAGTGAATGAACGTTTCAAGAAAAGTAACCCGATAGGAAACGAAATCAAAAAAAGGAGAATTGATGAAAGGAAAGAGGAATGGTACGTCTGCATCTAGCACAAAAAAGGAGGAACATGTTTTCCAGCGTAGTGATAATAAAATATTTATATTTGTGCAGAACCAAAGAATATAAATCATTCCGTTTCTCAAGAAAAAATGGTTTGCATGCGCTCAATGATGCTACACACAACTTGATTTTTTATGTTGTCTAATTTTTTTAATACAAGATTGTATTTGCTATGAATGATTGGCATATTTGATTGAAATATTTTGGAAAGTAATTCATATTTTTGAAGATAAAATCGGACCATGCAATCCTGTTTTGAACTTAAATTTGAATTTAAGTATGAAATTCTCTTTAAATAATTAAATTGGCCTTGGCTTTAATAAGATAAATAACCTTTTAGACATAAATATTGGGAAAGCTTTTCTAATATAATGTTAGTTTATTTTAGAACTGAGTTTGAATTTAAACCATAAGAGATAAATGGTTTAAATTTATAAGTTTTCCTTAAAGAGAATTTTGCAAAATTGTTTGAAATATTAGTATTTTTTGAAAACAAAAATGGTTAATCCTTTAGAAAGAAGAGAGAGCACGCGCGCGCACACACTCACACACACACACACACACACACACACACACACATATATAAACAAGTGATAATAACTACCAACAAAAATGTTTGAAATATTATTGAAAATATTTTATAAATGTGTTGACGTGGAAAATGGTCACACGCCAACACCCAGTGTGTATATAAATGCGTTAGCAACACAGTAATTCAAAGATGTAATAAAGTAAAGTAAACACGGGAAGATACAGCTTTTTATAGTTTTTGGCACTAACTTCTACATCCACTTCATAATGATCATTCTTCATATGATATCTGAATACAATGTAGTACAAGTTTAGACGATATTCGAGTACAAAGTATACAATAGAATAACAATGTCCATGTTAATTCTAAACTTTGACTGAAATGCCCTTCTTTCTCCTTTAGATAAGTTGACTCGGTCAACTATGTCTAGTTTGAGCTTCAATGTCGAAGAAGTCCAAAACAGCCCAAGTTGCATATTCATCCTTGTGAATGTCCAAGTGTTGATGGAAAATGTGTATGTCACGTTTTATTGGTCAATTCCATGCCCAATGGACATAGGGAAGAAGGTGGCTACCATTAATGAGGTTCTTGTAGCTCTAAAAGGCTAAAAATACCAAGGAAAAAGGATCCAAATTAACGTCAAGGCTTAGGGTATTTATAGGTAAAGGTAGATAGTGGAGTAGGTGAGATTTGGGGACCATAGATGATATTCGCATCCCAAACCTGTCCAAAAACCAAAATATCACAACACCCAAAGGGGAGGCCTCGAAATTTCTCGTTGGATGTGAAATTCGCATCGGATGCGAAATTCGCATCTTGGGGATGCGAAACTCGATCCGATCGCTTTATGTTTCCTGATGATGTTCTTGACGCTTGACAGCGTTGCTAACCAGGAACTTGACGTGTGATAGATTTGACCAAAAAATGTGTCAACATTTACCGCCCAAAACGTATCTTGCTTGATCCAAGGAAGGTGTTTTTTGTGAGGATAGGAAAAAACCAGAAGCCAAAGCTAGGAGAAGTCCGGAGTGAGCTTTCATAACCGAAAACCGAAGAGCCATGATCGTGCTAGATTGTATTAATCTAGAAAACCCAAAGCCAATAGACCAAAAATCCACGATCGCTTCGAATCGTATTATCCATTAGCAAGAAAACCAGAAAGCCCGAAATCCGATAAAAGCCGATGATTGCTCTGGATCGTTTAGAGATAACCCAAATTGCCAGAATAACCAGAGGATTGCATGTGCTTGAAAACCTGAATCCAGAAAATCCATAATTAGGAAGTCGAGGCAAACCTGACATCCGTAAATCCAGAATAGGCGATAACCGTATGGCTAGACAAATAGATGAATCGTCGCTTTTGAACGATCGAATAACCAAACGAGCAGTATCTGTCAGCCAAACTGACAAGATCCAGGTCTCGCCACAAGTCGAGGCAGTCTTGTCGAAATAGGACAAGAGGCCAAGACTTCCAAACGAGCAGGATCTACCGACCAGACGAGCAAAATCCGTACTATCCGTAAACCAAGGCAGTCTTGTTGCGGAGTGACAAGAGGCATAGATAGCCAAAAGAGTGGGATCTATTGGCCAAACGAACAAGATTTGGGCACTCACCACAAGTCAAGCCAGTCTTGTCGAAGTAGGACAAGAGGCCAAGACATCCAAACGAGCAGGATCTACTGACCAGACGACCAAGATCTGTACTATTCATAAACCAAGGCAATCTTTTCGCGGAGGGACAAGAGGCCAAGGTAGCCAAAGGAGTAGGATTTGCCGACCATGTTAGCAAGATCCGAACTCTCCGTAGATCGAGGCAGTCTCGTCGCGGAGGGACAAGAGGCTAAGTAGCCAAAGGAGTGGGATATGCTGACCATACGAGCAAGATACGTACTCTCCGTAGATCAAGGCAATCTTGTCATCGAGGGAAAAGTGGCCTAGGTAGCCAAAGGAGTATGATCTTCCGACTATACGAGAAAAATCCGTACTCTCCATAAATCAAGGCAGTCTTGTCATGGAGGGACAAGAGGCCAAGATAGCCAAAGGAGTATGATCTGCTGACCATACGAGTAAGATCTGTATTCTCCGTAAATCAAGGCAGTCTTGTCATGGAGGGAAAAGAGGCCGAAATAGAAAAGGAGTAAGATCTGTCAACCATACGAACAAGATCTGTACTCTCCGTAAATCAAGGCGGCTTATCGCGAAGGGACAAGATGCCAAGGTTGCCAAAGGAATAGGATCTGTCGAACATACGAGCAAGATCCGTACTCTACGTAGGTCAAGGCAGTCTTGTCGCGTAGGGACAAGAGGCCAAGATAGCCGAAGACGTAGGATATGCCGACCATACAAGTAAGATCTGTACTCTCCGTAGATCAAGGCAATCTTGTCGTGGAGGGAAAAAAGGCCAAGATAGCCAAAGGAGTAGGATCTGCCAACCATACGAGCAAAATCTGTACTCTCCGTAGATCAAAGCAGTCTTGTCGCGGAGGGACAAGAGGCCAAGATAGCCCAAGGAGTCGGATCTGCTGACCATATAAGTAAGATATGTACTCTCCATCGATCAAGGCAGTCTTGTCGCGGAGGGAGAACAGGCCAAGACAGCCTAAGGAGTAGGAACTACCGACCATACGAGCAAGATCTGTACTCTTTGTAGATCAAGGTAGTCTTATCGTGGAGGAACAAGAGGCCAACATTGCTAAAGGAGTAGGATCTGCGGACCATACGAGCAAGATCCGTACTCTCCGTAGATTAAGGCAATCGTGTTGCGGAGAGACAAGAGGCCAAGATAACCAAAGGATTACTAAGGTTCGTAATCCGTTGTTGATTTCATACTTCATAAGAAAGTGTCCCTACTTTGCGAAGTAATTTTATTAAAGTCCTAAAAGTTAGGGGTATTTAATAAAGCCAAAAGAAAACTTAATGGTTCGTCATCTGTAAAGAGCATGCCTAGGGAGCTGGCCTGCCCCCACGCATGGGTAGGCAGACTTGACCGTCTTCCGGTTCCAAATTTATTCATGATGGAAAGTGAATCGTTTATTGTTTATGAAGAGCATGCTTAGTATCTCGTCGGTTCCTGTTACATGGGTAAACAAACATAACCATTCACAAATCAAAGCCGGGGAAAATTAACTTTCCATTGATAACCAGAGGGGCTGATGGTGTGTCGTCGAGCAAAAAGCATGCCTAAGGGTTATAATAGCTCCCATACATGGGTATGCCAACTCAACCATCTTACAATCCAAAATAGCCGAAATAACCAAAAGGAAGGATACAAAAAAGGATTGTACTCCGTAAAGCCATATATCCATAATCCAGAAAAGAGCTAGTAGAGCCAACGTCATAATCTTAAGAAAATCCCAAAAGGCGTAAAGCCGTAGAATGAGAAAGCCATGAGTGAGGAGAATATTATTCGAAAAGCATAAAATCTAGGAGCCAAGAAAGCCAAAATGGAAGCCTAAGCACCAAAGGCTTGGAAAACTGGAATCTACGAAGCTGGAGAAGCCTATAACCGAGAATGCACAAGAAATGAATTCAATATCCAAGAGACCATGCGAACCCAAGATCAAATAACCAAAGTATCCATGAAGCTGAAAGATCAGAACCACAGAACCGAAAAACCAAAGCCACAAGTCATAAGATACTGATGCCTAAGAGACCTGCATCCAAGACACTAGAGCTAGCAAGGAGTTTGTTGATAACAATGCCACCAGGCCAATTGCTGGTCCCAGGCATATCCTAATTCCCTTGAAGGGGTTGTGCCTATCCTGGCACCATAGACCAAGTTCGAACAAACCGTGCCAGATTTCCATGGCTAATACGCCCCTCTATCAGGTACTGAAGATGCCGGCAATCGTTTGTGTCATGACCATCCATATCGTGAAGCATGCAATGCCTACTAGAATCCCTTTCTCTTTGAGTCGACTCCCTTGCGGGATGCTCTGGGAAAGGAACAGTGGGATGAACTTCTCAGAAAATCTCCTCGAGGTTATAAGTGAGTTCAGAGTAAGACGAGAACTTGAGTCTCCCCCAAATCGGGCGACGATCATCCCCCGAGGAGGGTTGCCTAACAGTGGCATAAAGTTTAGCCTTTTCAAAGTCAAATGGTTTCCCTTCCTTAGCAGCATTAACATCGAGGATCTTTTTGTTATTACCGGCCTTCGCATCTTCTTCTCGAAGGAGCCTTTCAGCTTCAAAATAGAATTCCCCGAGATCCCTTGGCGGGTCCCGATGCAGAGAAGTCTTGAATTCATATTTATCCAGAACACCTTACACAGCGGCCATTAAAACCATGGAAGAGTTAGGTCTGTCAACGAAGCGACCGTAGCATCGAACCATTTCAAGAATCTATGTAGAGTCTCGCCGGAGTTCTGCCTGATAACATTGAGAGTTATCACGCTTTTCGGACGAGCTATGTTGACTCTAAACTGTTCCACAAACCTGCTGATCAAAGAATTCCAAGAAGTGATGGAGTCCGGCTCCAGCTGCCTGTACCACATTGCAACTATATCTTTTAAGAAGCGTGAAAAGCACTTGGCCATGACATTCTCTGAAGCTGAAAGAACTTCCATATATCGAATGTATCTCATAAGGTAGCGGTCAGGTCCTTGAGACCATCATATGGGTCCACCACTGGTAGTTTGAAATCAGGTGGGTTACGAGAGTTCCTGATATCCAAATAAAGCAAAAAGTGAGTCACACAATCCAAGTCCATAGAAGAGGCACCACCTCGAGTGAACTGACGGATGACATTCGCGATCTCCGGCCCATTTCGGAAATCAAGCAGTTGATTTAGATTATCCAAAGTGACACTGGTTCCCCCAGTGTTTAAGTCCAAGTTGGGAATCAGTTGATTAGGAAGGATGTCCAGTTGAATCCCAACCTGTGGGGCCACATCGAGCACTATCCCGACTCCTAGAACTGCGGGAGCGCTATCATCCAAAGTTGTACGAACTGGCGCTTGAGCAACATTTCGAATTACGGAGCCCGCAACCTAACCAACCAAAGCGCCACGGGCTGGAGAGACATCACGATTAGCGGTGCCCACAAGTGTAGTGGGAACAGCGTCGTTCCGAGAAGCGGCGTCGGCCTACCGATTAGTTTGCAGGGTTTCACCAAGTCCTGCATCGTAGGTGGAGGAACATTGGTACTCGTCCCAGTGATATCTTCCTGGCCAGTCGGCCTTGAAGTACTTCTTATCATGTCTTGAATTCGAGCAAGAAAGGTATTGAAATATTCTTGCAGTCGCTCAAGTCGAGCGTTCAAATCTATAGCTAAGTTCTTAACCATTCCATCAACGTCTTCACAAGTGTCGTAGTTCGATGGAACTCCAGTCGAAGATAGCTCTTGACTTCCTTCATCTCTTATCGCATCATGAGTTTTAGTGATAGTTTGGAGCTTCTTGCGCTTATTCATGGTGGAAAGCGAGTAAAGTTGAAATCCAAGACAAAATCCGAAGACAAATCCGAGTAACTAATCCGAAGTAGAAATCAAAGTTGTGCGCCCCCTACCTGGCGTGCTAAAATGTTGACATGGGAAATTGTCACATGCCAACACCCAATGTGTATGCAATTGCGTTACAACACAGTAATCCAAATATGTAATAAAGTAAAGTAAATGCGGGGAGACACAACTTTTTATAGTGGTTCAGCACTAACGCCTACGTCCACTTTATAATGACCATTCATCATATGATATCCAACTACAATGTGGTAAAGTTTAGATGATATTCAAGTACAAAGTATTACAACAGAATAACAATGTCCTTGTTAATTCTAAACTTTGATTGAAATACCCTTCTTCTTTCTTCATTAGATGAGTTGACTTTGTCAACTATGTCCAATTTGATCTTCAATGTCCAAGAAGTCTAAAACAACCCAAAAGTAGCATATTCATCCTTGTGAATATCCAAGTATTGATGGAAAACGTGGATGTCACATTTTAATTGTCCACGCCATGCCCAATGGCCACGGGGAGGAAGGTGGCTACCATTAATGAGGCTCTTCGAGGTCTAGAAGGCCAAAAATACCAAGGAAAAAGGATCAAAATGAAGGCCAAGGCTTGGGGTATTTACAGGTGATGGTAGGTAATGGAGTAGGTGAGATTTAGGGAACACATAGCTAAAATTCACATCCCAAACCTGCCAAAAAACCAAAAAATTGCATCACCCAATGGGGGGCCTTGGAAATTCTCGCATCCTTCCCTGGGATGTGAAACTCACATACCGAAGGATGTGATTCTCGCATCTTGGGGATGTGATATTCACATCTCGAAGGATGCAGATTTCGCATCCAAAAGGATGCAGATTTCGCATCTTGGGGATGCGAATTTTGCCTTCCGGATGATGCAGATTCCGCATCCCAGAGGATGCGAACTTCGCATCCTCAGTGATGTGAATTTTGCATCCCGAAGGATGCGAGTTGTGAAATGAAGGGGAAGGCGATGCGAGATGGTGGGATGTGAGGCGAGGTGGATGATGCAAGATTAGACCGGGCAGAGGTCGCGAGGTCGATCGCCACCGGGACTGTGGGGCCCCAGACCCCCACTGGCGTTGCGCCTGGACCCGCTAACGGCTCGCCTTCGGCTCGGAGGACGGCTCGCCTTCTGCTCAGAGGACGGCTCGCCTTTGGCTCGGCTAACGGCCTTCCTTCTATAGGAGTTATGGTGCAAAGCATTGAGATAGATGTTCTCGGCCCCAAAAGTGGTCATCTGATAGGAGTTTCGGGTCTTCTTATGTTTGCGACGTGACTTCGACCCGATCGCTTTATGTTTCATGACGATGTTCTTAACGCTTGAGTGCGTTGCTAACCAGGAATTTGACGTGTGATTGCTTTGACCAAAAAGCTTGTCAGTAAAATGTGTTTGAAATTGTACTGTTATGCAAATACGTGTATCTGGTTTTATATTTGAATATAAGATATTATTTATTAATATTAAATTTTATCGAAATTTTGTATATTTAACAAAAAAGTATTACTGAATATATTAATAATTGTTTTGAAAAACATGGGTATTGTTTATAAATATGAAACTGTTCACGGATTTATAATGCGTATACGTACATGATAGTTAATTTCATAATGCTTTGTATACATGCGTGACAGACAGTTTCATAACCGATGACAAATCTATGAACAGTTTAAATTACATAGTTTTGTAGATTTATAAATCAAATATGCATTTATTTCAATAGATTTTTTTGTTTCTATAAGTATTGTCCACATGTTGAGTTAACAGTATGTCACATACCTTTTTTTTGAATTTGTTCAGGAGGGAAACCGACCGGAGTCGTAAAACCCTCCCTAGTGCACCTAGCCTGACCCGCGAGCACCACATAAGTGGCTGATCTTAGCGTATGCACATGATAAGCTCTTAGCATGTCATTCCGGGTTTCGAACCCATGCCACTATTACCATGGCGCAAGTCCTTAACCGCTAGGCTACTGCTGCAGACAAAAGTATGTCACATACCCATACATATGAGTTTATTTAAAATAATCCCTTTGCTTCAGTCCGTTGTACGCTTAGAGGTTCGAAGTGACAATGCTTCATTATTCCATGTGGCAACATTTCTTATATGTTTGTTTACATTGGACTATATGCAACCACATATGAAATCATGCACTCCAATATGTATCTATACATGTATCCGAATTTGTGACCACATCCAACCATCTGCACACCGTACTGTTTGGATTTTTACATTACTTTACTACTGTCCGGAGACTATTACATTATTATTCTTATCAATTATAATTTTTTTGATCAACCATGCTCATTTACATTGCATGACTTCTAATTCTACGCATTTTATATTTTTTAATTCCTCTGTTTAACAAATACATAGATGTGTTGTTTCACGTGACTGAAGCATGTGCCACCCACTAGTTTTTAATTAATTTGAAGTATATTTTAAAAGAGAGGAATTTGTTTCTCAAAATCTTTTTCTTTCCCTTTTGAAAATTCATTTGGTTATTGAACGTTATGAATCTCTTGTCGAAAAGAAAGTAAGTCTTGTTCATAAAAAGGAAGTAGAAATACAAGAGGAGAATAAAGAAGAGGAAGACATGAAAATTGAAGGAGAAGGAGAGGGGGAGGAAGAGAAGGAACCTCTTTGGAAAGCATTGATTTTACGGCCCACTGAACAAAAAAACATTTTCCTAGAAATCAAATGAAGATCGTTGAAAATAATGACACTCAAAAGGTCCGTTAGTAAGACACTGAAGAAAATTTCAAAGAAAATGGATAAATTCTTTGGGAAACTTACCTATAAACTTAGGCTCTCCTCAACTTCCATATATTTCTAGTTTTATGTATACTTGTAATGGCTATTTTATAAGATTATCTTCTACCTTATGCTCTAGCTTATGTCTTATGCTACATAATATTTGAATTTCATGTAATCATTGTCAAATTATGGATAAACGTTATTTCTTTATTAAATATTCTTATATCAATTCCAGAAGTAAAACAAACTTATATATAACATACATAAAAACTTGAAAAATGGTTAAAATTCAAAATTGTCGATGTCGACATACCGTGACACCCCACGCCTGTTAATGTCACTCACTGAGGGAATGCATTAAGTTTCGTCAAGCGTTATAGGAAAACAGAAAGAGAAATATTACAACACAGATATAAAAGCAACAGCGGAATTTAAATTTTTATTTCAAACATAAATCATAACATCGTGGTCCAAAATACCATAAGTCTGAAACTACATAAAACCCATTACAATAATATAACTTCTGTCTTGTACCATCAAAGTACATAAACATTTAAAAAACATAATTCCCCAAAAAGAGACAAAGCCATAGTGGATATAAGAACTTGAGCCATACTTCGAAAGCAGCTCTTAGCAAGATGATAACCGAGTCCTGACTAAGCCTGAGTATTCCCACCCTGAGAACCTAAGGGCGGAACGGAAGAAAGAAGAGGAAAAAAGGGTCATACATAAAGTCTGGCGAATCCATTTGCTTTTAGCAAGTAAATAAATAAAAATAGCATGATAGGCATATAAAGTGGATAAGAGAGATGACGATAAAAAAGGTATGACTAGGTAAATAGGATAGGGTGTATACGCTTCCTTAATGATTACTCTGCACTACTACTAGTATATCCAGAATGAGATGATCCCCAACATGTATGAAGTGGTAGACTTAGGCGTACTTCTCATGAGAGGTTTTAACCCCATATAATCCACAGGCAGCCCCAATAACAGATTCTTAAACTTACTAGAGTCTAGATGTACCCTAACTACTACCCTAATCGATCGGCTCCCTACTCCGTAGATACCCTATGTTGGCCCCATAGTAGGATGTATCCCTTCCTAAAGTGGCAACCCTTCATTTTCAAGATGTGCACAACCATATCTACTGATGTCACAGCGTCTTAATTCCCATAGCAAGCCGGACCCATGCACGTACATTACTCAGTTGGTTTCCTGCGTTGTTGACACTGCCCCTTTGTTTCGGATCTCTTACAATCAGCCCAGTAAGCGTGCCCCTACTCCAACCTAGTTTGGAGTACTCGTTTGATACCTAGATGGGTTATTGACGGAAATGGGTCCCACACACAAGATGATACAAGCTCCCCCTGGGCTTGCATCCCCACTACTAGGATTTCAACCGGTTTTGCCTAACAGTCCAACATGTCAAATAGGCTAAGTTATCGGGCCTATATATGTAAATATTACCCCACTGCCACAAGATTTACTTAACCCTCATTGATCCAAGCAAGGTTACTTAACAAAGTTGCATAACCCCAAAGTATAAAATTGGTTAACTTTGTGGGCCTATATATATAATTATTACCCACCACCACAAGGTTTACTTAACCCACCCACTATTTCAACCAAGTTTACTTAACCCCTATTCAAGTTAACATGTTCATGCAATCCTTATGGATTCAAATAGGTTAAGTATTCCAATTCGTTACCATGTCCATTTATGGTTATAATGGACTATACCTCCCACATTAGGCCTACAACTTATGGATGTTGGATATGCCGGTCGGGTTCGGGCAGACTTCTTCCACAAGTTGGGCCTAACCTCGTGTCTTATCCCGTCTTGTATTTGTGCACTTAGACCCCTCACATTTGATTCAAAATTTGCGGTTGTTGGATATGCCGATTGTGTCCGGGGGTAGACTTCCACCACAAATGCAATCTAACCTCGTGTCATAAGTGCCATTACAGCTTTCTAATTACTGTAATCCTAGGCATTTTAATTATTAACTAATTAATTATACCTATGTCTTCATAGATGTTCATGCCCATTTACCCAATTATATCCATAATGGATTATATGTTCTAATTCATATTCGTCATTCCAGTTATGCCAATTCTAATGTTTTCCCCTGTAACACCCCACGTCCATTAATGTCACTCACAAAGGGAATGCATTAACTTCCATGGAGGTTTTAAGTGAATATAGAACAGTAAAATTACAACAAGACAGATATAAAATAGTACTTGGAAATTCAAAAACTTTATTTCATTGTAGCAGAAGTCAAAACATGTTTGATTACATCATAACACCATATTCAATGTCAAGTACAATATCTATCTTGATAAAACAAGTACATAATCCCATTACATGAATAGCCATTAAAAAGAAAGATAACAAGCTGGACTTTACTTCAGCAGTCCAAGCTTTCCAGAAGATAAGCGATCCAACTAGACTCCACTAGAACTTGGCCCAACCTGCGGACCTGAAGGGAGAAAAAGGATGGAAAAGAGAGGGTCAGACATAAAGTCTGGTGAATATGATAATTCTACAATACTATTACCAAAATAACTGGACTAAGGCATAAGCTGGAAAACAAGAAAATGTCTATGAAGAGCAGATTAAGTACATAGACAATCGCTAAAGGCAACGTTATAGGCGCTCCTAAATACTAAAGGATAAACACTATACTGCACCACACCAGTTACCTTAAAGATTCATCCCACTTAGCTTCACTTAGAAACTTTCCCAATGGCTTTACGTACCCCTAGCTGACTACATAGGTGCCGCCTGCCCCTATCTCCACTAGGTGTACCCTACTTCCCATTATTCGATCGGCTCCCTAACTCGTAGATACCCGTGCTGGCCCCACAGTGGGGTGTATCACTCCCCTAAAGTGGCAATCTGATACAACGGACATGCACGGCTTATACCTACACGATGCAACAACGTCTTACCTACCAGCCCGGGTCCACACACGCATATGAAACCCGTTGGACTTGCGTTGCCACCGCTCCCTGTTTTGGCCTCTTATAGACAAACCCAGTATGCGTGTCCCGTCCTCGACTTGGGTCGAGCCCACAAAGATACGTTTTGGGATACTGGTTGAAATGGGCCCCCACTATTTACCACAAGCATTCCACCTAAGCTTGTCCCCCTTAGTCCATCCCACTTAACCCACTTAGTCATGTTCATTTACATGTGTGTTTGGTTAAGTCTAATCGTATTTCAAATTCCTCTAAAGGAAACCACCAGATTCCTCATGCCACCCAAGGCACCTACTTAACCCCCATGTCCCACCTTACATGATTATCTGGTTAAGTATTTCTTAGTTCATTAAGGCCATAACCTCATAAAGACCTCTCACATTAGACTGGCATTTATGGCAGCTGGATTTGCCGGGCGGGTCCGGGCAGTCTTACACCATAAAAGAGTCTAACCTCGTGTCTTTACAACTGTTATGCTTTAGTTTGGGCCTAGGACCTCTCACATTGGGCCAACATTTGTGACTACTGGATTTGCCGGGCGGGTCCGGGCAGGTTTACATCACAAACGGGTCCAACCTCGTGTCCTAAGCATTGATTATTAATAATAATCCCCTTTCCCCCAATTTTAATAATTCCCTACTTGAATTATTAATTACTTCCAATTTTTAACAATGTCCATAATTGACTCAATTATGGACATCCATTCATGGTATGCAAAATCTTACAAAATTGCACCCAATTTATTAATTCCTAATATTACCCCTACCCCACGTTTGAACGTTTATTCGCAAAATATATGTTAGACTCGAATAGCCTAACTCATAGCATAAAAGAGATTATCATAATAACAACATGTATATGTGACCAAATGAATCATAATAAGGGGTGAAACTTGCATATGTCCAACTTGCATAGATTATACATGTCATGGACCTAAAGGTGTCAACTTGTTCAAAATTCACCTAATATAATCTCAATCAATTTTCATAAACTTACATATGAACATGTGTGAATCAACATCATCTAATTTTTTAACAACATGGTTTTATATGGGTACACCTAACTCAATAGGCAAATTCCCATAATCAAGTTTTATTTAATTATAGTTTCAAGTTTATGGGTACACCTAACCTAATAGGCAAATTCCCATAAACAAGATCCATTTAAATTAAGAAAAAAAAAACATAACTTTAAGCATGATCCAACAACATCATGATTTTTCAACATAATATAGCATGATTTATAACATGGCATAGTATGATAGTATAACATAGCTTGACATGATTCTCAACATAGCACGACATAGCATAAGAGAATTTACAACATAGCATGACATAGCATATATAATTTACATCATACGACAACATAATAACATAATAAGAGATCCACAATATATAGAATTTACAATTACAAATCACATCACTTTCTTGTGATCCATTCATAACTGAGTCAAATTAGTTTGTAATAGTCTTGTGAGAATCATCATACTCACCAACAAAAGAAAAGAATTAGAGAAAGAGAGATCTTTTGATTTGATTTGTGTAGATTTAGTTGTAGATGATTAGGCTTCCTCTTCTTAGTTTGTGACGGCTATGCTGAACTCCATGGCAGCAGCATGACGGTAGCTTCTCTAATTTTACAAGTGATTTAGGTCTAGGGTCTACCCACTTATTTATAGATTTTAGAATTCATTTAGGCCATTAGATTTAACCTAGAAATAACCGCAGCCGTTCATACAAGATGGGGTTTATCTTGTTGACTCAGCAATGAGTCAGAAGTGACTCAGCAAACACTCAGCATATTAATAAACTTCTATTCATGTCATAAATATATATATATTTTCTACAATGTACATATTAGATACATCCCCCTTTACTTATTATTGTTTTTATATACATATTAGATACATCCCCTCTCTCACACATTTATTAATATTTTTATATTCATATTAGATACATCCCCTCTCTTACACACTTATTAATATTTTTATATTCATATTAGATACATCCCCTCTCTTACACACTTATTAATATTTTTATATTCATATTAGATACATCCTCTCTCTTACACACTTATTAATATTTTAGCAACTTTAGTGTTAATAGAAAATTCGGGGTGTTACATTCTCCCCTCCTTTTAGGATTTCGTCCCTGAAATCTTCAAGTCTGGAAGAATGTATATCCTACCATCCAAACGTCCATCTACTCATCCATCATACACAGGCATCCATTGTCCTTAAAAGACTTCTAATGCTTTATGATCATATGCAAGTGTGTGTACATGTCCTTACCTAATGCGAAATCAGGCGGTCTACTGATTCAGTTGACCTCCTTAATGCAAATTATGTAAATGTCATGAATCCATTATGTATGCAAAAGATCCTAATTGCTTACATACTACTTCTATATGCGTGCACACCCATTCAACCGAATGCAGCATCCATATGATGGTACAACCATTATACATCCATTATACTAAATACATCCATATATATGCAATATGCAATATGAAGTGACTGAGCCGATCTAGTGCCTAAAGTGTGTGTATATATGCATCCACGAGCAACCACTAGCAAACACTTGCATCCATTTTGCATCCATCATACATAACATGTCTCAAACACATGTTTCAACCATAGGATTATCCTAACTAAAGGTCAAAGATACTAATGAGAGGACATACTAAAGATAAGATAAGATAAGCTAAGCGATAAAGGAGAAATTAAAAGACATACCCTCAAAAAGAAAAGGGTACAACGAACGCATCTTCTCTTCTGTCTCCCAAGTTGCGTTGCTCTCATCATCTCCCCATTGCACTTTAACCAGTCTGACCTCTCGATTCCTCAACTTTTTGATCTCCGACCCAAGAATGCATGTAGGAGCTCGTCTAATTGTTGCATCACACTCTATTTCCACCTCTTTAAGCAAGCTCGGCTCTACCACCTCCGCGGTCTTGTGCAAACACTTCCTCAAATGTGATACATGGAATACGTCGTGTACTCCACTAAGTTTCTCAGGCAACTCCACCCTATATGCCATCTTCCCAATCCTGTTTTTTACAGGAAACGGCCCTACAAACCTTGGTGCTAACTTCCCCAAGGACCCAAAGCGAACAACATTCTGCAACGGAGATACTTTGATAAAAACCATGTCCCCAATGTCAAACTCAAGATCTGTCCTCCTCTTATCAACATACGATTTTTGCCTATCTTGTGCTGCTTTCATCCTCCTTCGAATCAACTCAATCTTCTCCGAGGTTTCCCTAACCATATCGGGCCCAAGTAGGATTTTATCGGTAGATTCCCACCAACATGTAGGCGAACGGCAAGGCCTTCCATAAAGAGCTTCGAAAGGTGCCATGCCAATACTAGACTGAAAGCTATTATTATATGCGAATTCTACTAATGGAAGGTGCTCTTCCCATGTACCCCCAAAGTCTAGGATACAAAGCCTTAAAAGATCCTCTAGAATGCGATTCACCCTCTCGGTCTGGCCGTCTGTCTGAGGATGATATGCGGTGCTCAAACATAGCTGAGTCCCTACCACCTCTTGTAAACTCTTCCAAAATTCGCTAGTAAAGATGGGGGCACGGTCGCTTACTATACTAGAAGGAATACCGTGCAAACGAACTATCTCCTTAATGTATACAGAAGCCAACCACGGAGCAGTCCTCTTACTTTTCACGGGAATAAAATGGGCGCTTTTAGTAAGTCTATCTACTATAACCCAAATCCCCGTGTTACCCTTCCTTGATCTTGGTAATCCATCCACAAAATCCATTGAGATGCTTTCCCATTTCCATAGTGGAACTTCTAATGGGTGAAGCAACCCACCGGGTTTCTTTTGTTCTGTTTTAACTCGTTGGCACACCAAGCATCTAGCGACGTACTCGGCCACATCCTTTTTCATACCGGCCCAAAAGAAAACCCGCTTCATATCTTTGTACATCTTATCCCCGCCGGGATGAATGGTCATTTTTGAGCGATGAGCATCATCAAGAATGGCCTTCCTTAAGTCTTCGTCTTGTGGTACACAAAGTCTATTATCCCTTCGTAACCAACCCTTATCGTCTAGGGTATACCTACGAAGATGGCTTGACGACTCCCCCCCATTGAGCTTTTCTACTATCTCAACCAACTGTGGGTCGTCTCGCTGTGCCTCACCAACCCGTCCTAGAAGTGTAGGTCTAACCTCCAAGGATGCTAACAGACCGGGTACTAAGTCAACGGAGGGTCTAAAGTCAAACATAGAGATGAATTCTAAGCTTTGTCGTTCAACAAACAACGGACTCAAGGACAACCTTTTCCTACTTAAGGCGTCTGCCACCACGTTACCCTTGCCCGGGGTATATGCTATTTCAAAATCGTAGGAGGCTTAGAATTCCATCCACCGTTGCTGCCTTAAATTCAAATCCTTCTGAGAGAATAAGTATTTTAATGATTTGTGGTCAGTGAACAGTTCGAATTTCTCACCAAGAAGATAGTGACGCCAAGACTTAAGCGCGAAAACAATTGCGGCTAGCTCTAAGTCATGCGTGGGGTAATTCTTTTCATGAACCCTCAACTGCCTTCCACCATAGGCTATTACTCTTCCCTCTTGCATGAGGACCGCGCCAAGTCCCGTCCCACAAGCATCAGTATAGATGGTAAACGGTTTATTCCCGTCTGGCAGCACTAAGACTGGGGCTGAAGTTAAGGCTCTCTTTAAACGTTGGAACGCATCATCGTAATCTTTGTCCCACGTAAAAACCAGGTTCTTCTTCATTAACCGTGTTAATGGAGCTGATATTTTTGCGAAGTCTTTGATAAACTTCCTATAATAGCCAGCCAACCCCAAGAAACTTCTTACTTCGGTTGCATTTTTAGGGACCTTCCAATCTTGGATGGCCACCACCTTTGCGGGATCCACTGCTATCCCTTCTTTGGAAACCACGTGCCCTAAGAACCGTACTTCCTTCCTCCAGAAGTGACACTTAGAAAATTTTGCCTTAAGGTTATGCGCTCGAAGGGTTTCCAACACTTCCCTAAGATGTAGGGAGTGCTCTTCTTTATTCTTAGAAAAGACTAAGATGTCATCCACAAAGACTACCACAAATTTGTTAAGGTATTCCCTAAACACCCTACTCATCAAATCAACAAAATATGCAGGGGCGTTTGTCAAACCAAAGGGCATCACTAGCCATTCATAGAATCCGTCAGGAGTCCTAAAAGCAGTCTTATCTATACTATCCTCAGCCACTCTCAGTTGATGAAAGCCAGTGGCTAAGTCGAACTGCGAAAACACTGAGGCGCCAACTAACTGATCAAAGAGATCGTCAATCCTCGGCAGTGGGTGTCGGTTCTTTTTAGTAAGCTTGTTTAGTTCTCTATAGTCCATACAAAGTCTAAGAGACCCATCCGCCTTTGTGGCAAAAACTACTGGAGCACCCCACTCCGATATACTACGTCTTATGAACCCCTTCTCAAGCAACTCCTTTACTTGCTTATTGAGTTCCCTCCTTTCACGAGGAGCCATGTGGCGCACTGGCAAAGATACGGGTTTAGCATTATCCACAAGATAAATTCGAAAGTCTATCTCCCGCTTTGGAGGTAAGCCCTTCACCTCCTCAAACACATCCGGATATTCCCGGACCACTTCTACCGATCGCATGTTCTCTACAGACGCGTCAAGCGATTCAAGATAACTTAGCATAACGGAATTTACGGGATTACAAAAGATGTCGAGAGCATTACCAAGGCGAGTCACAAGCCTAACTACTCTCCTTTCACAATCAAGAATGGCCCTATTTCTAGACAACCAATCCATTCCTAAAATTAGCCCATAGCCCGTGAAGCCCAATACATAAGCATCACATCTAAATTCAACGCTAAGTATAGAGATTTTCAAATCCAAACATATCATGGTCAAATGAGCCGAACCCCCAATTGGATTTGAAACGACCAAAGGATCCTCTACTAAACTGGTGTTCAAGTGCAGTGATTCAACTAATGATGCAGAGATAAACGAATGAGATGCGCCAGAATCGAATAAGGTACGGACAGGATGATCAAACAGAAAAACTAAGCTTTCAACAGAAATTGTTCTACCTCTTTCTTGCAGCGGTGGGGCCGCAATAGCCTGAAGTTGCCCCCTTGCCTGCCCTGGTGCCATAAGAGCCTGCACCTGTCCTCCCGAGGTAGACCCTGCCCTCTGCCCCTTCTTTGGACAGTCCTTCACTAAATGTCCCGCATCTCCATAATTAAAACAACCAGTCTTCTTTTTCTTTCTACAATCTTTGCTGAGATGGCCAGGCGTCCCACAATTGAAGCATTTCTTCTTCTCTTTGCCATTATTGTTTTTACCACCCTTCTTATTTTTCTGTTGGGGTTTCTTCTGATCCCCTTTCTTTTCAACTGCCTTATCCTCATGCATAAGTGCCATTTCTACTAGCTTTTCAAAGGTGGCTCCCAGAGGGATGTGGGTCATAGCCAACCCTTGCAACGGTTCATTCAAGCCTCTAACGAACCTCAAAGCTTTCTTCTCTGGCGTGTTCACCAACTCCAAGCCAAACCTTGCTAACTGATTAAATTTATTGACATATTCCTTTACTGATGAACTCCCTTGCTTTAGTGCCAGGAATTTTTCCATATTTAAGTTCTCCTCTGCCCAAACCTTCGTCTGAAATCCGCCCATGAATCAACTGGACGTTCTCCGTTAGTGACCTCCCACCAAAACGAGGCCTCTCCCTTCATTAACCAAGCAGCTAAACGGACTTTCCTCCCATCTTCCACTTTAAAGATATCCAACAATTCCTCAGTCTCCTTAAGCCAATCTCTGGCCTCCACAAACGTCTCAGTCCCTTGAAAAGTTTTTCCTCCCATAGCCTTGAATTCCTTGCACGTCTTTGCAAAAGTGTCAACACGAGGAGGAGGAGGAGGAGGAGGAATGGGTGCAACTAGGGGTGGAGGAGTATCCGCTGGGCCTGCAGTGGTGGCCCTAGCCTCCAAGTATCTCCTAAACCACCCTGGAATCGTCACACCTTCTGGGAGATTAAGATCTTCAGCCATGCTGAAACGAAAAAGGAAAGATTCAAAATGGAGAATTCGAAAGATAAAGATAAGGATGTGGCTATTTGGGATTATGTTTTTCATAAAAACTCTCTTTAAATAACATGTTTTTTTTTTTTTGAAAGCACTTCTTCCAAAAATACTTTAGAAAAAAAAATTCTAAATTTTTTTTTATCTGTTCTGGTAACCTTATGCTCTGATACCACGTGTAACACCCCACGTCCATTAATGTCACTCACAAAGGGAATGCATTAACTTCCATGGAGGTTTTAAGTGAATATAGAACAGTAAAATTACAACAAGACAGATATAAAATAGTACTTGGAAATTCAAAAACTTTATTTCATTGTAGCAGAAGTCAAAACATGTTTGATTACATCATAACACCATATTCAATGTCAAGTACAATATCTATCTTGATAAAACAAGTACATAATCCCATTACATGAATAGCCATTAAAAAGAAAGATAACAAGCTGGACTTTACTTCAGCAGTCCAAGCTTTCCAGAAGATAAGCGATCCAACTAGACTCCACTAGAACTTGGCCCAACCTGCGGACCTGAAGGGAGAAAAAGGATGGAAAAGAGGGGGTCAGACATAAAGTCTGGTGAATATGATAATTCTACAATACTATTACCAAAATAACTGGACTAAGGCATAAGCTGGAAAACAAGAAAATGTCTATGAAGAGCAGATTAAGTACATAGACAATCGCTAAAGGCAACGTTATAGGCGCTCCTAAATACTAAAGGATAAACACTATACTGCACCACACCAGTCACCTTAAAGATTCATCCCACTTAGCTTCACTTAGAAACTTTCCCAATGGCTTTACGTACCCCTAGCTGACTACATAGGTGCCGCCTGCCCCTATCTCCACTAGGTGTACCCTACTTCCCATTATTCGATCGGCTCCCTAACTCGTAGATACCCGTGCTGGCCCCACAGTGGGGTGTATCACTCCCCTAAAGTGGCAACCTGATACAACGGATATGCACGGCTTATACCTACACGATGCAACAACGTCTTACCTACCAGCCCGGGTCCACACACGCATATGAAACCCGTTGGACTTGCGTTGCCACCGCTCCCTGTTTTGGCCTCTTATAGACAAACCCAGTATGCGTGTCCCGTCCTCGACTTGGGTCGAGCCCACAAAGATACGTTTTGGGATACTGGTTGAAATGGGCCCCCACTATTTACCACAAGCATTCCACCTAAGCTTGTCCCCCTTAGTCCATCCCACTTAACCCACTTAGTCATGTTCATTTACATGTGTGTTTGGTTAAGTCTAATCGTATTTCAAATGCCTCTAAAGGCAACCACCAGATTCCTCATGCCACCCAAGGCACCTACTTAACCCCCATGTCCCACCTTACATGATTATCTGGTTAAGTATTTCTTAGTTCATTAAGGCCATAACCTCATAAAGACCTCTCACATTAGACTGGCATTTATGGCGGCTGGATTTGCCGGGCGGGTCCGGGCAGTCTTACACCATAAAAGAGTCTAACCTCGTGTCTTTACAACTGTTATGCTTTAGTTTGGGCCTAGGACCTCTCACATTGGGCCGACATTTGTGACTACTGGATTTGGCGGGCGGGTCCGGGCAGGTTTACATCACAAACGGGTCCAACCTCGTGTCCTAAGCATTGATTATTAATAATAATCCACTTTCCCCCAATTTTAATAATTCCCTACTTGAATTATTAATTACTTCCAATTTTTAACAATGTCCATAATTGACTCAATTATGGACATCCATTCATGGTATGCAAAATCTTACAAAATTGCACCCAATTTATTAATTCCTAATATTACACCTACCCCACGTTTGAACGTTTATTCGCAAAATATATGTTAGACTCGAATAGCCTAACTCATAGCATAAAAGAGATTATCATAATAACAACATGTATATGTGACCAAATGAATCATAATAAGGGGTGAAACTTGCATATGTCCAACTTGCATAGATTATACATGTCATGGACCTAAAGGTGTCAACTTGTTCAAAATTCACCTAATATAATCTCAATCAATTTTCATAAACTTACATATGAACATGTGTGAATCAACATCATCTAATTTTTTAACAACATGGTTTTATATGGGTACACCTAACTCAATAGGCAAATTCCCATAATCAAGTTTTATTTAATTATAGTTTCAAGTTTATGGGTACACCTAACCTAATAGGCAAATTCCCATAAACAAGATCCATTTAAATTAAGAAAAAAACATAACTTTAAGCATGATCCAACAACATCATGATTTTTCAACATAATATAGCATGATTTATAACATGGCATAGTATGATAGTATAACATAGCTTGACATGATTCTC
The DNA here is from genome assembly GCA_030737875.1 of Allium sativum. Lineage (NCBI taxonomy): Eukaryota > Viridiplantae > Streptophyta > Magnoliopsida > Asparagales > Amaryllidaceae > Allium > Allium sativum. The sequence continues at coordinate 15,054,641 of JASFAX010000033.1, forward strand.
AACATAGCACGACATAGCATAAGAGAATTTACAACATACAATGACATAGCATATATAATTTACATCATACGACAACATAATAACATAATAAGAGATCCACAATATATAGAATTTACAATTACAAATCACATCACTTTCTTGTGATCCATTCATAACTGAGTCAAATTAGTTTGTAATAGTCTTGTGAGAATCATCATACTCACCAACAAAAGAAAAGAATTAGAGAAAGAGAGATCTTTTGATTTGATTTGTGTAGATTTAGTTGTAGATGATTAGGCTTCCTCTTCTTAGTTTGTGACGGCTATGCTGAACTCCATGGCAGCAGCATGACGGTAGCTTCTCTAATTTTACAAGTGATTTAGGTCTAGGGTCTACCCACTTATTTATAGATTTTAGAATTCATTTAGGCCATTAGATTTAACCTAGAAATAACCGCAGCCGTTCAGACAAGATGGGGTTTATCTTGTTGACTCAGCAATGAGTCAGAAGTGACTCAGCAAACACTCAGCATATTAATAAACTTCTATTCATGTCATAAATATATATATATATTTTCTACAATGTACATATTAGATACATCCCCCTTTACTTATTATTGTTTTTATATACATATTAGATACATCCCCTCTCTCACACATTTATTAATATTTTTATATTCATATTAGATACATCCCCTCTCTTACACACTTATTAATATTTTTATATTCATATTAGATACATCCCCTCTCTTACACACTTATTAATATTTTTATATTCATATTAGATACATCCCCTCTCTTACACACTTATTAATATTTTAGCAACTTTAGTGTTAATAGAAAATTCGGGGTGTTACATCCCCCATTCCCTAACTAATGCATTCGCATATATTTGGCGTCATGTCTAGGCTAGAAAGTAGCCTAGCCAAAAACAATCAAAGGGAAAGATGAAAATAGTGATTATTTTAACAAAAGTGACATAAACATGTAATTGACATAGTGATAAGGTGGACATATAAAAATAGATCTAGTGAGCATGTGATAATAAAACTAGATCTAACATACTAAGGATTTCATAATAGGCATGAATAAATAAGGATTCACATGTCCAATTAATGACAGATCTAAATTAGCCACAATATGATAAGTACCAAATAATCTAACAAGAATTAGATCTATATGTAGATGTGACATGATAAATTAACAACAAGCGAATTGGATCTATAATGGTAGATCTAGCATGATAATATTTAAGATCCACAATTGTGACATAATAAATTAACCACAAGTAAATTAGATCTATAAAAGTAGATCTAGCATGATAATATTTAAGATCCACAATTGTGACATGATAAATTAACCACAAGCGAATTAGATCTATAAAAGTAGATCTAGCATGATAATATTTAAGATCCACAATTGTGACATGATAAATTAACCACAAGCGAATTAGATCAATAAAGGTAGATCTAGCATGATAATATATAAGATCCACATCATAGTTATGTCATAGATTCAAAAGTCGCAATAGATCTGATATGATAAAGATTTAGATCCAAGTCATAGAATATTATAGATTCACAAATTATGATAGATTCAATATGATTCAATCACAGGAATATATCCAAATCACAGTCATATCACGTTTACGTTTAATCATTTAAATCTAAAAGTAAATAACTCACAGTGTTTGGATTTTAGAAGATAGAAAAGAATTTGTTGGTGTTGAATCTCAGATCTATTCTTGAAACACTTGAATCTTTAAACTTGATTTGTAGAAGAAGACAGGATTAGACTCAGTTCAGACACTGATAGCATTTGGCCTCCATTGTTTTTAGTATGAGAAAAGAAGATATATGAGGGTATATTTATAGCTGCCAGCCTCCAGAATTCGAATGCCACCTTAGCCCTAGGGGAAATAGGGCTATGGGTCGACACCCACTTGGGTCCGGAAGCCCAAAAACTACTATAGGCGCACTTGGCAGGTGCTCCAGTGTAAAATTGCCTTGGCGCGCTTGTCAATTGCGCCAGTTATCCCAGTTTTAATCGTCAAACTTTTACTGTTCATAACTTCTTCATACGTTGTCCGTTTTACGCAAACCAGGTGTCTATCTTGACTAGAATTTCGAGATGGACGCAATGGCGTAATCCATTTCCCTTAATTCTTAATATTAAATTAATTATTCTTTAATTTATCCTCTTTAGTGTAGTTAAAATACAGGGTGTTACATTCTCCCCTGCTCAAAGGATTTCGTACCCAAAATCTCCAAATTAGGAAGAATGTATCCTACCATCCATCTACTTATCCACCAATCACATGCATCCATTTCCCTCAAAAATTTCTAATGCTTATATGAGCATATGCAATGGTGTGCGTATATGTCCCAACACTAATGCGAAAGATCAGGCGGTTCACTGATTTAGTTGACCTCCTTAATGTAATGTATGTTAGTGTCATGAATCCAACATGTATGAAAATAATCCTATTACAGCTTGTAAGTTCTATATGTGTGCACAATCATCCATCCAAATGCAACATCCATATGATGATACATACATTTCCATCCATTAAAAGAAATAAAAATGCACACATACATATGCAGTATGAGAGTGATTGAGCCGATCTAGTGCCTAATGTGTGTATATGCATCCACGAGAAACCACTTGCATCCACTTGCATTCATCAAACATAACATGTCTCAAACACATGTTTACAATCATGGGATTTCCTACCTAAAGGTCGAAGATTTGATCGATAGGACACACTCAGATGATAGAAGTAAGTGCGAATAAAAGCTTTGGAAAAAGAAGTTAAGAACATAGTCCCAAAAAGGAAAGGGTATGAAGCATGATCGTTGTCTTCAGTCTCCTAAGTCGCATCCTCACCGTCTTTTCTCCGTTGCACTTTTATTAACCTAACCTCTATGTTGCGCAGTTTCTTAACCTCTGATCCAAGTATAAGGGTAGGAACTTGTCTAATTGTCACCTCCCGTTCTACCTCTACTTCCTCATGCATGTTCGGCTCAACTAACTCTACTGTATCGTGTAGACACTTCGATAAATAAGAAATAAGGAAAAACATCATGAATATCCACACATATGCGAAGAGAGCTGTATGCCTTAGTCGTGAATACCACAGGATCACCCATTCAGATATGCTTCGCCCAATAAACCCTTTCTCAAGCAGCTCTCCTACTTGCTTGCTAACCTCCCTCCTTTCTTGTGGAGCCATATGGTGCACGGGTAATACAACTGTCTTTGCATTGTCTACCAAATATATACGAAATCGATCTCGCGCCTCGGAGATAAGCCCAGAACCACCTCAAAAACATATGGATACTCACGGACTACCAATACAGACCGTAGATCATCGATAGATGCATCAAGAGATTCTAGGAAACTAAGCATGACAGACCCTTTTGGGTCACAAAAAATCTCAAGGGTCCTCCTATGACAAGTCAAAAGTCTAACGACCCTCCCCTCACAATCGAGAATGGCACCATACGTGGTTAGCAAATCCATTACTAGAATAAAACCATAGCCCATAAAATTGAGCACATATGCATCGCACTCGAACTCGACGCCCAATATAGATATTCTCAAACCTCGACAAATCATGGATAAATGTGTCGAAACACCAACGGGGTTTGAGACAACAATGGGATCCACTACCATACTATTATTTAAGTGCAGAGATTCAACTATAGAACTAGATATAAATGAGTGTGAAGCGCTAGAATCAAAAAGAGTTCTTATAGGATGATTGGAATGAGAAATCAAACCTTCCACAGAAACTTTCATACCTTGATCTAGAGCACCAATTGCGAGAGCATGCACTCGCCCTCCAGGAGCTCTTACCCTTTGACCTTGTCCTTGTTTCTTCGGGTAATCCATAATAAGATGTCCGACCTCTCCACAATGGAAACAAGCATTCTTCCTTCTTCTGCAATCTTTGCTTGCATGATCCATGTGTCCACAATTAAAACATTTCCTCTTGTCTCGAGCTTTGTCGTTCTTTCCTCCCATCTTTTGTGTCTCCTCAACCTTAGTTTCTTTCTTTTCAGCTTTTTCTTCCTCATGCATTAATGCCATATCAACAAGTCTTTCAAAAGTAGTTCCCGTTGGAATATGGCATATAGCTAACCCATGAAGGGGTTCAATTAGTCCTTTAACAAACTGCAAGACCTTCTTATGCGGAGTGTCTACTAGTTCCAAACCGAATCTAGCTAGCTGGTTGAATTTGTTCACATATTCTTTAACAGTCATGTCTCTTTATTTGAGCACCAAGAACCTCTCTATTCGCATGCTTTTCTCAGCTTGAGAAAGAAACTTCATTTGAAACCTTTGTCTAAATTCACCCGAAATTTTCACCGGGCGCCCCGCTTGGGTTACTTCCCACCAGAACAAAGCTTCATCCTTCAGTACCCAGGCAGACAACTGAATCTTCCTTCGATCTTCCACTTCAAAGATTACAAACAAGTCCTCGGTCTCCTTGAGCCAATTCCTTGCCTCTATGAATGTCTTGGTTCCGTAGAATGAGTTTCCTCCCATAGCACAGAAATCATTATCGATCTTGGAAAAGTTGTCTGCACACGGAGGAGGATGAGGAACAACGAATGCAGCTGGGGGAGGAACGTTTCCTTAGCCTTCGGCAAGCGCTGTGGCCTCCAGATACCTACGGAACCATCCTAGTATCGTAACGCCCTGAGGGATATTAAGTTCCCCAGACATGCTAAAAAGATAAGGGAAGAGATTTAGACAAAGGATCGAAGGATATTACATATGGCTTTAGGGAATATGTTTTTCAAAGTAGACTTCTCTTTTTGAGAAGTGCTTTCTTTTAAAACCTTTTTGAAAATAATTTTCAATTTTTTTATCCAATCTGGTAACCTTCAGCTCTGATACGAAGTGTGATACCCCACGTCCGTTAATATCACTCACTAAGGGAACGCATTAAGTTTCGTGAAGCGTTATAGGTAAACAAAAACAAAAATATTACAAGACAGATATAAAAGCAACAGCGGAATTTAAATTTTTATATCAAACATAAATCATAATATCGTGGTCCAAAATACCAAAAGTCTGAAACTAAATAAAACCCATTACAATAATACAACTTCTGTCTTGTACCATCAGAGTACATAAACACTTTAAAAGCATAATTCCCCAAAAAGAGACAAAGCCATAGTGGATATAAGAACTTGAGCCATACTTGGAAAGTATCTCCTAGAAAGATGATAACCGATCATGACTAAGCCTGAGTATTCTCACCCTGAGAACTTGGGTGGGACACGAAAGATAGAAGAGGAAATAAAAAGGGTCAAACATAAAGTCTGGTGAGTCCAGTTAATTTTATCAAGTAAATAAATAAAAGTAGCATGATAGGCATATAAAGTGGATAAGAGAGATGACTACAAAAAAGGCAGGTACGACTAGGTAAACATGATAGGGTGTACGTGCTTCCTTAATGATTACTCTGAACTACTACTAGTATATCCAGAATGAGATGATCCCCAACATGTACGAAGTGGTAGAATTAGGTGTACTTCTGGTGAGAGGTTTTAACCCCATACAATCCACAGGCAGCCCCAATAACGGACTCCTAAACTTACCAGAGTCTACATGTACCCTAACTACTACGCTAATCCATCGGCTCCCTACTCCGTAGATACCCTGTGTTGGCCCCACAGTAGGATGTATCACTTCCTAAAATGGCAACCCTTCATTTTCAAGATGTGCATAACCATATCTGCTGATGTTACAACATCTTAATTCCCATAGCAAGTCGGACCCATGCACGCACATAACTCCATTGGTTTCCTGCGTTGTTGACACTGCCCCTTCGTTTTGGATCTCTTACAATCAGCCCAGTAAGCATGCCCCTACTCCGACCGAGTTCAGAGTACTTGTTCGATACTTAGATGGGTTACTGACTGAAAGGGTCCCACACACAAGATGATACAAGCTCCCCTAGGCTTTCATCCCCACTACTAGGATTTCAACCGATTACGCCTAAGTGTCCAACATGTAAAACAGGTTAAGTTGTCGGTCCTATATATGTAAATATTACCCCACCGCCACAAGATTTACTTAACACTCCCTGATCCAAATAATTTACTTAACAAAGTTGCATAACCCCAAAGGATAAAATAGGTTAAGTTTGTAGGCCTATATATATATATATATATATATATATATATATATATATATATATATATATATATATTGCCCACCGCCACAAGATTTACTTAACCCACCCACTGTTTCAACCAAGTTTACTTAACCTCTATTCAAGTTAACATAAAATCCCTATGGATTGAACTAGGATAAGTATCCCAATTCATTACCATGTCCATTTATGGTTATAACGGGGTAGACCTCCCAGATTAGGCCTACAACTTGTGGATACTGGATATGTCGGTCGGGTCCGGGCAGACTTCTTCCACAAGTTGGGCCTAACCTCATGTCATAGCCCGTCTCGTATTTGTGCACTTAGATCCCACACATTAGATTCAACATTTGCGGTTGCTGGATATACCGGTCGGGTCCGGGAAGACTTCCACCACAAATGCAATCTAACCTCATGTTATAAGTGCCATTACACCTTTCTAATTACTGTAATCCTAGGCATTTTAATTATTAACCAATTAATTATACCTATGTCTTTATAGGTGTTCATGCCCACTTACCCAATTATATTCATAATGGATTATATGTCCAAACTCATATTCATCATTCAAGTTATGCCAATTCTAATGTTTTCCCACGTTCCGTAACTAATGCATTCACATATATTCAGTGTCATGTCTAGGCTAGATAGTAGCGAATCCATAAACAATAAAAGGGAAAGAGGACAATAGTGATTATTTTAACAAAAATGACATAAACATGTAATTGGCATAGTGATAAGGTGGACATATAAAAATAGGTATAGTGAGCATGTGATAATAAAACTAGATGTAACATACTAAGGATGTCATAATAGGCAAGAATAAATAAGGATTCATATGTCTAATTAATGACAGATCTAAATTAGCCACAACATGATAGGTACCAAATGATCTAACAAGAATTAGATCCATAAGTAGATGTGACATGATAAATTAACCACAAGTGAATTGGATCTATAAAGGTAGATAAGGCATGATAACATTTAAGATCCACAATTGTGACATGATTAATTAACCAAAAGCGAATTAGATCTATAAAAGTAGATCTAGCATGATAATATTTAAGATCTACAATTGTGACATGATAAATTAACCACAAGCGAATTAGATATATAAAATTAGATCTAGCATGATAATATTTAAGATCCACAATTGTGACATGATAAATTAGCCACAAGCGAATTAGATCTATAAAGGTAGATCTAGCATGATAATATTTAAGATCCACATCATAGTTATGTCATAGTTTCAAAAGTCCCAATAGATCTGATATAATAAAGATTTAGATCCAAGATCCAAGTCATAAAATATTATAGGTTCACAAATTATGATAGATCCAATATGATTCAATCATAAGCTTATATCCAAATCATAGTCATATCATGATTACTTTTAATCATTTAAATCTAAAAGTAACTAACTCACAGTGTTTGGATTTTAGAAGATAGAAAAGAATTTGTTGCTGTTGAATCTCAGATCTATTCTTGAAACACTTGAATCTTTAAAGTTGATTTGTAGAAGAAGAAAGGATTAGACTCAGTTCAGGCACTGACAGCATTTGGCCTCCAATGTTTTTAGTATAAGAAAACAAGAGATATGAGGGTATATTTATAGCTGCCATCCTCCAGAATTCGAATGCCACCTCATCCCTAGGGGAATCGGGCTATGGGTCGACACCCACTTGGGTTTGGAAACCCAAAAACTACTATGGGTGCAATTGGCAGGTGCGCCGCTGTAAAATTGCCTTGGCGCACTTGTCAAGTGCGCTAGTTATCCCTGTTTTAATCGCTAAACTTCTACCGTTCATAACTTCTCTATATGTTATCCGTTTTACGCAAACCAGATGTCTATCTTGACCATAATTTCTAGATGTGTGCAATGACGTAGTCCATTTCCCTTAATTCTTAATACTAAATTAATTATTCTTTAATTTATCCTCTTTAGTGTAGTTTAAATACGGGGTGTTAAACATACCCTCGCTATGTTGGTCGATATATAATAGGAAAATTTCGTATATTGTAAAATTTCTAAAAAAAATTATGCTTGCCTTGTGTCTTTTCAATTCGAATTACTTCTCAACCTTATATACACTCTATTTATTACTAGAAAAACAAGTCAAATCTTTTATCATCATCTTCTTTTACTTCTTTAACTCTAATTAAAAATAATAAATACTCCCATCTATATCTTGACCGAAAATTTTCAACAAACTCTAGAATCGTTAAAATTGTTCTCTCTTTTATCCTTCAAAATTACAGTCACTTAGAATTGAATCAAATGTAGAAGACAAAGGAGCATGAAAATGCATTTTTACACAATTCGGTGGAAGATCTCTTCCCTTACAAAAGACTAATGAACGATCAATCCTGAGTGCACTTTAAATAATGATAATGAAAACAGAAAGGCAATTAAGGCGTATCTAATCTTTAGAAATGACCGTTTGGAGAAGTGCCACAAAATATTTTGTTAATAGGTTCGTTTGATAAATACTTGATTTAATATTGTTTATTTGTATTTGAATTTGGTTGAATAGATTTGATATTGGTTGGATTTGTTTGTAATTTGATTTGTTTTGATTGGATTAAAATAGCTTAAACTAACTTAGTCTATTTCAACAACTTGTAATGATTTGATTTGTATGAATGATTGATTGATTTGTAAAAGATTTGAATAAATTAAATAAATGATTTGAATGGTTTGTTCCTATTTTGGAATTCCGATTTTGTAACAATCTTTCATATTGCTATTATAGGTTATTCATGCGAAGTCGTTATTTTTGTCAGTCTCTGAGTTAGTATTTGAGTCGTTCTATAAGTTAGCCAGTAGTATAGTCAGTGTTCGAGTCAAATTAAGAATAAGGACTAGAGTTATTTGCTTTTGTTGATGAAAAAGAGGGGTAAATATGAATTAAGTTAGATAGACATATATTAAGGGGGAGTTATAGGATTCAGGGGAAGTCAAGTTATATTTTTATAAAACAGGGTTGTCATCATCCAAAATGGGAGATTGTTGGTGGTTTAGGTAATCGAATCCTCTTGAAAGAGAGGGTTCCTTCGGATTTTGATGACAACAACCGAGGAATAATATATCTTACCAATACAAAAGTTTCTAAATTTTATTTAGATATATATAGTATATATAGTACAGGATATTTGCAGGTATTGACAATGAAGACTATACTGTATCAAGTGTAGATTCAAGATGATGATGTTGATTTCGAGATACAAGAATTAAAGAATTAAGACTCATGAGTATTGGAAAATTGCAAGATATTTCAAATGAGTGTAGATTCTTAGAATAAATGTTAAAATTCTAATAGCACTTAATCTATTTTCAAATGATTTTTAGAATAGTTGTTCAAAATGATTTTCAAATAATTCTTCTTTTCAAAAATGATAAATTTTTCAAAACATCTCTTTGATTTCAAGACCTTTTATATTACTTATACTCTGATTTTATAAATTCTTATGATTTTATAACATTAACAATTTCCTCATACTTTGTTTTAAATAGTTTTATGTATGATATGTATTTAATGTTTTGTATCAAATATTTCAAATTTATTTTGCACTATTTTATTAAGTTTTATTATGAGTGAAATGTGTATATACTACGTTTAGATAAGTTAGTAGAGTTTCAAATCATTTCATGAAGCAATATGTTTACAAGATAATTTAAAAAAATTAATTTTCAAAATGTAAACTGATATGCCAACATATATCCCTAGAGTATGTTGACATATTATCCAATTTCTCAAAATTTAAAATTTAAAAGGTCTATTCGACGTATCTCTTCATGAATAGACATGACTATTGATTTATATAAATACGTGTGACTTGAATTGAATTTTTAGTTTCTTCTTCATCATTTTAAACTTCTTTTTCTCTCATCTTTCATTTTCTAAGAAAATATTAGCCATACTCTGTCGAATTTCCAAATTCACATTCGTTCATCTCTAATTTGATTTTCTACAATTATCTCATCAACCTCTTAGGATTAAAGTGCAAATCAGGGTTACGGGGTCATTGTAATAAAAGAGCAAAAGATATAAGTTTGTAAACTCGTTCAAAACAAATATACATATTATAAAGAGTGGCAGTAGTCTTGTAAATTCACTATATGTGATTGTGTCCTGAAAATCAATTGGTTGTGCTCAGTAGAACGAAAACTAATTGACTCTACCCAAAGGTCAAAATTAAGGAGGGTGTGCCCCGTGGCCTTGAAAAGAGTTTGCATTTTCTTTTACTTTTTGAAAAGAAACCCATAGAGGATCTATGCGGTACTGGATGTAGGGTAACTCTGAACCTATATTACAATCCCAGGTGTTCTTTCCTTTTACCTTACTACATTTAGTTTTATTTGCATTTTGATTATTTTATTGTTTTTGTGATTGTTGATAACATTAATTCAAGTAAAATTGTTAAAAATTTAAAAAGATTCAAATAATCAGACAGACACTATTCACCTTCCCCACTTCAATGTTTATATTAGACTTAAAATCCATTCTGCATCCTTGTCATTGGATCCTTATTTGAGATATTATACTATTGTTGAATTGCCTATTTTAATTGAATTTCTCGTTTAAAACGAATGACATAAACAACTTTTTATTGCACGGAACAAAATTATAGTGTACATAGAAAATTAGGTTGTGACATAACACTCATAGTATTCACATTTATGTGTGATTTACATGAAATTTTCATTTATTTGCTTATATTCACATTTGTGTTTGTATTTATTACAGTGTTTATCTTCCAATATTTCAGTATGTATACTCGGTCAATCAGCTATTGCTAGCAGGTTACCTCCTTAGAGGCTTATAGGGACTTGGCTACTGGTCGTCCCATCTCCTCCTTTGTTCGCTTTGTTAATTCTTCAGGTCGGAGTGGTCGATCTCAGTCACGTACTCTACATACCATTCGCACTCGATCGATCGCTACGTCGGAGTAGATAGTTAGTTCTACTCACCGCAATCTTTATCTGATCTGAGTTTTTTCACTGATCTAGAACAATCCTGGTGTTGGGAACATCGCTTTTCTTGCGCGTCTTAAGCACATCGGCAAGAAGCATTATATTCTATTGTTGGCACCTCAGGAACACTCATGGAGCCTGAAGTTCTTTCTAACATTGTCCACGGCCTCAATTCGTGGGTGGACTACTCATTGCTACCAACAAGATCTGGATTTTATAGGCTAAAGACATGTCGGTACGCCTTCTATTATACTCGTCTCAGCTCCTATCGGTTGAGTGCTCGATCACTACTTTTCCTTTCCCTTTCCTTTTTTCTACACTTTACGCCCATTGCAACTGTACCGAGCATCTGTTTTTATTGTAGGATATTATGTACCTTTCTATGCATGGCTTTAGTGCTTATGTCATTGGAGGGGACTTCAATGTAGTGTCGTGCTAAGCGTAGAATCTAGGGGGACCTCTATCAACCATGTTGTGGTGGAGGATTTTAATTCTTTCATTTTCAAATTGGGCTTTTCTGAAGCGTCTTTTGTTATTTCTTCCTTTACCTGGTGCAACAACTAAGACGACTCCAGTAGGATTTTATCTCGTCTCGATCGGTTTCTCGGTTCGGAGCGGTTGCTTAACTACCCGTTCTCTTTTTCTTTAGCACATCTTCACTACACGAACTCGGATCATGCACCAGTAGTTCAGCAGTGCTCCCCATTTGATTTACTGGGGCCTTCATTTTGATTTCAGTCTATGTGGAGATCCCATCACTCCATCATTTCTTTGGTAGTGGAGTCTTGGTCTCTCCTTGCGACAGGTTCCCCTATTGTTGTTTCCTCCTTTAAACTCAAACACCTCAAATCTTGTGTGAGGGTGCAGAACACTCAGGTTTTTAATAATATTTTTGATATAGTTCGTCCGAGGAAAGAATCTATTATCATAGCGGGAGCATCTTATCATGAAGATCCTTCACTACTAACCAGGAGGGTTGGGCGGTTTCCCAACTCGCCTTTTCTGAATTGCAGATAAAGAGTGGTTTCCTTTGCCAGAAGGAGAAAATCAAATGGATAATCGAGGGCGACTCCAACTCAAAACTCTCTCATTCTTCTATTAGAAAAAGGAATAATATCCTTTCTATTTGCTATATTCTTCGTGCTAGTATTGCTTTGGCTTCATCTCCCATTGACGTTGAGGAGACGATCATTCCCCACTTCTAGTTCTTTTTGCAGAGCCCTTCTATCGCGTAAGCTGACTTGGGACTTTTGTCCATTACCCTTCCCTTGGTTCTGCCAGAAGAGGCCCTTCTCTCTGCAACCCTCCTTTATTGAAGGAGATTCGTGACACCTTGCATTTTTAAATGATAAGTATTAACAAAATAGTTAAAATAATTATGGTAGTAATGTGCGTTTGAAAATCAAAAAATACACGCATGTTATAAAATGAGCAGTACATAGAATTATTCCATTTTGCAAATATAACATTGCAATGACATATATTGAGTTAAACAAAAAGAAATAGAAAAAAGAGAGAAAGTTCATAAATGGTACGCACATTAATTTTATAAAAAATATGGGTTTGAATTTAAAAGTAATTGAAGATTATTAATGTTAACATGTTTACAAACTTAGGCAATTAATGAAATAGGAAAATAAATATATGTAATAAAAAGAGTTAAATCAAGAAAAGGGAAAAATGTTTAACATCAGTATTGCAACATTCCATTTTATTAACAATGCATGTCATAAGTAACATTAAAAGAGAATAAATAGGTATAAAGTCAAACTTTGAAATAAACAATCAATTCTGCAATGTTGACACACATTTGAACAATACACATGTAGATATAGTTAAAATAAAAATATATAAATATAAGTTACAGAAATAATGCATAACATAAATGGAATGAAACCAAGAAATAAAAGGAAGTTCAAGTGGAGCTAATTACGGAACATTTCAATTTAATTTGGATATGTGCATAATAATAGTATATATTTGAAATGGGAATTAAACGTGTGTTAAAAGGGTAGAGAAAATAAAAAAATGGGAACATAAATAAGAAGGAATAAATGAGCAAGAAATTGAAAATAGAAAAATTAGTAATGCACATGATGATTACGCTTTTAAAGTTTGGATGCGCGTTAAAACAAGAGACCAAGTAATAACATTGAAAGCAACATCCAAAGAAAATTTATATGCATATTAAATATCGCGTTGAATTCAAAATTGGTAGGCAAAGAAATGGGAAGAAGTAAATTTAAAATGTTAAGCAAATAATAATGTTAAGCAAAGAATAAACAAAAGATAATAAATGTGCAAGTGATAAAATAAGGTTTGCAAACAAATAGTTAACATTTGTTGTTAACTAACGGACATGGAAAGCATAAAGTGATTTATTCGTAATTAAAAAGGAATTTAAATTTGAGATAAATGGGTACATGCATATAAAGGATTAGAAAAGAAAAGATAACAACAAGCACATATATACCCAATTAATAACTATGTTAACATTTATAATTATGATTGTAATTCAAAATTCAATGGTGGAATGTATGCACGCATAAATAAAAGAAGGAAATCAGTGTGCGTAAAGATGGAAATTAATATGATGATCGATTGACATATTAATTTAGCAACGAATTACAATGCATGCAGGGATTAACTAGATATTAAATAAATACTAGGCATACATGTAATCCATTAGGCGGATACAAATTCAAATGTAAATCACATGTGTGTAATTAATATAATAAATAGAGATAATGTGTATGGTTACAACAATTAATGGTAGCATTAATTAACTATTTTAAGGAGTCATAAAATAGAGCTATATATAAAACAAATTGGACAGCAAATAAAGTTTATTTATTTATTTGCGATCTATAGGTTAGGAAATTAATTATTTAATTAGGCATGTTAATTAATATTCAATGATTTGAGCTAACGATTCATTTTATTATGTGACGTGTTCGTATTGTTTTGAGCCAATGGGTGAAAATTCAGTAGCTGAAGCCTGTTGATGTGGCAAAGAGAGTGTATGCTCTAGATTTTAGGGTTTTATATTAAATGGGTAGCACTGATTTGGACAACATAAATATAGGTGTGGAGCTTCATTTTTTATTCTCATTCTTTTTCTTCGGGGTTGTGGAAGATCCGCTATTTTTCTTTCCCCTCTACTTTTCATAACTTTATATTTATTTTATATCTAATTTATTTGGGTATAAATCTAAAATAAAAAGGAGCAGAAATAACAGGATTTCAAATATGTTCAAATTAGAAAGCTATAATTTATATATAGTGGTTTATGTGTGTATGTTGGTTGCAATCCCAAAAAAGGGTATTACAAGGAAGATGAGCATAGATAGGGAAAGGATTTGGATCCAAAACATAAAGATTTAGCAGGCGTTGGAATGTGAGCGGATCTGATTATATTTTCTTATAATAGTATATAGTTTTGTTTGATTCCTATAAGAATTTATAATATGTTCTCTTCTTCTGTTCCCCATTTCAGCATTCGAATATATAGTTTATATTGGGTTTACTTATATGCCAAATATACGTGGATATGAATGTTGGCATATCTATACTATATTATAACAAGCGAGTTTAGTTTCCTAGACGCAGAAGCAAAGTTGGATATTAAACTCAACAGTCTCGGTATTTATTTCTTTCTCAACTGCCGCTTTCTTCTATCTCTTCCTCTCCTGCCTTCTTCAATTTTCCTTCTAATTTTCTGACTCCCTCACACCATGCAAAATCCTAATTTCTTCTTTCTCTTTTTAACGGAATCACCTTCACTTTGCAAATCACGTTGACCTTACTGTTTCCCTATTCCAACAATTTTACTTTTCCCCAAACCAGTTCCTTTTCTCTACCTTTTCCTCCCAGCATACTAAAAACAAAATTAGGGTTTATAATTCCGACTACCTTCATTTGATCCATCCTCTGTACCCTTGGCCTCGGTATGCTCTCTCCGCGCCTTGACAGCCTACCTTAGATTTGAGCCACCGTCAAAACCGCAGGTTTGTGATATCCCTCGAGCGTTTTTTTTTTGTTGAATTCATTTATTTTTGGTATTAATTTGATGCATGGTCTTCGCGCTTTAGCCACCTTACTTTGAATTTGGAGCTAACTGCGATTTTTAACTCATCCGACCATCTTGATTTTCTTCTTTTGGCTTAGTTTGGATATTGACTGTGTTTGCATCAAAATGGATTTGATAATCGCATCACCTAATGGGCAAAAATATGACAAACAGATGGCCATCTCTTTTAACAATTTTACAGAAATATTTATTTTCAATTGATGTATTCTACAATTAGTGATTATCTAGGGATTGTTCTTGAATTATTGTCTAACCAAATCTTCTAAGTATTTACGTTCAGTTGTTAACATTGCGTTCGCACTGCCATTAAAGTTCATTTGTATATGTTGGTTGAAGTGTTTCCTATTTGCCATAAAGGTGTTTTCTTCAGTATGTTACAGAATAATTCATCCCCTTCAAGTTACATTGCTAAATTTGTTCTTCATGCCACCTGCATTTTTAACTCAAACGCCAGATTCTTTAAACTCCTTTCATAGACGGTTTGTCCCTTCTTCCTTGGGATCACGGCCCTAAGCATTCACGCTCCTCCCACTTATAGCCTTCCGCCCACCATTACCATTGAGCTCTCCTCCTCTCACCCTTCGGATCTGAGTTACCAGCAAATCTGGTGGTTTGTTCACTACGTCGTTTCTTTCATTTTCCCTCCTTCCACAATTGAAAGGTATTCCTCTTCTCTGGCCATCATAAGCCGATGTCCACTATGCAGTGTCGGTAGGTTGGCTTCGACTGTGCCCATTCTTATACCGCTGTAGGTTTTTTTTTTTTTTTTACTTTTCAATGTAACTGCGATTTAGGTGCTTTCGGTTGTGGTTACTTCAGAATCATGCTGAAATTCATTCGATGAGTTCGTAATAAGTTGTGAATTGCTTCTTGCATGTCAGTGCGCTTTGTTACTGTCTGTTGTTATTTGTTTCCTAACTTGCTTCAGGTAAATGAATGCGCTTTTCATTTAAATCAAAGTATTTTCTAACTGAATATTATTTTGATTGAATTGTAAGAGCACTTGATCACATAACAAAACCAATCATATCTTCTTAAACTTCAGTTCTTAAGCGTTTACCTTGCAAATAGTTTTCAACTAATTGTCCATTAAGTGCCTAGGCCTGAGAAGAGATTTTGAATTGATTGTTTGGACATGATCGATTTCTCATGATCATTGATTGGTGTGGTTAATATTGAGTTGGCCACCTCATTGATTTTTTTGAATGATACGATTTAGGTTGTGTTTTGATGACTTTTGGCACAGCTAAGTAGTTTATCAAAACTTTAGCATATTTAAATATTCTTTTGGTTTTATTACGTGCATTAAATGATTCATGGTAAGCCAAGTATTTATTTTGTATCACCTTAATAATGCTACATAACATTTATTATCCCCTATTATCAAGAATAAATATCAAATTGTAAATGCCGATTTCTTTCATTTTTTAGCCGGTAGAACACATAAAGTGCCTATTCCAACAAAGACTATTTCATTCAGTTTCACACTTGAAACATGGTTTTCATAAGTAATTCATTATATAAACATAAAATTGAATTTAAGTCAATCTACTATGATTCGGGGGTAAGATAATTGATTCTACTACATTTAACACTTTGGCCTGAACTTTTACTATATATGTTCATATTTGCCGTTTACTCGCTTTTATTTAAGATTGAATTTTGGTTTTTGCGTTACAAAGGTCTTTTTTGAAAAATTGAAAAATCGAATAATTTCATTTGGCCCCTAGGGAATGAGAATGATTCTCTCAGTCATCGCAATTGCCTTCATGTTATAACTGACATTGAGATTTCATTGGACGATGGAGCAGTAAAGTACCTCACCTGATCCAACATTTCAATCCTTTCGAGGTAAAAATCCAATGTTGCATTTTGTCAGTTGTTTATCATCTCATTGTTCACTTTGATTATTTGGGTTTCTTAATTTAATATAATATACATTTTTTAATGAATCATTTGGTTTTCAACCACAGGCGAGTGAATTTTTTTTGCAAGTTAATTATATTTCATATACGTAATACATGTCTGTTGCATTTGTAGTGATTAGAAAAATTAATTTTTGTTTTCAACGTACCTCAAAGTATTAGCTTAGTTATGCCACTAAAAAATATTATGTCATCTGTATGTACTTGATATTTAAGATTTTTAAGTACATCGATATCGTGAAACTTGTGATTATAAGATTGTTATTTTTTCCAGTTTTATTTAAATCCATAATTTCCCTTGCTTTATGCTGTACCATAAGAATTTTAAGTTAATTCAAGCATATTTTAAGTAAATTAGCGAAAATTGGACTACAAAAACAGCACTGATTTGATTGTCACGTTTGTTTAATTTAATTTATGATTAATTGTGTTTTCTTGCTATGGCAGCTGAATCTGAAACATGCTTAGCTTTCAAATATTGTCAAAAATATGGATTTAGATAACCGAAACTATGTGCTTTAAGTTCAACTGTAGTTACAAGCAATGCTAGCTAATTAAATGAAGATAATTTAAGCTTTTGGTGGATTAGCCACGAACAATCCAGATTGGATTTTTTAAAGTAAGACCAAATTATTTGATTGTTTTTTGCTGACTACCATTCTATGTAGATGGTGATTCTAAATATCTTACCGTTGTCTTTATTCATTTTTTTTAATTGCTACCATTTTATGTAAATTTCAGTATTAACATGTTTTTCTAAGTTATGCATCTGTATGAGCAGATATGCCATTTATAAAAAAGGACAATCGATATTTAACATAGTATATAGATCGTATGATTTTATTTATTGCATCTGTTTTTGGATTATGAAGTTGAATATTTTCTCCAATGGACATGGATGAATTTCTTTTGCAACATCTGAACATTTTGTGATTGAATATTTTTTATCCCATTTCTGCTACATGCTCCCTGTTTGTCATAAATGTGTGTGTTCGATTGCTGATTTTGCATTTACATAGTGCATCTATGACTATAGCTGAAAAACATTCTGTATGCTACGTTGAAACAATGTTATTGTTTACTGTTCCAACACATCTTTGGTATGGTCTAAGATTAAGCACTGTATAAAAATATGATGCTCTTATTTTTTTTTTCCAATGAAAATAATAAAATTTGTTAGATGCTTAAAATTTACTCCCACCATCCTTTCTGTTATTACTGAATATGTGCCTGAAACAAATATTATGTCAGTTTGCCATCATTAATAATTGTAATTATTCAAAAATTTATTAAATTTAAATTGTGGCCATTACTTCCTGACCAATTGACATTAAAGCAAGTTGAAATAATTAAACCAAAACCAATGTTAACATAGTTAAAGATCATAATATAAACCTGTATTGCTTTTATATATATTTTCTATTTTTCTCTCATTGACAGTTTGACTGTTGTCCTCATCTGCATATCCAATTTTTGGTCAACATAATTAACTAATGCCACAAAATCCAGTTTCAAGGTTTGAGAATAAGAATGGAATTTTTTTACTTTCTCTCTATTTTTTTATTTTTTTTACTTCCTATCTAAGTAACAAAAAAATAAGTACTACAAATTAGAAGTTGAAGTAATTTACTATCTGCCTGCTTAAAGAGCATCATGTATATCAAGAAAGCTTTTATACTAACCTTTTTGGTTGCATTGGTATTACTGTATGCATGCACAATTTCAGGTTATCATTAATGATTGCTTCACTAGTAAAACTTTATATTCATTTTTGATGAACAATGGGAAAACATTTCTTTGGTATGGCAACATAACAAAAAAGAAAACTGAACATAAAATTTTCTGCTTTTTTTTTTTTTTTTTTTTTTTACTATATGTCGTAGCCAAAAGACTATTATCTATTTATAAGAATGTAATATATTTATATTGGCCTTGCTCTTTACAGTTATTACTTAGGAAATATATGAAAAAATTACTCCTTCCATGTTAGGTACGAGGATGGGGTAATTCTTGGGTTTCAAAGTTTATGTTTTGCTGTAGTATAACTAGTTTGCGATTTATACTTCTTGACTAGAATGTAGGCTTAGATTTATTTAATAAGATTCACAAAGTATACTATTATGAGCATGTGCACTTTTTTAATATCAAGGATTATAATTTTATTACTATGTTTTTTATCGGTATATGTATAAGCATAGAAGTAATGGTTCTATGAAAATTTGTCGGAATATTTGCAGCAAATATTCCCACAAATTACCACTCTGGAAAGGTTAAATAATTTGTCGGATTTTTTTTTTGAAAGCTTTTTTAGTTATCTGACTTGGTTTATTATTCTTCTATTTTTATGACTTTAATGTATAAGCGTTTGCATTTTGCAGACAAATTTACCGTTGAAAAACCAGGTAGTTATATGATTTTTTTTATTTTTTTTTCTTCATTGATAACTACAAATAAGTAAAGCAATGCTCAATAAGACTGATATCATATTTACCTTCCTACATTAATTTTCTCTTTGAATTCATGTCAGATGTGAAAATCTAAGAAACATGGCCAGAGACATGAGATGGTTATCAACCAACAAAATTACTATTTTGACGAATGATCTTCTTCATTTTTAGGGGTATAATATCCGTCAATTGTGAGTATTGTTTCAATTGCTTCCAATTTTAAGCTGTTACAAATTATTAACACCATGTTTAGTGTTTCAATATTTTGAACACTCAAGAAGTATGCAGTATATCAGTATATCATTCTACCTTCTGATTTGTTTATTTGCACAAGATCATTTCTCATTTGGTTTCTCATGCATTATTTAATGGTTTCTAATGAAGGACTCATTTGTTTGCTGAGCATGAGCATTTTAAACGATTGGCACTATATGAAAGCACTATTATTTGTGCGATACGTAAATTATTTATCTGTGTATATTCCATTTTAAACCAATCACAGCATACTTGAATAAACTATTTTTTAATATCAGTATTAGTTAATGTCAAATTCCTATTGTTTTTGTACAAAATATTGATGTATTTATTCATATATAGATATCAACTTGACTATACAGAACATTTACACGATCAATGACTGTTTTGACCTAAATAATGAAAAACAATCTTTACCAGCTGATACAATTCCAAAAGATTTTTTTTCCCCAGTGAATTGAAAAAAATTATATAATTCATATCTCCTCTTTTTCACAAGTGCAGCCTTATGGTAAACAGTTGCATCTTTTTTACAAAATATTTTAGAATCATTTATACGTCTAATGAATAGTTTTGTACAATTTAACGTATACTATATAAAATACAAGCATTTAATGAATTTTGTATCATTGGTTTCATTTATTCTTTGCTGTAAGCTAAGTAATCACTTTAACATCTTCATACTTCTCTCATTTGGTTCTTCATTTTTTTGGTTAGTACAGTTGGGAATAAAAGTACACAATCTACCTTACTATTTTTGGAATAAAAACTAATGATCACTCAAATGTTTTTTTTTTATTTTTATTTTGTAGTCTCGGACATTGTATAAATTTGCTTATTCTTCCAGCATCAATTTCCAATGAAACAACGGTATTTCATTGCTAATGCAATTTGTGGTTACTAATGCAGTTTGTTGTGATTTTATGTAATGAGTTGCTTACCTTCATCCTTCATTTAATTGAAGGAAACTCATTCAAGGACCCATCTTCATTGATTTAGTTTTTTGGATAAATTTTAATGGTAATGACCTACCATATAGGTAGAAAATTCAAAAACATTACAAATTTGTTGCAAATGCCCTTTAATTAATGCAGCAAATCAAATTTTGGAAAACATTTATAGGTTATTTATGACAAAGACAAGAAAATATGGTTAAATTATTGTAAATTATTACATGATATGCTATGTAAACCATCAACAGATTGGTGGATTATTTTACCAGTATTTTGGCATTTTCCTATTATGAATGGAAAATTTTCTTTTTCGTTTTTGATTCCTTCTTATTATACTTTGGTAGTCTATGGTATATAAGATTCCCAATCGATCTATTAATAAGCGGCTCAAGAATAAATAAAAATTTGATGAGGTAAAATCAAGGTTTAAGGTAAAATCCAATTTAATAGAAGAACTGACATGCTTTATTCCTTTTAGAAGGAACTCAATAACAGAATTATTTTTAGTTTTAAATATATGAATATTATAATTTTGAAATTTTAGTGCATTGTCTTCATTTTAGATATTTTCTATTTTCACACAGTTGGAAGAAGAACTGCCTTTATAAATTCGTCGTAAATCAACTGAAACATGGACTTTAATGTCGTTTGGTCATCATAATCATCTAAAACACGAAATTTAATATCATTTGCTCAACCATTGATGAAAATAAAAGTAGTATTGAAACCATACAATATCACTTTATGTACTTCAGTTACAAGCAACTGTGGGAAATTTTAGTTTTATATTTACTACGGAGTTCCTTCCCCCCTTTTTTTAAACTATTGGGCAACAAAAGACTATTTAGTTTACAGAGTATCTTCAGTGTAATTTCAGCTCATAGAAAAGTACAAAAAAAGGTTTAACTCTTCTGCAATTGTAGAAAATATTTTAAAATAACTGAAGGAGTTCTTGGCAGTAACTGGCCTGTGAAGTAGTTGGCTGAAGGTCAAGCTGGACGGTCATGAACATTGAGTTCATATAGATTGATTGTATTGCCACTGAATCAGTAAATTATCTGACTGAATGGACTGACCGATGTATATTGAGCTTAATTGCAGGAAGTTGGTTGTGGTGTAGCCAAGACGAATTGTCTGACTAAATGAGTGGTTGAAGTTGTTAATTGCTGAAAACTACTATTGAAGAAAAGACACAAGCATGAAGAAAGAGTACTCAAATCTAAATCTGCTATACAAAGTCTTTGGCAGTCTGATGCTGAATATATATCAATGGACATATAGATATTTGACTATTAAGAATTCTGATAAAGTGTTCATTTGGAGAATATGACATGGTGTACAAGGTCAAGCAAGAAATATGACAATGTAGTTGACTCTATAATGTTCACGTATACTTTAGTTTAATGTCATTAATTTTTAGTATTCTTTGATTATTTCCAATTTAAGAATTACCTTTTAAATGTAGACAAAATAATTGTCTTTAACCCTGAACCAAGTATGAATTGAATATGTACATTTGGTAGTATCGATAGCTACATGATCATATACGTGAGAGAGCTTTTGGTACTAATACTACATGGATTGTGTATTTGTAATAAACTACAGCCTGAATTTTGGTATGAGCGGAGATTGGTGGATTTATGAGGTAGGCATGGATACGCATGGGTGATGGGAATGTGGGATGCCAAATTTGCGTCTGTGCTTCTACTGCACAATTTAATGCATTAATGATACAGGATTCGCTTGTGCCCATTCATTCACTACAGCAAAAGGTTATTGTTCCTTCAACCAATCTCAAATTATATAACCTACGTACACTATTCATTTAATTAAATGCTACTACAGAATAACATTGCACCACGTTTCTTTCACTTAATTAAATGCTACTACAGAATAACATTGCACCACGTTTCTTTCACTTTTTATTCTCTATATATACACATGCTTTCCTACGTATGCATTGCCTATGACTACATTGAATAAGATTCGGCCATAAGTATTCACTGCTAAGCAAACGGCTACTACAAACAACTTTTTAATCAATCATGATATCATAAGAGCTATTTTTTTTTTCGTTAAATTTAAACATTACTACAATTTTAACTAATTGTTTGGCGGATATCCATATGCATAGCACGGATTCTCTCTTAGGAAAATAAATGAAAAATAAATATATATGCTCGAATTCATATATATAAATTAAGTTTGTACATACATACATACATACATACATACATATATATATATATCTATGTATGTATGTATGTATGTATGTATATATAGACACATACGCGCGCGCACATACATTCATTCTTATTGTTTATTTGTTGGATATTGCACAATAACCCGTTCATCTAATTGGAAAAGAGATGTGTTTTTTTTTTCTTTCTTTCTTTTTTTTTTTTTTTTTTTTGCCTACTTGATTTTTAGATAATATTTCACTCAATCGCATGTTTATTTCAATCGTGTTTATTTGAGTCATGTTTATACAGTCCTTCGCATATTTTGATTGCTCTAATTGATGATGTTATACTTAATTTACTTGCATTTCACTATGTTTGCAATCAAGATTCTATGGGTACGAAAATTCATTGAGGTCAACTAATTGAACCTTTGTAACAACAATGAAGTATTTGGTCTTCTGTTTGGAAAATACAGTATGTTCTTTTGATAATTCCAACACGGTGTGTGTTTTAACTTTCGTGATACCTACACTATGTACCTATGCTTTTGGGAACAAAAGTTTCGCATTATTATGCAAATATCAATGTACTTTTCAACAATAGTATTTTAGTAATCCAATGATTATAATTAACGTTCAAATTATTTCACTATATGTGACTTTGACTACTATTTCATGTATATTTCATTAAGCTGTTTTCTATTATCAATTACTACTAACATTACTATAATTTACTATAACTCACATATTTATCTTTCCCTTCATTTACTGTATACCCATAATATTTTTGCAACTTCGTGTGCGAAGCACGGGTACACACTTGTATAATTGAATTATGCGCTTAATCTATATGACTGATTATAATCCCTTTTGTTTAATTGTGTTGGAAAATATAATTTAATTGTAATTATGATCGAAATGGAAAATTTTGATGATTTGGGGCTAAATGAATGTATAATCCGAAAAACTGCAATGAAAAGGGATATTTAGATTGTAAGTAAGCAAACTTGACATAATTAATATTATGCACAGTAAATATTATGGTTAAATGGTAAATTTGACAATTTCCATATTATTTCTAAGAAATCACCTTTCAGATCTAAAATGGAATGAATATAGGAATCATAAGGATTGAAAGCAAAAGTCTTATTGTAAACTTAGTTTTATAAGAAAACTTTTATGGCAATGGTACTATGGTGAAAAATGAACTACAACCTATATTTGCGTAAATATGATAATTGGGAAGTCATGATAAATAGACATTGTTTGTTTGCAAATATGAATTTGACAGGAAATGCTTGAAAGAACAGTTAGGCCTTAATATGTACGTATTAATTTACAATGGGTCGGTAAATTCGAGCCTAAGATTTAGTGTTAGGCTTTAATATGAACATATTGACTTAACGTGGTCAAGTTACGGGCATAAAACTAAAATTCTATGGTAAATAATAAAGTTGATCAATGAAAGAAATAATATTCAGATTAAATGGATTAATGAATATTATAAATCAACAAAAGGAAGGTAAGTGAAATGCATAATAGTAAATAAACATAAGGTCCAATTAGTATAACGAAATGCGTTCGGTCCAGTCTGTAAGGTTGAAGAGCCCATCGGGGAAAACCGGCGAAGGTGTTAAGAGACATGGTGGGAGCATGTCCAACTTATTTGATGCGACTAGGAGGAAGTGCGGGACTTCTATAGGACGTGAGGATACTCCATGATGGTTTTCTATGCTAGGTCCTAAGCTTTACCCACAGAGGCATGATCTATACGGTACCATCTGGTGAATATGCATTGGCTGCATCTGTCGTTGTGGATAGCCTAAAGACTGATTGGAATAATTTCTTAGATGATTCGGCGGCTACCTCAGGGTGGGAGGCTTCTTATTCAGGACCAAACAAAGGATAGTAAGTCGTAGGACACATGTCATTGTTAGCCGGAGCGTATGTGGGAAAGATTGGAGATGAAATCAAGTGGCCAATAATCATTTGCTATTGAGACATTAGAGGAAGGACCACCTGTTTGTTTAAATTGTTTGTAAGGAGCGGTCACTTAGCTCTTTGAATGATCTTTCATTAGTTAGTCGTAGGCAAGGTGGAGCCTATACGAGCCACCGAAAGAGACAAACCTAATTTTGATATTTGTAATTTGGTCTTAATGAAGCTATTATTTTTATGCCAAACGAGGCCATTCTTGACAGATATAATAAAGCCCACGACTGAGTTTCATGGAAGGACTCAGGTTTCGGGCGTCTTTATGGAGAAGCGGTAGAAGCCTATTCGCTTTCGTATCACGGATTAATATTCTTTCATAGCGTATTGATGAAGACATAGTTCATTTTCGTAGCATGGTCTAGTACGCTTTTGTAGCATGGCAATGGAGGTCTTCTACATTTTTGCAGTACGACGATGGAGACCACTCGAGGAGGGTACTATGGGGAGTACATCGATATATTGGAATATTGCTATATATATGGTTTATTAGGTTAATCTACTGAGGAGTAGATGGGTATAATTTATGCGTGAAATCAGAGCGCAATGTGTAATAAACCTAAAGTAACTTAATAAAGATAAACCAATTATAGAACAACATATGTAGTGTTATTTATAGAAAGTATAGTTTGTCCATTAACCATGACTTTTGTTCAGACTACCTCGTCATGACAAATCTACAGGTTAGAAGGTGGCAAAGATTACAGCTAAGAGATACTTGTTAGACAGTGTCATTATTAGGGCAAGTATTTACTTACTACTATATTTTATTCATTCCGCTATGAGATATTTTATTGCAAGCTCTAATATATTTTATATTTGCCTTTCTGCAAGATACTAGACAACCAACTCGGATTTCAGTGGCCTTAGATTTTAACATTTTTTGTGAAAAATTTGGACCTGCTGTAATTTGGGTTATTACATTTGGTATCAGAGCTTCTGTTTAGGATTCCTATATAAATGGTGAGTGAATGTATTTTTATTTCTTTTAAAAACATACTATATATATATATATACCTGTATCCATAGAGGAACCCACTAAGAAAATGAAACAAAACATAGAGAAAGTTAGGATGTCAGTTTTGTACACAAAGGAAATGGTTATGCAAATTTGAGAAAAGTAGGCCCATAAGTGGCTAGAGAGAGAAAAGTAGGCCCATGGTGTTATGGTGCCTACTAAAGACATTATCCAAGTTGGTGATGATAATTAGAAACACACAATTATTGGGGTTTTCCTTGATCAATCTCTCTCGTATACTGCAGTAATCAATCATCTTAAGAAACTATAGAGACTGCGAGGTAGGGTTAAAGTCATTTCGAACATTTCCTTATTCCTCTTCAATCTGTCTTCTGAGGAAGGCAGAAGGAAAATCCTTGCATCTGACCCAGTTGTAATGGGGAATAAGTTATTTATTCTTAATCAATGGGATCCGTCTATTTGTAATAATAGTAGCGCGATTAGGGTTGTTCCTGTTTGGACCAAGTTGTACAACATTCCTATGTATTCATGGTCTTTAATTGGTGTTAGTTGGCTTGCTAAACGAATTGGTAAACTATTATGTATGGATGAATCGACAGAAAATTTGGAAAGATTAGAGTTTGCCAAAGTTTTAGCTGAAATTACACCCTCTTCAGACTTGTCGATGATTTCCCAGTTGAGTTGCCTGATGGTAGCATCCAGTATGTTCAATTTGAATATATTTAGAGGCCTGAAATTTGTAGCTTGTGTAAATCTTTTGTTCACGCTATAGGGAATTACTGTAAATCATCACTTGAGAAGAAAATTGAGGTATTTGAATTTCAGGAAATACAAGCCGCTAAGCGAAGGGTAAAAAAGAGCAAGCAATTTGAGTTTAAAGAAAAAAAAACAGTATTTATCATGTTGTACCCATGCATAAAGGGAAAAAATTATGTACAAAAGTGAAAGGAAATAATAATCAAAGTGCTGGAAAAGAAAACTTGGATGTGGGTAAGAAAGCTAATGACAATGTTGGGACAAATAGAAATATTACTCAAGGCAGAAAAGGAAGTGCATTGCAAAGTGTTAATGTGAAAGACTTGTGTGGTAACCAGAGTACTTCAAATGGTCATATTTTTCCACCCAGTGTTGCCACAAATAGCAGATTTAATCTGCTAGACAATCAGACAATGGGTGAGAATGATTTGGATGGAACTGAAGAAGGTGAAATACATGAAGCTACGACCTATTTGAATTTAGTTATGACATGCATGCTTCTGTGCATATGCATGAACAAACCAGAATTTATTCCACCACCAAACTCAATTGCCTCTACCAATGATAACCCCCGACCATCTTTTGTCAATGTGCCAACTAACTAAGAACTAATTTTTTCCGAGTCTCTTAAAAAGAAGATGGTTGACTCGTGCATTTCCAATGCTAGGTCCACTTCCCCGTTAATTCCTCATGTTATCTCCAATTTTTCTTTAGAACAACCTTCCAGTGAAATCTCCAGTATTAATATCCATACAATCCATAGTGATAACTTTCCCTTATCTACACCCCCATGCAAAGCCTCTGCATGCAACTTAACTGCTTTAATGCCGGATTCCATTGCCATTACTATTCCACCTCTTAATACCACCTTATTCATGGAAGATATTCCCCCAAAACCACCCTATAATTCCCCAGGATCAATTCCTGTTTGGCTACCCTCTCATTTTGCTATCAATCCTCCAATATTTTTGCAAACACCGAGCAAAAAGTACCCTCGAGCACCAAAGTTTCTGGTTATCAATCTTCTCCTAGAACTAGGAGCATGACATTATCCAACTCTCTTTCCAAAGAGTTTACCCAATGAGTAAAAACCTTGCATCGTGGAATGTTAAAGGTGCCTACAACCCTCTTAAACTTGATCAAGTAAGAAATATTATCAATCACTATAATCTCCACCACTTTGCAATGCTTCAAACCAAATTAAACTCCCAACTCATCATTTCGTCTGCTCATTTATCAAACCGTCTTGGGCTATTTCTCATAATCTTGAACATATTTAATATGGTAGAATTCTAGTCATTTACAACCCCTCTTTTCTAGCACTTCAACTTGGGTTTGCTACTAGGCAACTCATGCACTTCCATCTAACTAACCTAACTAACCACACCACCTTTTATCTTACCATTATTTATGCAACTCTATTATTTCAAGGCAGTCTCTTTTTTACCACCTCCATGCTTTTAGGCGAGTTACACATCCTTGGGTTTTTTTAGGTGACTTCAACTCTTGCCTAAGTTTTGCATGACAAATATGGTGGTTGTAACGACGCGGATTTTTGGTTGATTAATTTTGAATACTTAATATGGTTTTAAATATGTAGTGGATAATATAAATTAATTTTTATATTGAGTTATCGATTTAATAATCGAATATAATTTTATTTAGAATATATCGAATTATTGTAATTCGAAATATAATTGAAATCGAAGTTAAAAACTAAATCAAAATGATTCAGATGATAATTAGGAATTTTATTTGAAATATACGATAATGAATAATATTTATTATCAAAGAATTTGTGGTTTCCGAATTTAAATTATATTATATTAATCTAATATGGTATATATGTTGAAATTAAATTTTAGAATATTTACTGTTGAGTTCAGAATAGGGTTATTATATTGAAATGTCGGTTGGTATGCTAGAATAGCTGTTTTTGATTTATATTAGTGGACCCTAAGATATTTGATTGTGGATAAGCTCGAAATCAAATCAATATCCATCTAAAAAGAATAAAAATCTCTTTGTATCAAATCGTATTTAATAAAAATCAAATCGAAAATCTTTTTAAAAAAAATAAAGGATTTGTTGTGTCCTTTATCCTACACAAATTTAATGCCCTGTACGTATGGTCTCCTCCCACTCATTTAAATACGCGACATCCTCTTCCTTATTCGTTTCGTTCTTAGGCAAATTGGAAATCCCTCTTCAATAAAATCAAAAGCCGTCCATCCCCTTTTCATTCCTTAAATCGAAAATGAGAGCATCAAATCAGAACAAAATCAATGGCCATTCTACCTAAAACGTTTACCTCTTCTAGTTCCAAAGTCGGGTTCGCTGAAGAATGGGCTTCGTGACGAAAAGCCAAATTTTTAGTGCGATGTCACTGTCGAAGTTCGATTTCAAACAGCAGAATTGAGGGCTCGATCTTCTTGTCGATGTAGAGGCTATCACACGAGTAGGTGATTGTGATTTCGATCTAGATTGTTGTAATTTCGTGATGTTAAGGTTCGCGTTCTGTAGCTATTCATGGGAAAATCGAAGTCGCGATTGGGTTTTACGGGAGCTCGAGAGTTGGTCGAACAAGGATAAGGTGTGGTGGAGTCTGAAGGTTCCGACGTAGGAATTCACAAGCCACTGTGAATCACGATTTGGCAAAACTCTACAGGCTCGACGAAAGGGCGATGGGAGTGGTAAACTGACATTCGCCGGTAAGCACTAGGGTTGAGGGATTCGAGTAATAAATGGTCGCAAGCCTGGAGATGATTTGGTCAAGATTTCTGTCGCAATCTGTACATTGCTGAGTGAAGTCGCGATTCCCTGAAAGCGTTTGAATGTGTATTCGAGTGCCAATTTGTGTTTCCCTCGTGGTGGAGTTGGCGGTGCAAAGGGATTTGGTGATGGGGTTGAGGTGGTTCTGTCTTCTGTGTTATGCTGGTGGCCAGAACATCAAAAGGTACGGGAGTGGAATTTTTGAGGATGGGGTTAAGCACCGTTTTCAGTAGGGTATTAGGATCATGGTGGTTGAAGTATGGAGCATGAGTTCGTGATGAACCAGGAAGGAAGAGGATTCTCGTTGGTTAAAAAGAAATGGTGTTACTGTAAAGCAGGTTCCCATATTCTCATTTGAGGAAGGAAGAACCTACGTGAAAAAAAAAGTAATTAAGGTAATGTTAGTTATTTAATTAAATTCTAATTTACAACTTAATGATCATTTAAATTATATCAAACTTGAAACATAGTTAATTATCTCAAACGATAACAGTTTTTGGCAAAGCGAAGTGTGCTAAAAATCATAGCGATGAATGTTGTACGATAAAAAAGGGTTTGAGATTCCTCGAAGTCAGCTAGATTTTCAGTATAATCCAAGCAGTCGTTTTAAATTCAGAAAACTGGAATGGATATGATGCAGATAAAACCCTGGTGAGTAAATCTAACTCATATTTTTATTTAGAATTATTTTATTCGTTAAAATGATTGTTCGTTGGTTGTTTGCATGCACTGAAATATTATTGTGGCTATAAAATATATATTAGTTATTTAGGATTGGTTGTTGTGGTTATTATATATATATATTGGTGGTTGGATTCCTGCAGTATCGTTAGCAGATGCCCGCAGTATCATTAGCATATGACCCTATATGCCCCAAGCTATGATAGTGGATGACCTTCTATACCACGATATCCTGCCACGAAGCAGGATGAGTATTATTTCTATTAGCTAATGTCTATGGATGCAGGGAAAACAGGTTGGAGGAATCCAACTGGATTCCTCAAAAATCTTATTTTTTGTTTGTTTTTCATATATATTTTCATATATGACGTGTTAGAAAACCTGTCATTTATAATTGGTTGTTTTGGGTGTTTGAAATATCACTAGGCCTAAAATAATGATATATAAAAATACTGTGGAAAGGATATTTTGAGATTTAATAGAGGAATTCTATTATTTAAAATTTGAATTTCGAATGGGCTATAAAGATATTAACTTGTTTTGAATATATAAAACAAGTATTGAAAATTTATAAACAATGCTTATGAATTTAACAATGCAGGAAATTGAAGTAAATTTATAAACGGTATTTATAAATAAAATGGGATGATTTTCATTGGATAATTAGGAGATTGAAATGAATTTATAAACAGTGTTTACAAATGAAGTGGAAAAATTATCATTTGGTAATTTGAATATTTAAATTCAAATGTGGATTTAAAAATAGAAATGGGGAATCGTTTAAAGAAGTAAACGATAATTTATTCTGATGGTCAGAATATAAATTGAACTAAAATAATGCGTATGGATTTATGATTTGAATTGGATTAGTTCGAATATATTTAAATAGAAGTTAAATTTAAATATGAAAATAGATTCTATGTTATATATGGATAAGTTATTATAAATAGAAATTTCCAAAATGAGATTTTGGTTTCAAATAGGTTTCGAAATAGACTTGTTTATATATACAATAAGGAAGTTGGATTTATAAACGATGTTTATAAATCTAGTGACATAATTTATCATTGGATAAATCTAGATTTTAAATCCAAATAAAATTTGAAAATATCAAATTCAAATAGAATTTGAAAATAGAATTTGAAATATAGAATTTGAAAATAAAATTGGAAAATAGAATTAAAAATAGAAAGTTGAAATCATTTCAAAATGGGTACGACGAAATATATTTTAGAATGTGGATTTTTAAACAGAATAGAAATGAATCCAAAGGATTTATAATTTGAAAAAGCAATTGGAATTTAATATAGAAGATTAAAGGATAAATAAATTTATTTCTGAGTTAGGAAAAATCGACAATTTTAGAAAATCGAAAATATTATGTTGAATTGGAAAATTTGATTTGATATATATTAAAAAGATACTAGAATGGAGTTGAATTTATTATAAATGAAGTTTAAACGTTTATATATATAAATATAATTAAAACGAACTCGCTGTAGGATGGCAGTTCGTAAATTGGCATTTCGAACTTCAATAAAGTATACAGAACTCAATTGAAGTCGGAATTCTTTGAAACAAGAATCGTCAGGACCGATTTGATAACAGTTTTCTAATGGAAGAGAAAAATTTGTATTTCGTTTGATAGATTTTTAGTTATGTCAAAATCATATTTTTAGAAAAGCAATGCCAAAATTGTTTTAAGAAGCCATAATGGTTTATATAAATAAATATAAGGATTTTTAAGCCAATAAAAATCCGAATTTCCATTTGAAAAATCTGGACTTGAGTTATAAAATAAATATGAACTCGAGTGGAGTAAATGGATTGATTTTTGAAACAAAATCAGTTATTGATTTTTGAAAAGAATCGACTAAGTGGAAGAATAATTTATTAATCGAATTTTAGATCGAGATATTTCATTGATAAGTAAATGAGACTTGCGAATTTTATATTCGAAATCGAATATGAAACCTGAAATGAAAATGTGATTCAATTGATTTATAAGTAAACTAAAATACATACGAACCTGATACGTTCAAATAACAAGCGAAATAGACTAAGAAGCTAATTAAAGAATAAATGGGCGAAACTGAATTCAAATGATTGGATTGAGTTGAATTGAAAACAGGTAAACATGTGTTAAAATGGTATGGAATGAAGAGAATGAAGATTATAATATAAGTGCCCAACAAAAAGGTACATGTTTAAATTCCATATGAGGTTTTATGCGCCGAATCGGCAAGCCACTTGGCTTTTTGATTTTCTTTTTGAATGGAAAGGGCCTAGAGAGGCGAGTTGAGGTTTGAACTATTTGCCGGTACAAAGGAGGTTATGGCGAATTTTTCCAGACATTTAAGGAGTTAGAATATATTTAAGAAATTTAATAGTTAGAAATTGTTGTATTGATATATATATATATTGAATTCGATAAGGAAATGAACTTAAAAATATAATATTATAAAAAAAAGGAAATCTATAGATTAGATTTGTTAAAAATATAAAGAGAAGTGTATACGTGTTTTAGAAATGGAAAATTGGTTTAATGTGGTGTTGATTATTCGAGTTAGCGGTCTTGTCTGTTTTGAAGTTAATAATATTTTCAGTCAAGGTCTGAGAGATAATTATACCCTAACTTAATTGATTTCATTATTAGCTGGTAAATAGCAAGATTCAGTATCGAAGAGAAATGTTTAAAGAGATTTAGTTGAATGCAGTATTTTGGGTTGTTGTAACGATGTTTTACATAACATTTGTTTTAACCCAAGTAAGTGGAATTTTGGAAATATAAAAATAAATATTTCCTAAAGTATATAAATGAATGGTCGTGAAACGGAGAAGTAATTGGAATATTTTCCAATTATTAATAAAAGATATTTTCTAAGTATTGAAAATAAAAGATGGCGAAATATGGAAATGTTTTCCAAATAGCGTAAGAGACCAAGATGATTATTGAAAATATTTGGCTAACAAATATTGATAAGGAAATGCAGTAGTGATTTAATTAATGAATGAAATATTAATTAAGGGGCCCAGTGATTGTTTGATGTTTTGAATAGATGTTTGTTTTTCTTTGATAGTTAAATAACCGACTATCCAAGTATTTGCCAATATCGTTGTCAATATGGAGAGACCGGTTGGATTATTATCCGTGAACCACTCTGTATTGGCAGTAGCGTTGCGAATCAGATTATATGAAGATAATCGAAGACGGAGTAAAGCGCAAGGGCTTTTTCTATTAATAGAAATTGTGCCTTCGTTTTCGTTCAATCCTAGAACGAATGTATATGGACGAATGTATGACAGAGTATTTCCAACGATTGCATATGTGGGTCTGCATAAATATATATGGTGGCGGAGAATTTATTCTCTTAGCATAATATCCAGAATATATTTGTGCAAATCAATTAGTGATTAACGGATTTGACAATGTGGCATTCAAAGTGATTGTGTTATCAATGAATGATAAGAAATCGTAGCCTCATGCCTCAACAACTGGAAAATGGTAAAAATCGAGCAGGTAGCATGGCTATGTCGGTCGCTCCCATTAGGGTGTATAATTACCTATCTAGAGAAATTCATTTAATTCCTTATTCTATTCGATGTTGTCCCATTCGGGAAATGGTTGATGATCCCAACCATTGGTGATATACATTCAATACACTCAAGCGAAATGAGTGGTCGGTCATGTGTGGGCCAGGTTGCAAGATGTTCGTGTTGAACCCATATCCCCTCTAGAGTACACTGATCGGAAGGTGGTTCCATAACTTGTCATAGTCGGAATCCAATCTCCAATAAGCGCCCTGCGGTTTTTGATTTTATATTATATATGGAGCGTGAGATGCTAACGTTCAACTAGATTGTTATTCATTTGATTTAGACACTATTATAATATCACTGGATTTTCATATCAAAGTGTTTTGGGTAATAGGAAGGTAAAAACCATCCATGTTTATGTGTGGGCTGGTCTTACTATTATCTTTCCTTTCGAAAGGATTTTGAAAGTTAAACAAATGGTTGGAGTTTACTCACACCAGTCCCATGACTGACCCAGAGTTTATTTTATTTTGTTTTCCCTAAACTCTTGGGTGCCCATATTTGTACAGGCAGTCAAGTAGTCGGGATTTTTCAGATTCACTTGGAAGAGCAGGAGGCTTCACCAGTCAGCTATAGACGATCATATTTCCGCTGTGTACTATGTTGTATCTGGAAATAGGCGTTTATAACTGTTCCTAGAATAACTGTTGTGCTCTGATAATGGTATGTATATACAGTTACTGATTTGTATTTCAAAAGTTATGTTATATAATATATTTTATTCGTTCCGCTGTGAGATTTGTCTTCTTTGTTTTTCTTCTATTCTAATATTTCTTTCTTTCAATTTCTCATCCTCTGACTTCTTTCTAATAATGATTCGTATTTCTGTGCAATTTGGGTGGGACGTGTGATGTATATAGTCAACTCAGATAGTACGGATTTGCGGGCCATTATAGTCGGTATCAGAGCTTAGGTTGAGCGAATACCTAGGCTTTGGTGGGATGTACTGATTAGAGATAGGGTCAGTAGTACCCTAGAATGAGTTGAGTGTATATATATGAGAGAGCGTATTTGTAAATTGATATAAAAGTTGTTTTATATTATGTTGGTTAGTCTGTTGAGTGGTTTATGAATTCTGATCGAATCATGGGACGCCACGAAGTCGATAGGAATTTCTAAATACTTGAACAGAAAATTTCAACACGGTATTGTTTTAAA
The DNA here is from genome assembly GCA_030737875.1 of Allium sativum. Lineage (NCBI taxonomy): Eukaryota > Viridiplantae > Streptophyta > Magnoliopsida > Asparagales > Amaryllidaceae > Allium > Allium sativum. Next base: position 15,089,550 of record JASFAX010000033.1, read on the forward strand.
GTGGGTAAATGAAATAATTTTCCCTAAAATTCTCTTTTTATAGAAAAGAAATAATTTTCTAGAACTATTATATTATATGGATGTATTGATTGTTATTATTATAATCCAATGAAATTATAAAATTTAAATGGTTATATATAACCAAAATAGAATTTGTATATGAATTAAATATACAAATGAGATGAATTAAAATTGAATTCCACCAGAAATTGGAATTTAAATCCTGGGAAGTTTGGAAATATTTTCTTAAGTGTATTAAAATAATACAACTTTGTTTTAGAAGGATTTTTAAAATGAAAATTGTTTAAAATGGATTTTGGAAGTGCTAAAGCACTGAACTCACTACAGTAGCTGGGAAATAATTCTGATGATGACTGCAGCTTCATCAGTGTTCATTTTCGAATTTCTAAGTGATGGATTGCTACCTTAGAAAAGTTTTTGAAGGAAATTTGTTTGAAAGAAAACAAGCTGGTTTGAAAATTTAAATATTTTGAATTTGAAATGGAAATAAATATATACAGATATTTATGTGATTTCAAAGGATTTGAAATGAAAACCCTGGATTTGAATTTTGGAATTTAAATATAACTCAAAGAAAGTTAAATGGATCAAAGTAAATAAATTGATCAGAGTCAATTTGAATAGAATATGAATTGATTGTAAATCATTCAAATCAAATAAAAATAAGCATATATGTTGTGCCATATAAATGGAAACCAAGAGTTTGTCAGAACTAAAATTGTTGAAATATGAAGAGTTGAGTTTCAACATAAATGAGTTTTGAAAAGTTAATGAGTTAGAAGCATTTTTTTCTTACCTTAGTAATTTCGGGGACGAAATTCTTTTAAGGGGGGAAGAATGTAACAACCCGGATTTTTGGTTTATTAATTTTAAATATTTAATATGGTTTTAAATATATAGTAGATAATATAAATTAATTTTTATATTGAGTTATCAATTTAATAATCGAATATAATTTAATTTAGAATATATCGAATTATTGTAATTCGAAATATAATTGAAATCGAAGTTAAAAACTGAATCAAAATGATTCAAATGATAAGTAGGAATTTTATTTGATATATACGATAATGAATAATAATTTATTATCAAAGAATTTGTGGTTTTCGAATTTAAATTATATTATATTAATTTAATATGGTATATATGTTGAAATTAAATTTCAGAATGTTTACTGTTGGGTTTAGAATAGGGTATATTATATTGAAATGTCTGTTGGTGCGCTAGAATAGCGGTTCGTGATTTATATTAATGGACCGCGAGATATTTGATTGTGGATAAGCTCGAATCAAATCGATATCCATCTAAAAAGAATAAAAATCTCTTTGCAGCACATCGTATTTAATGAAAATCAAATCGATTTTTTTTAAAATAAAATAAAGGATTTCTTGTGTCCTTTATCCAACACAAATTTAATGCCCTGTACGTACGGTCTCCTCCCACTCATTTAAATACGCGACATCCTCTTCCTTATTCGTTTCATTCTCAGGCAAATTGGAAATCCCTCTTCAATAAAATCAAAAGTCGTCCATCCCCTTTTCATTCCTTAAATCGAAAATGAGAGCATCAAATCAGTACAAAATCAATGGCCATTCTACCTAAAACGTTTACCTCTTCTAGTTCCAAAGTCGATTTCGCTGAAGAATGGCCTTTGAGAGGAAAGGCCTAATTTTTAGTGCGATGTCACTGTCGAAGTTCGATTTCAAATAGTGGTATTTAGGGCTCGATATCCTTGTCGATGTAAAGGTTGTCACACGAGTAGGTGGTTGTGATTTCGATCTAGATTGTTGTAATGTCGCGATGTTAAGGTTCGCGTCCTGTAGCTGTTCATGGGAAAATCGAAGTCGCGATTGGGTTTTACGGGAGCTCGAGAGTTGGTCGAACAAGGACAAGGTGCGGTGGAGTCTGAAGGTTCCGACGTAGGAATTCACAAGCCACTGTGAATCACGATTTGGCAAAATGCTACAGGCTCGACAAAAGGGCGATGGGAGTCGTAAACTGACATTCGCCAGTAAGCGATAGGGTTGAGGGATTCGAGTAATAAATGGTCGCAAGCCTTGAGATGATTTGGTCAAGATTTCTATCGTAATCTGTACATTGCTGAGTGAAGTCGCGATTCCCTGAAAGCGTGTGAATGTGCATTCGAGTTCCAATTTGTGGTGCCCTCGTGGTGGAGTTGGCGATGCAAAGGGATTTGGTGATGGGGTTGAGGTGGTTCTGTCTTCTGTGTTATGCTGGTGGCCAGAACATCAAAAGGTACGGGAGTGGAATTTTCGAGGATGGGGGTAATCATCGTTTCAGTAGGGTATTAGGATCATGGTGGTTAAATCTGGAGCGTGAGTTCGTGGTGAACCAGGAAGGAAGAGGATTCTCGTTGATTAAAAAAATGGTGTTATTATATAGCATGTTCCCATATTCTCATTTGAGGAAGGAAGAACCAGCGTGAAAAAAAAACTAATTAAGGTAATGTTAATTATTTAATTAAATTCTAATTTACAAGTTAATGATCATGTAACGACCCGAATTTCCGAGTCGACTAATAACACCACACGTCCAACCCAAATTGCACCGAAATACAAATCATTATTAGAAAGAAGTTAGAGGATGATAAATAGAAAGAAAGAAATATTAGAATAGAAGAAAACGAAGATCACAAACTCACAGCGGAACGAATAAAATATATTAGATAACTTTGAAACATAATTCAGTAACTTTATATACATACCATCATCAGAGCACAACAACTATATCTGGAACAGTTATAAACTCATGTTTCCATATATGAACATGATACACAGCGGAAAAATATGATAGTCTATAGCTAACTGGTGAAGCCTCCTGCTTCAATCTCCTCTAGGTGAATCCGTAAAATCCCGACTACTTGACTGCCCGTACAATTTTGGGCACCTAAGAGTTTAGGGAAAACAAAACAAAATAAACTCTGGGTCAGTTATGGGACTGGTGTGAGTAAACTCCAACCGTTGGTTTAACCTTTAAAATCCTTTCGAAAGAAATGATAATCATAAGACCGATCCACACATAAACACGGATGGTTTTTTCCTTACGATAACCCACAACATTTTGATACCAAAATCTGGTGATATTATAATAGTTTCTAAATCAAATAAATAGAATCTAGCGGAACGCTTGCATCTCACGCTCCATATATAATATAAAATCAAAAACCGCAGTGGCGCTTATTGGAGATTGGATTTCCAACATGACAAGGTATAGGACCACCTGCCGATAGTGTACCTCTAGAGACGAATACACTGGGTTCAACAAGAACGTCTTGCAACCCGGCCCACACATGACCGACCACTCATTTCGCTTGAGTATATCAAATGTATACCACCAACGGTTGGGATCAGCAACCGTTTCCCGAAAGGGACAGCATCGATAGATTAAAGAAGCAAACGGAATTTCTCTAGATAGGTGATTATACATCCTAATGGGAGCGACCCACTTAGCCATGCTGCCTGCCCGATTTTTGTCAATTCCGGGTTGTGAGGCTTGAGGTCATTACGTTTCTTTTAGAACACCTGACCACCATTCACTTTGAATGCCACATCGTCATACCCGCCAAATCACAAATTGATTTCCCTAAAAATACCACGGGTATAAAGCTAAGAGAAACGAATTCCTCTCGGTTCTTAAAAAACATTTCCCCTCTCGGATAATCGATAAAGGAAATATTTTTCAAACCTATCTTAAATCCAAATTCCTTTATCGATATTTCATTTAAACCATTATCGATAAAGGAAATATTTGTCAATACGGAGAGACCGGGATCATATTTATTATCTGGAAACCACTCTGTATAGGCGTTAGCGTTGCGATCAAATATGATGAAAATAATTGAAGGCGGAGTTATGCAAGGGCTATCCTGTTTACGGGATAGTGCCTTCGGTTTGTCCAGTCCCAGGACAACGTGAATGGACGAATGTCTAACAGAGTATATCTAACGGATCGCGTAAGTTGATCTCTTCAAACGTACTTACGTTTGGTGGCGGAGGAGTCAAGTAGTCGGGATTTTACAGTTTGGATTTATAATTCAAACCTAAATTTCCTTTATCGATATTTCATTTGCCAAATATTTCCTTTAAACCATTATTCACTTAAATCGTGAATATAATCCTTTTATATACAATTTGATTTCATTCTTGTAAACATATCTTAAATCCAAATTCTATTTATAACCTTTATTCAGAATTATTCATATCGAATCTCATTTTATTCCAACCACTTACAATCCCCTTTGTAATTTCCTTTATAATTACCAAGTTCGAATCTCATTTCAAATACTGGTTCAAAAACCGATTCCCACCCTTACGCAAATTCAATTGGAAATTATAATTACAGTTTATCCAATTATAAATAGTTCACTTAAGTTACAAACTCATTTATAAACAACTTCATGTTTATTCATTTAAACAGATTTCTACTTTCAAATTTAGTTGAAACTTAAATTCCTACTTTTGCAAATAAATTTTCTTTTTGAATCCCAAACTCCTTTTCCCATATTCGAAAATATTTTATGGTATTTAAGGACTAAAACTCTAGGGCCAGGGACAACAAAATCAATCATAGAATACATATCACATCATATAACGCAAATATATGAAAACAATAATATAAATGTTGAGGAACCCAGTTGGGCCCCTCCAACCTGTTTCCCTGCATCCACAGATGTTAATAACATCAATAATATTATTTCACATCAATATGAAATATCAAACTAATAATCGATCAACGATGTAATCCTATCAACCAATTTTTATCAAAAATTCAACCAAGCAACCATCAAACAGTATAAAAATTATTATAAATAAATTTAAAACTCGTTTATACAAAAATATAACGAGTCAGAGTTACTGAGTTTACTCACCTTGGTTCGCAGTTGAGGATTCTGCTTTTCTTTTGTTTTAAAATCAAATCGGCGTTTGATTTCATCACGAAATTCCTGTAGCTCTGTTCTCAGTCACATCGGTTTTCACAACGTAGATTTCATCCTTAAAATTCCAAAGTAACCGACGTCGTACAATTCTGTATGGAGGTTAATCACTTACTAACCACGATTCTTCACAGGCAAAAAGGAATAACCCGACTTCCTCTATGTAAATTGCGATACTAATCTGTTTGTAAATCATGCTGATCAACCATGGAAATTACCACTCATCTCTTAAGCATGGTTTAAATTCATTAATTGTTAACCCGTCTCATTTGTTCCAACTGCGAACTCAATTCCATCATTTCAGCAATTTTCGAACACCTCCCTTTCTCAGTTCCTTCCTTCCTCCTCATGATTATCGTGATTCAGTTTGTTGAATCCCACACGAACAAATTCAATCCTCCATAAATAGTAAACAACTAAACTACATCAAAACTTCTTCTCCCCTCTTAAAACACAACTCAGTCATAGCTCCTTTTTACGTGTACTACACCCCTTCTTGACCGCAAATTGCTCAACAACTTCGCTAACCCAATACTAAATTCACACTTACAATTAAAATCCCTTCCTCTGACCATCATACACTGCTCAACAGCAACATCCAACAAAACCTTCCCTTTGACCGATTACTGATGCCATCAACGTTGACCGGAGATCACCAAACTCATATCAAATTCTTCTTCTTCTTTTTTCCAACAGACCACTCTAGCCCAAAACAACAAAATGCTCCCAAACTCTATGCTTTCTTGAAAAATAATCACAGTTTACTTTCGGTTAAGCATCTTCTTCATTCAGGAACGAGATTTTCTGTCACAGCCCATCAGCTTGGCCTCAACACAGCCACCGTTCTACACATGAAAATTAGTATACCACTAAATCACTCAGTTTAACAATTCTTCATTGTACAGTAACCGCCCGTAGCAAATCTCCTGGCAGTGACTTCCCTTTTCATTTCGTAAAATCAAAAACTGAAATAACTATTAATCTTACTGTCTAAAACTCGTTCATACTATCTCCCTTTTGATGAACTTGCTCGCCTAGCCATAATGAACTCGAAGCCAAGCACCATTCGAGTCATCTCCGCTCACTCCTAACCTCGACGTCAACCCGCCCTAGCCAGCTCCTGAGAACTCGAATTTTGTAAACCAACATCGCACCTCTTAAGTAGGTATAATATTGAATCTTGTGAGATATTGAATGAATTAATTCTCGTTAAGAATTAAAATTTTAATTTATTTCAGAAGATTGATGAGGACTGAGAAGTGGCGAAAGAATATAACGATCGAATTGGGGCTTAGGGATTTCGGGAAAGTAAAGGAACTGAAGGGTGTTTATATAGATGGTTATTATTATAATTTTATATTATAACGAAACTTAGCGGTGAAGTATCAAGTAAAATTAACCACAGTCGACTTCTGTCTACTAATAAAAAAGCTAATCTTGGTGTAAAAAAGTATTCTGGACCCAATGGGACAAGTTTCGTCGAATTCCGATATCGTTTGAAAAAATTTCCTTTATAAAACCAGAAATAAACACACGTTTAAAATTTTCACGATCACCAGATAAATAGAAACAACTTGAAATTTAGAAATCTTTCAATAATTAATCAATACGAACCCAACGGCACTAGTTTCGTCGCATTTTGAGACTGTTTCCCCGGTAGGCTATTTTTACACGTACCGCAATGCCATTCAGAACACCAAATTTTCCGATCTCTAAAAATAACAAACTATATACCAATTTTGACTCTAATCGACGATACGAACTCAACGAATTGGTTTCATGGCCTAATTCGATCGTCTGTTCAAGTTATGCCCAAATAATCCTTTATTAAATTAATTACGCGCTATAGAAAATGAACGGACGTTTGTGGCTGCCGTGGTCACATACGACATCAGTTTTCCACGCAATTCAACACCGTACAATAATCTAATGCTATGGTCCCAATGAAACTAATTTCTTCGAAATCTGAGTCCGTTTGCAAAACGGCTATTTTAAAGGCCTATATTTCAATAATGATTTCCATAGCAATTATTTCAAATTTTGTTTTGGCCATAACTTACTATTGATAATACGAAATCTGAATTTTTCTTTTTCATATGAAAATTATCGTCAATACGGTTTCAATGTTTCTTGTTTCACAGAAATCTAACCTATATCGGATCCTGTATTCTCAGTTGAAGTTCAAAACTGCATATTACGAACGGTCGCATCATTTCAAACTCGTTTTATAATTATATTATAAATTATACGTTCAAACTTCATTTTAATAAATAAATTCCTTATAAATTCCTATATATAATTCAAATAAAATATTTAAAACAAATTTATATATTCAGAATTCAACGGCTGAAAATCTGGGTCGTTACAGATTATTTAAATTATATCAAACTTGAAACGTAATTAATTATCTCAAACGATAACAGTTTTTGGCAAATCGAAGTGTGCTAAAAATCATAGCAATGAATGTTCTACGATAAAAAGGGGTTGAGATTCCTCGAAGTCAACTAGATTTTCAGTATAATCCAAACAGTCATTTTAAATTCAGAAAACTGGAATGGATATTCAGTAGATAAAACCCTGGTGAGTAAATCTGACTCATAGTTTTATTTAGAATTATTTTATTCGTTAAAATGATTGTTCGCTGGTTGTTTGCATGAACTGAAATATTATTATGGCTATAAAATATATATTAGTTTTTTTGAATTGGTTGTTTGGTTATTATATATATATTGGTAGTTGGATTCCTGCAGTATCATTAGCGGATGCCCGCAGTATCATTAGCGGATGACCCTATACGCCCCCACGCTATGATAGTGGATGACCTTCTATACCATGATATCCTACCACGAAGCAGGATGGGTATTATTTCTGTTAGCTAACGTCTGTGGATGCAGGGAAAACAGGTTAGAGGAATCCAGCTAGATTCCTCAAAAATATTATTATTTGTTTTTCATATATATTATCATATATGATGTGTTAGAAAACCTGTCATTTATAATTGGTTGTTTTGGGTGTTTGAAATATCATAGGCCTAAAATATTGATATATAACATTATCGTGAAAAGGATATTTTGAGATTTAAAAGAGGAATTCTATTTTTTAAAATTTGAATTTGAATTTCGAATAGGCTATAAAGATATTAACTTGTTTTGAATATATAAAACAAGTATTGAAATTTATAAACAATGCTTATGAATTTAACAATGCAGGAAATTGAAGTAAATTTATAAACGGTATTTATAAATAAAATGAGATGATTTTCATTGGATAATTAGGAGATTGAAATTATAAACAGTGTTTATAAATGAAGTCGAAAATTATCATTTGGTAATTTGAATATTTGAATTCAAATGTGAATTTAAAAATATGTAACAACCCGGAATTTTAGGGCCAATTTAAAGTTTTTATTTTATGAAATTTTGTTAGAAAATGCGTCAGAATTTAAAAATTACATTTTTAAATTAAACTATTGAATGACTTTGTATATAAATTTTATGATTAATGAATGATTTCAAATTTGTTCTAATAAATAATTATTTCTAATTAGATATGAAATTCCTCTATAATAAATTGTGAAATAAGAAATGTGCGCCACTACGTTCACATTAATATAGTTTATTCCATAATTTAGAATTTAAAACGAACAACGTTGTTTATACGCAGTACGCGTTCGCTAAAATATAAAAGAAATGTGATGTAAGAAACTAAACTAAAAGGAATAAATTAAAAAATGAATTGGTGTAATATGAAGCATGTGAGGATCAGGGAAGGACAAAAATTAGAAAGAAATTTAGAAAAAATAATCAACTATGAATATACGTGAGAATAAAAGATGAATGGAAACGTTAGGTAAATTAAACAGATTGTTATAAATGGATACAAGGCAAAATAAATAAAGAGTATTATATGGAAAACACTAATGGCTTAAATGAATATTTGGCAAAAGAAAAGATTGGTTTAAATTTATAAAATAGTGAACATGTAAGGGAAACATTAATACTAAGAGAGGTACGTTGAACATAAAAAGGGTTTCAATTCTTTGTTGGCTGGAAATTAATTACATTTATTGCACCAACCCTTGTTCTGAATGATTTGCATATAAACATTTTTCTTCTAAATGCTCAATTAATTCTTTAATTGATGTCTATATATAAAATTTCCGTTTTTGCCTCCTACTATTTATTGCCCTTTTTTCAAATTTAAATGAAAAAGGGTTTCAATTCTTTAAATTTGCATATATATCGTGTCTTATGTTTGGTTTCTATAACAAAATGAAGTACAATTGCATGTAATTAAAACATGCATTAAAGAAGTGGAACCATTTTTCGTTGGAACCATTTTTCATCCTATTCTTTTCAAATACCATAGTGTGAGCATTATTCTTCAACATCAACATGCAATGATGGCATGCATTAAATGTTCTTGCAGCGTGCATGCAAATTGGCTAGACATGCATGGTGTATTATCAACATAAACAAACTTAAATAAATGACATGTAATGCACCAACCAAACTGTTCTTTATTTTGTGTATAATTTGCTCTCTATCCACTTAATTACAAACTGCGGATACTTTTGAAATTTGAATAAAAAAAGAAAAAGGATAAATGTGTCATTATATGTATCATACAACGTATGGATAAACAGTTTTTATTTGAAATAAAAGAATTAGTTAATTAAATAAGATTATAAATATTTATATAAAGGGCCATTTGTAACCTATCCCTAATTCTAAATGATACGTAGCCGCCACTTCTAAAAATCAATGGCCACGTCGCTCCAATCTTCTTCTTCTTTATCCCAATTCATACAATAATTCCAAGCAATTCTAACAGCAAAAATGTAGCCAACAATAAGATGGTCAAACTCAACAGTTATGATTGAGAATCTTGTTGTGTGGATGAACACTTTGTGGCGCAAAGGAGCTTATGGGTTCAACGGGTCTTCACATTACAGAAGGGAAGACGATGGAATTCAGAGAAATAGCGGCCTTAATTCTAATTGGGAAATGTAATTAAAATTTTAATTATATTTTATTGTTTAAATATTGTAATTAAATGTGTAAACAACTATAACTTGTTCATACAATTTCAGAATTGAGAAATTTCAGTTGCGTTGGAATCAGATAAACGAGATCTACAATCTAAAACTGACTAGAGTTGAAACCGAGCATGTTGAAACTTCAGACAAAGATCACTGTGAGATTTCTAAATTTAGAATAATTAAATAATTTAATTATATTTGTTACGTGAATCATTGTATGTACGAAATTATCATATATCTGCGATATGGTAATTAGAATTATTATTTGTCTGTGTGATTTGTAATGATGTGTGATGTCATGATGTAGCCTGTTTGTTTAGATCTATATATTCTGATGTAATCTCTATAAAGTTCTAATCTTTATTATTTTTATTTTTATTTTTTTAATTTTATTTCTTTCTAAAAATGAAAAATTGAATCTTTATTTTGTTTTACAAAATAAAATAAAAAAATTGAATCTTTATTCTGATTTATAAAAGAAAGTTAATCTTTTGATTCACAAATAAAAAGGAAGTTTGATTCTTATTTTTTATTTGCAAAGTAAAAGAAAGATAATCTTTTGATTCACAAATAAAAAGGAAGTTTGATTCTTATTTTTGATTTGCAAAGAAAAAGAAACCATTTATTTACATTTGGCGTAAATCAATAAATAAAAGAAAAGAAAACATTTATTTACATATAGTGTAAATGAATAAGTAAAACAAAATCGTTTATTTATATTTAAACAAAAATAATCAATTTTGTTGTATCAAAAATAAACATTTTTTTTGAAATAAAAGAGTTGAAAAAAGGGATATTTTTAGCATCACTTTAGTTGCGATAAAAAGAATAGATAATGATAGTTGAAATCGCCTAATATTTTATATTTATATTTATATATATAAATATAAATATAAAATTAAACGAAACGCGCGCGGCAGTTCATGTGCCGGCAATCGTAACTTTAAAACGGTTATGTCGAAAGATCCGACCGTCGGATTTTCCCAAAACTGGAACCGTTAGGACCGCTTTGGGAAGATCTTTCCAATGATATAAATTTCGTCAAAATCCGACGGTTAGATTTTAAGATAAGTGCAAATCAAATTTGGATAAAAACAGCGCTAGGGCCGCCGATCGACCCGAAGCGTCGTTAGACGAAAACAGTTACTTTCATAGCGATTAATCATTATTAAATTCTGATAACAATAGGAAATGGTTTTAAACTTTATATATATGCGAGGATCATTTGAAAAGTCCGAGTTCAATCTCATTTCTAATGATTATACGTCGATTTAAATCGAAGAGTTTAAGGCAATGATTGAAGACCTACGATCTTCACCTCGAATGGATGTGTTGCTACTGAGGCCCATGATTGTAGTAGCTACCTTGAAGGGGAGTCAGGGGTAGCCGTCCGGACGTAGTGTTGATTGTTCGGATATGCGAGGTATAAGGTGCCTATGGTTTCGTTCAGACCCAGAACGGACTTGTAAATGGATGCGTGTCTGACGTTGGAATTCATTTCATATAATTAAATCGACTTGTATTAATATATGTCTGTTTGGTGGTGGAGAATTTATTCTCTACTTAACACCCTGGTCTATAGTAATAGTTGTCGATCACATGGCGTGAATTGTCAATGTGGCACACCAAGATGCAATGATCAAGGCTTTGTTGAAAAGCAGGCCTTGTGGATGATGATCAAAACATAGCCTGTTTAGGCATAGCTTTGTGTATAACGAGACTTCGCGAGCCTCACACCCCGGTATGAGTCAAAAACGGGATATGGACCGTAGGGAGTGCACACGTTTCTTTCTAGCTAGGAGTGGTGTTTGGGCTTTAACACGACCCGGCATTTTACTTATGTGGATTATGGATTGAGGTACCTCGGGTTTTTTTATAGGCCGGAAGTGGTCATATTATAGGTCCAAAGGGACCGGGAAACGTGTGTTCAGGCATAACTAATCCACCACCGTTAGGTGGGGACCGGCCATACCGCATCCAAGGGTTCACTGCGGGGGATCCTGAGGCATTTGCTAGAGTGTCTCGAATCGGAAGAGGACGATCCCTAGCCTCGATTTCATGACAGAAAACTAATGCCCAATACGAGAACATTTCGGTTTTGATTGTAAACTTATATACGGCGACATAGTAGGATGGGGTACTATGCCGTCTAGGATTGATATATTTATATTGAAGTATTTTACTACTGCTTAGACGCTAATGATAATATTAAAATATTATTTTTCACGTATTAAGCATGTTTGATCATCATAAGGGAAAACTCTATCCTCCTGTATGCGTTGCATTGTGTGATAGGACTTGAGTCTTATGATGATTTCATTTTTCAAAAGTCATTTCGTTATTTTTATATAAACTTTATAAAATTATGCACTGGCAAATCCAATGGAGTAAGCCCGTTCCGCATTAGCGGCCTGGTCCTGTGATTCGCCATATTGTTTGTTAGTATAGAAAGATTTCTCACACTAGTCCTTGTTTGGCATGCCTGGTAATAGGATGCAGCATGATGGGGGGTTCTCGCTTCGCGGTTTGGTGGAGAACGGGAGACTCTTACCCCCACATGTCCCTTTTTAGGGTTGGTAGGCTGCGGCCGGGGGATCCCGAAAGGGTCGCCGTAAAACAAGGTGTCTAGGGTACAACTGTAAGCCACGGTGGGTTTTACCTGCTGTACTGGAGGATGAAGGGATGGTTGCAAAGCCTACCGGATTTCGCGGTACCTTTACAGTTGGTATCAGAGCTCTGGTTAGCTCAAATCTTTGGGGTACAACTCGTTAGAACTGAACAGAAGACTCATCAGAGATTGGATTAGTAATATCCAATAGGAATACTCATTAGAGATAGGACCAGCAGTATCCTAGAATGAGAAAACTCATTAGAGATGGGGTTAGAAATGCCCTCGAATGAGTTGAGAGTAACGAGTTTATAAATAACGTATTTGTGATTCGATCTCAGAAATTATGATTTTTGAATATATAAAAGTCATATATATTTAAAAAGTTAATCGACTAATAAAATTAGAAGAATGAAAATTAAATGGGTTAATTAAACAATTTTCAGCTCCGTTCCTTTTCGAGGACGAAAAGATTTTAAGTTGGGGAGATTGTAACTACCCGGAATTTTAGGGACAATTTAAAGTTTTTATTTTATGAAATTTTGTTAGAAAATGCGTCAGAATTTAAAAATTACATTTTTAAATTAAACTATTGAATGACTTTGTATATAAATTTTATGATTAATGAATGATTTCAAATTTGTTCTAATAAATTATTATTTATAATTAGATATGAAATTCCTCTATAATAAATTATGAAATAAGAAACGTGCGCCACTACGTTCACATTAATATAGTTTATTCCATAATATTAGAATTTAAAACGAACAATGTTGTTTATACGCAGTACGCGTTCGCTAAAATATAAAAGAAATGTGATGTAAGAAACTAAACTAAAATGAATAAATTAAAAAATGAATTGGTGTAATATGAAGCATGCGAGGATCAGGGAAGGACAAAAATTAGAAAGAAATTTAGAAAGAATAATCAACTATGAATATATGTGAGAATAAAAGATGAATGAAAACGTTAGGTAAATTAAACAGATTATTATAAATGGATACAAGGCAAAATAAATAAAAAGTATTATATGGAAAACACTAATGGTTTAAATGAATATTTGGCAAAAGAAAAGATTGGTTTAAATTTATAAAATAGTGAACATGTAAGGGAAACATTAATACTAAGAGAGGTACGTTGAACATAAAAAGGGTTTCAATTCTTTGTTGGCTGGAAATTAATTACATTAATTGCACCAACCCTTGTTCTGAATGATTTGCATATAAAAAAATTCTTCTAAATGCTCAATTAATTCTTTAATTGATGTCTATATATAAAATTTCCATTTTTGCCTCCTACTATTTATTGCCCTTTTTTTTTCAAATTTAAATGAAAAAGGGTTTCAATTCTTTAAATTTGCATATATACCGTGTCTTATGTTTGGTTTCTATAACAAAATGAAGTACAACTGCATGTAATTAAAACATGCATTAAAGAAGTGGAACCATTTTTCATTGGAACCATTTTTCATCCTATTCTTTTCAAATACCATAGTGTGAGCATGATTCTTCAACATCAGCATGCAATAATGGCATGCATTGAATGTTCTTGCAACGTGCATGCAAATTGGCTAGACATGCATGGTGTATTATCAACATAAACAAACTTAAATGAATGACATGTAATGGTCCAACCAAACTGTTCTTTATTTTGTGTATAATTTGCTCTCTATCCACTTAATTACAAACTGCGGATACTTTTGAAATTTGAATAAAAAAAGAAAAAGGATAAATGTGTCATTATATGTATCATACAACGTATGGATAAACGGTTTTTATTTGAAATAAAAGAATTAATTAATTAAATAAGATTATAAATATTTATACAAAGGGCCATTTGTAACCTAACCCTAATTCTAAATGATACGTAGCCGCCACTTCCAAAAATCAATGGCCACGTCGCTCCAATCTTCTTCTTCTTCTTCTTCTTTCTCCCAATTCATTCAATAATTCCAAGCAATTCTAACGGCAAAAATTTAGCCAACAACAAGATGGACAAACTCAACAGTTATGATTGAGAATCGTGTTGCGTGGATGAACGCTTTGTGGCGCAAAGGAGCTTATGGGTTCAACGGGTCTTCACATTACAGAAGAGAAGACGATGGAACTCAGAGAAATAGCGGCCTTAATTCTAATTGGGAAATGTAATTAAAGTTTTAATTATATTTTATTGTTTAGATATTGTAATTAAATGTGTAAACAACAATAACTTGTTCATACAATTTCAGAATTGAGAAATTTCAGTTGCGTTGGAATCAGATAAACGAGATCTACGATCTAAAACTGACTAGAGTTGAAACCGAGCATGTTGAAATTTCAGACAAAGATCACTATGAGATTTCTAAATTTTGAATAATTAAATAATTTAATTATATTTGTTACATGAATCATTGTATGTACGAAATTATCATATATCTGCGATATGGTAATTAGAATTGTTATTTGTCTGTGTGATTTGTAATGATGTATGATGTCATGATGTAGCCTATTTGTTTAGATCTATATATTCTGATGTAATCTCTATAAAGTTCTAATCTTTATTATTTTTATTTTTATTTATTTTATTTTATTTCTTTCTAATAATGAAAAATTGAATCTTTATTTTGTTTTACGAAATAAAATAAAAATATCGAATCTTTATTCTGATTTATAAAAGAAAGTTAATCTTTTGATTCACAAATAAAAAGGAAGTTTGATTCTTATTTTTGATTTGCAAAGTAAAAGAAAGATAATCTTTTGATTCACAAATAAAAAGGAAGTTTGATTCTTATTTTTGATTTGCAAAGAAAAAGAAACCATTTATTTACATTTGGCGTAAATCAACAAAGAAAAGAAAAGAGAACATTTATTTACATATAGTGTAAATGAATAAGTAAAACAAAATCATTTATTTATATTTAAACAAAAACATTCAATTTTGTTGTAACAAAAATAAACATTTTTGTTGAAATAAAAGAGTTGAAAAAAAAGGGATATTTTTATCATCACTTTAGTTGCGATAAAAAGAATAGATAATGATAGATGAAATCGCCTAATATTTTATATTTATATTTATATATATATATATAAATATAAAATTAAACAAAACGCGCGCGGTAGTTCGTGTGTCGGCAATCGTAACTTTAAAACGGTTATGTCGAAAGATCCGACCGTCGGATTTTCCCAAAACTGGAACCGTTAGGACAGCTTTGGGAAGATCTTTCCAACGATATAAATTTCTTCAAAATCCGACGGTTAGATTTTAAGATAAGTGCAAATCAAATTTGGATAAAAACAGCGCTAGGGCCGCCGATCGACCCGAAGCGCCGTTAGACGAAAACAGTTACTTTCATAGCGATTAATCATTATTAAATTCTAATAACGATATGAAATGGTTTTAAACTTTATATATATGCGAGGATCATTTGAAAAGTCCGAGTTCAATCTCATTTCAAATGATTATACGTCGATTTAAATCGAAGAGTTGAAGGCGGTGATTAAAGACCGATGATCTTCACCTCGAATGGATGTGTTGCTACTGAGGCCCATGATTGGAGTAGCTACCTTGAAGGGGAGTCAGGGGTAGCCGTTCGGGCGTAGTGTTGATTGTTCGGATATGCGAGGTATAAGGTGCCTATGGTTTTGTTCAGACCCAGAACGGACTTGTAAATAGATGTGTGTCTGACGTTGGAATTCATTTCATGTAATTAAATCGACTTGTATTAATATATGTCTGTTTGGTGGTGGAGAATTTATTCTCTACATAACACCCTGGTATATAGTAATAGTTGTCGATCACATGGCGTGAATTGTCAATGTGGCACGCCAAGATGCAATGATCAAGACTTTGTTGAAAAGCAGGCCTTGTGGATGATGATCAAAGCATAGCCTGTTTAGGCATAGCTTTGTGTATAACGAGACTTTGCGAGCCTCACACCCCGGTATGAGTCAAAAACGGGATATGGACCGTAGGGAGTGCACACGTTTCTTTCTAGCTAGGAGTGGTGTTTGGGCTTTAACACGGCCCGGCATTTTACTTATGTGGATTATGGATTGAGGTACCTCGGGTTTTTTTATAGGCCGGAAGTGGTCATATTATAGGTCCAAAGGGACCGGGAAACGTGTGTTCAGGCATAACTAATCCACCACCGTTAGGTGGGGACCGGCCATACCGCATCCAAGGGTTCACTGCGGGGGATCCTGAGGCATTTGCTAGAGTGTCTCGAATCGGAAGAGGACGATCCCTAGCCTCGATTTCATGACAGAAAACTAATGCCCAATACGAGAACATTTCGGTTTTGATTGTAAACTTATATACGGCGACATAGTAGGATGGGGTACTATGCCGTCTAGGATTGATATATTTATATTGAAGTATTTTACTACTGCTTAGACGCTAATGATAATATTAAAATATTATTTTTCACGTATTAAGCATGTTTGATCATCATAAGGGAAAACTCTATCCTCCTGTATGCGTTGCATTGTGTGATAGGACTTGAGTCTTATGATGATTTCATTTTTCAAAAGTCATTTCGTTATTTTTATATAAACTTTATAAAATTATGCACTGGCAAATCCAATGGAGTAAGCCCGTTCCGTATTAGCGGCGTGGTCCTGTGATTCGCCATATTGTTTGTTAGTATAGAAAGATTTCTCACACTAGTCCTTGTTTGGCATGCCTGGTAATAGGATGCAACATGATGGGGGGTTCTTGCTTCGCGGTTTGGTGGAGAACGGGAGACTCTTACCCCCACATGTCCCTTTTTAGGGTTGGTAGGCTGCGGCCGGGGGATCCCGAAAGGGTCGCCGTAAAACAAGGTGTCTAGGGTACAACTGTAAGCCACGGTGGGTTTTACCTGCTATACTGGAGGATGAAGGGATGGTTGCAAAGCCTACCGGATTTCGCGGTACCTTTACAGTTGGTATCAGAGCTCTGGTTAGCTCAAATCTATGGGGTACAACTCGTTAGAACTGAACAGAAGACTCATCAGAGATTGGATTAGTAATATCCAATAGGAATACTCATTAGAGATAGGACCAGCAGTATCCTAGAATGAGAAAACTCATTAGAGATGGGGTTAGAAATGCCCTCGAATGAGTTGAGAGTAACGAGTTTATAAATAACGTATTTGTGATTCGATCTCAGAAATTATGATTTTTGAATATATAAAAGTCATATATATTTAAAAAGTTAATCGACTAATAAAATTAGAAGAATGAAAATTAAATAGGTTAATTAAACAATTTTCAGCTCCGTTCCTTTTCGAGGACGAAAAGATTTTAAGTTGGGGAGATTGTAACTACCCGAAATTTTAGGGACAATTTAAAGTTTTTATTTTATGAAATTTTGTTAGAAAATGCGTCAGAATTTAAAAATTACATTTTTAAATTAAACTATTGAATGACTTTGTATATAAATTTTATGATTAATGAATGATTTCAAATTTGTTCTAATAAATTATTATTTATAATTAGATATGAAATTCCTCTATAATAAATTATGAAATAAGAAACGTGCGCCACTACGTTCACATTAATATAGTTTATTCCATAATATTAGAATTTAAAACGAACAACGTTGTTTATACGCAGTACGCGTTCGCTAAAATATAAAAGAAATGTGATGTAAGAAACTAAACTAAAATGAATAAATTAAAAAATGAATTGGTGTAATATGAAGCATGCGAGGATCAGGGAAGGACAAAAATTAGAAAGAAATTTAGAAAGAATAATCAACTATGAATATATGTGAGAATAAAAGATGAATGGAAACGTTAGGTAAATTAAACAGATTGTTATAAATGGATACAAGGCAAAATAAATAAAGAGTATTATATGGAAAACACTAATGGCTTAAATGAATATTTGGCAAAAGAAAAGATTGGTTTAAATTTATAAAATAGTGAACATGTAAGGGAAACATTAATTCTAAGAGAGGTACGTTGAACATAAAAAGGGTTTCAATTCTTTGTTGGCTGGAAATTAATTACATTAATTGCACCAACCCTTGTTCTGAATGATTTGCATATAAAAAAATTCTTCTAAATGCTCAATTAATTCTTTAATTGATGTCTATATATAAAATTTCCATTTTTGCCTCCTACTATTTATTGCCCTTTTTTTTCAAATTTAAATGAAAAAGGGTTTCAATTCTTTAAATTTGCATATATACCGTGTCTTATGTTTGGTTTCTATAACAAAATGAAGTACAACTGCATGTAATTAAAACATGCATTAAAGAAGTGGAACCATTTTTCATTGGAACCATTTTTCATCCTATTCTTTTCAAATACCATAGTGTGAGCATGATTCTTCAACATCCGCATGCAATAATGGCATGCATTGAATGTTCTTGCAACGTGCATGCAAATTGGCTAGACATGCATGGTGTATTATCAACATAAACAAACTTAAATGAATGACATGTAATGGTCCAACCAAACTGTTCTTTATTTTGTGTATAATTTGCTCTCTCTATCCACTTAATTACAAACTGCGGATACTTTTGAAATTTGATTAAAAAAAAGAAAAAGGATAAATGTGTCATTATATGTATCATACAACGTATGGATAAACGATTTTTATTTGAAATAAAAGAATTAATTAATTAAATAAGATTATAAATATTTATACAAAGGGCCATTTGTAACCTAACCCTAATTCTAAAGGATACGTAGCCGCCACTTCCAAAAATCAATGGCCACGTCGCTCCAATCTTCTTCTTCTTCTTCTTTCTCCCAATTCATTCAATAATTCCAAGCAATTCTAACGGCAAAAATGTAGCCAACAACAAGATGGACAAACTCAACAGTTATGATTGAGAATCGTGTTGCGTGGATGAACACTTTGTGGCGCAAAGGAGCTTATGGGTTCAACGGGTCTTCACATTACAGAAGAGAAGACGATGGAATTCAGAGAAATAGCGGCCTTAATTCTAATTGGGAAATGTAATTAAAGTTTTAATTATATTTTATTGTTTAGATATTGTAATTAAATGTGTTAACAACAATAACTTGTTCATACAATTTCAGAATTGAGAAATTTCAGTTGCGTTCGAATCAGATAAACGAGATCTACAATCTAAAATTGACTAGAGTTGAAACCGAGCATGTTGAAATTTCAGACAAAGATCACTATGAGATTTCTAAATTTTGAATAATTAAATAATTTAATTATATTTGTTACATGAATCATTGTATGTACGAAATTATCATATATCCGCGATATGGTAATTAGAATTGTTATTTGTCTATGTGATTTGTAATGATGTGTGATGTCATGATGTAGCCTATTTGTTTAGATCTATATATTCTGATGTAATCTCTATAAAGTTCTAATCTTTATTATTTTTATTTATTTTATTTTATTTCTTTCTAATAATGAAAAATTGAATCTTTATTTTGTTTTACAAAATATAATAAAAATATCGAATCTTTATTCTGATTTATAAAAGAAAGTTAATCTTTTGATTCAAAAATAAAAAGGAAGTTTGATTCTTATTTTTGATTTGCAAAGTAAAAGAAAGATAATCTTTTGATTCACAAATAAAAAGGAAGTTTGATTCTTATTTTTGATTTGCAAAGAAAAAGAAACCATTTATTTACATTTGGCGTAAATCAACAAAGAAAAGAAAAGAGAACATTTATTTACATATAGTGTAAATGAATAAGTAAAACAAAATCATTTATTTATATTTAAACAAAAACATTCAAATTTGTTGTAACAAAAATAAACATTTTTGTTGAAATAAAAGAGTTGAAAAAAAAGGGATATTTTTATCATCACTTTAGTTGCGATAAAAAGAATAGATAATGATAGATGAAATCGCCTAATATTTTATATTTATATTTATATATATATAAATATAAAATTAAACAAAACGCGCGCGGTAGTTCGTGTGTCGGCAATCGTAACTTTAAAACGGTTATGTCGAAAGATCCGACCGTCGGATTTTCCCAAAACTGGAACCGTTAGGACAGCTTTGGGAAGATCTTTCCAACGATATAAATTTCTTCAAAATCCGACGGTTAGATTTTAAGATAAGTGCAAATCAAATTTGGATAAAAACAGCGCCAGGGCCGCCGATCGACCCGAAGCGCCGTTAGACGAAAACAGTTACTTTCATAGCGATTAATCATTATTAAATTCTGATAACGATATGAAATGGTTTTAAACTTTATATATATGCGAGGATCATTTGAAAAGTCTGAGTTCAATCTCATTTCAAATGATTATACGTCGATTTAAATCGAAGAGTTGAAGGCGGTGATTGAAGACCGACGATCTTCACCTCGAATGGATGTGTTGCTACTGAGGCCCATGATTGGAGTAGCTACCTTGAAGGGGAGTCAGGGGTAGCCGTCCGGGCGTAGTGTTGATTGTTCGGATATGCGAGGTATAAGGTGTATATGGTTTCGTTCAGACCCAGAACGGACTTGTAAATAGATGTGTGTCTGACGTTGGAATTCATTTCATGTAATTAAATCGACTTGTATTAATATATGTCTGTTTGGTGGTGGAGAATTTATTCTCTACTTAACACCCTGGTATATAGTAATAGTTGTCGATCACATGGCGTGAATTGTCAATGTGGCACGCCAAGATGCAATGATCAAGACTTTGTTGAAAAGCAGGCCTTGTGGATGATGATCAAAGCATAGCCTGTTTAGGCATAGCTTTGTGTATAACGAGACTTTGCGAGCCTCACACCCCGGTATGAGTCAAAAACGGGATATGGACCGTAGGGAGTGCACACGTTTCTTTCTAGCTAGAAGTGGTGTTTGGGCTTTAACACGGCCCGGCATTTTACTTCTGTGGATTATGGATTGAGGTACCTCGGGTTTTTTTATAGACCGGAAGTGGTCATATTATAGGTCCAAAGGGACCGGGAAACGTGTGTTCAGGCATAACTAATCCACCACCGTTAGGTGGGGACCGACCCTACCGCATCCAAGGGTTCACTGCGTGGGATCCTGAGGCATTTGCTAGAGTGTCTCGAATCGGAAGAGGACGATCCCTAGCCTTGATTTCATGACAGAAAACCAATTCCCAATACGACAACATTTCGGTTTTGACTGTAAACTTATATACGGCGACATAGTAGGATGGGGTACCATGCCGTCTAGGATTGATATATTTATATTGAAGTATTTTACTACTACTTAGACACTAATGATAATATTAAAATATTATTTTTCAAGTATTAAGCATGTTTGATCATCATAAGGGAAAACTCTATCCTCCTGTGTGCGTTGCATTGTGTGATAGGACTTGAGTCTTATGATGATTTCATTTTTCAAAAGTCATTTCGTTATTTTTATATAAACTTTATACAATTATGCACTGGCAAATCCAATGGAGTAAACCTGTTCCGCGTTAGCGGCGTGGTCCTGTGATTCGCCATATTGTTAGTTAGTATAGAAAGATTTCTCATACCAGTCCCATGACTGACCTGTAGTTTGTTCCACTGGCAAACTCGGGTGCCTATATTTTCCACACGGGCAGTCGAGTAGCTTTTTGCAGATATTTATCTCTTTAGCAGGATCCTGGATTGAAGTTTAAAGCTGTGTCCAGTGCATTGATCGCCTCCCGCTGTATCAGTTTAAATCTTCCGCTGTGTATCATATTTAATGTAAAATTTATCTTCGCTGCAGTTTATTTGTACTATGATATATTCTGTACTTTGATGTTATATTATCATGATGTAATAAAAGTTTGTTGTGTTTTTTCTGATGTTTTGTATTCCCAAAGTTAAAGTATTCGAGGATTTCTAACCTTTGGATCAGACCTGTGTGGTTTATGGTCGATCCCAAAGGGCGGGGATTTTCGGGTCTTTACAAAATAGAAATAGGGAATCGTTTAAAGAAGTAAACGATAATTTATTCTGATGGTCAGAATATAAATTGAACTAAAATAAATGTGTATGGATTTATGATTTGAATTCGATTAGTTTGAATATATTCAAATAGAAGTTAAATTTAAATATGAAAATAGATTCTATGTTATATATGGATAAGTTACTATAAATAGAAATTTCCAAAATAAGATTTTGGTTTTAGATAGATTTCAAAATAGACTTGTTTATATATAAAACAAAGAAGTTGGATTTATAAACGATGTTTATAAATCTAGTGAAATAAACTATCATTGGATAAATCTAGAGTTTAAATCCAAATAGAATTTGAAAATATCAAATTCAAATAGAATTTGGAAATAGAATTTGAAATATAGAATTTGAAAATAGAATTGGAAAATAGAATTAAAAATAGAAAGTTGAAATCACTTCGAAATGGGAACGACGAAATATATTTCAGAATGTGGATTTTTAAACAAAATAGAAATGAAGCAACCCGAACTTCCCCGGTAAGGAAAGAACGAATTACTGTGAGGACAACACACATCAGAACACAAACAGAAGAACATTTCATTGTTTATTACAACAATTCCATCAGAATACAAGAATATACAGAGTATGAATAAATATTACACATTCGATAAATATCAGAGATTACAATAAATTACATAGCAGTGGAAAAACAATACAAAACACAACTGAAAGTAATACATGGATACAGAGCTTTCCGAGCATCGTTCCAGTTGTAAATTAGGATCCTGTGAATATAAATCTGCAAAACCAAAACTACTAGCTTCCCGTGCGGAAAATAGGGGCACCCAGAGTTTAGGTTAAAACAATAAACTCGAGGTCAGTCATGTGACTGGTGTGAGAACTAAAACAGTTATTAATCTTTATTTTTAAAGTTACGTAAATTAAGGGGCCATGCCGTATAACACGGAACGGGTTTCCTCCCAAGAATACCAGTGCATAAAACAAATAGCGCAATGCTAAATAAAGAAAAATGAAGCTATTATAAGACCTAAGTCCCATCACACAATGCAACGCAAGCCGAAGGATAGGGTTTTTACCTTGTAATAGCCAAAAATGCTTGGTATGTGAAATTTCATATTTTATTATTGCTATAAGTGAAGAAAACAACTTCAATCATAATGTATAAATCACAGACGGCATAAGTGACCCATACCACTATGTCGCCGTACTAGGCTCTACAAATAAAACCGAAAGTCACGTATTGGAAATTGGATTCCATCATGAGTCGAGGCAAGGGCAAGCTCCTCTCCGTTCGAGACACTCTGGCAAATTTCTCAGGACCACACACAGCGATCCTTGGAATCAGTTGGGCCGGTCCTCTCTTACTTTTGAGGATTGGCAATTCCTGAACATACGTTTCCCGGTCCTATAGGACCTATATAATGGTCCGTACGTCGGCTCACATACTGCCAGTTATCGACCATATATTCGAGGCGCCTCGCATTCCAACAACCACACAGGTAAAAAGTATATAAATGTTAGGGCTGGTAGGTCACTGACATCACCTAGAGCTAGAAAGAAACGTTGTGTTCTCCCAACAGTCTGTATCCCATTTTTGACTCATACCAAGGTGTGAGGCTCGCGATTTCACGCTATACACAAAGCTATGCCACACAGGCCGTGCTCTGATCATCAACCATTAGACTTTGCTTGTCAACAGAAGCCTTGATCATCTACCACTTAGGCATGCCACACAGGAAATTCGCTCCATGCGACTGATGTCCATCGATATACAACTTCTGAGCTTGTACGTCTCAGAGAAGGGCGTTAAGCAAGAGAATAAATTCTCCGCCGCCAAACAGATGTATATTTAATAGAGATCAATCAACATAGAATAAAATCCAATGTCAGATACACAGTCCATTTACAAGTTCGTTCTGGGTCTGAACGAAACCGGAGGCACTTTCCTCGCATATCCATTGATCTCCAAGTACGTCTGGACGATCACCAACTGATTCCCTCCTCTTGGGTGTACAGCCCAATCAAGATCATCAATAATCATCCAAACAATGTGAAGACTTCCGGTCTTCAACCACCATCTTCATCTTCGACATATCGTCGAATAGGTTATTCAGAATGGGTATAAACCCGGCCTTTCTGAATAACCCGTGTATATAATAAACAAATGTTACACAAACACAACATACGCCTCATTCCAATTCAGAATATTCTTTTATTCAAAGAAAATCACATTCTTAGGGAAAGGTTCCCTTTATTTTATCAAAGATAAATTCTTCTAAATTTGTTCTTTAATCTTCCTTTGGATATCATTTCAAACCATATTATGGTTTTCCAAACTAGTCGGGATTAGCGAACCACACCGAAGTAATTATTTATTTTATTTCCCATTCCCAACCTATTCATCCCATGGAGCAAAACTGGTAATACTCCATATCTAACACTACAGTGTTATCGGTAAATATTAATTAACATTTCACGTTCAAATCTAATCAAAGATTTAATTATCGCTTTGGAACAAAACTGGTGATACTCCATTCTCGATCACTTTTCAATCTAATTAAAGATTCATTAAAACTCCACTTAGTTTTAATCTTCCCAAAAATCAATATCCAGTCTTTAACTAGGTTAAAGAACCAATGTCACCTAAAAAACGATTCATGGTAAACCCAAAATCACTTTCTATTGTTAATCGGGTTAAAGAACAGGTGTTATTCAAAACACCGCTCAGGATAAACCCAAAAACCAATTTAAATTCAATTCCAATTAAACACTAATTAACTGGATAATTTCACTAAATCTTTGTTAAAAGATTCATTCATTTCTAAACTGGGCCCAAGAACAGTGTTATTTAAGACACCATTCACGACGAACCCAAAATCCCATTTGATATTAAATACAAGGCTCTGAATAGAAAATATACCGGCTTATATTCAATATCAAATTCTGAAACCAACAAATATCGTATTGGAAATAACGATATAAAATATATCTTTCAAATTTCGACAGCCATATTTGTATAATCACGAAATCCAACATCGAAATATTCCGAAGATAATTTCGATTCAAATCCATTCCAATTCACTTATTGGAAATTCTGGTTATTTTCAAAACCATTTCAACTCCAATTTATTTATTTTAAAAATAAATGGAATTTCAATTCTAGTTCAAAACTAGTTAATTTCGATAAAAATCTATTTTTGCCTTTTCAAATTTGGAAATTTTCGTCCCAATTCTTCACAAATCACTTCTTATGATTTTACACAAATTATTGATATTTTTAATAATTTTATCAAGGCTCGTACAGTCGATTTCCATCAACGGCCATCGAACTGCACTTACAGCGACCTTTTCCAAATTTGATTTGGACATAATTCCAAATCCAACCGTTAGATTTCAAATTTCCAATATTCATTGGAAATCACTTTTCGATACGAACCCAACGGTTCCGGTTTCAGGAGAATCCGACGGTCGGATCTCCCGCAACGTCGGCGCGACACGTTCTATTCAGGCCATTTAATATATATATTATATATATTTCGTCGATTTCAATTCAAAACGTATTTTATAAATCGTTTTAAATTCGTTTTCAAAACAATTTCAACTTCATATTCAATTTCGAATCAAAATTAAATATCTCACATCATTACTATATAAATGATAATATTTTCAAAACGTTATATTTTGAAATCACTTTCTTTTCTATATTCATTATAAAAACGAATATAATCGATATAAATATCGTTCACGTCAAGTAGGCGCATCTCTAATCAACACGGCTTTACATATTTCAATAACTTCGTTATTCTATTCAACAAATGAATATTTAATCTATTCAACACATGAATCTATATTTCTTTCAACACATGAATATTCTCAACACATGAACATCGTCAACTCATGACTATTTTTGTTCTATTCAACACATGAATATATATTTTATAATATTCTTTATTTTCCCAATTAGAATGAGGCCCAATCAATTACCATATAATGTTAATTATATGGATTTCCATACAATACATGTATATAATAGCAACGATAAATAATCAACCATCATCCAAAGTGCACCACACAACTGCATAAGCATTAAATATAACTAATTAACGCTTACACAGTCTGTCGACCAATCGATCGACATACAACTAAATAATTGGGATTAGTGTACGTCAAATATCGTCCCAACACCCGTGTGGGGTTTCAATCCACAAACACTGAATATTATTTGTTCAGTTGGGCGATGTATAAATTTATCGTCCCAATCAATATCCTTCAAATAGGTGTACATAAACAAACCGTCCGGTTTGTAAATGAATATTTATTTATTCACATTCACATTAAAAATTATATTTTTAACGATAATTAATTTATTTCAACACATGAATGTTTTATTATCAATCATTCCATAACACAATCAATTTTCACAACACATCATTCAAACAAACAAGCCGTCCATGGTCTGTGGACGACGGGTGTCGGGTGCTGCTAAGTAACGTCTGCATCCTAGTATATATTTTAACTAGAAAACAAGATTTAAAGTGAGAAGTTCTCACCTACTAGCTAAACCAAATGTCACGACTCTTCATATATAGAAATCTTTATCGTGCTCGCATTTTTGTCAATTTCATTGTCCGTAGCTAGTACATATATAAAAATCACATTTTTATATTATTGCTATGTATATAAAAATCACATTGTTACACTGATACTATATAGATAAATTCTATTTTTACACCGCTATTATATAGATAAAAATTCTATTTTTACACCGCTACTATATAGATAAAAATTCTATTTTTATACCGCTACTATATAGATAAAAATTCTATTTTTATACCGCTACTATATAGATAAAAATTCTATTTTTACCTTGCTAGTAATATAATAAAAATCATATTTTTATCATGTATATTTTTAACTTACTGCTTATATAAAAATTATATTTTTTAATCTTCTCATCATATAAAATTATATTTTTAATCTTCCTATAATATAAAAATCATAATTTTATTCTTCCTATGATATAAAAATCAAAACTTTATAACTACAAAAATCAAAACTTTCTAACTATGAAAATTTAACCCTTCCTTTATAAAAATCTAATCTTTTAGTTTTCAAAAATCAAATCTTTCTATTTAAGCAAAAAGCTAATCTTTTTACGTATGAAATTAAAGCTTTCATATATAAATTAAATAAAAGAAAATAAGATAAAATGAAGTAAAAAAAAGAACTAAAAAAAGAAAAGAAAAAGAAGCTCACAGTTGAATTTAGGCGTGGGGGAGGGCTGTCAGCGCTCGCGGGAGGTGGCTGGGGGTGCGCAGGGGGTCAGGAGCATCAGATGTGGTGGCGGGTCAGCGGCGAGGTCAGGGAGGGTGGCGGCGGTGGTTGCTGAAGGGGGAGGCACACGATTTTATGTAGAAAGCGGGGGAAAAGGGAGGAGAGATGGGAGAGGGATAAGGTGGAGGCCATCGGAGTTGGAGGGCGGTGCGGAAGGCGACGGCGAAGGTGAGGGGGGGAAGGAGAGGCGCTGTCGTAGGGCTGAAAAGGGGAATCGGGATTTTTCTTTGAACTAGAAAATAAAAAGAAAAGGGAGGGGGTAAAGGGAAGAAAGGCGGATATAATTATATATATAATTTATTAATTTTAATTTCAAAAAGTACCTTTTTATTTTGAACTCGAAATCAAACCCACCGACTGTCGTCCCTTGCTAATTACCCCCATTCCGAACACAATGGGATATGTATCGCAGGCTGATTTGATCGTTTCGATCATTTTTCGTCAAAAACAAAATATAAATCTATATATTGAATTTGAACGCACATTTCAATTTGCCGGGGTCACATACTAACTCGAAAAATCCTCGAAAAATATTTTCGAGCTTCGTATTGATGATACAGTCCTAACAAAACTAGTTTCGTCAAATTCTGAGACCATTTGAAAAGGGCCATTTTTCAGTCGATTAAAATCAACTAAAACTAGTCAAACGCGTTCTCCTTTGACACGCTCACATATTGATTCGAAAAATTACGAATTTTGGAATCTAGCAATGACTTGACATCGCGGATCCAACAAAAGTGGTTTCGTCGAAAACGGAGGTTGTTTGCAAAATTCCCATTTTTAAGGGCCAGAATTTCATAGCGACTATTCTGAATTTTCAACTGGACGTAACTTTTTATCCCCGCTATTAAATTTTGAATTTTCGGATTCGTTGGAAAGATATTCTCAAATAGAGTCTAATATTTTTGGTTTTGCCAAAATCCGGTTTATTTTGAATCTTGTACATTCATTTGAACTTTGAAATCGAATTATCGAACTACCGCGCCATTTCCAATTCCTTTTTTAAATATAAATAAATATTTATATTCTAACAACGATCTATATAAATATATACGTTCTAATTCTATTCAAAAAAAAATCTCGTCGTTATTATTTAAAATAATTCATTTTAAATATTCAAACTTCATTAAAATTGCTAAAATAAAAGTTTTAAATTGGCTCAGAATTTTCGGGTTGTTACAAGAAATAAATCCAAAGGATATATAATTTGAAAAAGGAATTGGAATTTAATATAGAAGATTGAAGGATAAATAAATTTATTTCCGAGTGAGGAAAAATCGACAATTTTAGAAAATCGGAAATATTATGTTGAATTGGAAAAATTGATTTGATATATATTAAAAAGATACTAGAATGGAGTTGAATTTATTATAAACAAAGTTTAAATGTTTTTATATATAAGTATAATTAAAATGAACTCGCTGTAGCAAGGCAGTTTGTAAATTGGCTTTTCGAACTTTAATTGAGTATACCGAACTCAATTGAAGTCGGAATTCTTTGAAAAAATAATCGTCAGGACCGATTTGATAATAGTTTTCTAATGGAAGAGAAAAATCTGGATTTCATTAGATTTTTTGTTATGTCAAGATCAAATTTTCAGAAAAGCAGTGCCAAGATTGTTTTAAAAGGCCATAATGGTTTATATAAATAAATATGAGGACTTTTAAGCAAATAAAAATCGGAATTTCCATTTGAAAATTTTGGACTTGAGTTATAAAATAAATATGAACTCGAGTGGAGTAAATGGATTGATTTTTGAAACAAAATCAGTTACTTATTTTTGAATAGAATCAACTAAGTGGAAGATTAATTTGTTAATCGAATTTTAGATCGAGATATTTCTTTGATAAGTAAATGAGACTTGTGAAAATCCTATTCGAAATCAAATATGAAACCTGAAATGAAAATGAGATTCAATTGATTTATAAGTAAACTAAAATACATACGAACCTGATATGTTCAAATAACAAGTGAAATAGGCTAAGAATCTAATTAAAGATTAAATGGGCGAAACTGAATTCAAACGATTGGATTGAGTTGAATTGAATTGAAAACAGGTGAACATATGTTAAACAGGTATGGAATGAAGAGAATGAAGATTATAATATAAGTGCCCGACAAAAAGGTACATGTTTAAATTCCATATGAGGTTTTATGCGCCGAATCGGTAAGCTAGTTGGCTTTTTGATTTTCTTTTTGAATGGAAAGGGCCAAGAGAGGGGAGTTGAGGTTTGAACTATTTGCCGGTACAAAGGAGATTATGGCGAATTTTTCTGGATATTTAAGGAGTTAGAATATTTTTAAGAAATTTGATAGTTAGAAATCATTGTATCGATATACATAGAATTCAATAAGGAAATGAACTTAAAAATAGAATTTTATAAACAAAAAGGAAATCTATAGATTAGATTTGTTAAAAATATAAAGAGAAGCGTATACGTGTTTTAGAAATGGAAAATTGGTTTAATATGGTGTTGATTATTTGAGTTAGCGGTCTTGTTTGTTTTGAAGTTAATAATATTTTCAATTAAGGTATGAGAGGTAATTATACCCCAACTTGATTGATTTCATTATTAGCTGATAAATAGCAAGATTCAGTATCGAAGAGAAATGTTTAAAGAGATTTAGTCAAATACAGTATCTTGGGTTGTTGTAACGATGCTTTACATAACATTTGTTTTAACTCAAGTAAGTGGAATTTTGGAAATATAAAAATAAATATTTCCTAAAGTATAGAAATGAATGGTCATGAAATGGAGAAGTAATTGGAATATTTTTCAATTATTAATAAAAGATATTTTCTAAGTATAGAAAATAAAAGATGGCGAAATATGGAAATGTTTTCCAAACAGCGTAAGAGACCAAGATGATTATTGAAAATATTTAGCTAACAAACATTGATAAGGAAATGCAGTAGTGATTTAATTAATGAATGAAATATTAATTAAGGGGCCCAGTGATTGTTTGATGTTTTGAATGGATGTTTGTTTTTCTTCGATAGTTAAATAACCAACTATCGAAGTATTTGCCAATATCGTTGTTAATATGGAGAGACCAGTTGGATTATTATCTGTAAACCACTCCGTATTGGCAGGAGCGTTGCGAATCAGATTATATGAAGATAATCGAAGACAGAGTAAAGCGCAAGGGCTTTTTCTATTAATAGAAATTGTGCCTTCGGTTTCGTTCAATCCTAGAACGAACGTATATGGACGAATCTCTGATAGAGTATGTAGTGTCCCCGAAATTTCGGTCCAATTTGAGCTGATTAAATAACACAAGTCCAACACACATTACACTGGAAATCATAAAACTAATAGAAAGAAGTTAGAGGGTGAGGGAATATAAGATAGAAACTTAGAATAGAAGAAAAAGAACAATACAAAATCAGAGTAAACACGAATCTCATAATGGAACGAATAAATATATTTCATAACATAACTTTGAAATATAAATCAGTACTTGAATATACATATAATTTCCAAAGTAAAGTACTTACAACATAGTGGAAATAAACATAGCTATATGATCCTGAAGCCTCCTGCTCTAGCTCTTCAAGTATCTTTAAATCCCGACTATTTGACTGCCCGTATAAAATTGGGCACCCAAGAGTTTAGGGAAAACAAAATAAAATAAACTTTGGGTTAGTCATGGGACTGGTATGAGTAAAACAGTTTAAAACAGTTTGAGCCATTAAACGATATCTCATAAGGCTACGCCATATAACGGAACGGGTTTTTCCCTTATGATAATCCAAAATCAATCTTTATATCAAAACTCTCATGATATTATTATAATGTCCATCATCACAATATAATAATCATCTAGCAGAAACACTTTCATCTTACGTTCTACATATATAGTATACAATCAAAACCACAAGCACGTATTGGGTAATGGATTTCCAACTATGACAAGGTATGGAACTACCTTTCGCTAGTGTACCTCTAGAGAGGATACATTGGGTTCAACAAGAACATCTTGCAACCCGGCCACACATGACTGACCACTCATTTCGCTTGAGTGTATCGAATGTATATCACCAACGGTTGGGATCAGCAACCGTTTCCCGAATGGGATAGCATTGACAATAGATTTTTAGAAGTAAATGAAACTCTAGATTAGGTGATTATACACCCTAATAAGTGCGACCTACATAGCCATGCTACCTGCCCGATTTTTGTCATTTCCCGGTTGTGAGGCTAGAGGCCACGCTTATCTCTGACAAATCACACATTTATTCACTGTGAATGTCACATCGTCATACCCGCCGAATCACAAATTGATTTCCCCAAACATACCATGGGTATGCAACTAAGATAAACGAATTCCTCAGCCACTAAACGTAATTACGTTTGAAGAGATCAACTTACGCGATCTATTAAATATACACTGTCAGACATTCTTCCATACTGGTCGTCCTGGGACTAGATAAACCGAAGGCACTATTCAATACATCCATCTTAGGCAATCTTTACCTAAGATTTATACAACAGCCCTTGCACTTTACTCCGTCTTCAATTATCTTTGGCATATATGATTCGCAACGCTTATGCAAATATGGAGTGGTTCTTCATATAATAATCCAACCGGTCTCTCCATATTAACAACGTTAAAATGGTCAAAAACTTCGATAGTCGGTGAGTTAACTATCAAAGAAAAACACGTGTTCAAACAACGATCTTATTTCCAGATGGAAATTACATCGATCAATCACCAATCAACTTTTATCCTTTAAATTAATTTATCATTAGTTTATTTCATTTGTCATTTCCTGTTTGCAAATATTCAACATTTCTTACTTTCTAAATTTAGAAAATATATGTTATTAACAGTAGAAAACATTTCCATTTCTTGTTTTCTATATTAGAAAACATTTCTGATTCTCATTTGGAAAACATTTCCAAAACTCTTACATTGGACTTAGACAGATGTTTAAACAAACCATCGCTATGCCAACTCAAACCATTGCACTTATTAACTAAATTTACTTAACCATCCTTTACTATCAAACCTTAGCCATTTCCTTAGTTAAGAAGGAAGTCAATCAAGTTGGGGTATAATTACCTCTCAGACCTTAACTGAACAACATTTTAACTTCAGAATAGACAAAGTTTGTCTTTTAAACCTTTAACAAACTTCCTTATGTAACTCTTTTTCGAATAATCTCTATTCGATAACTCCTCCCTTCGAATAACTATATTCGATAATATCTCTTACGAATAGCTAAATTTGAAAACCTTTCTTCGAATAAACAATATTCGATTAACTCTATTCAATTAACTTTTATCAATTAACTCTTATTGGACTAACACTTTTTGATTAACTCTAATCGATTAACTCTATTGGATTAACTCTTTTTGATTAACTCTATTTTATTAACTCTTTTTGATTAACTCTTTTCACTAAACTCCTTTCGAATAAACTATATTTGAAAACTCCTTTAATTCTACTCGAATAAACTATATTCGATTTACTCGTTTAATTCTATTCGAATAAACTATATTCGATTAACTCCTTTCAAATATTCGAATAAACTATATTCGATTAACTCCTTTCGAATAACTAATATTCGATTAACTCACTTCGAATAACTTATATTCGATACTCTTTCTTTCGAATAAACGATATTCGAAAATCTCTCTTTTCGAATAAACTATATTCGATTAAACTCTCTTCGAATAAACTATATTCGATTACTCCCTTCGATTAAACTAACATCGATTAACTCCCTTCGATTAAACTAATCGATAATTCCTTTCGATTAAACTATAATCGATAACTCCTTTCCTTTAACTCTATTCGAATAAACTAATATTCGATAACTTTATTTAACTCTATTCGAATAAATAATATTCGATAAGTCCTTTTAACTTTATTCGAATAACTAATATTCGATAACTCCTTTTAACTTTATTCGAATAACTAATATTCAATAACTCCTATTAACTTTATTCGAATAATTAATATTCGATAACTCCTTTTAACTTTATTCGAATAACAAATATTCGATAACTCCAATTTGATTAACTCTAATTAATTAACCCTATCGATTTAACTCTATATGGTTAACTCTAACTGGTTAACTCTAACTGATTAACTCTGACTGATTAACTCTAACTGGTTAACTCTAACTGATTAACTCTGACTGATCAACTCTAATTGGTTAACTCTAACTGATCAACTCTAACATGTTAACTCTAATCGATTTACTCTATTTGATTAACTCTAATTGATTTAACTCTGATCAATTACTGTATTTGAATAACTGATATTCAATTTAACTCTATTCGAATAACTGTATTCGATTAACGCTTTCGATTTATTCCTTTGAATTAACTCCTTTGAATAAACTCCGCTTTAATATCTTTTCTGTTTGTTTATACGAATAATTCCTATTCGATTTGTTTACTGAACAAATAGCTATTCCCTTTCAATTCTATTTATTTAACCAATAAATATTTCTTTTATCTTCTCTATTTATTTAAGCAATAAATATTTCTTTTATAACATTCTATTTATTTAACAAATAAATATTTCTTTTATTTATTTAACAGATAAATATTTCTTTTATTTATTTAACAGATAAATATTTCTTTTATTTTTTCTATTTATTTCCCGATAACTATTCCTCTTCATAAAATCCTTTGATTTTATAAATAATTCCCTTTTATAAAATCCCTGGATTTTATAAATATTTTCTCTTTAATAAATTCTAATCCATTTTATAAATGAATATCCCTTTTATAAAAATCCTTTGATTTTATAAATATTTTTCCTTTTTATAATATCATATTTATTTATTTAACAAATAAATATTTCCTTTTCGATTCACATTTGTAAGTGTTTTACAAATATTACCTTTTCGATTCTCTTTGATTTTTATAATTAATTTCCTTTATAAAATCCTTTTTCCTTTTATATATAAAATCCATTGATTTTATATAAATAGTTTATTTTCAAAATACACTTTGAAAATCACCTTTTTACATCCCAGTATTTTTCATGGTATTTAAAATACCAATTACAGTGATCGACATCATTCAACACACCAAATCCACAACAGATTATATATCACATCATATATTATAATACATGAACAAAATAGTATTATAAATATTGAGGAGTCCAGTTGGACCCCTCCAAACTGTTTCCCTGCATCACAGATGTTAAACAACACGAATATAAAATATTCTGATAAACAGAATCAATATTCGATTTAACGATTTATATATATTGTTATCTATATTTTCAATCAATACACAAACAATTCAACCAAACTGTTAATGCACAACAATCAGTCATCATTTCTCAGTTCTAAATTTACGTTATAAAAATAGAACTGTTCAAAGTTGGTGAGTTTTACTCACATTGGCAGTTCATCGTTAAATAACGATAAACTGTTGTTTGATTTGAATCAAACAATTTATTTTGCCATAAATTCAAACGAGCTTCCATCCACTCCCAATCAGTTCCAGTGCGTAACCACCGTCCATACGATCCTAACGCAACTTACGGTTCGTCAATCTGATATCGTATGATCAAGTTATAAAATTTATAAGTTCAATACATTTTTGATTTTAAATAAAACTTAAATTAAAACCCTTTTGGGCCTTTAACCTTATTATATATCTCCCGGCCCATTTGAACATATACCGGCCCGCCCCTCTATTATTCTTCCCAAACCGAGTACTGTCGCCTCCTCCTTTATCACAGGCATTACCGCACCTTCTCTCTTCCATTACTTCATCTCCTTTTCACGAAACCACAAACCAAACTCGCCATTGATCTCCTCATCCGAATCTCCTTCCACCCATCACCTTGAAGCACCACTCGGTGTCACCATCGCCACTACAACTTCCAGGTACTGGCGCGGCTACAGGAAACCATCTGACGCCAAACAGCACCGAACCTCACCAAAAAATACCACTGAACCCAAACTCCATCGTGAGTTCAAATACAACCTCCTTTCGAGCTCAAAACCCAAGAACGTGACCAAAACTCCAACCTAACTCTCGCTGAGAAAATGACAGCGACGCAACTCGAATCGACTTCAACAAAACCTGTAATAACCCGGAAATCCGAGCCAATTAAAAAAAATTATTTTGGCAAATTTAGCAAATTTTGATTATTTAAAATGAATTATTTTAAATAAAAACGACGAGGAATTTATTTTGAATAGAATTCGAACGTATATATTTATATGAATCGACGTTAGAATATAAATATTTATTTTAAATTATAAAAGGAATATCTTTCCAATGAATCCGAAAAATTGAAATTTCATAGCAGGAATAAAAAGTTATGTCCAGTTGAAAATTCAGAATAGTCGTTATGGAATTTGGCCCTTAAAAATGGAAATTTTGCAAATGACCTCGGATTTCGACGAAACCACTTTTGTTGGATCTGGGACGTCAAGTTATTGCTAGATTCCAATTTTCATAATTTTTCGAATCAATATGTGAGCGTGGCAAAGGAAAACGCGTTTGACTTGTTTTAGTTGATTTTAATCGACTGGAAAATGGCCCTTTTTCAAACGGCCTCAGAATTTGACGAAACTACTTTTGTTAGGACCGTATCGTCTATACGAAGCTAGAAAATATTTTTCTAGAATTTTTCGAGTTAGTATGTGACCCCAGTAAATTGAAATGCGCGTTCAAATTCAATATATAGAGTTATATATTGATTTTGACGAAAACTGATCAAAACGATCGAATTAGCTTATGTGACATATCCCATTGTGTTCAGAATGGGGGTAATTAGCTAGGATCGACAGTCGTTGTGTCTCGTTTGGAGATCGAAAGAAAAAGGGACTGTATGGAAGAAATTAATTAATTAAATATTTATAATTATTTATATTTCTCCTAAACCCCCCTTCCAATCGTTGACTTCATTTCAGAAAACAAATAAAAAAAAAGAAACCACCGCGCAGTAGAGCGACGCCCTCCCACCGCCGTCAGGCGATCGCCGGCGCCCTCCCCCATGGTTGCGCCCCTTCCCCCGACGCTCCTCCACCCCTTTCCTTCCATCTCCTCTGCACCTCCGCCTGTTCGGAGACCCAATCCCCAAACCCACTCGACTTCAGACCACCGTCGTCCTCCCCCTGGCACTCCACCGCCACCGCGACCCCCCTGCCCCTTCCCGGCGTGCTGCGCCACTCATCCGCCTCCCCATTTCCCCCAATTCAAAAGTAATACACCGAAACCCTAAAAACCCGATGCCTTAGCCGTTGTCGTGGCCCCCACTGGCGCCACCTGAACTTCTCCCTTCCACCACAGCACCCCCAACCCTCCTCCAACTCGAGACAGCTGCTGTGGGCCCCTCCTCAAGCCAAGACTCGATTTTGTTTGATTTATAGAAAATGTGAGTTCTCCCTTTCCTTTTATTTCTTATTTTCGTTTATTTTATAATGTAAATAGCATAAGGTTAAAAATCTGAAATTTACATATTTGTTTATGGTATAAAAATATAATTTTTATAATAGTAGAAGATTAAAAATATAATTTTTATTATAGTAGAAGATTCAAAATATAATTTTTACTATATGTAGAGAGTAAAAATATAATTTTTATTATGTGTGAGGGATCAAAATATAATTATCATATGTGGAAAACGATATAAAAATATATAATTTTTATTTGCTAAGTGAGGATAAAAATTCGATTTTTATATATACAAAGTGAAGATAAAAATTCGATTTTTATATATGTAGTGAATACGAGCAATGAAAGTGACAAAAGGCGAGCACGACGAAGATTTCTACATATGAAGAGTCGTGGCGTTTGGTTTAGCTAGTCGGTGAGAACTTCTCACTGTTAATTTAATTTTCTAGTTAAAATATATACTAGGATGCAGACGGTGTTTAGTAGCACCAGACACCCGTCGTCCACAGACCATGGACGGCTTGTATGCTTGTTTGTTTGATTTTGATGTGTAGTTGATTGTGTGATGTGAAATGAAATAAATTATTTATACAGTTAAAAATATTTTATAGTTAAAAATAGAATTTTTAATGTGTATGTGAAATGAAATAAATTAATATAAACAAATCGAACGATTTGTTTATATACACATATTTGAATGATATTGATTGGGACGATAAATTTTACACATCACCCAACTGCACAAAGAAAATCAGTGTTTGATTGTTTGAAAACCCCACACGGGTATTAGGATGATATATGACATACACTAGTCCCAATAATTAGCTGTATGTCGATCGATTGATGGACAGACTGTTATGAGTGTTAAATATTTATATTTGATGCTTATACCGTGTAGAATGCACTTTGGATTATGGTTGACTATTCATCGTTGTTGTTGTTGTATACATGTGTTGTAGAAAATCCATATAATTAACATTATATGGTAGGCCTCATTCCAGTTTTGAATAGAAATAATTGAAATAGAAATATTTGAAATAGAATATTTGAAATAGAAATATTTGAATAGAAATATTTGAATAGAAATATTTGAAATAGAAATATTTGAAATAGAATGTTTGAAAATAGAAATATATGAAGCCGTGTTGATTAGATTGACGCCATTTTGACATGAACGATATTTATATCGATTTTATTCATTTTATAATTAATATCGAAAGTGATTTCAAAATCTGATATTTTGAAAATAATTGGAATTCGAATTGAAATTGAATAGAAATGAATTCGAATTGAAATTGAATAGAAATGAATTCGAATTGAAATTCAAATAGAACGAATTCAAATTGAAATTGAATAGAATTGAAATTCGAATTGGATTGAAATTGAATTGAAATCGTTTTGAAATCGTTTTGAATTGAATTTAAAACGTATTGAAATTGAACTGAAATTGATTTTAATTGAAACCAATTCGAATTAAATTGAAATTGAATTGAAATCGATTTGAAATGAAATTAAAATGAATTTATAAGGAAAAATTCAGTTTTGATTTGAATCAAAAATGAAGTTGAAATCGTTTCGAAAGCGAATTTAAAACGATTTATAAAATACGTTTTAAAAGGAAATCGACGAAGTATATATATTATATATATTATATAAATAATATAATGGCTTGAATAGAACGCGCCGCGCTGCGGTAGTTCGTGAATTTCGACCATTGACTTCGAATGGATATTGCGGGAGATCCGACCGTCGGATTCTCCTAAAACCAGAACCGTTGGGTTCGTATCGAAAAGAGCTTTCTAACGAATATTAGAATTTAGAAATCTAGCGGTTGGATTTGGAATTATATCCAAATCAAATTTGGAAAAGGTCGTTGTAAGTGCAGTTCGATGGCCGTTGATGGAAATTGACTTTGCGGGCCTTGATAAAATTATTAAAAATAGTAATAATTTGTGTAAAATCATAAGAAATGATTTGGGGAGAATTGGGATGAAAAACTCCATATTTGAAAAGATAAAAATAGATATTTATCGAAATGAACTAGTTTTGTACTAGAATTATAATTCTATTTATTTTTAAATAAATTGAATTTGAAAAGGGTTTTAAAAGTAACCAGAATTCCCAGTAATTGAATTGGAATGGATTTGAATCAAAATTGTATTTGGAATATTTCGATGTTGGATTTCGTGATTATACAGATAGCATTATGGAAATTTGAAAGATATATATATATATATATATATATATATCGTTATTTTCAATACGATATTTGTTGGTCGTAGAATTTGATATTGAATATAAGCCGATATATTTTCTATTCAGAGCCTTGTATTTAATATCAAATGTGATTTGGGTTTGTCGTGAATGGTGTCTTCATTAACACTGTTCTTGAACCTAGTTGAGAAAAAGATTAAATCTTTTTATTTAGATTGAATGAAGTGTACCAACTAAATAATATTTAATTGGGGTTGAATTGGTATTGATTTTTGGGTTTATCATGAACATTGTTTTAAATAACACTTGTTCTTTAACCCGATAATCAATGAAATGTGATTTTGGGTTGTCGTGAATGGTATCTTCAAAAATACTTTTCTTAGACCCAATGAAGTTAAGAAAATCAGAAACTAACTGGAGATTAGTTAAGTTGAATGGTTTCTGGGGTATTGATCTGATGTTGGTTTCGGTCTTCGGGGTTAATACTTAGGGAACTGCTCACTTGCTAATTTACGGTTAGGGACTGATTGAAATGTGATGTGATTTTGGGTTTATCGTGAACCATGTTTTAAATGACACTGATTCTTTAACCCAGTCAAAGATTAAAACTAAATGGAGTTTTAATGAATCTTTAATTAGATTGAAAAGATCGAGAATGGAGTATCACTAGTTTTGCTCCAGGCGATAGTTAAATCTTTAATTAGATTTGAACGTGAAATGGTAATTGAATTTACCGATAACACCGTGGTGTTAGATATGAAGTATGACCAGTTTTACTTCATGGGATGAATAGGTTGGGATTGAGAAATTAAAACAAATGATTATTTCGGTAAGGTTCGTTAATACCGACTAGTTTGAAGTGATATTCAAAGGAAGATTAAAGAATAAATTTAAAAGAATTTATCTTTGATAAAATTAATGGGAACCTTTCCCTAAGAATGTGAAATTTAGAAACTAACTGTAGGTTATCTAAGTTGGATGGTTTCTTGGATATCGATCTGATGTTGGTTTCGGCCTTTAGGGTTAATATTTGGGAAATTATTCTCTTGCTAATTTACGGTTAGTGACTGATGAATTGGAATGAGGCATATGTTGTGTTTGTGTAACACATGTTTATTATATACGCAAGTTATTCAGAAAGACCGGGTTTATCCCATTTTGAATAACTGATTCGACGATTAGTCGAAGATGAAGATGATGGTTGAAGACCGGAGGTCTTCACATCGTTTGGATAATTACTGATGATCTTGATTGGGCCGTACACCCAAGAGGAGGGAATCAGTTGGTGATCGTCCAGACGTACTTGGAGATCGATGGATATGCGGGGTACAAAGTGCCTCCGGTTTCGTTCAGACCCAGAACGGACTTGTAAATGGACTGTGTGTCTGACATCGGATTTCATTCTGTGTGACTGATATCGGTTGCATAGGGTGGTTTTCCTGTGTGGCATGCTAAGATGCAAATGATCAAGGCTTCTGTTGAAAAGCAAAGTCTTGTGGTGATGATCAAAGCACCGCCTGTGTGGCATAGCTTTGTGTAACGTTGATTCGCGAGCCTCACACCCCGGTAGTGAACCCGAAATGGGAGAGGACCTCCGGGGGACATGCGTTTCTTTCTAGCTAGAAGTGGCGTCAGTGGTTTTACACGCCCTGACGAGTTTGACTTATGTGGTTGTTGCTGTTGCGAGGCGCCTTGGTTAGATCGGACGATCCGGGTCCAATGGAGTCATTCATTGGCTCATCTACGCCCCAAAGGGCGGGGAAACGCAGTGTTCAGACATTTTAATCCACATCGGTGGACCGGCCCTGTCGCTCCAAAGGCTTGACTGAGTACTTGCCTAAGACATGGGCTAGATTGTCTCGAATCGGTAGAGGACGATCCCTGGCCTCGGTTCACAGATGGAAATCCAACTTCCGATACGTGACGTTTCGATTTTAGTTGTAATCCTATATATGGCGACATAGTGGGATGGGGCGCTTATGCCGTCTATGATTGATACTTATGATTTGAAGTTGTTTTATACATTATACACTTATTATGGTATCAAAAGACTTTTTTACACATATCAAGCATTCTTGGCTATTATAAGGTAAAAACTCTATCCTTCGGCTTGTGCTACATTGTGTGATGGGACCTGGGTCTTATAATAGCTTCATTGTTCTTTATTTAGCATTGCGCTGTTATGCACTGGTATTCTTTGGAGGAAACTCGTTCCGCGTTAGCGGCGTGGTCCCTTGATTTACCTAACTTTAAAATAAAGATTTACAACTGTTTTAGTTCTCACACCAGTCACATGACTGACCTGGAGTTTATTGTTTTAACCTAAACTCTAGGTGCCCTTATTTTGACACGGGCAACTAGTAGTTTTGGTTTTGCAGATTTATATTCACAGGATCCTGATTTACAGCTGGAACGATACTCGGTAAGCTTTGTATCCGCGTATTACTTCTAGTTGTGTATTGTATTATTTTCCGCTGCTATGTAATGTATTTAAATGTAATTTAAATCTCTGATATTTTCTGTGTCATATTTATTTATACTCTGTATATTCTTGTATTCTGATGGAATTGTTGTAATATACAATGAAATGTTCTTCCGTCTGCGTTCCTTTGTGGCTTGTCCTCGACTCAATCCGCGATTTCCCGTAAGGAGGATTTCGGGTCGTTTCATCGTGATATCAGAGCTTTGGTTTACAGAGCTAGAGAACATGACACATTAAAACCAAATGAAAGAATTCATCAGAGATTGGATTAGTAATATCCAATGGGAATGACTCGTTAGAGATAGGATCAGTAGTATCCTAGAACGAGTGTGAAGAGTATATTTCTAAAAATGAAAATAGTTTTTTTTTTTGGAATTTAAATCGTTGTATGCGTATTTGAATATTTATTTTAAATTAATTTGGACAATCCAATATATAAAGATTTTGCATATACGCCTTGCAAACGTGTATTCGAAGTTTTAATGTACTGGATATTTATAGAATCACAC
The DNA here is from genome assembly GCA_030737875.1 of Allium sativum. NCBI lineage: Eukaryota > Viridiplantae > Streptophyta > Magnoliopsida > Asparagales > Amaryllidaceae > Allium > Allium sativum. Next base: position 15,131,924 of record JASFAX010000033.1, read on the forward strand.
TCTAGTGCCCGGGGATAATTCTGGTGATGGGGCACCATCGCCAGTATTTATTTTCAAGTTTCGAAAGTGAGATTTCTATATATTTCCAATTGACTGGTGTGAGAACCGAAACTAGATAGGGCTTATTGTTGTGATTTGGCATCAAAAACGTGATTTTTGACCATATATCAAAGTTATGAATTTGGAAAGCTAAACAATTAATTGATTGCTGATTGTGTTGTTTGATTATTGTTTGATTCATAAATTTGAACCATATAGCCAATTTGAACCAAACAGTAAACTGTGTTGAAAATTAGTCGCATATATGTGCATATACATGTACTTACATTGAACAGTTCATAGCAAGGAGGCTAGAGCAGAAGAATAAAATTGTTTGCCCGACAAATAGGTACATGTTTACCATAATTTATTGTTTTGTTTGGGTGATGATGATTTTATGAGCCGATTGGCTAGCCGCTTGGCTTTTTCTTTTTCTTTTGAGTTGAAGAAGGCCATGGGAGGCTATATGAAATATCCCGAAGTCCCCGGTGCAGGGGAGGTTATGGCGAAATTTTTCGAAAATTTAGGGTGTTAGCCTAATTTTTGAAAATTTTGAAAAGTTGAAGAACTTAAGCCGTAATGAAAACAATGAAAGTTGAGTTGGTTTGAAAAACAACTTTCGGCTTCGTTCCTTTTCGGGGACGAAAATTTTTAAGTGGGGGAGATTGTAGTAACCCGGAAATCCGAGCCAATTAAAAAATTTTATTTTGGCAATTTTAGCGAATTTTGATTATTTAAAATGAATTATTTTAAATAAAAACGATGACGAATTTATTTTGAATAGAATTCGAACGTATATATTTATATGAATCACCGTTAGAATATAAATATTATTTTAAATTATAAAAGGAATTGAAAATGGCGAGGTAGTTCGATAATTCGATTTCAAAATTCAAATGAATGTACAGGATTCAAAATAAACTGGATTTTAGCGAAACTAAAAATATTTAAATCTAATTGGGAATATCTTTCCAAGAATCCAAAAAATTGAAATTTCATAGTAGGGATAAAAAGTTATGTCCAATTGAAAATTCAGAATAGTCGCTATGGAATTTGACCCTTAAAAATGGAAATTTTGCAAACGACCTCGGATTTCAACGAAACCACTTTTGTTGGATCCGGGATGTCAAGTTATTTCTAGATTCCAATTTTCACTATTTTTCTAATCAATATGTGAGCGTGGCAAAGGAAAACGCGTTTGACCAGTTTCAGTTGATTTTAATCGACTGGAAAATGGCCCTTTTTCAAACGGCCTCAGAATTTGACGAAACTACTTTTGTTAGGACCGTATCGTCAATACGAAGCTAGAAAATATTTTTCTAGAATTTTTAGAGTTAGTATGTGACCCCAGTAAATTGAAATGCGCGTTCAAATTCAATATATAGAGTTATATGTTGATTTTGATGAAAACTGATCAAAACGATCGAATCAGCTTACGTGACATATCCCATTGTGTTCGGAATGGGGGTAATTAGCTAGGGGCGACAGTCGTTGTGTCTCGTTTGGAGATCGAAAGAAAAAGGGATTGTATGGAAGAAATTAATTAATTAAATATTTATAATTATTTATATTTCTTCTAAACCCCCCTTCCAATCGTTGACCTCATTTCAGAAAACAAATAAAAAAAGAATCCACCGCGCAGTAGAGCGACGCCCTCCCACCGCCGTCAGGCGATCGCCGCCGCCCTCCCCCATGGTTGCGCCCCTTCCTCCGACGCTCCTCCACCCCTTTCCTTCCATCTCCTCTGCACCTCCGCCTGTTCGAAGACCCAATCCCCTAACCCACTCTACTTCAGACCACCGTCGACCTCCCCCTGGCACTCCACCGCCAACGCGACCCCCTGCCCCTTCCCGGCATGCTGCGCCACTCCTCCGCCTCCCCATTTCCCCCAATTCGAACGTGATACCGCGAAACCCTAAAAACCCATTGCCTTAGCCGTTGCCGTGGCCCCCACTGGCACTACCTGAACTTCTCCCTTCCACCACAGCACCCCTAGCCCTCCTCCAACTCGAGACAGCTGCTGTGGGCCCCTCCTCAAGCCAAGACTCGATTTTGTTTGATTTACAGAAAATGTGAGTTCTCCCTTTCCTTTTATTTCTTATTTTCGTTTATTTTATAATGTAAATAGCGTAAGGTTAAAAATCTGAAATTTGCATATTTGTTTATGGTATAAAAATATAATTTTTATTATAGTAGAAGGTTAAAAATATAATTTTTATTATAGTAGAAGATTTAAAATATAATTTTTACTATATGTAGAGAGTAAAAATGTAATTTTTATTATGTGTGAGGGATCAAAATATAATTATCATATGTGGAAAACGATATAAAAATATATAATTTTTATTTGCAAAGTGGGGATAAAAATTCGATTTTTATATATACAAAGTGAAGATAAAAATTCAATTTTTATATATGTAGTGAATACGGGCAATGAAAGTGACAAAAGGCGAGCACGACGAAGATTTCTACATATGAAGAGTCGTGGCGTTTGGTTTAGCTAGTCGGTGAGAACTTCTCACTTTTAATTTAATTTTCTAGTTAAAATATATACTAGAATGCAGACGGTGTTTAGTAGCACCAGACACCCGTCGTCCACAGACCATGGACGGCTTGTATGCTTGTTTGTTTGATTTTGATGTGTAGTTGATTGTGTGATGTGATGTGAAATGAAATAAAATATTTATACAGTTAAAAATATTTTACAGTTAAAAATATTTTATAGTTAAAAATAGAATTTTTAACGTGTATGTGAAATGAAACAAATTAATATAAACAAATCGAACGATTTGTTTATATACACATATTTGACTGATATTGATTGGGACGATAAATTTTACACATCACCCAACTGCACAAATAAAATCTGTGTTTGATTGTTTGAAAACCCTACACGGGTATTGGGATGATATATGACATACACTAGTCCCAATAATTAGCTGTATGTCGATCGATTGATGGACAGACTGTTATGAGCGTTAAATATTTATATTTGATGCTTATACAGTGTAGAATGCACTTTGGATGATGGTTGTTTATTCATCGTTGTTGTTGTATACATGTGTTGTAGAAAATCCATATAATTAACATTATATGGTAATTGATTGGGCCTCATCCCAGTTTTGAATAGAAATATTAGAAATAGAAATATTTGAAATAGAATATTTGAAATAGAAATATTTGAATAGAAATATTTGAATAGAAATATTTGAAATAGAAATATTTGAAATAGAATATTTGAAAATAGAAATATATGAAGCCGTGTTGATTAGATTGACGCCATTTTGACGTGAACGATATTTATATCGATTTTATTCATTTTATAATGAATATCGAAAGTGATTTCAAAATCTGATATTTTGAAAAGAATTGGAATTCGAATTAAAATTGAATAGAAATGAATTCGAATTGAAATTGAATAAAAATGAATTCGAATTGAAATTCAAATAGAATGAATTCAAATTGAAATTAAATAGAATTGAAATTCGAATTGGACTGAAATAGAATTGAAATCGTTCTGAATTGAATTTAAAACGTATAGAAATTGAACTGAAATTGATTTGAATTGAAACCAATTCAAATTAAATTAAAATTGAATTGAAATCGATTTGAAATGAAATTAAAATGAATTTATAAGGAAAAATTCAGTTTTGATTTGAATCAGAAATGAAGTTGAAATCGTTTCGAAAACGAATTTAAAATGATTTATAAAATACGTTTTAAAAGAAAATCGACGAAGTATATATATATTATATATATATAATATAATGGCCTGAATAGATCGCGCCGCGCTGCGGTAGTTCGTGAATTTCGACCATTGACTTCGAATGGATATTGCGGTAGATCCGACCGTCGGATTCTCCTAAAACCGGAACCGTTGGGTTCGTATCGAAAAAAGCTTTCTAACGAATATTAGAAATTAGAAATCTAACGGTTGGATTTGGAATTATGTCCAAATAAAATTTGGAAAAGGTCGGCGTAAGTGCAGTTCGATGGCCGTTGATGGAAATTGGCTGTACGGGCCTTGATAAAATTATTAAAAATAGTAATAATTTGAGTAAAATCATAAGAAATGATTTGGGAAGAATTGGGATGAAAAAATCCATATTTGAAAAGATAAAAATAGATATTTATCGAAATGAACTAGTTTTGAACTAGAATTATAATTCTATTTATTTTTAAATAAATAAATTGAATTTGAAAAGGGTTTTAAAAGTAACCAGAATTTCCAGTAATTGAATTGGAATGGATTTGAATTGAAATTGTCTTTGGAATATTTCAATGTTGGATTTCGTGATTATACAGATAGCGTTATGAAAATTTGAAAGATATATATATATATATATATATATCGTTATTTCCAATACAATATTTGTTGGTCGTAGATTTTGATATTGAATATAAGCCGATATATTTTCTATTCAGAGCCTTATATTTAATATCAAATGTGATTTGGGTTTGTCGTGAATGGTGTCTTCATTGACACTGTTCTTGAACCCAGTTGAGAAAAAGATGAAATCTTTTTATTTAGATTGAATGAAGTGTACCAATTAAATAATATTTAATTGGGATTGAATTGGTATTGATTTTTGGGTTTATCGTGAATAGTGTTTTAAATAACACTTGTTCTTTAACCCGATAATCAATGAAATGTGATTTTGGGTTGTCGTGAACGGTATCTTCAAAAATACTGTCCTTAGACCTAAAGAAGTTAAGAAAATCAGAAACTAACTGGAGATTAGTTAAGTTGAACGGTTTCTGGGGTATTGATCTGATGTTGGTTTCGGCCTTCGGGGTTAATACTTAGGGAACTGCTCACTAGCTAATTTACGGTTAGGGACTGATTGAAATGTGATGTGATTTTGGGTTTATCGTGAACCATGTTTTAAATGAAACTGATTCTTTAACCCAGTCAAAGATTAAAACTAAATGGAGTTTTAATGAATCTTTAATTAGATTGAAAAGATCGAGAATGGAGTATCACCAGTTTTGCTCCAGGCGATAGTTAAATCTTTAATTAGATTTGAACGTGAAATGGTAATCGAATTTACCGATAACACCGTGGTGTTAGATATGAAGTATGACCAGTTTTACTTCATGGGATGAATAGGTTGGGATTGGGAAATTAAAACAAATGATTACTTCGGTAAGGTTCGTTAATCCCGACTAGTTTGTAGCGATATTCAAAGGAAGATTAAAGAATAAATTTAAAAGAATTTATCTTTGATAAAATTAATGGGAACCTTTCCCTAAGAATGTGAAATTTAGAAACTAACTGTAGGTTAGCTAAGTTGGATGGTTTCTTGGATATCGATCTCATGTTGGTTTCGGCCTTCGGGGTTAATATTTGCGGAATTATTCTCTTGCTAATTTACAGTTAGTGACTGATGAATTGGAATGAGGCGTATGTTGTGTTTGTGTAACACATGTTTATTATATACGCGAGTTATTCAGAAAGACCAGGTTTATCCCATTCTGAATAACTGATTCGATGATTAGTCGAAGATGAAGACGATGGTTGAAGACCAGAGGTCTTCACGTCGTTTGGATAATTACTGATGATCTTGATTGGGCCGTACACCCAAGAGGAGGGAATCAGTTGGTGATCATCCAGACGTACTTGGAGATCGATGGATATGCGGGGTACAAGGTGCCTCCGGTTTCGTTCAGACCCGGAACAGACTTGTAAATGGACTGTGTGTCTGATATCGGAATTCATTCTGTGTGACTGATATCGGTTGCATAGAGTGGTTTGCCTGTGTGGCATGCTAAGATGCAAATGATCAAGGCTTCTGTTGAAAAGCAAAGTCTTGTGGTGATGATCAAAGCACCGCCTGTGTGGCATAGCTTTGTGTAACGTTGATTCGCGAGCCTCACACCCTGGTAGTGAACCAGAAATGGGAGAGGACCTCGGGGGGACATGCGTTTCTTTCTAGCTAGAAGTGGCGTCAGTGTTTTTACACGCCCTGACGAGTTTGACTTATGTGGTTGTTGCTGTTGCGAGGTGCCTCGGTTAGATCGGACGATCCGGGTCCGATGGAGTCATTCGTTGGCTCATTTACGCCTCAAAAGGACGGGGAAACGCAGTGTTCAGGCATTTTAATCCACATCGGTGGACCAACCCTATCGCTCCAAAGGCTTGACTGAGTACTTGCCTGAGACATGGGCTAGACTGTCTCGAATCGGTAGAGGACGATCTCCGACCTCGGTTCACAGATGGAAATCCAACTTCCAATACGTGACGTTTCGATTTTAGTTGTAATCCTATATATGGCGACAAAGTGGGATGGGGCGCTTATGCCGTCTATGATTGATACTTATTATTTGAAGTTGTTTTATACAGTATACACTTATTATAGTATCAAAAGATTTGTTTTAAACGTATCAAGCATTCTTGGCTATTATAAGGTAAAAACCCTATCCTCCGGCTTGCGTTGCATTGTGTGATGAGACCTGGGTCTTATAATAGCTTCATTGTTTTTTATTTAGCAATGCGCTGTTTGTTTTATGCACTGGTATTCTTGGGCGGAAACTCGTTCCGCGTTAGCGGCGTGGTCCCTTGATTTATCTAACTTCAAAATAAAGATTTACAACTGTTTTAGTTCTCACACCAGTCACATGACTAACCTGGAGTTTATTGTTTTAATATAAACTCTGGGTGCCCTTATTTTGACACGGGCAGCTAGTAATTTTGGTTTTGCAGATTTATATTCACAGAATCCTGATTTACAGTTGGAACGATACTCGGAAAGCTTTGTATCCGCGTATTACTTCTAGTTGTGTATTGTATTATTTTCCGCTGTTATGTAATGTATTTAAATGTAATTTAAATCTCTGATATTTTCTGTGTCATATTTATTTATACTCTGTATATTCTTGTATTCTGATGGAATTGTTGTAATATACAATGAAATGTTCTTCCGTCTGCGTTCCTTTGTGGCTTGTCCTCGACTCAATCCGCGATTTCCCGTAAGGGGGATTTCAGGTCGTTTCAAAACCCCCACAGTTTGAAGAGAACCACTTGATGAATTCGAATATAGTTACTTCGGAATTTATGGAATTTATTTCAATTTCTTTTGAATTTTTCTTTAAGATATTTCCGTTTGAAACCCAAAAACTGGTGGCGGCTTGTTTGAGTGATTTTATAAGGGGACGGGATTTCTTACGTGGCTGAGAAGGAGGATAGTTGGCCCAGTTTTGGTTCGCATATTTTAGTTTTATATTTATTTTCTACTCGTTCTTGCCTTCTAAAAATTCGTGTGATCACACACGACACCTAAAAATCATGAAATTGGACATGCAGCTAGAATTCGACATTACGGTCCCAACGAAATTGGTTTCGTCGAATTCCGACTCCATTTGCTCACACAGCATATTTTTAACCATCAAAATATCGACTGTATTTCACATTAAAATCCCGTACGGCCACATACTGACTTCAAAAACCACGGAAATTGAAATCTAACAATAATTTGATAATGCGGATCCAACAAAATTAGTCTCGTCGAATTCTGAGGTCGTTTGCAAAACTGGCTATTTTTAAAGCCCTAAATAACCCATTTAAATATATAAATATATTTAAATATAATTAAATTTAATATTCAAAAATAAATATTATCGTATATATTCACAATAGAATATCATATAGCTCCCCTGGGATTTTACAACTCGATATTCAAATCCCGGTTGAATCGATATTCAAATTTATATCGAAATTCCTTATATATATCGTTATAAATTATAAAGGAATTCCATAGGGACTTTTCTAAAATTTGATTTGGACATAAAATCAAAATCTACACAATGAAATCCCGATTTTTCTCTTCCACTAGAAAAATATACTTCACCAGCTCCATACGTTTCTTGTTTCACAGAAATTCGATTTAAAACGGACCCTGTATATCCAGTTGAAGTTCAAATCGCCAAATAGTGAACTGCCGCGCCGTTACGCGCTCGTTTACAATTATATTATAAACTATACGTTTAACTGTCGTCGATTGAATATATTTGTTCATATAATTCAACTCTAAACTGAACTATGTATTTTAAATAATCCACTTCACACTATATTGTGAATTCCACTATTTTTTATTATTTCTGAAATTCTATTATTTATATTAATCAAATATTCAATATTATTTAATTTTGGTTATCGATATCACCACTCGATATTTAATAATTAAATTAATTAATTATTCGACAGCTGAAAATGCGGGTCATTACAATCTTTCCCCCTTAAAATAATTTCGTCCTCGAAATTGCTAAGCTAGCAGAATGTAATTAACTCTACTAATTAGATTTAAACATCTTCAGGTTTTACTTCTTAACTTCCATTTTAGCTGAACCATTTAAATTCCAATTAACTTATTAATTCTTTCGGGCTTACTAAAATTTTCAAAAATTTTCAAAATTTTCTAACGCTCTAACTTTTCGGAAAATTTCGCCATAACCGCCTTTGTACAGCCCTATTGGTAAAACCACAACTCGCCTCTCAAGGCCATCTCCAACCCAAAAGAAAATCAAACAGCCATGCGGCTTGCCAATTCGGCTCATAAATCTTATATCCAATAGAAATATAAACTTGTACCTTTTTTTGTCGGCATATCATTATATCCCTTCCACCTGTTATAAATTCAGCAGATACAAGGGTCATCCCAATCAAACTCCAATCTGTTTTTATCCACAAATCCAACCATTCACTTATACCTAAGTCGAATTCAATTTCAAATCAAAGTTCCATTTTCGATTTTTCAATTCTTAACTCATCAATCAAATACCATTTTGAAAGTGTCGATAGATGACTTTAGACAGGATCAGTAATATGGATATGCGGAATATATAATATATACTAAGAAAGATCTCACAGTAGCAATATCACAGATAAGTAAATGCAGTAATAGAAAAATCACACCAAGGATTTTTATACTAGTTCGGAGCACCGTCCTACGTCCAGTCCCAGACCTCTCTCTGGATTTTCACTAATCAATAACCTCGCTTCACCCGGAGAAACAGGTTCACAACACCCGAGCAGCCGAACGGGATTTCACGCCTCTAACAACACGAGGACTTCAACACTTGCTTGATCACACACAGGACTTCAACACTTGCCTGATCACAAACAGGACATCAACAACTCGCCTCTTACAACACCGAGAACTTCAAACAAGATATAAACTTGTAGTTTGACAATGTGTGTTCTTAATAACACGAATTTGTCAATTCTTGTACAACCTTCCTATAATCTTATCCTCAAATACGATTTTGATATTATGAAGATTTGGAAGATGATATCGTTGTTTGAATCTAAATAATAATATATAGATTCAAGGATTCAAATAACGATATATGAGAATAGTGAGCTTTTGAATGCTTTTAAAGAGTAAGAATGAAATCAACACTTAGATAGCAAGAATAGAAAGAATTGTTGTGTCCAAAAATGATGATTTCATGATGCTTTTATAGAGGATGGAGAGATGTAATCATTGGTGAAGAGAAACCATGAAAAGAGATGATTTTTGGCCAAGGGAAAGGATCATAACCATTGATGAAATAAGGTGTCTATTAGAAAAGATGGCTTTAGTTCGTAGACCAGTCGACTGGTAAAAAATGACCAGTAGACTGGTGTTTGAATATATGAACGTTATATATATGTGTGCACGTTCATTGTGCATTCTGCACAAAAATGGTCGACCGCCTATATATGAACCGGTCGACCGGTTTCTGTTTGTATGCACAATGAATGTGCATACATGTATAAACATATATATATTCAAACCATATAGGAATATGATTATTTGAGGATAGATTTTAACATATTTGACTACACTCATACTCTAAATAATCAACCTATACCATCGAATATCTTCTTTTTGTCGATCTTGAATTTCTCCTTGTCATTGATCAAAACACCTTGAATTCCTTGACTCAACATTCTCCCCCTTTTTGATTGATGTCAATATAGATCTGAAGAATTTATTACTCCCCCTGAATGTATACTCCCCCTAAAATACATACTTAAGAAATAACTGCAAAACATAATGTTAGTAACATTTTCTCCCCCTTTGTCATCGACAAAAAGGAGTAGAGATTACACAAGTTATAAACAACACGATAAGCATTTAACATAGTAGCATATTATACAACCCAAGCATACCAAAAGCAAGTCAAGTACCAAATGTTTTAAGACGTACACACCCAAAAAAAAAATACGATACTATTTACATACAAGTGCCATTTAAGTTTTTGCAAAATAAAACATAAAGCATATATGAATGATAACAAACTAGTGCGATGGAGAATCGGATTCCGTAGATTCAGAATGAATCACTATCCTTCCACCTCCTTCCTAGTCTCCTTCATCTTGAACATCTTCTTCGTTGTCATCGTCATCTTCTTCCTCCTCGGTCTCGTGAGATCCACGACCACGTCCAGTATTAGTTCCTGAACTTGCGCCTTCCTCAGATGATGACCATGTAAATGTTGGAGGCATGGGTCGTTTTCCCGGATCTTGTATTTGAGTGGAAGAAGAGGTCGATACACATGAAATTGCTTCCCAAATAGTACCGAAGAAAGATTTAAGCTTGGAGAACCGTTTATCAAGCTTTGTGTCTAAACGGTCAAGTTTGGTGTCGGTTCGTTTAAGTCTAGCTTCTAAAAGAAATTGGTTTCGTGCAATTTGTGCAAGTGAGTCCTTAGTTGACGAAGAGGGTTCAAGGAGTTTAACTTCCTCCGTTTTTGTAACACCCCACCTCCGTTAAGGTCACTCACAAAGGGAATGACTTAACTTTGGTGGAGCATTTTAGTAAACAGAACAGAAACTTACAAGACAGATAAAACAGTACTTGAAAATTTTTAACTTTATTACAGCGGAAACAGAAATTAATATGGTTACATCCTTTCAATTTCAGAATTCAAGTACAAAATATCAGTCTTGTACAAAAGCCTTCAAAATGCATGGTTTAAAATCATAATCCCCATGGAACGGAAGCTATACAGAGCCAAGCCATACTTTAAGCACTTCAAGCAAAGAGAAATCCGGGTCAAGCTAAAGTATTTCCCTCCTTGGATAACCTGGGGGGGGGGGGGGAACGGAAGAAAGGAGGCGAAACAACAAGGGTCAGACAAAAAAAGTCTGGCAAGTCCAGTGACTTTCAGCATATGAACAGATAATAATAATATGATATGAACATAAAACTGGATGTGAGATAACTGTAACAGGTGTAGCAGATATAACAGAAAAACAGAATGATATAAACTATTGTTTTACACTTCTCTGCACTAATACTAGTATAGCAGAATTAGGTGCCACCCTAATGTCTAAATTGAAGCAGGAACGGGTACAGAATACTTTAACAGAAACAGAATGCTAATAATGGGCCTTTACTACCCGATCAGAAACAGACAGAAGCAGAAACAGATTTATCCCTACGGAAACAGAATGTAGAATTAGGTGTACACTAGTAATGGGCCTTTACCACCCGAACAGACGGTACCACACAGAAACAGATAGGTGTTACCGCCCAACAGAAACAGACGGTACCAACAGAAACAGACAGAACTAAGCGTACCCTAAAACCCTACCCCAAGCGATCGGCTCCCTAATACATAAATATCTTGTGTCGGCCCCACAGTAGGGTGTATCACTCCCTAAAGTGACAACCAATTGGCACAGACCTATTTACAGATGTCACGGCGTCTTACATCCTCAGAGGCAGACCGGGATCCATGCACGCACATGACCCGGTTGGAACGCACCATCAACACCCCTCGCCATTATCAGAATGAACCACTTATAATTAGTTCAGTAAGCGTGCCCGGACCCTACCTACTGTTGGGTCAAAGTTTTGATACCAGAAAGGGTTACTGATTAATATGGGTCTCAAACAACAGATGACACAAGTAATTTCCCTCCTAACCTTGTGTCCCCAGACTAACAGATTTCAGATTTATTTGTTTACAAGTTCAGACATACAGAATTCAGATTTACTAGTTCACAAATTAAGTTAACAAGTTTTCAGACTAACGGATCAGATGTACAGATTTTTCAGATTTGTCTAACTTTGTATTGGACGGGTTTACTACACCTATTAATCCCGTTGGTTTATCCCTATTTTCCCCAATACGTTTTAGACGTCATTCTTATCTTAGATTTGCATTAATTAATTATTAATGCCCAGACCTCTCACATTAGGTCGCTAGCTTGTGGCCGCTGGATGGGCCGGGCGGTTCCGGGCAGACTTCTGCCACAAGCCAGACCTAACCTCGTGTCTTAAGCAGGTTATGACTAACTTCTCACATTAGAACCTATTGTTTGCGGCCACTGGATGTGCCGGGCGGTTCCGGGCAGAATTACGCCGCAAACTCATTCTAACCTCGAGTTAGCCATGTTTATCTTTGCGGCCAATTAATTAATAATTTACCGTTTATGCGCACGCCCAATATATATATATATGCCAATTCAGATTATATCAATAACAGGATGATTATATCAACACAGCAGATAACAGATTTTAGCAGATAGCAGATTTTTCCAGATTATATGACTTAACGGATTTAATAGATTTAGCAACTTAGCAGATTTTAGCATATAACAGGTTAGGCATCTCAACAGACAAATTTAACAGATTTGGCATTTCAATCTAATTAGCAGTCTATGCAATATAACAGAACTAGCAGTTTTAGGCAACTTAGCAAATTAGCAAAATAGGCATTTTCAACGGATTCAGTAAATGACAGATTTAACAGGTTTAATATTTCTAAAGGTTCTATTTACATGCCTTGCCTAAACATAAATTAGGCCTAAATTCATATGCCTAAATAGTTGTCGTGATTCACAATAAGATCATATACTTCCATGTTTGCATACATTTACATAGCGCAGAATATGGACATAATTTACCCTATAACATATGTTCCAATTTTTGTTAAACTAACCTTATACAGCAGATTCACATATAAATTATACCAAATATGATCATTAATTACAATGCATGCCATATATGCAAAATTCCCTATTTAGGTGTAATCACAATAGTAGAGATCCTAATTAATGTAAATCTTTTACACCTACGTTTCCATATCCTTCTTCTTATTAAGTCATGAATCATTATGCAAAATATACCCAACAATCTAAATCTTTAAATCATATCTTCTAAAAAAATCGGATCTTGACTTTTATATGCATTTTGTCCAAAGTCTCAAATCATATGTAATCATAAAATGGTTCCTCTTTTCTTCTATCATAGAATATGCATAGATCCAAATCTAGTTTACAACATATGCTCATTTTTTTTCTAATTAATTACAGATCTAAATTACAACATACACTATGCATACAACATATATAAATTATATGTTCATAGTCAAATTTATGCATCCAATCCCAAGTCACATGTCCAATATATTTTATGCCTCATACCTAAAGTCATACATTCAACTCAGTCTTGTCAAATTTCGCATCATTCATCCCAAAATTGGCGTTCATACGTTCATCTCTTATGAGATTAGGCACAGGCTCGTGGTAGCCTGGCTATAGAAACAGAAAAGAAGAAAAGGGATACATAACAGTCACAGAAAAACAGATCTGACAGAAGAGAATATATATATAATCTCAGATTCAGAATTAAAACATATCAAAATTATAATTAACGTTTATAGCGGAAAATAACTGTACTTGCCTTGATTGGATTAAAGAAAGAACTTTAGTTGTTACAGAATTGTTGCAGAAGCTTTTATCTCAAATTTGAATTTAGGATGATGTTGATTGACTTCTAGTTTTGATTCTAGCAGAGTAGCGACGCCATTTTTATTTTTAATTAGAAGAAGAGAGCAATGGAGGCTAGAGAATTGTGTTAGAGACTTAGGTTAGGTAGAGTCTAGGGTCATTTTTATAGAGTTTATGAACTGATTAGGACCATCGATGTTGCTTGGATTGATCGTAGCCATTCATTCGAAAGAGAGACCAATTAGAGCCTGCCACCTAGACCTAATGACAAAGCATGCTTCTGAAAATCGACCAACATAGACTAGGCCAGCCAGGGTGGACTGGGTTCGAGCTGGGTCTGGACCAGGTCGACAGCCCTGTCGACAGCCCTATCGACAGCCCTGTCGACCTGGCTAGACCAGGTCGACAGCCCAGTCGACCTGGGTGCATTAGGCGGGAATTTTCCCGCCCTGGCCAATTGGGCCCGATTTTTAATTTTAAACTTATTTTTTCTGAGCTGTTCGAATTTTAAACTTAATTCAGAAACTTCCGGAGGCTATATCTTCTTCATACGGACTCCGTTTTTCGAAAACTCGGACTCTATTTCGCGTATTTTTCCAAGACGAACGCAATGGTGTATCCCGTTTCCCTTAGTTCTTTGATTTCAAATTAATTATACTTTAATTTATGACTTTCACAGTTATAGAATACACGGGGTGTTACATTCTCCCCCACTCAAAAGGATTTCGTCCCCGAAATCTTCAAGTTAAGAAGAATGTGTCCTACCATCCAATCACCCATCTACTCAACCATCATCCACAAGCATCCATTGTCCTTAGAAAACTTCTAATGTTGTATGAACATATGCAAAAGTGTGTGTATATGTTCCTTATCTAATGCAAAGATCAGGTGGTCTACTGATTCAGTTGACCTCCTTAATGCGAATTATGTCAGTGCCATGAGTACAACATGTATGCAATAGAATTCTAATGATATATATTATTTCTATATGAGTGCACAATCATTCACTCAAATGCAACATCCATGTGCTGAATCAACCATTTTGCATCCACAAGAATTGAAAAATGCTCACCCATCCATATGCAGTATGAGAGTGTTTTCGAGCCGATCTAGTGCCTAGTGTGTGTATATGCATCCACGGGCAACCACTAGCAACCACTTGCATCCACTTGCAACCATCAAACATAACATGTCTCAAACACATGTTTACACCCATTAGTTTCTACCTAAAGTTCAAATATTCGATCGATAGGATACAGTCGAATGATGGAAGCGAGTACAGATAGAACGAAAATTTGGTTCCCATTAGACATGGGTCCTAAGTATCGGCCCTAAAGACCGAAACCAACATCAAATTGACACCCAGAGGATTACCTTCTTTAGACAATGTCAAAACTGGAAATCCTATAAAAAGTATTTAGATATTTACAGACTACTGGTACAGATCAGGTTCCCTAATGATTCTTAGGAAGCTAAGCATGATAAAATCATACCCCACGAAAACTCAGAATGTATGCGTCATACTTGACGCCTCACACAGATATCCCTCAAACCCCAATCTCAAACAGATGATCCATAACCCTTATGGGTCTGAGTCTATAGCGGAATTCAGAAATAATACTAGTATTAAAGTGCAGAGTATCGATTACAAAATCAAAATACCAGAATCAGAAAAAGTCTTAACTCCATAATCAGATAAAGAAATTAAACCTACTATAGAAATTTTCCTATTTCTATCCTAGCCACTAGCCTCAAGAGTGTTCGCCTGCCCTCCTTGTCCTCGTCTCTTCGGGCAGTTCCTAGTGAAGTGTCCCATCTCCCCACAGTTGAAGCAAGCGCCCTTCCTTTTTCTGCAATCCTTGTTCAGATGAGTTGAGCTCCCACAAGTAAAGCACTTTTTCCCCTTCTTATCTTCAGACTTCTCATCCTTCTTTTGTGTTTCCTTTTTGGGCCCCGCTTTCTTATTCTGTGGTTCTTCCTTCTTTGTCTCTTTCGGGCCCTTGCCTTCCTCGTGCAGTAGTGCCATATCCACCAATTTCTCGTAAGTTGCTCCCATGGGTACATGGGTCATGGCTAGGCTGTGCAGTGGCTCATTCAATCCTTTAACAAAGCGGAGAGCCTTTTTATGCTGAGTGTTGACTAAATCCAATCCGAATCTTGCTAGTTGGTTGAACTGGTTGACGTATTCCTTGACCGTCATACTTCCTTGCTTAAGAGACAAGAACTTTTCCAATTGTAAACTTCGTTCAGCTTGCGAGAGGAATTTTGTCCCAAACCTTGTTCTGAAATCCATCCATGTCTCAACCGGCCTCTCGGCGTTAGTGACTTCCCACCAGTAGGAAGCTTCGTCTTTGAGCAGCCATACTGCCAACTGTACCTTCTGCATATCGTCCACCTCGAAGATAACGAATAGATCCTCAGTTTCTTTGAGCCAATTCCTTGCTTCTATGAATGATTCAGTTCCTTTGAAATCCTTCCCACCCATGGCCCTAAAATCTCTACAGATCTTTGAGAAAGCAATTGCACGAGGAGGGGGTGGAAGAGGGGGATCATTTGCTGGACCTGCAGCAGTGGTCCTAGCCTCAAGATATTGACGAAACCAACCGGGTACATGAACACCCTCTGGTATCTCAGATGCTTCAGACATGCTGAAATGAAAGAGGAAAGGTTCAATACAAAAAGGACTGAAAGAAAGATATATGGCTCTTGGGGATTATGTTTTTCAAAATAAGCTTTTTTTTTTTTTTGAAAATACTTCCTTTCAAAACCTTTTTTTTTTGAAAATAATTTTCAAAACTTTTTATAAAATCTGGTAACCTTCAGCTCTGATACCAAGTGTAACACCCCACCTCCGTTAAGGTCACTCACAAAGGGAATGCCTTAAATTTGGTGGAGCATTTTAGTAAACAGAACAGAAACTTATAAGACAGATAAAACAGTACTTGAAAAATTTTAACTTTATTACAGCGGAAACAGAAATTAATATGGTTACATCCTTTCAATTTCAGAATTCAAGTACAAAATATCAGTCTTGTACAAAAGCCTTCAAAATGCATGGTTTAAAATCATAATCCCCATGGAACGGAAGCTATACAGAGCCAAGCCATACTTTAAGCACTTCAAGCAAAGAGAAATCCGGGTCAAGCTAAAGTATTTCCCTCCTTGGATAACCTGGGGGGGGGGGGAAACGGAAGAAAGGAGGCGAAACAACAAGGGTCAGACAAAAAAAGTCTGGTAAGTCCATTGACTTTCAGCATATGAACAGATAATAATAATATGATATGAACATAAAACTGGATGTGAGATAACTGTAACAGGTGTAGCAGATATAACAGAAAAACAGAATGATATAAACTATTGTTTTACACTTCTCTGCACTAATACTAGTATAGCAGAATTAGGTGCCACCCTAATGTCTAAATTGAAGCAGGATTGGGTACAGAATACTTTAACAGAAACAGAATGCTAATAATGGGCCTTTACTACCCGATCAGAAACAGACAGAAGCAGAAACAGATTTATCCCTACGGAAACAGAATGTAGAATTAGGTGTACACTAGTAATGGGCCTTTACCACCCGAACAGACGGTACCACACAGAAACAGACAGGTGTTACCACCCAACAGAAACAGACGGTACCAACAGAAACAGACAGAACTAAGCGTACCCTAAAACCCTACCCCAAGCGATTGGCTCCCTAATACATAAATATCCTGTGTCGGCCCCACAGTAGGGTGTATCACTCCCTAAAGTGACAACCAATTGGCACAGACCTATTTACAGATGTCATGACGTCTTACATCCTCAGAGGCAGACCGGGATCCATGCACGCACATGACCCGGTTGGAACGCACCATCAACACCCCTCGCCATTATCAGAATGAACCACTTATAATTAGTTTAGTAAGCGTGCCCGGACCCTACCTACTGTTGGGTCAAAGTTTTGATACCAGAAAGGGTTACTGATTAATATGGGTCCCAAACAACAGATGACACAAGTAATTTCCCTCCTAACCTTGTGTCCCCAGACTAACAGATTTCAGATTTATTTGTTTACAAGTTCAGATATACAGAATTCAGATTTACTAGTTCACAAATTAAGTTAACAAGTTTTCAGACTAACGGATCAGATGTACAGATTTTTCAGATTTGTCTAACTTTGTATTGGACGGGTTTACTACACCCATTAATCCCGTTGGTTTATCCCTATTTTCCCCAATACGTTTTAGACGTCATTCTTATCTTAGATTTGCATTAATTAATTATTAATGCCCAGACCTCTCACATTAGGTCGCTAGCTTGTGGCCGCTGGATGGGCCGGGCGGTTCCGGGCAGACTTCTGCCACAAGCCAGACCTAACCTCGTGTCTTAAGCAGGTTATGACTAACTTCTCACATTAGAACCTATTGTTTACGGCCACTGGATGTGCCGGGCGGTTCCGGGCAGAATTACGCCGCAAACTCATTCTAACCTCGAGTTAGCCATGTTTATCTTTGCGGCCAATTAATTAATAATTTACCGTTTATGCGCACGCCCAATATATATATATATATGCCAATTCAGATTATATCAATAACAGGATGATTATATCAACACAGCAGATAACAGATTTTAGCAGATAGCAGATTTTTCCAGATTATATGACTTAACGGATTTAATAGATTTAGCAACTTAGCAGATTTTGGCATATAACAGGTTAGGCATCTCAACAGACAAATTTAACAGATTTGGCATTTCAATCTAATTAGCAGTCTATGCAATATAACAGAACTAGCAGTTTTAGGCAACTTAGCAAATTAGCAAAATAGGCATTTTCAACGGATTCAGTAAATGACAGATTTAGCAGGTTTAATATTTCTAAAGGTTCTATTTACATGCCTTGCCTAAACATAAATTAGGCCTAAATTCATATGCCTAAATAATTGTCGTGATTCACAATAAGATCATATACTTCCATGTTTGCATACATTTACATAGCGCAGAATATGGACATAATTTACCCTATAACATATGTTCCAATTTTTGTTAAACTAACCTTATACAGCAGATTCACATATAAATTATACCAAATATGATCATTAATTACAATGCATGCCATATATGCAAAATTCCCTATTTAGGTGTAATCACAATAGTAGAGATCCTAATTAATGTAAATCTTTTACACCTACGTTTCCATATCCTTCTTCTTATTAAGTCATGAATCATTATGCAAAATATACCCAACAATCTAAATCTTTAAATCATATCTTCTAAAAAAATCGGATCTTGACTTTTATATGCATTTTGTCCAAAGTCTCAAATCATATGTAATCATAAAATGGTTCCTCTTTTCTTCTATCATAGAATATGCATAGATCCAAATCTAGTTTACAACATATGCTCATTTTTTTTCTAATTAATTACAGATCTAAATTACAACATACACTATGCATACAACATATATAAATTATATGTTCATAGTCAAATTTATGCATCCAATCCCAAGTCACATGTCCAATATATTTTATGCCTCAGACCTAAAGTCATACATTCAACTCAGTCTTGTCAAATTTCGCATCATTCATCCCAAAATTGGCGTTCATACGTTCATCTCTTATGAGATTAGGCACAGGCTCGTGGTAGCCTGGCTATAGAAACAGAAAAGAAGAAAAGGGATACAGAACAGTCACAGAAAAACAGATCTGACAGAAGAGAATATATATACAATCTCAGATTCAGAATTAAAACATATCAAAATTATAATTAACGTTTATAGCGGAAAATAACTGTACTTGCCTTGATTGGATTAAAGAAAGAACTTTAGTTGTTACAGAATTGTTGCAGAAGCTTTTATCTCAAATTTGAATTTAGGATGATGTTGATTGACTTCTAGTTTTGATTCTAGCAGAGTAGCGACGCCATTTTTATTTTTAATTAGAAGAAGAGAGCAATGGAGGCTAGAGAATTGTGTTAGAGACTTAGGTTAGGTAGAGTCTAGGGTCATTTTTATAGAGTTTATGAACTGATTAGGACCATCGATGTTGCTTGGATTGATCGTAGCCATTCATTCGAAAGAAAGACCAATTAGAGCCTGCCACCTAGCCCTAATGACAAAGCATGCTTCTGAAAATCGACCAACATAGACTAGGCCAGCCAGGGTGGACTGGGTTCGACCTGGGTCTGGACCAGGTCGACAGCCCTGTCGACAGCCCTGTCGACCTGGCTAGACCAGGTCGACAGCCCAGTCGACCTGGGTGCATTAGGCGGGAATTTTCCCGCCCTGGCCAATTGGGCCCTATTTTTAATTTTAAACTTATTTTTTCTGAGCTGTTCGAATTTTAAACTTAATTCAGAAACTTCCGGAGGCTATATCTTCTTCATACGGACTCCGTTTTTCGAAAACTCGGACTCTATTTCGCGTATTTTTCCGAGACGAACGCAATGGCGTATCCCATTTCCCTTAGTTCTTTGATTTCAAATTAATTATACTTTAATTTATGACTTTCACGGTTATAGAATACACGGGGTGTTACAGGTTTAGGCTTGGGAGTAGGAGGAGGAGCGGTTTCTGAAGGACCTTGTTGTTGGTATTGATCAAACGAAATGATATTAATACAAGGGTCAGGGAGCTTCATCCTTTTTCGGGTTGCCTTGTCGATGCACTTTGGCTTGGAGATTTTAGAAACACAAGACGGGACTCCACAATTGATTAAAAGCCGCATTACATATTCATTGTAAAATATATGTGGCCTTTTGCGATCATTAACAAGCAAAATCTCATCGAAGATCATGTTTATCCAATTTATTTCAATATCTCCATAAATCGCATACAAAGCCTTGAAATTTTCTTTGTAAACAGCATCAAAGTTTCCAACCCTCGCCAATAAAGAATGGATGAGGGTATGATGAATAACACGAGCCGTAGGACGCAAGTTAATCGCCTTGGTACTAATTTTATGATCCTCGATGAACTGATGACTAATTCTATCACGAGTATGAACGGTGCAAAAGTCAGAAGAAAATTCTCTTCCGCTATTTGGTGAACTGAGTACTATAGCCATTCGTTCCTTGGAAATGAAAATATAATAACCACAAACTACGGACCAAAGGCAATTCGCTGCATTTTCTGGCTTGAATTTTTGTAGGTTAAGGTTGGCATAGAACAATTTAATCATAATATGATTAATTTCTACATTGTTCTCATCAAAAGTAAGTAAAGATTTTATACAAGCCTTAACCAATTGTTCTTCAACATCATATAGGATAAAATCATTGAGATTTATGAAAGAACCTTCATGGATTGTGAAATCCTTCATGGCATTCCATCGTCTCACAGCAATAGGATCCATGAGCCATTGTTTTATGTTGGAATCTATTGGTTGGAGAGGAGTGGAGGATGATTTCTTTTGTTTCTTCTGAGGAGGTGCCATTGAATTTGAAGAAATTAAAAAGGAATTTTTGGATTTCTAAGAGTTTGAGAAGAGGGAAGTATAAAAACAAAGTGAAGAGATGTATAGGAGATGAATCGACGTATCGATTGGGGGCAAAAATTCTGGAAAACGCGTGACCGGTCGACCGGTTTTTATGGACCAGTCAACTGGTTACTGGGTAAATATGTTCCAGAGAAGTTTGCTGGTCGACCGGTGGATTTTAAATGGTCGACTGGATCCTGGGGGAAATTAATTCCAGAGGACTTTACCGGTCGACCGGTGGAAATAAAACGGTCGACTGGTAAGCATTTGAGATGAAAAATTTCCAGAGAGTTGAACGGTCGACTCGTATTTTTTAGACGGTCGACCGTTTCAAGTATATGATCATTTCCAGAGATAAAAACGGTCGACTGGTCCAATAATACGGTCGACCATTCTGCTTAAAAATTGTTTTTCTGGCTTGAAAAGAATATACCGTCATATAACTTGAAATTTATTCTAACTCAAAATGAATTCGAATGAAGAACGTGAAAACAAATACAATAATAAAAAATTATTTTGCAATACGAAAACAACATAACTTAATGAAAGGTAGATGACTTGTCTTCGGATATTTCATGAATATTCGAGACTCTCGGCGTCCATGGCGGCCAATTTTCTCTTGATCCTTCATTTCTCGCATAATTACGGTCCCATGAGTTAGGACTTCGAGATGTAGATGGAGGGTGTGGCATTAGTATTGGTTCGTATACCCCATGTCTGTTCGTGCTACAGAAAAATGACGTCATTCATTCTAAGAGAGTTAAACGATCAGATGTGAGTTTTTGTTCATAGTGCAGTAGACGCTGGAGATCCAACTGATGTATCTGGTAGTGATGAATTTCATTGATCTTCTCTCTCGTACCCGGAGAACAAAATAGTGCTTTCTTAGCTCGTTTGGGTTTGGGTGTATGTCTAGGAGTATGCGAACATTCCGGTCTACCTTTTGGTGTTTCTGGAGAGTAGTACTCCTCCAGTTCGAAGCTAGTGACCAAGATGTGAGACCGTTGAGCACATTCATCACATATGTGTGCCATATGAGTATATGGACTTGTGTATGAATACTAAGAAAGTGATGCAGAAAACAATAAGAAGGAGTATGTATTTATAGCTTTTACGAAGTAGGAAGTAATGGATGGAAAGCATTCAGAGAATATGAACCACTCAAAGTTTGTAAAGCTCAAAACATATTGCTAATAATAGTAAAAGACTATTAATTAGCTAAGTTAAAAAACAAATGAATGTACCAGCTAGAGAAGAACTCAATAGTGTGTGTGTGTATATATATACACACATTATACACCAAGTTTGTTTCTAGAAATCAAGCCGAGCTCTCTACGTAAAGAGATAAAACTAGATTCGAGTAGAGGCTTGGTAAAAATGTCTGCTAATTGGTTGTCAGTCTGGACATATTCGAGACATATTGTTCCTTTTTCAATATTATCTCTTAAGAAATGATGTCGAATATCAATGTGCTTTGTTCGGGAATGATTGACTGGGTTTTTTGATAAATTGATTGTGCTTGTGTTATCACAATAAATGATGGACTTTGATAAATGAATATCGAAATCTCGAAGTGTTTGTTGCATATATAAAACTTGAGTACAAGCTAGAGCAGCTGATATGTATTCAGCTTCACATGTTGAGAGTGAAACGCAATTTTGTTTCTTACTAAACCAAGAGACAAGTGATTTTCCAATAAAATGGCACGTACCACTTGTACTCTTTCTATCCGTGCGAGAGCCACCGAAACCAGCATCGCTATACGATACTAATTCAAATGGACAATATTTCGGGTAGAAAAGACTAAAGTCTTTGGTGTTATTAAGATATCGTATTATTCGTTTTACAGCTCGTAAATGTGATTCTTTAGGATTAGCTTGAAACCTTGCACATAAACAAACACTCATCATAATATCAGGACGACTTGCGGTAAGATACAGGAGAGAATCAATCATGCTTCTATATAACTTTTGGTCAACATTCTTACCATGTTCATCTTTTTCAAGATGTGTGGTCGTACTCATAGGAGTTGGTTTACCAGAGGTATTTTCTAAACCGAAGCGTTTGACTAAGTTTCCACAGTATTTTTCTTGACTAATAAAAATACCGTTAGAAAGTTGTTTGATTTGAAGACCAAGGAAATACGATAGTTCTCCCATATGAGACATTTCAAATTCTTTGGTCATAATATTTGCAAACTCTTTGCAAAGTTCGTCGTTTGTTGAACCAAAGATAATGTCGTCTACATATATTTGGATAACTAATATATCTTTTTGAGAATGTTTAATGAATAGAGTCTAATCAACTTTACCAATTTGAAATCCAGAATCGATAAGATAACTTCTTAATCGTTCATACCAAGCACGAGGTGCTTGTTTCAATCCATATAAAGCTTTTTTAAGTTTATATACGTGATCCGGATATTTCTCATGTACGAACAAAGGAGGTTGTTCGACATATACATTCTCTTTGATAAATCCATTTAAAAATGCACTTTTGACATCCATTTGATAAAGTTTAAAATATTGATGACAAGCAAAGGACAGTAAAATTCGAATAGCTTCTAATCGAGCTACGGGAGCAAAGGTTTCTTCATAATCGATACCTTCTTCCTGATTATATCCTTGTGCTACTAATCTAGCTTTATTTCTGGTTATATTTCCTTGTTCGTCAGCCTTATTTTTATAGACCCATTTCGTACCAATGACTGACTAATTAGTCGGTCTTTGAACAAGTTCCCAGACATTATTGCGCTCGAACTGATTTAGTTCTTCTTGCATGGCAATGATCCGGTAATCATCAGTAGCAGCTTCTTTCGGATTCTTAGGTTCAATATTTGAAAGGAATGCGACATGACCCATTTGATTTAGTTGACTTCTTGTTCTAATTTGTGATGTGACTTCTCCAATAACATTTTGAACTGGATGATCTCTTAGAATTCTCGAAGGAGATCTAAATCTTGGTGGAGAAGGTATCACAGCAGGTTGAGGGATATCGTCAACAATTTCTGAGTCACAGTCGTTATTTGTGATGACAGGATTATCAGTGACTATGGTTTCTTCATCATATGATACGATACGAGATGATTTAAAGAATTCATCAAAAGAAACATGAAGTGATTCTTCAATAGTTTTAGTTCTCTTGTTAAATATACGATAGGCCTTGCTTCGTTTCGAGTATCCGACAAATATACCTTCATCGGATTTGGAATCAAATTTTCCAAGATGGTCTTTCGTATTTAAAATAAAGCATTTATATCCGAAAACTTTGAAATATGAGATATTTGGTTTTCTTTGATTAAATAGCTCATAGGATTTATTTTTGGTCATAGGTCGAATAGATACACGATTCAAAACATAACACGCAGTTGCAACAGCTTCTACCCAAAAATGTTTTGGTAGAGTGGATCCATTTAATAATGTTCTTGCACATTCTTGTAAAGTCCAATTTTTCCGTTCTACAACTCCGTTTTGTTGTGGAGTTCTAGAAAATGAAAAATTATGATTTATACCTTTCTTTGTGCAAAAATGTTCAAAATCATTATTTTCGAACTCTCCGCCATGATCACTTCTTATGTTTTTAACTTTAAGCCCTTTTGATTTTTGAATTCTTTTGACGAAGGATTTGAAATGTTTGAAAGTATCACTTTTGTTTTTCAAGAAAATTACCCATGTATATCGAGAGTAATCGTCAACAATTACAAACACATATCGACTATGATTTATTGACTGAACCTGTGTTGGTCCAAATAAATCCATATGTAATAGCTCCAATGGTTGTAACGTTGATATGACTTTCTTGGATTTAAAAGATGATTTGGTCAATTTTCCTAATTGACATGCATCACAAAGATTATCAACCTTAAAGCTTACTTTGGGTAGTCCTTTAACTAGATCATTCTTGGCTATCTTGTCAATAGTTCTGAAGTTTATGTGACAGAAACGTTTGTGCCATAGCCATGGATCATTATCATTTGCTACAAGACACATATCTGAATTATGATTGGTATTCATATTCAGAATATAGATGTTTCTGTCTCTATATCCTTCAAAAGCTATATTTCGATCTTTATCTAAAATACTACATTTATTGTCCGAAAAAGAAATGATAAAACCTTTGTCGCACAATTGACTGATACTTAGTAAATTATGTTTCAAATTCCTAACTAGCATGACATTAGTAATAAGAGGTAAGTTTGATGTACCGTAATTGCTCACATCGCCTTTGCCGATGATATAGCCTTTTGAATTATCTCCAAAAGTGACTGAGCCACCATCCGAATAAGTGATATTTGTTAATAAGCTCTTGTCTCCAGTCATATGCTTCGAGCAACCACTGTCTAGTATCCACTTTCCTCTTTTCTTAAGTGGGACCTGCAAAAAATAAAATTAAGTCCATGGTACCCACCTTTTTATAGGGTCCTAAGAGTTAGGTCTTAGGAGTCCAAACCCATACGGGTCCGGTATCCCCTTTATATATATAATTTGGATTATGATGCACAGAACTCAAAAATTTTTGAATGTACTTGTTCCTAATCAAATTATTATTTGTTTTAGGAACCCACATTTTTATAGATTTGACATTCTTCTTTTGAAATTTCACAATCGGTTTTGGTTTGGAATGTAATAAACTAAGATTTTTCTTAGCTTTAGTTTCTCGTACTTCCTTATTCTTCTTTTTTCTTTTACCAAGATGTTACTTGATAACTTGTTTCTTATATCCCAAACCTTGTTTATTTGTAGCAGTTTGTGAACTTTCAATAATTTTTGTCAAATTTTCTCGACCTTTGTTAAAGTTAGAAACATTTTGAGTAATGTCGTCTAACTTTGTTTGTAAACTAGCTTTTTCAAGGTCTAACATCTTTACTTTTTCCTTAAGCTCATGATTTTCGGTAGTTAGAGCATCATTTTTCTCTTTTTGAGTTTCAATTTCTTGACTCAAAAGAGATAGTTGAGAATCAATATTAGATGATGATTCTTGAGCTTTTTCAAGTTCCTCCTCTAATATTTTCTTCTCATCTTTTAACATATCTCGTTCAAATTCTTCTCTACTTAAATCAGCTTGAGCTTGCTTGCATTGTCATTTTACATCTTTAAATTTATACATTAACTCAGCATTTATATCTAGAACTTCTTCAAAAGTCGGAATTTGTACCTCATCTTCTTTGGCCATAAAGCATACATTAGCTTGTTCATTGTCTGAGTCACTTTCACTATCAGATGAAGATGAGTCTGAATCATCCCATGTCACTGAGAATGCCCGTTTCTTTGACTTGTCCTTTCTGTGTTTGAACTTGTCATTTTCTGTCTTCTTCTTTCGTTCTGGACAATCCATTTGCATGTGTTCCTTCTTATGACAGTTAAAACATTCTACATTTGATGATGATGGCTTATTTGATCCGAACTTCTCTCTGTTGTATCGACTAGCTTTTCGTTGCTTTAAGAATATTTTGAATCCTTTTGCAATGAATGCTAGATCCTCATCTTCGGAATCTGAGACGTCTTCATCTTTCTCAACATGAAAAGCTACAATTTTCTTTTCTTCTTTTTGTTCTTTTCGAGCCTGTAAGTTTGCTTCATAGGACATAAGATTTCCTATCAATTCATCTGGCTTCATGGTGGAAAGATCATTAGCTTCTTCTATTGCTAATACTTTTCCTTCCCATTCATTAGTCAGTGAATGTAGGACTGTTGAAACTACATAAAAATCAGAATATTTTTGTCCTAAACCGATAAGAGCATGATGAATGGTTTGAAACCTTGAATACATCTCATTGATTGTTTCATTCGGCTTCATTTTGAAATTTTGAAATTGACTTTTCAACAAAGCTAGTTTTGCTTGTTTAACCTTGTTAGTACCTTCATGAGTGGTTTTTAGCGTTTGCCAAATTTGATATGCAGAGGTACAGATACTAACACGGTGTTTTGATCTAATGCACAAAACAACATATTTATTGCTTTTGCATTTACAGTAGCTGCGGCTTTCTCAGCAGTTGTCCATTCTGCATACTCAGTTGTTGGATTGACTATTTCTTTCTGAGTAGCATTCCAAGCATCATAACTTGTTGATTGCATATAAAAAGCCATGTGTGTTGCCCAGAGCTATAGTTTAGGCCATTAAAAAAAGGAGGTCTTTGTGTTGACTGACCTTCTGTGTAAGTGGTGTTACTAGTGCTTGCGTTATTTGCCATATTACTAGAAAATATCAAATAACTGTGTAACGATTATGAGATGACCTTGCTCTGATACCAATTGAAAGTGTCGATAGACGACTTTAGGCAGGATCAGTAATATGGATATGCGGAATATATAATATATACTAAGAAAGATCTCACAGTAGCAATATCACAGATAAGTAAATGCAGTAATAGAAAAATCACACCAGGGATTTTTATACTAGTTCGGAGCACCGTCCCACGTCCAGTCCCAGACCCCTCTCTGGATTTTCACTAATCAATAACCTCGTTTCACCCGGAGGAACAGGTTCACAACACCCGAGCAGCCGAACGGGATTCCACGCCTCTAACAACACGAGGACTTCAACACTTGCCTGATCACACACAGGACTTCAACACTTGCCTGATCACACACAGGACTTCAACAACTCGCCTCTTGCAACACCGAGGACTTCAAACAAGATATAAACTTGTAGTTTGATAATGTGTGTTCTTAATAACACGAATTTGTCAATTCTTGTACAACCTTCCTATAATCTTATCCTCAAATACGATTTTAATATTATGAAGATTTGGAAGATGATATCGTTGTTTGAATCTAAATAATAATATATAGATTCAAGGATTCAAATAACGATATATGAGAATAGTGAGCTTTTGAATGCTTTTAAAGAGTAAGAATGAAATCAACACTTAGATAGCAAGAATAGAAAGAATTGTTGTATCTAAAAATGATGATTTCATGATGCTTTTATAGAGGATGGAGAGATGTAATCATTGGTGAAGAGAAACCATGAAAAGAGATGATTTTTGGCCAAGAGAAAGTATCATAACCATTGATGAAATAGGGTGTCTATTCGAAAAGATGGCTTCAGTTCGTAGACCAGTCGACTGGTAAAAAATGACCAGTAGACTGGTGTTTGAATATATGTATGTTATATATATGTGTGCACGTTCATTGTGCATTCTGCGCAGAAACGGTCGACCGCCTATATATGAACCGGTCGACCGGTTTGTTTGTATGCACAATGAATGTGCATACATGTATAAACATATATATTCAAACCATATAGGAATATGATTATTTGAGGATTGATTTTAACATATTTAACTACACTCATACTCTAAATAATCAACCTATACCATCGAATATCTTCTTTTTGTCGATCTTGAATTTCTCCTTGTCATTGATCAAAACACCTTGAATTCCTTAACTCAACACATTTCAAATTCTATCTCACAATTCAAAATCTGATTCTACTTGATATATCGTATCCAATTCAATTTCCAGCTAATTGGTTTCAATTCAGTTCCAGCTCGGTTTCACAAATTTCTGTTTAAATTTGTTTTTAATTCAAACAGTCTTTTCCTGGGAGTTTTAAAAAGCTTTATTTTTCTCAAAAACCAAACTTTCCTTTGCAGGATTCAAACAACTTGTTTAACAATTTTAAAAACAATCTCTTTGGTGGTAATCCATCACTTACAAGTCGAAAATGAACACTGATGATGCTGCAGTCATTATTAGAATTATTTTCCAGTTATCGAAATGAGTTCAATACTATATCACTTTCAAAACCATTTCTAAACACTTCTATTTTGAAATACATTTCAAAACTACCATTTACAATGCTGTAAAACAATTTAAAATCGCCCAGGATTTTAAAATTCTCATATATTTAATCCAAATCATTTATCAATACTTATTCAAATTTCCAAGGTTTTACTTTCAATTCTGATTTTAAATTCAGATTTAATTCATTTCAATTTCATATATTTCACTTATATGAATTCTGATTGGTTATATATAACCATTTCACATTTTATAATCTTGTCTGATTATTATCACAACCAATACATCCTATATGCGATAATATATCACATATCCATACTTTGTTTATATCAAATATAATTTGGATAAAATTATTTCATTTATCCTCTTTTCAAAACATACCACGACGTTTCATCGTACTCAAGTGTTTATAAAATCCTACCGATACAGTGGATCAAACTGATCGACCAGAACACATAAACAACTCAACCAATAAATCTCCACAATATAAAACAAATTTTTATATCAGTAACAAATACGTTCACTCGTATATATACACTCAACTTAATCTAGGGTATTACTAACCCTATCTATACCGAGTCACGCCACATAGCCAAGGTAATTCACTTAACCTTAAGCTCCGATACCAATTGTAATGTCCCCTAAATTTCGGTCCAATTTGAGCTGACTAAATAACATAAGTCCAACCCACATTACACTGGAAATCAGAAAACTAATAGAAAGAAGTTAGAAGGTGAGGAAAGATAAGATAGAAACTTAGAATAGGAGAAGAAGAAGAACAATACAACATCAGATTAAACACGAATCTCACAGCGGAACGAATAAATATATTTCATAACATAACTTTGAAATACAAATCTGTGCTTGAATATACATATCATTTCCAAAGTATAGTACTTACAACACAGCGGAAATAAACAATAGTTATATGATCCTGAAGCCTCCTGCTCCAGCTCTTCAAGTATCTGTAAATCCCGACTACTTGACTGCCCGTACAAAATTGGGCACCCAAGAGTTTAGGGAAAACGAAACAAAATAAACTCTGGGTCAGTCATGGGACTGGTATGAGTAAAACAGTTTAAAACGGTTTGAGCCATTAAACGATATCTCATAAGACCACGCCGTACAACAAAACGAGTTTTTCCCTTATAAGAATCCAAAATCAATCTTTATATCAAAAACCTAATGATATTATTATAATGTCTATCAATCACAATATAATAATCATCTAGCAGAAATGCTTTCATCTCACGTTCTACATATATAGTATACAATCAAAACCGCAAGCACGTATTGGGTAATGGATTTCCAACTATGACAAGGAATGGAACCACCTTTCGCTAGTGTACCTCTAGAAAGGAATTCACTGGGTTCAACAAGAACATCTTGCAACCCGATCACACATGACCGACCACTCATTTCGCTTGAGTGTATCGAATGTATATCACCAACGGTTGGGATCAGCAACCGTTTCCTGAATGGGACAGCATTGACAATAAATTTTTAGGAGTAAATGAAACTCTAGATCAGGTGATTATACACCCTAATAGGTGTAGGATCGATAATAACCCTAGAGGGGGGGTGAATAGGGTTTTTAATAGAAAATAAAACAAACACAGAGATATAAGATATGCAGCAAGGAAAAAAAATCACACACAAAGATACCCAGCTTCGGCAAACTATGCCTACTGCTGCCTTTCTAAGATTTCTACTAGGAGATACAAACAGATCACGCTTACAATCCTATGCAAACTTGGAACTCCTGTCTGACCCTAAGCTTAAAATCCTAGACTGGTCTATGAACCGTAAACCAGATTTTCCCAGACTACTATCCAGTAATCTGTATTCTGGTTTTATAAGAAACTTGAAACAAGAAACCTTTTTAAAAAAAACATACATCAAACAATTACAAAAGAAGATTCAAAAGAAAAGAGACCAAATTAAAGGGCACCCCCTTTTATCTAAGACTTGGCTTAGCCAAGTGTACAATTGACCGGCCCACTTTCTTTTATTTGCACGACCCCCTTTTTCATTTGATAATGGCGGCTCTCGAAATTTCTCTAGGGTTTCTCTGGAGGCTTCCCAAATCGGTTCTGTACTTGATGTTTTGAGTAATCTTTGAAACTCCAATTCACGTTGAGGTTCTAGATCGATTTCTGGTGGCTCCCTGATTCTCTGATTTGAGGTTTCGACTGACAAAACCAGTGAGTAATTTCTGACCTAAATCGTTCTCTGCTCTCTGAAATTTGTGAGTGTATTTTTTTTTTGTTTGTCAATGATGAATGGTGTGTTTATATAGGGTTTTTGAAACCCTTGCTCTCTGATTTCGCATTAAAGACTTGCCTTGATTTTGAAAAGTTTCTCTTTTGGTTGCCTGTATTGAATTTGAATTTTTGCGTGGCCTTTAAAACAGATTTTCCCCTTTTTGAATTTTAAAACCTCGGCTTTGATTTGAAAAATAAATGAATTGCTGCTTTCCCCTTTTGATTTTGTATACCATGGTTTTGAAATGAATTTCCTTGATTAAAGACACTGAATGATTTCTTGCTTGATAAATTGCCAAGAATGTGTTGTTCAAAAACAGGAAACAAGATCAAATTTTGTGTGGGCTATAATTCTGGAATTTATTGCCAAATATAATTTCTTGATTTACACTGACATCAAATTGTCTGCTATGAATTGTTTGAGTGATTCTTCCTATGCTGGAAATGTTTTAAACTCTTGCCATAAACTGTTGAATAAAACCATCCTGTCTCTGCTGTGCTTTTATGGCATTTACTTCGAATTTCGTAGAACATTGGCTCACTGTCGAGATTGAATTTGCATTGAATTCTCACCTGTAATTCTGGAAATCAATTCATGCCATATATGCCTAATTAAAACCAGGTATTTATCATGTTGTCCCATGTGAAAAAGAACTTTTGATTGCTAGACAAATTGAAGTATTGGCAAACTTGAATTAAAAAAATTCCTTTACATGACTTCCTCTTTTGCCATTGTTGTTGTTGTGTTTTCTACTTTTGCTTTGCTCGAACGAGATTTGATTTCTTGGCTTTAAATGTTGCTCTGTTTAAATTTGAATCGGCCTTGATTAAAAATTGCTGATAAACTCTTCACTTGTTTCATGCTTGCCAAACATGAATATGTACTCGTCCATTTTGTGAAGCTGCCAAAGTTTAACTGTCACATGCATGTAAGAATGAATGTGTTAAAATATTGTTAACTGCACTTCTGGATTTGCACAGTTTTGTCTTGCTTTGTATGTGGACTTCTTGCACCATTCATATTTTGGCAGACCAGAAATATTGACCTTGAGTTCGACTGCCTTGACCAAATGCTAGCTTCACCATGCACGTATGCTTTCATAAACTTGAATGCTATATTGTTGCTTTAAGTTGTGCTACTTGTATATGCATTGATTTGTTGTTGTGTATGCACTTGCTTATATATAGTATACACTTGCACTTTGCATCATCACTGTGTACTTGAACTTGTTGCACTTGTATTGACTTATGCTGGTCCATACTTGCTATTATTACTCGACTATGCTGAAACTGTTTTTGACTTTTGCTTGTACATGGCTCGAGCAACTTGTGTACTTTAGCTTGTGCACTGATTCTTGACTTTACTTGACCATTTTGATAAGTTGACTATGTTGACCATGTTGTGATCACTATGTTTCTTGACTTTGTCATGCGTATATGTAATTTGCCATTCCTTGTTTGCTTCTTGCTGACTTGTTATGTTGTTTTCCTCGACCATCATTGTACTATAAATGTATCTCGTGTATTCTTGAAACACTTGTATTTGGGTTGCCTTGAACTGTGATGATCTGTTTGATCAGAACTTGCACTTGAGCTTGAATTGTTATGCTCCACCTTGTTCTTTGTTGACTTTGTTTATTCACACAGCTTTTGATTTTGTTGAAGTATTTCCATTTTCTTTTTGATTTTTTTATCTTGTCTTGTGACCCTAGAGAGAAAAAAAACAACAGCCGTCAAACTGTACTGTGTTGAGGTTGATCAGAATCAGCTGGTTCTGATCAGCAAACCAGTATGGTTATGGCGTGGTTGTTCAAGTCTGAAAAATGATGAGAGAAACACCCAGAAAACTGAGACAAATAGAGAATCACAAACTTTAAAAATCTTATTTGTTCAGTGTTTATTTTAGTTCCAGTGTACTGTGTGTATCTTTTCTTGTGTGACAGGTTTCAGGATGATGCAACAAAAACTTGGGATAGCAAGAGTGTGCAAAGCAGAGTATATCCAGCAGAGAGTTGTGTATGAAATGTGAAGAGAGTTGTAAAATCATTTGTAAATAGATGAGTGATCCAAGAGAAATTTGTATATAATTGTTTTGTGAGATAAATTAAATATTATTGAATAACAAATGCTTGTATAAATTTCCTGTATTCTGTGTAAATCATTATTAACCAATAATAATTATTATTCCACTATCAAACACATCAATAAAATCTATTTGTTATCATCAAACAAAAAATCATATATTCAACAAACTCCCCCTTTTGATGATGACAAACAGACTTAAGATTTTTAAGGATAACAGAATGTGTTTGAAATGAACTCCCTCTATAACACAGCTCCCCCTATAACACAGCTCCCCCTACCAGTTGTAAACAGACACAAAATAAGAATTTGGAAAAAATAGAAAATAATTAAACACTTAGTATTAATGGAAAAATAAAATCTATAGATGTCTGTAAACAACACAAAATCTTAACTTCTTCTCCCCCTTTGTAATCATCAAAAGATGAACAATTCTGAACATTTTCAAAGGAAATGGACCGTAGTGAGAAAACAAGTCATTTGACAGAATCAGAGCCATAAACTCCAAATAATCAAACAACAAATCATAATAATTCGTAAAATAGGAATACAGTTCACAAATCAGAGAGTTAATGGATTTTTCTTTTTAATTTTTTTTTTCAAGAGCACACTAACCACGCATAACCAGAACTTGGATTTTTAAATGGGATTAGTTGCAGCATGAAAGAAAAAAAACAAAATCTCATGACCATGCATAACCAGAACTTGGATTTTTAAATGAGGTCAGAGAAATTATTAGTATATAATTTTATAATGGATGATAGAAAGATGATAGAGATAGAGATGGATGAACAAAAAAATTCCTAGTTTACTCATATTACAAAGTATATTCAATCATATTAGAGTTGCAGACAAACTTTCAACCATCTCATATTCTTTAATCTTACACAGTCACAATTTTATAAAAAAAATGTCCAAACCAAAAACTGTTCTTTTCTTGATGGTTTGAAGATTGGATCATTTGTTAAAAAAAATGTTATTGATAACAGATCATCTTAAGAGAAAATTTACCCAAAAATGCAAAGAGATTAATTTATTTCTATAATTCCCAAATCCTAACGCAATCTGCAAAATCTGTCTTTGGGAAGAGGTTTTGTGAAAATATCGTCCAGTTGTGATTCAGTTGGAATAAATTCAATACAAATGTCTTCACTGCTAATATGATCTCTAAGAAAGTGGTGTCGTACATCAATGTGTTTTGTGCGTGAGTGATGTACTGGATTGTTTGATAAATCAATCGCACTCTTACTGTCACATTTTAAAGGAACTCGTTTATAGCGAAAACCAAAATCAGATAGAGTCTGCATCATCCATAAAATCTGTGCACAACAACTTCCTAAAGCAATATACTCAGCCTCAGTGGTGGATAAAGCAACACAGTTTTGTTTACGACTTGACCAAGAAACAAGTGAATGACCTAGCATGAAACAAGTTCCACTAGTGCTCTTCCTATCAGTGAGAGAGCCAGCATAATTAACATCGGTAAACCCAACTAAATTAAAGTTATCACAAGAAGGATACCATAGACCAAGATTTGGTGTGTGTACCAGATATCTCAGAATTCGTTTTGTGGCTTTTAAATGAGATTCTTTTGGATTAGATTGAAAACGAGCACACAAACAAACAGAAAACATAATATCGGGTCTAGAAGCAGAAAGATAAAGAAGTGAACCGATAATACCGCGATATTTTTTCTGATTAACAGCAACACCTTTTTCATCTCTGTCAAGTTTGGTTGTTGGACTCATTGGTGTTTTCATCGGTTTTGCATCTTTAACTCCAAATTTCTTCAGTAACTCCATCACATACTTTGTTTGTGAGATAAAGATACCTTTGCTGCTCTGCTTGATTTGAAAGCCAAGAAAGTATTTCAGTTCTCCCACCAAGCTCATCTCAAATTTGTCCTGCATAACTTTTTCAAATTTTTCACACAAGACATCATTAGTAGCACCGTATATGATATCATCAACATAGATTTGAACAATCAAAAAATCGTCACCGTCATGTAATAGAAACAGAGTTGTGTCAGCACACCCCTTTTTAAAACCGTTTTCCAAAAGATAAGTACAGAGACAGTCATACCAAGCTCGAGGAGCTTGTTTAAGGCCATATAATGCTTTTTTTAGTTTATACACATGATTTGGAAAATCGTGACTCTCAAAACCAGGGGGTTGTTCAACATAAACCTCATCTTTTAGTTCTCCATTCAGAAAAGCAATCTTAACATCCATTTGTTTCAGTTTAAAACCTTTAAAACATGCAAAGCTTAACAAGATTCTAATTGCTTCTAACCTAGCAACTGGGGCGAACGTCTCATCAAAATCAATGCCTTCGATCTGATTGTATCCCTTAGCAACCAACCTAGCTTTGTTTCTAATTACATTTCTAGACTCGTCAAGCTTATTTTTAAACACCCATTTTGTTCCAACTACTAGGTAGTCTTTTGGCCTAGGCACCAAGTTCCAGACTCTGTTTCTCTCAAACTGATTAAGTTCTTCTTGCATAGCTAACAACCAAAATTCATCATTAAGAGCAATATCATAAGAACCTTGTTCTATTTCAGATACAAAAGCATTATGAATACAAAAAGTACAAACATCCTTATTGAGAGAGGAACGTGTACGAACACCAGCTGTTGGACTTCCAATTACCAAATCTGGAGGATGATTGGGCTTGAATTTCAGTCTTTCAACATTTGTTTCTGCTTCAGCGGCTTCTTCGTTGTTTGCTTCAACATCGTTGCTTTCTTGTTCAACTTCTTGTGCACCACCATCATCTTTATCATCTTCAGAGATCATATCCACATCTGATTCATTGAACTTTACATTGACGGTTTCCACAATTGTTCTTGATTGTTTATTGAAGATTCTGTAAGCTTTGCTTCTTGAGGAATAACCCATGAAAATTCCATCAATCGTTTTTGGCTCAAATTTCCCAAGCTGTTCTCCTGTGTTCAAAATATAACAAGGACATCCAAACACTCTAAAGTACGAAATGTTAGGCTTTTTGTCAAACCAAAGTTCATATGACGTTTTATTAAGTATTGGTCTAATCATAACTCTGTTCATTACATAGCATGAAGTATTTACTGCCTCAGCCCAGAAGGTTTGAGGCAAATTATATTCACATAACACAGATCTAGCCATTTCTTGTAATGTACGATTTTTCCTTTCAACCACCCCATTTTGTTGAGGTGTTCGTGGAGCGAAAAATTCTTGTTTAAAACCATTTTCTTCACAAAGTTTATCAAAGTCTAAATTTTCAAATTCACCTCCATGGTCACTTCTCAAGGTTTTAATTGAAATCCCCTTTTCATTTTGAACAAGTTTTGAAAATTTTGAAAAATAATCAAAAGTTTCAGACTTTTTGGCTAGAAAGTAAACCCATGTAAATCTAGAGTAATCATCAACCAATACATAACAATAACGTTTACCATTTAAGCTAGCAATGTCAGTAGGTCCAAACAAATCCATATGAATCAATTCAAGCACGCGTGACGTACTAACAGTATTTTTTGGACGAAAAGATGAGCGACTAAGTTTTCCCATAGTACAGGCTTTACACACTTTGTTATTTTTGAATTTCTGATGAGTTAAACCTCTGACAAGTTCATTTGTTTCCAATCTTTCAAGAAGACCCATACTTGCATGTGCCAGTCTTCTGTGCCATAGAATTGCCTCCTCTTCCGTTGCTATCAAGCACCTAGAAACAGTTACATCATCGAAGGAGAGTGTGTAGACATTTCCAATTCTTTTCCCTGTAAAAACAACCTTTCCAGAGGATATTTCTATGATTTTGCTAACATTACTATCAAACACAACATTCATTCCTTTATCACAGAGTTGACTGATAGAGATAAGATTGTGAAATAGATTATCAACATATAAGACATCGGTTAAGGCAAAAATATTGTTACCTACTTTTCCTTTACCAATAATTTTACATTTGCTGTTGTCACCTAGAGTCACATTCCCACCTTTATGTTTTTCAAGGCTAAGGAACAGTCTTTTGTCTCCTATCATATGTCTGGAGCAACCTGAATCCAAATACCATTTCTGTTGCTCCTTAGCCCGCCAACATACCTACACATACAGAGAAGAGGATGACCCAGAGAATCTTCTAGGTCCAAGCATATCAGTAGTAGAAAAATGATAATCATAAGATTCTTTTGGCACCCAGATTTGATTTTTCCTTTTATTTGTGTTCCAATTATTATGATAATTGTGTGCCAAGTATTTAGGAACCCAAACCTTTTTGAACTTCTGAATCTTATTGCAGTTTTCATGGCTATGACCAATTTCTCCACATTTTACACATTTGAGAAAGATACCTCTACTTTTAACATTGTCAATTTTAGTCATTTTTTCTTGTATCTTTCCAAAGCCAAGTCCTTTTCTATTATTTGCAAACAGTTGGTTTCCAAGCAACATGTTAAAAGATGTTTGACCAATTGAGAATTTATTCAAAGTAACTTCAAGATCTTGAACTCTCGTTCTTAATATTGTGTTCTCGTTCACAAGTGAAGTGTAATTCTTTCTTTTAGTGTCATCTTCTTTTAGAGTCGGATTTACTTTTTCAAGATTCTCCATGGTGCACTTGAGTGTTGAGAGTTCTAGATTCACAGCCTTACAAATTTCACAATCTAGACTGTTGTTTTTTGAAACGTTTTCAAGTTCAGATTTCAGCTTCTTATTATTGTGAATGAGATCAAGGTTTTTTGCCTTTAGTTTCTCTGCTTCGGATTCTAATGCGTCAATAATTTCAGAAAGATGTTTACACATTAAAACTAGATCGTTATAACTGTATACCTCATTGGTTTCTTCGTTGGCATCTTCTAGATCTGACTTTGCCATGAAGCACAGGTTGCTTTCTTCCTCACTGCTGTCTGAATCTTCTTCTCCTTCCTCGTCATCCCAAGTTATAGCAAAAGCTTTCTTCTTCTTCTTATTTCTTTGGAGAAGTGGACAATTTGGTTTTATGTGTCCTGGCTTTTGACAGTTGTAGCAGAGTGGTTCGTCTTCTGAATTGTTGGTCTTTGATTTATTTCTACGAGGTTTGAATTTTCTCCACTTCGTGAGTTGTCTGACTGCCATGGCAAACTGTTCAATAGGATCTTCACCATCACTAGTAATGGTGTTGGACAGAGCTATTGACTTCTTCTTCAGATCTGAGTTGTTGCGATCTTCTCTTGCTTTTAGCTCCATTTCATACGTCATTAAATTCCCGATAAGCTCTTCCATGCTTAGCTTACTCGGGTCTTTAGATTCTTGAATGGCTGTGACTTTTGCTTCAAAGTTCATTGGCAGAACACGCAGAATCTTTCTCACAAGTTCCACTTCTGTATAGACCTTTCCAAGAGCTCTAGCATTGTAGACCAGCACAGAGAAGCGTCCATACATGTCCTTGATGCTCTCGTCCTTCTGCATGATGAAGTTTTCATATTCATTGCTGAACATGGCAAGACAGGATTCTTTAACCTGAGAAGTTCCTTCGTGTGTGACTTCCAGAGTATGCCAAATTTCCTGGGCTGTATTACAATGAGAAATTCTGTTATATTCTGTTTTATCAAGAGCATAAATCAGAGCATTCATAGCTTTAGAATCTATAGAGTATAGTTTCTTATCATTCGCATCCCACCTACTTTTTGGTTTAGGTGTTACAATTCCATTAACAGTTTCAGTAGGAGGTTTATATCCAGTTTCAATGATATCCAATACATCATAATCAACAGACATAAGATAGATTTTCATCCTAGCTTTCCAATACGCATAATCACCACCATTAAACATGGGTGGTCTAGCAATAGATTGACCTTCAGAAAAAGCATTGTTCATTGAAGTCATGATTCTAGGGTTACAACCAGGCTCTGATACCAATTGTAGGATCGATAATAACCATAGAGGGGGGGGGTGAATAGGGTTTTTAACAGAAAATAAAACAAACACAGAGATATAAGATATGCAGCAAGGAAAAAAAATCACACACAAAGATACCCAGCTTCGGCAAACTGTGCCTACTGCTGCCTTTCTAAGATTTCTACTAGGAGATACAAACAGATCACGATTACAATCCTATGCAAACTTGCAACTCCTGCTCATGTCTGACCCTAAGCTTAAAATCCTAGACTGGTCCATGAACCATAGACCAGATTTTCCCAGACTACTATCCAGTAATCTGTATTCTGGTTTTATAAGAAACTTGAAACAAGAAACCTTTTTAAAAAAAACATACATCAAACAATTACAAAAGAAGATTCAAAAGAAAAGAGACCAAATTAAAGGGCGCCCCCTTTTATCTAAGACTTGGCTTAGCCAAGTGTACAATTGACCGGCCCACTTTCTTTTATTTGCACGACCCCCTTTTTCATTTGATAATGGCGGCTCTCGAAATTTCTCTAGGGTTTCTCTGGAGGCTTCCCAAATCGGTTTTGTACTTGATGTTTTGAGTAATCTCTGAAACTCCAATTCACGTTGAGGTTCTAGATCGATTTCTGGTGGCTCCCTGATTCTCTGATTTGAGGTTTCGACTGAAAAAACCAGTGAGTAATTTCTGACCTAAATCGCTCTCTGCTCTCTGAAATTTGTGAGTGTATTTTTGTTTGTTTGTCGATGATGAATGGTGTGTTTATATAGGGTTTTTGAAACCCTTGCTCTCTGATTTCGCATTAAAGACTTGCCTTGATTTTGAAAAGTTTCTCTTTTGGTTGCCTGTATTGAATTTGAATTTTTGCTTGGCCTTTAAAACAGATTTTCCCCTTTTTGAATTTTAAAACCTTGGCTTTGATTTGAAAAGTAAATGAATTGCTGCTTTCCCCTTTTGATTTTGTATACCATGGTTTTGAAATGAATTTCCTTGATTAAAGACACTGAATGATTTCTTGCTTGATAAATTGCCAAGAATGTGTTGTTCAAAAACAGGAAACAAGATCAAATTTTGTGTGGGCTATAATTCTGGAATTTATTGCCAAATATAATTTCTTGATTTACACTGACATCAAATTGTCTGCTATGAATTGTTTGAGTGATTCTTCCTATGCTGGAAATGTTTTAAACTCTTGCCATAAACTGTTGAATAAAACCATCCTGTCTCTGCTGTGCTTTTATGGCATTTACTTCGAATTTCGTAGAACATTGGCTCACTGTCGAGATTGAATTTGCATTGAATTCTCACCTGTAATTCTGGAAATCAATTCATGCCATATATGCCTAATTAAAACCAGGTATTTATCATGTTGTCCCATGCGAAAAAGAACTTTTGATTGCTAGACAAATTGAAGTATTGGCAAACTTGAATTAAACAAAATTCCTTTACATGACTTCCTCTTTTGCCATTGTTGTTGTTGTGTTTTCTACTTTTGCTTTGCTCGAACGAGATTTGATTTCTTGGCTTTAAATGTTGCTCTGTTTAAATTTGAATCAGCCTTGATTAAAAATTGCCGATAAACTCTTCACTTGTTTCATGCTTGCCAAACATGAATATGTACTCGTCCATTTTGTGAAGCTGCCAAAGTTTAACTGTCACATGCATGTAAGAATGAATGTGTTCAAATATTGTTAACTGCACTTCTGGATTTGCACAGTTTTGTCTTGCTTTGTATGTGGACTTCTTGAACCATTCATATTTTGGCAGACCAGAAATATTGACCTTGAGTTCGACCGTCTTGACCAAATGCTAGCTTCACCATGCACGTATGCTTTCATAAACTTGAATGCTATATTGTTGCTTTAAGTTGTGCTACTTGTATATGCATTGATTTGTTGTTGTGTACGCACTTGCTTATATATAGTATACACTTGCACTTTGCATCATCACTGTGTACTTGAACTTGTTGCACTTGTATTGACTTATGCTGGTCCATACTTGCTATTATTACTCGACTATGCTGAAACTGTTTTTGACTTTTGCTTGTACATGGCTCGAGCAACTTGTGTACTTTAGCTTGTGCACTGATTCTTGACTTACTTGACCATTTTGATAAGTTGACTATGTTGACCATGCTGTGATCACTATGTTTCTTGACTTTGTCATGCATATATGTAATTTGTCATTCCTTGTTTGCTTCTTGCTGACTTGTTATGTTGTTTTCCTCGACCATCTTTGTACTATAAATGTATCTCGTGTATTCTTGAAACACTTGTATTTGGGTTGCCTTGAACTGTGATGATCTGTTTGATCAGAGCTTGCACTTGAGCTTGAATTGTTATGCTCCACCTTGTTCTTTGTTGACTTTGTTTATTCATACAGCTTTTGATTTTGTTGAAGTATTTCCATTTTCTTTTTGATTTTTTTATCTTGTCTTGTGACCCTAGAGAGAAAAAAAACAACAGCAGTAAAACTGTACTGTGTTGAGGTTGATCAGAATCAGCTGGTTCTGATCAGCAAACCAGTATGGTTATGGCGTGGCTGTTCAAGTCTGAAATATGATGAGAGAAACACATAGAAAACTGAGACAAATAGAGAATCACAAACTATAAAAATCTTATTTGTTCAGTGTTTATTTTAGTTCCAGTGTACTGTGTGTATCTTTTCTTGTGTGACAGGTTTCAGGATGATGCAACAAAAACTTGAGATAGCAAGAGTGTGCAAAGCAGAGTGTATCCAGCAGAGAGTTGTGTATGAAGTGTGAAGAGAGTTGTAAAATCATTTGTAAATAGACGAGTGTTCCAAGAGAAATTTGTATATAATTGTTTTGTGAGATAAATTAAATATTATTGAATAACAAATGCTTGTATAAATTTCCTGTATTCTGTGTAAAGCATTATTAACCAATAATAATTTTTATTCCACTATCGAACACATCAATATAATCTATTTGTTATCATCAAACAAAAAATCATATATTCAACAATAGGTGTGACCTACATAGCCATGCTGCCTGCCTGATTTTTATCATTTCCTGGTTGTGAGGCTAGAGTGTAACGACCCGCATTTCCGCAACATCTGAGTTGACTATATACATCATACGTCCAACCCAAATATCACGAAAATTCGAACCATTAATAGAAAGAAGTTAGAGGGTGAGGATAGATAAGATAGAAACTTAGAATAGAAGAAGAAGAAGAAGAACACAACATCAGAGTAACACGAATCTCACAGCGGAACGAATAACATATAATATATATAACATAACTTGAAATATACATCTGTACTTGAATATACATCAATGTCAAAGTACATCACTTACAACACAGCAGAAATAACTATAGCTATATGATCCTGAAGCCTCTTGCTCCAAGCTCTTCCAGTATATCTGTAAATTCCCGACTACTTGACTGCCCGTACAAATTTAGGCACCCAAGAGTTTAGGGAAAACAACAAAATAAACTCTGGGTCAGTCATGGGACTGGTATGAGTAAACAGTTTAAAACAGTTTCAGAAAACTAAATGATATCTCATAAGACCACGCCGTATAACACGGAACGGGTTTTTCCCTTATGAGAATCCAAACACTTGATTTATCTTTATATCAAAATTCTTTTGATATTATAATAATGTCTAAATCAAGTAGATAACAATCTAGTGGAACGCTTGCATCTCACGTTCCACATATATAATATACAATCAAAACCGCAAGCACGTACTGGGTAATGGATTTCCAACTATGACAAGGTATGGAATCACCTTCCGCTGGTATATCTCTAGAGGAGAATACACCGAGTTCAACAAGAACATCATGCAACTCAGCCACACATGACCGACCACTCATTTCGCTTGAGTGTATCGAATGTATATCACCAACGATTGGGATCAGCAACCGTTTCCCGAATGGGTCAGCATCGACAATAGATTTTTAGAAGTAAATGAAACTCTAGATCAGGTGATTATACACCCTAATAGGTGCGACCTACATAGCCATGCTGCTTGCCCGATTTCTGTCATTTACCGGATGTTGAGGCTAGAAGCTACGCTTTATCATCATACCAGATTCACTTTGAATGCCACATCGTCAAATCCATCAAATCACTGATTGACGTCTACAACAATACATTATGTGTTAGCTAAAAGAAGTTTCCTTCTTCGCCTCCACTCTTGGTACGGTTGGAGAAATCAATATACGTGATCGTCTGGAAATACTCTGTCAGACATTCATCCATACAAGTCACCCAGGAACAGGATGAACTGAAGGCACTATTTCTATTAATAGAAAAAGTCCTTGCACTCTACTCCGTCTTCGATTATCTTTATATAATCTGATTCGCACGCTACTGCCGATATGGAGTGGTTCTTCGGATAATAATCCAACCGGTCTTTCCATATTGACAACGATGGTCAAAACTTCGATAGTCTGTGATTTAACTATCGAATAAAAACAAGTGTTTCGATAGTCGATGATTTAACTATCGAATAAAACAAGTGTTCATCCAAACATCCAACAATCACTGAACCTTTAATTAATGTTCCATTAATTAAATCTCTTTTCTATTTCTTTATCAATATTTGTTAATCAAATATTTCAATAACCATATTGCCCTTTTACGTTCTTTGGAAAACATTTCAATATCTCGCCTTCTTTTTATTTTCTAAACTTTAGAAAATATTTATGCTATTTATAATTGGAAAATATTACAATTACTTATCTCTTTTCCGACTCGTTTATTTCTATACTTAGGAAACGTTCATTATTCTATTTCCAAGCTTTGCACATATTTGGGTTAAAACAGATGTTGTGTAAAAACATCGTTACGACAACCCAAATACAGTATTTAACTAATTCTTATTCCACATTGATCTTCGAGCCTGAATCTTGCTACTTATCGGTATATCATGAAATCAACCAAGTTAGGGTATAATTACCTCTCAGACCTTGACTGAATAACATTTAACGTCAAAACAGACAAGACTACTTACTCGAATAATCAATACCATACAACTGATTATTCACCTTTAAATACATATACACTTTCTCTTTCTATTCCTACGAGATTTTATTCTTATACTTCTTTTTTTATTATACTATTTTATTTCTAAGTTCG
Source organism: Allium sativum (assembly GCA_030737875.1). Classification (NCBI taxonomy): domain Eukaryota; kingdom Viridiplantae; phylum Streptophyta; class Magnoliopsida; order Asparagales; family Amaryllidaceae; genus Allium; species Allium sativum. The sequence continues at coordinate 15,176,204 of JASFAX010000033.1, forward strand.
TTTTCTTATCGACTTCTATATATATCGATACGTTGATTTCTAACTATCAAATTATCTTAAAAATATTCTGTCTCCTTAAATTCCCGGAAAAATTCGCCATAACCTCCTTTGTACCGGGAGCATCGGGAAATTTCAAATAGCTTCCCCGGTCCTTCTCATTTCAAAAAGCAAAAGAAAAAGCCAAGCGGCTTGCCGATACGGCTCATAAAATCTCATATATGAATTAAATACGTACCTTTTTGTCGGGCATTCTATTTATTTCACTTCTATACTTTATTCCATACCTGTCTCCTGTATGTCTATACCTGTCCAATCTATTTTAAATATACCAATCGTTTTAACTCAATTTGTTAATTAAATCTGTTACTTAACTTTTCAGTCTATTTCACCTTCATATTTGAACATGACATGTTCAAATATATTTTAACTGCATATTAACAAATTCTAATTATACTCATACTCTCGTTTCCTTATCGACTTCTTATTCAAATTCCAAATCAGTTCTATTTGAATTCTTTTTATTTAAACTTCATTTGAATTCTATTTTCAAATTCTATAGTTTAAAGTCCATTTGAATTTCTATATTCAAATTCCATAGTTAAACTCCATTTGAATTCTATATTCAAATCGTTTAAAGTCCCTTTGAATTTCTATATTCAAATCTATAGTTTAAAGTCTATTTGAATTTCTATATTCAAATCTATAGTTTAAAGTCCATTTAAATTCAAATCTCTATAGTTTAAAGTCTATTTGAATTTCTATATTCTAATCTATAGTTTAAAGTCCATTTAAATTCAAATCTCTATAGTTTAAAGTCTATTTGAATTTCTATATTCTAATCTATAGTTTAAAGTCTATTTGAATTTCTATATTCAAATCTATAGTTTAAAGTCTATTTGAATTTCTATATTCAAATCTATAGTTTAAAGTCTATTTGAATTTCTATATTCAAATCTATAGTTTAAAGTCTATTTGAATTTCTATATTCAAATCTCTATTTTAAAGTCTATTTGAATTTCTACATTCAAATCTATATTTCAATTCCTTATATTCAAAGTCCATTTGAATTCTCTTATTATTTAAAAACAACGTTTATAACTTCAATTCAAATCCCACCGTTCCATTTATAAACAACGTTTATAAATTCAATTCAAAACCCATATTTTCATTTATAAACAACATTTATAAATTCGATTCAAATCCTATCTTCCATTTATAAACAACGTTTATAAATTTAATTCAAATCCCATCTTTCTATTTATAAACAACGTTTATAAATTCAATTCAAAACCCATATTTTCATTTATAAACAACATTTATAAATTCGATTCAAATCCTATCTTCCATTTATAAACAACGTTTATAAATTTAATTCAAATCCCATCTTTCTATTTATAAACAACGTTTATAAATTCATATTTGTTTTATATACCTTCAAACAAGTTAATATTTTCTATAGTTTTATTTAAAATTCAAATTCTATTTATAAAAATAGAATTTCCTTTTTAAATATCAAATACCCTTTCCGATATTTTTATGAATCAATATTCAAGCTCTAGGGATATTTTAAACAATCAAACCAACCAATTTTCAATCATTTGATTTTTATCACATCATATATGAATATATATGATATCAAACAAACAAACAGATAACATATATTTTTGAGGAATCCAGTTGGATTCCTCCAACCTGTTTTCCTGCATCCACAGATGTTAGCACATAAATAATACCTATCCTGCTTCGAGGCAGGATATCGCGGTATAGAAGGTCATCCACTAATCATAGCGTGGGGCGTATAGGGTAATCATCCGCTATGAAACTGCGGGCATCCGCTAATGGTACTGCGGGAATCCAACCAATCATCAACCCAATATATATATATATATATATATATATATATATATATATATAATATTCAACCAATCCTAAATAACTATATATATATATATATATTTTTAAACAATCAGATAGCATTCAAACAAGCACAGACAATTATTTTTAACTATATAAAAATAATTTCTAAATAAAGGGTGAGTGAGGTTTACTCACCAGGGTTTTAACTCGTGATCCATTTTGATTTAAATTCTAAAACCCCAAATCATGAATCCCGGAGCTGCGTTCAACTCGATCGCTTCCGTTTCTCTAAAATCTTGTATACCTTTGATATCAGATTCCTTGGTTAATAGGATTGTTTATATAATTAAATCTAAGTAATTTAATTAACTAAATTTTTACCTTACCCCATTTTAAATCTTTCCTTCTCCGGATTACTGCTTGTACAAAGCTTCACCGTAGACCATTGTTTGATCTTCTCGTCTCCAACTACAGTCGGACATGCTCGAAGGCCTTCCTCAATCCATTACTTCTTGGTGTGTTAACAGCATATAGAAGCAGCACCCAAAACATTGTCGAACACCATACATTTCCTCCATCCTTACATAGTCAATCTTCATCTTCTCTCACAGCGAACAGTACCAAAAACTACTGTCAGCCTTAATGTGACATTTCATCGAATACCTGGACTGCAAATCAAAACCTTTCCCTTCTCACTGTCATCTCGTCGGCCATCAAACCCCAACATCCACTACCGAGTTCATCGATTTACCCTGCTCCAGCGTCCCTTCTGCTGACATCGCAACCCCCTTCACTATATCGTGCCTCCTAGCCTCCTTCGAAAACACTACCAACCTCGTACACGAAGGCCTACAGAGATCGCGATGGACCAAATCCCGCTCTGCACTCCTCCGTTCCCTAAATCGAACTCACCCAGGGTCGCGATATCTTTTTTTTTTCGAGCCTCGAACCCGACCCTGTATACTCCTCCAGTCACCTCGATTCCATCTCAGTTCGAAACCCTCCTTTACTGTATCGCGGCTCCCTAGGCTTCGACGGAAGAAGGTTTGCATTTGAGAAGAAAAATGGATTTCCTCTCTTTTGTCTTCGATTTGCAGAACGGTTTCGAATTAATTAAAAGAGGGGATTCTGTTTTTTTTTTTTTTTTGGTGAGGAAGGATTTGTGAAGGAGTTTGGTTTTAAAGCAGAAAAGGAAAAAGGATTCGTGGTGTATAATTTAAGGGGGGCATGGCCTTCTCTTCTCCTTGTATTTCTATGGTTCAGAAGAGAAGATGTGTTTCCTTTTCACCCTTTTATTTTCTATATTTATATGTATATTTTGATTTTGCCGATATCAGTAAGTTCACAACACTCCGTGGTCCCGAACTCCGCTCTAAACCCAACAACTGAAAATTTCAGGGTAATACTACCGTTCTGGACACACTGGAACGAGTTACAATGCCTAATTATATCATCTGAATAAAATATGAATTCAAACTTAGATAAATTAATTTCAAACAATTTAATTTCTTCAAAAATAAATAAATATTATTTTCCAATTCAAACAGAATTTTCTATTGATCATTCTGAACGGTTTTTAACTCAGTTTTTACTTCGAAATGAATTAACTTTTATTACAATAATTTAATATATTCGATACTAAATCGAAATTGATTATTAAATTAATAACTTTAATATAAAATTCCACCTATATTATCCACCCAATATTTAAATTAAATATTAAATATTCAAAAATTAACCCATAAGGATCTGGGTCATTACATAGAGGCTCCACTTATCTCTGACAAATCGCACATTTATTCACTTTGAATGTCACATCGTCATACCCGCCGAATCACAAATTGATTTCCCCAAAAATACCACGGGTATACAGCTAAGAGAAATGAATTCCTCCGTCACCAAACATAAATACGTTTGAAGAGATCAACTTACGCGATCTATTAAATATACTTTATCAGATATTCTTCCATACTGGTTGTCCTGGGACTGGACAAACCGAAGGCACTATTCAGTACATCCATCTTAGGCAATCTTTACTTAAGATTTATACAACAACCCTTGCACTTTACTCCGTCTTCAATTATCTTTGGCATATATGATTCACAATGCTTATGCCACTACGGAGTGGTTCTTCGGATAATAATCCAACCGGTCTTTCTATATTAAAAATGTTAAAATGGTCAAAAACTTCGATAGTCGGTGAGTTAACTATCAAAGAAAAACACGTGTGCAAACAACGATCTTATTTCCAGATGGAAATTACATCGATCAATCGCCAATCAACTTTTATCCTTTAAATTAATTTATCATTAATTTATTTCATTTGTCATTTCCTGTTTGCATATATTCAACATTTCTTATTTTCTAAATTTAGAAAATATATGTTATTAACACTGGAAAACATTTCCATTTCTTGTTTTCTATATTAGAAAACATTTCTGATTCTCATTTGGAAAACATATCCAAAACTCTTACATTGGACTTAGACAGGTGTTTAAACAAACCATCGCTATGCCAATTCAAACCATTACACTTATTAACTAAATTTACTTAACCATCCTTTACTATCAAACCTTAGCCATTTCCTTAGTTAAGAAGGAAGTCAATCAAGTTAGGGTATAATTACCTCTCAGACCTTAACTGAACAACATTTTAACTTCGGAATAGACAAAGTTTATCTTTTAAACCTTTAACAAACTTCCTTACGTAGCTCTTTTTCGAATAATCTCTATTCGATAACTCCTCCCTTCGGATAACTATATTCGATAATCTCTCTTACGAATAACTAGATTCGAAAACCTTTCTTCGAATAAACTATATTGATTAACTCTATTCAATTAACTTTTATCAATTAACTCTTATTGGATTAACACTTTTTGATTAACTCTAATCGATTAACTTTATTGGATTAACTCTTTTTGATTAACTCTATTTGATTAACTCTTTTTTATTAACTCTTTTCACTTAACTTCTTTCGAATAGACTATATTCGATAACTCCTTTAATTCTATTCGAATAAACTATATTCGATTTACTCCTTTAATTCTATTCGAATAAAATATATTCGATTAACTACTTTCGAATAACCAATATTCGATTAACTCACTCCGAGTAACTTATATTCGATACTCTTTCTTTCGAATAAACGATATTCGAAAATCTCTCTTTTCGAATAAACTATATTCGATTAATCTCTCTTCGAATAAACTATATTCGATTACTCTTTTCGATAAAACTAACATCGACTAACTCCCTTCGATTAAACTAATCGATAACTCCTTTCGATTAAACTATAATCGATAACTCCTTTCCTTTAACTCTATTCGAATAAACTAATATTCGATAACTTTATTTAACTCTATTCGAATAACTAATATTCGATAACTCCTTTTAACTTTTTTCGAATAACTAATATTCGGTAACTCCTTTTAACTTTATTCGAATAACTAATATTTGATAACTCCTTTTAACTTTATTCGAATAACTAATATTCAATAACTCCTTTTAACTATATTCGAATAACTAATATTCGATAACTCCTTTTAACTTTATTCGAATAACTAATATTCGATAACTCCTTTTAACTTTATTCGAATAACTAATATTTGACAACTCCAATTTGATTAACTCTAATTAACTAACCCTATCGATTTAACTCTAATTGGTTAACTCTAACTGATTAACTTTGACTGATTAACTCCAACTGATTAACTCTGACCGATTAACTCTGACCGATTAACTCTAACTGGTTAACTCTAACTGATCAACTCTAACTGGTTAACTCTAATCGATTAACTCTATTTGATTAACTCTAATTTATTTAACTCCGATCAATTACACTATTCGAATAACTGATATTCGATTTAACTCTATTCGAATAACTGTATTTGATTAACTCTTTCGATTTATTCCTTTGAATTAACTCCTTTTTAATTCCTTTTCTGTTTGTTTATACAAATAATTCCTTTTCTATTTGTTTACTTAACAAATAGCTATTCCCTTTCAATTCTATTTATTTAACCAATAAATATTTCTTTTATCTTTTCTATTTATTTAACCAATAAATATTTCTTTTATAACATTCTATTTATTTAACAAATAAATATTTCTTTTATAACATTCTATTTATTTAACAAATAAATATTTCTTTTATCTTTTCTATTTATTTCCTGATAACTATTCCTCTTTATAATTTCCTTTGATTTTTTAAATAATTCCTTTTTGTAAAATCCCTTGATTTTATAAATATTTTCTCTTTAATAAATTCTAATCCATTTTATAAATGAATATCCCTTTTATATAATCCTTTGATTTTATAAATATTTTTCCTTTTTATAATATCATACTTAATTGTTTAACAAATAAATATTTCCTTTTTGATTCCCATTTGTAAGTGTTTTACAAATATTCCCTTTTCGATTCTCTTTGATTTTGATAATTAATTCCCTTTATAAAATCCTTTTTCCTTTTATATATAAAATCCATTCATTTTATATAAATAATTTATTTTTAAAATACACTTTGAAAATCCCCTTTTTACATCCCAGTATTTTTCATGGGATTTAAAATACACAACAGATTATATATCACATCATATATTATAATACATGAACAAAAAAGTATTATAAATATTGAGGAGTCCAGTTGGACCCCTCCAACCTGTTTCCCTGCATCACAGATGTTGAACAACACGAATATAAAATATTCTGATAAACAGAATCAATATTCTATTTAATGATTTGTATATATCGTTATCTATATTTTCAATCAATACACAAACAATTCAACCAAACAGTTAACACACAGCAATCGGTCATCATTTCTCAGTTCTAAATATACGTTATAAAAATAGAACTGTTCGGAGTTAGTGAGTTTTACTCATATTGGCAGTTCATCGTTAAAGAATGATAAACTTTTGTTTGATTTGAATCAAACAATTAATTTCGCCATAAATTCTGGCGAGCTTCCATCCACTACCAGTCAGTTCCAGTGCATAGCCACTTTCCATACGATCCCAATGCAACTTACGGTTCGTCAATCTGATATCGTATGATCAAGTTATACAATTTATTAGTTCAATACATTTTTGATTTTAAATAAAACCTAAATTAAAACCCTTTTGGGCCTTTAACCTTATTAGATATCTCCTAGCCCATTTGAACATATATCGGCCCGCCCCTCTATTCTTCTTCCCAAACCGAGTACCGTGGCCTCCTCCTTTATCACAACCATTACCGCACCTTCTCTCTTCCATTACTTGTTCTCCTTTTCACGAAACCACAAACCAAACTTGCCGTTGCTCTCCTCATCCGAATCTCCATCCACCCATCACCTTGAAGCACTACTCGGTGTCACCATCGCCACTGCGACTTCCAGGTACTGGCGCGGCTATAGGAAACCATTTGACGCCAAACAACACTGAACCTCACCAAAAAATCACCACCGAACCCAAACTCCATCGTGAGTTCAAATACAACCTCCTTTCGAGCTCAAAACCCAAGAACGTGACCAAAACTCCAACCCTAACTCTCACTGAGAAAATGGCAGCAACACAACTCGAATCGACTTCAACAAAACCCCCACCAATTTGAAGAGAACCACTTAGTGAATTTGAATATAGCTACTTGGGGATTTATGGAATTTATTTCAATTTCTTTTGAATTATTCTTTGAGGATATTTCCGTTTGAAATCCAAAAACTGGTGGTGGCTTGTTTGAGTGATTTTATAAAGGGACGGGATTTCTTATGTGGCTGAGAAGGAGGATGGGTGGCCTAGTATTGGTTCACATATTTTAGTTTTATATTTATTTTCTACTCGTCCTAGCCTTCTAAAAATTCGTGTGATCACAAACAATACCAAAAATCACGAAACTGGACATGCAACTAGAGTTCGACATTACGGTCCCAACGAAACTGGTTTTGTCGAATTCCGACTCCGTTTGCTTACACAGCGTATTTTTAACCATCAAAATATCGACTGTATTTCACATTAAAATCCCATATGGCCACATACTGACTTCAAAGATCACGGAAACTGAAATCTAACAATAATTTGATATTGCGGATCCAACAAAATTGGTCTCGTCGAATTCTGAGATCGTTTGCAAAACTAGCTATTTTTAAAGCCCTAAATAACCCATTTATATATATATAAATATATTTAAATATAATTAAATTTAATATTTAAAAATAAATATTATCGTATATATTCACATTAGAATATCATACAACTCCACTGGGATTTTACAACTCAATATTCAAATCCCGGTTGAATCGATATTCAAATTTATATTGAAATTCCTTATATATTTCGTTTTAAATTATAAAGGAATTCCATAGTGACTTTTCTAAAATTTGATTTGGACATAAATCAAAATCTACATAATGAAATCCCGATTTTTCTCTTTCACTAGAAAAATATACTTCGCCAGCTCCATACGTTTCTTGTTTTGATTTAAAACGGACCCTGTATATCCAATTGAAGTTCAAATCGCCAAATAGCGAACTGCCGTGCCGTTACGTGCTCGTTTATAATTATATTATAAACTATACGTTTAACTGTCGTCGATTGAATATATTTGTTCATATAATTCAAGTCTAAACTGAACTATATATTTTAAATAATCCAATTCACACTATATTGTGAATTCCACTATTTTTTTTATTTCTCAATTAAATATATTATTTATATTAATTAAATATTCAATATTATTTAATTTTGGTTATCGATATCGCCACTCGATATTTAATAATTAAATTAATTATTATTTGACAGCTGAAAAATGCGGGTCATTACATAGTATTTCCAATGATCGCATTGTGGGTCTGTATAAATATACATGGTGGCGGAGAATTTATTCACTTAGCATAATATGCATAATATATTTGTGCAAATCAATTAGTGATTAACGGATTCAACAATGTGGCATTTAAAGTGATTGTGCTATCAATGAATGATAAGAAATCGTAGCCTCAGGCCTCAACAACCGGGAAATGACAAAAATCGGGCAGGCAACATGGCTATGTGGGTCGCTCCCATTAGGGTGTATAATCACATATCTAAAGAAATTCATTTAATTCCTTATTATATTCGATGTTGTCCCATTCGGGAAAAGGTTGCTGATCCCAACCGTTGGTGATATACATTCGATACACTCAAGCGAAATGAGTGGTCGGTCATGTGTGGGTCGGGTTCAAGATGTTCTTGTTGAACCTAGTGTATCCCCTCTAGAGTACACTGATGGGAAGGTGGTTCCATACCTTGTCATAGTCAGAATCCAATCTCCAATATGCGCCCTGCGGTTTTTGATTTTATATTATATATGGAGCGTGAGATGCAAACGTTCCGCTAAATTGTTATTTATTTGATTTAGACACTATTATAATATCACTGGATTTTCGTATCAAAGTGTTTTGGGTTACAGGAAGGTAAAAACCGTCCATGTTTATGTGTGGGCTGGTCTTACTATTATCTTTTCTTTCGAAAGGATTTTGAAAGTTAAACAAATGGTTGGAGTTTACTCACACCAGTCCCATGACTAACCCGGAGTTTATTTTGTTTGTTTTCCCTAAACTCTTGGGTGCCAATATTTGTATGGGCAGTCAAGTAGTCGGGATTTTTCAGATTCACTTGGAAGAGCTGGAAGCAGGAAGCTTCACCAGTTAGCTATAGACTATCATATTTCCGCTGTGTACTATGTTGTATCTAGAAACAGGCGTTTATAGTTGTTCCAGGAATAACTGTTGTGCTCTGATAGTGGTATGTATGTTACTGATTTGTATTTCAAAAGTTATGTTATATAATATATTTTATTCATTCCGCTGTGAGATTTGTCTTCTTTATTTTTCTTCTATTCTAATATTTCTTTCTTTCTATTTTTCATCCTCTAACTTCTTTCTAATAATGATTCGTATTTCTATGCAATTTGGGTTGGACGTGTGATGTATGTAGTCAACTCAGATAGTACGGATTTGCGGGCCATTAAAGCGGTGTTCCCTTGCTGCCACATGATATTGAGCCTCTTAACACTGCTATATTGGATGCTGATCTAATCTCTGTCAATGCTTCTGGTTCTCGATTCTCTTAGAACAATCATAGTAGAAGCGGTATGCGGACTTTCACTAATATTGATCATACCTTTTGCAATGACAAAACCTTTCTTACATGGCCTTATCTTCATGCCTACTTACCCAATCCAATTCTATCTGAACACTCCCTCATTATTGTATCCTGTGGTCTGCCTATGAGAAGAGAGAATAGAAGTTTTAAATTTCCAACTCATGGATACATGATCCTGAGTACTCTTCTAAAATTTCCATTTCCTGGTCTCCTCTTTTCTTTGGTAACCCAATGTTTATTCTTTGCAAGAAACTTAGAGAAAATAAAAACAAACTTCAGCTTTGGTCTCGCTTAAAATATGGTTCTGATTCAAAATTGTCTGAAAGTCTTGAAATTCTCGTTGAACCAGGCTCAAAATAACTTATTAAACAACCCAGATGATCCAACTGTTGCGATGGAGGAAAACATACTTTTTGGGTATTTGAATGTTTCACTGGAAATTGAAGCAAGCATGAATAAATAACAATTAAATTTTAAGTGGAAGCATGAAGGTGATAGAATACTCATATTTACCATGCGGTGGTTAAGGTAAAACATTACCAAGATCACATTCATAATATAACTTATGAGTCTAGTAATTTCTTTGATACCCATGGGTCAATTGATACTCCTCTATAAAAATACTTCACTGACCTCCTTGGAAATGGTAGTAACTTCAGCCCTAATTTAATGCTCATTGATGATGTGAGCCTTCCTTCCCTCTCCTTGTATCAGTCAGATCTGTTTATTGCCAAGGTAATAGATGTTGAAATAAAACATGCTCTTTTTTCGATGAATAAAAAATCTAGTGGGGGTCTTATGGTTTTAACGTTAACTTCTTCCTTTCTTCTTGGGATATTATTGTCACCGATTTCTATAAATCCATTCATAATTTCTTCGACAAGTTCAAGCTACTATCCGAAGTTAATGCCACTAGCCTAGTTCTCATTCTCAAAACTAAGCATGCTTCCAACGTTACTCCCTTTGAACCCATTTCATGTCGTAATTTAACCTAAAAGTGTACTTCTAAAATCTTATCCAATAGATTGTTGATCATTTTTCCATCACTTATATCTAACAATCAATCAACTTTCTTACCTACTAGAAATATACTTGATAATGTTCTATTAACTCATGAGCTAATTAAGGGCTATAGTTATGTTAGTGCAAACCCTTCGGTCTTGTTGAAGTTGGATCTAAGCAAAGAATATGATAGTATACATAGGACTTCTATTGTCATAATTCTAGCGAGGATGAACTTTCCTAAAGTATTTGTGGCATAGCTTTATATTTGCATTTCAACTCTGAGCTTCTCTCTTGTTTATAATGGTAGAAACTCTGGTTATTTTAAGAGAAAACAAGGAATTTGTCAGGTTGATCCTATTTCATATTACATATTTATCCTAATTATGGAGCTGATAACTTCTATGTTTAAGGAAAAATACGATCATGGTGTGATCCACTACCATCCGAAATGCAAACATAACTCAATCTCTACCCTGCTTTTTGCTGATGATATTATGGTTTTCTCTAAACCAAATGAATCCTCATTGATCACCGTCCTAGAAATGCTTAGTAAATTTCACTTAATGATTGGTATAAAGCTTAACTCTTCTGAATCACAAGTTATGTTCGCTGGTATTTCTAATGATAACGCTGCTAGGCTGTATGCTCTTCTTAACATGCAACCTCTGGAAAAGGGTACCTCCTATCTGGGATTGGTTTTGTGTACTTCCAGAATAACTAAGGAAAACTGTATGCCTCTTTATAATAAAATAATTGCGTCTCTTAGTAGCTGGGCTAATAAATTTCTCACTCAAGTTGGTCGTCTCATTCTTGCACAAATCGTTTGCTTCTCTTTATCTCTGTGCTGGGCAATAACATCCGCTCTTCTTCGTTTTCTATGGACTGGTAGTGTGAATGGGAGGAAGCATGTTCCTTGTGCTTTCCCGAAAATGCAACTTCAGAAGCATAAAGGTAGGCTTTGCTTACTTTCTCTACAAAAATGGAATTTAGCTGAGGTGAGTGCGATGAGCACACATTTTAATAATTTTATCAGCAGCAATGATAGTCCATGAGTTGACTGGTGTTGGAAATTTAATGTGAAGAATCGAAAATTTGGAACATGGAAATTCCCACTTCTTGCAGTTGGGTATGGAGAAGTTTATTGGCATTAAGATAAAAATTCTTACCGTATATTCAATACAACATATCTGCCAAAAGTAATGTTTCGTTTTTGGGATGATCCTTGGATGTCTAAAGGTGTAATTCTTTCAAAGCTTTTGGAGTACTACTGCACCTTATAATATGGTATAATAGAAATGCAAAAGTAACGAAATTTCCTTCTACTGGTAAAGTTGTTTTACCGTTGTTCTCCAATTTCCATGCACGTACTTTATGTGATAATCTTCTTCAGAACATTAGTTACTCATCTTCTGACAAGTTAATATAGAATGGGTCTCCACAAACTATGGAAAAAAAATGTATTTATTGCTACTTAATTACGAGTTGTTGCCTGAATGTCGGTGGTCTAAGATTGTGTAGAGTAAATTAGTCATACCCAAGGAGAATCTCATGTTATGGAAAGTGATAAATTGTGCACTGCTCATGAGGTATAAGCTCATTTAGATGGGCATGACAGTCAACGGGAATTTCCTGCTATGTGATAATGGTGAGGAAACTATTGGGCACTTATTTTTTAAATGCACTTTCTCTCTTGCTATCTGGGAAAGTTATTAACTTTGTTTGGTATTAACCTCCATCCCAACACATCACAATCTCAATGGCATTGCATACTCATGTCCACTAGGTGGAGAAAAGAAGATCATGTCCTTTTCATTCTATGCATCAAAAAAGTTGTGAGAATGATTTGGGAAGAAAGAAATTCTAGAGACTTCAAGTTGAGGAATAATTGCGTTGATACGTGGGCTAATTTGGAACTTCTGATTAGGATGGATTTGTCATCTTCTATTTATCATTTTGATACCTCTTTTTCAACTATTTGGCTGAACATGTTGTTGTAATTTTGTTTCCTTATTTGTGTGTTGTTGTATCTCCAGTGTATTGCATTTTGCTTTTGCATAGTGTTTTTCTTTGTATGCTTTGTTTCTTAATAAATACGGTAGGGGTCCACTTCAACCCCGCTTGCCTTGCAAAAAAATAAGGAAAACTTATAACTTCCTATCCTAGGATGTTCAACTATTTATTCCCTTATTGGACTTAGCATTCACTACGCCAATCAATCCCAATTAATTTCTTTTAATTCTATTTATTACTATTAATTAGGTTACCAGTCACTAATGACCCTAACAGTCATATTTCCAACCAACAAATTTATATAATGCCATTTATATCAGTGCCAATCAAAGTCTAGTCTAATCATTGTAACTCCCAAATATCACTATAAGTTTATTTCCGTTTAAATCTTATTTGAATTCATATATATATATATATATAAGTTTATTATTTATTTATTTCCCTAGTCGGAGTTACAATCTCTATTCCAAAATACCAATTTAATTGAATTAGGCATATTTATCTTATTCAATACATTTCCCTAAAAAAATATCGTTACAATACCTATTTCCTTATTTATGACCATTTATTACAACAATAAGCTCCATGTTTATTGCTATAACTGTCACAAACGTTTAATTTCCATTTATTATGGGAGTTATTACCATAAATTCATTCCCATAAAATGGAAACTCTTCAAATTCAACCACAATAACAAACAAACATTTATTTAATATAGTAGCGTCATTTATGTATATTTGGACGGATAAGATTAATATATACATATATATATATATATGTTTATAATTTAAATGCAGTGTTAACATATTTACTAATTTACACTTTATTATTATTTATTAATTTTGTTCTGGTCTAAACTAGCGATCAAAACAACCCTTTTTGTGTTTTATCTTGTTTTGGGATTCAAAATCTTATAAAAGGTTATTTACTGTAATTATTGTAAAATTTGCCTGACATTATTTCAAATTCCAAGGAAACAAGTTAATATTTTATTTAGAATAAATGTTGGAAACTACATACAATAATACATCAATTTTCACATATCTTCTTATTTGATTTATTTATGTTCCTTGTAGATTTCAAATGATGCCTTTTAATAAAAAAAAAGAGAAAAAAGGACAAAATTATAATAACTAAGTAAAAACTCAATCAATATCAAACACAAGAGGATTATTATTATTTTAATCAAAACTGCACAATTACAAATCAACACCCAAATCTTATGAATTTGAAATAAAACTATAAATTTAATAATGGTTTTGGTATTGATTTACAGATCCAAGATGTTTACAACAACCACAAAAAAAATAAAGAGAGTTGTAGGTAATATGACGATATACTATTAAAAAGACCCACAATTCACGCTTAATCAATATTCATTAGATTTAAAAAAATAAACAAACCTATTAACTTCTAGACATATAATTCAGATTCAACTCAAATGAAATATATATGTTATTATAAACAATACATATAATTTCCCACTCACTTGAAAGCTATCCAAATCTGAATCTAACAAAGCTTTTAGGCTTAAAATTCCCAAATCTTATAGGTTTACAATTTATTTCCAAAGGGAATTTACAAGCACGGATTTAGATTTGTAGATCTGGAAGAAGAACAGAAAAAGAAGAAGAAAATTCAATAACATAAATTACCTAAGCAAAGAACCATCTTTTTGTCATAGATCTGAATCCAATATCTCCAATCCTTGTTAGTCTGATTTCTATATGTTCAAATTTATGTTTTAGAAGAAACTGGAGGATTAGAAATGGCAGAGCTTCACTATTTCCTAAAGAAAATATGAATAAGAGAGAAGGGGTCTTGCTTTTTATTTATACGTGTATAAATGACCCTAGACTGTTAGATTTAATTTTAGAAAGATCTGTTCGTTTATATAAAACTATAAATTAAAAATATCCTGAAAACCTAACCGTCTCCGGCAGTTTTTGACCAAAGGGCTCGACCCCCAAGTCGACCGCCCTAGGTCAAAAACACTCAGTAAAGATGGGCTATAAATGGTACTAAATAATTTTAGTTTCTTATATATTTATTTTCAGCCCATTTATGTATTTTGTTCGTAACTTTCACACGGACTCTGTTTGCGAAGTTACAAACATGAAAGTCGACCAGAATTCCACCACGAACGTAAAGTTGCAAGTTTTGTGGTTAAGTTCCATCATTTGAAAAAAAATCCATTTTCGGAAATCTTATAACTAAATTAATTAACATCAAAATTCCGGGTTGTTACATTAAGGAAAGAATAAACGAAAGAAAATAAACGCGCAAGTGATAAAATAAGGTTTTCAAACAATTAGTTAACATTAATTGTTAAATAATGGACATGGAAATCATAGATTGATTTACTCATACTTAACAAGGGATTTGAAGTTGAGATAAATGGAAGCATGTATACAAAGGATTGGAAAGGAAAGATAACAACGAGCATATATATAGCCAATTAATAAGTATGGTAATGTTTATGATTATGATTGTAATTCAAAATTGAAAGGTGGAATGTATGTATGCAATAAATAAATGAAGTAAGGAAGTCAATATGCATAAAGATGGAAATTAATATGGTGATTGATTAACATATTAATTTGGTAATAAATTACAATGCATGCCAGGATTAATTGGATAGTAAATAACTACTAGGCATACATGTCCATTGAGTGGATTCAAAATTCAAATGTAAATCGCATGTATGTAATTAATATAATAATATAGATAACGTATATGGTTACAAACTAATGGTAGCATTAATTAAGTTTTTTTAAGGATTCATAAAACAGAGCCATATATACAAATAGTAGATCAAATAAATTGTATTTATTTATATACAATTTATAAGTAAGGCAATTAATTATTTAATTAGGTCCATCAATTAATATCCAATGATTTGATCCCACGATTCATTTCATTATGTGATGTGGTTGCCCTGTTTTGACCCAATGGGTGAAAATCCAATGGCTGAAGGAAGTTGCTTGATGTGGTAAAGACAGTGTACGCTCTATATTTTAGGGTTTTATATCCAATGGGTAGCGCTAATCAGGGCAACTATAAATATGGGTGTCGAGCTTCATTTTTTTTAATTCTCATTCTTTTCAATTAGGGTTGCCGAAGATCTGCCATTTTTCTATCTCCTCTACTTTTCCTAAATTTATATTTATTTTAGATCTAACCTATTATGGGTTTGGATATAAAATAAAAAGGAGTAGAAATGATTGGACAAGTATGTTCAAATCATAAATCTATAATTGAGATCTTGTGAGCTTATGTGCGTATGTTGGTTGCAAACCCAAAAAAGGGATATTGAAAGGAAGATGAGCACAAATTGGGAAAGGATTTAGATCCAAAGCATAAAGATTTAGCAGGCATTACAAGATGAGTGGATCTAAATTATATTTTCTTATAAAAGTATATTATACTGTTTGATTCGTGTAACAATTTATGATAAATTCTCTTCTTCTTTTCCTACTTCCTATGTCGAATTATATAGTTTACGTTGAATTTTAGTTATGTTCAAAATATACATGAACTTGAAATGTTGTCATTATAATTGAATTGTGCGCTACGATTACTTATAGTCCTTTTTGTTCATGCATGTTGGAAAATATAATTTAATTGGAATTGTGAACAAAAAGGGAAAATTTGACGATTTGGGGTTAAATGAATTTATAATTCCAAAAATTGCAATGAAAGGGACATTTGGATTGTAAGTAAGCAAACTTGACATAATTATTATTATGTACAATATATTTTGTGGTTGAATGGTAAATCTGACAATTTCAATATTATTTGTAAGAAATCACCTTTCAGATCTAGAATGGAATGAATATAGGAATTATTGGGATTGAAAGAAAAAGGCTTATTGTAAATTCATAATTACAAACTTAGTTTGATAAACAAAATTTCATGGTAGTAGCCCTATGTTGAAAAACGAACTACTACCTATATTTGTGTAAATATGATAATTGGGAAATCATAATAAATAGACATAGTTTGTCTGCAAATATGAATTTTATAGGAAATGATTGAAAGAACAGTTAGGCCTTAATATGTACATATTATTTTAAAATGGGTGGGTAAATTAGGAGTCTAAGATTTAGTGTTAGGTTTTAATATGAAAATTTTGACATAAAGAGGTTAAGTTACGAGCTTAAAACTAAAATTCTATGGTTAATAATAAAGTGGATAAATAAAAGAAATAATATTTAAATTAAATGGATTAATGAATTATAAATCAATTAAAAGGAAGGTAAGTGAAATGCATAATGGTAAATTAGACATAGGGTCTAATTAATATAACGAAATGCATTTGGTCCAATCCGCAAAGGTGAAGATTCCATCGAATGTGTTGAGAGACATGGTAGAAGCACATCCAACTTATTTGATGGGACTAAAAGGAAGCACGAGACTTTTATGAGACGTGATGATACTTCGTGATGGTCCTATATGGTAGGCCCTAAGCAGTATCCACTGAGGCATGGTTTGTACGGTACCCATCTGGTGAGTATGTCTTGGATGCATCTGTCGTTGTGGGCAGCCTAATGACTTATTCGGATGATTTGGTGACTTCCTCAGGGTGGAAGGCTTCGTGGTCAGGACCTAACAAAAGATAGTAGGTCGTCGAACACCTGTCATCGTCAGTTGGAGCATGTGCAGGAAATACTAGAGCTAAACCTGAAAGGCCAATGATCTTTTATATCGGGACATATATTTGTTTACATTGTTTATTAGGAACGACCATTTAGCTCTTTGAATGGACTTTCAATGGTTAGGGGGTAGGTGGGAGGATAGAAGAGCCACCGAAAGAGACAAACCAAATTTTGATATCTGTAATTTAGGCTTAACAAAGCCGTTATTTTTACGCTTAACGAGGCCATTCTTGATAGATATAGTAAAGCGCCGACTAAGTTCCATGGAAGAACTCAGGTTTTGGGCGCCTTTATGGCGCTGCGGTAGGAGCCTAATCGCTTTCGTAGCGCGACTTAGTACGGTTTCGTATCATAGTGATGAAGACATTATGCGTTTTTGCAGCATGGTCTAGTATGCTTTCGTAGCGTGGCGGTGAAGGTCTTATATGTTTTCACAGTACAATGATGAAGACCACTTGAGAAGGTACTATGGGGGGTACCTCGATATATTGGGCATATAACTATAACTATATATATATATATATATATATATATATATGTGTGTGTGTGTGTGTGATTTTTAAGGTTAATCTACTGGGGAATAGATGGGTATGATTTATGCGTGAAATCGGACGTGTAATGTGTAATATAACCAAAGTAACTTAATAACGATAAATAAATGATAGAATGGTATGCGTAGTGTTATTTATAGAAAGAATAGTTTGTCCATTCACCGTTACTTTTCTTCTGACCCCTTCCTCATAACAAACCTGTAGGTTAGACAGGTGGTAGAGATTATAACTTAGAGACACTTGTTAGACAATGTCATTATTAGGGTAAGTATTTACAATTATACTGTATTTGTTCCACTATGAAATATATTATTGTAAGCTCTGATATATTTTATCTTTGCCTTTATGCAAGATACGAATTCATCTTGAAACACCCCACCTCCGTTAGGGTCACTCCCAAAGGGAATGCCCTAATTTTGGTGGAGGTTTATAAGTACAAGTCACAGATATACAAGACAGATATAAGAACACATATTTGTAAACAGCGGAAGAACAGCAAACTTTATTTCATAAAGTCAAATACGTGTTACAAAACATCACCATGATTGTCTTACATCTTTTTCCAAAACATAACATAACACTTTCATAATCTGTCTTGAGTACATTATTTAAAGAAGCATAAATAAAACATAGATAAACTGCAAAAGCCCCATAGTGGATTGTCCAAAGCCATGGTTCAAAACAGGAAAGTCCAAGCAATACATTTCTCTTCTTCAAGCTGGATGTTGAGGTTGGTCAAGCTGCTGTGTTCCCTCCCTGAGGACCTGGGGGGGGGGGGGAAACGGAAGAAAGAAGACGAAAGAAAAATAGAGTCAGACATAAAGCCTGAGTAAGTCTAGTACTATTTTGTCTAGAAATAAAGAACTGGGTATGATAAGTATAAACAAGAAGTGGGCAAGCACAATAAACTTGGTTAAGTTGTCTAGGGTCGAATATACTATCGTACCCCATGTTAATCTCTGAACCCATATAAACTAGTTTCCAATTTGCACCCCATAATCAGGGTGATGTGATCCATTCTATGATGATCGGCTCCTACTCGCATAGTTACATGTGTCTTACGGCCCCCGATGTCTGTAGTTACCTATGCTGGTCCCACCATGGGGTGTATCAAGTCCCATAGTGGCAACCCGACACAACCTTGGAGTGCACAGGTATGCTACTGGTGTCCAGTGCCTTATTTTTCTGCGCCGGAGTGTGTGCACGCCCGCACTCCGTTAGAACCTACACTTCTACACCACCGCCGTCGCTTTGACCTCTTACAATCAGCCCAGTAATCGTGCCCCACCCTGCCTAGTTTCAGGGTATCCTGATACACCTTTTAGGGTTACTGCTGAAAAGGGTCCCCCGTTACTAGGTTTTCTATCTCTAGCCAACATGCTAAGTTGGTTAAGTGTTTCCTAACCTAACCCCACCAGTCCGTTTAGTTTAGCATGTTCCATTTTGATTAAGCCTTTAGTCCACTTAATCCTAACAATCCTGACTCAGCCTTAATTGTCTTATTAAGGCCCTGACCTCTCACATTAGACAGGTATTGTTGTGGCTGCCTGTTGCCGGTTGGTTCCGGGCAGTCTTACGCCACAACTCAGTCTAACCTCGGGTCCTTGCTGGGCTCCATGTTTAACCTCCCACATTGGATAGGTATTGTTGTGACTACTGGACAGCCGGGCGGTTCCGGGCAGGTTTACATCACAACTCAATCCAACCTCGGGTTAAACACATCGTATTTTCTACATTTACATATCTTGTCATTCTTCTTTATTTATATGTAAATATTTGCGGCCCATTATTAAGTAAATGGTGTAAAGGTTACACCAATCATGGGCCCAACCCATACCTAAATTTGGGCCCTTCTATTTTATATTTTCATTAATTAATTAATTTTAACCCAACGTTATTTTCCCCCGTTTTACACGTCCGTTCATATATATTGGGCTTAGCCTTTTAAAGCCCAATTTAGCCATGCGAAAGGGGAGGCTTATGGCGTATACACAAAGAGGGGAAGGTGAGCGCATGAACTTGCAATACGACGTTGGAAATACAAAATAGAAATCAGTGTACTTGCATAGTGGTAACATAGGTGACATGAATAAAAGCATGTGAACTTGCATAGGTTTTACTACAACATGAACCTATATTTTTATTTAGGCATAATATCAAACATAAGCATGGCATAAATATTTCTAGCCTAAGCATGGCATAATATCAAACATAAGCATGGCATAAGTATTTCTAGCCTAAGCATGGCATAATATCAAACATAAGCATGGCATAAGTATTTCTAGCATAAGCATAAACAAGTCATGTTCATAAGGTTTCTACATGTTTACAAAGGGGATACTTTGTTACTAACACAAAAGCATAGTTCAACTTAATCATGGTTTAAGTCTAATCACATAACGATGGTATAAACATACTTATGCATAAATATTCCTAAACATGGTGTTTGCTTTAAAACTTGCAAAAAGGCAAAAAAGGGATTTTTGAGTCTAGCCTAGCCATGTCTCACATATGACATCATATAATTCTTTTAATCAAGATAGACCTAATCATAGATTTCAATTATGCCAAATATCATTCATAGCCTAGCCATATTCATAAGTTTTGCAAAAGCATGACTTAATACATGGATTATGGTGTCAAAAATTCCAACATAGTTTCATATGAACTATAACAACCAAACTTGTTTCAATTACTTGCAAAATGATTTATGCATAAAATATACATCATGATGGCATAATACCAAAGCCCAAACTTGCATAAATTTCACTCAACTACATACATGTAGCTTCAACATAGATTATATAATTGGCGCAATATTCCAAACGTATATATGCATAGAACTACCGCATGTAGTTCTTTATAACATGAATAACATAATTCAAGAATATCCAAACGTATATAAATTGATAAGAACGCACAAATATGAATTACTTCCATTGCCACAATTCAAGCATACACATCAACACAGTTGTTTATTTATACCAAAGTAATACTCTACTTACAATGGTTGCGGTGAATTCTCTAATTAAGAGACACGATTCCTTTGTTGAATTGATTGGCTTTAGGTTGCTTGAATTGCTTTAGGCTTTAGAACTTTCTCCCTAATCCTCTCTCTAGTTGGCGGCTACTCTTAGTCGTTCCTCAGCAACATGGCGGCTATGTTCTTAATTTGAATGAATAGATTAGGGTTTAGTCTAGGGTTGTTTATATAGAGGTTAGGAATTGATTAGGACCATTGATGTTGCTTGGTTAGATCATAGCCATTCATTAGGAAGAGAGACCAATAAAAACCCGCCACCTAGCCCTAATGACAAAGCAGACCACAGAAATTCGACCACACACCGACCTGGCCAGCCAGGTTGACTGGGCTCGACCAGGTCGATACCCCTGTCGACAGGGCTGTCGACAGCCCTGTCGACATGGGTAGCCCAGGTCGACAGCCCAGTCGACCTGGGTGGCCCAGGCGGGTGTTCTTCCACCCTGGCCCAATGGGCCCGATTTTAAATTATTATTTTATTCTGTTTGAATTTTAAATTTAATTCAAAAACTTCCGAAGGCCATATCTTCTTCATACGGACTCCGTTTTTCGAAAACTCGGACTCTATTTCGCGTATTTTTCCGAGACGAACGCAATGGCGTATCCCGTTTCCCTTAGTTCTTTGATTTCAAATTAATTATACTTTAATTTGTTAATTTCACAGTTATAGAATTTTCGGGGTGTTACATTCTCCCCCACTTAAAAGGATTTCGTCCCCGGAATCTTCAATTTAGGAGGAATGTATATCCTAACATCCAATCATCCATCTACTCATCCATCAAACACGAGCATCCATTGTCCTTAAAAGATTTCTAATGCTTCATGATCATATGCGAAGTGTGTGTGTGTACATGTACTTATCTAATGCAAAATCAGGCGGTCTACTGATTCAGTTGACCTCCTTAATGCAAATTATGTAAGTGCCATGAATCCATTATGTATGCAAACTTCCCTATTCTTGATTCTACATGAGTGCACAATCATTCAATACAAATGCAACATCCATATGACAATACATTAAAGTTCAACCATATACGAATACAAACATATATGCATATGCAATATGAAGTGACTGAGCCGATCTAAAACCTAGATTGTGTGTGTATATGCAACCACGAGCAACCACTAGCAATCACTTGCAACCACTTGCAACCATCATCCATAACATGTTTCAACTACATGTTTTCATCCAAAGGGTTTCTACCTAAAAGATACGGTCGAGGAAATATACCTAAAAAGATAGATAAAAACGCAACTTAAGGAAAATGAAAGATCAAGGATGTACCCTCGAACAGAAAAGGGTAGGCTGTACGGATTCTAGCTTCAGTTTCCCAAGTCGCGTCTCCCTCGGCGTCGCTCCACTGAACTTTGACGAGCTTGACTTCGCGGTTGCGTAGCTTCTTCGCTTCCGTTCCTAAGATGCGGGTTGGATCTTTTCTTATGGTTGCTTCGCGTTCCACTTCGGCCTCTTCGAGTATATTTGGCTCTACCACTTCAGCGGACTCATGAAGACATTTTCGAAGATGAGAAACGTGAAAAACGTTGTGGACTCCAGCCAACTTCTCGGGTAGCTCTAATTTATGGGCCATTTTTCCAATTTTTCCTATCTAAAGGTATAGTCGAATGAAGCAAGTAAAAACTTTGTGCCCATTAGGCAATGTCAAAACTGAAAACCTATGCCACATATATATTGATTAGGAGAAGAATTCTCTAAGCATCAGCCCCGAAGACCGAAATCAACATCAGACTGACACCCAAAGAATTACTCAACCCAACCACCATATATGATTCTAGGAAACTAAGCATGATGGACTCCTTTTAGGTCACAAGGGAGTCCCTTCCTAAGACCAACCCGAATCCTATAAAGCCCAAAAACTTTAGTAAAATCAACGAACACCCTCGAGCCCCAACATGTGTTACTAACAGATGAGTCATACTCCCTATGGGGTTTGCAACAGAAATTGGATTGAGAATGGGACCGAGAGAATATACACCAAAGATAGCATGCAAGTAAGCTCTACAGGAAGAGAGGGACCAAAGATATACCCTTAAGAAGAGATACGATGCACGAATCTAGTCTTCAATCTTCTAAGCCGCATTTCTTGAGCTTAACTCCATTATGCTTTGTCTGTCTTTAACTTCACAATTTCGTAGCTTCTTAACTCTTGTTTCCAAAATATGAGTTGGAACCTATTTCTCGTTCCCCTTTCACTTATTCTCCTTCTAGTATACTTGGCTCAAGCCTAACTGCGTGCTCATGGTTCCATGCAAGCTCTCCAAAATTCATTAGTGAATCTTGGATCTTGTTCACTTACTAGAAGGTATTCCACATTGAAAATAAACAAATGTCAACTATGTTGCCAAATGTACTTACTAAGGTGATTCTTTACAACTCATGCATCAGCGAAATGAACCTTCAGCCTTAGTGGCGAACACTACTGGAGCGCCCTATTCTGAAATGCTCCTCCTAATGAACCCCTTTTCTAGAAGCTCTTTAATCTGTTTACTGAGCTCTTTCCTTTCTCGTGGAGCCATATGTCTAACGGGCAACGCAACGGGCTTTGCATTATCTACAAGATATATGCGGAAGTCTATTTCCCGCTTCGGAGGCAAGCCCTTCACCTCTTCAAAGACATCCGGATATTCCCGGACCACTCTAACTGATTACAAATTTTCAACAGAGGCATCTAGCGATTCAAGATAACTAAGCATAACCGCATACGAGGGATTACAAGAAATTTCCAAAGTATTACCGAGCTGGGTTAGGAGCCTAACAACCCTTTTCTCACAATCAAGGATGGCCCCATTACTGGATAGCCAATCCATACCCAAAATCAAACCATAACCCGAAAAGCCCAAAACAAAGGCACTACATTGAAATTCTATACTTAGAATAGAAATTTTCAAATCCAGACAGATCATAGACAAATGAGCTGGGCCCCCAATTGGGTTTGAAACAATTAAGGGGTCTTCTACCATACTAGTTTTTAGGTGCAGAGATTCTACTAAAGCAGACGAGATAAAGGAGTGTGATGCGCCATAATCAAATAAAGTGCGAACGGGGTGATCATAAAGATAAACTACGCTTTCTACAGAAGTATTTATACCTCGCTGTTGCAGAGGTGGCGCTTCCAGCACATGAACCTGTGCCCCTGGGGTGGATCCAGCCCTCTGCCCCTGTCCTCGTTTCTTTGGGCAGTCCTTAGCCCTATGGCCTGTCTCACCGCAAGAAAAGCACCAACCATTCTCCTTGGCCTTCTTTTTCCGGCAGTCCTTTACTAAGTGCCCCACTTTGCCACAGAAATTACACGTCCTCTTCTCTTTGTTGCCTTCCCCGCCCTTCTTAAAGTCTGTCTTCTTGGGCTGCAAACCCTCTTTCTTCCCTTGAGAGCTTTCTGCCTTTGTCTCCTTCTTGCCCTTATCCTCTTCATTCAGCAATGCCATTTGCACCAATCTTTCATACGTGGCCCCCATGGGTATATGGGTCATGGCCAAACTGTGTAATGGCTCATTTAACCCTTTGACGAAACGGAGAGCCTTCTTGTGCGGGGTGTTGACTAGGTCAAGCCCAAACCTAGCCAGCTCATCGAACTGATTCACATACTCTCTGACTGTCTTGTCCCCTTGCTTAAGAAATAAGAATTTTTCCAACTGCAAACTTCTTTCCGCATCTGAGAGAAATTTAGTCTCAAACCTTGCCCTAAAGTCCTCCCATGTCTCCACTGGTCTTTCAGCATTAGTGACTTCCCACCAGTAGGAAGCCTCGCCCTTCAATAGCCATACTGCCAGTTGTACTTTTTGTCTATCTTCTACCTCAAAGATGATGAATAGGTCCTCCGTTTCTTTCAGCCAATTTCTAGCTGCCACGAAGGACTCAGTTCCATGGAAATCCCTTCCTCCCATAGCTTTAAAATCTTTACATATCTTAGCAAACGTGTTTCCCCGAGGAGGAGGTGGAGGAAAAGGTGCCGCTGCGGCTGGATGATTTCCTTCAGCTGGGGGAGGAGGAATGGTAGGACCTGGCTGAGTGGCCCTTGCTTCTAAGAACCGTCTAAACCAACCAGGTATTGGCACCCCTTCAGGCAAGTTAAGTTCTTGGGACATGCTGAAACAAAAAGGATAGATTCAAAATGAAGGATAAGAGATAGTTCTTATGGCTTTGGGGAGTGGACTTTGCCTTTTTAAAATAAAATACCATTTTTCTTTTAAAAATGCTTCTTTAAATTTCCTTTTTGAAAATAATTTTTCAAAACTTTTTATCTTATCTGGTAAACATGTGCTCTGATACCAAGTGAAACACCCCACCTCCGTTAGGGTCACTCCCAAAGGGAATGCCCTAATTTTGGTGGAGGTTTATAAGTACAAGTCACAGATATACAAGACAGATATAAGAACACATATTTGTAAACAGCGGAAGAACAACAAACTTTATTTCATAAAGTCAAATACGTGTTACAAAACATCACCATGATTGTCTTACATCTTTTTCCAAAACATAACATAACACTTTCATAATCTGTCTTGAGTACATTATTTAAAGAAGCATAAATAAAACATAGATAAACTGCAAAAGCCCCATAGTGGATTGTCCAAAGCCATAGTTCAAAACAGGAAAGTCCAAGCAATACATTTCTCTTCTTCAAGCTGGATGTTGAGGTTGGTCAAGCTGCTGTGTTCCCTCCCTGAGGACCTGGGGGGGGGAACGGAAGAAAGAAGACGAAAGAAAAATAGAGTCAGACATAAAGCCTGAGTAAGTCTAGTACTATTTTGTCTAGAAATAAAGAACTGGGTATGATAAGTATAAACAAGAAGTGGGCAAGCACAATAAACTTGGTTAAGTTGTCTAGGGTCGAATATACTATCGTACCCCATGTTTCCAATTTGCACCCCATAATCAGGGTGATGTGATCCATTCTATGATGATCGGCTCCTACTCGCATAGTTACATGTGTCTTACGGCCCCCGATGTCTGTAGTTACCTATGCTGGTCCCACCATGGGGTGTATCAAGTCCCATAGTGGCAACCCGACACAACCTTGGAGTGCACAGGTATGCTACTGGTGTCCAGTGCCTTATTTTTCTGCGCCGGAGTGTGTGCACGCCCGCACTCCGTTAGAACCTACACTGCTACACCACCGCCGTCGCTTTGACCTCTTACAATCAGCCCAGTAATCGTGCCCCACCCTGCCTAGTTTCAGGGTATCCTGATACACCTTTTAGGGTTACTGCTGAAAAGGGTCCCCCGTTACTAGGTTTTCTATCTCTAGCCAACATGATAAGTTGGTTAAGTGTTTCCTAACCTAACCCCACCAGTCCGTTTAGTTTAGCATGTTCCATTTTGATTAAGTCTTTAGTCCACTTAATCCTAACAATCCTGACTCAGCCTTAATTGTCTTATTAAGGCCCTGACCTCTCACATTAGACAGGTATTGTTGTGGCTGCCTGTTGCCGGTTGGTTCCGGGCAATCTTACGCCACAACTCAGTCTAACCTCGGGTCCTTGCTGGGCTCCATGTTTAACCTCCCACATTGGATAGGTATTGTTGTGACTACTGGACAGCCGGGCGGTTCCGGGCAGGTTTACATCACAACTCAATCCAACCTCGGGTTAAACACATCGTATTTTCTACATTTACATATCTTGTCATTCTTCTTTATTTATATGTAAATATTTGCGGCCCATTATTAAGTAAATGGTGTAAAGGTTACACCAATCATGGGCCCAACCCATACCTGAATTTAGGCCCTTCTATTTTAGATTTTCATTCATTAATTAATTTTAACCCAACGTTATTTTCCCCCATTTTACACGTCCGTTCATATATATTGGGCTTAGCCTTTTAAAGCCCAATTTAGCCATGCGAAAGGGGAGGCTTATGGCGTATACACAAAGAGGGGAAGGTGAGCGCATGAACTTGCAATACGACATTGGAAATACAAAATAGAAATCAGTGTACTTGCATAGTGGTAACATAGGTGACATGAATAAAAGCATGTGAACTTGCATAGGTTTTACTACAACATGAACCTATATTTTTATTTAGGCATAATATCAAACATAAGCATGGCATAAATATTTCTAGCCTAAGCATGGCATAATATCAAACATAAGCATGGCATAAGTATTTCTAGCCTAAGCATGGCATAATATCAAACATAAGCATGGCATAAGTATTTCTAGCATAAGCATAAACAAGTCATGTTCATAAGGTTTCTACATGTTTACAAAGGGGATACTTTGTTACTAACACAAAAGCATAGTTCAACTTAATCATGGTTTAAGTCTAATCACATAACGATGGTATAAACATACTTATGCATAAATATTCCTAAACATGGTGTTTGCTTTAAAACTTGCAAAAAGGCAAAAAGGGATTTTTGAGTCTAGCCTAGCCATGTCTCACATATGACATCATATAATTCTTTTAATCAAGATAGACCTAATCATAGATTTCAATTATGCCAAATATCATTCATAGCCTAGCCATATTCATAAGTTTTGCAAAAGCATGACTTAATACATGGATTATGGTGTCAAAAATTCCAACATAGTTTCATATGAACTATAACAACCAAACTTGTTTCAATTACTTGCAAAATGATTTATGCATAAAATATACATCATGATGGCATAATACCAAAGCCCAAACTTGCATAAATTTCACTCAACTACATACATGTAGCTTCAACATAGATTATATAATTGGCGCAATATTCCAAACGTATATATGCATAGAACTACCGCATGTAGTTCTTTGTAACATGAATAACATAATTCAAGAATATCCAAACGTATATAAATTGATAAGAACGCACAAATATGAATTACTTCCATTGCCACAATTCAAGCATACACATCAACACAGTTGTTTATTTATACCAAAGTAATACTCTACTTACAATGGTTGCGGTGAATTCTCTAATTAAGAGACACGATTCCTTTGTTGAATTGATTGGCTTTAGGTTGCTTGAATTGCTTTAGGCTTTAGAACTTTCTCCCTAATCCTCTCTCTAGTTGGCGGCTACTCTTAGTCGTTCCTCAGCAACATGGCGGCTATGTTCTTAATTTGAATGAATAGATTAGGGTTTAGTCTAGGGTTGTTTATATAGAGGTTAGGAATTGATTAGGACCATTGATGTTGCTTGGTTAGATCATAGCCATTCATTAGGAAGAGAGACCAATAAAAACCCGCCACCTAGCCCTAATGACAAAGCAGACCACAGAAATTCGACCACACACCGACCTGGCCAGCCAGGTTGACTGGGCTCGACCAGGTCGATACCCCTGTCGACAGGGCTGTCGACAGCCCTGTCGACATGGGTAGCCCAGGTCGACAGCCCAGTCGACCTGGGTGGCCCAGGCGGGTGTTCTTCCACCCTGGCCCAATGGGCCCGATTTTAAATTATTATTTTATTCTGTTTGAATTTTAAATTTAATTCAAAAACTTCCGAAGGCCATATCTTCTTCATACGGACTCCGTTTTTCGAAAACTTGGACTCTATTTCGCGTATTTTTCCGAGACGAACGCAATGGCGTATCCCGTTTCCCTTAGTTCTTTGATTTCAAATTAATTATACTTTAATTTGTTAATTTCACAGTTATAGAATTTTCGGGGTGTTACACATCTAATCACTCTCTGGTGGAGGAATTCATAGCTCATCAATACATATTAATTTTTTCACTCTCTGGTGAAGGAACTCGTTGTTCAATAATATGAATCCATCCAATCACTTTTTGATGCATGAGATTTGCATTCAATTAAATTCATCCAATCACTCTTTGGTGAAAGGAACTTATGACATATACGTACGTATGAGTCCACTTAGGAATACGCAATAATTAGCATGAATCCATACAAAAACTTTACGATGAAAGGGATTCATGATCGGTTTCGTCAAGTTCATCCAATCACTATTCGATGAGAGGAAAAGGTAGTCGTCAAGTTCATCCAATCACTATTCGATGAGAGGAAAAGGTAGTTAATTCATATGAACTCATCCAGTCACTTTCCAATGACAAACATCATATTTTGAGGTTTCACTCCAAATCTCCAAGTGAAGCAAAGCCCTAAACAGATTTCATTTGACACTAATGGCGGTTCAAAGA
This sequence comes from Allium sativum, assembly GCA_030737875.1. Classification (NCBI taxonomy): domain Eukaryota; kingdom Viridiplantae; phylum Streptophyta; class Magnoliopsida; order Asparagales; family Amaryllidaceae; genus Allium; species Allium sativum. The sequence goes on from JASFAX010000033.1 coordinate 15,205,550, forward strand.
AAATTCATAAAAATGCAAAGAAAGAAAAAATTAAGCTAGAACACTTCGGGCCCAATGATTCAACGAGTGCTTAGAACATGCCTAGGAACCAATCATGGCCCCGTACATGTGTAAGTCGTTGAGACATTAGGTCAAAAAGCATTTTGTGGATGTCATAGAGTCATCATCTTGATAATTAGATGACAATCTTATTTTTGGACTGAAGCCCTCCTTGATTCTGTGCTACAGACGGCTGCTCAAGCTCGGACACCATCCGTTTGGTCTCAACATAATCCTGAAATCGTCCATTCATAACATGCTCCTCAATCTCGTCTTGGAGTTGTCTGCACTCCGATGTAGTATGCCCATCCAGTTCATGGAAAAACTACTCTATCTCACCCTTCTTTCCTGCTTAATTGGCTCTCTTGGAGGTGGATTTTGGTATAGGTATGCCATCGAGTATCCAAGTAGATCTTCTCCAATGACTCGTTCATCTTTGTGTGGCAGGGTTATTTATGTCCCTTCCTACTCTTTCTTGAGCCATCATGCTTATTTTCCATTGTTCTCTTTCCATTATCATGCTTGAGTTTGGTTTCAAGTGCTTCTTCATCCTTGAGGACATTGAATTTGGTTCTCCTTTGTACCTGCATATCCTCTTGGCATAGGAATCTATCAGCCTTAAAATAAAACTCATTAACATCCCTCGGGGGATCCCTTTCCAACCTTGCTTTAAATTCAGAATTGTCAACCACTCCAAATGTAACGTATTGGAAATTATAGTGATTTAATAATTAATTAATTTAATTATTTGAATAATGGTTTGGTAATTTAAATGGTTTAAATTCAAATATTTTGAATATTTAATTAATATAAATACTGGGATAATAAAAATATTTATTTCCGAAATAGTCAAAAATAGTTGAATTGATAATATTTTGTGAACTGGATAATTTAATATATTTAATTGAGTTTTAGATTTGAGTTATAATAACGATTTATTTACTAAACGTCGTTGGAACGTATTAATTATAATATAATTATAATCGAACTTGTAACGTCACGGTAGTTCGTAATATTACATTGAACTTCAACTGGGTATACAGGATTTATTTTAAGTCGGATTTCTTTGAAATAAGAAACCTTTGAATCTATTAGATTATTTTTTCTAATGAAAGCGAAAAATCGAGATTTCGTCTTATAGATTGAAAGCTATGTCCAAATCAAATGTTCACAAAGTCGCTATGGAATCGTTTATAAACCATAACAAATTATTTAGTTTAGGATTTGGACTAGATTTTTTAAGGCGTAGTGTTAATTTAATTTATATAATTTTTCCATAATTTTAAATTTGAAAAATAAACAACTTTTCTTTTAACTATTTTGCACTCTAAATCAGCATATTTGGAATTTCACAAAATAAGTTAACTAGTCTATTTTATTATATTTTTGGGATTATGGCACATCGCTCGACATGATCATACTTTTATTTTTGTCCATAGCAATCATAAATAAATGGGATTCTACGTAGCCTGTACCGCGTTAACTTCAACCAATGTTTCCTAATATAAGCATAGCACGGCAGACCAAATTCATTTGCACATGCCTACGAACATCATACTGCAGCCAATGTTTTCAAAATCAATACAGACACCTGATGTAAAACGCAAGCAGACCTAAGCTAAACCCTATTACCTCATGGCAAAGAATACTGCAGACCTAAATATTACAACTACCCTATCTTGTTAACGCAAGCCTGTAGTACATATTACTTCATGGCCAAGCTTTGATTTAGGTAGCCATATATCGCTGATGGCTAGGATTTTGACAGTGATCTTATCTTGTTTCTATGTGTATAAATACCCACCAACTTATACACGAACATTTATTTTTTCAGAAATGAAAACTCATAAACCATGGTGTAACACCCCACATTTTGTAACAATTAAATAATTAAATAATGCATATATATATATATATATGCACAGACATTTAAGAAGAAATGTAATGCAATTAAAATGCATATTTTAAAACAAAATTGAAGAGCTTCCAGAATTTGGCCACGGGATTGGTTTCATTGCGTTCATGGCGATTTTCTGGTCAATTTAAACCTATCGATTGCAGAAAACTGATTTAGGACGAAAGAGATACCTTTAAATGAAGTATTGTAACAAAACATGATGATAAGGAAAAAGAAGGAGAACAATGACTACCATTGGTCCTAAACTTATTAACAGAAGACATCATAGCTCATTTGGTTAAGGCATTGGATATGCAACATAGAGGTTGGGGGTTCGAACCTCGGTGGCAACATAATTTTTGCCTTTGTTTTAAAGAGGGCCAACTGAACATACAAATATATGTACGTATACAAATTCAAATTTTGAAAGGAAAAGAAAGCACATATAAGGGGAAAATATACATATAAGGAAATAAAGGAAATATATGTGTGTGTATATATAAGAATATATATATATATATGTGTAGAAATATATGTATACAAGAGATAAAAGTTCAAGATAAGGCTACAATCGATGAAATATGGCAAGAATCAAATAACGGTGCAACACTGTTTGAATTTTGAAAATGAAACGAAAGTTGTGTGCATATATATATATATATATATATATATATATATATGTGTGTGTGTGTGTGTGTGTGTGTAAAATGATCATTAAAAGAATTATATACGTATAATAAAATTTCGTGTGAATATAATGCTTAAATAATAACCAGAAAAATTAAAAATTCGAAATTCAAACTTCTACGCTAAAATAGCTCGTGGGACCCATGGGGGGTCGACCTAGGGGTCGACAAGGGGGTCGATCCCACCCCAAATCTGGCTGGATTCGTCTACAAATCTGGATTGTTTTCTTAACAAAGCTCATTGCTGACTCTGCGTTGCGTGTACGATAAGATGCTAAACAATATAAATAGGCTAGCATAGCCTAACCTAAATCTCACATTCTCCGAGGCAACGTCTAAGCTCTGCCATTCTTCCTCCTCTTCAAATCTCTTCAAAAAATATGATAATTAGTTTAGGAAAATTCTGAATCAAGATCCGGAGGAAAAGAATGAAAATTAATAAGTAGGTGTTCAGAATCAAATGCGAAGTGAGGTAATTTCCTAGATCTGGTCTATTTCAATTTTCTTCCTCTTTCTTCCCTTTTTCTATTAGTAAAAATTATGAATCCATAGTTGTTAGGTTTCGAAACCAATTAGGGGAAAACCATGGAATGCTAGATCTGGACCAGATCCATGATTTGGAAAGCAATTTAGGTGAGTGGATTTAAGTTATATTATTTTTGATAATGGTATGTTATCGTTTAACGTTCCCCGTTAACATTTCATGTAAATAAATTAGAATGGTCAAGAATGATGAAATGCTATTATGATATGTTGGAATATTAATATGAATATGTTAGACATTCATATGTTGAAACGTTTAATGTTCATATGTTGAAATATAAACTTGTTAATACATGTAGCAATTACTGTTGTTCTAATTTCATGTTAACTTGTGACATTTATGTAATTGAAACCGTAATCGTAGATATTGGAACAATTACATGTTAAGTTAGAATAATTTCATGATTTGACAATCACATGATATATTGAGATGGAAATAATTACATGTTAGAATAGAATTAATTACATGTCAGACAGAACGTGCGACATAAAATGGGCTTAATGTGATGACATGAAAAATATAGATTACAGTGAAAATTTGAAAGAATGGACATGCCTAGACTATATAGAAAATTTACAGTAAATAAAAAGCTGTAATTTCACTTAGACACGAGGTTAAATTCAACTTGTGGTAGAAGTTTCCCCAGAACCGACCGGCAAATCCAGCATCCACAAGTGTAGGCTTAATGTGAGAGGTTTAGTGCATAAACATATATATACAAATATATGTAAATTGCAGGATTGATAAATGACATTAATTGTAATTAATGGAAATGAAAGGAAATGATTAAAAGATAATTACAACAGTAAAAGGAATGGAATAAACGGGGAATGATAATAACCTATTATAAATAAATTACATTAATGAGAATGTTGTACAATAGGTAGTCTTGTCCTAGGGTCAAGTGAAGATTGAAACTTAGGTAATAATAAAATAGTAAGGAAATGAGATAACTGGTGAAATGAGATAAGTGGCACTTAATTGTAAATTAAGTAATCAGTAAATAGGGAACCCTGAAACCAGTTGTGTTGTAATAAATAGAGAAAAGGGAAAATTTATGGAATGCAAGAAGATGTATTTAATTATAAATTAAGTAAATCTGTAAACTTGGAAATCTGAAATCTACTGATACGAATAACATTTTAATGCTTGTCCTAGGGACAAGTGGGGATTATAACACAAGTTATATTTATGGAAAGGAGGCTTATTAGTAAACCTTAGTTAAGAGAACTAAGTTAATAAGTAAACAACTACAAGTTGTAGTGACAATATAAGATGGAAATATGATTAAATGAGAAAGAACGATGCAAACTTATGAAATGAAATAAGTTATATTTAATCATAAATAATGACTGACATGTTAAATAGAAAACATGTGAATTAAGATATACTTAATTATATATTAAGTAGAACTTGTTGTTGTAACTTTGAAATCAACAAGAATATAAAGGGATTGTGGATTAGACCTTGGATCACAATCTAGAGAATAACATGTTGTGGGCTTATTAATAAACTTAAATGGGTTAAGTTATAAGACTGAAATTAATAAGCAATAGGAACTTGGTAACTTTAATAAGAAGTCATTGTGAATGGGATAACCAAGTTAAATGGAAACTTAATGAGGTAAAGAAAAAGCATAAAAGAATGTTTAGACATAGGGTCTAATAACATGTTAAAATGAGGCGCTTGGACCAGTCCGCACGTTTGAGGGTGTATAACCCAACGAGGTAGATCATCGTGGTGTCATGAGGCATGAGGGGAGCACACGTTCGTCTGATTATTCTGTCGGCTTCGAAGGACTGGAAAGGGAAGCACGTGGGTTCCTAAGATACGTAAGGTGCTCCTGGTAGTCCTCTGTGTGGTGGCAGATGTTTAGGCGGTGCTCGCAGAGGTTGGGTCTGCATGTTCCTACCAGGTGGGTAGGCCTTGACTGCAAAAGTAGCTTTGCAGTCAGAATTCTATGACGTGGTGACACTAGGGTGATTCGGTGATCGCCTCAACAGGAGGCGAGGTCAAGACCAACAAAGATAGTCGATCGTCGGGTACCCGTCATCGACAACCAGTGAGATGCCAAAAGACTAGAGCTAAACCCGATAGACCATTCACCATTCACTATCGAGGTACGGTGGTTGAGGGGAGATGCCAACTGGATGTTTAGAATGTTTGTTAGGGGAAATTCGCTTAGCTCTTGTAGTCTTTACTAGTTGAGGGAGGGGTCGAAGTGGGGCCATAGACACCATGAAAAACAGACCCTAGGAATATCTGTATTTTGAGGCTCTTAAAAGCGGGACTGTACAGGTATGGAAAAGCTACCGAGCGAGTTCTGTGTTTCTTGTATAGCCCTGCCATGGAACTCGGTGCACATTATGTGCGGTTAAGACATCGAATACGATTGACGATACGTACATGGGATAGTCTAGATACATGCATGTCTGCTCTGGGTGTTGTATCGTAGACTTGAGGGTATTACTCTGGTATGAAATATGATTTGATCGATGGTGGCAGTTCGTACGCATACGTAGCGCAGTAATGATAGATATATGCGAAATGTAGTATTGTTATGTAGAGATCCTTACGTCACTCTGGCATAGGATGAGGAACTGTGTTCATTTCTATGGCATTACGGTGGAGACCGTGCGTTTGGGGTACCATGTAGTGTACCTCAATAATGAGGGATAGCTACATATATACTACATTCGGTTAATCCACTCAGAAGTAAATGGGTACGACGTGTGTGTAAGCCTTGAGTGCTGTTAACCCAAGTAACCTAATAAATAAGAAAATATGATTGAACGGTATATGTAGGATTATCCAAAGTGTATAGTTTAAATCCAGTCAGCATAACTTGTGTTCTGACCCCACTCCTCATTACATAATCGCAAGTCAGATTTGTGTCAGAGACATGATAGCTTTGGATACTGGTTAGGCAGTATTATTAATATGGTAAGGCTATACTTTGATTATGTTATATTTTATCCATTTCGCTGTGAGATATTTTCTGAGATCTGACATATTTTATGTCTTTATCTTTTCTGCAGGATACTAGAGCAAACCCACACAGTTTTGACAGATTAGAATTTTAAAGAAAAAAAATCGATCTGTCGGAAGTTGGGTTGTTGCATCTAGTATCGGAGCTTAGGTTTAGGATTCCGGTATAAATATTGAGTGAACATATTTTTATTTTTAAAAAATATAAATATTACATATATACACCAAGATTCATAGAGGAACCACTGAATAGAAAGAGTATAATATGGTGAGAATTGGGATGACTGTTTTGTACACTAAAGGAATGAATATGGAAATTTGATACCCTTAGGAAATTTAGGTGAAAAGTGTACAATATATTTTGAAATAAGAAAAATAAAAATCCCATATGTTGATGTTTCATATTAGTGGGCTTGGCAGAATATAGTATAAGTTGGAAAAGATTAAAAAGAGAAAAATGGGTTCGGAATATATATAGTTGAGAGAATAGACATTGTGGGAGTGTCTAGGAAAGCCTAGAAAGATTGGGTTCCCGCTTTGAGCTTAACCCCATTGTTAACTTTTAAGGACTTGAAATCATAATAGCTTTTGGGAAATGGTTTATGGTGTTTTCAAGTTTTAATCTTAAAAGTTATAGTTTTAAAATATATAGAGAAGTACATATTGGATTTTGAAATAAAATGGGGTATATTTTGTAAATAGTGATTTCTTATGAAAATTTTATCCAAAATAAAATTCTCTCAGTAAAAGGTGCACATTATAGAGCACGTATAGCTCGCTAGTTTTCTTGTTACATTTCATACAAGAATTTTTAATAAAGTAAATTTTGGAATCTCTATTCTTTTGACAATCTTTTTTGATTAAAAAAAATTAACAAGAGGATTTTGTTGGGTGGACAATAAATTTTACGAACTAAGAATAGAGTGGATATTTGCACCATGTAATAAGAGACTGAATCGACCTTATAGGCAAGAACCAGTCGTAAACCTAATTGAGAATTAGTTGTCCTTGTCTACTCCAATTTTTGTGATGTGAAAAAAATGGAATGATTTACATATTTTTCTTAGATAACATGTTTATGTGGTTTGGCAAAAGTAAGTTTTCATGAGAAAATAAAATTTTGACACTTTTAGTTTCTGGAAGAAAAGTAAAATGAAAAGGCCAAACCGTATTTTAAAAAGTATGGAGTAAGCAAGGATTAGAGCCTAGGAAAGATGGGAAAATTTTTGAGGCTATAAAGAAAATAGCGATAATTATCATGGAATAATAGTAAGTTCCCGTAGAATGAGTAAGCATTGAAAAGCCTAGGATGTTGCTTGAAATGATTATTGGTACACAGCTAGAATCAGTGGTGACTACTACATAGAAAAAGGGCAAGTAAGTATTTAGATCATGTTGCTAATTTTCATGTTAGGGGTACAACCCGTTGTTGCATTTCGGTTGGGATCGTTTTATTATTTTTCTTGTTGGGTAGTTAGAGTAACACCTAAGCCTGTCGTGGATCCCATGGTTTGGGCTTTTCTATCTGAAGGGGGGCATAGTCCCGAGATTCTTGGCCCTTAGTAGTAGCTCTGTAAAGCGTTTGTTACATGTTTTAGTTGAAAGACCAGAAGGCTTATTCGAAATTAAACTTAGATCAGATGATTAAATAAGATAAGAAAAGAGAAACGGCATAACTTAAAAAGGAAACAACAAATTCAGTAAAGCGGCAAATTTCACAAATTATGAGAAAAGATGAACGAGAGTAAAAATTTCCAAGATAAGTTGAAAAAGAGAATATGTAATAAATAAAATTTTCTTACTGGGTTGCGCTTGGATAGGAAAATAGGGAATCTTCATAGATAATTACATAAAATCCAAGTACAGATGGAAAAAGGTACATAAAAGAAAAATGAAAGATGTGAAAATTTCCATTTTCCGCCTTTTTGTAACATAAGAAATCGAATTTAGAAAATTAGTTTTTTTTTTTTGAAATTTGAAAAATAAAGTTGCTTGGTAGGGTTTTGAATGCGAAAATTGGATGAACTACTCCTTGCTCAGTAAGAGTGTGGAACAATTTGGATTAAAAAGCATTTTTGATTTTCAAAATATTGCATTCATGTAGAACTGTCAGTATATTTAGGATGTGAGCATCAAGTTTTTAAAGGATTTTTGAAAAAAAAAATGCATACATATAGGAGGTACCACTTAGGCATACAATGTTTGCAAAAATTGGATGCACACATGACGAATGAATATTACGCGAGGAATTATTTGATTTTACCCTTATTCAATTTCGGGGATGAAATTTTCTAAGGGTGGGAGAATGTAACACCTCGCATTTGGTAACAACTAAATAATTAAATAATGCATATATGTATATATATGAACAGGCATTTAAGAAGAAATTAAATGCAATTAAAATGCATACTTAAAACAAATTGAAGAGCTTCCATAATTTGGCTACGGAATTGGTGTCATTGCGTTCGTGGCGATTTTTTAGTCAATTTAGACCTGTGGATTGCAGAAAACTGGTTTAAGACGAAAGAGATACCTTTAAATGAAGTATTGTAACAAAACATGAAGATAAGGAAAAAGAAGGAAAATAATGACTACCATTGTTCCTAAACTTATTAACAAAAGACATCATAGCTCAGTTGGTTAAGGCATTGGATATGCAACATAGAGGTCGGGATTTCGAACCCCGGCAGCGACATAATTTTTGTCTTTGTTTTAGAGAGGGCCAACTGAACATACAAATATATGTACGTATACAAATTTAAAATTTGAAAGAATAAGAACGCACATATAAGGGAAAATATACATATAAGGGATTAAAGGAAATATATGTGTATATATATATATGAGAACATATATGTACATATGTGCAGAAATATATGTATACAAGAGATAAAAGTTCAAGATAAGGCTACAATCGATGAAATATGGCAAGAATCAAATAACGGTGCAACACTATTTGAATTTTGAAAACAAAATGAAGATTATGCATATATATATATATATACGCGTAAAATGATCGTTAGAAGAATTGTATACATACAAGAAAATTTCGTGTGAATATAACGCTTAAATAAATTCCAGAAAATTTGAAATTCAAACTTCTACGCTAAAATAGCTCGTGGGACCTATAGGGTGTCGACCTAGGGGTCGACCCACCCATAGGAAGGGTCGACCCAGGGGTCGACACCCTTGTAGGGTCGACCCCAGCCTAGATCTGACAAGATTTGTCTACAAATCTAGACTGTTTTCTTAACAAGGTTCATTGCTGAATCAGCGCTGTGTGTACGATAAGATCCTAAACACCTATAAATAGGCTAGCAGAGCCTAGCCTAAATCTCACATTCTCTGAGACAACGTCTAAGCTCTGCCATTCTTCCTCCTCCTCAAATCTCTTCTAAAAATAAGATAATTAGTTTAGGAAAATTCTGAATCAAGATCTGCAGGAAAAGACTGAAAATTAATAAGAAGGTGTTTGGAATCAAATGCGAAGTTAGGTAATTTTCTAGATCTGGTCTATTTCAATTTTCTTCCTCTTTCTTCCCTTTTCTTTTAGTAAAAATTATGAATCCATGGTTGTTAGGTTCTGAATCCAATTAGGGGAAAACCATGTAATGCTAGATCTGGACCAGATCTAGGATTTGGTAGCAATTTAGGTCTGTGGATTTAAGTGATATCATTTTTGATAATGGTATATTATCGTTTAACTTTCCCTGTTATCATGTCATGTAAATCAAGTAGAATGATAAAAAATGATGAAATGTTATTTTGACATGTTGGAATATTAATATAAATATGTTATAAATTCATATGTTGAAACGTTTAATGTTCATATTTTGAAATATAAACTTGTTAATACATGAAGCGATAACTGTTGTTCTAATTTCATATTAACTTGTGACACTTATGTAATTGAACCTTTAATTGTATATATTGGAATAATTACATGTTAAGTTAGAATAATTTCATGATTTGATGATCACATGATATTTTGAGATGAAATTGATTACATGCTAGAATAGAATTAATTACATGTTAGACTGAACATGCGACATAAAATGGGCTTAATGTGATGACATGAAAAATATAGATTACAGTGAAAATTTGAAAGAATAGACATGCCTTGACTATATAGAAAATTTATAGTAAATAGAAAACTGTAATTGCACTTAGACACGAGGTTAAATTCATCTTGTGATAGAAGTCTGCCCGGAACCGCCCGGCAAATCCAGCATCCATAAGTGTAGTCTTAATGTGAGAGGTCTAGTGCATAAACATGCATGTGTAAATACCAGGATTGATAAATGGCATTGGTTGGAATTAATGGAAATGAAAGGAATTTATTGAAAGATAATTACAACAGTAAAAGGAATGGAATGAACGGGGAATGATAATAACCTACTATAAATAAATTACATTAATGAGAATGTTGTATAATAGGTAGACTTGTCCAAGGGATAAGTGAAGATTATAACTTAGGTTATAATACACTAGTAGGGAAATGAGATAACTGGTGAAATGAGATAATGGCACTTAATTGTAAATTAAGTAATCAGTGAATGGGGAAACCTAAAACCAGTTGTGTTGTAATAAATAGAGAAAAAGGGGAAATTTATGGAATATAATAAGTTTTACTTAATTATAAATTAAGTAAATCTGTAAACTTGGAAATCTGAAATCTACTGATAAGAATAACATGTTAAGGCTTGTCCTAGGGACAAGTGGGGACTATAACACAAGTAATATTTATGGAAAGTAGACTTATTAGTAAACCTTAGTTAAGAGAACTAAGTTAATTCGTAAACAACGATAAGTTGTAGTGACAATACAAGATGGAATTATGATTAAATAAGAAAGAATGAGGCAAACTTATGAAATGAAATAAGTTATTATTCATAAATAATGACGGACATGTTAAGTAGGAAACATGTGAATTAAGATATACTTAATAACATATTAAGTAGAACATGTTATCGTAACTTTGAAATCAACAAGAATATAAAGGGATTGTGGATTAGACCTTGGATCACAATCTAGAGAATAACATGTTATTGGCTTATTAATAAACTTAAATGGGTTAAGTTATATGACTGAAATTAATAAGCAAGAGTAACTTGGTAACTTGAATAAGAATTCAATGTGAATGGGACAACCAAGTTAAATGGAAACCTGATGAGGTAAAGCAAGCGCATAAAAGAATGTTTAGACATAGGGTCTAATAACATATCAAAATGAGGCATTTGGACCAGTCCGCATGTTTGAGGGTGAATAACCGAACGGGGTTGATCATCGTGGTGTCATAAGGCACGAGGGGGGAACACGTTCGTCTGATTATTATGTTGGCTCCGAAGGACTGGAAGGGGAAGCACACGGCTTCTTGAGATACGTAAGGTGCTCTCGGTAGACCTCTGTGTGGTTGCAGATGTTTAGGCTGTGATCGCAAAGGTTGAGTCAGCGCGTTACTATCAGGTGGGTGGGCCTTAACTAAAAAAGTAGCTTTGCAGTTAAAATGCCATGACGTGGTGACACTAAGGTGATTCGGTGATCGCCTCAATGGGAGGCGAGGTCAGGGCCAACAAAGATTGTGGATTGTCGAGTACCCGTCGTCGGTAGCCAGTGGGATGCGAAAAGAGCTAAACCCGATTGACCATTCACCTTTCACTATTGAGGTACGGTGGTTCAGGGGAGACGCCAACTGGATGTTTAGATTGTTTGTTAGGGGCAAGTTGCTTTACTCTTATAGTCTTTACTAGTTGAGGGAGGGGCCGAGGTGGGGCCATAGCCACCATGAAAAACAGACCCTAGGAATATCTGTTTTTTGAGGCTCTTAAAGGCGGGCCTGTAAAGGTATGGAAAAGCTCCCGACCGAGTTTTGTGTTTCTTGTATAACCCTGCCATGAAACTCGGTGCACATTATGTGCGGTTAAGGCATTGAATACGATACGTACGTGGGATAGTCTAGATACATGCATGTTTTCTCTGGGTGGTGTATCGTAGACTTGGGGGCATTACTCTGGTACGAAATCTAATTCGATCGATGGTGGCAGTTCGCACGCTTACGAAGCGTAGTAATGACAGATATATGCGGAACGTAATATTTTTATGTAGAGATTCTTACGTCGCTCCGGCGTAGGATGAGGGACTGCGTTTATTTCTATGGCATTACAGTGGAGACCGTACGGGTGGGGTACCATGGAGTGTACCTCAATATTGAGGGGTAGCTACATATATATTATATTAGGTTAATCAACTGGGAAGTAAATGGGTACGATGTGTTTGTAAGACTTGAGTGCTGTTAACCCAAGTAACCTAACAAATAAGAAAATATGATTGAACGGTATTTGTAGGATTATCCAAAGTGTATAGTTTAAATCCAGTCACCAGAACTTGTGTTATGACCCCTCCTCATAACATACTCGCCGGTTAGATTTGTGGCAGAGATACGATAACTTTGGATACTGGTTAGGAAGTATTATTAATACGGTAAGGCTACACTTTGATTATCTTATATTTTATCCATTCTGCTGTGAGATATTTTCTGAGCTCTGACATGTTTTATGTCTCTGTCTTTTCTGCAGGACACCAGAGCAAACCAACACGAGTTTCGATAGATTAGAATTTTGAAGAAAAAAATGATCTGGCGGAAGTTGGGTTGTTACGCATGGCTTCACAACAATTAATACCAATTTGATTACCCATTGAAACCCACGAAACTTATGTATTTAAATTCCTCACAAAGCTCTCGTCGATCTCATGTGATTTTCGCTCGTTCGATTTTTTCTACTTTGCTATTTTTAAGACAGCCGAAATCTTGGGTGCATCACGTTTGGGTATTTAAGCGTTGATTTGTTTTATTAGAGTTATTATTTGGGTTAGGGTGAGTGAATAGCACATTGTGATAGAATCTAGTGGCGTTTAGTGTTGGAACTGATTGCACGATCATTGTACCAGGTTAGTGAATGCTGTTAGACGCAAGGCCAGGGTGACATGCGAGTTGATGATGGCCTATATTGGTTGAAGGGGATTTTGACGAAGATTAAAATGGTGAAGACGGTTGTTGTTTTCGTGGAGAGGAGAGGGAGAACAGTTGAGGAAAATATTAACAACTGAGGAAAAGCAGGAGGGGCGGATTTTAAAACGTGGTAACTAGAAGAAAGAACTGTAGATTCTTGGTGGCACACATGGATTTGTTGGGCTGATTTACATGGCATGGCCCAAGTTAAAAGAGAAGAAAAGAAAAAAATAGAGGATGGGACGTTTTTAAATGAACAATTATGGAGTTGGAGGCATGTAAATAGGGATGAAGAAAAAAGTGTTCGGGTCTAGGTTTAACGAGATGATAGGCTAAATATATATCTATATGATGAGGCATATTTTTAAAGTTTATTTAAGTTTAGATTAAAATACAAAAGTGGTCAACCGATTGATGGGTGGGAAGCAGGCAATAGAAAACCGTGGAGCAGGTTTTGATTTTTAAAACGAGGGAGACAAAGGTTAATAAAGTGATTATATTTGTATCAGATGGCCTAGGTTATGTTAATACGAGGATTAAAGAATTACACAAAACGGATGTCGTTGGAATCGTACTGAAGAATACTATGCTATCGAATTGATTTGATATAATTTGGAGCTTGTTGGAAATTATGACAAAATAAAACATCTGGTTCTGTTAAATCGGCAATTAATCATTATTCAACGATTAATCAACGATGTGAGTAAACTAGCTAACTTTATACAGTTTTATAATTTTATAAATGCTATTTAATATTGTTAAATGATGGTTGAATAATGTGTGACGGTTGTTTGGATGAATTGCTAAGTAATTGGTTGAAATAATACATAGTTATATATATAAGTCGATAATTGAATATTGATTATATTTATTATTATATTTCATATTGATCTGAAACTGGTATTATTCATATTGATTAACGTCTGTGGATGCCGAGAAACAGGTTGGAGGAATCCAACTAGATTCCTCAACAATTGTATTGTAGTTTTTCATACATTGCATTACAGGATGTGATAAGTAATCTATGATTTATTATTGTGTGATTGGGATATTTGAAAACATTGGCCATGAAATAATTGGTATTTAAATGCCGAAGAAGAAAGAAAAATATATTGGAAATGAATTTGGGTTTTAGAAGGAAAAAACCATTTTTAAATTAGAAATTGAATTTCGAATGGACTAGAATATAGTAACTTGTTTTAATTATATTGAAACAAGTAGTTTAGTTTATAACTGATATTTAAAAATGAAGTGAGAAAATTATTATTAAATAATTTAGGAATGTGAATTCGAGAAATTGGTTAAAAAGAGAAATTATGAAATTTTGTTTGAGGTTCGGAATGTGAGTAGAATTGGAATTATTCCATGGGGTTTATAATTAAGATTCGATGATATCGAATGTTTTAGAAATAATTCATTTTTAGGAATTATAGATCATATAATAAATAATTTGACAAGATAGTAAATATTTGGTTTGATACTAATAACTCATAATCGAATGTGTTATCGAGATTTAAGGTATAAACTTAATATATAATTAACAAGAAGCTGGTTTATAAGTGGAGTTTATAAAGTGAAATATGAATGTAAATTTTATAAAAATAAGTTGGTAGATGAGGTTTTAAACTGTAAAGGGTATTTATAAATAAAAAAATCAGGATTTGATTTGATAAAACAAGTCCAATTTGCTGTGGAAAAATAATATTCATATTTTAAAGTGAATAATGGTTTAAAAAGCAAAATTTTGCAAATTGGAATGGTGATAAAAGGAAATTGGAAAATGTTGGAAGTGATAAATTCGAAAGTGAATTTAGAAACTAATTTAATTTGAAATTGTGAGTTTATTCTGAAGTTCGGAACGTTGATCGAATATTAGATTATTCGAAAGAGAGTTATAAATCGAAATTCGAATATATCGGATCCAGGAAGGTACTATTTACTTTCAGTTTTTAATTAAAATTTATTTAATAAAATAAATAATATTTATTTATTATAAATAAAGAATCAAAGTTATATTTTAAATATTTGGAAGCATGTATTATAACGCTATTGTTATAATCAATGTTTTATACAAAGTTCGTTTGAATCTATATAAATGGATTTTAGGAATATTTTCCAAATATAACCAGTGATGTTTCCTTAGTATAGAAAATGAAATGATTTTGAAGTTAATAATGGAGTTAAGGAAATTAGAAAATGACTGGAGATTAGTTATGTTGAATGGCTTCCTGAGTCTCGATCAAATGTTGGTTTCGGCCTTCGGGGTTAATAATTAAGGAGTCGTTCTCTTACTAGTTTACGGTTAGGGATTGATGGATGTGAAAGAATACTGATGCGTGATAAGAAATGGAAATGGCTTTTTTCTGATATTAATAAGAAATATTTTCTGGAATATAGAAAATAAATAGTTTAAAATAGATGAAAATGTTTTCCGAGAATCTTGAGAGGCTAAACTAGTTGGAGAAATATATTGGGTAAAGATATTTGAGGGAATTGGGAAATGAATAAATTATTGATAAATCTATTTAAAGGGGATCGGTGTTGATTGATGGTTGATCAATATATTTCCATTTGGAAATAAGATCGTTGTTTGTATGGATGTTTTCATTTGATAGTTAAATAACCGACTATCAAAGTTTTTGACCATTTTTTCATTGTCAATACGGAGAGACCGGGATCAGATTTATTATCTAAAAACCACTCTGTATGGGAATTAGCATTTCAAATCAAATATGGTGAGGATAATTGAAGATGGAGTTTATGCAAGGTCTGTGCTGGCGACCCTAGGCAGAAATTGCCTGAGATGGGTTTACAGAATAGTGCCTTCTGTTTGTCTAGTCCCAGGACAACTTGTATGGGCGAATATCTGACAGAGTATACCTAATAGATCACATAAGTTGATCTCTTCAAACATATTTACGTTGGTGGATGTGGGATTTGTTTCTCTTAGCTTTATACCCATGGTATTTTTGTGAAAATCAATTTGTAATTTGGAAGGTAGGCATTTAAAGTAAATGAAGTAGTGGCCTATCAAAAGATATGTTATGACCTCATGCCTCATCAACCGGGAATTGAAAAAAATCAAGCAGGCATCTTGGCTAAATGGATTGCTCCCAATTAGGGTATATCATCGGCATCTAGAGAATAGTAATTTTTGTTCTTCTTTCGCTTTTGTATCTCCCGGGAACGGTTATGTCGGTATACCAACCGTAAGGTGATAATATATTTAGAACATTCAAGCAAAACGAATGGTCGGTCAAGTGTGCTTGAGTTGCAAGATGTTTTTGTTGAACTCCAGTGTATCCCCTTTAGAGTACACTGATCGGAAGGTGGTTCCATACCTTGTCGTTGTTGGAAATCCATAAGGTAAAAGTATTGACACTGTTAAAATATCAGAAAAGTATTGATTTTAAAATGTTTTGGGTTATCATAAGGTAAAAATCATCTATGTTTATATGGGGATCAGTCTTACAATTATCTTTTCTTTTGAAAAGGATTTTTTAAAAGCTAAACCAAATGGTTGGAGTTTACTCACACTAGTGTCATGACAGAAACAAAGTTTATTTTGTTTTGTTTTACCCTAAACTCTTAGGTGCATAAATTTGTACTGTCAGTCAAGTAGTTAGGAATTTAAGATACACTTGGAGGAGCTTGGAATAGGAGGCTTCAATGTTATATATATATATATATATATAGTTTATTTTCCACTGTGATATATGTGATGTACTCTGATGATGTATGTAAGTACGAATACATTTTTGTATTTCCAGGTTATGTTATATTATATATATTTTATTCGTTCCACTGTGAGATTCGTGTTTACTCTGGTTCTATTCCATTGTGATCCTCTTCTTCTATTCTAACTTTCTTTCTTTCTATTTCTCACCCTCTAACTTCTTTCTATTAGTGATCAGGTCTTTTCGATACCTGAATAGCCGACATGGTGTTTTGTGTTGATTTTTTGGGTCGAAATTCCTTGGGTCGTTACACCAGACATGACCGCCATCGACGCCATAGATGGTTTTGGCTTATCCACCGATGTCACCACCATTTGAATCGGTCCAGGATACTTCTTAATGTTTTCTCTCATCTTTATCTTATCATTGTTAACGTCATCACATTTCTCGATCAAGCAATATAAACTCTGAATTCCCCATGAACCAATCAACAAGTTCATTCCAATAGCCAATCGACACATTGTTGAGCTGCCTAAACCAAAGCGTAGACAAATCTACTAGATATAATGAAAAATACTTCGCCATTAATTCAAGATATGTCCCCACTATGTCCATACGATTGATATAGCGTGTCAGATGCAACGTTGGATCTGATTGCCCATTGTTTGTTGTTAGCACTGACAATTTGTATTCTGAGGAGGCCCTCTCCTTCCAGATATTAAGAGTAAATGTGCTCCTAGTAACATCATTGTATCCTTGACTAGTACACCACCTCTCGTTATGTGTCTTATCATCTTGGCTAAGTTATCTCCTTTGTAGGAAAGTCGAAATATATGCCTCGACTTTATGGGGTACTTGTGGCATGTACTGTTCATGATGCAGTTCTACGTCTTATTCCATCAAAGCTTGGCCTATTCCTAACACGATTCTGCAGGCAACTCTAGTTCCAAGACCTACACATCCGTTCTGATCTCAGCAACTATGGGACCCGAAGGCGTTCCCCAAGTGTGATTCAGTTTGGTACTGATCCGTGGTTTTGGATCGATCGATCTATAACATCCCCCGGCTTATGGTGGCATGTATCCTCTCCATTTTCTCCTTTTCGGGCGCTTTGATTTTGAGCTCTCGGACCTCTTAGTTATTGTTTGCGAACAAATTAACAACTGTAAACAACTGTTTAATCTGTTCGGCTTTCCTAAACAACAAGGGATGTTATAAAAGGTGTCGAACTCTGGAACCAAAAATTATTTTACTAATAAATCCAATAAAGTTATTCCGAAATTTTGATTGGTTGAAAACACAGAAAATATATGAAAAAGTGAGTTTTTAATAATAAGAGAAAGCAATTAGGGAGCAATGACATATATTAAATTTACATGAATTAATAACCAAACAGATTGATACAGATCTAATTCATGTGTCTGTCACAAACATGAATCAACAATAATTAGGTTTCTAGAAACAAATATGTGAATAACGAAAAGTATAGCCTATGCAAGAGCTATGCTCTTAAACAAGCATAGGCTATCAGGACAGATTCACTATTTTATTTCTAAAACCCTTAAAGTTAGATCTAAATCTGATAAGCGTTAGATCAAACATGAATATACCCTATGAAGGAGCATAGCTCTTAAACGACACAGAATATGAACGTTTATATCTAACCCTTGGTTCAGATAGATTTGTATACATGAATTTCTAATCTCTTTGGCAATGTGATTCATATTGCATCTAATCTAAGCATCATCATACCCTTATTAAAGGAAATTATCTAGACATAGCTAAAGAAGAAGAGAAAAAAATAAACAACATGAATAAAATACAATAAACAGTAAAGAGAAAGGAAGAAGAATGATTTTATTCTAAGAGAAGGATTACAGAATAAAACCCAATGTATTTCTAAATGAAGAAAATACAAGTGTATTTTTAGCTGATATGACAAAGACTAATTGGCTAATTACATAATGTGGGACTAGAGATTTAGCCCAAATAACACATAAGCCAGTATGAACGCAGCTGTAGAGTGAGAAGCCTTGCAAATGAGCTAATGTGAACGTAATGGTCATGCTGTAGAGTGAGAGGCCTTGCAAATGAGCCAATGTGAATGCATCATGAGTCTTTAGTGAGCCAAATCTACCTAACTGAACGCTATTTGCAGCTGTTCTTCAAGCTTTAAACTCTCCAAGCTTTAGTAATTTCAAACTTCACTATTTTTAAGCAAATTCTTCATGCTTTATCCATCAAATGCTCTAAACCATGATTTTTATCAACAATCTGAAAACACAGCTATAAATACACTATATCAATCATTTTAAAGGGAAAACATAATAAATAAGTAGATAAAATATACATATTTACGTGTATATCAGTTACGAGATTATCTCCTGGATCAATTCCTCTTGTTCTCCGGCCTAATTTATATCCCTTGAACCATCTCCTTTGTATCTTCCCTAGTCAAGTAGATGGAAGGTTCTACATTGGAGGAAGCCTCTTGGTCTCCCTCGGGTCTGGTATCTCCAAGGTGAGTAGAAGTATTAGTCTTCTTCCTTTTCACTATAGCGTAAATTCTATGTAGTTAGATTCATCATAATTGTGTGTTCTATCCTTTCGCCATCAACTTGGTGCGCCGAAAAGTTGACTTGATTTTTGGTTTAATCTAGCCCAACACCCAAATCAAGATGATACTCATAGAATACTTAAGAAAATTTAATGCAGTAAGGTGAAAAAACATGGAAATATTATAGTGGTTCGACAGTCAGGCCTATGCCCACTCGTTGCACGCACTTACTTATACTATATATTACAGTTACACTTAGTTTTGTCAATGAAATTTGAAGAGAAAATGATTTAATTTCCAAACAGTAGCCTCTGGGTGTAGGAGAGTGGAAAAGATCCCCCTCAATGGCCATCTTTAGGCTTATTTATAGGTGCTCACGAATCTGAATCGGTGGGGAGTAGTGGCATGAAATTCAGAGTACTGGGAGTAGAGGAGGAGACCAAGTCACACAGGTGGAAAGGACCTAGATCGGTCAATCATCACTATCTCAAATTGGTATCGATCCAGATTTGGATCGGTACCTATCCGAGAGGACGGATATAGGAGGGTGCAAAACATAGGTGTCTGCTTCCTTCTTTCTGCTTGCCCCATAACTTATGCATATGTATTTCTGAATTTGCCCAGTCCACGTTGTCCTGACGCTTCAAGTTCTTCATTGATCTAATGCTTGCAAAGTAAAGTCGAACCAAAGTGGAGAAGTTTAGATTAAACATGAGGAGACGCTTGGATCGGCCATCCGAAATGGGTTGGATGAGTAATAATCTGAATGGGTTGATCCGAATTATTGGCTATTGTTAATGTCTTAATGCTCCACTCTTTGTTTGATCACCCCTCCTCGAGTGTAGAAATCATACTTTGTTGGGTCTTTGACACTTCTATGACTTCATATTGATCTGGGGGAAGAAGAGGATGTCGATCCGAGGTAGTGTACACTGCCCGATTTGAAGGAAGTCAAATGCACTGATCTAAGCTCCTATCTTTGGGAACTTCGAATGTGTGTGATTCCCATTGCTTAATCCTTATATTCCTAAGTCGACGTGAGACGGCGCTCAAGTCACTAATAGTCCAATTGTCATTAATTCAAAGTGTGATGTCTTTGTAAAAAGGAGTGTCAACAAATACACACCCAGGGAAAACCTCTAACATTTGTTCTGAAATCGTGCTTTATTCCGAGTCCATCCTCCATCTCCTAATCGGCCATCAAGCGCCAGTGTTGCTCCGTCTTTAAATCGGTCGTCGAGTTCCAATGCTGCTCCGTCATCAAATCACTCCATGTGCTCTGAAGCTCCTTTGGGAATTTATCTCATTTGCTTGAGTCTATCATCCTTGTGTGCACAATCAATGTGCATTAGCTTGCGCATTTGACTGATAAGCACCAAACTCTTCTGAATGATATTTTTCGTAAAACTAGTTTGCCTAAAAACGACGTTTTAAGCTAAAATAAGCAAACAACTCAGCCATTCAACTAATAGTCATACAAATTCTTAAATTGTCATACAAATATCCATAACAACGTTAATAAAATTAAATAAAACCTACCTATAGTAGTCAAAGCAAAATAAATTTCCAAATAGCCAAAATCTAGTAGTATTGTCAAAATAGCGTGTAGTAGCACGTAAAGAGATGTAATAATCAGGTTAAAACTACTTAAATCGCTTTCTAATCTTTTTATTTATTATTTACTAGATTCAGATATTCTAAAAATTACGTTTTATAAATAGAAATCAGTTAAAAAAAATCACATTTATAATCTATGAACAAATACAATAAAGTGAGAGATAATGTCAGTCATCTTAGCCAAATCAGTCCAAACTAGCTCTAGTGTGTTGAGCTCATCAACGAGTCCATCAGAAGAAATGACATCCAAATCCGATCTTGTACGGTCCATTAGAAGAAATGACATCCAAATCTGATCTTGTACGTAAAAGTTATTCAGTGTATAAATTTGATGATTCAAATGATATATTAAACAACTAAATAAAACAATTAATTAAACGAATCACTTACTTATCCTAATCCATCTTCTTCCTTTATGTACATATTTGTATCCTCATACCCACTTCCACTCCATTCTCTCTCTTCCATAACTCTTCCAATACACCACGAATCAACGAACTAAAAGATTTGGAAAACTCCACTATGTGATCTCATCGCAATGCAATCCAACTCCTCTATCCTGGCCTCGTCTATCAAATTGCGTTCAATATAGGGTGATATAAGTTTTACGTAGTCTCCCTAATGTCGTGATCTTCAATTCATGATCAGGCCTACCCAAAATCCAAGCACAAGTGTTATTCACTATGAGAAACCCAACGCAATCTTCATGTCGATGAACCGTGACGTGAATCACTGGCAAACCCAAGACCTAATTTATGGCCTATGCATGGCCATGTCGTGAACTTCCATCGTAAATTGCAAAATGGACATGAATGTAGAGATTCTCGCTAGGAGACTAATGGATCCGGTTTCATGATTTTTAATGGCTTAGAATTCTAAGTTTTTATTTTTGATTATAAGGAAGAAGAGGCAGCCATAGTTTTTATTCACAGCAATGGAATAGTGATTGCATATGAAAGAGGAGAGGGTCCTAGTGAGTTAAATATTATTTTATCCATGCCTTATTTATATTCTCAAACCAGAAAACAATGTGCATTTTAACTCCAAGTGATCAAATGGTAAATCCAATTGCATTGAAACTTAGTGACATGAATCACCTGTATTATAAAGTTTTGATGGTACATGCTTCATCGTATTCAGAGAATGCACTTTGAAACGACAATTTATGTGTATTTGAGATCACTTGACCACTAAATGGTTCGAATTCGAAATAAAGCGACCCAAATACTTTTTATTCTAATAATGAATCATCTGAACTCAAAGCATGTGATCTTGAGTCCTAATTCGACCGCATGTGAAAAGTCACCTTTGTAACCATCACTCATTAATTAACGATCAATAATCAAATAAAATGTTCAAACATCCAATCATTAAAAAACTGGTCGTTATATTCTCTCCTCAAAGAATTTTGTCCTCGAAATCCACAAAGATGGAACAACATAACCCAACACTCTCGAATAAGTGACGACACAAGACAAATCGTCACTTACCGCTCTCAACAACAACCATAGAAAGTGATTATAACAAAGGAATAGACTCAGAATTTGGCACGAAACCATAATTCCCGTCACTAAGTACAATCATAATCCAATCTGAGATCGATGTAGCAAGGACAACATCTATGTTATACACTTATTTCCTAACGAATGGATAATGGGAGATAAAAGAAGCAACTCACTAGTTGGAAGACAACTCAATTTAGCATCGCAAATTGAATTTTCTCCCAATTTTAGCTAAATTCATGAAAAATTTCAGCAGCATCTCCTTCATGCGACTCAATCTGAGAAAACTGCAACTCGCTAAATATGGCTCATCCCAACAAAAGTAAATAAAAATTTAATAGTAGCTACCCATATCTAAGGCAAAAAATCACAAAAAATACACCAATAGAAAAATGACAACTCTACATCTAATACATATTTCTTTTAAAGCAAGCTTAGAATTTAAATGTAAATAAAAGCGAATTGGCTTCCAAATAATCAGTCCTTCTTTTTATACCTGGACTTGTACTCAACAAAGAGGGTTAAACATAGTAGAAGTAACAACAAGAAAATGAGCATGTTAAATAAATAGAATTGATCTAATTAAGCATGTCAAGACATGTATGGAATTTATCTCAAATAAATGGACTATACAACAATACTTTAATCTTGCACCTAACAATTGTCTAAGCATAAATAGTCATGTTAAACATCAGTAATCAAACATGCATAGGAATAACAATAGCGGTCATAGAAAATAAAATCCATATATATTATAGCATGCAAGATACTAATCTAACTAACGAATCCAATATGATAGCAATCCATATATGACATAAAACTCAATTACCATTCCAAAAATAAAGAACATAAATCCAGCACTCTTCATCAACGAAATGGTTATGACTCGATTGCTATCATGCTATTCACAATTCCATGTTAAACTATCAATGGAAACCATCGACAATTATATCCTCACCCATTTGGGGATCTCAAATAGTTTTAGAGAACTGTTTGATTCATCTTATTCAGCAATAAACAGTTGAAGTTGCATTCATCATGAAATGAATGCCCAACCACACATTCTAGGGATGCCAGGAACAAGCAACACCTCTTCCATACGGGACCAACCACCACCGGTCGAGTCTGCACCACATCACCCCGAGTTATGGAATCATAATCAGTCATTAATACGAGCAACTTCCACTAATGGGATATCGCTCCTAAAATGTTATATATCCAACACAACACACACAAACAACTACATTTCTTTTACCTATATATAGGAAACAACAAAGTCGTTGGAGGCTTGAAATTCTAACCATTTCTATTGGCAAAAGTTGAGACACCTCTCTAGAAAGAGAAATCCCGGTGATGCGACATCACCAAATAAGTTTAAACTCCTCGCTAATGAATAGTGCCTCCTATTTTCCAAAGTTAACCCTAATATCATCGACTTTGGATCGAGATTTGAATACTTCTCCTCATGCAATCTTGATTAAAAACTAAAACACGATAACCTTCTATTTGGAAACACACTGCACTTAAACCATCCACACATTGTCCCATCGACTCTCTGTTCCTGCTCACAATGAGTAACCGATACACCCAGAGGTCAAATTTAACTTCCAACCCGTCCTAACCCTGTAAGATCTCTCATGAAATCCTACTCGAGAAGACGTGACCAAAGCACTTCACTCTGCTTATCTAAAAGTGAAACTCCAACAAGTTGACCAATAAATGGTTTTTCTCAACACCAGCAACACAAAAACCAAATGGGATTTTTCTCTCTTTTCGCCCACGGAAGATGAGAGTATAATCAAGTAGCATAAGCATAACTCATTCAAGTGATATCTAAGAACACGGTCCAAGTAATCAACGAAATACGCCAACTCGTTGACTAGCTTGAAAGGCATAACCCACCAATCAAAATCAAAGCATCATATGAAACAGTGTGATCGGCACACACAATTCAACTACACCTAGTTAGCAACATTTCCTTGGAAAGTCAAACTAAGAGAATGCCCTTTCACCCTAGAGTTGGCACGATAAGCCATCCAAAAACTAGGAAGGATACTTGGTTACCTGGTTACCTCATCGGGTGTATCAAGATTCTGTCAAGCTATAAGATCAGGTGAGACTCACTACTAGAAAACTATTCCAGCCTATTATCATCCAATCATAAGTGAATCACCTACTGAAGATCAAAGTCTCATCCCGTTATTGCTAAATCGAGGACAACTCACTACCAAAGAGCAAAGAATCATAGCCACTATCATCTCCAACAGCCTCTCACTATCACTGATATTCTGTATCCCTTGGCCAACTGGCTACTGGACTCAAATATTAAATCCAGTAATAATAGGCAAATAAATTAGAAAATAAGAAAACATGACTTGATGAGATTTAAGTTTTGATGAACCATTTATACTGCCAAGTATAGACAATCTAAGTTGTAACTCTCCCTCACCCCAAGGCCCAAAACTAAATGCTCTGGATGTTGCGAACATCCACGATATTTAATTTTAGGAGACCAAACACAGGATGTTACACACATATGTAATCTAACTAAGCCCTTAACACAGTAGTTCACAATCAAGAAAGACAAATCAATTATCATGAGTCCCAATCTTGTTCCATCCATCAAATCTCAAGATCAGATGGAACAATGACACCATGATATCAAAATGAAACACATATAGGAATGCCATTAGATGCTGTTTACCCTTCTCTCTCATCGAGGGAGCACTTGACGAAATGAGAACGACGATCAATGCATATGTCTCCATGATTTGTCTTGACAAGGAAGGACAACCTTCTGTATTTGGTACAAGCTCGAACAACTCAAGCTTCCTTGATCAAGTCCTCTAAGCCATCATTCACTCATCAAATGAAATCAGTCACCTTTTGAGTCTATCACTCAACTCAACTACAAACCTCAGACTTTAGAGTGAAAGCAAAGGAAATAAACCGTAGTTTGATATCACACCAAATTCGATCATGCACTCTGGTACATATATATTGCCTAAATCGTTGAACTCCTCATCAATTTTTGAGAAGTCAATACAAAACTCTTCGAAGTGGACCATGAACTGGTCTTAAGCGAATCGATTTCGGGAACCAAAAGTAATAAAGACTCTCGACTAGTTTAGATTGAATCTTAGAGTAATTTAGGAGTAAATTCCTACTCCATTCCACATCTAACTCCAAGTCATTGAATAACTAGTTGAGAGAACCCAAACAACTATCACACGTCAACAGTCGACTCAGTTCCAAGGAAAGTTTTGCTATATAGACACGTACGTGTTCAGACAGCGCGGCATAGTCAACTCGCTGCACTTGAGCACCATAAATACTTAGTGATATTAGAGCATCTCGAATAATGGTTCATACCATTAATAACATAAAATTTAAATCGAAGTTAGTACTTCTCGATTCTTTTCTATTCTCAACTCTAATGATGGAGTAATTAAAAGTATCTCTTGTTTGCTAAATCGCCAAAGACAAGTGGTTAGGATGATCAGACGCTAATAGAGAAAATTATTCTAATAACACTCATGCGCAAAAAAAACCTATACTATACTTATTACTAATATATAGATTTGAAAACCAAAATATATACAAATATGTATAAGTTAACTCCCAAATTTGATACTACTTAGGTTAAACAACGCAACCTAAGCTTTGATACCAAATGCGATGACCGCCATACATCGTCGATGCTTATATAACCCAAAATGCATTGTAAAGTACTCAATTGGTGCAAAACAGTTGTCAAGAGGAAGGAAGGGAAATGGAAAAGAAAAGGAAGAATAAATAGAGAAGAGGAAGAAGAAAACATAAAATACAAAATACAAATCTAGAAATTATCGTATTACTTACAGCGCATCGGATAATCTATAATAATAACTATATAAACTATATAATTATAGTATATAGGCTAATACATTTGTACATAATAGTAATAGAGTTTATGCAAGAGATAAATAAACCCAACTTATAAATTGTCTCTATAAGACATATAACACGGTCAAGGCTCCACAGTGTCACACAACGAAATACACAATGATAATACAAGTATAAATGTAGAAGACATCACCTTCTACTATACCACATGCAAAGCTTTGAGTAATGCCCATATCTATCACCTAATCTTCTCATTAGCATCATTGATGAGCATCCAAAGAAATAGGAGAGAAATAAAACTTTTGGGTCAGACAAAAGTCATAATAGTATATGGAACAAAGGGTCTGTAGAAACATACCTGGCATACCACTGCATCCATAGGATTAGTACATAACAATCAGTACGTTTATGCTATAACACTAGACATCACATAAAAGGGTGTAATATATGTCTAAATACTAAATGGTGATATGAAGGTAAACAGCCATGGTATCCATCATCCATCCTCACATTCATTCCTCGGTACATTGGATTCATATAATATTTGTATGATCCCATCGTCAGATCAAAGATGGGTACAGTCCAGTCCTTGTTCTTCATACTCAAATCCATACCACTTGGATAGCCAAGAACTAAACTATCCAATGATAGCCTAGGGCACCCAGATCTAAGAACCATTGTTGCTCCAAGGGCTATCATCACCCATCAGTTGTCACAAAAGTTCTACCGCTCTACCAGTATGTATCGGAACCTAAAAGCATTATACAATCCATATTGGATTTCCCTTGAAGTCTTCCTCGAAGCTACCATAGTTCTGGGATTAGTCCAGGCCCATCATCAGTCGTTAATTAAATGTCGACATCCCTAGAACTCTCCTCCGAAAATCCCATCATCTCGACTCAAAGTCCCATACTTCGTATCTTGGGGAACAAATATCCATCCCAGCAACATCAAGACACATCTACTAATCGAGAGATACGATGCCGAACCAACTCTCGAACGAACCATAATATGTCGCTCCTCAAATATCACCATCGTCCATGTTAAATTAGCCAAAGTGGCCAACGATAATAGTAGGCAATATCGACCATTCTATAGTAACTGATAACTACTATTTGGATCATGCTTTCAACCAAAATTGGTTAAATACGTACCTATGGAAAACATTCAGCATTCATTGTGAAACCCATCTCGTCACCAAGTCCATCCTCTTTCTTCAAATCGGCCATCAAGCTCCGGTGTTGCTCTGTCTTCAAATCTGTCGTAGAGATCCAGTGCTATTCTGTCATCGAACCCATCCATATGCTCTAAAACTCCTTCAAAAATTTATCACATTTGTTCGAGTCTGTCAACCTTTTGCACTCAACTAATGTGCACCAGCTTGTGTGTTTGACTAATAAGAATCAAACTCTTACGAATGAGATATTTTTTCTAATACTTGATTGCCTACGATGGGTACTTTAAGCAACACGCAACAGAAGTGGATCTTGAGGAAAACCTAACATTAAAGGGGGTTGAATAGTGTTTGTGAAATTTATACGAGTCTTCTTAAATTACTTTAATTATACTTTATATATGCAATTTATCTCAGATTAATCACAGAAATCATAACTTAATCAAAATCAATAAAATAGAGTAAAGAACACACCGGATTTTACACTGGTTAAGAGTTACCTTACATCTAGTCCCGCACCAAAGCTTGTATGGATTTTTATTATATTCAAATTCTTTTACACTCCTTGATTTCAAGGCTAAGAGGAAACCCCCTGTAGAATTTCAGCTTCCAGGCACAGTCATCCCGTATTTCCGGGCCAACAAGGCACACACATTTGGTTTTCGGGTACAATCAAACCTAACTTGATTTATGAGCTAACAAGTCATGCCCTTTACAGTATATTTGATAGAATTTACAAAGGAATACAATGTTGATGATTGTGATTTTAATAGTCGTATAACCTTTATTTGCATATCATCTTGATATGTTGTGGAGAGGATGATAGAGAATCAAAAACTATGTAGAATTAGATTGACTCACTTGAGAATTTGGTAAAGTATAAGTATGATTTTTGATTAGAAATGGAAAAGAAGAAACAATATATGACGATGATGAAAAAATGGTTAAAATACATTAAAAATAACGGTCATGTCTATTCATGAAAGGATACTTTAAATTAAAATAAAACGGACATTATGTCGACATATAGGGTTTGGCCATATCGACATAGTATTGGTTCAAAATTTAAGAATCTTGTTTTTGAAAATATAAAACTATATAATTTAACTTGAAACTTCGAGAAACTAGCATAGTAAAATGGAGTTTTAAACATAAAAATACTAAAGAAAAATTATCAAGAAAATTTTACATAGTTTAAACTTAAATATATGTTATATAATCAAGATTGATATGTGAAGTAAATTCAAAATTCAAAACTAAATACTCAAATTAATAAAAATTAAAATAGTAATACATATAACTCAAGTACTATTAAATGTATCAAATTACAAATATAAAGTATAAATTGAAAAATATTAAAATATAATATCAAATAATTAAAATCAAAATAGTAAATGAATATAGTATCAAATATCACAAATATCAATTATTATTGAAATTGAAATTAAATAGATTTGAAACTTGAATCATAAAATATCAATCTTAAATCTTAAAAACAATTATAAAATATATGCTTGAAAATGTATTAAAATAATCTACTTTGAAAAACATCTAAAAGTCATTTAAAAATAGATCAGATGAGTGCAGTCGAATTTTTATATATATAACTAAGACTATAATACCTATTTTCATTATTCTTGAACTCTTGATAACTCTTGAGTCTTGGTTTGCATCACCAGTTTTGATCAACATCTCTATGTCATCATCGACTATCTTGTTATTTTACAGTCTAGATTATAAATACCTGTGATAAAGTCTGTAGTATTCACTATATACATAATTATTATTATTATTGTTAATTGTAAATTTATTTTATACCAATGCCTCTTATACATGTTGTTCTTATCATCAAAACATCCTTCAACTAACGATCTCCGCCTTTTTTATGATGCAAACATTCTTATATAATATATTTCATAACTCCCCCTTTTTTCAATAACTCTCCCTTAATCCAATAACTCCCCTTTCTCCATCATCATGTTTTATTTTTTTCCCTTTTCATCATCCATTAAAATCTCAAATACCAGTCATATTAATTCCAAATAGTAACTCCCCCTGACTAATTGTACTCTAATACTATTGGACTTGGATTATATCTAAGTATTATTGTTCAAGCATTTCAATCCAATACAAATAAGTATTGAATCCTACTAAATCAAACATGGTTTATAAATTAAATCATCCATTCATACAAATTCAAGATACATATACAATCAAGCAATTTAAATCAAACAATTCGAACCAGTTCATATATACAAACCATTCAATTCAAATTACACAATATTAATCTTAAACTTATTTTCACACCTATTTAAATATTTATAGGAACTTCAACCAATCCAATTTACCAAAGATTGGATCTGCTTTAATGACATTCCACACATTGTCATCCTTGTTTAGAGAGTGTATTCTGGTTTTGATTTGATTCTCCTTTGGTTAGGGAGTACATCATCCATCAAATTGCATCAAAGTGTTTTTCTTTCTCCTTGATCATCTGCATTTGGCTTAATTCAAAATGTCTTTGATTCCAAAGGATGAATGAGAGACTATTTTTAAATATTCAAGAGTTTGTTCTTAGTTTTCAGTTAAATCTACAAAATTGATTTTCCATAATTTTTGTTCTTGGATAGGAGATGAATAAGGAAGAAGATACTGGGGTCTTGGTTCGGATTTTTGTTGAAAAGGGATATATATATATATATATATATATATATATATATATATATATATGAGCTAAAAACAATTTAAATTGAAAGGACATGAGTTAGTTATCAAAATTTCTAATTTCAAAAATTAAACGTTGTATGTGGACATGATGTACATAGGTATGCCGATGTATGTAGTATGATTTTGATTTATTTTGACATTTTGAGATGTTGTGAATGGTTTTGTCAATTTCCATAGACTATATTGGTGATAATAGACATAATAAAATTAAGAAATTTCATTAACATTTGACAGAAATTACATTCAACGTAGAAAACAAGGGATACAATGCTAGAATCTGAAATATCACATAGAAACAACTTAAAACAACTATTTGATACAATATAAAACTCTCGAATGTGGTAGATGAATAATATGTGTGACGAACCGCTATACACCACCGGTGCTTATAACCAAAAATTTATGTTATACAAGCACTCGGTCGACGTAGAGCGATCTTCAGGAGAAATAAATAGTAGAAAGGAAGAGAAAAGAGAAAGAAAAGAAGAAAATAGAAGAGAAGAGAAAGAAGAGAACATAAACACAGTCTATCATATATCTCGCGGCGCATCAGTTAAAATATAATAGTAAAAATCACATATATAAAATAGGCAAGACAATAATAACTATATGAACCACATAATTAGAGTACATAGAATTACAGTTATAAAGAATAGTAATAGAGTTTGTACAAGTGATAATTAAACTCAAAATGGTAAACTGTCTCTACTACTAATACATAACATTGTCACGGCTCCATAGTGTTACTCGGTGGAATAAACAATAAGGATAAAAGTATAAATAGGTAAAGTGAACCCACCTACACAGCTCCAGATAATACTTATACCTGTCACCTAGTCTGCTCATCAGCATCGTCGATGAGCACCCAAAGTAATAAGAGAGAAATAAAACCTTGGGTCAGAAAAGGTCTGATATGAGTGATATCAAATCTCAAAGTACTGTAAAGTCATGATAGTATATACGACACAAAGGGTATGGAGAATCATACATGCCCAACCCCTTCATCCACAGAGTTAGAACATATAAGGATATACATACTACTCTATGAGAATAAGTATAGGTGTATCCTACATCAGAATATTAGGGTTGTCCAGATATCCAAATCGGTGATATCCACATTACATTACTCCCATAAGGTGACAAATGATTAAACAAACTTAGCATTCATGCTCACATTCACTCACTCAGTGTGTTGGATATACGATAACGCTCGGTTTCCATGATACTTGACTCCATGCCACTCAATCGCCCAGGACCTAGGTTATACCCACTTGTATGCCACAAGGTGAGGACCTATCTGGTCCAAGTGAATGCCATGAGTCTCCCATCATTGTAAACTAGGAGGGCCCGTCCGGTCCAAATGGACATCACGCCCACTACCCCATCTTTGCGAGTAACCGCTAAAACCATGTGATACCAATAACCCCTTTTCACACATTCTCCGCAACTGAATCCATCACTAGACTATCCATATAACTCCCATACGAAGTCGTCACAATATGGGAACTATCCCTGATGGTCATCATATGTCGTAGGATTTCATCATGTGTCTCTCATCTTTCTCTCTCCGACAGTCACATCAACACGACTTAATGTCGTCTTTTCAGCATCCCAGAGAAAACTATCAATCGCAGCAACCTTGCTTCCATCCAAGAATCATCGTCGTCGAATGACGAATTACTACATATCACCACACCCTCGTCTCAAATCAAAGCCACTGATTGATGAGCCATCACGTTGAAATCGCTATCGAATGAAATATCATATCCTTCTCATTGAAATCACACCAATGTCCATGTCAAATTCTCCAAAGTATCCAATAACAACAGTAATCGATATCGACCACTTCATAGTGATCGATAATGACAACTTGGATCGCTATTTAACCAAAGTTGGTTAAATGTGCATCCAAGGAAAATGTCTAGCATTCATTGCGAAATCCAGCTTGTCATCAAGTTCACCCTTCGTCTTTAGATTGGCCATCAAGCTCCAGTGTCGCTCCACCTTCAAATCCTTCATCATGCTCCAATGCTGCTCCATCATCGAATCCATCCATGCTCTTTGAAGATCCTTCAAGAATTTATCTCAGCTGTTCGAGATTGTCCTTGTGCATTCAATCAATATACATCGACATGTGAATTTCATCGATAAGCACCCCAAATTCAAACGGACGAAATATTTCCTAATGTTAGATTGCTTATGAATGACGTTATGAGCTAAACTAAGCAAACAATACAACCATGCCACCAATAGTCGTCCAAATTCCTAAACTAGCACACAAGCATCCGTAATAGTCGTAATACATCAAATAGAACATATTTATAACAATAAAAGTGAAGTAAGTGTGTAGATAACCTAAATCTAACAGTGTAGTCAAAATAGCGCGCAATACGTAAATGGGTAAAAAGCGCGTAATAGCGCGCAATCAGGTAAAAAGATGACAATCAGGTTAAATATACTTAAATTACTATTTAATCTTTTTATTTATTATTTACTAGGTTCAACTTTTATAAATATTACATTTTATAATTATAAATCAGTTTAAAAAATTAAAACTATACTATATGAACAAACACAGTTCAATGAGAGACAATATTACTCACCTAAGCCAAATTAACCCAAATCATCTCTAAACGTAGAGCTCGTCAATATAAGTCCAATGGAAGAAACGACATCCGATTCCGACCTCGTATGAGAAAGTTATCATATGTATAAGTTTCATGAATAAAATAAATAATTGAATTGTTAAATTAATAATTAACACTAAACTAATCACCTCGATTAGCCTTAACCCTTCTTCCTTGTTGCATGTAAAAAGACATTCCCCTGTGAACAAAACATCTTCCGTGCACTTATCGTAGTGATATGGAACTCCACTTATCCGATTCAAAATCCGAAAGCACCGCTGCAAAGCTTATCTTGAACCCAACTTCTCCATACCAAAATCACCATCTCGGAGCTCATGTGCAAAATGCATTCATGGAGGGGGCTGCTACAGGCTTTTTTTGGCTAAATCAGTCGTATAACACCAAACCCCCTCGCGCCACCCTAAATTACCGAAAATGATGCACCTCTCCTAGAAAAATAAAAATCCATTCTCGACATCCCCTATCTTCGACCAATCCTCCAGAAAATTGTAGCCCTAAGAGGAGACCTCTGATAATCAACATCACCAAATGCGTTCAAACTTCTGCAGGAGGTAGAGCTCCTCCTTACTATCACAATAAGCTTTAAAGGTGATTTTTGGTGGAGTATTTCAATGAGAATGATTTTTTGAAGAGAGGTAACAAAACAACAATGTAAATAGATAAAACAGTAGATCGTCAAGGAAGGAGAAAGTACGAATCGGGTTTGGAAAAGTTACCGTAGCTTGGTGTATTATTATTTTATTCCTTTTATTTGTTTGACTCATTTGATTCCAAACTAAAATAATGCACATTTTATTTTTGCATGATCAAAAGACTCATCTAATCACCACAAAACTTGGTGGCATATATCAATATAACGATACGATTTTGTTGATACAAGTTTCCTCGTAATCCTAGAATATTCCCGAATTTTACGCACACTTAAAGACAGTTTTGACCCTAAAATCCCACGATCTCGAAATATAGTGATCCTTATACTTCTTATTCATGCAATGAACTATATGAACTCTAGCCTCAAATCCTAATTCAATCATTTATGAAAAAAAATCACCTTTGGAACCGTCACTCAAATAATTAACGATCAATATTTAAATAAAATATTTAAATATCCAATCATTAAAAAGGGTCGTTACAAGATGATAATGAGACCAAGATTTTGACTAATCTTCCTAAATAATTTATCGATTTTGCTTGAATTTTTTTTGAATTTCTGGCTTATGGATTTCTTAAGTGTCTTTTGATTATAAACTATTTTATCTTTATTTTTAAGAAGTGCTTTGTTGTTCGGATTTTCTAGAAATTCAATACTCTTTAAAGATGTAACCGCCTCTTCCTCTTTTTCTTCTTCCTCCTCTATTTCCATACCTCATCCTTCATCTTCTTCCTCCATTTCCGCCTCTTTATCAAAAGCTAATCTTGTCTCTTTTTCTTTAACTGTTTCATATGAAACGAACATTATAGAAATTTGCATTAAAGTGATATAGGCTTAAGCGAAAAAATTTCCTTAAAAAGAAATATTCTCCTTTGAAAATGACTCCAAAATAAGTAAAAATTCTTGTAAGATAAACAACATGAAAGAAAGAGTTTTCACGATCTGAAAGATGTTTGGGATGAAATTCATCCAAAGTGACTTATGTCTAATTAACGTTATATTGACCATAAAAAGAGAAAAGAGCTTTACATATTTTAGATTTCAGATTGTTGTAATTTCTTGATCTAAGTGTGGTAGTATGTTGTAAAAGAAGATCAACTATTCTAGCCCTTGGTTGAAAATAGCGATTGATGAAATCTTAGTATTCATTATATTAAAAAGATAATGGAAGGTATCTCTTTCATCAATTTTAAACATATTGAGATCCAAGCCGGTAAATTTGCAATTAAGAATAGTATCTAAATTTTCACAATTTAAAATGATTTGTGCCCTTTTGACGCTACTCCAAATTTCAACTTCATTTGCTTCATAAAACTTCCTTTGTATAACACCCCATAAAATAAACCATAAATAAACATTAATAAATAATAATAAACAGTAATAAATTTAATAGGCTAAAAATAAGAATATTGGATAATTAGCAACTGAGCCATGAAAGTATTGTTATTGCATTCATGGCGAGATTTTGATCCGTTTTCATATTTTATTTGTTGAAAACGGAATCCGTATAAAGAAGTTATTAATAAAACAAGTTAGATATAAATTGTTTACGCATAAGGTTTGAAATTCAAATTAAATGAATATAAATATGGAATATAAAAATATATTAATTGGCATAAAAGGGTATTCTACAAGAATTCGAATTGTGTGAATATATATACATATAGAAGAGGACAAGAATAATAAACATAAGGAAAGAATCAAAGTAATTAACTCAAAAATTAACAAAAAGCACATTACTGGGAGATTCAAATCTCTAGGCTCGACACCAGAAGGGGGTGGATCGCCCCTTTTCGAGCGGGGTCGACTTGGGGTGGATCGCCCTCCTATAGAAGAGGTCGACTGCCCTCTAAAGGGAAGAGTAGATGAGGTTATTTTTAACAAGGGACTTATTTATAATTTACGTCAATGGACTATACAGATTAAATCTAATTAATCATATATACACACTTGCAACTATAAGTATAGCCCTTAGCCTCACTCTAAACTCTACTCTCATTTCATTTTATGCCTCTGTATTGTCCCTCTGCTATTGCTGAATCTAGGGGAAAAAATGTTAGGATTCTCTTTTATTCTTCTAACCTCCATGCCATCTCTTCTGATCTACATTCATATCGATTTATATTCTGGAATTTAGTTTTTTATATATAAGATTCTAAGATTTGATTATTATATATATATTAGGAGGACTAGAGTATGATAATTTTGAAGGCTCAATCTAGATCTGGTTCTGCACAAATTCTATTATTCTTCCTTCTCAAATCTTTGTGAGTGGAAATTATATAAATTGCTACTTTCTACATTTTTTTAGTGTAGATTTGCATTTTTATGCCTGTATGGGATTTGGATTTTAAACTAAAATAGAACATTATAAATCCTCCAAATCCTATATTTATTTTATTACAAGAATGGTCAACCAAAAGTTATATGTTTTGGTTTTGGTTGTTAAAATGATGAAAGATAGGCTTCGGGTGTTGTGTAATCCCCTTTTTTGGTCTAATTCACTTGATTTTAACTTTAAATATTCATATGTGTTTATGTAGCAAAACATAATGATTTGAGTGTTATGAATTAATTGTTTTAAGCATCTATTTTAAAAAGATTTGTTCGAATGTATTATATACAATATACAAGAATCATAAGTTTTTGTATGCGATATAAAATTAAAAGTGGAGCAATGCCAGAAGTAAGTTTTTGCATAAGTAATTAGATTATTGCACCCAGTCTATACATTTATTATTTAGATAAGTATTCAAACCTAGGCTGCAAGTTTTATTTGTATGTGTTGTTATTTCCCTTTTTTATCATTGAATGTGAATCCATGCAGTTAAAGCCCTGCTAATTCCCCGCTATAGCCCATAGCACTCTTCAACGGCTACGATATTTCAATTAAGCACTGATGAGCAGTAGATCCGCTTCTAGCCCCGCTATTTTCCGCTACGTCCGCTAAATCAAAGCTTTTTAGCTTCCGCTTTAGCAAAATTAATATATAGAGCTTGATTTGACTAGTTCTTTTGAATTTTTTTAGTAAATTTAGTGTAAAAGGCTAAATTTAAGGCATAAGTGCCTAATATATGGTAACAAACAATTATACTCGTCAAATTTAGCATGCACAACTATGATATTCCTTGATTTTGCTATATAAGATCAATTACTATTAGTTTCTTGTACATGTTTGGACCATGTTAATTGATAGAGAAACTAATTTGCATACCTTAATTATTAGGTCATTATTCACGTGTGCTAAATTCACACCGATTTGTTTATATATTTATAGCGTAATAAACATAATATAAATACGTATTAATTGCGTACTAGATGCGTTAAGTTAGAAAATAAAGAATTCAAATGTCTTAATAGGAAATTTGTATGTATGTGAGTTAATGGCTTATATTATAATTAATGACACACAAACATGAGGTTAACCATTGCTTGTAGTAGAAGCCTGCTCGAAACCGACCCGCATATCCAGTACTACAAGTATGACTTCTTAATGTGAGAGGTATATTTGTCATGGGTCATTATAATTATTATACTAAGACATAGGGTTAAGCCTAACTTGTAGTAGAAGTCTTCCATAAACCCCGGGTAAATCTAGCATTTACAAGTGGTCGGTTTAATGTGAGATACCTTTTGTGTGTGTGTGTGTGTGTGTGTATATATATGTATATTTGTGTGTGAGATAAGCCTACCTCGAGGAAGGTATTAAGTGGCTAACCCTCCGAGGTTAGGTATTAAGTGGTTAGGACTAGCTTCATTCCTAAGATTTAGCACTTGGTTTAGGATCCAAGTCATTGGACCCGCCCTTACCTTGTTAGGTTTTAAGTGGTCACGAGGTCCGCCTTTCTCTAATATTTATGAGGTATTAGATGGTCTTAGCGATTGCGATGAGTTGGGTAGTTCTTTGGAAGTCCGCTTCCTCTAAGGGCTATGTGAGGGTTGACATAGGGACAATTAATATGAAAGGCCTAAGAAACCACCATCTAAGGGAAGTATTACATAGCTAGGAGTTCACACATAGGGACAGTTAAATAGTAACATAGGGGTCCGCTAGGAGGGTCTTAAATTGTGTCGTGCTCCTACCTAAACCTGGTATTAAGTGACTGCATACTATCTCTTGATCTACAATGAGAGTATATATTTATAACGTTGACGATTAAAGATGAGGCCTTAAGTGGTTAGAGGTCCGCCATAGGTTAATAAGTGATAATAGGAATCCACCTTTAAATAAATCTAGGTAATGGCTTTCGATGACCAAGCAGTGCCCACCTCGTTGGGTATTAAATGATTGCAAGGATGTCCTCCCTTATATTAGCGTGTGACGTACTAAGGGACTGTATGGATGTCCATCCTATTATTAACATGTAGGCATTAAGTGATTGTAAGGATGTTTGCCTCATATGTTTAATTATGTGTGTTTTATTGCGTAGAAATAATTCGACAAACCCATAGTGCTAATTATAGGAAGCGGTTATTCCTTAACTTATGTGATTTTCATTTACTAGAACTTATTTGTACTGACCTCACTCCTCTTAATATATAAACGGGTAAATAGGCAGGAGTGCTTGGGATCGGTGATCCTTTGGAGATGAAGCCCGACAATGGAGGCTTTTAGTTATTTATGGCAATATACTGTTGTATTCATGGGATATTTATTATTTATGTACTTTTTATATTTGCTTAAGACTCGTTGTAACCGACATTTATTATGGTTTTATTAATGGTACATATATTTTCAGATATTATATTTTATCCTTGCCGCTGTATGAGATTCTGATTTTGTTTTAGAGTGTTCTGTTATATATATTTAAATATTTCCTTTTTAGGAATCAATGATCCGTTTAGATTGTCTCTAAGTTCCAATAGGCCTTTTCTGGGTCAAAATTTAGGCCTATTCCGGATGGGTTGTTGCATATGGTATAAGAGCATAAATTACTCGATTATGAAAATAATAATATAAAAGACATATTTGTATTTGAAAATGTTTTCAAATTTTACATATATATGTGTGTGTGTGTGTGTGTGTGTGTGTGTGTGTGTGTGTGTGTGTGTGTATATACGTACTATGCCCCCAAAAACATAAGCAGTTATACTAGGCAACTTTGTTTTTCTTCCTCTTTGCTTTCAGCTAAGATACTATCTTAGGAAAGCCTGCTAAGTGTTTATCCTTTTTCAGATAGTAGAATTGAGCGACAATCATCCCCAGCAGCGGAATCAGTTAAGATCTCTGTACTTTCTCGAGTTGTTCCAGTATCTTAGGACCGTGAACCAAGTCCTTGTTGCCTCTCCATCCCCAATTGAACCAGAGCACTACCTGTAACAACCCGAAAATTTGGGGCTAATTTTAAATTTTATTTTAATTAATTGTGATAAGAAATTGTGTCAGAAATTAAAAATTCTATTTTTAAATAATTTATTTTAAATAAGAATGGTTGAAAATTTTAAGTTTATAATAATAATTATATTCTGAACTTGAAATGACGCGGAAATTTCAATAATTGATTTTGAACCTTGAGAGAATTATAATTAGGAATTCGTAACGAATGAACATAATTTATTTGTAGGTATGAATATAACAGAAAATTTGACTGTAGCCTATATTGCATTAATAAAGTGGGCTGAGAACCATAATAAACCTGAATAGTTTATTTATAAATATGAGCAAGACTTTGACATGAAACAATTTGGCTTAACATTAAAATGGGTATTAAGTTATATGCCGAAAGTTCTTATTCTATGGGACCAGTTGATTTGATATTATTTTGACACTGATTTTAAATATATTAATATATGCATTGATTAGAAAATATGTTAATTTATATTGATTTGTGAACATGTCATTAATTTAGTAAACATGACATTTGACATTGATTATAAGTATGCTAATATATGCATTAATTAGGAAAATATATTCAATTGAGAATATGTCATTGACATTAATTTAGAGAATATGTGCATGTAAATTTGAGAAACATACAAATTTGTCAACGAATGTAATTAGACAATACGTTCATGTTAATTTTAAAGATAGAAATTTATGCATGCATTTAATAACGTGTAAAAGGAAGTTATTGCATTTATACTTTTCTTTCTCTTTCTTTAATGCTGAGCGTTTCATGGTATATGTATGAAACAAAGGATGACAATGTATAAACCTCTGCGCATGAAGCATACTGCTGTGACACTTGAAATTAATATTTCATACACATGAAAAATATATATAATGAACAAATGAAACCATAAATATACAAAATAAAGAGTTAGTGTGTCCTGCTCGGTAGGAAAGTGATATGTAAAGCATTTAAGGACCTATTTGAACATAATTCGTCCAAAAGAAAAAGCAACTAATTAAATTCAATTTTTGTAAGTTGGGAATTTAATGTTTGATAAATGTAGCATTTAAGAATTTGTAAAAGCGTCATTAATTTATTTTGAAATATGAATAGTACAAAAGTTTCCAATGCCCTTCTATCTTCGTTGTGTTTTTTAATGCAGCATTTATTCCTTCCCTTCATTGTATCAATTTCTTTCCCTTTTATTTTCTCTACATTCCTCAAATTCAGTACCACGTTTCTCTCTACTCTATTTGTCCTTTAAGCACGCATTTATTTCATTCGTTTATTACATTAATTTCTTTCTCTTCTTTTTATTTTCACACGTCCTATTTTATTCATATACTTTCATTTCTTAAATATACATCCTCTTAATTCCCCTTTGCTCAAATCTTTCTTCACCATTTTTCTCCCTCCCCTTCTCTCTTCTTTTTCCCTTAATCTAGGAAGAATTAAACAAGGCCATAGTTAAACTTTTTAAAGATCTTCCCATCCTCCTCGATTCTAGACAAGTTTTACATCAAACCGTGCACTGTAGCTCCCGAAACTGACCAAATTGGGACAACGTGACATCACCTAACATCTTAGACTTTGTTGTACACAAATCTGACTAGATTTGTATTCTGAATCTAATCTTTATACCAATGCGAGTATTCTGATTTAATTAATTTTGATCTAGTCATTTTGTTTGCTTATAAATCATGTTGTGTATGTTATTAGTTCTGGTATGTGATGTTGCGATTGATTATTGATTTATTTTGAGGTGTTATATGGCTATCCATTTAGTCATTGATTTATTTAGATCTGAAATCACATTTGGATTATCTACATGCATTCCAATTCAAACCATTCTAGTTTAGATTCAAAATATGCTCCTCCCCTCTAGATTCATTTTCTGTTATTTAGATCTGAAACTTTTTTTTGTTATAAAATAAAAGTGAGAATTTACTTTTAAAATTTAATTTGATTTATTTAATCATTATTTCTATGATTATTAATAAGTAGATCTAATAAGACGTGATGTTTAGAACATGGATTTGAACTGTTCACCCCGTATGATGTTGAATCTGAATTGCATGAGATTAGATCTGAAA
Source organism: Allium sativum (assembly GCA_030737875.1). Classification (NCBI taxonomy): domain Eukaryota; kingdom Viridiplantae; phylum Streptophyta; class Magnoliopsida; order Asparagales; family Amaryllidaceae; genus Allium; species Allium sativum. Next base: position 15,246,578 of record JASFAX010000033.1, read on the forward strand.
TTTTGAGGTTTAAATCTGAATTAATAATTAATTAAAATTAATTATGTGTTTAATCATGCCGTGTTGATTTTACATATGCCAAGTTATAACATCACCTCGTAATTACCTTGATGCTAGTTGTTGGATTTGGACTTGTTGTATGTTTGGATGTTGTTGTTATGTTATGTGATGAAAATTTACATTTTATTTGATGCTAATAAAATAAGAATGCGACTTGTGGTGGAATTTACATTTTATTATGTAAAATTAAAATAAGAAATTTACATCGTATGAGAAATTAACATTATTTTTTTTGATATTAATAATAAGTAATTTACAATGCATGAAAAATTAACATTATTCTTAGTGTCATAATAAGTAATTTCACCGCATGTATAAATTAACATTTTTAATGTTAATATTATAAAAATTCAACCGTAGGATGTCATTAACATTTTTAATGTTAATATTATAAAAATTCAACCGTAGGATTGTCATTAACATTTTTATTGTTAATATTATAAAAATTCAACCGTAGGATGTCATTAAATTTTAATGTTAATATTATAAAAATTCAACCGTAGGATGTCATTAATATTTTTAATGTTAATATAACCCCATAGGTTGTCATTAACATTTTTAATATTAAAAAGGAATTTAACCGTAGGAAGATTTACATTATTTTTAATGTAATATAAAGAATGGACTTTACAGTGTAATTAAAGAGTAAATTTTACATCGAAAAGAAAATTGGATTTTTTTATTGTAATTAGAGAATGGAAGAGTACATTTTATTTAATGCAAATTTAATAAAAATGTGACAAGAATGAAAATTTACATTTTTCTTAATGTAAATATGTATGAATTTCACCGTATGTGGAATTTACATTTTTTTTATGTAAATATATATGAATTTCACCGTACGTATATTTTACATTATTTTTAATATAAATTGAATAGTAATTACATCGTAGGATAATTTTACATTATTTTATAATGTAAATAAAAAAGGGGATTTACACTGTGTAAAATTAACATATTTTTAATGTTAATATTAAAGAATTTATACCGTAGGAATTAACATATTTATGATGTTAATATAAAAGAATGACACCGTGGGATGATTGACATTATTTATGATGTTAATAAAAAGAAAATTGATCGTAGGATAAGTTACATTATTTTATAATGTAATATGAAGGAATTTTCATCACATGAAATAAACAACATTTTTATAATGAAATATGAAGGAATTTTCATCGCATGAAATAAATAACATTTTTATATGTTAATTATGAATGAATTTTCATTGCATGAAATAAATTATGTTTTTATATGTAATTTATGAATGAATTTACATTGTATGAAATAAATTACGTTTTTATATGTAATTTATGAATGAATTTACATCATATTAAATAAATTACATTTTATTATGTAATTTATGAATGAAATTAGTCCGCATGAAGTAAATTACACTTTATTATGTAATTGATGAATGAATTTAACCCGCATGAATGAAATTTCATTTTATGCTATGTAATGAATGTATGAATTTACATTGTAAAAAAATTTAATTTAAACAAGTAGTAGAAGTTACATTGTAATTAAAAATTACATTTTTATAATGTAAATAAGAAGTAGGACTTACATTGTAAATAAAATTTATATTTTTATATTTAATTAAGAACGGTGAATTATAAATTACATTCCAATGTAAATGTAAGATTAAAAGAACGAAATGAGAAGTTGGATTATAATTTACATTTTATTGTAAATTAAAGAAACCAAAGAAATAAAAGGGAAGAATTCATCATCCATTTATGATTTACATTTTCCTGTAAATGAAGGAATGAAAGGATAAAGAATGGAAAAGATACATAAGAATTAAGAATTAAACGGTTTACGTTCATATATTTATATATATATATATAATTAAAATTAAACGAATCAGTCGGAGTTTCTTGAAACTGCAACCGTGAGGATCGCCTTGGAAAAATCTTTCCAACGATATATACTACGTCAAAATCCAACGGTTAGATTTCGAGATATGTGAAAAACAAAATTGATTGAAAACAGCGCCAGAATCGACATTGACCTGAATCGTCGTTAATTAAGGATTAAATTATTCTTAATTAAATAAAAATAGGAAATAATCGTCATAAATTAAAAATAACGATAAGGAAGAATTTTCACTATATATATCTGTATACGAAGATTATTTGGAAAGGCCGAGTTAATCTCATTCCAAATAATCAAACGACGTTAAGACTTGAAGTGAAAGACGGCGAATGAAGACCGTCAATCTTCCCCTCAGGAGGACAGCGATTGAGGCTTTGAATTGATTTGCTCCCAATTCAAGGTCATGGTCATTGCCTGAACGAACATGTTGATTGAACGGGTTAGGCTTTCGCTCAGACCCAGAGCATAAGCTATTAAATGGATTGTGTGTCTGACATCATACTATATCAAATATCACGTTATTGATCTTTTGTCGAAGGTATGGATGTTTGGTGGCGGGGAATTTATTCTCTTGCTTAACACCCGTTCATATATTTCGGCAAAGGGTTGGTAGTATGGTATGGAGTGATGATGTGGCACGCTAAGGTGCATATGATCAAGGTTTTGTTGAAAAGCAGGCCTTGAGGGACGATCAAAGCATAGTCTGTTTAGGCATAGCTTTGTGTACAACGTGACTTCGCGAGCCTCACACACCGGCGGAGTCTAAAACGGGAGAAGGGAACGCAGGGAGAGCAGCACGTTTCTTTCTAGCTAGAGTGGTGTCAGTGACCTACCAGCCCTGACATTTTACTTATGTGGATGATGGAATGAGGCGCCTCGGATAGGTCCTATAGGATCGGGAAACGTGTTTTCAGGAATTGCCAATCCACGAAGCTGTATGTATGGACCGGCCCTGCAGGATCCAAGGGTTCACTGCGGGGAATCCTGAGACATTAGCTAGAGTGTCTCGAATCGGTAGGAGCTCCTCCCTAGCCTGGACTCAGATGGAAATCCAAATTCCAAATATGACCCTACGGATTTGATTGTATTACTAGTACGGAGGCATAGCATATTGTACCTATGCTTCCTAGGATTGATACATTTATTTTTGAAATGTTTTGTTATATATACTAATAATAATATTAAACCCGTATTTGCCGTATTTAGCATGTTTAATCACCATAAGGGAAAACTCTATCCTCTGGTGTGCACTGCATTGTGTGATGGGACTTGAGTCTTATGGTGATTCCATTTTTCTAAAAAGCATTGCATTGTTGCACGATTTATTTATCTGCTTGTTCTGACACTTTTAAAATTATGCACGGAAATCCATTGAAATAAATCCGTTCCGCATTAGCGGCATGGTCTTTGGATTTGCCATATTATTATTAGTATGTTAGTTAAGAATTCTCACACCAGTCCCACGACTGACCTGTAGTTTGTTTCACCTTTTTGCAAACTCGGGTGCCCTCTTCTCTACACGGACAGGCAAGTAAACAGGTTATCTTTCGCTGAGCCTTTCCTTGGAGCTGCTTATTATTTCTCTTGGATTTGCTTGTGGGGAGGTGATGACTAGGAGTTTGAAGACTTATCATTCGCTGCTCTTACATTTTTCTCTTTCCTTTTATTTCAGACATGAAACTTGTTTTATTCCACGTTGTTTAAGTTGGAGTTGGAACTTATTTCTTTTCTGCGAATTTGATGTAATAATGTAGAAGTCTGTGACTGTGGATTTTCTGTGATGGACAACATTATATTTCCGCTGCTATGATGTTGTTACTCTATGAATTTCCCATGCTATTTTGTATCTGTGATATGTATTATTGTATTTATGTTGTATTCCAAATGATCATCTCTTACTTTCACTTCGTGGAAGTTTGGGGTTATCACAGTTGGTATCAGAGCTTTGGTTAATCTTAGCTTTGGAATATAACATATTTATGATAATTCGTTTACATAGAATCACAATATTCTATGGCGAACATTTCACGAGATACATAATAGCCAGTCACTTTATCATCATCTTTTCATTCATCCTTCGATCTTTTCTATCTCTTAGAATCACCATTACCGTTGTTTTGACTCTTCCCTTGATCGTACGTTCGAAGAAGGCTAAGGGAATTGAAGATGCTCAAGGGACACATGTTTACGAAGGAGTGAAAGGACCAACTTCTTCAGTGCCAGCTTCTACCGAAGGAGGAGGAAAGCCTGATGTTTCTAATGGTACGCCTAGAATAAGCTACATTTTCCATGTTGCTTTCTATTCCTTTGAGTTTTGATTTTATGAGCCGTTGCTTGGCTTTCTCTCCCTCCTATCCACTTTCTTCCTTTTCTTTTTGGATTGATGAGACTCTCTGAGGTCAATTTCATTTTTCTTGATGCTCTCCATTCAAAGGAGGTTATGGCAAAATTCTTCTAGAATTTAATGGGTTAACCAAAATCTTGAAATTTAAGAATTTTTTTTTAATAATAAAACTGATTTTAGCTACTTTCCTTTTCGAGGACGAAAAGTTCTTAAGTGGGGGAGACTGTAACAACCCGAAAATTTGGGGCTAATTTTAAATTTTATTCTAATTAATTGTGTTAAGAAATTGTGTCAGAAATTAAAAATTCTATTTTTAAATAATTTATTTTAAATAAGAATGGTTGAAAATTTTAAGTTTATAATAATAATTATATTCTGAACTTGAAATGACACGGAAATTTCAATAATTGATTTTGAACCTTGAGAGAATTATAATTGGGAGTTCATAATGAATGAACATAATTTATTTGTAGGTATGAATATAACAGAAAATTTGACTGTAGCCTATATTGCATTAATAAAGTGGGCTGAGAACCATAATAAACCTGAATAGTTTATTTATAAATATGAGCAAGACTTTGACATGAAACAATTAGGCTTAACATTAAAATGGGTATTAAGTTATATGCCTAAAGTTTTTATTCTATGGGACCAGTTGATTTGATATTATTTTGACATTGATTTTAAATATATTAATATATGCATTGATTAGAAAATATGTTAATTTATATTGATTTGTGAACATGTCATTAATTTAGTAAACATGACATTTGACATTGATTATAAGTATGCTAATATATGCATTAATTAGGAAAATATATTCAATTGAGAATATGTCATTAACATTAATTTAGAGAATATGTGCATGTAAATTTGAGAAACATACAAATTTGTCAACGAATGTAATTAGACAATACGTTCATGTTAATTTTAAAGATAGAAATTTATGCATGCATTTAATAACGTGTAAAAGGAAGTTATTGCATTTATACTTTTTTTTTTCTTTTTCTTTCTTTAATGCTGAGCGTTTCATGGTATATGTATGAAACAAAGGATGACAATGTATAAACCTCTGCGCATGAAGCATACTGCTGTGACACTTGAAATTAATATTTCATACACATGAAAAATATATATAATGAACAAATGAAACCATAAATATACAAAATAAAGAGTTAGTGTGTCCTGCTCGGTAGGAAAGTGATATGTAAAGCATTTAAGGACCTATTTGAACATAATTCGTCCAAAAGAAAAAGCAACTAATTAAATTCAATTTTTGTAAGTTGGGAATTTAATGTTTGATAAATGTAGCATTTAAGAATTTGTAAAAGCGTCATTAATTTATTTTGAAATATGAATAGTACAAAAGTTTCCAATGCCCTTCTATCTTCGTTGTGTTTTTTAATGCAGCATTTATTCCTTCCCTTCATTGTATCAATTTCTTTCCCTTTTATTTTCTCTACATTCCTCAAATTCAGTACCACGTTTCTCTCTACTCTATTTGTCCTTTAAGCACGCATTTATTTCATTCGTTTATTACATTAATTTCTTTCTCTTCTTTTTATTTTCACACGTCCTATTTTATTCATATACTTTCATTTCTTAAATATACATCCTCTTAATTCCCCTTTGCTCAAATCTTTCTTCACCATTTTTCTCCCTCCCCTTCTCTCTTCTTTTTCCCTTAATCTAGGAAGAATTAAACAAGGCCATAGTTAAACTTTTTAAAGATCTTCCCATCCTCCTCGATTCTAGACAAGTTTTACATCAAACCGTGCACTGTAGCTCCCGAAACTGACCAAATTGGGACAACGTGACATCACCTAACATCTTAGACTTTGTTGTACACAAATCTGACTAGATTTGTATTCTGAATCTAATCTTTATACCAATGCGAGTATTCTGATTTAATTAATTTTGATCTAGTCATTTTGTTTGCTTATAAATCATGTTGTGTATGTTATTAGTTCTGGTATGTGATGTTGCGATTGATTATTGATTTATTTTGAGGTGTTATATGGCTATCCATTTAGTCATTGATTTATTTAGATCTGAAATCACATTTGGATTATCTACATGCATTCCAATTCAAACCATTCTAGTTTAGATTCAAAATATGCTCCTCCCCTCTAGATTCATTTTCTGTTATTTAGATCTGAAACTTTTTTTTGTTATAAAATAAAAGTGAGAATTTACTTTTAAAATTTAATTTGATTTATTTAATCATTATTTCTATGATTATTAATAAGTAGATCTAATAAGACGTGATGTTTAGAACATGGATTTGAACTGTTCACCCCGTATGATGTTGAATCTGAATTGCATGAGATTAGATCTGAAATTTTGAGGTTTAAATCTGAATTAATAATTAATTAAAATTAATTATGTGTTTAATCATGCCGTGTTGATTTTACATATGCCAAGTTATAACATCACCTCGTAATTACCTTGATGCTAGTTGTTGGATTTGGACTTGTTGTATGTTTGGATGTTGTTGTTATGTTATGTGATGAAAATTTACATTTTATTTGATGCTAATAAAATAAGAATGCGACTTGTGGTGGAATTTACATTTTATTATGTAAAATTAAAATAAGAAATTTACATCGTATGAGAAATTAACATTATTTTTTTTGATATTAATAATAAGTAATTTACAATGCATGAAAAATTAACATTATTCTTAGTGTCATAATAAGTAATTTCACCGCATGTATAAATTAACATTTTTAATGTTAATATTATAAAAATTCAACCGTAGGATGTCATTAACATTTTTAATGTTAATATTATAAAAATTCAACCGTAGGATTGTCATTAACATTTTTATTGTTAATATTATAAAAATTCAACCGTAGGATGTCATTAAATTTTAATGTTAATATTATAAAAATTCAACCGTAGGATGTCATTAATATTTTTAATGTTAATATAACCCCATAGGTTGTCATTAACATTTTTAATATTAAAAAGGAATTTAACCGTAGGAAGATTTACATTATTTTTAATGTAATATAAAGAATGGACCTTACAGTGTAATTAAAGAGTAAATTTTACATCGAAAAGAAAATTGGATTTTTTTTTTATTGTAATTAGAGAATGGAAGAGTACATTTTATTTAATGCAAATTTAATAAAAATGTGACAAGAATGAAAATTTACATTTTTCTTAATGTAAATATGTATGAATTTCACCGTATGTGGAATTTACATTTTTTTTATGTAAATATATTTGAATTTCACCGTACGTATATTTTACATTATTTTTAATATAAATTGAATAGTAATTACATCGTAGGATAATTTTACATTATTTTATAATGTAAATAAAAAAGGGGATTTACACTGTGTAAAATTAACATATTTTTAATGTTAATATTAAAGAATTTATACCGTAGGAATTAACATATTTATGATGTTAATATAAAAGAATGACACCGTGGGATGATTGACATTATTTATGATGTTAATAAAAAGAAAATTGATCGTAGGATAAGTTACATTATTTTATAATGTAATATGAAGGAATTTTCATCGCATGAAATAAACAACATTTTTATAATGAAATATGAAGGAATTTTCATCGCATGAAATAAATAACATTTTTATATGTTAATTATGAATGAATTATCATTGCATGAAATAAATTATGTTTTTATATGTAATTTATGAATGAATTTACATTGTATCAAATAAATTACGTTTTTATATGTAATTTATGAATGAATTTACAACATATTAAATAAATTACATTTTATTATGTAATTTATGAATGAAATTAGTCCGCATGAAGTAAATTACACTTTATTATGTAATTGATGAATGAATTTAACCCGCATGAATGAAATTTCATTTTATGCTATGAAATGAATGTATGAATTTACATTGTAAAAAAAAATTTATAATTTAAACAAGTAGTAGAAGTTACATTGTAATTAAAAATTACATTTTTATAATGTAAATAAGAAGTAGGACTTACATTGTAAATAAAATTTATATTTTTATATTTAATTAAGAACGGTGAATTATAAATTACATTCCAATGTAAATGTAAGATTAAAAGAACGAAATGAGACGATGGATTATAATTTACATTTTATTGTAAATTAAAGAAACCAAAGAAATAAAAGGGAAGAATTCATCATCCATTTATGATTTACATTTTCCTGTAAATGAAGGAATGAAAGGATAAAGAATGGAAAAGATACATAAGAATTAAGAATTAAACGGTTTATGTTCATATATTAATATATATATATATATATAATTAAAATTAAACGAATCGAACGCGGTAGTTCGCGTTTTAAAATCATATCTTTAAACGACTATACAAGAAGATCCGACCGTCGAAGTTTCTGGAAACTGAAACCGTGAGGACCGCCTCGGAAAAATCTTTCCAACGATATATACTACGTCAAAATCCAACGGTTAGATTTCGAGATATGTGAAAAACAAAATTGATTGAAAACAGCGCCAGAATTGACATTGACCTGAATCGTCGTTAATTAAGGATTAAATTATTCTTAATTAAATAAAAATAGGAAATAATCGTCATAAACTAAAAATAACGATAAGGAAGAATTTTCACTATAAATATCTATATACGAAGATTATTTGGAAAGGCCGAGTTAATCTCATTCCAAATAATCAAACGACGTTAAGACTTGAAGTGAAAGACGGCGAATGAAGACCGTCAATCTTCCCCTCAGGAGGACAGCGATTGAGGCTTTCAATTGATTTGCTCCCAATTCAAGGTCATGGTCATTGCCCGAACGAACATGTTGATTGAACGGGTTAGGCTTTCGCTCAGACCCAGAGCATAAGCTATTAAATGGATTGTGTGTCTGACATCATACTCTATCAAATATCACGTTATTGATCTTTTGTCGAAGGTATGGATGTTTGGTGGCGGGGAATTTATTCTCTTGCTTAACACCCGTTCATATATTTCGGCAAAGGGTTGGTAGTATGGTATGGGGTGATGATGTGGCACGCTAAGGTGCATATGATCAAGGTTTTGTTGAAAAGCAGGCCTTGTGGGACGATCAAAGCATAGTCTGTTTAGGCATAGCTTTGTGTACAACGTGACTTCGCGAGCCTCACACATCGGCGGAGTCTAAAACGGGAGAAGGGAACGCAGGGAGAGCAGCACGTTTCTTTCTAGCTAGAGTGGTGTCAGTGACCTACCAGCCCTGACATTTTACTTATGTGGATGATGGAATGAGGAGCCTCGGATAGGTCCTATAGGATCGGGAAACGTGTTTTCAGGAATTGCCAATCCACGAAGCTGTATGTGTGGACCGTCCCTGCAAGATCCAAGGGTTCACTACGGGGAATCCTGAGACATTAGCTAGAGTGTCTCGAATCGGTAGGAGCTCCTCCCTAGCCTGGACTCAGATGGAAATCCAAATTCCAAATACGACCCTACGGATTTGATTGTATTACTAGTACAGAGGCATAGCATATGGTACCTATGCTTCCTAGGATTGATACATTTATTTTGAAATGTTTTGTTATATATACTAAAAATAATATTAAACCCGTATTTGTCGTATTTATCATGTTTAATCACCATAAGGGAAAACTCTATCCTCTGGTGTGCGTTGCATTGTGTGATGGGACTTGAGTCTTATGGTGATTCCATTTTTCTAAAAGTCATTGCGTTGTTGCACGATTTATTTATCTGCTTGTTCTGACACTTTTAAAATTATGCACGGAAATCCATTGAAATAAATCCGTTCCGCATTAGCGGCATGGTCTTTGGATTTGCCATTTTATTATTAGTATGTTAGTTAAGAAGTCTCACACCAGTCCCACGATTGACCTGTAGTTTGTTTCACCTTTTTGCGAACTCGGGTGCCCTCTTCTCTACACGGGCAGCCAAGTAAACATGTTATCTTTCGCTGGGAGCCTTTCCTTGGAGCTGCTTATTATTTCTCTTGGATTTGCTTGTGGGGAGGTGATGACTAGGAGTTTGAAGACTTATCATTCGCTGCTCTTACATTTTTCTCTTTCCTTTTATTTCAGACATGAAACTTGTTTTATTCCACATTGTTTAAGTTGGAGTTGGAACTTATTTCTTTTCTGTGAATTTGATGTAATAATGTAGAAGTCTGTGACTGTGGATTTTTTGTGATGGACAACATTATATTTCCGCTGCTATGATGTTGTTACTCTATGAATTTCCCATGCTATTTTGTATCTGTGATATGTATTATTGTATTTATGTTGTATTCCAAATGATCATCTCTTACTTTCACTTCGTGGAAGTTTGGGGTTATCACACTACCCGTTGAAGTGTCTCTTAATTTTCCTAGGCTTTGTAAATACTTCGTAAACTTAGGAGTTAAGACATTCCTTAGAACTAAAGGACATCTGGAGGCAAGGCGTAGATAGCTGAGTGCGATCGGATTTTTGAAGCCACAAGACGGGATGACCCTTTTAAACATAGGATAGTCGCTTGACATCTTAAGGGTGATGCTCTAGAGTGGTGGAACATAGCCTCTAAAAAAATGTTGGTAAGTGTTTTCATGGGATGAGTTTAAGGCAAGGTTTGAGATGAAGTTCTTATTCAATGCGAAGATGACCCTATAAATTAGGGAGATTTATTCAGCTAAAACAAGGAGTGACCGGTTTGAGAGTATGCGAAGAAGTTCACTAAGGTATTCAAGTTCGGAAGGGGATTAATAGACACGTCGATGATAAGGCATTAAGATTTGTTAAAGGATTAAATTCCCCATTGAGAGAGATGTTACTAACACAAGTGACCTTTGGAGCTAGTTTGAGGCATTGTAGAGACTGCAGGTAAAGAGAAGAAGGAGAATAAGGGCCATAGTACTTCTAGAAACGGAAGGAAGAAAAATAATTGATGGTCGAATAAGAAGAAGAATGGAATGTTTAAGAGGGAGGCCAAAGCATATGGGAGATGCCATCGTAAGGACCATAAGGTCAAGGATTGTATGGTGAACCTGGCAAAGCCTGAATTTAATGGAAAACGCTTTTATTATCACAAGATGGACACTTAGCAGGAAACTTTCCCAGTGCAAAGGAAGGACAGGGTAGTCAGAATTATGCTTTGGAGGCAACACCACTTCAGACCCAACACCCAAAAGATCAGGGACAGCCAGCTTTGGAAGGTATAATATCAATTTTAGGAACTTTTGTGTATACCTTGTTTGATTGGGAGCGACCCATTCCTTCATCAATAGAAAGATTGTTGATTTCTTAATTTTTTTCAATGTCTCTTGCTAATAGTCCGATAAAGGTGTCCAATCCTATTGGAGGAGCTAAGCAACTTTTTCTTTTTTGTAAAGACCTAGTATTAGATATTAACAATATTGATTTCTTATGTAATGCGTATATGTTATATTCTCAAGGGTATGGTCTTATATTAAGGATGGATTGGTTATCATTTTATGGGGTCATTCTTAATTGCGATAAGAAAGTTGTTTGCTTGATAAGCCACAGAGGTCGTAGTTAAGAGATCCCTAATCGGAGTTGAAATAGGGATTCGACCATATTGCATTCCTTATCATTTGATTTAGAAGGACCACCTTCGGTGCTTGTTGTGTGCGAGTTTCCAGACGTCTTTGAGGAAGTCATGGGACTTCTACCTCCTTAAAGAAATCTCATTTAGGATAAACCTCGAAAAGGATGTGAGGCCAGTTGCATTGCTGCTAACGCACATTGCCCCAAAGGAAATGAGAGAAACGGGTAAATATATCTCTAAGTTATGGCAGAAAGGATTTATCTGGTAGAGTAATTCTGAGTGGGGAGCACCTATAGTATTTGCCACCAAATCCGATGGATCACTGAATTATGTGTGAATTATAGGGAACTCAACAACCTGACTAAGAAGAACAGTTGCCCCTTGCCTAGGATAGATGACATATTCGAACATTTGGGAGATGCCCAAATATTTTCTTAGTTGGACCTAGTGACAAGATTTCACTAGTTGAGGATTGATTTACAGGAGAGTCAACCTAAGACAACGTTTAGGACGCCCAACGGATTATTTGAGAAGGAGGTATTGCCCTTCAGTTTGACAAGTGTCCCTGCTTTCTTTTTTGATCTTATAAGTAGGCTATTTAAGGGCATTCTCAGCAAGGTAATTATGGTGTTCGTGGATGACATTCTTATCTTTTCCATGGACTTTAAGGAGCATGAGGATCATTTAAGAAAAGTCCAAGGAACTCGGAGGGAAACAAACTTAAGGCTAAGTTCTCGAAATGTCATTTTTGAACAAAGAAGTCAAATTTCTTGGACACATAGTTTTAGAGAAAGGATTGGCAATAGACCCCGCAAAGGTAGAGGTTGTTCAAGAAAGGAGGATACCCCGTAATGCCTCAGATGTTAGAAGTTTTCTAGGGTTGGCGGGACACTATAGGAAATTTATTAAGGACTTTACAAGGATTGCATGCACTCTAACCCAGTTAACAAAGAATAATTTTGGGTTCATTTGGAGTGAGAAGTGTAGTAGGGCCTTTGAAATATTAAAATAATCTCTGACGAGTGGATCTATCCTTATTATTCCTGATGGTGCGAAGATGTTCACGGCTTTTACTGATGCTGGTGGAATGGGGTTAGGAGCGGTACTCATGCAAAAGGCTGGGGGAGTTTCCTATGAAAGTAGACAACTTAAGGGCCATGAGAAAAGATACCCTATGCATGACTTGGAGCTCGCAGCTGTAGTGTTTTCTTTGAAGATGAGGAGACACTACCTTTAGGGGAGAAGTTTGTGCTCATCACAAACCATAAGACTCTTAAGTACTTGTTTACTCAGCGCGATCTGAATCTTCGATAATAGCGGTGGACAAAGTTTATAACATCGTTCGACTTTGCTATCCGATATACCTTAGGGAAGGGTAATGTTGATGTTAACGCTTTGAGCTAAAGGCATTCTACCCTAAGTACGATTGATGAGAAGAAGTGGTTGGATTTTTTTCTAGTTTTAATCTTCCGCCACCATTTGAAGCATCCCAAGTATTTCTTAATGTTCTAGAAGTGCGGCAAGCTTTGCTAGATAGAATCAGGCATGGGAAAGATCTCAATGATGAGTTGAGGATTTTGAGGGAAAGGATGTCTAGAGGAGAACCCTTCCTAACTCGGATAGGTATTCAATAGTTAGTTATGGGAGTTTGAGAAGGGACAATCGGCTTAGTGTCCCTAAGGATGGAGATCTTAGAAAGGAATGTCTAGAGGATTGTCAGAGGTCAAGGATGACCATACACCCCGAGGAAAAAAATGTTCAGAGATATGAAGAGAAGTTTTTATTGGGAAGGAATGAAAAAGGATGTTGTAAAGTTTGTAGCAAGATGTTTGACTTGTCAAAAGGTTAATATAAAGCAAGTTAGGCTCGTAGGGTTATTGTTACCCTAAGTGGAAATGGAAACACATTTTGATGAATTTCATAGATGGTCTTCTGAGGAGTTAAAATGGAAATGAAGCCATTTGGGTCGTGGTGTATCATTTAACGAAGAGTGCTTATTTTATCCCGTCAAGAAGAATAGGACAGCACCTTCTTTAGCCCAGTTATATGTCAAGGAGGTAGATAGACAACATGGAATCCAACAAGCATAGTTAGTGATAGAGACCCTTTGTTTACAAGCGATTTTTAGAGGATCCTACAAGCAGTCTTGGGGATGATGTTGAGTTTAAGTATAGCCTACCACCCGTAGACTGATAGACAGATGGAAAGAGTCGATAGAGTTCTTGAGGATCTACTTAGAGCCTGCATCATCGACTTCGGAGGAGCTTGGGAGCAGCATTTGCCATTGTTGGAGTTTTCATGTAACAACAGTCATTAAGTGATGATTGGTATAGCCCCTTATGAAGCATCGTATAAACTGACAAGGTTTTACTCGGGCCAGACCTTATCCGTGATTCCATGGAGAAAGTCGCTTTGATTCGATAAAAAAAATGAAGGCAGCCCAAGACCAGCAGAAATCGTATGTGGATAAGAGGAGTAAGGAACTCGAGTTTAGCATTGGAGATTTAGTATTTGTGAAAATTTCCCCTCTTAAGAAGATTGTTCGGTTTGGAATGACAGGGAAGTTGGCTCCCTGATTTATTAGGTCATTTGGAATCGTTGATAGGATAGGGAAACTAGCTTATCATGTGGATTTTCCCGAGTGTTTATTAGGGATCCATAACGTTTTCCATGTTTCTCATCTCTGGCAATGCCTTCATGATCTCATTGTTGCGCTTGAGCTAAATCATATTGGAGACATAGGTAGCTTTAAGCTAGAACCTAGGGTGCCCCATGTCGCCTTAAGGATTGTGGAGCGTAAAATTAAAAGACTCCGCAACAAATCCAGCAGACTAGTCTGAGTCGATGGAAAGATAACCCTATGGAAAGCACTTGGGAAACTGAAGAGAAGATGAGTCAAACTCATCCAGAGCTTTTCTCGAGTAATTACTTCCTCAAAATTTCCTTTTATGGTTGCATCATGGTTGCTAGATTGGATGGTAGGTGATGGTTGCAACACAAATGCACCGCACACTCATATAGAAATTAAATGCATATTAACGTGTTTTCAAACATTTAGTATCACTTACTACACATAGGTGCTAGGACTGAGCTCACTACAGCAAGTCTGCACTGAAAATCACAATGAGTTATGGATGCTTTATGGATGTTTATAAATAAAATGGGTGTACAACATGGTGGTTAGAATGAGTTGTGTTTTTCACCCTTCAAAAAGATTTCAGGACGAAATCACTTTTAAGGGAAGGAGAATGTAACACCTCGTAAAATAAACCATAAACAAAAATAAATAATTAAATTTAGCAAATAATAATAAATCGTAACAAATTCAATAAGATGAAAATAATAATTTGGGTAATTGAGAGTTGGGCCATGAAAGTACTGTTACTCATTCGTGGCAAGATGCTGATCCATTTCCATATTTTATTTGCTGAAAATGGAGTCCGTATGAAGAAGTTATTAATAAAACAAGTTGGACATACATTGTTTACACATAACGTTTGAAATTCAAATTGAATGAATATATATATGTAATATAAAAATATATTAAATGGCATAAAAGTGTATTCCATAAGAATTTGAATTGTGAGCAGATATATACATATATAAATGGATAAGAATAATAAATATAAGGAAAGAATCAATGTGATTAACTCAGAAATTAATAAAAACACATTACTGGGAGAATCAAATCTCCAGGCTTGACCCTAGAAGGGGGTCGACCGGCCTCCTGAGGGAAGAGTAGAGGAGGTTATTTTTAACATGGGACTTATTTATAATTTGCATCAATGGACTGTTCGGATAAATTCTAACTAATCTACGGTCTATATGCACACTTGCAACTATAAACATATCCCTTAGCCTCACTCTGAAACCTACTCTCATTTCATTCTATGCTTCCATATTGTCCCTCTTCCATTGCTGAATTCCAGGAAAAAAAGGTTAAGATTCAATTTTATTCCTCTAACTCCCCATTCTATCTCTTCTGATCTAGACTCGTACAGATTTAGATTCTGGAATTTATTTTTATATATGTAAGATTCTAAGTTTTGATTCCTTTTTATCACTGAATGTGAATACACATGTTTGGACAATGTTTATTGATAGGGAAATTAACCTGTGTTCTTTTTTCTTATTAGGATTGACATTTCAAACATATTAGGTCATTCTTCATGTGCTCTAAACGTATGCTTATTTATGTATATATTTATAGCGTAATAAACATTATTAATTGCTTACTAAATGCGTTAAGTTAGTAAAATAAGAATTCAAATGTCCCCACAGGAAATTTGTTTGTGCACGAGTTAATGGCTTTTATTATAATTAGTGACACTAACACGAGGTTAACCATTTCTTGTAGTAGAAGTCTACCGGTAGCCGACCGGCATATTCAGCATCTACAAGGAAGACTGGTTAATGTGATAGGTATAAGTGTCATGGGTCATTATAATTACTACACTAAGATGCGAGGTTAAGCCTAACTTGTAGTACAAGCCTACCTTGAATAGCCCGGCAAATCCATCATCTACAAGCGGTCGGATTAATATGAGATGTTTGTGTGTGTATGTGTTTATGACGTAGGCTTGCTTACAGGAAGGTATTAAGTGGCTTTCCCGCCTGGTTTGGGTATTAAGTGGTTAGGACTAGGTCCATTCCTAAGGTTTATCTCTTAGTTCAGGATCCATGTCATGGGACTACCCTTACCTAATTAGGATTTAAGTGGTCACGAGGTCCGCCTTTCTCCAATATTTTTGAGTTATTAAAGGGTCTTAGTGATTACGATGAATTTGGTAGTTCTGCAGAAGTCTTCTTCCTTTTGAGGATATGCGAGGGTCGACCTACGGATGGTTAATATGAAAGGCCTAAGAAACCATCGTCTAAGGGAAGTATTAAGTGGTTAGGAGTTCACCTGTAGCGACAACTAGATAGTAACGTAGGGGTCTGCCATGAGGGTCTTAAATGGTGTTGTGGTTCTACCTAAACCTGGTATTAAGTGACTGCTTACTATATCTCGATCTACAATGATAGTATATATTTATAATGTTGACGATTAAAGATGAGGCCTTAAGTGGATAGGGGTCCGCCATTGGGTAATTAGTAATAATAGGAATCCACCCTTAAATAAATCTTGGTAATGGCCTTAAGTGACCATGTAGTGCCTACCTCGTAGGGTATTAAGTAGCTATATGGATTCTGCCCTTATATTAGTGTGTGGGGGTATTAAGTGATTTAAGGATGTCTGCCTTATTATTAACATGTAGGCCTTAAGTGACTATAAGGGTGTCAGTCTCATGTGTTTAATTGTGTGTGTTTACTTACGTAGACATAATTCGACAAACCCATACTGCCAAGTATAGGAAATAGTTATTCCTTAAATTATGTGATTTTCATTCACCGGAACTTATTGTTTTGACCACCCTCCTCTTAACATATAAACAGGTTAGTATGCAGGAACGCTTGGGATCGGTGATGCTTTAGAGATGGAGCTCGACGATGGAGGATTTTAGTTATTTATGGCAATATCATTATTGTACTATTATTAGGATAGTTATTATTGATGTACCTTTTATTATCACTTAAGACTCATTGTAACCAACATTTATGATGGTTTTATTTGAAGTACACCTATTTTGAGATATTATATTTTATCCCTTCCGTTGTGTGATATTCTAATTTTGTTTTAGACTACTCTGTTATATCTATTTAAATATTACCTTACAGGAACCAATGATCTATTTAGAATGGCTTTAAGTTCCGATGAGCCTTTTCTGGGTCAAAAATTAGGCCCATCCCGGGCCAGTTGTTACACTTTGTAAACCCACAAAAAACAGTTTAACAAGATTTGGGTAGTAAACAAAATTATTTTTGAAGTGAATCGATTAATTATGAGCACCACTGTAACAACCCGGGATTTCAGAACCAATTTAAAATTTCGATTTAAGCTATTTTAAGGAATATGGGAACATAAATTGGTTATTTTGCTAAATAAATTTTGAGGATAATTTTAAATTAGTTTTTATATTTTATTTGACTTAAAATAACCTCAGTAAATTATTAAACTGATTTATAAGCCTTGTATTTGAAAAAAATTGAAAATTCGAATTTTAAAATCATTGCCTAGCCCTTATGAAGTAAAATTTTGCTAGCGAGCTCAGAAATCAACGAGATCAATTTTGTTAGACACAGAATAATAAGTCGTGGCTACATTTCAAGTTTCACGTGAAACAGCTTAGCATGTGGTCGTGAGAGGCAAATCTATTTGGGGCAAAACTGACAGTCAGTTTACAAAGGAACATTACAGAGATGATCTCGGAATTCGATTTCACTTTTTTTTAGATTTGTATCGTCAAATAATGGAAGAATCCTAAGTTTCATTATTTATGGAGTTACCATTTGGCCGTACAAGAAGAAAAGGTACGTAAAAATCACATTTTTGGGGCCTATTTGAGCATATTTGAGAATTTAAAATGAAGGTCAAACGAATTCGGAATTTGACGAAAGTTGATTCGTTAGATCCGTAATCCCATGTAATTTCTTGTTTTAAAATTTTATAGCAAACAGAGATCATTTGCAATTAGCCAATTGGACAGAGAAAGAGATAAAATCTCTTACTTAGATCACTTTTCTTCCTTCCTTCTTCATTTTCCTCCTTCCTATTCTTTCTTCCTCCTTCCTTAAAAATGACCTCCTCTCTACAAATTTCCGCAGCCCCTCCCCTTCCACCTGAACCCGCCGCCGCCTCCCCGTGCCCTCAACCGCCGGCGCCACCCTCCCCATCCCCAAACCCAAAACCCTAGCCCCCTTTTCTAGCTCCAAAACTCCATCTTTTTTCACCCTCCACCATTTCATACACCTCCTACCTCTTTTACAGCACTTCTAATCCCCTCTAAACCTCCAAATACTATATATTCTCGCTGCGCCAAGTCCGGACAGCGGAGACTCCGCTTTGAAACCCCTTATTTGTGTCCATTTCCTTATCCATTTAGCTCCATACTCCCGAATCTACTAATGTCCAAGCATTGGAGTATGTTAGAGCGAAGTCGAGCACCGTGGACCATCGGGAAGCCACATTGGAGCTCAGCAGAGTCGCATTCCTCCGCTTTAAAGTTTGGTGGAGTGGAAATCTCTGTGAGATCTCTCTCACTCAAAATATTTTTACAGTTATTATAACCGTGACTAAATATATATGGATTGTGTGTGATTACAATATTTATTATGTGGTTGATTGATGTTCCGAGTTTTAATGTTATCGTTATTAAAATGTGATTACAAGTGTTGATAAATAAAACATTTATATTATGGATTATTTTGGGACGAACCCCTCTCCCAAATAATAGATAAGTTCACATGGATTGTGGTGAAAACCCTACACGGGTATTGGGACGATAATTTCACACATCACCCAAGTATACAAATAATATATACTTGTTGGTTGATAACCCCGCACGGGTGTTTGGATGATATTTGATTTACACTAATCCCAAGTGTCGAGATTGAATGTTAACTGATTGATTGACAGACCAATATAAGCATTAAATATTTATTTAAGGCTTATATGGGTGTAAGTGCACTCTAGATGTGAATTAGATGTTCAATAGTTATTAGTAACTATTGCATAATACATGCGATGTATGAAATCCATATAAATAAAATTGTATGGAAATTGATTGAGTCACATTCCAATTCGGAAATAATGAACATTTTAATATAGTATTCAGTGAAGAATCAAAGTTTGGTTTTGATGTCCGATTTTGGATGGACACGAAAAGGGCCTATTTTTAAAACTAATTAAAAATAGAGAAAAGTTATGTTAAATCATAATAAGTGATTTGAAAAGATTTTGGGATGAAATATTCCACTTTTGTAACGGTAAAAGATATTTTTATCTGGATAAGTTGTTTATTAACTTGAGTACAGAACTGGAAGGAATTGTATGGTTTTAATATAAGCAGAATTTCCAACATATGAATTGGATAGAATTTGAATGGAAATAATCTTCGAAATATTTCAATATTGGTTTCTGTGATTATACGAATATCAGTGAGGAATTTGAAAGATATAGATATCGTTATTCCCAATACGATATCTGTTGGTTTCAGAATTTGATTCTGGGTTTGTCGTGAATGGTATCGTTAATAATACTTCCCTTAAACCTAGTGGAGAAAGGAATAAATCTTTGTGTAAGTTTGATTCATGTGATATAAGTGTTTTGGTGAACTGTTGAAGACTCGTTGACGTCCCTAAGTGTTCACGAGACTCGAATGATCATGCACGATCGATAACGCTCGACCAGGAGGGTCAATACTCTCCTTATTCGACCTGGGCAACAACCCAAGCTTGGACCAGTCGACTGGTCGATTCAGACCAGTTGACTGGTGGTCTTCCTGGGCAACAACATAGGTATAGACCAGTTGATTGGTTTCAATGGACCAGTCGACTGGTATTGACTGTGGACCAGAGCAACCTCATTCCACAGTTTAGATTCATCCAGGCTCTGTCCCAGCCAGAGCCCGGACCATTTTGCCTTTTTCTATGACTTTTCAGTTTCTCTAATTCACAGATTTCAGCAGTTAATAGTGAAATTATGGTTTGGAATTTATGAATCTTTTAATTAAGATTTAACGAAGAATTCCAAATTAAAGTTTTCCAATTTAGTAAATTAAATTCGAATTTAACGGAATTCGATTTTAGGATAATCGAGATGAGCTTCCGTGAAGGAATGCCATTACTATTTATGGAAATTAAAAGGCTTTGTCGTTATTCCAATTATAGTATTATTCTGATGCATATATCGATTATATACTGATCAGATTTCCTTTAAAATTTCATTTTGATGGAAGAGGATTTTGGGTTTATCATGAACTTTGTTTTAAATAACAATGGTTCATTAACCCGGTTAAAGACAAGATTAATTTCTTAAAGTTGAATAATCATTAAGTAATGATTTTTGAGATTAAAACGAAGTTGGAGTTTTAATGAATCTTTAATTAGATTGGAATGTGAATGAGGTAATTAAATTTACTGAATTTAAGAAATGTTAGAGAATGGATTATCACCTGTTTTACTTCATGCGATTGTTAAATCTTTAATAAAATTTGAAATGTTAAATGGTAATTGATTTTACCAATAACACAATGGGTGCTAGATATGGAATACTACCAGTTTTGCTCCATGGGATGAATAGGTTGGGATTGGAAAAATAAAATAAATGACTACTTCAGTAAGGCTCAATAATCTCGACTAGTTTAAACCTTCATTTGGTTTAAGATTGTCAAAAGATAATTTTAAAATCTTTTGCAATGGTTTTCAAAGAAAGGTTTAAACAATAGGTTTAAATTAATTAAATCTCTAATAAGATTTATGGGAATGATTCCCAATGTAATGAATATTTGAATAAAAGAATATTTTGGATTGAAATGAGGAGTATGACGTGTTTTTTATAGCACTTGATTATAAGATATGCAAGTTATTCGTAAAACCTAGTTTGACCCATTCTGAATAACTTATACGACGACTAACAGTCAAAGATTTGAAGACCGCGGTTGAAGACCGGAGGTCTTCACATCGTTTGGATGATTACTAATGTCTTGATTGGGATGTACACCCAAGACGAGGCAATAAGTGGTGATCTTCCAGACGTAATTGGAGATCGACCAAGTATGTGAGGACCTTTCTCCTGTATTGGACATATGGGACGAGGAATAAGGTGCGTAGGTTTCGTTTAGACCCAGAACAGACTTGTAAATGGATTGTATGTCTAATATTGTATTGTGTGCTATATTTGTTGATCTCTGCTAAATATATATTTGCTTGGTGGCGGAGAATTTATTCTCTTGCTTAACACCCTCCTCTGAGACGTACGAACTTAGAGGTTATATATTGGCAGAAATCAATGGTACAGTATGGATTGACAATGTGGCATGCTGAGATGCTATGATCAAGGCTTTTGTTGAAAAGAAGAGTCTTGTGGATTATGATCAAAGCACAGCTTTATTTAGCACTGCTTTTTGTATGGCGTTAATTTGCGAGCCTCACACCCCGGTATGGGTCAAAAACAGGATAGTGACTGCAGGGAGTGCATGCATTTCTTTCTAGCTAGAAGTAGTGTCATGGTATGGAGCCCAGACATTTTTACTTTGTGTATGATGGATTGTGAGGTGCCTCAGATATGGTTGGTCGCCAATGGCCAAGTGATAGGTCCGAATGGATCGGGAAACGTATTGTTTAGGAATAACTAATCCTCTAAAGTAAGAGAGGACCGATCCTAAAGATCCAAGGACTCACCAGCGTTTGAGTCCTGGGCATCCCGCTAGAGATAGCCTGAAACCAGTGAGGAAGATCCCTTGCCTCGACTCATAGATGGAATCCAATATCCATTACGCGACTTTTCGGTTTTAGTTGTAACCTATATGGCGACATAGTAGGATGGGGTACTATGCCATCTATGATTGATACATTTACATTCGAAGTTGTTTTATATACTATGCACTTATAGTAATATCAAAAATATTTATTTTAAAGTATATCAAGCATGTGTTGGCAATTATAAGGTAAAACTCTATCCTCTGGTTTGTTTTGCATTGTGTGACGGGACCTGAGTCTTATAATAGCTTCATTTTTCAAAAATCATTGCATTGTTTTATGTATTCAAACCAGTAATCATGTGGAGTAAATCCGTTCCATGTCATACGGCGTGGTCCCATGATTTTTCAAGTTTTAAAGAAAGTTTAAATAACCGTTTTAAGTTCTCACACCAGTCCCATGACTGACTCGGAGTTTATTGTTTCCTCCTAAACTCCAGGTGCCCATATTTTCCACACGGGCAACTAGTAGTCTTGGTTTTCGCAAATATTTCTTTTCATAGGATCCTGGATTACAGCTGGAGCTATATATGGAATGCTTTGTATCCATGTATTCCTTTTAGCTGTGGTAGTTAATGTTTTACATTTCACATTATATTCATGTATTATATTATCAGCTGTATGTTATTAATTTGAACTCTGATATCTTGTACTCTGATGAAAATTGTTGTAATAGCAACAAAATATTCTCATGTTTGTGTTCTCATGCATCGTGTTCTCATTACAGTCCGCATTCTCGACCGGTCTTGGCCTGTTTAGCGATCGATTTGGACCGGGCGAAATTCAGTGTGTAACAACACTATTATCAAAAATAGAATCGATTTCGTAAGAGAGAAAGTCGGAGAAAACTAAAATCTTCAAGTATGAACTTTGCCAAAGTTCAAATAATTGATATAGGCTTGTATGGCTTATAAATTGTAACACCCCGTAATTCTGTAACATTAAGTTTCACAAATTAAAGTATAATTAAATTTTAGAAGAAGAATTAAAGGAAACAGGTTACGCCATTGCGTTCATCCCGAAATTCTGCTTGAGATAGAGTCTGAGTTTGCGTAAATCGCACTCCGTATGAAGAAGTTATGACCTTCGGAAGTTTCAGAATTCAATTTAAAATTCAAACAGCTCAAAATTCAGTTCAAAATTCGAAAACAGATCCAAAATGGGCTGGGCGGGAAAATTCCCGCCTAGGACCCAGGTCGACCAGGGGGTCGACCTACCCGGTCGACCTGGTCAGGTCTGGACCATTTTCTGGTTCGTACTGAGTCACCTGGGCCTTCTGGTTAGCTCTGAACTGATCTGATGGTTGTTGGTAATTCTAGGTTTCATCTAGCGGCTCTAATCAAATTGAAATCCTATATATACAACCTAGTACTCAACCTAAATTCACATAAATTCTCTTAGGCATCTACATGCTGCTTCTCTCTATTCTAAGCCTCTGCCATTAAAATAAATCCAATTCTCTACTAAAATAAGTCATATTTCTTCTTCAAATTGGAGATCCAAATCAAGAATAAAGCTTTAAGAAAAGAATCAAAGGCTGATTCAACGGTTGCGAGCAATGTCATGCAAATCATGGAAAATCACCAACGCTATCTGATTATCCTTTTCTGAAACCGATCAATGTAAGTCAGTTACTTTTTAGATTTGAACGTCTAGATCTATTTGTGGCATGTAATTAAATGGATATAAGAATATGCATGATCCTCTCATTTGAATCTGTGCTTGTATATGCCTTTGGATCTAATTAAGAACTATTGTGATTAATTACCGATGAGATTGTGCCTATGCCTATGACGTTGAAAACTATTGTTAATGGCCTAAGCCTATGAGTATGAACATAAGACTACTGCCTATGACCATGATTCATGACTATGAGATTTATGCCTATGAGTATGAACATAAGACTATTGCCTATGACCATGATTCATGACTATGAGATTTATGCCTATGACTATGAACAAAAGACCATTGCCTATGACCATGATTCATGACTATGAGATTTATGCCTATGACTATGAACATAAGACTACCGTCTATGACTATGACTTTGAAACTATTGAGGTTAATTGCCTAGGACTATTTTGGTTATTTATCCATGACCATTGTGTTTAATCGCCTATGATTCACAACTGTGAGACTACTACCTATAACCATGACTATGACTATTGTGGTTAAATGCCTAGGACTATTGTGGTTAATTGCTTATGCCTATAACACTATAGTTATAGTTCACCTATGCCTATTCCCTTAATTATGTTGGATCTCATATTTATGATGTAGCTTGTCTAGTTTATTCCTATTCACTGTTATGTACATCAATCCTTTTGGAACCATTATTTTTGTATTTGGTTCATTATTTCAGGTCAATTCTTTTATGACATCCCCTATTCCTTGTTTTGACACTGTTAGTAGCATTTCATGAGTACTTAGAAACTAGTGAAATCATTTTATACGTACGATTACGGCGCGGGAATTTGGGCGTAGCTTAATTAAGATAATTTGGCATAATAAATATGTTGGAAAAATCTGAATTGGCTATAATAGTGAATAATTTACATGCATATTTAGCTTGGGCGTAAATGGTAAATTGTTAATTGGCCACAAAGTATGTAATTGGCATGTAAACTAAGTTTTGGGCATAAACTGTAAACTAGAATATTGAATCTAGTTTTGACATGAACTGATCTAATTTGGCATAAACTGCAAGTTGGGTTAAATGATAGGTAAATCAAGATTTGGGCCTAGAATACAGATATGTTAGTGGGCATGACAAATGAATATGATATAGGCCAAATTCGTTTTTAGCAATTTACATATAGACAAAAAGGATAAATATGTAAATCTAGGAAAGACGAATATGCCTAACCCAAGGTTAGATTGAGTTACGGTATAAGACTGCACGGAACCGCCCGGAAAATCTAGCAACCGTAACAATACCTATCTAATGTGGGTGGTTAGAGCATTGAGCCAAAAAAGGACCCGAGGTTAGACTAAGTTGCGGTGTAAATCTTCCCGGAACCGACCGGCACATCCAGTGACCAAAACAATATCTGTCTAATGTGAGTGGTTGGTGCTTTAAATGAATAATTTAAAGCTAAGAAACAGTTAAGCTAGAATGGAAGGGTTAAGTCCATAGGAACACTAAACCAATTTAACATGTTAACTAGACTAGAAGGTGGGGTTAAGTAAACTTAGAACATCATAGTGTGCCAAATGAACAAGGTTAAGTTAAAACATGAAGGGACAATACTTAACCATTAGGGCATGTGAATTAAATAGATGTTAGGGTTAAGTTAACTAAGAGAACACTTAACCGTTCTAACATGTTAGCTAAACAGATGGGCAGGGTTAAGTTAAAGGGAACACTTAACCAATACAAGATGAAGGGGTAGGGTTAAGTAATAAGAAATACTTAACCAATATAACTTGATTTGTGGTAGGGTTAAGTCAACATGGACTACTGATAACACTTAACCAGTTTAACATGACAAATGAATGGGTTAAGTTAACTTGAATTGACTAATGACACTTAACCAATCCAACTTGACGAGAAAAAGAATTAAGTAGTAAACCTTAGTTAAGAGGACTAAGTTGTAAACCTTAGTTAAGAAACGACGATTTAGGAACTAAGTAGTAAACCTTAGTTAAGGGAACTAAGTAGTAAACCTTAGTAGAACACGAGAAGGAGCGAACGTCCATCTGATCTTAAAGAAGACTCCAACAAACTGGGTTACGAAGCACGCGTGTAACAACCCGAAAATCTGGGCCAGTTTAAAATTTTTATTTTTGCAATTTTAGCGAATTTTGAATATTTAAAATGAATTATTTTAAATAATATCGACGAGAAATTTATTTTGAATATATTTAGAACGTATATATTATATACGTCTTCGTTAGAAAATAAATAATTATATATAATTATAAATAGAATTGAAAACGATTTCGAAATGAATTGAATATAAAACGAATTCAAATTGAATTGAAAGGAAATTGAATTGAATTCAAACTGAATTGAAATTTGAATTGAATAGAAATGAATTTTAAAACAAATTTATAAAGAAGAATTCAATTTTGCTTTGGATTGAAATGGAAGTTGAAATTGTTTTTGAAACGAATTTAAAACTATTTATATAATTCGTTTTAAATAGAAATCGACGAAATATATATTATATATATATTATATATATAATATAATGGCCTGAATAGAACGCGCTGCGGCAGTTCGTGAATTTCGACCATTTATTTCAAACGGACATTACTGGAGATCCGACCGTCGGATTCTCCTAAAACCGGAACCGTTGGGTTCGTATCGAAAAGAGCTTTCTAACGAATATTAGAAATTTGAAATCTAACGGTTGGATTTGGAGTTATGTCCAAATCAAATTTGAAAAAGGTCGCTGTAAGCGCAGTTCGATGGCCGTTGATGGAAATCGACTGTACGGGCCTGATAAAATTATTAAAAATAGTAATAATTTGTGTAAAATCATAAGAAATGATTTAGAAAGAATTGGGATGAAAAAATCCATATTTGAAAAGATAAAAATAGATTTTTATCGAAATGAACTAGTTTTGAACTAGAATTACAATTCTATTTATTTTTAAATAAATAAATTGAATTTGAAATGGTTTTGAAAATAACCAGAATTTCCAATGATTGCATTGGAATGGATTTGAATCGAAATTGCCTTCGGAATATTTCGATGTTGGATTTCGTGATGATACAGATATTGTTATGGGAATTTGAAAGATATATATATATATATATATCGTTATTTCCAATGCGATATTTGTTAGTCGTAGAATTTGATATTGAATATAAGCCGGTATATTTTCTATTCAGAGCCTTGTATTGAATATCAAATGTGATTTGGGTTTGTCGTGAATGGTGTCTTCACTAACACTGTTCTTGAACCCAGTTGAGAAAAGATTAAATCTTTTTATTTAGATTTAATGAAGTGTACCAATTCAATAATATTTAATTGGAATTGAATTGATATTGATATTGGGTTTATCGTGAACAGTGTTTTTAAATAACACTTGTTCTTTAACCCGATAATTAATGGAATGATTTTTGGGTTTATCGTGAACAGTGTTTTAAATAACACTTGTTCTTTAACCCGATAATTAATGGAATGATTTTTGGGTTTATCGTGAACAGTGTTTTAAATAACACTCGTTCTTTAACCCGATAATTAATGAATGTGATTTTGGGTTTATCGTGAACCGTGTTTTAAATGACACTGATTCTTTAACCCAGTCGAAGATTAAAACTAAGTGGAGTTTTAATGAATCTTTAATTAGATTGAAATGATCGAAAATGGAGTATCACCAGTTTTGCTCCAGGCGATAGTTAAATCTTTAATTAGATTTGAACGTGAAATGGTAATTGAATTTACCGATAACACTGTGGTGTTAGATATGAAGTATTACCAGTTTTACTTCATGGGATGAATAGGTTGGGATGGGGAAATTAAAATAAATGATTACTTCGGTAAGGTTCGCTAATCCCGACTAGTTTGAATTGAGATTCAAAAATAGAATAAAGAATAAATTCAAGGAATTTATCTTGGATAAAATTAATGGGAACCTTTCCCTATGAATGTGAAGTTTAGAAACTAACTGTCGGTTAGCCAAACAGAATGGTTTTCTGGATATTGATCTGATGTTGGTTTCGGCCTTCGGGGTTAATATTTGGGGAATTATTCTCTTGATTAATTTACGGTTAGTGACTGATGAATTGGAATGAGGCGTATGTTGTGTTTGTGTAACACTTATTTAAATATACGTGAGTTATTCGGAAAGACCGGGTTTATCCCATTCTGAATAACTGATACGACGATAAGTCGAAGATGAAGACGATGGTCGAAGACCGGAGGTCTTCACGTCGTTTGGGTAATTACTGATGATCTTGATTGGGCTGTACACCCAAGAAGATGGAAACAGTTAGTGATCGTCCAGACGTACTTGGAGATCGATGGATATGCGGGGTACTAGGTGCCTCCGGTTTCGTTCAGACCCAGAACGGACTTGTAAATGGACTGTGTGTCTGACATTGGATTTTAGTCCGTGTGATTGATCTCTATTAAATATATATCTGTTTGGCGGCGGAGAATTTATTCTCTTGCTTAACGCCCTTCTCTGAGACGTACGAGCTCAGGGGATTATATATTGATGGATATCAAACGCATGGAGTGAATTGCCTGTGTGGCATGCCTAAGTGGCAATTGATCGAGGCTTCTGTTGAAAAGCAAAGTCTTGTGGTTGATGATCAAAGCACGGCCTTTGTGGCGTAGCTTTGTGTAACGTTTGATTCGCGAGTTTCACACCCGGTATGAACCAAAAACGGGAGACGGACGTCAGGGAGGGCATGCGTTTCTTTCTAGCTAGAAGTGGCGTCAGTGGTTTTACACGCCCTGACGAGTTTGACTTATGTGGTTGTTGCTGTTGCGAGGCGCCTCGGTTATATCGGTTTCGGCCGATGCATTCTGGTCGGCTGACGGACCAGACTTACACCCCATAGGGTGGGGAGACGTAGTGTTCAGGCATAATAATCCACATCGGTGGACCGGCCCTGAGGATCCAGGGGGCAGTTGCGGCTGTTCCTGAGACACGGGCTAGAGCGTCTCGAATCGGTAGAGGACGATCCCTGGCCTCGGTTCATAGATGGAAATCCAACTTCCAAATACGTGACATTTGCGGTTTTAATTATAGAACTAGTATGGCGACATGATATATGGTACCCATGCCGCCTATGATTGATACTTATGATTTGAAGTTGTTTTATACACTATGCACTTATAATAGTATCAAATAATCTGTTTTAAACGTATCAAGCATTCTTTGGCTGTTATAAGGGAAAACCCTATCCCCCGGCTTGCGTTGCATTGTGTGATAGGACCTGGGTCTTATAACAGCTTCATTTTTCTTTATTTAGCATTGCGCTGTTTGTTTTATGCACTGGTACTCTTGGGAGGAAACCCGTTCCGTGTTATACGGCGTGGTCCCTTGATTTACCTAACTTTAAAAATAAAGATTAACTGTTTTAGTTCTCACACCAGTCACATGACTGACCTAGAGTTTATTGTTTTAACCTAAACTCTGGGTGCCCCTATTTTGACACGGGCAGCTAGTAGTTTTGGTTTTGCAGATTTATATTCATAGGATCCTGGTTTACAGCTGGAATGATATCCGGAAAGCTTTGTATCCGTATATCTCTTCTAGTTGTGTATTTTATTATTTTCCGCTGCGATGTATTTAAATGTAATTTAAATCTCTGATATTTCTGTGTAATATTCATTTATACTATGTATATTCTTGTAATCTGATGCATTGTTGTAATATACAATGAAATGTTCTTCTGTATGCGTTCTGTTGTGGCTTGTTCTCGAACTATCCGCCGCTTTCCTTTACGGGGAAGTTACGGGTTTTCCCAGTTGGTATCAGAGCTTTGGTTTACAAAGCTCAAAGAACAAGACACATTAGAACCATATGAAAGAATTCATCAGATATTGGATTAGTAATATCCAAAGAGAATGACTCGTTAGAGATAGGATCAGTAGTATCCTAGAACGAGTGTGAAGAGTATATTTTTCAAATGAAAACAATCTTGTTTTGAAAATTTAAATCAACTATTCGTATTTGATTATTTATTTTAATGAATTTGGACATTCCAATATATAAAGATTTTGCATATACGCGTCATGAACGTATATTCGAAGTTTTAATATACTGGATAGATATAAGACCGCACTCTAGTAGCCCGGAGATGTTCTGATGGTGGTTCGAAACATCATCAGCATTTATTTTCGAGTGACGAAGGTGTGATACCTATATATTTCCATTAGACTGGTGTGAGAACCAAAACTAATATAGCTAGAATACATTGTTGTGATTTGGCATCAAAACATGATTTTTGTATATGTATCAAAATTATGAATTTGAAACTCTAATTCACTAATTGATTGATGTTTGTGTTGTTTGTTTATTTGTTAGCTAATTTTTAGCCATTTAGCCTAATTGAACCAAATATTGAATTGTATTGAAAATTGGTCGCATTTGCTTGTATATACCTATACTTACATTGAACAGGTCATAGCAAGGAGGCTAGAGCAGAGAATAAAATTTGTTTGCCCGACAAATAGGTACATGTTTACTACATAATTTACTGTTTTGTTTGGGTGATGATGATTTTATGAGCTTATTGGCTAGCCGCTTGGCTTTTTCTTTTTCTTTTTGAGATCTGAAGGACCGGGGAAGCTATTTGAGATTTCCCGATGCTCCCATTGCAGGGGAGGTTATGGCGAAATTTTTCGAAAATTTAGGGTGTTAGCCAAATTTTTGAAATTTTGAAAATTCTCAGAAACTGAAAAGTTGGAGGATGGAAGCCGGATCGAACGTAGAGTTGATTAATCAAACCACTTTCGACTTTGTTCCTTTTCGGGGACGAAAAGTTTTAAGTGGGGGAGATTGTAACAACCCGAAAATCTAGGCCAGTTTAAAATTTTTATTTTTGCAATTTTAGCGAATTTTGAATATTTAAAATGAATTATTTTAAATAATATCGACGAGAAATTTATTTTGAATATATTTAGAACGTATATATTATATACGTCGTCGTTAGAAAATAAATAATTATATATAATTATAAATAGAATTGAAAACGATTTCGAAATGAATTGAATATAAAACGAATTCAAATTGAATTGAAAGGAAATTGAATTGAATTCAAACTGAATTGAAATTTGAATTGAATAGAAATGAATTTTAAAACGAATTTATAAAGAAGAATTCAATTTTGCTTTGGATTGAAATGGAAGTTGAAATTGTTTTTGAAACGAATTTAAAACTATTTATATAATTCTTTTTAAATAGAAATCGACGAAATATATATTATATATATATTATATATATATATAATATAATGGCCTGAATAGAACGCGCCGCGCCGCGGCAGTTCGTGAATTTCGACCATTTATTTCAAACGGACATTACTGGAGATCCGACCGTCGGATTCTCCTAAAACTGGAACCGTTGGGTTCGTATCGAAAAGAGCTTTCTACCGAATATTAGAAATTTGAAATCTAACGGTTGGTTTTGGAGTTACGTGCAAATCAAATTTGAAAAAGGTCGCTGTAAGTGCAGTTCGATGGCCGTTGATGGAAATCGACTGTACGGGCCTTGATAAAATTATTAAAAATAGTAATAATTTGTGTAAAATCATAAGAAATGATTTAGAAAGAATTGGGATGAAAAACTCCATATTTGAAAAGATAAAAATAGATTTTTATCGAAATGAACTAGTTTTGAACTAGAATTACAATTCTATTTATTTTTAAATAAATAAATTGAATTTGAAATGGTTTTGAAAATAACCAGAATTTCCAATGATTGCATTGGAATGGATTTGAATCGAAATTGCCTTCGGAATATTTCGATGTTGGATTTCGTGATGATACAGATATTGTTATGGGAATTTGAAAGATATATATATATCGTTATTTCCAATGCGATATTTGTTAGTCGTAGAATTTGATATTGAATATAAGCCGGTATATTTTCTATTCAGAGCCTTGTATTGAATATCAAATGTGATTTGGGTTTGTCGTGAATGGTGTCTTCACTAACAATGTTCTTGAACCCAGTTGAGAAAAGATTAAATCTTTTTATTTAGATTTAATGAAGTGTACCAATTCAATAATATTTAATTGGAATTGAATTGATATTGATATTGGGTTTATCGTGAACAGTGTTTTTAAATAACACTTGTTCTTTAACCCGATAATTAATGGAATGATTTTTGGGTTTATCGTGAACAGTGTTTTAAATAACACTTGTTCTTTAACCCGATAATTAATGGAATGATTTTTGGGTTTATCGTGAACAGTGTTTTAAATAACACTCGTTCTTTAACCCGATAATTAATGAATGTGATTTTGGGTTTATCGTGAACCGTGTTTTAAATGACACTGATTCTTTAACCCAGTCGAAGATTAAAACTAAGTGGAGTTTTAATGAATCTTTAATTAGATTGAAATGATCGAAAATGGAGTATCACCAGTTTTGCTCCAGGCGATAGTTAAATCTTTAATTAGATTTGAACGTGAAATGGTAATTGAATTTACCGATAACACTGTGGTGTTAGATATGAAGTATTACCAGTTTTACTTCATGGGATGAATAGGTTGGGATGGGGAAATTAAAATAAATGGTTACTTCGGTAAGGTTCGCTAATCCCGACTAGTTTGAATT
The DNA here is from genome assembly GCA_030737875.1 of Allium sativum. Classification (NCBI taxonomy): domain Eukaryota; kingdom Viridiplantae; phylum Streptophyta; class Magnoliopsida; order Asparagales; family Amaryllidaceae; genus Allium; species Allium sativum. The sequence goes on from JASFAX010000033.1 coordinate 15,278,957, forward strand.
GAGATTCAAAAATAGAATAAAGAATAAATTCAAGGAATTTATCTTGGATAAAATTAATGGGAACCTTTCCCTATGAATGTGAAGTTTAGAAACTAACTGTCGGTTAGCCAAACAGAATGGTTTTCTGGATATTGATCTGATGTTGGTTTCGGCCTTCGGGGTTAATATTTGGGGAATTATTCTCTTGATTAATTTACGGTTAGTGACTGATGAATTGGAATGAGGCGTATGTTGTGTTTGTGTAACACTTATTTAAATATACGTGAGTTATTCGGAAAGACCGGGTTTATCCCATTCTGAATAACTGATACGACGATAAGTCGAAGATAAAGACGATGGTCGAAGACCGGAGGTCTTCACGTCGTTTGGGTAATTACTGATGATCTTGATTGGGCTGTACACCCAAGAAGATGGAAACAGTTAGTGATCGTCCAGACGTACTTGGAGATCGATGGATATGCGGGGTACTAGGTGCCTCCGGTTTCGTTCAGACCCAGAACGGACTTGTAAATGGACTGTGTGTCTGACATTGGATTTTAGTCCGTGTGATTGATCTCTATTAAATATATATCTGTTTGGCGGCGGAGAATTTATTCTCTTGCTTAACGCCCTTCTCTGAGACGTACAAGCTCAGGGGATTATATATTGATGGATATCAAACGCATGGAGTGAATTGCCTGTGTGGCATGCCTAAGTGGCAATTGATCGAGGCTTCTGTTGAAAAGCAAAGTCTTGTGGTTGATGATCAAAGCACGGCCTTTGTGGCGTAGCTTTGTGTAACGTTTGATTCGCGAGTTTCACACCCGGTATGAACCAAAAACGGGAGACGGACGTCAGGGAGGGCATGCGTTTCTTTCTAGCTAGAAGTGGCGTCAGTGGTTTTACACGCCCTGACGAGTTTGACTTATGTGGTTGTTGCTGTTGCGAGGCGCCTCGGTTATATCGGTTTCGGCCGATGCATTCTGGTCGGCTGACGGACCAGACTTACACCCCATAGGGTGGGGAGACGTAGTGTTCAGGCATAATAATCCACATCGGTGGACCGGCCCTGAGGATCCAGGGGGCAGTTGCGGCTGTTCCTGAGACACGGGCTAGAGCGTCTCGAATCGGTAGAGGACGATCCCTGGCCTCGGTTCATAGATGGAAATCCAACTTCCAAATACGTGACATTTGCTGTTTTAATTGTAGAACCAGTATGGCGACATGATATATGGTACCCATGCCGCCTATGATTGATACTTATGATTTGAAGTTGTTTTATACACTATGCACTTATAATAGTATCAAATAATCTGTTTTAAACGTATCAAGCATTCTTTGGCTGTTATAAGGGAAAGCCCTATCCCCGGCTTGCGTTGCATTGTGTGATAGGACCTGGGTCTTATAACAGCTTCATTTTTCTTTATTTAGCATTGCTCTGTTTGTTTTATGCACTGGTACTCTTGGGAGGAAACCCGTTCCGTGTTATACGGCGTGGTCCCTTGATTTACCTAACTTTAAAAATAAAGATTAACTGTTTTAGTTCTCACACCAGTCACATGACTGACCTGGAGTTTATTGTTTTAACCTAAACTCTGGGTGCCCCTATTTTGACACGGGCAGCTAGTAGTTTTGGTTTTGCAGATTTATATTCACAGGATCCTGGTTTACAGCTGGAATGATATCCGGAAAGCTTTGTATCCGTATATCTCTTCTAGTTGTGTATTTTATTATTTTCCGCTGCGATGTATTTAAATGTAATTTAAATCTCTGATATTTCTGTGTAATATTCATTTATACTCTGTATATTCTTGTAATCTGATGCATTGTTGTAATATACAATGAAATGTTCTTCTGTATGCGTTCTGTTGTGGCTTGTTCTCGAACTATCCGCCGCTTTCCTTTACGGGGAAGTTACGGGTTTTCACAACGCGGCTTCGAGGGGACGTGAGGGTACTCTTGGTATCCCTCTGTGAGGCTGCAGATGATCCGCCCGGGCTCACAGAAGTTAAGGTCTGCGTTAGAAGAACCAAGGGTATGCCTTGGTTGCAATATAAGGCAACCTAAAGACTACGATGGACCAGGTGATTCGGCGAGACTAGCCCTATGATAGCAACTTGTTGTCTACCTACCATCTTGAGTCTATCGAGATACATACAGCGGAAAGGCGGAGAACTCCAAAAGACCATATACTTGCTATCTAGCTATGGGTGCGGATGGCCATATGTTAGTAGGGCATAGAGGGCCTGCATATAGTTCTCATTTTTCAAGGTGTCCCTTTCATTAGTCGTGGGAGAGGTCAAGTGGGACCATAGCCACTGGAAAAACAGACCTTAGCGTCTACATCGGCAGATATTAGAAAGCTCCCGACCGAGTTCTGTGTTTCTTGATTTTCCCTGCCATGAGACTCGGGTCGCACATATAGAGGACATGTGCATCTAGACAGCGATAACGATCCACGACACATACGTGTGGAAAGTCTAGGAACATATACCACTCTGGGTAGTGTGTCCGAGATTAGGGGCATCGTTCAATAGGTAGCATAATCCCTAGTTGGACCTAGGTCGCGTAAACCCTAAAATCCGAGAAATAATAGGTACCATAAACCCCAGTAGCCCTGGGTAGCGTAAATCCTGGTTGGATCTAGAATGCGCTCGATAGTAAACCCTAGATTAGATCTAGGTAATAAATGATAGATGTACACCTGAAAACAACCACAATTTCGGGGTTTGGGATCACGTTATTGTTTTATCAGATTACTAGTTGGGCCCTAGTTAGGTGGTGCAGAGATATAGAAATTAGAATAACAAGGTAGTAGCGAAGTAGAGAAAGTATAAAAGTGCATCCAGTTTATCTTACCTTATCATATCTTGTGCTAACTTTATGATTCCCGTCATCATGGTGTTGTCTTGTATTCAGTTAATTCATGCCAAGTTTCTTTTTTTACCTGTTTACATGCTGAAAGTTACTGAACTTACCAGACTTTATGTCTAACTTTGTTTTCTTTCGCTTTCTTGTCTTCTGTCCCCCCCCCCCCAAGGTTCGCAAGGAGGGAATATTACTACTTAACCCAGTTTCCTTTCCAAGCTGAAGATTAGTCGAAGTATTGCTTGGATTCTCTTTTCCATTGCTATGGCTGGCTCACGCTACATTGGGGAATATAAATGTTATTTTATGCTTCTTTATTTTGTAAGACAGATATTCTAGTATTGGAAAACAATTGTTGTACAAACTATTTTATCAATAAAGTAAAGTTCTATTTTCCGCTGTTTTAATTTTGTCTGTCTTGTATTTTATCTGTATCTTTTACCTATAATGCATCACAAAACTTAGTGCATTCCCTTGGTGAGTGACACTAACGGATGTGGGATGTTACATGTGGTATCAGAGCTGAAGGTTACCGGATCAGATAAAAGATTTGAAAAATTATTTTCAATGGTTTTAAAAGAAGCATTTTCAAAAGAAAAAGTTTTGTTTTAAAGGCATATTCCTCAAAGCCATACGCACTATCTTCTGATCCTCTTTTTGAATTCTTGTCCCCTTCTTTCTTGAGTCTTCGGGGCTCCTGGCTTTCTGGGAGGTAACCTCATTGCGGCACGGTCTCGTAGGCTTGATAAGACTACGATACCTATCGAAGGGCAAAGTAGTCCCCGACTTCCATCTATAGCCATAGTAGTTTCACCTGCAGCTAGTTTTCTTTCAAGCTTTGAAGGGTTTTCCATGTGATGGAGGCAGCTTTTGAGAAACTTGTCAATATGATTACACAGGGATGGTAAAGAGAGGATGAGGGAGTTTGGCTAGGGAGCTCAATGCAAGGATGAGAAATTCATGGATATAAACTCGACTCACGAAGAAAAGAAGGAATTATAAAACCTAAGACGTGAGGAAGTATCTTTTCCATGGTATAATAGGGCATATAATTAAGGACAAGGACGAGGGATAGGATTTTCAGAAGGGCAAGTACATGCTTTTACCACCAGAATACCTGAGAGAGAGATAGTAAAATTCTCTGTTGGAAAAGTTCAGCTTTTCTTTTTGATCAACCAGTTAGTACTCTTTTGATCTTAGTGCTTCGCGTTTGTTCATATCTACTTCCATATTTGTGTCTCTGCACCTTAGTACTTGTATAGTAGAAGATCCCATTAGTGTCTTAAATCCAATTGGTGGTTCGGCCTATTTACCTTTGGTTTGTAAGGATTTGAGAATAACTACATTAAGTGTTGAGTTTAAGCGTAATGCTTATGTTTTTGGTTCCATGGGCTATGAGTCGATTCTAGGCATGGGTTGGTTGGCTAGTAATTCTGAAAGGAGGGTAGTTAGACTTTTGACTTGCCTTGGAAATACCATCGAGATTTTGTGTAAAGAATCAGTTAGGCTTAGCTAGCTAGGATCGCTTAATGCATTTATCGACGATTTGCAATCCGTTAGGGTAGTCCATGAGTACGCAGATGTTTTCGATTAGGTTAGGAGTTTACCCCTAAAACGCGGATAGACTTCCGCATGTATCCAGTTGACAATGAAAAGCCAGGTACCCGACCAACGACAGTTTTGGAAATGGAGGTCAAGAAGCTTTGCAATCGTGAAGATTAATTAGATAAGGTACAGAATAGTGAAGCTCAAGAAGATGCGACTTAGAAGACTGAAGACTAGATACACGCATCATACCCTTTTTCTAAAGGGTACATCCTTGATCTCCTTTTCTAGGAATTTTATGCATACTTTCTAGCTTTTAAGGTATATCCTCTAGGACGTATCATCGATCCTTAGGTAGAAGCCAATGGATGTAAACATGTATTTGAAACATGTTATGATTGATGGTTGCAAATGGTTGCTCGTGAATGCATATACACACCATAGGCGCTAGAACGACTCAGTTAATTTCATATTGCATTCGCATATATGTATTTGCTTAACGGATTTAACTTGATATGTTATCATATGGATGTTGCATATGGATGAATGGCTATGCACACATGTTGTATTTACACAACTAGGGATGCTTGCATACATCATTGGATGCATGGCACTAACATAATTCGCATTAAGGAGGTCAACTGAATCAGTAGACCGCCTGATTTTGCATTAGATAAAGACATATACACACTATGCATATGAACATGAAAGCATTAGAAATCTTTTTAAAGGACAATGAATTCCTGTGATTGAATGGTTGAGTAGATGGGTGATTGGATGGTAGGACACATTCTTCCTAACTTGAAGATTTCGAGGACGAAATCCTTTTAACAGGGGGAGAATGTAACACACCGTAATTCTATAACATTAAGTTTCACAAATTAAAGTATAATTAAATTTTAGAAGAAGAATTAAGGGAAACGGGTTACGCCATTGCGTTCGTCTCGAAATTCTTCTTGAGATAGAGTCCGAATTTGCGTAAATCGGACTCCGTATGAAGAAGTTATGACCTCCGGAAGTTTTAGAACTCAATTTAAAATTCAAACAGCTCAAAATTCAGTTCAAAATTCGAAAACAGACCCAAACTGGGCTGGGCGGAAAAACTCCCGCCCAGGACCCAGGTCGACCAGGGGGCCGACCTAGGGGTCGACCTACCCGGTCGACCTGGTCAGGTCTGGACCATTTTCTGGTTCGTGCTGAGTCACCTGGGCCTTCTGGAAAAATCTGAATTGGCTATAATAGTGAATAATTTACATGCATATTTAGCTTGGGCATAAATGGTAAATTGTTAATTGGCCACAAAGTATGCAATTGGCATGTAAACTAAGTTTTGGGCATAAACTGTAAACTAGAATATTGAATCTAGTTTTGACATGAACTGATCTAATTTGGCATAAACTGCAAGTTGGGTTAAATGATAGGTAAATCAAGATTTGGGCCTAGAATACAGATATGTTAGTGGGCATGACAAATGAATATGATATAGGCCAAATTCGTTTTTAGCAATTTACATATAGACAAAAAGGATAAATATGTAAATCTAGGAAAGACGAATATGCCTAACCTGATGTTAGATTGAGTTACGGTATAAGACTGCCCGGAACCGCCCGGAAAATCCAGCAACCGTAACAATACCTATCTAATATGGGTGGTTAGAGCATTGAGCCAAAAAAGGACCTAAGGTTAGACTAAGTTGCGGTGTAAATCTGCCCAGAACCGACCGGCACATCCAGTGACCACAACAATATCTGTCTAATGTGAGTGGTTGGTGCTTTAAATGAATAATTTAAAGCTAAGAAACAGTTAAGCTAGAATGGGAGGGTTAAGTCCATAGGAACACTTAACCAATTTAACATGTTGACTAGACTAAAAGGTGGGGTTAAGTAAACTTAGAACATCATAGTGTGCCAAATGAGCAAGGTTAAGTTAAAACTTTAAAGGACAATACTTAACCATTAGGGCATGTGAATTAAACAGATGTTAGGGTTAAGTTAACTAAGAGAACACTTAACCGTTATAACATGTTAGCTAAACAGATGGGCAGGGTTAAGTTAAAGGGAACACTTAACCAATACAAGATGAAGGGGTGGGGTTAAGTAATAAGAAATACTTAACCAATATAACTTGATTTGTGGTAGGGTTAAGTCAACATGGACTACTGATAACACTTAACCAGTTTAACATGACAAATGAATGGGTTAAGTTAACTTGAATTGACTAATAACACTTAACCAATCCAACTTGACGAGAAAAAGAACTAAATAGTAAACCTTAGTTAAGAGGACTAAGTTGTAAACCTTAGTTAAGAAAACGACGATTCAGGAACTAAGTAGTAAACCTTAGTTAAGGGAACTAAGTAGTAAACCTTAGTAGAACACGAGAAGGAGCGAACGCCCATCTGATCTTAAAGAAGACTCCAAAAAACTGGGTTACGAAGCACGCGGCTTCGAGGGGACGTGAGGGTACTCTTGGTATCCCTCTGTGAGGCTGCAGATGGTCCGCCCGGGCTCACAGAGGTTAAGGTCTGCGTTAGAAGAACCAAGGGTATGCCTTGGTTGCAATATAAGGCAACCTAAAGACTAGGATGGACCAACGTGATTCGGCGAGACTAGTAGCCCTGTGATAGCAACTCGTTGTCTACCTACCATCTTGAGTCAATTGAGAGACATACAGCGGAAAGGCGGAGAGCTCCAAAAGACCATATACTTGCTATCTAGTTATGGGTACGGATGGCCATAGGTTAGTGGGGCATAGAGGGTCTGCGTATAGTTCTCATTTTTCAAGGTGTCCCTTTCATTAGTTGAGGGAGCGGTCAAGTGGGACCATAGCCACTGGAAAAACGGACCTTAGCATCTGCATCGGCAGATATCTGAAAGCTCCCGACCGAGTTCCGTGTTTCTTGATTTGCCCTGCCACGAGACTCGGGTCGCACATATAGAGGACATGTGCATCTAGACAGCGATAACGATCCACAACACATACGTGGGGAAAGTCTAGGAACATATACCATAGTAGTGTGTCCTAGATTAGGGGCGTCGTTCGATAGGTAGCATAATCCCCAGTTGGACCTAGGTCGCGTAAACCCTAAAATCCGAGAAACAATAGGTAGCATAAACCCCAGTAGCTCTGGGTAGTGTAAACCCTGGTTGGATCTAGAATGCACTCGATAGAAAACCCTAGATTAGATCTAGGTAATAAATGATAAATGTACACCTGAAAAAACCACAATTTCGGGGTTTGGGATCACGTTATTGTTTTATCAGATTACTAGTTAGGCCCTAGTTAGGTGGTGCAGAGATATGGAAATTAGAATAACATGGTAGTAGCGAAGCATAGAAAGTATAGAAGTGCATCCAGTTTATCTTACCTTATCATATCTTGTGCTAACCTTATGATTCCGTCATCATGGTGTTGTCTTGTATGCAGTTAATTCACGCCATGTTTCTTTTTTACCTGTTCACATGCTGAAAGTTACTGAACTTACCAGACTTTATGTCTGACTCTGTTTTCTTTCGCTTTCTTGTCTTCCGTCCCCCCCCCCCCCCCCAGGTTCGCAGGGATGGAATATTACTACTTAGCCCAGTTTTCTTTCCAAGCTGAGGATTAGTCGAAGTTTTGCTTGGATTCTCTTTTCCATTGCTATGGCTGGCTCCCGCTACATTGGGGAATATAAATGTTATTTTATGCTTCTTTATTTTGTAAGACAGATATTCTGGTATTGGAAAACAATTGTTGTACAAACTATTTTATCAATAAAGTAAAGTTCTATTTTCCGTTGTTTTAATTTTGTTTGTCTTGTAATTAATCTGTATCTTTTACCTATAATGCTTCACAGAACTTAGTGCATTCCCTTGGTGAGTGACACTAACGGATGTGGGGTGTTACATTAATCATGAAAAAGAAACACTTTAGTGGCTTTGGACAGCCACACAGTTTTTGGAGTATTGGATGATGGAGCCATTGAGACATTTTTAAAGAGATAAGAGTGTATAAAGAGAGTTTTGAAATTTGAACTGAGGTGAAATTGGTTAGTATATATGAAGAGAATGTATAGAAATTAAGTAGATGGATTCTCTAGTCAAAATGGTATTCATTAATAACATAAAAGTTGGTGAAAAACAGGCGGGAAAGTTTGGAATTTGAATTCAAATTTCAACTCATTAAATCTACACAGTAATTCAACATCCCAAAGTACATATGTCAACATACATGGGTATTTGGGAACATGACTATTTGAAATTTATCAATTTGTCTACTTAATTGTTTACACACATGTTTATTTCGTTATTCCTAGATTCTACAAAAAATAATTTTTATATATGTAGTCAAAATTTTAATGGTCAAAATACTATTATATTTTTTATTTTTGAAATTTAAAAATTCAAAAACTTATCTTAAAACAACCAAATCAAGACACCAATTAAAGAAACTAAAGAAACCATATTAAATCAAAAAAAAACTTTAATATAAATGCATGCCTTTTTGAGATCCTTTTGTTTATTGTCTGACTGGTATATTGTCGTAAAACACATATTTGCCATATTATTATTTAAATAATTATCACTTGATGATGTTTCTGAATCTGAATCATCCAGTGTTGTCGTGTATGAAAGTGAGCTATGGATCGAATAATATGGAAATGTACTAGTGTGGAAGTGTATATGATAATAAATAATATTAGTAGTTGAGAATATAAAAGCAATAAAGTAAAATGACACCAGTGATTTTTATAGTGGTTTGAAGCTCCGTCCTACGTCAAGTCATAAACACATTCTGGAATTTTAACTAAACAACAACCCTCACTTAACCGAAGGAATATTTATTATGACGCCTGAATAGCAGAACTGGATTTCTCCTCAACGGTCGAAGAAGACTATGATATGCTACAACAAAAAATCTTTTCGCAAGTGGCAAAATCGTTTGCGGTAGAGCAATTGCAACAAACGTGCTCCCGTCTGGATAACTGTAGTTATAATAGGTCGGTCACTTTTCCCAACTGTTATTACCAGTTGCTAATAATACGTTGAGGTGGGCTTTTTTACAACAGGACTTTGTCATTGCAACAAATCCTTTTGCAACAACAAATGACAGTTGTAGTTCTATTGGAATAGGTTATTTTGTAGCTATATATGCCTATTGTAATAGATTCTAATGCAATTGTATACATTAACTTTAAATCTGTAACATTAAAAAAAAATTAACTACAACTTATAAATATTACATATTAAATGTATTTGATTTAGTAATAATGTAGATCATAGAATAAAATAAACAAATAAAAATCTTATTTTAACAAAGTTTTATTTGTATAAACAATTACAACAAAAAAAAATCCACAATTTGCATACACTATTCATATATAAAAATTTCTTCTTTGACAATACGTTTTCTTGAAATATAATATTTTCTAGTCATATTTCTACTTTATCATACATATACTATAAAAGGAGAATAAATATCAATAATTCATTACAACAAATCTGCAGTTCATGCTCCAATTTGTTGTCCCTCATGAACAGGAACATGCCAAAATCTGCGGTTTATGAAATGGCAAAAATCGGTTTTCACTATCAAAGTCTCTCACCAAAATCTGGAAATAATTCTAAGCCTAAGAAGTCTCAGATGGAGGAAGAGAATGCTTTTTCCTTAGGAAGAAGAAAATAGAAAACGAATAGATCTTCGTATCAATGACGTGTAGCAGGAACTGAGTGATAACCAAATAGAAGAAAACAATTATAATAAAGTAAACTCACTTGAAAGATCTGAACTAGAAGAGCATCAGCACGTACTCAAAGTTCTTAGCACATCGGCTGAGGGCACAGAAAGGATCCCCTATTTAAGTTCAGATCTATTACAGTCAATTCTGCATCGACAAACATTATACTACAAGTTAAATCCAAAACGAGGAGAAAAAAGGGAAGCAAAGTGAGTTTGACACCTACTAATAGCAACATTCCAATTTATTTTGATCTTGATAATACTTGTATAATTACAAGAATGCAAGGGAAATGCACAAAACTGAATGGTTCCTGGTGTTGTTAGTGAGTTTGAGCTATACCATTATGATCCTTTTGAACTGTAAAGTAGTCAAACCTCTAGTCATGGCATAAACAAAACTGAATGTCCTTTAAGGCTATAAAAGATGATCCACTAAATTATAAGAATACAAGGGAGCGGCCACAACAGGTAAGTTATCCCATGGATGTGCACATATTTTAATCAAAAACAGGTAAGGTAATACACATAATTTAAGAGGTCATAGTTAGTACAAATCATGCTTCCATATACTTGATCATCAATTTACATGTACAGTTTCATTAGCAAGATCGATATCTTTTAGCAAGAAGAAATGGAAAAGGATTGAACACAACAAATACAAGCTCCACATCCACAAATAACAAAAACAACACCTAAATTTTTTTGCTCCAACGCCCAAAACAAACCAAGAAGGCAACTAAAGCAGGAATACCTCCAGTGAACCCAAAAACCACAAGACGATGCACCTGTAAACTAACGTCACCCATAAAAACGGAGGAACGTCGATATTTTATTATGAAATGTAACAATTTATTACAGGGTTCTAAATTTTACATCTCTACACCTATGTAACTCAAAGTGAGATCAGTTAGATATACCCAGCATTAAGCCCACAAGCTGTTACTTTGCCTTTGCAAGTTAAATTTCAAAGTTGGATGGAAAATGCAATATGAAACGTGTATTTATGTAAATAAAAGGAAAATATTACTATAGTCGGCACAAGCTGCACATCAAGCATCGTTAAATTGTTACATATACAACTAAGGATACGAATCGAAATTTGTATCTAAAACTTCCACCCAGATCATACATGGAAACACTATGCATGATACTCGTTCCATCATTTATCTTCAACTTTCACACATATTACTTAGCTAAATTTTCAAAATTAAACAAATATCAAATAATTGCATTCACTGATGATAATCTCCAGTGCAAATAGCAACACTAGACCAACTAATGAATACGTATAATTGCTGCAAGCATCACTTGAAACCAAAATTATCAAATAGCTCTTTGACAGAATCATTATGATCTAAAATAAATGAAGACGCAAATCTTTAAGCCATTAAGATGATTACTAAACTGTTAAGCCCAAGATTTTTCAATTACAACAATGAAATTCAATTACAGAGTAAACTAAGCTAAACACAAGACTAGGGATGGAAAAAAAGTTTGTACCCACAATTATCTGCGGGTAAAATCCGTCATGGACATGAAATAGATATTTAAATGAATATCCGTGGGTAAAATAAAACGGATTTTTTAATATCTGTTAATTAATGGTGTGGGTACGGATAGTAAGATATCCATGTCCGTAGGTACCCATGACTATATTGAATGTGATTTATAATCAATAGTCAATACAAAAAACATTGTTGTCGGTTGTTCGGTATTTGTGTGCATGCCTTTACTCAACAATTTATAACTGATGTTGATATTTTGATGGACACTTCTGTTGTTGCCTCTTCTTTTCTGGATGTTGGTTTAAATATGTATTGGTATTTTAAGGTTAGCATTTTGAGTATTAGTTTAATTTGTTTTTTTACCAAATGTACTTTTGAATAATTTCAATAAACATCTAAAAAGTAAATTGAATAAATATAACGGATACCCACGAATACCCTCCATTACCCGCAACTTGTTTAAAACCCGTTTAATGAGTACCCGTGCGGGTATGGGGCGGGCACAAGGCAAAAAATCACCTAACGGGGCAGGTTAAACTAACCCATCCTCTAATCGTGGTATATGGTTAAGTGTCATCAAGTAATCAAGTCCGGTTTTACTTAACCCACCCATCCACGTCATATAGGTTAAGTGTCATTAGTCTAATCAAGTTACTTAACCCACCCGTCCATGTCATATTGGTTAAGTGTCATTAGTCTAATCAAGTTACTTAACCCACCCGTCCATGTCATATTGGTTAAGTGTCATTAGTCTAATCAAGTTACTTAACCCACCCGTCTATGTCATATTCATTTATTATTTACCAATGCATCAACCTCTCACATTGGACTTATTTGCGGTCACTGGATACGCCGGGCGGTTCCGGGCAGAATTACACCGCAAACCCATTCCAACCTCGGGTTCAAGCATTACCACAATCTAATCTTTGCCTACGACCTCTCACGTTAGACTATTATTGTTGTGGTCACTGGATATGCCGGGCGGTTCCGGGCAGAATTACACCACAACTCAAGTCTAACCTCGTGTCGAAGGCATCCGTTAGATTGTTAATTACATATGTGTCATCTAAGTCAAAATTCCCACTTTACATATTACTAAGCATATGCCCAAGTTCCCAATTACATGTCCATCAAAATGTGTACCCAATTCTAGCCACTTCACATATGTCCAATTCTCGCCTATTTGCATGTATGTCAAGTTTATGCCAATTTACCCAAATCAAGTTCTAGCCAAAGTTACATGTTGTCACGTTCATGCCCAAATAAACCCACATCATGGTTCATGTTCCCAATTCCACTTATGCCTAATTTACATAAGCCCAATCCCTTGATTTAACTTACATAGTCCGCAAAACTCGTGATTTAATTCATATGCCAGTTCATGTATGCCCAAACTTGCAAATTACATTGGCAATGCCCCAAATTTCCCCTTGTTCATGTTATGCAATCAATTCTACCACACACCCATGTCCAAATAGGTGAAATCCCAATATTCCCCCGTATACAAATCGCATGTAAATCGTAGTTTAGGCCTAGGTCTGAAATCGACCAAGGTTCATCAAAAGAAGATAAATAGGGGAAGGTAGAAACTTTGCATAAAACAAGATCCGAGAGAAAAACATCATTACATGCATGATAAGGACATGAAAGAGTGGTTTGCAACATGCATAGGTCCAAATTAATGTCATAGCAACATCCCCAAAGGTCAAGATCCAAAATGAACAAGAATGAGCATGGATCGATTATCATGCATAGATCCAATTTCAACTTTATCACATGTCATATTCAAGTTATTGTTTCAATCTAAAAGCATCTAGAACTTACAAAGCATGGCTAGTGAATTAGGAGCAAGAATCGTCATAGAATCGTTGTAGCGATGTTGATCTACCCTCTTGATTTGTTGTAGAAGCGTCGCTCTTTGATTTGGATCTAGTTGGGATGCTCAAGCCTTTGAAGTTGGAGAAGGAGGCCATGATCAAGAGACATTTGGGCAGCACTTCGTTGTTAGAATGAATTGTAGTGGATTAGGCTAGGTCTTAGGGTGTTTTTATAGAAGTTAGGACTAGTTTAGGCTTAGATTAACCCTAGAACAGATCTGGACCACTAAAATCCGTCATAGGCTAATAGAATAGACCCAAAGGAGCAAGCAGGTGCACCAGGCCAACCTGGCTCGACCAGGGAGGTCGACACCCAAGTCGACAGCCCAGTCGACCTGGTCCATGGGGGGTCGACTCCCCAGTCGACTTCCAAGTCGACCTGGGGCGAGGCGGGAAATTTTTCCGCCCAGTCTGTTTGGGGCTAAATTCGAAATTTGAAAATCTGTTTTCGTTTTCTGATTTTTCGTGAAACTTCTAGAGGCCATATCTCGGTCATACAGACTCCGATTTATGAAATTTCGGACTCGTTTCCAACCAGAATTCCGAGACGAATGCAACGGCGCAACCCGTTTCTCTTGATTCTTATTTTAAAATTTAATTCTGCCTCAATTCTTGTCTTAACACGTTATTAAAATACGGGTTGTTACAGGTTGTCTTGCTACCACCGTTTGTGATATACATTCGATACACTCAAGAGAAATGAGTGGTCGGTCATGTGTGGCCGGGTTACAAGATGTTCTTGTTGAACCCGTGTATTCGTATCTAGAGATACACCTCCGGAAGGTGATTCCATACCTTGTCATAGTTGGAAACCTAATATCCATAAGCACAAGCAGTTTTTGTTTGTAAATTATTAAGTAGAATGTGAGATGCAAACATTCTAGTAGATTATGAATTATTTGTGGACACCCTTGACGTTATCATAATATCTGTTTAAATATGCAAACTGTTTTGATCTCATAAGGTAAAAACCCGTTCCATATTCACGGCGTGGTCTTATGAATCATTGTGATTTATTAAAACTTGTTTATAAATCGTTTACTCATACCAGTCCATGACTGACTCTGAGTTTAATTTCTGTGTTTTCCTTAAACTCTTGGGTACTCGTAATATTTATTATGAGTAGACAAGTGATCCAGGTTCTAAAGTAACGTTGGAGTAGCTGGATGGGAGGATCTGAAGTGCTGGCTTATCTATCTTATGTTATGTATAACTATCCAAATGTTGGTTCAGTTATGATGTTATGTGCTGTCATTATGCAAGTTAGTATTACGACTGATTATTTTGTAATCGATGTAACCTGTATCCCTATGTATCCAGTACTTTAAATGTACTTGACTTATGAAATGTAATATTTTGGGTTATTATATATATTGTCCCAAGTTCCGTTGTGAGATTCTGATGTCTTTTCTTAGTTATATTTCTCTATCTATTTCTTTTCTTAAATAATGATACGACTTCCGAGGTACTAGAAAGTTGGGTCGTTACATAGCCTGAGCTGCGAAACATGACTTTTAACGATACAGAAAAAATTGACTCTTTGAGTTCTTAGTAACATGGATATGTCACTTTATAATACACCCTTCCTATAATCTTCTCCTTGATAATATACTGTGTTTGATATAAAAAGGATTAAAGAAGATAGTGATTATTTATAATAACAGAATATTTAAAATACGAGCATGAGGGAATATATATAGAATGCCATACAGAAATATAAGATTAGAATCGAGTAAGTTGTTAAAGAACCGATTCTTAAATTAATTTATAGAGTACAAAAGGTTGCTTTTATTCATGAAAGGTGTTGATCAAAAGATATAGACATAACTCTTTGATTACAGAGTTATGTCTCTTTAAAAATCCATAACCCTTCAGTTCAAGTGGCTAAAAATAAAATTCAGATGGCTAAACAACGGCTGGTGCTTGAAATAGATGTATATGTGCACAAGACACATAATTCAGCTGGTTAAATTATAGAAAACAACCAACTGAATGTTCATAATAAATTATGAACACTCAGCAGTCCACCAGCTGTTGCACATGTGCTCTTGTACATCTGTACAGTCTATTGTTTATATATATATACATATATATGGGAAAGTATATTTGGACACAAAATATAGACATAATTGGTGACACAATGCACCTCCACCATTGGATCACCCATGATATCCACCTCTCCACATAAAGACAAAATGGGCCAACGGCTAATACTCTGTGCCCCTTGATTTGTGTTCAATTTTGTGTCTAAATAGCCGCTCCCTATATATACATATGTGTGTGTGTGTGCGTGTGTGTGTATGTGTAAAACTTTATATCACTTTACTTTTTTCTGGATAGATTTCAACAAGATTTCTAACTATAATAATGACTCGAATACAACATAAAATATAACAATTAATCCTGTCTTAGAATCTTCTAGTATTTGAACCATAATCCCCAATATTTCTCCTACAATGGTCGTTAATATATGATATTGTCAATATATAGTTGTCGTAACAAAAATATCATAAAATAGAGGTTCTAATAGTGTATGCTCTCTTTCTTTTTCTGGATCCATCGTTGTTAGGAGAAACGTTCTGTTTATTTATTGTAACAACCCGGAAAATGCGAGCCAGTTTGAAATTTTTATTTTGGCAATTTTAGCGAATTCAGATTATTTAAAATGAATTATTTTAAATAATAACGACGAGAAATTTATTTTGAATATAATTCGAACGTATATATTTATACGCGTCGTCGTTAGAATATAAATATTTATATATAATTATAAATAGAATTGAAAATGGCGCGGTAGTTCGATAATTCGATTTCAAACTTCAATTGAATGTACCGGGTGCAAAACAATCCGGATTTTAGTGAAACCAAAAACATTAGGATCTGATTGATAATATCTTTCCAACGAATCCGAAAAATCAAGATTTCATATCAGGAATCGAAAGATATGTCCAGTTGAAAATTCTGAATAGTCGCTATGGAATTCAGGCCCTTAAAAATGGACATTTTGCAAATGACCTCGGATTTCGACGAAACCAGTTTTGTTGGGTCCGTGATGTCAGGTTATTGCTAGATTCCAAATTTCATAATTTTTCGAATCAATATTTGAGCGTGGCAAAGAAAAACGCGTTTGACCAGTTTCAGTTGATTTTAATCGACTGGAAATTGGCCATTTTTCTAACGGTCTCAGAATTCGACGAAACTAGTTTTGTTAGGACCGTATAGTCAATACGAAGCTAGAAAATATTTTTCTGAAATTTTTCTAGTTAGTATGTGACCCCGGTAATTTGAAATGTACGTTCAAATTTGAAAATTAAATGTTTTATACTTTAATTTGCGGGATAACTGACTGAAACAGTCGAATTGGCTAACGAAACATATTCCATTGTGTCTGGGATGGGGGTAATTAGCTAGGGGCGACAGTCATTGGGTTTGGTTTCGAGTTCATACGCAAAAACCTACTTTAATGAATTAAATAATAATAATAATAATAATAATAATAAAAAAAAAAAAAAACAAACTTCTCCCTCCTTAAAACACTCTGGCCCCCCCCCCGTCCATTCATTTCAAACAGAACAGAAAAAAAAAAAAGAAAAAAAAAAAAAAGAAAGGGCGACAGGGGGGCGGAGCGCCGCCCCACCATCCACCGCGCCGCCTCCCTCTCGCACAGTTCCCCCCCCCTTCATCTCCGCCCTGCTCCGACGCGAGACCCTCAAGCCCGACCCCCCCCCTCCAGGCGCCAGGCGCCGCGAAACCCACAACCGCCCCCCCCAGGAGCTGCTCCGACCACCCTCCGCCACGAGCCCCCCCCACTGACGAACGGAGAAGCCTCCCCCCTGTAAGTCCCCTTTCTGTTTTTTTTATTTTTATTATTTACTTTTTCTGTTTTTTTTAGTAATTTAAAACTAATTTTTTTTAAAGTAATTTAAAACTGATTTTGTAAAATTATAAAAATAAAAACTGATTTGGTTTTAAAATAAGAATAGCATGGTTTCTAACATATAAAAATATGATTTTTATATGATTAATAGAAATATAAAAATATGAATTTTACATATATGATTTTTGATTTTTGGAAAAATAAGTTTCTGTGATTGTAAAGAAATTTAAAAGGTTTAAGAAGATTTTTGTTTTTAAGAGGTTTAAAAAGATTTGAATTTTTAAAAGGTAAAAGATTTGAATTTTTAAAAGGTAAAAGGATTTGAACTTTAAAAAGTAAAAGAAAAGATTAGATCTTTGAAATGGAAAAGGCGGAAACTTTGAAATAAAAATTCGATTTTTATATATTGAACTTTGAAATAAAAATTCGATTTTTATGTATTGAACTTTGAAATAAAAATTCGATTTTTATATATTGAACTTTGAAATAAAAATTCGATTTTTATATATTGAACTTTGAAATAAAAATTCGATTTTTATATATTGAACTTAGAAATAAAAATTCGATTTTTATATATATAGTGGCCTTGGGCAACGAAGGTGACAAAAAGGCGAAACGACGAAGACTTCTGCAAAAGAAGAGCCGTGGAGCTAGGATAGCTATAGGTGAGAACTTCTCACTCTTAATTCTCCTTTTCTAGTTATATATATATACTAGGATGCAGACGGTGCTTAGTAGCACCCGACACAATCGTCCACAGACCATGGACTTGTTTGTTTGACTGTTTGGTGATTGATTGCGATATTGGTTTGAATGTGGTTTGTGGTGTGAAAAATCGAATCGATAAATTGGTTAGGATTAGACGTGCGCCGTTATAAGGCGAAGGAGTAAGGCTAGGTTAGATCCTTACTTCAAAGTTTGGGGTTTGCATAACGAATTGATTTGATTGATGTGTGAATGGCGTGGGCCTTCACTAGACCGGGGATAAGGCTAGGCCTTGTCCCGTTTCTAGTATCGTGCCGTTATGCCGCCGAAATTTTCTAAAATAAGTTAGAAAAATAAAAATAGCATTTTATTTAACGAATGAACTGAATAGAAATTCATATGTTAAAATAAAATGTGTTATCGTTAAAAATATAATTTTTAACGTGAATGTGAATAAATAAATATTCATTTACAAACCAGACGGTTTGTTTATGTACACCTATTTGAATGACGTTGATTGGGTCGATAAATTTTACACATCGCCTAACTGCACAAATAAAATATGTGTTTGATTGTTTGAAACCCCACACGGGTGTTAGGATGAAATTTGAAGTTCACTCATCCTGATTGATTAAATATGTCGATCGATTGATTGACAAGCTGCTATAAGCGTTAAATGTCTATATTTGATGCTTATACAGTGTAGTGCACTTTGGTTGATGGTTGATTATTTTTCAAGGCTATTATACATGTGTTGTATGAAAATCCATATAATTAACTTTATATGGTAATTGATTGGGCCTCATTCCAGTTTTAAAATAGAAATATTTGAAATAGAATATTTGAAAATAGAACTTTATGAAGCCGTGTTGATTAGATTGACGCCATTTTGACGTGAACGATATTTATATCGATTTTAACGAATTCAAAATGAATTGAATTGAAAACGATTTCGAAATGAAATGAATTGAAAACGAATTCAAAATGAATTGAATTGGAAACGAATTCAAAATGAATTGAAAACGAATTCAAAATGAATTGAATTGAAAACGAATTCAAAATGAATTGAAAACGATTTCGAAATGAATTGAATTGAAAACGATTTCGAAATGAATTGAATTGAAAACGAATTCAAAATGAATTGAATTGAAAACGAATTCAAAATGAATTGAAAACGATTTCGAAATGAATTGAATTGAAAACGATTTCGAAATGAATTGAATTGAAAACGAATTCGAATGGAATAGAAAGCGAATTGAAATGAATTCAAATTGAATTGAAATTCGAATTGAATAGAAATGAATTTTTAAACGAATTTATAAAGAAGAATTCAATTTTGCTTTGAATTGAAATAGAAGTTGAAATAGAATTTGAAACGAATTTAAAACTATTTATATAATTCATTTTAAATAGAAATCGACGAAATATATATTATATATATTATATATATAATATAATGGCCTGAATAGAACGCGCCGCGCCGCGGCAGTTCGCGAATTTCGACCATTTATTTCAAACGGACATTACGGGAGATCCGACCGTCGGATTCTCCTAAAACCGGAACCGTTGGGTTCGTATCGAAAAGAGCTTTCTAAAGAGGGTTAGAAATTTGAAATCTAACGGTTGGATTTGGAGATACGTCCAAATCAAATTCGAAAAAGGTCGCTGTAAGTGCAGTTCGATGGCCGTTGATGGAAATCGACTGTACGGGCCTTGATAAAATTATTAAAAATAGTAATAATTTATGTAAAATCATAAGAAATGATTTGTGAAGATTTGGGATGAAAAACTCCATATTTGAAAAGATAAAAATAGATTTTTATCGAAATGAACTAGTTTTGAACTAGAATTATAATTCTATTTATTTTTAAATAAATAAATTGAATTCGAAAAGGGTTTTGAAAATAACCAAAATTTCCAATGATTGCATTGGAGTGGATTTGAATCGAAATTGTCTTCGGAATATTTCGATGTTGGAATTCGTGATTGTACAGGTGTTGTTATGGAAATTTGAAAGATATATTTTTATATCGTTATTTCCAATACGACATTTGTAAATCGTAGAATTTGGTATTGAATATAGGCCGATATATTTTCTATTCAGAGCCTTGTATTTAATATCAAATGTGATTTGGGTTTGTCGTGAATGGTGTCTTCACTAACACCGTTCTTGAACCCAGTTGAGAAAAGATTAAATCTTTTTATTTAGATTTAATGAAGTGTACCAATTAAATGATATTTAATTGGAATTGAATTGATATTGATTTTTGGGTTTATCGTGAACAGTGTTTTAAATAACACTTGTTCTTTAACCCGATAATTAATGAATGTGATTTGGGTTTGTCGTGAATGGTGTCTTCACTAACACTGTTCTTGGACCCAGTTGAGAAAAGATTAAATCTTTTTATTTAGATTTAACGAAGTGTACCAATTAAATGATATTTAATTGGAATTGAATTGATATTGATTTTTGGGTTTATCGTGAACAGTGTTTTAAATAACACTCGTTCTTTAACCCGATAATTAATGAATGTGATTTTGGGTTTATCGTGAACCGTGTTTTAAATGACACTGATTCTTTAACCCAGATAATGATTAAAACTAAGTGGAGTTTTAATGAATCTTTAATTAGATTGAGAAGATCGAGAATGGAGTATCACCAGTTTCGCTCCAGGCGATAGTTAAATCTTTAATTAGATTTGAACGTGAAATTTAGAAACTAACTGTCGGTTAGCCAAGCAGAATGGTTTTCTGAATATTGATCTGATGTTGGTTTCGGCCTTCGGGGTTAATATTTGGGGAATTATTCTCTTGATTAATTTATGGTTAGTGACTAATGAATTGGAATGAGGCGTATGTTGTGTTTGTGTAACACTTTTATAAAATATACGCGAGTTATTCGGGAAGACCGGGTTTATCCCATTCTGAATAACTGATACGACGATAAGTCGAAGATGAAGACGATGGTCGAAGACCGGAAGTCTTCACGTTGTTTGGGTGATAACTGATGATCTTGATTGGGCTGTACACCCAAGAAGATGGAAACAGTTAGTGATCGTCCAGACGTACTTGGAGATCGATGGATATGCGGGGTACTAGGTGCCTCCGGTTTCGTTCAGACCCAGAACGGACTTGTAAATGGACTGTGTGTCTGACATCGGATTTCATGCTGTGTGACTGATATCGGTTGCATAGGATGGTTTGCCTGTGTGGCATGCTAAGATGCAAATGATCAAGGCTTCTGTTGAAAAGCAAAGTCTTGTGGTGATGATCAAAGCACGGCCTTTGTGGCGTAGCTTTGTGTAACGTTTACCTCACGTGTTTCACACCAGGTATGAACCAAAAACGGGAGACGGACCTCAGGGAGGACTTGCGTTTCTTTCTAGTTAGAAGTGGCGTCAGTGGTTTTACACGCCCTGACGAGTTTGACTTATGTGGTTGTTGCTGTTGCGAGGCGCCTCGGTTATATCGGTTTCGGCCGATGCATTCTGGTCGGCTGACGGACCAGACTTACACCCCATAGGGTGGGGAAACGTAGTGTTCAGGCATTTTAATCCACATCGGTGGACCGGCCCTGACGATCCAAGGGCCCACCTGAGTCTGGGTCCTGAGGGGCGGGCTAGAGCGTCTCGAATCGGTTGAGGACTATCTTTTGCCTCGGTTCATAGATGGAAACCCAATTTCCAAATACGTGACTTTGCGATTTTGATTGTATAACCTATATATGGCGACATAGTGGTATGGGGCATTCATGCCGCCTATGATTGATACTTATGATTTGAAGTGTTTTATACACTATGCACTTATAATAGTATCAAATGATTTGTTTTAAACGTATCAAGCATTCTTTGGCTGTTATAAGGGAAAACCCTATCCTCGACTGCGTTGCATTGTGTGATGGGACCTGGGTCTTATAACAGCTTCATTTTTCTTTATTTAGCATTGCGCTGTTCGTTTTATGCACTGGTATTCTTGGGAGGAAACCCGTTCCGTGTTATACGGCGTGGTCCCTTGATTTACCTAACTTTAAAATAAAGAATTAATAACTGTTTTAGTTCTCACACCAGTCACATGACTGACCTGGAGTTTATTGTTTTAACCTAAACTCTGGGTGCCCTTATTTTGACACGGGCAGCTAGTAGTTTTGGTTTTGCAGATTTATATTCACAGGATCCTGGTTTACAGCTGGAACGATATCCGGAAAGCTTTGTATCCGTATATCCCATTCTAGTTGTGTATTGTATTATTTTCCACTGCGATGTATTTAAATCTCTGATATTTCTGTGTAATATTCATTTATACTCTGTATATTCTTGTAATCTGATGCATTGTTGTAATATACAATGAAATGTTCTTTTATATGCGTTCTGTTGTGGCTTGTTCTCGAACTATCCGACGCTTTCCTTAACGGGGAGGTTGCGGGTCTCCACAGTTGGTATCAGAGCTTTGGTTTACAAAGCTCAGAGAACAAGACACATTAGAACCATACGAAAGAATTCATCAGATATTGGATTAGTAAAATCCAATGGGAATGACTCGTTAGAGATGGGATCAGTAGTATCCTAGAACGAGTGTGAAGAGTAAATTTTTAAAGTGAAAACAAATTTTTGTTTTGAAAATTTAAATCAATTATTCGTATTTGATTATCTATTTATATTGAGTTGGACAGTCCAGTATATAAAGATTTTGCATATACGCCTTGCAAACGTGTATTTGAAATTTTAATATACTGGATAGATATAGAATCACATTCTAGACACCCGGAGATGGTTCTGATGATTGATCGATCATCATCAGAATCTATGTTCGTGTTTTGAAGATGTGATATTTATATATTTCCTATTGATTGGTGTGAGAACCAAAATTAGATAGGGCTTATTGTTGTGATTTGGCATCAAAAAAAAATCTGATTTTTGTATATGTATCAAAATTATGAATTTGAAGCTCTAATTCACTAATTGATTGATGTTTGTGTAGTTTGTTCATTTGTTTGCTAATTTTGAACCATTTAGCCTAATTGAACCGAATATTGTGTTGTATTGAAATTTGGTTGCATTTGCTTGCATATACTTGTACTTACATTGAACAGGTCATAGCAAGGAGGCTAGAGCCAGAGAATAAAATTTGTTTGCCCGACAAATAGGTACATGTTTACTACATAATTTCCTGTTTTGTTTGGGTGATGATGATTTTATGAGCCTATTGGCTAGCCGCTTGGCTTTTTCTTTTTCTTTTTGAGATCTGAAGGACCGGGGAAGCTATTTGAAATTCCCCGATGCTCCCGGTGCAGGGGAGGTTATGGCGAAATTTTTCAAAAATTTAGGGTGTTAGCCAAATTTTTGAAATTTAGAAAATTCTCAGAAACTAAAGAGTTGGAGAATGGAAGCCTGAACGAGCGTAGAGTTGAATGATCAAACCACTTTCGACTTTGTTCCTTTTCGGGGACGAAAAGTTTTAAGTGGGGGAGATTGTAACAACCCGGAAAATGCGAGCCAGTTTGAAATTTTTATTTTGGCAATTTTAGCGAATTCAGATTATTTAAAATGAATTATTTTAAATAATAACGACGAGAAATTTATTTTGAATATAATTCGAACGTATATATTTATACGCGTCGTCGTTAGAATATAAATATTTATATATAATTATAAATAGAATTGAAAATGGCGCGGTAGTTCGATAATTCGATTTCAAACTTCAATTGAATGTACCGGGTGCAAAACAATCCGGATTTTAGTGAAACCAAAAACATTAGGATCTGATTGATAATATCTTTCCAACGAATCCGAAAAATCAAGATTTCATATCAGGAATCGAAAGATATGTCCAGTTGAAAATTCTGAATAGTCGCTATGGAATTCAGGCCCTTAAAAATGGACATTTTGCAAATGACCTCGGATTTCGACGAAACCAGTTTTGTTGGGTCCGTGATGTCAGGTTATTGCTAGATTCCAAATTTCATAATTTTTCGAATCAATATTTGAGCGTGGCAAAGAAAAACGCGTTTGACCAGTTTCAGTTGATTTTAATCGACTGGAAATTGGCCATTTTTCTAACGGTCTCAGAATTCGACGAAACTAGTTTTGTTAGGACCGTATAGTCAATACGAAGCTAGAAAATATTTTTCTGAAATTTTTCTAGTTAGTATGTGACCCCGGTAATTTGAAATGTACGTTCAAATTTGAAAATTAAATGTTTTATACTTTAATTTGCGGGATAACTGACTGAAACAGTCGAATTGGCTAACGAAACATATTCCATTGTGTCTGGGATGGGGGTAATTAGCTAGGGGCGACAGTCATTGGGTTTGGTTTCGAGTTCATACGCAAAAACCTACTTTAATGAATTAAATAATAATAATAATAATAATAATAATAAAAAAAAAAAAAACAAACTTCTCCCTCCTTAAAACACTCTGGCCCCCCCCCCGTCCATTCATTTCAAACAGAACAGAAAAAAAAAAAAGAAAAAAAAAAAAAAGAAAGGGCGACAGGGGGGCGGAGCGCCGCCCCACCATCCACCGCGCCGCCTCCCTCTCGCACAGTTCCCCCCCCCTTCATCTCCGCCCTGCTCCGACGCGAGACCCTCAAGCCCGACCCCCCCCCTCCAGGCGCCAGGCGCCGCGAAACCCACAACCGCCCCCCCCAGGAGCTGCTCCGACCACCCTCCGCCACGAGCCCCCCCCACTGACGAACGGAGAAGCCTCCCCCCTGTAAGTCCCCTTTCTGTTTTTTTTATTTTTATTATTTACTTTTTCTGTTTTTTTTAGTAATTTAAAACTAATTTTTTTTAAAGTAATTTAAAACTGATTTTGTAAAATTATAAAAATAAAAACTGATTTGGTTTTAAAATAAGAATAGCATGGTTTCTAACATATAAAAATATGATTTTTATATGATTAATAGAAATATAAAAATATGAATTTTACATATATGATTTTTGATTTTTGGAAAAATAAGTTTCTGTGATTGTAAAGAAATTTAAAAGGTTTAAGAAGATTTTTGTTTTTAAGAGGTTTAAAAAGATTTGAATTTTTAAAAGGTAAAAGATTTGAATTTTTAAAAGGTAAAAGGATTTGAACTTTAAAAAGTAAAAGAAAAGATTAGATCTTTGAAATGGAAAAGGCGGAAACTTTGAAATAAAAATTCGATTTTTATATATTGAACTTTGAAATAAAAATTCGATTTTTATGTATTGAACTTTGAAATAAAAATTCGATTTTTATATATTGAACTTTGAAATAAAAATTCGATTTTTATATATTGAACTTTGAAATAAAAATTCGATTTTTATATATTGAACTTAGAAATAAAAATTCGATTTTTATATATATAGTGGCCTTGGGCAACGAAGGTGACAAAAAGGCGAAACGACGAAGACTTCTGCAAAAGAAGAGCCGTGGAGCTAGGATAGCTATAGGTGAGAACTTCTCACTCTTAATTCTCCTTTTCTAGTTATATATATATACTAGGATGCAGACGGTGCTTAGTAGCACCCGACACAATCGTCCACAGACCATGGACTTGTTTGTTTGACTGTTTGGTGATTGATTGCGATATTGGTTTGAATGTGGTTTGTGGTGTGAAAAATCGAATCGATAAATTGGTTAGGATTAGACGTGCGCCGTTATAAGGCGAAGGAGTAAGGCTAGGTTAGATCCTTACTTCAAAGTTTGGGGTTTGCATAACGAATTGATTTGATTGATGTGTGAATGGCGTGGGCCTTCACTAGACCGGGGATAAGGCTAGGCCTTGTCCCGTTTCTAGTATCGTGCCGTTATGCCGCCGAAATTTTCTAAAATAAGTTAGAAAAATAAAAATAGCATTTTATTTAACGAATGAACTGAATAGAAATTCATATGTTAAAATAAAATGTGTTATCGTTAAAAATATAATTTTTAACGTGAATGTGAATAAATAAATATTCATTTACAAACCAGACGGTTTGTTTATGTACACCTATTTGAATGACGTTGATTGGGTCGATAAATTTTACACATCGCCTAACTGCACAAATAAAATATGTGTTTGATTGTTTGAAACCCCACACGGGTGTTAGGATGAAATTTGAAGTTCACTCATCCTGATTGATTAAATATGTCGATCGATTGATTGACAAGCTGCTATAAGCGTTAAATGTCTATATTTGATGCTTATACAGTGTAGTGCACTTTGGTTGATGGTTGATTATTTTTCAAGGCTATTATACATGTGTTGTATGAAAATCCATATAATTAACTTTATATGGTAATTGATTGGGCCTCATTCCAGTTTTAAAATAGAAATATTTGAAATAGAATATTTGAAAATAGAACTTTATGAAGCCGTGTTGATTAGATTGACGCCATTTTGACGTGAACGATATTTATATCGATTTTAACGAATTCAAAATGAATTGAATTGAAAACGATTTCGAAATGAAATGAATTGAAAACGAATTCAAAATGAATTGAATTGGAAACGAATTCAAAATGAATTGAAAACGAATTCAAAATGAATTGAATTGAAAACGAATTCAAAATGAATTGAAAACGATTTCGAAATGAATTGAATTGAAAACGATTTCGAAATGAATTGAATTGAAAACGAATTCAAAATGAATTGAATTGAAAACGAATTCAAAATGAATTGAAAACGATTTCGAAATGAATTGAATTGAAAACGATTTCGAAATGAATTGAATTGAAAACGAATTCGAATGGAATAGAAAGCGAATTGAAATGAATTCAAATTGAATTGAAATTCGAATTGAATAGAAATGAATTTTTAAACGAATTTATAAAGAAGAATTCAATTTTGCTTTGAATTGAAATAGAAGTTGAAATAGAATTTGAAACGAATTTAAAACTATTTATATAATTCATTTTAAATAGAAATCGACGAAATATATATTATATATATTATATATATAATATAATGGCCTGAATAGAACGCGCCGCGCCGCGGCAGTTCGCGAATTTCGACCATTTATTTCAAACGGACATTACGGGAGATCCGACCGTCGGATTCTCCTAAAACCGGAACCGTTGGGTTCGTATCGAAAAGAGCTTTCTAAAGAGGGTTAGAAATTTGAAATCTAACGGTTGGATTTGGAGATACGTCCAAATCAAATTCGAAAAAGGTCGCTGTAAGTGCAGTTCGATGGCCGTTGATGGAAATCGACTGTACGGGCCTTGATAAAATTATTAAAAATAGTAATAATTTATGTAAAATCATAAGAAATGATTTGTGAAGATTTGGGATGAAAAACTCCATATTTGAAAAGATAAAAATAGATTTTTATCGAAATGAACTAGTTTTGAACTAGAATTATAATTCTATTTATTTTTAAATAAATAAATTGAATTCGAAAAGGGTTTTGAAAATAACCAAAATTTCCAATGATTGCATTGGAGTGGATTTGAATCGAAATTGTCTTCGGAATATTTCGATGTTGGAATTCGTGATTGTACAGGTGTTGTTATGGAAATTTGAAAGATATATTTTTATATCGTTATTTCCAATACGACATTTGTAAATCGTAGAATTTGGTATTGAATATAGGCCGATATATTTTCTATTCAGAGCCTTGTATTTAATATCAAATGTGATTTGGGTTTGTCGTGAATGGTGTCTTCACTAACACCGTTCTTGAACCCAGTTGAGAAAAGATTAAATCTTTTTATTTAGATTTAATGAAGTGTACCAATTAAATGATATTTAATTGGAATTGAATTGATATTGATTTTTGGGTTTATCGTGAACAGTGTTTTAAATAACACTTGTTCTTTAACCCGATAATTAATGAATGTGATTTGGGTTTGTCGTGAATGGTGTCTTCACTAACACTGTTCTTGGACCCAGTTGAGAAAAGATTAAATCTTTTTATTTAGATTTAACGAAGTGTACCAATTAAATGATATTTAATTGGAATTGAATTGATATTGATTTTTGGGTTTATCGTGAACAGTGTTTTAAATAACACTCGTTCTTTAACCCGATAATTAATGAATGTGATTTTGGGTTTATCGTGAACCGTGTTTTAAATGACACTGATTCTTTAACCCAGATAATGATTAAAACTAAGTGGAGTTTTAATGAATCTTTAATTAGATTGAGAAGATCGAGAATGGAGTATCACCAGTTTCGCTCCAGGCGATAGTTAAATCTTTAATTAGATTTGAACGTGAAATTTAGAAACTAACTGTCGGTTAGCCAAGCAGAATGGTTTTCTGAATATTGATCTGATGTTGGTTTCGGCCTTCGGGGTTAATATTTGGGGAATTATTCTCTTGATTAATTTATGGTTAGTGACTAATGAATTGGAATGAGGCGTATGTTGTGTTTGTGTAACACTTTTATAAAATATACGCGAGTTATTCGGGAAGACCGGGTTTATCCCATTCTGAATAACTGATACGACGATAAGTCGAAGATGAAGACGATGGTCGAAGACCGGAAGTCTTCACGTTGTTTGGGTGATAACTGATGATCTTGATTGGGCTGTACACCCAAGAAGATGGAAACAGTTAGTGATCGTCCAGACGTACTTGGAGATCGATGGATATGCGGGGTACTAGGTGCCTCCGGTTTCGTTCAGACCCAGAACGGACTTGTAAATGGACTGTGTGTCTGACATCGGATTTCATGCTGTGTGACTGATATCGGTTGCATAGGATGGTTTGCCTGTGTGGCATGCTAAGATGCAAATGATCAAGGCTTCTGTTGAAAAGCAAAGTCTTGTGGTGATGATCAAAGCACGGCCTTTGTGGCGTAGCTTTGTGTAACGTTTACCTCACGTGTTTCACACCAGGTATGAACCAAAAACGGGAGACGGACCTCAGGGAGGACTTGCGTTTCTTTCTAGTTAGAAGTGGCGTCAGTGGTTTTACACGCCCTGACGAGTTTGACTTATGTGGTTGTTGCTGTTGCGAGGCGCCTCGGTTATATCGGTTTCGGCCGATGCATTCTGGTCGGCTGACGGACCAGACTTACACCCCATAGGGTGGGGAAACGTAGTGTTCAGGCATTTTAATCCACATCGGTGGACCGGCCCTGACGATCCAAGGGCCCACCTGAGTCTGGGTCCTGAGGGGCGGGCTAGAGCGTCTCGAATCGGTTGAGGACTATCTTTTGCCTCGGTTCATAGATGGAAACCCAATTTCCAAATACGTGACTTTGCGATTTTGATTGTATAACCTATATATGGCGACATAGTGGTATGGGGCATTCATGCCGCCTATGATTGATACTTATGATTTGAAGTGTTTTATACACTATGCACTTATAATAGTATCAAATGATTTGTTTTAAACGTATCAAGCATTCTTTGGCTGTTATAAGGGAAAACCCTATCCTCGACTGCGTTGCATTGTGTGATGGGACCTGGGTCTTATAACAGCTTCATTTTTCTTTATTTAGCATTGCGCTGTTCGTTTTATGCACTGGTATTCTTGGGAGGAAACCCGTTCCGTGTTATACGGCGTGGTCCCTTGATTTACCTAACTTTAAAATAAAGAATTAATAACTGTTTTAGTTCTCACACCAGTCACATGACTGACCTGGAGTTTATTGTTTTAACCTAAACTCTGGGTGCCCTTATTTTGACACGGGCAGCTAGTAGTTTTGGTTTTGCAGATTTATATTCACAGGATCCTGGTTTACAGCTGGAACGATATCCGGAAAGCTTTGTATCCGTATATCCCATTCTAGTTGTGTATTGTATTATTTTCCACTGCGATGTATTTAAATCTCTGATATTTCTGTGTAATATTCATTTATACTCTGTATATTCTTGTAATCTGATGCATTGTTGTAATATACAATGAAATGTTCTTTTATATGCGTTCTGTTGTGGCTTGTTCTCGAACTATCCGACGCTTT